>OW388306.1:6696967-7965717 GCA_936450465.1 Gibbula magus
GAGAATATAGTATTGTAATCACTGGGGTGGTCATGGAATGACTAGTCGTTTCTCGACAACCAGAGAATATAGTACTGTAATCACTGGGGTGGTCATGGAATGACTAGTCGTTTCTCGACAACCAGAGAATATAGTATTGTAATCACTGGGGTGGTCATGGAATGACTAGTCGTTTCTCGACAACCAGAGAATATAGTACTGTAATCACTGGGTTGTTCATTGAATGACTAGTCGTTTCTCGACAACCAGAGAATATAGTACTGTAATCACTGGGGTGGTCATGGAATGACTAGTCGTTTCTCGACAACCAGAGAATATAGTACTGTAATCACTGGGGTGGTCATGGAATGACTAGTCGTTTCTCGACAACCAGAGAATATAGTACTGTAATCACTGGGGTGGTCATGGAATGACTAGTCGTTTCTCGACAACCAGAGAATATAGTACTGTAATCACTGGGGTGGTCATGGAATGACTAGTCGTTTCTCGACAACCAGAGAATATAGCATTGTAATCACTAGGATGTTCATTGAATGACTAGTCGTTTCTCGACATCCAGAGAATATATTATTGTAATCACTGGGGTTGGCCATTTAATGACTAGTCGTTTCTCGACAACCAGAGAATAAAGCATTGTAATCACTAGGATGTTCATTGAATGACTAGTCGTTTCTCGACATCCAGAGAATATATTATTGTAATCACTGGGGTTGGCCATTCAATGACTAGTCGTTTCTCGACAACCAGAGAATATAATATAGCAACGAAAGTCATTTCATACATCGATATTTTCTGAAAGACATAACTTGCTGCATTTTGTTTTGGTCGGACATCGTCACATAGTGTAACATTTATCACATTTATTGGTGAAAAGCATAAAGGGAATATTTCAGCTCGTCCATGTACCAGAAAACTAGAATTAAAGCCATTACTATTGCAATTATTAAACGTGACTTGTGTCAACAATATCAGCTCTAGCAGTATTCTGTAATGGGATGGTAGGTCTATGAATACTTCATGATGAAAACATCGAGTACAACAGAAGAAACAGTTCTGCCAAGTAGACAAACAGTTTTTACAATAGTCTTATAGAATCACTCATAGCAGATTCCTAAACAAAGATGGCATTACTAATTACAATTACTAATTACAACTACTTAGACCCCACCTTTATAAACAATACGATTGCACTTGAAAGCTTCTTGGGAAAATTTTACTGCAAGAGTGAAGCACTGGTGAGAAGTTCATGAAAATTATATTTCAGCTGTGGAATAAGTCAAGCGTAACACAACAATATGTTCTTGCCAAGTGGACAAACCTTTATAGAGTTTTAAAAAAATGAATTCTAGCAAGCCATTTAAAAAAGTCATTTCACTCGTTCAAATTCGAAACAAAGATGTTTCTGTCATTAACAATTGCAATTACTTAGACATGACCCAAATGATTCCACTTGAAAACGTCGTGGTAATTTATGATGCATGACCAGTGCCCTATGGGATACTTTATGCTTCGCATAGTAGTTACCCTTGATCTCCTTTGAGTAGTTAGCAATTCCCATCATTCATATTGGAATAACAAATGTACAAATGCATCCCCAACTTTTTTTCCCCTCTAGTTGCGTCTCAATGAAAAAGGTACGTCTTCTCTATTCTTTGGCTTTCAATTAAATAATTTCATTGCCTTTATAAAAGGTCATCGTATATCTATGTCTACATCCATTCCTCGGACTATCATGTAACACCACAAGTGCAAACATAAACGGATCATTTAACTTTGTTATGATTCACCAAATACATCACAAACAGGACAGGGCAGCACTTATATACAATTTACACAGGTAAATGAACAGGAACATCCGGGGTGAAGTTAGTAATATAAAAGCGTTACACGTTCGATCCGATAAATTCCCAGTTATCTATATTGTTGAAATCACAAGCGGGTGTTTATTAATCGAATGCATCAGTATGCTTTTGAGATTATACATGACGCAATTGTAGAAATTGCGTAATTTTAGCACTTGAAACCAAATTGACCAAACAACGTCATAAAGACAATACACGTGCAGTGGGGACAGGTCATTGCATACAACCATCATACATCATGCTATCCTTTGATATTGTATACTATCACATCATGTTAAGTTCGTTAATTCATACTATGACAGTGTTTATCATTTGCCATTGCAAACCATGACATCACATTATCATTTGTATGCACTTAGGTTTGTGACAGTATCTATTTTAACTGCATATAAAAAGAAATACATGATATTATATCCCCTACTGAACACACGTTTTAGATTCATCGGTTTTGTTTTGAAATATTATAATTGCATATAGTTTGCTAAGTAAATACCCTAACCTTAGCACACTAAACCACAAGTAGGTACACCGTATGATACTTCTGAGATGCATTTGTATATTTGCCTTATTGACTATCCATAAAACCTTACTCGATCAATGCCTTCTTGAAACATCAGTCCTAAAGTCAAATGAGAAAACCGTTTATCTCAAGTACTGGTTTTCCATCCTGCCGTTAAAAATTTCAATATATATCGACATATCTCCCACATATATTTGGGTTAATAATATGACATTTAAAAATTCCAATGCTTTAGTTTCGTATGGCTGTATTTGCTTAAAATGTGATATTGTCTTCCTAAAGTGTATATTGGTGTGCGTCATGTGAACAGACTTTGTTGCCACAGTAACTGAAGAACAATTGCTGGGAGTGTTTTACTTTCATAACGTTCAATAAGTTAACTTCAGATCAGGAGGTAACGAGTTCAAACGTGTCATATATCTACGAAGTGGAAATTCTTTTCGGAGATCATATTTCTATGTCCAATAACGATTTTATTCGACAATGACAGCAACGAGCGAAATATTCAAACATGTGTATTATGAGAGAAAATAATTTCAGAGAGAATTTATTTATTCAATGGAAGTTATATTTTGTCACATATTAAACGAAGAATATCTATAAGATAAGTTGATATATAAAAGATATATTTTATTTATAGGTTATATTAATATGACGAATAACGATTTTATATTTACAATTACATTACAGGTTTTACTGTGTAGCGTATTCGAAGAGCTAGATAGTTAAAACCTGTTTTAAATATAGATTTTAGATTCTTTTTTATTCTGGTGGTATGTTTCTATGTTCAATAACGATTTTGGTTAGGCAATGGATGCAAAGGTTATAATTTGTCAAAGATACAATGGAAAATACTCAAACCTGTTTTGGACATAATAACGTGGAAATTTCATTCATAGATTATATAACTTAACGAAGAGCAGTGTTATTTATGCAATTAAAGTTAAGTTTATTATATTTTGTCAGATAGTCAACGAGCAAAAGTATTCAAAACTGTTTTGAATATATCGAAGTAACATTTTATTCCTAAATTTTATTCCTTATTCACTGTGTGTCGAATAACCTTGTTTAAATTATTGTGTCACATACTCGACCACCAACATTATTAAAAACTGTATAGCAAGTGAATTTTTTATTCAGATGGTATGTTTCTACTATCACCAACGTTTTCATTCTACTTTTGTATGACACATAACTGCGCAATTTGTCATAAATTCATGGTAAGAAACCTATTAGTGATATGAATAAAATATACTATATATAATAGTATTTCGTGATAACTGTCCTAATAGTGAACGTTTCTTTTGTTTCCTATTGGTGTGATGAAATATGGTGTAGGAGTGAGTATATACTCCGAAGAAACGTCGTGCATTTTCATATTAAAGAAGTTGTTATCCAGAAAACCGTCCTGTATGCCACTTCTAAATGCCCTTCAAAGACCTGGTGAGATACGGTTGCATGTTCAATTTCCAGTTTGATAAAAATGAAAAAAATGTCTCCAACTACCAATTTGCAAATTTGTAATTCATTTACGTTACCCAGTCATCTATAAATGGCATGTTCACCCAGTTTAGAAATAACTTCAAATCGCCCAGTTTATAAATAACTTCAAATCACCCAGTCTACAAAAAACTTCAAATCACCGAGTCTACAAATAATTTCAAATCGCCCAGTTCACAAATAATTTCAAATCGCTCAGTTCACAAATAATTTCAAATCACCCAGTTTACAAATAACTTCAAATCACCCAGTTTAAAAATAACTTTAATTCGTCGAGTTTACAAAAAACTTCAAATCACCCAGTTGGCAACTAACTGCAAATCACCCAGTTCACAAATAATTAATATATAACTTCAAATCACCAAGTTTACAACTTGCTTCAAATCACCCAGTTCACAAATAATTAATATATAACTTCAAATCACCAAGTTTACAACTTGCTTCAAATCACCCAGTTTACAAATAACTTCAAATCACCCTGTTTATAAATAACTTTAAATCACATTTTGTCAACATGACAAAAAGTCTTTGCCAACCGAACTTAATACAATCTACACTGAGCAGCAAGATGAATTACATCCCACTTAGACCTCGTTGCAACCATTTATAAAAGTGTCCTGTTCATTATCGATATCAGGACTATTTCGTCAAAACAGTCCTGATTTCTGATACACGGACAATTTCAGAACCACTTTTAAACAAGATTCCTCGTTGCATCGGGAAATAGCAGGACAGTTGTCCTCGAGCCCCGTCCTCGGCCAAAGGCCTCGGACCTGGGCCTCTCGGACAAACTGTCCTGCTAGTCGGAAACTATGGTAGTAACTATTATAACAGCGCGAGATGTTCAAATGATGAACTCGACTTAGACGCCGTCTCTCTAAAAGCCAAATAAACTTAATTTGTTATATTTAAAAAAGTATCTGTTAATAATTCTGAAAACATGGCTTTTATAAACAATGCCGGCGCCGTTTTGAAATCCCCTTAACCAGGCGAGAAATGAACCAGACTGAAATATAGCATTTTGACTTGTTTGATGACATCCCACAGCAACGAAACGTAATCTATTCAAAGTCCAAGAAGTTACATTACATGTATGCCGTTATTATCTTGTACTAACGCTTTCAATATTTCAATACACCAACCATTATGACCATAAACCCCTTTGAAATAGCAGTTTCAGCACCCCGTGTGTGTTTGAACAGATTTACAATATACATCATCAGTATCATTGTATCATTTTCTCATGGGTGAAATTGTGTATCCTCGTCACAGATATTAAAATCGACTTTATCGAGCACAGACATATTTTGTGTTCGACTGTTGAAAATAAGGTATGCTTTCTTTTCTTTTGCCCCTTAGTGTATTCATCATCAAATATTAATCCGTAACACATTTGAAATCGGTATAATGTTCGAGTTACAATGGCAACATATAATTTAATTCTTAGAGATGGTTGTCATGTTGAATGCAACAAGGAGCGTATAAATATAATATAAATAGCAATTTGAAGTAGAATGTAGAAACCATTTACTTAGGTAAGTATTCCTACATTGTCTGTGGTTTTTGTATTATTCATTCATGAAGCATTAATCGATAAGATGTATACACTAACGAGGTATTCCAATGAGTTATGTATACACCTTGTTGTTAACCAACATGACTCGCAGTTGAGTTTTCAGAGAAATAAATCATAAGTTGTTTCTAGTCATTTTATGTTATATTCCATAATTATATTTACTTGATATATTTGAGGTGTTAATCTTTTAATTGAGAAAGGCAGATATGTAAATATACCTAGTGAACTCAGATTTGTAAATTTTGAAACCTAAATGTAGTAGAAGATGAATACCATTTTCTTTTTGTATGTCCCATCTACTATACAATCCGAAGTAAATATATGAAAACAAATATCCTGTCCATAAAAATAAATTTAAATTTACACTATTACTAAACACGTCGAACATCCAGGAACTTAAAAAATATGTCCATGTATATAGCTTATGCAATTGTACATAGGACAAACGTTGTTTCTTAAATGTTTGCAATGTATTCCATGTACTATAGCCTGAGGCCTCTTCAGTACCGTAATGAAGTTTAAGTGTTAAGATATTATGCTTCTGATATTATATTGCTTATACTTTCATAATTAAATTTCGATGTTGTATCTTTCGAGAGTTTTACATTAGCAAGAAACTTAATACTGATAAAATATATCAAGTCACACGATGAATAAAGCTTGGATTTTTTAAATTCATGATTTGAATAAAGAAGTGGGATATAGATGGACTAACTTGACTATTTGATTAAAAAATGGGAATAACCCTATTTTCACATTTTTATTTTGGGAATTTATAAGTTTACATACAACAACGTTGTCCTTCTTTAGGATAATAAATAGAACTACAAAATAGCATAGCTTTAACAAATTTAGTAACATTTGAAAACATCATTCATTATCTAAGTTAAGAAGTTAACTTTTCATCAAGAAGGTAAATAAAACGTTTCTTAACATTTACATGAAAATCAATGTTACGACGGCTTAAGCACTTTTAAAATGCTGACTCTGAATAAACATGGCCATATTGATTCATTACTTACTAAAATATATAAAGATATAAAATAAACTACATGGTACATATGAATTCGTAGAGAGGGTGCATATGCGTAGATGGTGATATGAAATGTGAACGTTTTCAAATTGGAATAGCGGCCATTAGTCCGTGTAATGATAAAGACTGTTGTGTGAAGCAGATAACAGAAGTATATATATATTTGTTCGTATAGTTTACTTTTAATGTTAACATGGTACATGTATATATTCTAATGATGAAATCAAATATTAATTTACATTGTATTACATATTTTAAAGTAAATATAGTGCTTAAATAAGATTTACCAGAGTGTTATTTAACGATTATATGAATTTTTAATCATACTATCATTATATTGAAATTACGATAGACAGATAAATCTAAATGCCGATCTACTCAGGGCAGAAAAACAGAAATGCAAGGAACCAAGTTTAGGCAGAAAGTAGCATAGGTTAAACACTATAATATGTTAGTAATTATATAAGCAGTTAGTCTATATTATGCTACGCACTCAGTTCTACTGCAGGTCAAATAAAATAAAAATCAAACCTTTACATCTGTATAAAGGCCAACAAGTACATTTAGCATTCATAGTTTGAACATAATGCAGCATGTAATGATGACACTATACGAGTAGACAGTTGTAAATGTTAAAGATAAGCACTAACTTTAACATATTGCTAAAGCACTTATCTATAGTTAGATGGTGAGTTTTGATGAGTGGTGTTAGAAAATCCATAGAGTGTATAAGAGAAGAATTATACGGGAAATCACCGAAATTTAATTAAGTTTTTCGTAAATTATAAAGTTAAGCACCAAAAGTATAGTAAAGCACAAGCAAAAAGTATTCATTAAATGTAAACACTAACTGAAAATATAAAAAAACTGGATGTTAGTTTAGCAAAGTTAAGTGGATTAAAAGAAAACAATTTTTTCATTAAAAACTGATTGTAAGGAGTAATCATACCATTTACAATAAATGTAAATTGTGAAAACAAACTCGATAGATCAAAACAAGATGTAAGAATTTGTGAAGGTTATTGAAAGAAATTGCAAAATCGTTTTCTATTTTACTAAAAGTTCAAGCTGAATCGTTAAGAACTTAAGCATAAATTATGGATCAAATGTAAACACGAAATCGAAGTATAAACACTTGAATTTATTGCGAAAGAAATTGTAGGTTGGTTTGTAAAATAGTAATGATTGTATGATCAGAAACAAAACTCAAAACTGAGCATTAATAATGCAATTACAATTAATGTAAGTAATTAGTGGAAAGGAAAGCAATAGATGTAAGAGTTCGCTCGAACATTCGTTCTGGATTCTTCTACAAGCCAGATTGCATCTACAAATCTATCTACTTACTTTCCTTGTTCTTTATCTGACGAGTTTTTACTGTAATGAAGACATGAATTAGTATGTTGTTCAGTATACATCCATGAAATAGCATTAAATTCCTGAAATCAAAGGTTGAAATGCCTGAAATTGAGACTACGCAACACAAATCTAACATCATCGAATGACAGAAGCATTAAATCATTAAGAAACTATTGAATGAACCACTGAAAAACAGGTGTTCGCAAAAATGCAAACGTGTCAAAATCTAGGAAAAATATTTTTGGGTCAAAAATATTGAAATATTGACTTTCTATTACCCTGAAAGGGACACCGTGTCGACGATAAAAATGAGATCCCTTTTATCTCCCTCTGCTGATTAACGTGTCTGCTACCGAGTTGCACTTCACTTCACTGTTTACATGCAGTAGTTTTTATTTCTAATTACTTCAATTGTCTGAAATTTGGGGTCTGTGACTCGTTACCAGACTAAATAACTAAATGACTTAATAATACACCTGAATCAATAAAAAGAGCTGTACAAAATACAAGTTATAAAACGAATGTACATGGTTCGGTTAGGCCATGCTAGTCCATTTCCCATCGAGCCACCATTTTAATGTGTTCACATTATAATGACCGCTCGAAGGTAGTTCACGTGATTTGACTGATGTAACGATACCCAAACATTCAAAGTAGGGTTTTAAATATGGTTCAATGATGAAATGGTCAACCATCTTGCTGTCTGAACTCTCAAAATCGCATATGACCTACAAATCTACCTCTCACACTGACGAGATGCACACAATTGCCACGTTATACATACGTTGCACCATTTTCTACCAACACGGATAACCGTTTTAATGTATGAGGCTTATCGGGTCGTGTAATGAAATGTTTTACCGATTAATGTAACAATATATTGTATAAGCTTAAATAATAAAGGACAAATTAATAAAACATGATATGCAATAAGACGTATTACAGCGCCTTGAAGGCTAAGATCGATTACTTGAATGGCCCCAAGATTATTCTGGATATGAAGTGAAATATCATCAAAAGAAAAAAAACAGCGAAAAAACAAGGGTCCATATTTTCGAAACTGATTTAGTGCTAAGATAGTCGTAAGTCAATGTTAATGTATCTTAGCGCTAAGATAGCTTCGAAAATATGGGTCCAGGTTTATAACTATATGGATATGATATATACCACTGCTTATACCGGTCACGTGTAAACTCCTGAGAGAAGCCCGGGTTCAACTTCTGATGATTGGTATCTGACACTACACTAAGGGGTTGTGTTCGACTTCAGATGATTGGTATCTGACACTACACTAAGGGGTTGTGTTCGACTTCAGATGATTGGTATCTGACACTACACTAAGGGGTTGTGTTCGACTTCTGATGATTGGTATCTGACACTACACTAAGGGGTTGTGTTCGACTTCAGATGATTGGTATCTGACACTACACTAAGGGGTTGTGTTCGACTTCTGATGATTGGTATCTGACACTACACTAAGGGGCCGTGTTCGACTTCTGATGATTGGTATCTGACACTACACTAAGGGGTTGTGTTCGACTTCAGATGATTGGTATCTGACACTACACTAAGGGGTTGTGTTCGACTTCTGATGATTGGTATCTGACACTACACTAAGGGGCCGTGTTCGACTTCTGATGATTGGTATCTGACACTACACTAAGGGGTTGTGTTCGACTCTCGTATATTAATTTGTTGGATACATACTCCGGCAAGGAACAATTTAAAACGAAGACTGGTGGTTGGGGTTCAACTTCTGATGATTGGTATCTGACACTACACTAAGGGGTTGTGTTCGACTCTCGTATATTAATTTGTTGGATACATACTCCGGCAAGGAACAATTTAAAACGAAGACTGGTGGTTGGGGTTCAACTTCTGATGATTGGTATCTGATACTACATTAAGGGGTCGTGTTCGACTCTCGTATATTAATTTGTTTGATACATACTCCGGCAAGGAACACTTTAAAACGAAGACTGGTGGTTGGGGTTCAACTTATTGCGATTGGAGCCTGACTCTTAGGGGTCGAGTTAGGCTCTCGCCTTTAACTCGTCCTCAAAAAAGTGTCATACTTTGCACTGCTGCACATAGCGTGATTAAAATTATAACAATGTATATAACAAATAGAACACTATATTTTGTCCACTATCGAAATGGCGTGTGTTTCTAACGATCGTGATCCACGCGAATGAACACACCCTGAAAAACATATGAATTTGTCTTGCTTTCCAACGGTACCCTCGAAATATACGACCATTCCCACTCTACATGCTAAATATAGAACATATTTTCTTCAAGCGCAGTCCATGGTTATATATTTTTATCAATTACCATGTGTTTACTATTTAAAGGGCATTGTCAGTGATCTAATTATGACATTGGTACGTTTGTTTACTACTTAAATAACATTTATTTATAATGATAGTGAAAAGTTTGATTTTAAGAAAAATGTCTAAGCGAGTCAACACACCCGAATAAACATTTGAAGTTGTTTTGCTTCCTAACAGTGCCTTGGAAATATACGATCATTTTTCTTCTTCGTGCTGAATATAGAACAGTGGAATCTATAGCTAGACGTGTTTATCAGCATGTGTCCACTATTTAAATGGTTCAAAATTAAGATTCCAACGAATATGAGAAGCTACAGTTATCGAAAGCTTATGTTCAACTATACTGAAGAACAAAAGAAACGTCACCACATTTTCAACAGAGCTAAACACGAAATACTGCTGTCGGAGTAAGTCGATTTTGATTGTCTTCGATAGGCACATTTTTATATATGTTTTGTATAGATTTCATTTCATTTCATTCATCTGATTATGATATTATTTTTATGTCTGTTTAAGTACACTTGGGGTGCTGAAATCGCCAAAATGGTTTTTGACCATAATGTTTGGCATCTAAGTTTTACCAACTAAATAGTAGATATCTAAGTAATAAAATATGTCTTCGAAATTAGCAACCCTTTGGATTTAAATTTGTTGGCGCATCATTACTGTGGGACGTCATAATACATCTTTTGACGCTTCTATCTCCTCTAAAGATAATCGAAAACGGTCATTTTTTAACCTGTGTTTTTAAGAGATATGAACAGATGCTGTTTTCAAAATTCAAATTTAGTTTTGTTGGCTGCTGAAGACATTAAAGAAACCCTGATTCAGTCGTATTTATCACTCGTTGATTGAAATATCTTGTATTTTGTATTGTTACATTTCTTTTTTTTCGTGAGTTTATCAATTCGGTTAATCGTGTCTCGTTAAGGTTCAAATCGTTATGAAAAGTATTAAAGTTTTGATAGGCACTATCCAAATCATTTTTAAAATGTAATAAAAATGTTTTAAGAACTCTTTAAAACTCATATACATAATGCTGTCGTCTTCTCAGATAAACGTTGTTCATAATAAATCAGTATCTATATTTTGAAATTGTTGAATGTCAAATCTTGACGTCATTGGCAACGCATTGTCGATTTCATATTTCCAGTTAATGTCCAAACTCTCCTGTGAGACGTTATCTGTGATTTTCGTCTGCCAGTGTAAAGCGTTTATATCGTTCATTGAGCTGTCTATGCGTTCAGGATCCCATTAACGTATAAATTCGGTCATTGGCAATGGTAATTTCATGGAGTTTGAAGGAGAATATCTTTTTAAATAAATAACTGTAAAATATTTTTTTTTTACTTTCAGATAGTTCAATAGCGTTTATTGGCATTACAACGATTTTTAAATTTTCGGAATAGAATTGACTTTACATAAATTTCCGAACACCTCTTCAGAAAGAAACTTACTGTTGATCGTAATGTCACAATAAAGTGCTTTTGTCATGTTAAAATTATTTATTTACATTCCAGAACAAACTATCCATTTGGTGTCTGAACAATTTTTCAACTTCTCAAAAATAAATATAAATATATAGTCGCAGGAGACGATTAACGGATTCAGCGCTTTAATGATTCAATTATGTCAAATCAAAGAATTGTAAAGAAATTCATAATTGCGGCTGAACCACATGACCTACAAGTTCGTCATGATTTACTTTTTTGCTCATATTGTTATTGCGCATGGTTTGCAAAAATATTCGAGTTTCTAAAATTTTCCCCATGTTAAAGTTTTTCATTTATTATGACCTGAAATTACTGTTCGCGAGCGATTTTATTATTGATGCAGAAATAGTATAGCCCTATCTTACTCTCCTGAAAAAATCTTTCGATTTGATGAGTAGGTTTTTGAATTATCTCCCCTGAAAGTTTGCGATTTTAAATAATTGCCTGACTTTGAAAGGTTACTTAAAAGAAGTATTAGGAGTTCGCAAATACATTTGACTATCGTTTAATTACCAATCCTTTAGCTACAAATATATGAAAGTTTGAGCTCTAAGATGTAAGTATCGTCAGAGGAGAGGATTGTCAAAGGTGCATGGGATCGGAAAATGAAAAATAATGTGTCTAAAATTAATATGGCGGGTAAACCACGTGACTTACAACTTCGTCATGATTTACTTTTTTGCTCACATTTTGGAAAAAGATCCAAGTCTCACAGTGCATTTTGAAAATTTTTCCCATGTTAAAAATCGAAATTTGGAATCGACCTGGACCTTTAATGACTGGACCGATTGGGCCCAAAAGCTTCGCCTGGCGACTGCTCAGTAAGGGCCAAATGGCTGAATCCTTAATAAAATTCCATGGACAGTTAAGTGATCATTACAACAATGAATCTTATTTTATGGACATTATTGCTCAACGATGCGGCTCATGTAATATTACATTTCCAAAGGCGTCATCTTAAAGATAACATTCATGTTAGCATGAAATATTTCAACCACTTTGCAACAGTTTAGAACTTCAGAAATTTGACGTAATAAATATTCAAAATACATATTTGAATATTCCAAAATGTCGTGCAAGTAGCAGTTTCAAAATGTCAAAATGTTCGTTGAAAAATCATTTAACAATTCTTTTTAACATTTAATGTTTAAAATTCCGACCACGATCTCGTCACGTCAACGTTTGACCTTTTCGAAAATCGAACGTGATTATTATTATAATTATTTGCAAAGAGCGAAGTATGAGGAATGAAATCGAGAGCCTGTAGGACATCCCTGCACGGCCTCTACTAGCAGTAAACAGTGCTCATTGTTATAATATGTTAATTTTTGGTTTTATAATTTAATCAATAATAAACTCAAAGTGATACATAATGAATAGTTATATTACTTGATAAATGTCACATTCGAGATATGGAGAAAAGCCATTTGTATTTACTAAACCAGTTTTTTTTCAGCCTCGTCATAATTCCAAAGTAAAACTGAAGATATTCTTATTAAAGTATTTTCGTTACGCCATCAGTCTTGTTACAACTGGTTGTAATACTATACGTACCCTAAGTCTGTCATTACTTATGTAACGTACATGTATAGCATTACAGTTAGTTTTAACTACATTGTGACACAATGTGAATACAAATTTAATCAATAATAAACTCAAAGTGATACATAATGAATAGTTATATTACTTGATAAATGTCACATTCGAGATATGGAGAAAAGCCATATGTATTTACTTAATCAGTTTTTTCAGCCTCGTCATAATTCCAAAGTAAAACTGAATATATTAAAGTATTTTCGTTACGCCATCAGTCTAGTTACAACTGGTTGTAATATAATGCGTACCCTGAGTCCGTCATTACTTATGGAACGTACATGTATAAGCATTACAGTTAGTTTTAACTACATTGTGACACAATGTGAATACAAATTTAACTTCAAACAATAACCTGAAATACTATTTTCAGTTCAAAATATTTTACAATATCATAACAAATTATAATACAATGTAAACATCTTGATATAATCAAAAAGTAATTTAAATATCAACATACTACTCAACCAATCAGTTCGTTACAACACCCATTATTGATATGCAAATAACCCTAATTTTAAAGCGTTATTAATACCATAGGATAACAACAAAGTGGTAATTAGTTGTTTGGATCCAAACTAAAACACAAAATTATAATTATGAACTTTTTCAATGAAAATGGCATTTAAAGTTTAAAAAAAAATTAAATTCAAAAGCAAATTCGAGAGCACATAGATTCCACATAACACAAAATGGCGTCAGAATGTCCTAACACAACTATTTACCTTCTAACATTCTCGGCTCGTTGACGAATCTTTCTCAGATGGTTGGCATTCATTAGAATCGACATGATGGCTGATTTCGGGCAAACAGGATTCTTCAAACCTCTCTGTCTCTCCCGACGTGTTGTTCGTCCTTCGGCGCAGACGACAAAATTCTGTATAAAGCAGACGACAAATAATGGTCTCTGCCCCGTGCTCCAGAGCAATCCCGACGGTGTTGCCAAGCAACCGCTCCCGGCAGGGTAGGATCGATAAAGTGCTGTTGTACGGGTAGATGCCGAAGCATTGGCTGCCAGCGTTCCACTTCCATCAAACATTAATGTCTGTCTTGTTACATGTACAGGTACGTGGGTACACATGCTTAGACGACAAAGCGGAGGTCTTTTGTCCTGAAACCTACAGTGTAGACAAGATAAGGACATTTCTGGATGATCAACTTCTTTATTTAACAATGGATTCATATGTTTGATAACAGTATAAGGATCTATACCGAAACGTCGCTATTGTTAAATAAAGAAGTTGATCATCCAGAAATATCTTAGTTTATCTTCTCTATGACACCAACTTCAAGAATACCTCTCTGACAATGCCTTTTTTTACTCAAACGATATGTTGCTACATATGTGTGTTAATGCTAAGACAACAAGACATGACAACAAAGCGGATATTGTTGCCTGCATGGTTCCCTTATATATCAAGAATGAGCTCTCTATTCAACTCATCCACTCTACCCGGTTTCAGCACTAAAATGATTCGTAAGTCAACTTTAACTTCGGCTAAGATTAATCGTAGGACTAAGATCGATTGGTTGAATAGGTGTCTTGTAATTAAGATCTGGGGATGTTTTGCCTTGATGAGTGATTTGGTTCTAAAAGGCTTCTCCATTACTAAATACGTTATTTGTCCAAATATAATATTTACCATTTGCATTCAATACTATAACGAGAGGATGTAATTCCTGGCTCGGTCTCTGTGTCCGTCCGTCTGTCCGTGATCCCATATCGTTTCCGAAACAGCGCTCGAAAACCACTTGACCAATCTTCATCAAATTTGGTATACAGCTCCCCCATATCATGTGGATGTGTTTTGTATTGTTTCAATGGTAACAATTTGGACTGTGTCTATTTGAAGGGTAGGGTGTGTTTCCGGAGGGGATCTCTAAAACTTCTGAACCAATTCTTACCAAATTATGTATATACTGCATCCCCATATCATGTAGATGTGTCCTTTGGGGGTTTCAGCTTTTTTAGAATTGTATTTGTGTTGTTTCCGTGAGTAACAATTTAGACTTTGTCTATTTGAAGGGTAGGGCTTGTTGCTTGAGCAGATCTCCAACATCTCTGACCAAACCACACCAAATTCTGTATACTGCCTCCCCATATCATGTAGATGTGCCCTTTGGGGGTTTGGACCTTTTTCTATTTCATGTTTTTTTCTGTTTCAATGACAACAATTTCGAGCTTGTTTATTTGAAGGGTAGAGTTTCTTTCCGGAGCAGATTTATAAAACTCCTCCACCAATCCTCGCCAAATTGTATACTACCTGCCCGTATAATGTAGATGTGCCTTTTGTCCATGGTGGACATTGTCTTTTTAGGAATATACATTTCAACTCGAATTGAATTGGGAGAAAGAGGAGACCTCTGTTTTTACAAGTAAAAACACCCCTTAGTTTTTATTATATACTGCTAAAACTGATCATTCAACTTATGTGGAACCGGGGAATAAGTCATCTCTCCTGTCCTGTCTCCTTGTCTTAATACTGTGCTACTACATAATGTGTCACGCAATTTAGCCACAGGGGCTTGTAATGTCGAACAACTAGCGACTAGAAAGCATATGAAATCGATGATCCAGCCCCTTATATACCATAAAAAAAGTCAAGGGATGTTCGGAGGTCAACACCTTTGTCAGTTTGAAATTATTTTGAAGTTAGGTTCTTTTCCGCTTGGAATTTAGTTGGAATTGACGTGAATGTGTATTTTGGTTGACCTTATTTCTTGGAGAAGATTGTGAAAAAAACTACCTTGTTACTATTTCATATACATTTCCGTTCAGCGAGAGAGTTGTAAATGCTATTTAATCCCTGCGATCTGCTTCAGTTTCTTTAATAAACTTTGGATTCATATTCGCAAACCTGAATTAGTCTTTTCTTGAAACAGGATGTACTTTATTATGTAAATTATTTATTAAATTACAAACCTGTGGATGTCATCGGCCATCATTTTCCTGAAAAACTGAACCTCTCTGTGACCTCTCATTTTCCTTGAATTCCAACAACCACAACCCCGCTTAGCCTAATTGGTGACTTCGGTATCGGAGGTCGATATATGACTTGTAAACATACACATATATATCCTTATCACAGACATTCTAAATCGACTTTATAAGGCAGAAATATTTTGTGTTTGACTGTTGAACAGTTGGTATCGTTTCTTTTGCCCCTCGGTGTATACCGGTTGACACTTATTCAAACATTACAATCCCTTAAACGCCTATTCTTTGATACAATCTCATAATCAGCATTCAATTTCATGTACGACTTTTGTGTAACAAGCATTAACAATTTAATAATGGTAATATAAGCATTACTCATAGATATACGCCTTATTGAAAAGGTAAACATGTGATAATGTCAAAGAGTGTACAAACCACTAGAAATAATATGCTATATTAACATTTAAAAGCCTAATATTATATTGAAGCCACAACTATGTCAACATTTGAAAGATTCTTCTATCTGAGATGTAGAATATGAAATGACTTCTTATCTAACAAGTTCTTCCCAGAGTGCTATCTAACTGGAACTCGTACAAACATTATCTTCATAGCTGTCTTATCAGATAGGGTGAACAAATATCGCACCATCTTTATTTAAAATAACAGAAATATGTATTATATGTATGACGGACTTAGGGCGCGTATAACATTACATCTAGTTGTAACTATAGATTGGTAAGTGATTTAATTTGTTTGTCGTTAATCATAAAGGCTGGTCGTGTCTGGTACATGTTAAACCGTACGGCTCGGCATATTTTGCAAACGTAAGTAATTTCGTCATGGGTAACGACTTGCTTGGAAGACAATTAGGGGGGAGGGGAGAAGAGGGGGCGGGGGCGGGAGTATGTGTGTGTGTGGGAGGGGGGGGGGGGGGGGGGGGGGGGGCAGATTCGTATAGGTAATCGGGTAATCTGTTGTGATATAATTTTAAATCTATGACTACAGCATTCTTCTTCTTTCAGTAGGCGAGCGAAACTGTAGATGTTTCGCAAATGGTCTCGTGACTGGTGCCGCGGACAGCCCCGTATATCGTATCCAAAAGCGCATGGTTGCATGAGTCAAAGATGTTTGCTTGAGATTTGGTACAATTGTCGTATAAGCGCATACAGTATCGGACTTATAAACGACGTACCATGCGGTTGAGGAGATTTCTCGTTATCCTTTACTAGTATGTACAGCTTCTTAAGTAGAGGACAATCTGCTAACGATATCATTTATATGAATATCCTATGAGCAAACTCTCCGACAAATTAAACCTGAACGCTTATGACTTGACTTGTTTCTTCAATTCCGATGTCATTTCGACCAATCTGGGAGGAGAAATTTCGTAGTTTTCTCTCTACTGAATAAGGTTTTTGCTCAATTTTCTATCTTAGGAAATCATTGTTCAGACAAGACGCCGCTACGTGTCATCAATAATTACATAGATGGAAATATAATCGGTAAAAAACTTAAAGCTACCATCAATGTCTTCAACAATATCATTTATAATGACCAAAACCAAAAGCGGTCCTAAAACAGAACCCTGCTGAACGCCTGTAGTTACCAGTTATAAAACATTTATAAATAACCAGCGAATGTCCTCCAATAGACGCCCCCGACATCTATATTTTCAAACCTCCTACGGAAAATGGCATAATTGTGCCTCCATCCAAACAGTATTTCCCAGCATCTCGTTTAGGTAACTCCTCAATAATTCACAAGCATGTAATAAGTCAGCCTACACATAGTGAGTCTACCTACTTTCCACGTGCTTTAGGTGAATTACTGAGTAGGAAACTCAATATTGCTTGGGATAAGTAGATAGATACTATTATTATAAGTATTATTGTTCACCAGACTACATTTCAGGCCCATTTTCAAATAGTTTCTGTAATCCCTTGAAATAACGTTTGACATCAGCATGTTACTGTTGGATTCTGGTGCTATATGTTTTGAAAAAATAAACATCGCGGAACAAGTTTTAAGGATTTTACAATCAACTGCTAAATATTCAATAAAGTTACGTTTCATTGGCCGAAAATGATTTATTGGCCACATTGAAAAACAAAAATGGTTAGAACTATGCAGCCCTCATATTCTTAGGTCTCCGATTTCTTCACTTTGAAATGCCATTCATTTGGATTATTTCCATATTTAAATTCTCACTATGTTATGAGGGATGAACGGCAAGCCTACTGTACAACTGCTGAAATAAGTCGATGAAATGTATTTGAAAAATAATGTCACCAATAGTAAAACACCCTTCTCTCTTCGGAAAATCAAGTTAAAAAATGAGTGTACATGGTTCCGTTAAAGTCATGGGAATCGTTTTTGTCTTTCGAAATAATAAATTGTGTTCACAATAAAATGCATGGCCGCCATGCAAGTTTTGCTTTTTACGCAACACTGTTATAACCACTACGGGTAATTGGTTTGTGTTATGAGATGTTTTACACTATAAAGTAAATATGAATGACATAAACTATCATTATAAATGGGAAATTTGAAAAAATAAATTTTGCAAAAAACGTGCTACTGCCCCTTTAAAGGGACCGCTCTATTGGGCTATTTACATTTTTTGTGGAAATGAAATGTGAGGGGACACTCTGTTTATACATGTTTGTTATTAATATAATTATGCTTAAAAGTAACAATTCCCTTTTTAATCATATAAATTTGGGTAATATATTGGTGACTTTAGATTTGACAATTTGACAAAGAACAATAAAGATTTAAAAAAAGAATACAATTAGAATTGAAACAATTCGTCGGCGCTATACGAGTGTGGAAAGCCTTGCTACGGCATAACAAACAGTCATGGTTGTTCAGTGGTACTGACAACATTTATCTTATTGTTACTGTATATAGAGATAGAAAACCAAATACGTAAAATAAAATGGTTAATTAATGAAATATAAAATGATAAACTCCTCCGAATTGACCTCCACCCCCAAATGATAGGTCTGATTGTATATAATTATATCAAATAATGTATTTGATCAGATAACATATTTATATTTATCATATAAATATTTGTAGGATGGGGAAAGAACAATACGAAGAAGTTCAGAAGTTCATGATCAATGTTATGACGCATACGGGAATGTGTAGTTTTAAAGATTGCATTCAAATGATCTAACGATTGGTTGATACAATATTGGCCTCGAAAATATCGGTATGCGAATAATATTTGAAACAAAACCATTTCTTTCAGTGACGTGGACAAGAATTCAGTTGCACGGTTGACTCCTGTGTCGTAATCAATAGTGAAGTTCAAAATCGAGATCTTGGGTACGACGGGGCGTTACCTCACCCACACCCGATCTTGTACATGAGTCTACCAAGGTACGGGAACGCTGTACTGGCGTCATTCCGCGACTGAATAAGCGTAGCCTTGGGGGTACTTTCCTCACTTCTTGAAATTAATTCTCCCGGGACAGCCGACACAACATTTTAGCCTTCACGGTACCACGCTTCTGCTAATGCTTAGGGTGAATGATAGCGACAGTGTTAAACAAACAGCTTGAATTATGCTTCAGTAGTTTTTATACGACATTATACCACCTTTCATAAAAGTGAAATGTCACATCATTGTGTGTACTTATGCCTAGTACGTTTTTTTTTTACTTCTCTACTGTAGGCATAGTTCACTCCCAGCATTCAACGACCAGACCCGCCATAACAGAGAACTACAGCTGCATACCGAAAGTTTTTCATCTACTTGAGTAGTTTAATGCAAATATCATGTAATTTGACATGCCTTTGAAGCATCATATCAACACGAAAACTAGACCCGTCATTTTGCATTTTTACATTATGAAAGAGTTGAGTGTTGCATTACGTAATCTGTGTTCATATCTCACAAATCTCACATATCTTTCAGAAAACGTCAACTTACATGATATGTTCATTAAGATACAGATGTAGGTGAATAAACTTTCGGTACGCAGTAATAAATAGTTCATTGTCAGGCTTGTGACACCTATACACTAGAGCAGCAAGAGAGAAGTAGAATAAAAACACTATATATTATTAAAGTATCGACACTTTAATTTGTAATACAAGACCCCAGTCAATCAATCAATCAAGTTTATTTCGTATTTCAGGCCGCATGGGCTATGATACAATGTAATTGTCACGTGACCAATATTGAGCTAGGACGATAATAGTTTAAAGAACATAGTAGTAAATAGTACAAATTGACATCATCAATTTGGTTAAGAACCGCATTCAGTCGTACTACCTATGGAACACAATGAAATAGCAAATGGAAGGTTTTTTGGAGCAAAATAATGGAAATACGTTTAAAAATAAAAACCAAACTAGCGCGTTTTGCGACGTCAAACATGGGTTACGTTTCGGGTTCCTCCAAATTCCCATGCATACGTAAACATTGTAGAGAAAACGAACAACGATGAATCGGTGTGAATAATAGAACACTACGCATGTCGAGTCCAACCAAAAGGACTTAAATCTTGCTTTACAAGACAGTCCTTCTTTGCACGGCGCGAATCCACATAAACATTTGAACAGTATGATTAATTTTGCTAAAAGCTTTGTGGATAAAACCCTAGTTGGATGATTTATTCAGCCCCAGTGCCATATCCCTTAACAGTAGACACATACAAAGTGTACGTATTACGAAGGTTGATAAATTGTTTCGACGAAAATTGATAAATTGTTTCATAAAAACCTCGTTGTTGATGTCCATTTGATATATTGCGTGTTACATATGTATGAGACAGAGTTTAATATTTCATTATGGTGTAAACTTAAGTTTCCTAATGGTGATCAATTCCTAAATAGGAAATTGAAATGACAAATATCTACCTAAATACGTCCTTAGATAGCTGTTCCATCGCACAGTTGTCCACTTTGAATACACTTTTCGCAGTGTTCGATTTATCGGAGCACATACACTCCCGGACAAAAGAAACGCCAATCCCATCAACCCCCAAAATGAAAGATATTTTAATCCACGAGTTATTAATATGACTGACACAAAGTTACATCATATCTCTGAATAACTTTTACGTTTTGTAACATTTTCTGTAAATGTTTCTGAAAAAAAGCGCTTTTTTAAAAATCGTCGTTTTCGAAACTCCTTCACTAGGTGAGATAAGTGTGTCAATTTGGAAGTTTGGAAATATTCTTAAATGGCATACAGCAATGACAAACCCTAAGATGGTACTCTATGTTAAATACATTTGTATTCGTTTATTTTTCACGAGTAATTGGGGTACACATTTCTCTTATAGAGTGTCCAAGGGGTGACATAGTGGAGAGTAACGGAGCATATATAAAACCCTGGATAACCGAGGATGACAACATACACGCTATACACCCAGGGTTTTATATATGCTCAGAGAATAGATTTCTCTGATATGGTGTCCCAGGGGTGATATAGTGGAGAGTAACGGAGCATATATAAAACCCTGGATAACCGAGGATGACAACATACACGCTATACACCCAGGGTTTTATATATGCTCAGAGAATAGATTTCTCTGATATGGTGTCCCAGGGGTGATATAGTGGAGAGTAACGGAGCATATATAAAACCCTGGATAACCGAGGATGACAACATACACGCTATACACCAAGGGTTTTATATATGCTCAGAGAATAGATTTCTCTGATATGGTGTCCCAGGGGTGATATAATGGAGAGTAACGGAGCATATAAAACCTTGGGTAACCGAGGATGACAACATACACGCTATACACCCAGGGTTTTCATATATGCTCAGAGAATAGATTTCTCTGATATGGTGTCCCAGGGGTGACATAGTGGACAGTAACGGAGCATATATAAAACCTTGGATAACCGAGGATGACAACATACACGCTATACAACCAGGGTTTTATATATGCTCAGAGAATAGATTTCTCTGATATGGTGTCCCAGGGGTGATATAGTGGAGAGTAACGGAGCATATATAAAACCCTGGATAACCGAGGATGACAACATACACGCTATACACCCAGGATTTTATATATGCTCAGAGAATAGATTTCTCTTATATGGTGTCCCAGGGGTGATATAGTGGCGAGTAACGGAGCATATATAAAACCCTGGATAACCGAGGATGATCTAAAACGCACAAACAAGCAACATTATGATAATGAATATACAAGTGCAAGCAAACAACATAAATTCAACATGTACATGCGAGCACCTTCAGGTTGTGTCGATATATACACGTTAAAGCATTGTTCAAATTACGCTATTGGGAATAAAATCCTCATCCATCAAAATGTAACATACAACAAGTTCAAGTGTACTCTATTACGTAAGGACATAGGCAGGGTGACGCATCGTGACAGCCATTGTCCGGGCAATTTGATTTATACAACATGTATAAGAGATGAAATAAATAGTGGGGAACGAAGAATGTAAAGGAAACGTTAGCGTGTATGATGTCCTCGATCTTAAAATCTTTCGGGGGAAACAGCTTCGTAAAAACGCATTTTAAAAAATGTAATCCTGTTAAATTGGCTTAACAAATGCATGCAGGTTTCACAAAGTCCCTCGACAACGATGTGTTGTTGCCAGTTACGAAAGAGGGGTCCTACCCCACCCACCCCCGTCCCGACAAAAATCCTGGATCCGCCCCTGTAAAAAAAATAAACGTATACATATTTATGCATGATATGACATTTAAAAAGAACTCATGTTATATAACATACATTATTCAATCATTGGATCTTATGTATCACTCGAATCCTTTAATATCATACACACGTTGAACCCTGTAACATAAATATAAAGTATTTTATTATTTATTCATAGTTATGACTTCCGCAATTACTCGTGTGCACCATAAACCATAACAAATGCATCTTATGTATTAGAATGCAGCATACTCAGTCCCCCTGTAAAACAACAGATAACTGTTTCAATTATTCAATCATAGTTACGACCTCACAATAACTCGGGTTCATTCATATCATAAACCATACAACTATG
Source organism: Gibbula magus (assembly GCA_936450465.1). Lineage (NCBI taxonomy): Eukaryota > Metazoa > Mollusca > Gastropoda > Trochida > Trochidae > Gibbula > Gibbula magus. The sequence goes on from OW388306.1 coordinate 6,720,189, forward strand.
CATATTAATACATTATCTGACTTACCCAATTGATATATAGTCGACCTTCCAGTGTAACAACATATTAAGCGTTCAATTGTTCGGTCATAGGTATGAATCTCATAAGACTTCAGATTCACTCATATCATAAACCATACAATTATGCATCTTAACCTACTGTTTTACGGCACGAATAGTAAGACATGTTAAGATGAAACGCAAATTTACCTTGGCACAAATCACCTGTCACTCACTCGTGACAATCCGGGGGATGATTTGCGAGTTAAAGCTGATAGTGGTGTCGCAAATGACCCGAACGCCAAGCTTGACAATTGACTGATTTGACAGCTCGTCGCACTTATAAATCCACATCGTCCACTAACCTCCAATCGCCTGGCGAATGACCATAGGTTCGGATCGTTGGTATGGTTTCAAATATGGAGACAAGGATTTTACTGACGCTTCTGGCAGTCTTATGTTGTGTGCATCATTCTTTGCAGTTTATGCCTTTTCTTTCAGCAATCGGTGGACCCTTAGATATACAACCGGTAAGAGTTTTCCACAAGTGTTTCGACTGCATTTATAGATATGACTTATGAATCGACAGTATTAATCGAAAATAGAGAAGGTGGGAAGAGGACCGGGATTTCAAATAATCCAAGAACAAGGATCTGCAAATATTTAAGTTCTCGTTTATGAATCCTTGTTAAGTTATAATGTGTGGTCATTTTTATTTTATTTATGAACAATTGCAAATTTTTTCTATTAAGTTATATTTACAGCTTGGCTTCAATGTATTTAGACATGCTAAACTATTATATCGAGACTGTATGTACGGTCCTTTATATACAGACGTCATACAGAACACCTCTCAAAATAACCATGGACTTAAATTACAATTTAATTTAAAGCCGTGAAGTTACTCAACACTTTGGGGTTTCCTTTCATCTGTTAGATAATACTCGTATACCTTTCAAGGTCATATATAATTTAATTTCTGCTGTATGATAACCATTGAATGACAGGGCTTTAAAATAGAGACTTTGACATAATAATTCACGAGGGACAGATAATTCGTAACTCCGAGCACCGAGTTGGTTATTCTTGTTCTTACCCAAGATCAAATAATGCGTAAAAATCGAAAAACAAGACCCCAATTCACGATCTTTGTTTAGACTGTAAAATACAGGAGTCGAATATAGAGAGCTAACAGTTAGTGATCTTACTTTAGAAAGAGGATGTGACAAGGAAACTCTCTTTCCCCTTAACAATTAGTTTTTCTTGAAAAAAAAATCACACACTGAATACTCTTCGGATAAAATAGCTCATCTCGTGGTCTATGTTACATTATTTTGAAGTCCGACGATAGGATATTTGCGGAAACGGAGTTCGGGGCTATTTCACGGATATTTCCCTGTTTGTATTTATGGTATTACTGCTCTAACCAACCGTTTTCAAATGGAATATGATTCATCACATACATTAATAGGAATAATAACGTAAATGTACAAACAGAATATGGTCAAATATTTTAATGTTAATTTAATTTATCTAAATTAATTTCATGTTTCATATATATACCCAGACCAGCGAGGTGCCCTGCAGTATGTTACCCAGCCTGCATCTGGATGACCGACAAGTGACCGGAAGTCGGATGGTCGATGGCGAGGAGATGTGTGTCCTGTCCTCCAGCGCGATACCCCGCAGCATGGACGAGTTGATTGATGGGGACGACAGTGGCACTGGTAAGTACAAGAGGGATACTTTGTATGATTAACGTTTTAACAGGTTTAATCTAATCCCTGAAGTTGGACCCCGAAGAGACCCTCTCGGGGGAACTGACAGATGTCTCAAATATATATATTTAAAAAATCAGATTATTTCTCAGTTAACACCCAGTCGAGTTATGGTAATACCTCGCGGAGGATAGAATACCAGTTGTTCTGATTGGACTAGATGATTATGCGACAGTGCTGTCTTTCCAAATCATGGGAAGCGTGTTGATATCGTAAAATCCGAACAAAGATTAAAATTGCATCAGTAGATGGGTTGGCAGTTGTATCACTGGTATCCACGGGAATATATTTAACTTTTGAATGGTGTGATTTTTGATAAATTAGAAATGTTATCTTTTTATACGGCAAATTAGTAAATGTTTCGTGAAAATTTGGGATACGTTTTATTTAACCCAGGTCCTTTCTCAAACAGAATCATTGGAATGTTGTTTAAATTTAACAGCCTACACCAACAAGTGAGCACATGACGTAATACGATAACACACAAAACATTTCCTTGATTGCAATATTAAAAGTGTATTTTTTTATTGATATACATTTTAATAAATAGGTCTTTAAAATTGAATTGATTGCGATCATATGTTTACAGACGAATATATACCAATTTACAATGACAACCAGAGAAAAAAGCACTTTACCACTTCAAGAATTGGTTTGTACTGCGGTTCAGCACTCACAGTATATTTTCATGGTTGTGGCAAATCATTTCATTTTATATCTATATTACCCCTTCAACATTTAATCTCAACTATCCCTGGAATTGAAAGACAATTCTCAATTCTTGATAATGACGTATAACACGAATCAATGGTTTGGTAAAACCAACAGAACATGAACTAAAAGGTGTCATAATACAAGTGTGTATAATGGACTAAAACATGGATTTCATTTATATAGGCTGAATAATTTCATGTATATTGGCTAACGAACATCATTCTACTTATACAATTTCATTCATTTATCACATCATTCTACTTATACAATTTCATTCATTTATCACATCATTCTACTTATACAATTTCCATTTATTCATTTCATGGAAATCGAAAGAATTCATTTCATGGTGATGGACAAAAACATAAAATTTAATTGTAATTCTTTTAGGATATTTTTTTTCAAATATCATTAAAGTATAGTTTACTACATATAAAAGTGTAACTGAAAACCATGGTGCAAGTTTCGCAATTGATAATTTTCGCATTGCCATAAGCAAATTACCCTGCAACGTTAATTAGTTGGGGTGGACATAATGAATGTTGCTTAGCATGTTAATTGAAAATTTGAATGTTGCCATATTGACCTCTCATTTCTATTTCATTCTGACTTTTCATTTCTTACTCATTATGACCTTTTCATTTTTTTCTTACTATGCCCCGAATATTAGACTGTTGCTTAATAACATTGTTTTTTTGTGTTCCTCTTCAACCATCAGTGATTCAGATCAAGTACAGGTCTGGGGTTCGAATCCTGTCAAGGATTTAAAAACTTCATTGGAGAAGTGTATGCAGTTAGGCCTGTGTATAATTCTACAACAAAGATAGGTGTAGTAGCAGGTTTCAAACAAATATAAAACCGCTGCTCTGCTATATATGAAAACGACGCTAGATTCTTCATGACTTACGTCCTACAGTGTATATGAACAAAGACGTCTGAGTCACAGTTTGCTAAGGGTCATAGAAATCCTAATTCCAAACTGATCTCAACTCCATATAAGATTCCGTATATGATGGAACCATATAAGCAATAGTATGGTAACATAACAGAACAAACCTTTTAATCGTGTTCGGGACACCAACCACACACTATACAAACCAGGTAACAATCTACCTGTCGGCAGTGGGCAACTTATTAGAGAAATACATCCATAACAACGACACCTCTTATGTTTCAGATTTGACAGATTCTATCAAGAAATCAAATTTGTTTGTTATCCATAAACATTTATTGCTTTGGTAATCCAATTTGAATGCCCTCAAATACTCTAATATTGATATAAATTGAATTGAAACAGATAAACACCTTGTAGTATCGTCTCTTTAACACATTTTCAGCGGCCTTTGCAAGTCATATGAAGCCATGTGACGGAGTGTTGTTGAACAAGGACATGTGTCTCACCCAGAGTCAGAACGACATGATTAAACAATACGGTATGCTGGACAGGTGAGTCAAAGGCCAATAATTCGTGAGTCAAAGGCCAATAATTCCCCTCCAGATTATGTATGAAACGTTCATAAAATACCAAAACTGATGTCAACAGATTCAAAATTAGTTACTAACAATGATAACAACAACAATAATTTCAGTCTACAAATACTGTTTAACGAAATATTATGTAAAATGGACAGCAAATACAACTGAACCAAATGCGCCAAATGTCACAAGTTAAAGGGCAACAATTTCCATTTCAATAGTGCTTGAAACGTTCATAAAATATCCAAATTTATTTTTCAAAATCATTGTTGTTATTTGTATTTTTATTATTCATATTTATATTTATTACAACTTTGAAATGAGTTTAATATTATTTTACACTGACACAATTAATTCAAAATCAATTCTAATTCAAATAACACTGTTTAATGACACCATTCTGTTTGTTTGGTTTCAGTTATCACAGTGGTCGGTGGAAGCGAAAGGCTCTATCAACAATGGCAGCGAGATGGACGGAAAACATTATCCCTTACACCATAACAAACAATACTTTCAGTGAGTGCATAGGCGTGTGGCTTTGGAATGTATCATAAACCTGTATACTTATAAAGTGAAAGGTTTTCTTACAGTCAAAGAGAATGGAACGGATTGAAGGTTTCCCTGTTCCTGACGTTGGTGAAAATATAGGGATTAACATTATTAACAAAATGCATAATGTCCACCCTAATTAAATGGTGGCACATGAGTCGTAGTGGCCCTTTAATGTTAACTTGGCAAAGTTATCGTTGACGTCATGCAAAATAGCTTGACGTTCGTCAAAATTTGCAATATTTAGGAAAGATAGCATTGTGATATTTTGGAAATAAAATGAATGAAGCATGCATCTAATCTTTTTGAACATGCATATTTTTATCACGAAGTGGAAATAAAATATTTAAATAATATATCAGTTTTTACTTCACTCTCGGATCTTCAGATATCCACCGAAATCTAAACTTTTTTCTTAAGTTGAAGTGAAATATCCAAACTCATGATCAGTTTAAGTTAAACTACCTTTCTGTTTGCACTAACCACAATGTTATATTAACCCTGTCACTCCCTCAGATATGGCGGAGAGAGGACTGATCCGCGAGGCTATGGACGACTGGGAGAGGGGCACCTGTCTGACCTTCAGACCTGCCACACCTGCAGACCTGGACAAGATCCACATCGTCAGTGGCAGTGGGTGAGTTCGGCATCTCGCTTCGCCTTCTGCCACTAGTGTAAAGACTTTCTGTTTCTTTATGTTTCGCTAATGTGCAAAGTCCGTTAGAATGATGATCTTATCTATTGGCCAGTTGAAATGTCAATATGTTTTATAACTGCTTCTCTGGACGTCATATTTTGGCTTTCAAAATGGGGGAAGAAACATATTTGCTCCTTGAGAAAGAAAGGTTGCTGGACCAGGCAGCACATTCAAACCACCCGATGCATAGGGCATAAAAGACAACTTCATTGCATCAGTTTAGGCAATTATTGAAAATCAAGTTTTATTTCCGAATAGTACTCATTTAGCTCTGAAATGGTATTGTTCTCTACTATAAAAGCACAATTTTCACGACGAGGTTAGATTTATGGATCATGAATGTAACACATTTTCGAATTATTGTCTTACTTTTTGGGGGGATCCTAGACTAAAATTACATGTTTCTTACCAACATCATATTACAAACAATTCAAATATTTATACAAAATGGAGCCCTAAAGATGCCTTAATTTCTGAGCTGAGTAATCTAGACTTGATATTCTAAGACTGGGCTGGTCGTGAATTGAATATTTTGCTCTAGGGTCTCGATGACAGACTAGAGGGATCCAATCAGAGGGTTTTTGCTGAAACATGCAGATACTATAATAACATACCAAGTCCCACTTTTCAATCTTTATTCAATATTTACTGGAGGCCACAGGCCTATAGTACATTAAGTGAGAACAATATTTACACATTTAAACAATAAATGTAACAGCATAGTACATCACTTCACATAGTTCTGTTATTTGACATATTTTCATGCTACATATAAAATATATTATATCATTTCACATCTAATGACGTCAAATATTATATTTTTATATCATATACATCACAACCCAACATATATTACATTATTTCATTAAATCATGTCTGTACAAGGAGGCATAATAAATGAACATAGAAAGCTTTTGTAAAATATTACTATTTGTGTTTGATAGCAGAGCAGAAAACTTTATAAAATTTAGGTATTATGATGATATACTTGTAGATATTTGTATGAGTACACATATAAGTAAAAAATTATATTCGTCTTCTATTAAATCTAAGTGACAAAGCTTACAAATCATTTCTTCGCGAGTAATTTTTATATAGCGCCCTGTCTCAACACAAAGGTCATGAGATGAACATCTAAAACGTGAAAGAGCAATTCGAAACTTTTAACAGTAATCTTCCTTGATTATTTCAGATTTAATAATTTTGTAATAAAAACACTTGTTTGTTAGGGTCATTGATGCTGTCCATGTCTGCATATAAATATCTTTTAATCTCTGGGTTAATGAAAGGACAAAAGTCGAGTTTGAATACACACTTTGGTTATTCCAAGTATGACCAAAACCGCAATTGAAAAGTGGTTTTCTTACACCAGTCACCCAGTTTATTTTGCCATTTTTATCATAAACTAACATCATGTTCCACTTTTGCATTATACCAACCATCAAAGATGAATTTCACATTTACCTGGAGGTCGGCACTTTACCTTGATCTGCGTCTCCTACCTACATATATACGAATCTTTTACAACACACCGACGATGTTTCAGCTGCTACTCTCGAATCGGTCGTGTTGGGGGAGAGCAGGAGCTCAGTCTTGGAACTGGACTCTGTAGAACGGTGAGGTCAACGTCCTTAGCAAAATCTGAATTTGTTAGTTGATACATAGGGGATATCAGTACAACGCCAATATCAAGTTCGACTGCCCAAAGGCATCTTCCTTTCGCAAGGCTCAAGTCTTGCCAATCTTCATTACTGGCTGATGTCAGCCTTGCCATATTTCCTTAAGGTTTCCGTGCAAGGAAATCAGAGCCCACTATGCTTTTCAGGTGCAGGGACTTCTATCGTGGCACGGAAAAGCGAGGGATATACTGCAAGTCTTAATCAGCCAGTAATGGAGACTGGCAAGAGTTATGCCTTGCATAAGGAAGTTGGGCAAAAGGTAGAGTGTATTCCCTCGATTATTACATGCCAATACCCATGACATATCTTATTGTTCAACCTCAACTCCTCTGGGAATATACTACTTATGCAGAAAAACAGACTATATCCAGGGGTTACTGCTCTCAGATTTTCGCTACGATATAAAATATGGGTAGTAAGCCTTGTGTGAAGAGAATGGCATGAAATGGGCACACCATCTGAATTCCTACGAGGAACAGTATCATCAAATAACTTCAACCATTATTTATTTTGCACAGGTGTAATCTTGATCTTGATCATGAATACGAATAAATGTTGAAATGTTAAATGTGAGACTTAATGTTGACAGAAAAAGGTGATAATGCATGAGATAGGACACGCCATTGGACTCATCCACGAGCATCAGCGGGATGACAGGGACAGCATGGTAACCATAGAAACCAACAACATCGACTCCAGGTACCTGGACCAGTTCAACAAAATCAGCGCCAGTATCATTGACGTCACCTCCGTCAACTACGACTACATGTCTCTCATGCACTACGGCAAAAGTGTGAGTTAATGTTGTACTAAACGTTGAGTGCAGATCTACACCACAGGCCTAAAGAAACGATGCCAACAATAATGGCATGATATTTAACCCTCGAGTGATCAAGAGGCCAGCTATAAAAACTGAAACATATGTCCCGTGAAGCCCACTAAACGAACACTTTATTGAAATAATTTTAATTCAATCATCACGAATCAATATTCATGAATTTTCAGAATACAACTGAAAAAACATATATCCTCTTAAAATAACATCACCTTATCCGATTGTTATAGTTTTTCTCCTCGGACGGCACCAGTACGACGATTCGAACCCAGGACCCTCGATATCAGGATGTGATTGGACGGGTGGACCAACTCTCGTTCAGTGACTACAAAGCAGTTAACCTCATGTACACATGTGAAGGTAAAGCGGTCTTAAATCATATTTCGGATATTTAAAGAGACCTTTTCAACATTTTGTAACAATATAGCCCCGTTTCTCCAATGCCAAAGAAACGTCCTTGGTTGAAACAAGGGAAATGAGAATACTCCATTTCTTACTGCATACAAGGTATATACAATATCTCCGCCCATTTATGAATAGTTGGATACGTTATCAAAAGTCCGACTCAAAATATACACAAGGACATCTGAAATAACTTGCCATCGATTCTTTATTAGATTTCACACTAATTGTAAATGGACAAACCGTTTCTATAACGTACTAACCTTTCGTATACATATTACCTGGTATCTGTTTCAGAGCGCTGTCCCCGAAAAGTATTCTGCGTCAATGGTGGATATGTTGGCCCGAATTGCCGATGTGTCTGTCCAGACAACAGTGGGTCATGTACCGCCAATTCACAAACTTTAAGGAGTGACGCAAACACGACCACAACTGCAGCCCCAACAGCACACACCCCGACAGAACAGGGTGAGGGTCTTGAAGGGGAAATCGCCAGAGCGCCTTCTTTACGCTATATCCTTCGAACTAATGGAAGAACATTGCAAAGGAGCTTTGCACGACAACCTCTTTCCCAAAATCACCCTGTTCAGGGTCAAGGTCAAACAAACCAAGAAAGCAGACGAGTCGGAAGTACTGTCAGAGATGTCGCCCCTTCTTCCTCTTCGAATATGCCAAGACTTCTTCAAGCAATCTTACGTGAATTTCCAACGTTTGCACAAAGACTTCCCATTTCCAACTCAAGGCAGCAAAAAGTCAACAGAGGTCGTCCACCATCACGAAGACCTTCTACAGGGAAGAGAGTGATGATTGTAAGGAGAACCCAAGGCGCAAGGACAAGAGAAAAGTCCCCTACATCCCGCCCAGTTGTCCAAACAAACAATCCCAGCAAAAAAACAAGGTTCATGTTTCACATCCCTGGCTCAGTGATCAAATCAGCGCTTCGAGAGGCTATTAAACAAACAGTAGCAGTTAGAAATCCTTCAGCTCAATCACCGGAAGTCCCAAGAAGGGTAGCACAAGAACGAGGCCACACCAGATCGAGAGAGGCGCTTGATTCACCCTCAATAGGCCAGACAAACATGCCTTCCTATGGAAGATACCTGCAAGCTTCAAATCGCATGAATGGACGACCGATGCCTCCCAATTTACGTTCTGCAACTGTTCTTGATTTCTAAATGTTTGTTTGCATGTTTTTGAAATAAACCTGGTGACTGTTCTTGGTGTTTAGATTGAATCAGACATAGGCTACAGGACGTGTAACGTGGGCCAAATGAATTATGTACATTCAAGTTTCAGCAGCAGACTCCATATTCAGTATCTGTAGTATTCGATGATGAGGTTTTCAATCTTAAATAAACTCAAACTGTTGAAACTGACTCTTTCAAAAGCATGTACTTTCAAATCTTCGTCCTCTAAATTACATAAAAGCCCTTGGTATTTTTGGAAATTTAACAATACATTACATGTTTAATGGTTCGTTTTGTCAAATTATAGTTGGGATAGCCCGGGATTTTCAGTGCTGTGCCACTGTAAGGGGGGTTATTTCATAGACTCCATAGATGTTAATATAGTCTACGGAATTAACGTCACCGTACGAATAAAAGTGAGTGAGTGGGTGAATTATTGCTTAACACCGCTTCGGTAGTATATATATAAGTGGCATTGTATATGTTTACAATAATATATCGACATGTGGCTGATATGGAAAACAGACAAAGATACAAGCCCCTACGCCGTTACATACACTTTAAAGGGGCAGTAGCACGTTTTTTCGCTGAAATATGTCGATGAAATGTATTTGGAAAATAATGTCACCAAAAGTAAAACACCCTCCTCTCTTTCAGAAAATCAAGTTAAAAATGAGTGTACATGTTCCGGAATACCATGAGAATCATTTTTGTTATTCAAAATAATAAAATGTGTTCACAATAAAAAGGCTGCCATGCAATTTTTGCTTTACACGCAACACCGTTATTACCGCTACGGATAATTGGTTTGTGTGATATTTGTTTTACCCTCTAAAGTAAATATAAATGGCATAAACCATCATTATAAATAGGAAATTTGAAAAAATAAAAATTGCAAAAAACGTGCTACTGCCCCTTTAATACGACATTACGTCATACAACGAATTCAATGAATTTTTACGATATTTTACGACTGCTTCAGTCAGTTCGCAGGCGTTTTCAGAACGTACGTACTTGTTAGTTTATACTTTACGATAATCTTTACAGCTTGAACATAAACTGTAAAAAAAACAACAGGATGACTTCCTTCAATGGCATTTAGAAGTTGGTTAGATGAAGGAGAACGAGTTCTATGGATAACCAACTTCTACAACGTCGCACTCCTGCAATAACGAAGTTGTATATCCATAGACCCCGTTCTCCTTCATCACAGGATGTACTAAAGCCGACAGGTTAAAGGTATAAGTGGTTTACACTGAAATTAGGTTGACATGTCCTATCACGGTCTTGCATCGTTGGTGTTTTAACATTTATATATCGGATATGAGTCAATGTTGTGATACGAACTAGTACACTTTATCATTATCAGATGGAGTTAAGCAACACTGGGTGAATGTTTTCCCTTGATTGGTGACCACCCGTTGATCGTGGTTGAGTTATTTGAGAGTTTGAAAGGTCAATAACGTTAAACGTGATGGTAGGCCTCATTTATTATCGGATTTTGATTATTCTTTAAAATATTTACAATCGAATTGTAAGACTTAATTAATTGTAAATTGAGGATTGGTAAAGTATTTGAATTAATCTGCCCCGGAAAGAAACCATACCTTTCAAATAGACAAAGTCCAAATTGTTGCCATGCTTTTTCATTTGATATTTGATTATACCTAATAGTATAATAAGATACCTTTATTTCCCACTTTCCCTAGGTCTCGTGTTTTACTCCTCAACCATAAACTCGGGTAAACTGTTATATGTTCACATGTGACAACTTTCGAACTCAGAAATCCGACACAAGTGAAACAAGCGCCGTAAAATATCAAATAGCTCAGTGAAATGTACATGTAAACCATAGGTAGTTAGATCTTTTGATGGATTGGGGTCTCGTTCTTGACATGTGTATTTAGTCAGGGATGAAGTATCAACGTCCCCAAAGATCATCGGACTTACGGTACATATAACATTACATTTAGTTTTAACTAGATTGTATATTATCAATATCCCACAGAGCAGTTGTCAGTGTTCAATGTTCATCCTCATGGTGCTCTGGCACCATGCCAACAGTATGCCAATCTGTCACTACTGCTCACTTACTCAACTTTCAAGTATCTCTATTTTTTTGTTTTACATAATAGAGGAAATTCGTTCCGGCTACTGTCAAGTAACGATTTATCATATCATCACCGGTGTATTATATCATCACTGGTTGCAGTTAATAGAATCTATATCGTGAGTTGGTAGCTTGATAGACAACATACGAGGGGCGTTCAATAAGTGTTGCAAGCGGGGCATTGGTGTTTACATAAACAGTGTCAGCTTATAGCAGGTGTTACTATAGTCAAAACATAACAGTGACACATGTCAAAACTATTTCTAGACATAACAATTATTTAGATATAATAGCTGCGCTGACCTAGGGGTCTCCATAATCATGGATTCTCTCAAACATGAACAACGCGCTGTGATCAAGTTCCTTACTAAAGAGGGATGCAAAGCTACAGAAATACATAATCGTATGTGTAATGTGATGGGTAAGGATGCTCCTAACTTTTCAACAGTTTGTCGCTGGTCTCTTCAGTTCAAGCGGGGCAGGGAGTCCTTAGACGATGACCCACGGTCAGGCAGGCCATCTGAAGTCACCCGACCGGAAGTTATTGCCGCTATCGAAAGACGAATTTTAGCTGACCGCCGTGTTAAAGTTTCTGAACTGTCTTTGGAATTCCAGATATCAGTTGGAAGTGTTGAAAAAATAATTCATGACCATCTTGGTATGTCCAAGGTATCTGCAAGATGGGTACCCAGAAACCTCACAGCACAAGATCGCCAGAAAAGAACCGAAAGTTGCATGGAGCTCCTGGATCGGTTTAATGCGGATGAAGCCAGGTTTTTGTCTCGTCTGGTGACAGGTGACGAAACCTGGATCCACCACTGGGACCCGGAAACTAAACTGGAATCCAAGCAATGGAAGCACTCGAGTTCACCGCCTCCCCTGAAGTTTCGCACTCAACCATCAGCTGGCAAGGTTATGGCGACAATCTTTTGGGATGCAAAAAGCATATTATTAATTGATTACTTGCCAACCAAAACTAAAATGAATGGTCAATATTATGCCAACCTAATGCAAGAATTGCGAAAGACAATTCGACAGAAACGCCGTGGAATGTTGACACGTGGTGTTCTGATTTTGCATGACAACGCTCCAGTCCACAAGTCAAGAGTTGCACAGGTCGCTATACGTGATTGTGGATTCGAACAGCTTAACCACCCACCCTACAGCCCAGACCTAGCCCCAAGTGACTACTTCCTGTGTAGAAACCTGAAATCCGCCCTACGTGGAAGGCACTTCCGGGATGACGAAGACGTCAAAGCTGCCACAGAGGCGTGGTTAGGGGGGCAAACGGAAGACTTCTACAAAAGCGGCATCAAAAGTCTTAAAGAGAAATGGAATAAGTGGATTGAGGTGAAGGGTAACTATATTGAAAAATAAAAGTAAAATATAGTCGCAAGCGACGACAAGCGGATTCTGCGCTTAGATATTTTAGTTAATTCAAAGAAAATGAATTAGGATATCTTGATTTTGTATGTATTGCTGTAATTTAGGGAAAGATTTTTGAAGACACGTACTCTAAAAACTGAGAAAGTTGATTTTCTATGAGATTTAACTTTTTAACTTATTGGACCCAAATCTCATTAAAGAAGTCGAAAATCCAAAATCGACGAAACGACAAACGTACCAAAATGTTTCATGACATCATCTTTTTGGTTACATGTACAGAAATATTAAAAAATACAACCAAAAAAAGTAGCCAGTATTAATTTTTTCAAAACAAGATTCAAGTGTCTAGCATGTCTCCAGGAGTATTGAGATCCAAAGTTTACATGTTTAAATCGAACAATTGTATGACTATGGACAATGGTTTTGAGCGTGTACTGACGTAAATGAATAGACCGGAAGTGTTTTTTTCAGACCTATTTTCAAAAGGGAGCAATTGGCGTACTGGTTAGGTAGAATATGATTTGATAATAATGTTTGAATAAAAAGAAAAGAGAAGGAATAGAATTGAAATAGTTTAGAATGGAGAAGAGACAAGGAGAAGGACAATGAATCTGTACACCACGGTATTAAACTGTTAGAAAGGGTAGAATAAATGTTTGTGTATATGAGACAATGATGACTCAAATCCGTTACCCTTGGCTGGTTTTAGAATACGCATTGAATGGTACAGTTAGTATACTGTGAGAAAGACTGGCTTAAAACAAGGGTAGTTTCATTGATGAGTTTGTTAGTCAATTGTCACATGCGTAATGCATGAATGATGCAAGCCGGACTATTTTGGCGGAGGCAAATACCATCTCGCCTTATATGGAAGTAGCTTACTATGACAATAGTAAAATCTTGTTTATGAATGAATTAGGCGTTAATTCGTTGACTCATGCTACGTTCGTTAATAATTCTCTATTATGTAAATATAACAAATTGCATACCAATGTCTGTGTGCATTACACTCAATGTGAATCCTATAACATATTTGAAGAACCGAAACTACAGTCCGATTTACATGCACAGATCTTTCAAGCATAATCAACCTAGATTTGTCTTTTGTCTTTGGCTGATAGATTTGCGGTAATCGTGATGCAGTGTCCGGTTTTCGACCAGAACTACTTTTACATATATATCGTCACTATACTGAGTCGACTGTCTTCAAATTGGTCATTTTCGGCAATATTCAGTACTTCTCGATACAATAACACCATATATAACAGACCTGAACACCAACAACACAATGTAAGCCAAATCGAAAGTGTGAATTTCCTGTTCACACATCAAAATGCAAGTCGAATTTGATGAACTTATATTTAAAACTCATTAGTCATATAAATTATCGTGCTAATGGACCTTTTTCCATTTAGGGTGATACTGCGTCTATCTGGTGTTGTCAGTCTTGCACACTCACAGCATCGCAGAGTGGTCAAGGGGAACTAACTCTTCCACATGACGCTTCAATAAAATCCAACTTGTTCATATGTTACACACAGTGTTACTTGCTTTCCCCAATGCTTCAGCGGCATATAAATATAAGTTGTATCGCTTAGATGCAAATATCTTCAAAGTGGTGTAACGATTTGTTTAAGTATAGGCCGATTAGCGAAATATTATGATTCTCCCATTGATAATGAACCTATGCCGGGAGTACAACAACTTCCCGTATGGAATGTACCATTCACTCAACCAGTACAGACACATCAATTTGGCATACGAAGTCTGACTTGGAAGACATAGACCAACGTGTACATGAAGACACTACATCCTCATCCTACCTGCCATCGGAAAGCACCCCCATTGACAATGTGTAGTCTGGGCCTGGATTTCTAAACACAGATATCTTAAGTAAATACTGCAAGGCCTAAATCATCCAGTAATGAAGACTGTCAAGAGTTATGCCTTGCATTGGGAAGTTTATTTTGTATGTAATGTTGTAATTTAGGGGAAGATTTATGCAGACACGTACCCTAAAAACTGAGAAAGTTAATTTTCTTTGAGATTTAAATTTTGAGCTTATTGGACCCAAATCTCATTAAAGAAGTCGAAAATTCAAAATCGGCAAAACGACAAACGTACCAAAATATTTCAAGACATCATCTTAAATTATTGGTAACATGTTACTACTCAAAAATACAACCAAAAAACGTAGCCAGTACTCTAATGTTGACAGTGTTGCCAGTATGAATTTTTAGATGAATAAAAGTTCAAAAACAAGTCAAAACAAATTTACATACAAAACAAAATTTGTTTTGAACATTTAAAATTATATTTAAGTCAAAAAAGTTTTTCGCTGGTGAATTTGAACTCCACCTGTTTCATATCGCTGGATTAGAAATCCGACATTCTACCATGAGACCACGAGTTCGGTTCGACTAAATAACGAAAATTAGTGATTATATTTTATACATCTATAAGACACTGTTTTGTTCCGATAATATTTATCGAAATTAAGGGAATTTATATAGCTTTTGTTGATATTTTGTCTGAGATCATTGCTTGGCTCTTGGGAGAATCATTATGCATTGATGCAATTACGTCAACATACACTCTACAGCAGTACTGTATGATCACATTCGTCAAGTAGAATAGATTTGCGTTAATCGTGGTGCAGTGTCCGGTTTTCGATCAGAAGTACTTTTACATATATATTGTCATTATCCTGAGTCGACTATCTTCAAATTGGTAATTTTCGGCCACAGTCAGTATATCTCGATACAATAACGTCATCTATAATCTTTAGCACGACTGATCCCCCAGCAAAACAATGTAGCCTATGTCAAAACGAGAGTAGGAATTTCCTCTGTTTACACATCAAAATGAAATGGACTGCATTGTTACTGAATTGCTTCCGGGTTGAAGTAAAAGTTCGTAGCTATGTCCAATGCCTCTACTGTACAATAGAAAATAATGAAAATCAAATAAGGAGTGGTCTATTGTCTAGTGACGCTTCAATGAAATCTTCATCAAGTCAGTTAAAATAAAACTTATCAAATATTATAAATTACCATACTTTGAAAGGTGATTGTGAAACAAGTATTAGCAGTTTACTCAAAATATAGCAAACTTGTTATTCTCGAATGCTTCAGCTGCATATAAATCTAAGATTCAGCGCTTAGATGCAAATGTCTTCAAAGTGGTGTTTCCGCAAAAGTGCATGATCAAAAAAGGTTAAAATTCAACATGGCGTCGAAACCACGTGACCTACGACTTCGCAATGGTAACATATTTTGCTTGTCTAGTTATTAAGCATCTTTTAAAACAAGTTGCGAGTCTCTAGTATGTCACTGGGATTATTTAGACCCACATTAAACATGTCAAAATCAGACAAATTTTAAGAAAATCAAAATGGCGGCTAAACAACGTGACCTACGAATTGGTCATGATTTCCTTTTTTGCTTGTATTGTCTTTGCGCATCTTTTGAAAAAAGTTTCGAGTCTCTATGTGGATTTTGAAGATTTTCCCCATGTTAAAGTTTTTCTTTATTGTGACCGGAAATGACTGTTCGCGAGCGATTTTATTATTGATTCATAAAGACCATAGTCCAATCTTACTCTCCAGAAAAAATCTTTCAAGTCGGTTGTTAGGTGTTTGAATTATGGCCCTTTGAAGTTTGCGATTTTCAGAAATTGCCGGACTTTGAAAGGTCACTGTGAAAAAAGTATAAGAGGTTCGCTAATGCTTTGGACTATCGTTTAATCACCAACCCTTTAGCTACACATATATGCAAGTTTGAGCTCTTAGATGCTAGAATCTTCAGAGGAGAAGATTGCCAAAGGTGCATGGGGTCGGAAAATTGTAAAATGTGTCTAAAATCAAAATGGCGGAAAAAACACATGACTTACGAAATCGCCATGATTTACTTTTTTGCTCGCATGGTCATTGCGCATCTTTTGCAAAAAGTTCCAAGTCTCTAAGGGCATTTTGAGAAAATTTCCCATGTTAAAAGGAATCGAACTGGACCTTTAATGGCTGAAACGATTGGGCCCAAAAGCTAAATTTAATTAGTTCACACTAAGGGCTGTCAGACTGTGAAGTTTGGTTGAATTATCTGCAGCCGTTTCTGCAGAATAGGTGTCACAAAATCGGTGCAGAAAAAAAAAAACACGCCAATAACAATAAGGATTCTGCCCCAAAGGGCAGAATCCTTAAAAATTGACTACGCGAGTTGGTTTACTATTGAAGTTGCAACACTTATTGAACGCCCCTCGTATTTATAAATCCCAGTTTTCATTGCTCAGTATTTGATAATTTGTCGACAAATACGACCCACGTTTTTTCTAATAAATGCCTCTATTCAAACATGAAGGACGAATATACTATTTCAGTTTAATTTTACCACTAATTTCCTAATAAAAACACATTTAGTGTAAAGGCAATGTTGATCATCCTCGGTTACCCAGGGTTTTACATATGCTCCCTTACTCTCCACTATATCACCCCGGGGTGATATAGTGGAGAGTAACGGAGCATATATAAAACCCTGGGTAACCGAGGATGAATGTTGATTGGATGTGCTCTTATCTCTACTAATCTGACATCATTTCAACTTCGCAAATACTTCGACCGAAACGTGGAATCGAACCTGTGACCTTTTTCTGGCGTCTAGTGAACTAACCATCACGCCATAGAGAGGAATTCCACAACCAATTGGTTTTCTTTTCCTTGGATCAAAACGACCATGAGTTTGTGTACCTATTTGAAATTCTTAACCTTGAACTTGTATAAACATGTTGAAATTGTGTTGTATTTTGTGTAAACTTTGATTATATTCAGAGTTTGTTGGTATGTACATTTCAGTGTGCATTAGTCCTGCCCATGACTGTGTATAATAAATAAGAGACTGTTAACAAGTCCAGTTCCATATTCAGCAAGTCTAGACAAACTAAAAGCTTTTAAAAGAAATAACATCATAAGGATGAAGGTATAGTAACTTTTAAAATAATATTGACTAAAGTTTAGTCTACATGTAGGAATGCTTCCAAACAAATCAAATGAAATCAACACATATAAACCACATGATTTAATATCTTAGAAACACATAGATGTATATAAATTGTAATATAAGTATATCACAAAATAGATATAAAAACGATTGAATTGTACTGGACAATGTCTCGATGCAAATTGATGATAGAAATGTAAAATGAAATTCATAAACGAGTAATAAATATTGACAACCAAAATTATAACAACACATGCACTGAATACGGAGGTAATGGATTTCACATATTACAACCTGCTAAACCAATCAACCATGTCCACTTCAAAGTGACAGTTGGACATGGACTACTATGGACTTCAATGGACACTTAACTCCAATACACAATGACTAGTATATTCATTTATAAAAATCTAAAATCATTCAAAATTTATCTAAAACAAGCAACAATAGACAATGGTTTTCTTATAGGTCCGCATCAAAAACCACGTTTTCACCTAAATTATCCCTTGCCCAAATCACACATGTGGTGGCCATTGACATATATCCGATGTGGAATTTCTACCACTGTTAAAACTCCTAAAAGTATTTCTGGTATAGTTTGGTAGACCTTATAAAGTTATTTGATGGTAAATAAATTAGTCATTTCGGAGTCCCCATATGAGGTCAATAAAACTTAAAAGACTTGTCTTTTCAACTGAACGCAGTCTGCATTCAAAAAGACAGATGTCTTTTCCATTTCTAAATCTTTGCTGATTTCTTTATGTCCACTATTAAAACAGACTTTCTTCATAAAGTTTCCGTCTTTGACTCCTCTTCTCTCGCCTTGGAAACCGATGTCCTTATTTTCATCTTCGGCATAAAGCACTTGGCAACACATTCCTTATAAACAATCCGACACGGCGTGAAGCAGTCGTCCTTGCTTCCATCCATGGCTGACTTCAGACAGCCTCTTCCCCTGATGCAGGAAGCCGTCTGCTCCAGACATCCGTATGCGCATGCGTGACCAAAGGGATTCTTGATTGGCGGTGGAGTTGGCATTGCGTATGATGTCATCAAACTGACGGCCAGTGTAATAACGATGATATTTCCTATCGTGAGCTTCATCTGAAATAGAGCGATAAGTCGATAAGTATTTCCTCTCTAAACAAATGGGTACTGTTTCTAAGGTTAAATATATTGGTGGAGGAAATGACCTGAACAGAGAACAGTAGATAAATGGGTCAGAAGTCTTCTAATTGAAGATAGGTACTTGACAATGATGAATGATAGTTTCTCTATGAATATAATCAATATATTGTCTTAGTTGTGATTTAAGATGTCAGTGGTGCCCAGAAAATATGTTATCTCAGCTTCGTTTTCATTCATAACGACAATTCCAGAAATGGTAAACGTTAAGAAAATGAGTGTCACTAGAACTCTTTCTCATGTGGTTCTTTGTCAGTAGGCCTGCAAGTTAAAATATGATTACCAGATTATTTTGGTCAGTGAGCTATTTAACTACTCGGAGTAGGCTACCTTCCCGTGACCATGCAAGGTGACACGGGGTGTAGCTACAACAATCCCTATGCTAAGACTTGTTCAACTATTGAAAGGAAATGTATAGGCCTACTAGTAGGTCTATAGATAGGCATACTCATAAATATAATCCAGTTT
Source organism: Gibbula magus (assembly GCA_936450465.1). Taxonomy (NCBI): domain Eukaryota; kingdom Metazoa; phylum Mollusca; class Gastropoda; order Trochida; family Trochidae; genus Gibbula; species Gibbula magus. The sequence continues at coordinate 6,739,643 of OW388306.1, forward strand.
TATAAAAAATAAAGATATAAAAAGGTAGGCCTACTTACATTGGCTATAAACGATGTTTCACTAATAGCGTTGATGTACGAGTTCACCTTCTGTTCTTCTATTGGAATCAACGTCTGCTTCTTTTTGTTCTGAGTCTAATTCCAGGCTGTATGGACATCTGCTTTATCCGGCTCTGTTTGCTTCTCTTCAGTGTATGGATCTGCTCTGACTTTTCCCTCTTGTTTGTTGATCGCTTGTTGGTTGTTCTGTTTGAAGTCTGTAAGTTTCAATGAAATGCGAACGTAGCAGACGGCTTTTATAACTGTCGTCTGCTTCCGGTTTTCGTCAGAGGACATGGCGACCAGTCATTGGACGGAAACAAGTCGAGTACCATCCCCCGTTCTGGGGGTCGTTGACGCGTTGGTCACGGTCAAGACCTTATTTCAAGGGGATGTAACAAAAGAGGATTTTGTAGTAATGCGGATGTCACCTCTGCCATTTAATAAGAGCTAATTTGAAATTAATGCGTTGGCACGTGCTTTTCAATCAAACTGAACATAATACGAAATTTCGAGAACAGTTACGTTCCAAGAACTGTTCGTCTGACTAAGGCCAGTGGAATGACAATTTGGATAACATCTAATTTATTTAGTTTACCCAATACAGAATAAAAAAGTGTCATCCCTAGAATGTGTCATTATTTCGAAAGTTTAACTGCTGAAATTTCCATTCAAAAGCTTGACAGTTTCTTAAAAAGCTATTGTTTGTTTAATGGGTATTTTATTAAACATATAATATTTTATTTACGGGTAATGGTGAAAATGAATATCAAGTTCGAAAGCTTCTAGCAATTAGTTAGCTAACGTTTTTTTCTGAAAATGGTTATGTCTGCCTAAAAGTGTGACGAAAAGGAACGACGAGAGCAGTTTAAACAATAAAGTGAAAAACATTTTGTCATAAGAGATATATGATAAAATATCGTGGATGATCAGATAATGGTTAGTGTCAATGAATAAATCTACCCAATTCAAATTACGAAATGCATGACAAGCCCTATATGAATGTATAGGTTAATGTTTCCGAATTCGAAGATCAAACAGTTGAACTGTGCATTCATACACGTAAATTGCATTCTTAAGATGAGTGAGCGTAATTAAACATATCTGATTGGCTAAATCTTGTCTAATCCGTTAGTTCCAGCTACATTCAAATTCCGATAACCAGGATGCAATATGGGTAGAATATGCTTTGAAAGAAGCTTGGCATTAAAGGTTTGAATTCTTTAGAATACAGTGCTGTTGGGTCTTAATCGATTTGACTTTCAAGTCCTGGAGGATCTAAAAGAGGTGTGGGAGAGGTCAAAGTGAGCTATGTTTTATGGACCTACTTTTTTGCTGAAAGATTCATTCCTATTATATTCTCTCAAAAACAATCGTAATTCATTTTGCCTCAGTGTTATTACTCTAAACATTAATGCATGCACGACCATTGTTTTGGGGTACGATAACCAACATCATATCACACATATACATAAGAATAGGCATATCCAGGGTAATACATAGCATACGTACATAAGTGCGCACATCTGTGAACGCTTTCATGCTAGAGCACTCGCTACTGCACAAACTGCGCTAATTAACGATGTCACCTTCTTAATTTCAGAACATTTGCCATGATATGCACGTGCGATTTAGTCTTTTAAATATGGATCATCTCACTAACAGAAAGACTATCCTATATATTCAATGTGTGGGCAAATGTCATAGTGATAATAAAGAAATTACAAATGAATGTATTCAACGCGGCTTAAAAATTACGAGGTTTATCTTCCTCAAATCATTATTTGATACTAACGTGACGGTGATTCCATATGACACAGTTATTTAAATTAATTTAAAAAAGTAGTACAACTTTATTTATACAAAGCTTCATCATGATGGGACATTGAGGCATTTATTCCGTCATCGGTTGGAATCTTAACATATTGTGTATTCTAAAACAGTTCCTGCCATATGCCTATCAATAGACGGCAATGAATAGTGAACAGAAATCTCGTGGAGTTTTTCTCTGAATATATTACCAACAAGATGGTTTATGTAAGTTTATCCCTCTCGGACAGGTATGTAACTGTTCGTTTCACATTTCATCCCTAAATTTAATAGGCCTTCGTTGTAGGTTTATAAAGCAATTCAATTTAATTAGTGACAAAATAACTTAAATATATTTACATTTATTTTCAAAAGATGCCAGCACATCCGTTTAAAAGGTAAAATATAGAAATGCTTGTGTATTATTTTGAGTGAATATGGCCTTGTCTATATATAAGTGACGTCAGAGAACAATGGGAAGACCTCGAGCTTGTCGCGTGGAGTGGCGTATCTCTGACTCATATGTAGGAGCATTCATTAACAGGACGTCCATTATCAACAGGTCATCATTAATTACACGCGTGTCGAGTGTTTATACGTAAATCAAATTGTTAATTATCTATAAACAACGGAAGTACCTGAAATCGTGAGCGTACATCTGATTAAGAAACAACTACGTTTCAATTTTGAAATTTCTAGGTATCTCACGCAATCATACCCACCGGGAATTGTACAAGTTCATAGTTGATTTTGTTATGTGTTTTTAATTCATTGGTTCCGGTATGATTGGCTATAGCGCGTTTTTTTTGCAAATTTTATTTTTTAAATTTCCCATTTATAATGATAGTTTATGTCATTTATATTTACTTTAGAGGGTAAAACATCTTACTACCCAAACCAACTATCCGTAGTGATAACAACGGTAAAAAAAAAATCATGGCGGCCATTTTAATATGAACACATTTTATTAGTTCGCATTACAAAAGCTATTCCCATGGCTTTACCGAACCATGTACACTCATTTTTTAACTTGATTTTCTGAAGAGAAAAATTAGTTTTTTTACTTTTAGTGGCATTATTTTTCAAATACATTTCATTAACTTTTTTGAGCGAAAAAACGTGCTACTGCCCCTTTAATTACATCCACTGTACATGACGTTATAAATATAAACACTAACAGTTTTGCTCTTTGATCTTTTGTGTGAGTTGATGTGTTGTCTTTGTTATGTACTTTTTATTCCTTTGTTAATATCCCATATTTCCTCTTTGGAGTTGGCTGGAAAATTAGAATGAAGAAATAATATTGAATGCAAGTTGTGATAGTGGTATTGCTGAACAGCAACTGTTGGTGCTGTCATTTACATTCAAAGACCTCTGACCATTTTATCAACAGAAAAGAAAAATAGAAATAGAAAACTTTATAAATAGATGTAAAAAAATCACAATGTTAAACGCAATAAACGAATGAATCGATACCTAAAAAGCCCCCCAAAAACAGTATCTCGATGTGGGATTCGAACCTTTTTCATGCAAACGTATGATCATTAGCGTTTGTCGAAATGTTAATCCTGAAGAGTTACCTCCCTTATCAACTTCCGCCGGTTTTGTTTACAAACAGCAACGGGCTGATAAAAAGCTAAACGATAGGTAAGATGTTCGTCTAATTTCACAAGAACTAAGTCTATGTTTTGACATGCAACGAAATTATTGTTACATATTAAATAGGCAAACATATATTGTTTACTTATCAAAGATGAATGCTAGATAATCTAAACGTCGATGTGTACATGCATGATTGAACTGTCTGTGTTTTGCTGTTGATCTTTGAGTTTGAGGAAAGTACTCAGGAAAGGAATAAGGGAATAATAGTCTAGCTGACAGTCTTCATAGATTTGAATATTAGACAGACTAAATAATTTAATGCTCATATTTTTATCTGTTTAAGTGGCCATGAGGCCAATATAGTATAAATATTGAGAAATACTTTTGGGCAACCCTCATGTTATCAACAGATCGATAAATAGATTATAGTACTTGTATTTGTTTGTTTTGTTACAAGTACGAAATCGACGTTCCTCGATCCATTATGTTTTTCATTTCATCAGTTCTTTTTCTGAGTATTTCAACACACTTTGTCTCTAATGGTGACATTCACAAATGAACACACATAGGCTACCTATCAACTATCTTTGCAAATCCCAGCTGATTTCCACCGTATGTCACCCCTATGATAACTTTAATAGCTCTTCAAACACGAAAACCTCTCCCATGAATGTTACTCAGCAATCGATATACCCATTCGAAAGATCTGATTGGTCCGTTGAGTGGAACTATTTGTTCACATGGCGATCTTTACCTTCGTACAGTACTATCCCAGTTCTAATTCCTACAAACATTTAATCATTCATCAATTCACATGCATTAACCTTGAAGAATTATCTCCCACCGTTAAATATAAATCTAAAAAAAATTTAAATCACCCTGATGTAAAAATGTTAATGTTTTAATATGAATTACATGTTTTACATAAATGACAAAATATTCTTATCAAACTGGCAATTGATACCAAATAAGTGACACTAATTTTTGCCCTTGAAAACTGACTTCGAAACAATGTTTCACTAACAAAGAATAAAAAGATTAAAATAATGATATACTACAGACAAACTGATACATTGTTGAACAATTAGGCAGTGCCTTACTGTAGTATGTGACTTAGGTGAAGCCGTGAGCTGTACCTCCATTACCAGTGGATAATAAACTTAGTGACAGAGGTTTCGGTGTATGTGTAATTGTGTGTGTCTAGCGTGACAGGTTAATTGCAAGGTTGAAGTTCCTTCTCTGATAGCAAACTTCTGATTTATCGCTGTGCATTCTATCATTGTGAAATAGACTGTATGATAGTCAGTAAATTATTTTACTCATAATATTATCAAAACGATTTATTTTTGAAAATGAGATGCAATCCCTGAAACTACCAAGCCTTTTAATAGAATGACTCTAATGTCTCGGAAAATTATTTATTCATAACAGAACTGGCTGCTCAAAGGTTGGAAATGAGTGACAGAGAATAGAGTATATAAAGTTTAAAAAGGTATGCTCATATATAAATGTGCATTTCACATGAACTTAAAATTCAAATTCCATTAATTTCAATGTTGTCATATTAAAATGGAGACTTGTAGAAAGGCTAGAATCTAGAAGGTAAAGGTTTATGTAGTCAATGATGCACATATGTAAATATTTTATCACATGATTTTAAATTCAAATTCCATTAATTTAAAGACTAAGATGGTAAATGCAACAGGAGACTTGTACAGAAGCTAGATTCTAGAAGTTGACGGGTTATTAACAAGACAGGAGTCTGTAACACTCACAGGGCGCTGACAAGTGGAATCCCATTTGACCCTTCAACTGCAAACTTCATTAGCATCCCTCGCTTGTTGGGGATACAGTTGGTGACCACAGGTGGAAAGGTCACAGGCTCCGACACAGGGTGAGAGGTCAGGGGTCATGTCATGGTGTAATGGGATATGTTACCTTTGAAGTACCTCCATTGATTCCATAGCGGAGTGTTTGTGATACACGGCAGTGGCAGAAAGTGTTGTCAAACATCTGACTACTTTGTTCTTTTATATGGTAAGTCTTACACACATTGAATTGTTCAGGATCATATTGATGAAATGCATAAATCATAATTAAAGGCAGGAGTAACCTTTGATTTAAAGAGTGTTTTTTTGTATATTTTGACTGCTATACATTGATGACAGGGAAGGTATATTTTTATTTTATATAGAAGAAATATTACATGTTCTATAGAAGATATATGTGAATGGGTGTTGTCATATACTGTGTTTGTTTATTTAGTAAGATCTGATTCATAAAACATACCATTTATTGAAAACATACACTAAAATTTAGTCTATGAAATTTGATAATTGCTCTACCTTCATCCATGTTATTTTATTTCTTTATGCTTTGTTATGTGCATTCAGGTTGTCTGGACTTAATAATAAGGACTTAGACTGTATCAGGGCTCTTATCACAGTCTTGGTGAAGGACTGTTGAATACACTGCAAGCAGAAATAGTCTCTAGTATTCTAATATGAAATAAAAGTCAAAGCAAGTCCATCACACATTTTAGCAAGTCTAGAAAACTCAATATAAGGAAAAGGAAGATGGAGAGATCATAGAGGCTCCTTTTCATTTTATTAATTTAAAATTTTTTTGACTTTCCTTGCAAAATTTCATTTTTATGTCGTGGCCTGGGATTTATTCAAGGAAACAATGTAGACGACATAGCTGTCAAAAAGCAGTCGCGTTTCGTTGACAGATGACACACAACTTTGTTAACAAAATACAGCCATTGTTCATGGTAAGTTGCCCTGTGACTGCTAAATACTAAAGGTTGCCAGAAGTCTTACATAGATGTTCTGAACTGTTTTGCATTTAAGATATTCATTTTATATATTTAGTTTTTACTGAGTTGTAAACCTTTTTTAATATGTGCAAAAGATTGTGTGAAGTGACGGTTACCTTTACATGAACGTCAAAATTTTGGTATTTTCTAAGAACATACATGAATAGATTTGCAATACAGATTCTTGTACCACAGTAATCTGTGGAAATCCACAATGTGTTATATGATTATTATGAAAGGATTATATATTACAGGTTATAAAAGTCCAAATAAACTGATTATAAATGCATTTATTGAATTAAGAAATTGACTTTGAGGACACAACTTTAGCAAATTGACAATTATTCTTTATTTTATTCCTTTATTTTTTTCTGATATTGGTATTTTTCTGGTACAATTATTCTAGCAGCTTGTGGCCAATTTACTGGAATCACTTGGACAAATTAAAGTTCGTGACTGGCTCAAGATTATAAGGCTATCCTGAGAATATAATGCAGGTATAGAGAGTTAAATATAATGTAATTATTTTGATTTTCATGTATCATATATATTAGTATATAAAAGATAATTCTTCGTTTACCTGGATGTAAGTAATTGATGAACAACACAGGTAAGTACAGGAAGCACCTGTTACTTGCAGGTGGAATTCGTATACCAGTAGTTGTATTGGCACTTGTCAGGTGTAGACAGAGTGGTCTGTGTACTTTATATGAAAGAGAACATAATTATAGTTTTTAAATGAAGTTTTCAACATCTATAATGAATAATCCTTTTGCCATTTAAGTCTACACAAATGCATTTTCTTGTTAGTAATTCTTGATTTATGATATAATTATAAATTTGACAGTAAAATATAAATGCACTGAAATAATGTTGATAAAATTTGAGAGGATATTTCATTTGAACCCTTTTTCCTGCAGAACTAGTTTGTGCTAAACCATTCTTGAGTGACTGACTTACAGGAAGGAGAATTTCTTATCTTTAAGGTTTTGCAATGAGGGTTTTGCAACGAGGGTTTTGCAACGAGCAAATGATGTGAATACTCTGTCAGGTCAGCAGAAAAAGGGTTAGGTGGGGAGCACACTACGTCCGATTTTACTTGCCATGCGTTATGCGATGCGTTAAAAAAACGCAGACAGTGTATTTTTCATTGACCGCGCACACTACGTCCGATGCGTCAATGCGATGCGATGCGATGCGATGAAAATAGGTGCTGCACCTATTTTTGACGCATCGCAAACGAAATCGCATGAGGGATTCCCTTTTGACGTCATATTTCGCACGTGTGACAGGGGGTTTTCCTCTCAACTCACTTGGAAGAAACAACTCAAGTGGAAGATACGTAAGGTATGTGTTGTCACTTTTCCCTTGGAGTGATTGATTTCCTCATCCTGGTGTCGCTTTTATTCAAGGACATCTCAACTTTAGTTAATACATATCGAAATTGTTCTTTCGATAGTCGAAAGTAGTCCTTAAATTTCATTGAATCCAACTCCAATTCCTTAATGAGACGAGCATATGTTCCTCTCCATTGGCGTCTCTGGACAACCGGGTGAATCCACCATTTTCTCTTGGTTACTTGACCCTGATTACGTACGATACATCTGATCACCTCCATTTCTTCATCTTCTTCCTCCTCCTCCTCATCTTCCAATTTCATCATTGCGATGTAGTCTTCCATGTCTTTGCTAGGCTAAGGCTGAAGGTACACTACTCAAATACAGACAAAATGACAAAGCTTTCCTAATATGCAATTTTTATCGCATGTAGTGTGCGCGGAAAAATCGCAACGCAACGCATCGCATAACGCATCTCAAGGAAATTCGGACGTAGTGTGCTCCCACCCTTAGGAGATCAATACTTGATGACTCCAATGGAGGAGAGGGGGGATGTTTTGGTCATCTCTCGGTCAAGCGAGGTAAACAAAACAAAACAAACAATCGCTGATGATCAATCAGCTGGGAGGAAATGCTTCTGTCAAACGTTCAAAACAATCAGTGATTCTGGTGAGTTAGTCCTGCTCAATGACTGTATATGTTGACTAACTCATATGTCTTTAATACAATTTGGACTTTGCAAGCGGGAGGCCATTGTCAAATCAAGAACCTTTTAGCTGAAGATTAAGATTTATTTTGTATCCAATCAGTGGCGGATCCAAGGGGGGGGTTCAGGGGGTCCGGACCCCCCCCTTTTCAAATCCATGTATAAGTTGGGATATACATTTACACCCCCCCCCCCCCCCCCCCCCCCCCCCCACTGAGTGGAGAAAAATTGTTTTGGGACCCCCCCCTTTCAAAAATCCTGGATCCGCCCCTGCCAATTGCAAGTTACAATTAAAGTTAATTAAAATTGAATTATGTAATTCAATGTAGTGTAATTACATAAGATGTGGCAAAACTTGAATATTAATTATAATATATGAAGTCTACTTTGGGATGTCTTTATTTTCCTTGGTAATAGCAATAATTAAGATATGAGGTGAGATGGACATCTAGAATTGAAAGTGTTCAAATTCACCTTTAACCTAAAGTTCAAAAGTTATTTTTTTTTATTAAATTTTGTTATTTCGTAAATGCTTTATCATTTACATTATAAGATGTAAATTTACATAAGAATACATTAAATGTGACATGTAACATTAATATTATTCTCTGTGTCTACTATTATAAAAAAAAATTTATAGAAATTTTCAATCATAATATGTGTGTTCTGTAAAACAAATATTACAAATCTCTGTTTGATTTCTAGATACTTTAAGGATGGAAAAGAGAAATAAAGAAGAGAAAAATTTTGTTCTTGTTAAAACTTCTAGATTTATATTTGTGTTCAGAACAGAAGTACATATCCAATATTTGTTTGTGATTTTACAACACGCTTGTATCAAAGAGTGTGTATATTGTAGTGGAGAGGCAATAAAAGGAGCTGCATTAACATTCCGTACTCCACCCTGGTCTCTTAACCAAACATGTCACACAAGTGTCAAATACTTTGTGCAAACTACCTATAGAAGGTTCGGGCCAGTCTGGAGTAGCCACAACTGACCCTTTAGGCAGCTTGAAAGTAGTACATCTGACTGGTGGGGGCGGTGGCAGTGGCGGAGCAAGAGTTGGGGGTTTGGGGTTTAAAACCCCCCCTTTCAAAATATTTTTCATGTAAATGCAAAGGTAGCCCCCCCCCCCCCCCCCCCCCCCCCCCCCCCACCTCCTTTTTAATGAGTGAACCCCCCTTGTTCAGGGGCTTCAACCCCACTCCCATAAAGGCTGATATTTTAAAAATCTCTAAAGACTGATTTAAGTGAATGTTTTAAGCGAGGTCTGTTGCATATCCAGAGTAGGAATGTGAGGAAATTTCATAAATTTGAAGCGGGTTATATTTTGTAAATTCAAGTAATGGAAGACACTTATACTATTGCTAGTTGGACTTACAGAATGAGAAATTTAGACTCTGTAATGTGTCTGATTATTTTCTTAGTTCTTCACCCAACATGCCACATTCATCATTTCAGACAAAAGGTTTTATTAAAAGGCTGAGCCAAAACATAAACACCAATGTTATGATAATGATCTATATAAAGGGTTTACCTAAAAAATAATTATGCATTGCATTGCCATCTACATATTGTGAGCGCTGAATGGAGAGGTTGACGTTCTTACAGCATAGTGTATTAAAACCACTGAAGCAAGAAGATTAGTTGTGTGTCTTGCTATACCACATTCCTTCACTTCACGGTGCTGAATACAAATGAGATGGAAAATATCCGCTCATTGTTATTGCCAGCGATGCGTTCTATTCCTAGCATCGTCACTTGTGTGTGAGTTTATTAAGTTTCGTCATAGCATCATACTCTGGAGTAATTTGTTGAACTAAAGCCGTCTTGGACATATATACGGTCTCTTCATTATGTTTAAGTGAACACAATTTATTATTTCGAATTAGAAAAAAGATTCCCATGGCTTTACCGAACCATGGAACTAATTTTTAACTTGATTTTTTCGAAGAGAGAAGGATGTTTTACTATTGGTGACATTATTTCTGAAATACATTTCATCAAATCAAATATTTGAGCGAGAAAAACGTGCTACTGCCCCTTTAAGTTTGATAACACTGAAATCAACACCTTACTAAACACCTTAGCTGCCAAATTAGTTAGTACAAAGTCATTCTGAATGGCCAATTTACAAGAATCTAGCAAACAAGCAAACTTAGCAAGTCTATATTGCTGTGTTTTAATCATTTTTAAGAGTTAAGAGTTTAAAGACTATCCCAGAGTATTGATATTGCAGATCCCGCAAGTGAAGGGTTTAAGAGTTTATAGTCAACGCAGGGAAACAGAATCCATGAGTAATTAGTCATATTCACATCATCTTAGATACTATTACTGTACACAAAGTATACAATGTATTACATTACTGCCTCGGTGTCTGTACTCATATATCTGACTTGTGGTACAAAGATAAGATATATATGTACCTGTTTAGGTGACGAGCAATGTAATGTATGTCCCAGTCCTTTAGTGATTAACAGTATTCAGTTTCTTTTTCAGCTTTAAAGGGATACAGGCCAGTACAAATTGTATAGAGGAACTTGTTTTGGTTTTAATTTGGGACAGAGTAAATACAACTTCTCAAAAAGGAAACTTTAACAAATCAGCCTCTGTATGGCCTCAAATAAGACATAAAACCATCACATTATATAACAATTTTTCTCGAAAATTGTTGTGTAAATCTTTTATTTTTATGATAAAATATATAAGTGATATAACCTTGTGAGACTTAAATCTTGAAAGGAAGTACTGCCATGACTTGTTTCCCATTGCATGAACAATTATAGGACTATTTGAAACATTTTGGTTCCTTTTTTTAAATCCAATCAAACCAATTTTCCGAATCAGTGCCTACATTATGTTCAAGCTGAATCATTATCATTTGAAAATCATGTTTCTTCCAGTTTTATAAATCCAACCTTATCAAGATACGTATCTTTACATAGCAAATTGAATTACCCTGTTTTCAATTAACCTATAAACATCGATATCACCAGGCTGTACCCATATCTGGACTTACACCTAGTTCCTTCAAAACAAGGAGAAATATGATTCTAGCCTATTGGACCACATAGCAGTCTACAGCCTCGGTCAGAGAAAGAGCTGATATTACATACGGTATTTTGTGTGGGAGGGGGCACAGTAGCCGAGAAGGTGACATGGGCCAGTGAAAGGAGATTCAAACACAGTCTACCCTCTAATGCCACAGACCTATCAGTTTACAGCTTCTATGGCTATGAATGGGGGGTGCCATTCAGGGGGGATCGTACAGGGGGAGTGGGTAAGGGGGAGATTTGACAGGAGTCCCTGAGACACATGTTCACTCAACTCCATCAACCCCAGACCATCTGTTCAGTCTTTGTGACTTCACGCCCCTTTCAGAGTCTCTAATGGAACCGGGAGTACAAACATAGCTTGGACACTTGGAACATCAGAGTCCTAAAACAGTGACGATTCATCTCTTGAGAGTGTTTGTTGTTTACTGTCCTACACGCTTTGTTGGTTCCTAGTGGGCGGGGTCGAGATAGGTTAATACCTACGTTGACGGCTACTGGATTTTCTTGCCCTTTAGCATACTGGAGGATTTATTGTCATTTCTGGGTCTCATAAACAAGTGTATCTCAACACATGTGAGTATCTTCCTGTAGAGTACTAAAATATGCTGTGAAATGTTAAAATATCATTACTTTTTAAATTTGGTTTTTGCAAAACATAAAAACTATTGTTTTGCCTATGGTTGATTTATGTCTACTTGCGTGATAGGACATCATTATTTGTATGGAAAGGGTTGATTCTCAGAATGTCCCTGCAGTATCAAAGATAACTGATTTGAACACGATATACTGCTAATGTAGAATGTAGATAGTAGTACCTGTTCTAGCCATGTTGTTTTGTAAATGATTTTTGGTAAAGAGAGTGTGCAGTTTGTGAGAGAATTTGTGTTTTCTTCTTCAGAACATTTTTTGCTGTTATAAAATCTGACCCGACCTGAGATTATTTGATATTATTTTCTTTCTTTTCAACTAGAGAAATGCAATAGAAGCTCTCAAAATGTGAATGAACTTTTAATACATTTAGTTTGAATTTGATTTAAGATATATAGTTTGTTCATAAAATATTAGTAAAAATTATAAACAGACCTCTCTTTGAATTGTCTCTTGTGGGAAATTAGAAATTCGTTTAACGCCCTGTTCATTTTGATATGATATTTAAGAAAGAATTACTGAAATAATATTGGAATTATTATGCTTCACATGATATGAACAAATTCAAAAGTTTATATTTTCTGCTCCATTGATTCTAAGGTATTTATGTTCAATGTAGTCCAATGTGGCCCTACTAACCCTTGTTATCATGTTCTGATAAACGCGTATTGATTTTCTGGTATGTTAAGTTTGTCCTCTTCACTGTTCCTACTTGTTCCTATCAATTACCAAGTTGAAGTGCTTCACCGACCATGTATAAGAGAGCTGCCCTACATAGGTTCATACAATAGCTGTGGTATATGTACACTGGATATATCTCCTTAGTATGACAATGTCAACTATCTGCTACTTACAAGCACTATGTCTGATGTCACCTGGTCGTTATAGGCTATATACACTGAGTTTGGTGCTATGTACGTGATATCAACATGACAAATTGCAGACTGAAACGATGTGATATCAACATGGGAAGTTGGAGACTATACAAACTGAAATTGGTTACCTCCTTAGTATGACAATGACAACAATCTGCTATGTACAAGCCCTGTACCAGTTGTCACTGGGCCATTATAAGCAATACACACAGACTATAGTGCTACATACAAGACATCAACATGGGAAGTTGCATTAACATTGACAATTGGTTATAACAAGTACAAAATATAAATGTATACTTTACCTACTGGGGATGAAATATTCAGGCCTAATCGAGATGACATCTTTGGTTAAAAATTATAATTCCATGTATGTATAGCCAGTTAAGTGTTAACACTAATAACTTAATACATGTAATACAAACATGGTGTAAAAATTTTGTCAGTTTTACTGTCAGTTATTTAAAAAATCACTTACTCAAAGTGCCTCCCAACCCCCCTAATCTCTATGATGTTAATGAGTTCAGATTCTTTTCGAAATGGTATTATTCCTCAAAATGTTACATTCTTCATAGACTAAGTATCAAAGTAAAGGTAGGTCATTGCCCCCTGCTGCCGGATTGTTATAAACTATACAGATCCCGAGTGGGGTGTTATGTACATGCTATTAACAACATTGTGTGACAAGCATATACTGTTAAAGACTGAAGACATGGGATAAGTACATGATGTTAACACATGGTGTTATGCATACTCTTTTAACCATGGGGAGACATTCGCAATGTATGTACACATGTAAATATAGCCAGATACACCACATAGATAAGGTGATAGTGATCGTTACAACATGATATTGACAGGCTATTGACAAGTGGTTTACATGCTTCAAGAGAAGGTACTATCTGAGTGGTGATATTGAAATGTAAGTAAACACTCAAGGACAGTTAACAGGGTAATACTGATAAAATGTTTTATTCTCGAAGGTAGGTTGAGATTTTGTCCAGTGTGTATATATACATTACATTAAGAGTTTATATTTTTATCATTTCATTTATTCATTTATTGAATGACAATGTATACTTTACATATGTATCTATAACAAACTAATTTATACTTTTAATATGTATCTCTGTATTTGATCAATACTGAAAACTGTCAATACTGAAGAGGAATTGATAGTATATAGAAAATGAGGATAATATATTGGGTGTTCTTGAATTACGTTGAATGAAGGATGGTCATGCTTCTGATTGATAATTGTATACTTACTATTACCTAGATAGACATGACATTAGGATTTTACACTGATACCTACATACTAACTCAGGTATGAACAACAACAGGTATGTGCTTGACATTTCTCAGGTAACACACATTAAGGTTCCTTTATGAAATTAGGTTGTTGGGGTAGATGCAGTTATTTTGGTTAGAAGATGATTTTTGAAGATCTTGCGGCCCTTTGTAAGGGAAAGATGTATTCTGCCTATTTCGGACATGTTTTTAGGTTGTTTTTTTCTAAAATGCCATTTTGGATTTTCAACTGTGTATGAGATTGAAAGCATTTGTATGGGAATGTGTGTCATTGAGTCACTCCCTAAACCCTTTGATCACTCCCTCACTCATCTGTTCCTTACTTCCAGTTATGAGGCATTATGGGAAATTGGAAGTCTAAACCGTACATCATTGATGACTACGACTCGGATAACCAACCTGAAGATGACGCCCCCGTAAAGACCCTTGTTGAGGATGTAGGTGACAGCGTTGACAAGGAAGAAGCTAGCGGAATATCAGGAATCGAACGCCAGGCGTCGGTGGATGCCAAGGTCGTCTCTAGTCTCGTGAGAGAGGTCGAGGAATTGCTTGACCATCTGGCCAATCAGAACTATCAGGCTGCGTATGATGCTGCACTCTTGTTGAAAGGAGAGAAAAAAGGTGTGGCATTTTGAACACGTTGTCTAGTAGCATAGAGTATGATGAATGTTGGTAAATTTATTTCAAATTTTATTTCGATCTTGAGATGATAAAAATAAATGTAGTAAATGAAGTAATATTCATAGTACTTACATTATTACATAGAAATAATATTCATGGTAATAATATTCATACCAACACTTTAGGTTTGCTGATCATTGTCCCAAGCTAAACTTGGAATTTATTTCTTTAGATAACCAGATACAGTTTCTGAAAGTAGGCCCTCCTGGAGTATTTTGGCCGGTTCGGGTTAAGAGATTCTGTTAAGAAATATTGTTAACTATTTGAATGAGACACCAACTGATTAGTTTTGTTTTCTTTGTAGCAACACTGCCAGAGGAGAAGGAGATAGCGCCAACAGATAGCCCCAAGAGTAAACAAAAACCAAACAAAAGTCGATTAAAAGCTCCTAAACCTGTAAAAACTAAATTATCAACAAAAGAGGAGACACCTTCAACCAAGGAGGATAACTCTGAGGGGAACAATCCAGAAGTTGACTTAAAAAAACAGGAAACTGACATAGACTACATTCCAGAGGATGATTTAGTGTTTGATGAAAACAATCTCGCTGGAAATTTACCGCCGGATATGCAATACTCAGGAGACCTTAAAAGCAAAGATGAGATTTTATCTGACACAATAACAGAACTAAAGCGTCAGAGCTTGTCAAAGACACCTTCAACCAATGGAAGATCTCCTAGTGATTCTCAAGATAAGGGAGATAACTCTGATTCAATGAATGGGGCATTTGAGGACAGTGTTGAAGATGAGATGCGGGAGAGGGGAGATGGGGGATCTCAAAGTGAGAAGGATCTTGTCTGGGAGATTGATATCTCCGACATGGCTGGCAGGAAGAAGAATGGGAAAAGATCCACAGGTATCTGTCTAAAGAAAATGAGATACAAAAATGTTCTTTCATATCATTTGTGATAAAGGAGATAATGTAGGGATAGTGAATTAGATAATACTTTCGGCTTTAAATCAAGATTTGATTCATGTCATGAAGAAATGTAACATTGCAGCATTCTTAATGATTACATGCACCATGACAAAGTGATATTTTGCCTTATGCCTGCCATGATAATATTGATCTCCTTGTAGGTATTTAAAACATACAAGAAATAAACTCTCCGCAGGTATTCCCACCTTGAAGACTTCCACGAGCAGGCTAGAGGGTCCGATACCGGAGAACTACATCCCGCCCCAGGTGACAGCTACAGCAGAAGAAATAGCACAGAGGAAAGTGCTGGACATGAGGAGATGGTAAGTCTAGAGACATCACGAGCAGGTGCTTGACAGAGAGGTTGTAAGTCAAATCTTCTATAATCTTTATTGACAGAGAACTCCCTTACTCTCATATGATCAAAACAGACTGTTATAATCAATGCATGAATTAAGGCCCGGCCGGCAGCTCAAAACCTTGTAAATATTGCTCCAACAATTTGAGTTTTTTCTTAAATTTTACATTAAAATTCACAAAATAACATTTTCGGCCTTGTTACTTTTCAGGCTTATTTCATGCACTGTTGGCTGTGGTGCCTTAACTCGAAGGAGATTTTGTGCATCAATTTATAAGCCCTGTCTGTCTTGTTTGCTTGATATGACAATACACTGTGCAATGGAGTATATATATATAACAACTGTGAACCATTTTAATAGGCTGAATATAGGACATCGAATCTCAGAAAACACCATTGCCCTCCTTTGTGGTGCTGTATAATTAACCTGCTTTTGGTTATCGAATGTAGTAATTTAAGTGGAACTCAAAACAACCTTGACTATGTTAGTGAATAGTTAGCTTCTTATATCTAGGCTAAAATTTCGAGGACTGCAATGATGGTGTCTTCATGGCGTGTTGTTTTATAATTATATAACTCATCTGTTTCTGCCTGTGTGCAGGGTGTGTATGAGCCGCCCACAGTACAAGTATTCCTGTGGAATCTCCTCGGTCGTGTCCTGCTGGAACTACTTGTTCAGTTCCATTGGACAGGGGACGTGAGTTTCTTCCCTTGTATTTGTTGTCTAATACATATCCCTCTCAAAGGTTTTAAAAATTTGCAGAGGCATGCTACACAAGAGATTTTTATTTTAAGATTAAGATAAAAACAGTTATACTTTTTGAATGCAACATATATTTATCCATGATTATGACTTACCGGTATGTAAAATTCTTAGATTCTGCCAACAGAAATCTCATCCTTTACTTTATATGTATGTATGGCAAAGTTTAATACTAAACAGGTTGTCCAGTTTTTTAAATATTTCTAATGAAAAAGAAAAGTGTTACAAACATTACTTGACGTCTGGCACATTCACCTCAACATTTGGAATTGGCTTATCAAATAAATTATTTTCAAAGTAAGTTTTTTTGTTCAATGTTATATTTATCAAAACTTAATTTTCTGTAAAGACAAATCTGTTACTTTTGAGATAATCGTAAGTATTCACATTTGGTTTTCTATTTTCTGTAAAGACAAATCTGTTACTTTTGAGATAATCGTAAGTATTCACATTTGGTTTTCTATATTGTCAATGTGATCTCTGAAACATTCCTGAAGTGCTGTCATTATTCAAATACCTTGATTATTTTACAGCATGCAGCCGATAACGCAAGAAGAGGCACTACTGATAGTGGGGTTTCAGCCTCCTTTCAATGATATCAGATTTGGACCGTTCACAGGCAACATAACTTTGATGAGGTGAGGCAGAGTTATCTCCCTTTGTCTTTGTAGAAACAGTGTGAAGAGATTAATGACAAGTAAGATGATTTACAGAAATGAAAATGTCATAATGTCAGGGAAATTTAAAAATATAAATTAAATATGTGTTTGAAATAAACTGTGGTGACCGAATGGGTACGCTGTTGGTACAGTCAGTGAAGGTGTGGGTTTCATTCCCAGTAAGGACTCGTCCAGAAATAAGTACAAGGATTTGTTCTATTGCAGACAATGTGATCCCAATATAACAATGTTACAATTGCATACTGGTGCACGATTTTATTTGTTCCTCGCCGCTAATGGCTGCAATACTGCCGAAGCGGCGTTGTACAAAAACTCACTCACTCACTTTATTTGTTCCCACTGGCGTTAGCCCAAGTTAACAGTTGACATAATTTCTGCCAGGTTTTATCCAAATAGACTGAGGAGGAGGAGACATCAAAAGTGGATCCAGGAATTATTAAAGGAACACCTCACCCTCCCCTTTCTAAATATGTCACCAGACATAATGTTTTGCTATCCAGCGTCACACAGTATTCATCTTGCAGATGGTTCCGTCAACTGAATGATCACTACAAGGTGCGAGGGCGGTGCTACTACATGTACAAGCCCCAGGGGAAGAACCGGACGCTCGGGGTGACACCAGACGATGCTCTCACCACCCTCAAGACGGGACTCAAGGACACGAGTTCAGCCTTCATCTACCACTGCCAGAACCACTACTTCTGTCCAATCGGATACGAGGATACCCCCATACAAGCTGTCAAGGCTTACAGGTGATGACTGACAACTGTCAACTCGGAGTAGCTGGTTTGGTTCACTGATAAATTCTGTTTAATTATGACAGTCTTACAATGTGTTAGCGATGTTGATTTCATATTAAATGCAGTTTTCTAAACTTTTAACCTCCTCCATCTACAAGCTGTTCCACTCAACTGTTTTGTGTATTCATATGTGTCTGTGGTCGGATAGCGGTAGGCGCCGGTATGGGGTATGAGATTTGAAATCCACCAAGAGCTTGATAGAAAACTGTTCAGTAGACAACTGTTCACTAGACAACTGTTCAGTAGACAACTGTTCAGTAGACAACTGTTCAGTTGACAACTGTTCACTAGACAACTGTTCAGTAGACAACTGTTCAGTAGACAACTGTTCACTAGACAACTGTTCAGTAGACAACTGTTCAGTAGACAACTGTTCACTAGACAACTGTTCAGTAGACAACTGTTCAGTAGACAACTGTTCAGTTGACAACTGTTCACTAGACAACTGTTCAGTAGACAACTGTTCAGTAGACAACTGTTCAGTTGACAACTGTTCACTAGACAACTGTTCAGTAGACAACTGTTCAGTAGACAACTGTTCACTAGACAACTGTTCAGTAGACAACTGTTCAGTAGACAACTGTTCACTAGACAACTGTTCACTAGACAACTGTTCACTAGACAACTGTTCACTAGACAACTGTTCAGTAGACAACTGTTCACTAGACAACTGTTCAGTAGACAACTGTTCAGTAGACAACTGTTCAGTTGACAACTGTTCACTAGACAACTGTTCAGTAGACAACTGTTCAGAAGACAACTGTTCACTAGACAACTGTTCAGTTGACAACTGTTCAGTAGACAACTGTTCAGTAGACAACTGTTCAGTAGACAACTGTTCAGTAGACAACTGTTCAGTTGACAACTGTTCACTAGACAACTGTTCACTAGACAACTGTTCAGTAGACAACTGTTCAGTAGACAACTGTTCAGTTGACAACTGTTCAGTAGACAACTGTTCAGTTGACAACTGTTCACTAGACAACTGTTCAGTAGACAACTGTTCAGTAGACAACTGTTCAGTTGACAACTGTTTCACATGTTGTAGGTTTCAGTTCAGTGCTCCAACCAAGGTTTCGCTAGTTCAAGCCAATGTTCGCAAGTTTCACTGCTACACAGTCATAATAATGTTACATGCTTTCTCCCTGTATAATACGAGTCTTGAAAGTGACATTTAACCCTAAAATCCCCTCACCTCTCCTCTCAATGATTGTTCTCTTTGGTTCCCAGTGGTCCCCTGTCCCAGGAGGAAGTCAACACGTGGGTGATGATCGGAGACCCCAGCTCCAGCCATCCTGCTATACACTGCAAAAGGTGAGGCATCATTGTCGTAAGCTTGTCAGAATATCCAGTAAATTATTTGTTGGGATGAAATATTCCAGTAGTTGCCATCAAGATAACAGTGTAAGAGTCCAATAAGGTGACCCAGTATCCTGTGTGCATGAACAAGCTTCTACAACATAGATGCATTTTTGCCAAATTTTAAGAAAACTACATCATATACCGGTAGAAGAATTGAGTTATCAAATATTGAAAAATGAACACCCAAACAATCTTGCTTTTAAGGTGACCATACATTTTGGTTTTGAATGAATAAAAAAGGAACTGGTGCAAGCTGTGCAATAATGAAAGATAGTGACATGCAGCATCTATATTTTCTAATGCCGTATTTTCACTCGTCAGGTGGTCCGATATTTGCACAGATCTGAACAGCCAAAACCCAAACTTCCTCGACATTCGACGTGTTTACCGCGGACAACAGAAACGAAAGACGAAGAAAGTCGGTGGCAATCTCCATTGTATCATAACCTTCCAGAAAAGTCAAGCACTGGCAGCGCGCAAAACTCAAATTCCCCGTGCGTCCGGACTTCCTGTTCGTAAAAGCGGAAGCGGGAGCAGTCCTGTTGCCATGAGCGACACAAGAACATCTCCTGTCCTTGCTCCTAAGGTTAACGAAAGGTCAGAGGAAGACCTTGACCTTATCTATGAAGAAGAGGACGTTGATAGTTTTGACGATTATTTGGACTCAGATTGAGATTTGTCATTGTTTTGGAAAGAAAATCAGACAATTTGAAAAAACATTACTTGACTAACTTTGAGTCATTTAGATCAACAATATGAATAAAAGTTGGTGCTTAGGTTGGCAGGTTTTGATGAGATTCAGATCTAATACAACCGTGATGAAAATCTATAATTCTAATGTTGCAATATCAGTGAAAATGTACAATGGTTTATCACAGAGGAAATATCTATTTGTTGTTCCGACATATGTCAAGGCTCTGAAATAAGGAAGTCTCAATGTTTAGCTACGCTTAAATACTGTGCCCTAGAGTCACAGCTTAAAATTCATTTGATAATCAAATGTGGTGTCAGAGAAAATATCTGTTTGATGTTCAGTCAAATGTCAGGGCTCTGAAATAAGGCGGTATCAATGTTTAACTACACTTGAATACCATGCCCTAGAGTCACAGCTTAAAATTCATTTGATTATCAAATGTGGGTTTCCAGCCAGGTGCTTTAGAAAGGCTGTCAGCAATGCAAGATAAGGCATGCAGGAATGTGATTTCTCTACGAACATGTGAATTTTCTGTGATAGGTTAATCTAACTTTGGTCGGTCATATGGTTTTGAAGCTGTTCTCTTACGTAAAACATTGTAAGCTAAAAGAAGCCTGAATGATGCCAATGTTGGTTTGAATTCAGTTATTTCAGTTCAATTATTTTTCCAACCCGAGGTACCGGTATATGAAATGAAATTGTTCAATAATTTCATAAATCATTTTTATCATATCATTACTTTAACTTCAAGGCATTTTATTTGCATGGTGAATGGTTCTTTATATATTTATTTATGTTCATTTTATGTTTGTGAGGTTCTTTTGTTTATGGGTTTTCAAAGCACAAGTGACAATAGATTAAAGTTTATAACAATATTTGGTATCTGTTTTCAATACTCTAATCACTATGTTAATGTCTATGTACCCTTAATATGAATGTAATATTTAAAATACTGACGGTGTAGGCTTTTTAACACCTATTATTCAAGCCATTTTTTTTATTCAGCAAAATTCATATTTGTTTATAAATTCATTTTGATATTTGACATACACTTGCAAACAAAACTGGAATGATAATATTGCTTTTACCTTGAAAGAAAGCATGTCTGTGATAATTGTTAATGTTTTATGCTTGAAATATCATGAAATATTTCATTTCATACTGACACAACGAACCTTTTAACCACAAAGCATTATTAATGAGCATGCATGTTTGAAACATTAAATTTTCTTACATTATTTGTCATCTTGTTGTCCATATCAAAAGTCCTGTCTCGAGAATTGTCTCCATTTCACTTTTAACTAACATGGACCATGTAATGTCTTGTACACTTGTTATCTGCTTTTCTTAACCACCAGACATAAGCTGTATTACAGTGCTGTCTGATTAAAATCAGACCGTAATTAGTTGTAACTTTGTTACACAATGTACAAACATTGTGCAACTAATGACTGTCAGATGTTAATCAGACTGTGTAGCTATATACTGCTAAATAACTGCCTAACAATAATATATTGTGATTGGTTGCAGCCATCCTCGGTTACCCAGGGTTTTATGTATGCTCCGTTACTCTCCACTATATCACCCCTGGGAAACTCCATCAGAGAAATCTGGACTCAAATTACCCGCCCTTGGCCGGCGTGAGTCAATCAAACTGCTATGCAGCTTGGACCTGAGAGCCAATGACAATTCATATCACTTCGTTGCAAAGCACGTGCGGTCATTTTGTTAGCCATCCGTCACCGGTTATCTCCCTTGACCATTTCCGTCTTATCCTATTGAGCATTTTCTTTGGTTACTGACTTCGTCATGCCGGCCAAGGGCGGTTATTTTAGTATAGATTTATCTGATAGAGTTTCCCAGGGGTGATATAGTGGAGAGTAACGGAGCATATAAAAAACCCTGGGTAACCGAGGATGGGTTGCAGCCAGCTTTTGTAGTAAATTCATATACGCTTCAAATTGAAAATTCAGAAAGCTACCAGTATGACTATTTAATGGACATTTTATGCATCTATTGCAATACAGATGTAGACTCTCCATAGAATATGATCTCCAGACAGCAATTTCTGTTCAGGAATAATTGCATCAGAGATCATTACCTATGTGGCTTGAAGTGTTGTTCTTGTACCACAACATATAAGTTAACTCCTACTGGGTGTACTTATTACTTTATATGTCAAAAGAATGTCGGAACTGTTATGTATGATAAAGGGAATAAAAGAATTTAAACATATCTGATTCAAGTATCTTGGTTGTGTTGTGGTTGTATTTCCATGATCATAGTATACACCAAACTTAAAAACAAGGGTACTTCAATCTCCTAAGCAGCTTTTACCTCGTATCGCACTACAAATACAAGTGTTTGCAACTGACATGGCAATGTCCCCCGCCGGTATCATTGAGTTTAAAAGACACATCATTTGGTCAAAATGAGCTACTTCATATATTTCATTACTAGTAAAAAGTGTCATGATGATCAGCAAATATGAGGACTTCGGGTGCTTGGGTTCATGAGATATTGCTTTAAAGGGACACTGCGTTGAGGATAAAAATGAGTCTCATCTTTATCTCACTAAGCTGATTAGAGTGTCATCTAACGAGTTACGCTTCACTAGACTGTCTACATGCAGTAGTTTCAATTACCAATTATGTCAATTGTCTGAAATTTGATGTCTGTGACTTGTTAGCAGACATGTTAATCAGCATAGGTAGATACACATGATTTGATTTTTATTCTCGACGCGGTGTCCCTTCAAAAAGTTCAAAAGTTCAAAAAGTCGTCAAAGTGTCATAGTCACCTTGAAACTAAGGTCAAGGTCACAAAAATCAACTGGTGTCGGCGTCTTCCCCCCAATGTAGGCCTACACCTAATTTGAAGACTTTGGTTCAATCCGGTCCTGATATATCGCGTTAACAAGAGTTCGAAAAGTGGTCAGTGTCACAGTGACCTTGAAAATAAGGTCAAGGTCACCAAAATCGACTGGTGTCTGCGTCTTCCCCCAATGTAGGCCTACACCTAATTTGAAGACTTTGGATGCAACGCTTCATGAGATGTCGCGTTAACAAGAGTTAAAAAAGTAGTCAAAGTGTCGCAGTGACCTTGAAAATAAGATCATGTCACCAAAATCGATTGGTGTCTGCATCATTCCACAGGAAAACCTTTCAACAAAATTGGAACAAAAAAAGGTTTTTAGGAAAAGTAATTTATTGAAATGATAGAGATGATTACATGAAGTAAGAAACACCAAGCTTCAGGCGTAAATTCAATAGTACACGTAAAATGAAAACATTAAAAACACGAAATACAGATGTAAATACAGATCTCCTAGAATATGCAAAACTGTCCAAAATAACTCCATGTTTGATATGCAAGGTGTACAGTTGTCACAACAAGCTTGAGGGAGTAGAAAATACTAACGTTAAATTTTCTCATCTAATATCGCAACCATTCGCGGCAACATCTCACTAAGATACAGATCAAGTGTTCACTATGTTAATATATTTGGCTGCATTAAAAAACTTTTTCTCATTCTATTTGGAACAAAAAATAACGAGGCACACATTTTCTTCAGAAATACAGTTTGGAGGTGCATACTCACAACAACTCTTCTAGAAACAAATGATAGAGTTTAGCAACAACAAATGATAGAGTTCAGCAACAACAACTACCATGTTAGCAGTATTATTGACTTGATTAAAAGAAAATAATTTTTCACTTACTTTAATTCGTTGGTAAATTTGACATTTTTGATGAAAAGGTATTCAGGGTTCATTGGGTGCTTGAGCCCAAGAAATTGCACGAGAGTTTCTATTATCCGACTGTGATCTGAGTAGTTGAGAGACTTGATGAAAGCTTTTCAACAGTAAGAAAAGTTTCATTACAAATCTTGTCATGGAGACTATAATGTTTACCTCTGTAACCATATTACTTTCATATATAGCATAATGATAAATGTTTACCTCTGTAACCATATTACTTTCATATATAGCATAATGATAAATGTTTACCTCTGTAACCATATTACTTTCATATATAGCATAATGATAAATGTTTACCTCTGTAACCATATTACTTTCATATATAGCATAATGATAAATGTTTACCTCTGTAACCATATTACTTTCATATATAGCATAATGATAAATGTTTACCTCTGTAACCATATTACCTTCATATATAGCATAATGATAAATAAAAGGATGAAATCGACTATCAGTTTATTTCAAGATTCATATATATTTTCTATTTTTCTAAAGTAATAAATAAATCTGAAATGTGACAAAATGTAAAGAAATTCACAACACTATGTAAACAACAGCACAATATTTAACTAATTACGCACATCAAAGTTGAAGTTTCAAACTTCCAACTATCCTCAACTAACACCAATCATCAGTGCATGACAGATTTAAATGTGACACAATCTATAAGTTACTGTTACTATTTTCCATGCAAAACAATGACCATGTGAGCCAGTCAGACTGCAGCATCCTTATTGGCAAGTATGAGTTATGTCCCTTTGCTATTAATTAAATAACCATTAACAATGTTTCGCTTTGAGATGGAGGTTTGACTATAACATGATTTTGATGACATATAAGTAATAATGTTCATAATGTCTAATAAAGCAACAATAAATAAATGCCAGCGCTGAACTTGTTAGCTAAGTTTGTTCTAGTATATTCCTACTAGCACCATAGTGAAAACACGAACCAAGAAAGAAAGAGGGAATAATACACAATTTGAGTACATCATACACAGTGATTATTAGGTTACATCTATTTGATGAAAAATTCAAGATATTTCTCTTGAAGTAAATAATGGTTCATAAATCACATTTCACAACTAAACTAAACTGAACAAAATGGCAGTGTTGCGTTGCTCTATTCATGCAAAAATAAAATCTGTCAATTCTTGTTTTCTAAATATCTTTAACGAAATACACATATATTTTCATTTGATTCCTGCTTGTGTTCAACAACATTCAAAGGATAAACAAAATTCATGCTTGATTCACGTCACTTGCCAATATTTATTTCTCATGAATTTAACAAGCAATTGTGTGATAATCATGACAAAATATAATGAGGGCTTCATCAACCTGACAACCTTAAATTGATGTAAAAATAGAGAATTCAGCCCATGTAAAATGTTGAGCAATTTCAAAATACTCATTAAAACAGACAACGGTAGTTGGCAAGAGGCGAGGTAATGTGATTTGACGTTTAACACTGCATGAAGAGTATTCCAATTACATCATGGCGGGCCATTTCATTACAGGGAGAAAGCCTGCAACTTGAAACTTGACTGGCATCGACTGGATGGTACTCAAGTGAGTTAGAATGTAGCATTGCACTCAAACCTATCGAAAATTAATTCAGACAACAGTGGGCGGATCAAGACTTTTTCAGGGGTGTCATCAAATTTACATGCAAAAAATTTCAAAGATGGCTGGGGTTTGCTTTGACCCCCTGAATATGAAGTGGGCACCTCTTGGTTAGGAGTCAAACGCTTGTCTAAGTGACTATATATATCCCTCCCCAATTTGTCAGAATGCGTAGCAACAGCGTGTCAATCCCCAATTTGTAAGAATGTTGTCTCATCTCTGATTCATCAGGATACGAATAAGAAATATAAAGTTTATCATAACACAAGATACTGAAGATAGACAGTTAAAACAGGCTGTGACATTGTTAGAGTTATAATCCAACCAGTGAATCCAAGTCTGTAGCTGCCATATCAAACACTCTACAATACATCCCCTCGTCAATAAGAGACTACAATAGAACATTCATTAAATAAGAGATCAGATAAAAGTCATATATTTTCTATTTGCTCATTTGATGGGATCATTTCTAATAGGACTGGGATGAGTAAATATTTGTACCCGGGTACCCCAATCCCTACCCTACCCTACCCAGGTAACCGTTTTGTTGATCCTCGACATCAAGTTTGTAAGATTTTGTCATAATGTCCTTAACTGGTAGACTCAGTATGGAGCTGAATAGCTAAAACAAATAGCTCTATGGCTTTTTCAATAATAACAATTGACTTAAGAAATGTGTGCGAGTCTGCAAATACATTGCAATCTTTTTTATATTCAGTTACAAGATAATAACGGGTCTGGGTAGGCCTACTTGGCATCCACTCGTCCCCGGTATCCGGGTTACCCGTCCCAGCCCAAATTTCTAATATTTTCTCAGTACACATATCCCATATGCACAACACTGTAATCATATACAGTATTATCGGTAGTTTTTAAATAAGATGTGTTTGTTAAACGCGGATGCCCCCGGATGTACCAAAGTTATGGCCAAAGTTAAAGTTTTCTGAATATTGTCCACTGTGGAAAGGTCAAGGTCACAAGGTCAAATATGATGACCTCATCTGAAAGGTCTTATCACAAGGTATGCACATGCCAAGTATGAAAGCCCTAGCTCTGAGCAATCCAAAGTTATGGCCAAGGTTAAAGTTTTTGTGGACAAACACACAGACGGACAGACGAACAGACAGACGGACGGACAGGCGAAAAACAATATACCCCCGGAATCTCCGATCGGGGGCATAAAAATATCAAAAAGATAAATTATTATCAAATCAACTGATAAAGTTTTTATAAATGCAGTGAAGAACGTGGTTGCTTTCTTGAGTTTACTGACCAGAAACTTTAGTACTTAAAATTAAAATTATCAACTGTCATGCTCTACCCTTACTGATGTCCGTTCAGTTTCTACTCTTTGATTAGGATTTAGATCAATGTTTCTGTTCAATTGTTCAAACAAATCTATTTATCAAATCATTATTTCTGTTCCTGTATGACATTGATAATTCAATCTTTATCAATGTCTAAGAGTTAAAAACTCTAATTCTCCCATGACTCTCCAGAGATTTCACTTTCAGAAGAAATTTTCTTCTTTGACATATCAACAAATATTTTCATAAGAGTCAATTTAAAATTTAGACAAATATACATCAAGTTGTCTCATGTGGACTAAGATGTCACTTCAAAATAGTTTGATGAGTTGTAACTACCTGATCTGATATCAAATCCAAGTTCAATACAAATCTGTTCCTGCTCAACTCCAAAATCAGGACACTCCTTTCTTCAGTCACAAACAAAGATCTTCCTGAAGCTGACCAGATTGCATGGCAATTCCTTCATTTCAGCAATATTTTCTTTTCTGACAAATCCATAAACATTTTAATGTGTGTTCAATACACAGCTGCTCCTAACATGACTAAGGCACTCTTAGATTTGGACGAGCCTCATTTAGGATGAGCCTTATTAGGACGAGCCTTTCTTCTTTGAGGATGACGAATCAAAGACTTTCCATGAGATGACTTCCGCCACAACCAGATTAAAATCACCAAAAAAGTCTGAACTCGACACTTCACCCTTCAACCATTCCATAAATCTTGGAGGATCTTCGCAGCTGATGTGAAAATATTTTCTCACTTTGCCATATTTCACCTTCAACTGTTTGATATCGGCAACTACAGTTTTCGGAGCCACAATCCAAATTCCTGAATTTGTTTCTGCACTCGACCGGATTTTATCCATCGTGTTCTCCAACTTCTCAAATGGGGCTCCTCCAAGGTTGTAGACATTTAATCGGACGTCAGAATCCTCTGGATGAAGGAACAGATGTTCAGGTGCCATGTACGTGTGATAGAAGACAACATGACTCTCTGCCTTTATGTCCTTGACCTTCTCTTGCAGTTTTGAAATTCCTGGAACGATTCCTCCTTGATGTAGGAATCCATATATCAGAAAAGCCAGGACATTGAATGCCCAGAAGGTGATGTATGCAGTTGATGTCAGCCATCTTGGTTTGAGGGATGAGAGCGATTTGGTTGCGATGATGAAGCCCAGCGGAACAAGCGGCAGGAGGAATCTTGGTTCCTGATGAGAGATACAGGAGAGGACGACCAATGGGAACGAGAACATGGCTACAAGGCGTACATCGTCAAGATGGTAGTCGGTGTTGACTTTGAGCGATCCTCCAAGGATGATGTTCAGGATGTTCTTGAGGACTCTCCAGAGCACGAAGACGACGGCAGGTCCGAACAGCAGCGGCAGACTGACGACAGCATGAGTGAACCAGGGGTGAGACCCGTGTTGCGCAAGGTTGGATGATTTCATGTTGTAGCTCAGGAAGTTAACAGGGGAGATAACTATGGATGGTCGATAATTGCTGACCATTTTCCCTAAACAATCAAACTTGCTGTTGCCGAACACACAACCCTTGAAATCATTTGGAAAGTTCTTGATCACCTCAAATCGATAGTACAGTGTGTCGAGAATGATGAACATCAGAGACAGTCCAACAGAGATCATAGAAAACAAGGACATCTGATTCACGAACACGGCAACCCGATCCGACGTGTTATATTCAGCGTTGACAACTTTCCAATGCCAAAGCACCATGGGGACAAAGGCAAAGATTAAAAACGTTGGCCGATTAAATGTTCCGATGGTAACAAGAGATGCCAAGATAATTGTTTTCTTTGTCGAAGGTTGTTCCGGTCTTCGCAGTCTATTGTATCTGTTTTGATTCTCGCAGGCTCCACTTGTTTCCACCAACAACATTGCAAACAGGATAGTTTCAATAGTATTGGAGAAGGTATGCGTCATGTACACCCATGAAACATAGGACGTTGCATACAAAAGGAGGCTCGTAAACCCATTGCTGTTGTATTTGCGGCACAACAAATAGACGCATCTGTCGACCAGAAGGCTGGCAGCAGTGATGATAACACGCGGTGCAGCGAGGACTAAAGCAGGGCAGACGAGGTTGAGGAGTCGGATGAGGAAGAGAACCGGTGCACATGTCAAGTAGGGCAGCACGATCGAACGAATCGGATCACTCCATGTGAACTCCCAAGTTCTTTGGTGTTGTACATCCAAAACATCGCCTGAAATTAAAGAAAACAACTTGCAATAAATATTTATAATATAGACTAAATCAAGTTGTATATTGATACATTTTCATTAATTTGATCATATGATATTTTTTAAATATCTAACTTCAGAATTTATCATAATTTGATTTACATATCAAATGGCTAGTTTCCCAAAATTCCTGCCCAAAGTGATCCATGCGTTTGTCACCTTCTGTTTCTTTGAGTTTTCAAGTTATCAATCACCCAACATTATTTCTTACTATTTTGTAAGGGAGATAACTTCATATTTATAACACAAAACTGATAGAAGTGCCCTACAATCCTTCATAACCTTCAAATCCTGGTAAACAACACATGTTTCAAATGTTTTGAGAGAGATAGCATATTACGCAACTTGTCGTCACTATCAAACATTTCCCCTGTCACTCAATGACAGATTAGTTATAATAGACTTGAAACACAAAATTTTAGAGGCAGATAAGATCTTGATTTAACAGTTTTTTCTTTTTGCTGATACCTAAATTTGGGTGTATTTGACCAAATCAAACATCAAAACAACCGTGATGAAAATCAGCCGTTATAGGTCAAAATCAGCTAACTTAAGCAATTTCTGATGATGATTGTTGGACTGTGAACAGGTAACAGCTGACTAGTCTGAGAAAATTAGAATAATGACAACATTTTTTATATTTTGAATATAATATCTAACAAACCTGCGACGACCTCCGTGGTCTGAAAGAACTCGTCAGGGTGGATGTATCCCGACTGGGGGACAAGGACGGAGAGTATTCTGATGCCTACCAGCACCTGCCATAATCGGAACTGGTCCATACTGCTGTACTACCTGGAAACAAACAAATACGTGGATTACATCCCTCAAGCATAATATGGCTCCCAATCTAGGACCATCTGCTTCCTACTTTCTCAAGTTTCCTCCCTGAATTTTTTTTATTGAGTGGGGATCACATTACCCGGCATCTCTAGTTATTCGCCCCTAATTTCTATATGTTTTCTAAATATCACATCCATGAAATTCTCTCCAATATATTATCAATATCAATGTTTTATTTTCAGTCAACATTTTCCTGCTCAAATTTATCAATGCTACATGTAAACAATTTCATGGCCTTTTGCGCTCCTTTAAATTTTATTTTGCTCCTAAGAAAAAGGTTTTTTTAAGACAAAAGCTCACTTTGGGACTCCATTAAAATTTGTAACAACTTGAATCTGGGATCCCAGGTAACAATACATGAGAATATTTTGGGTTTTCAGTCAATCGGTGTAATCTGTTTAATAGTGTTTATTATATATTTCTGTGGTCACTTAGCATGTGTTGATTGTAGATGTGATGTCATATCATTGAAAACTTCTCGTCATCTCCTGATATCTAACTGCAGTGGTGATAATAGTTTCCTAAAACTGAGAAAACTCAGATCAGGTGAGGTGAGTTGGTGTTTAACGCCACTTTCAAGATTTTTTCACGGCTGCTAGTATTATTGCAGGAAAAAAGCCTGCAATGCCATGTGACTATGCATTGCGATGAAACCTGCGAGCATCGGCTGGAACTAGCGAACCATGGGTGGTACTACGCTGAAATTCAGTGTAGCATTGCACCCAAAACTTACTGCACGTAAAACAGTTCTCTACAGCAGACAAAATTGCCAGGCGCCTGGTAGGATTAAAATCCCGAACCTCTTGATATGAAACTGAACGTGCCAGCCACTGTGCTCTCCCAGCCTGAGAACACGGTCTCTCACCATTAAGCATATATAATGTATAACAACTATAGCGGGATTTGGATAGTGTCTTATCACATCCTGTACCAGGCCTCGATATGTATTGTTATTGACCTGGTATTGGCGGATACAGGAAGTGATAAGAAAATACCTATATATTGTGGATCTAAGTATGTGTCATCAAGTACTGCATACAGAACTTCCTTGTTTCTTGTTCATATCGCCAACTACAAACCTGTTTATACGAACATCACTTGCTGGTTCAGCTTAGGTGCATACAATGTGTTGTTGGGGATCACATATGCAAAACATTACAAATGGTGTTATTTTACAGACATGTACTGACTTTTGCCATTTTGATGATAGAAGACTCTGTATAGTGACGATATAAAGGTAAAACTAGTGATTTCTAATCGAAAACTGGACAATGCACTGCTATAGACGCGCATCATTTAGTCAAACATAATTTTGGAAACCTATTTACAAAAGACACAGCTCACTAATACACCCCCGCTTTTAACAAAGAAGAAAAATTTCAAAATAGCGGATAGAAATCAATGTTTAGTCTTCTGTACAAACAAACCACAGCAGTACTATGAAAACAGAGTATGTGTGTTTTCATTGTAACTATGTTCATAGATACACTTATAAGAAATAAAAGTTGAAAAAAGGAGAGAATTTGCATTAATTATGCAAATGAGGGTATGAAACATACAATAGGCAGATGTACACATAGTGACTAAATGTACAAAGATGCCTGACAAAATTACGCTGTAATATACATGGATTCAGGATGAATGCTTACAGATTTTATATCCTGTCCATACTGTAAAGCACAACTTGAAGATGAACTACATGTCATCCTGGTATGTCCAGCATATACAAATTTGCGAATTAAATATCTTCCATCATATTGCCATCATATCCATGTATTTACAAACTGATTTACCTCTTAACTATGATTGATTATGATAACCTATTCAAACTTTGTATTTTCTTAGATATGGTCTTTAAACTAAGAACCAAAATGAATGCATTGTCCTAAACTTAAGCGTATATTGTCAGTGGCGCAGCAACGTTCTTGTTATATTTTACACATGTTGTACTGTTGGCCTCATGGCCATTTATACGGAATAAATGATTGATTGATTGATAAATGTACAAAGTTTTGTATCATTTGAACAATTAGTGTCAGAATTATGAGCGAAACAAAAAGTGTGAATTGCAAAGTAAAAAGGAAAAGAGAAAATTTGCATAAATTATGCAAATGAGGATATGAAAAATACAAAAGGCAGATGTACACATCATTGTGATTGTACATATCAAATTTCGTAAAATTTTAACAACTAGTGCCAGAGTTATGAGCGAAACAAAAAATTCGGAACGGACGCACGGACGGACGTGCTGACCGCTATATACCCCTGACTACGTCGTAGCGTGGGGTATGAAAATACAAATTTGGGTTGATGTTCAATAGGTAATATAATATTTATATAACTAGGGTGCATGTACATGGGATGTGTGATTCTAATCAGTTCTGTACATGTATAATGATGTTGCTTGATTTTCATCATCCTCGGTTACCCAGGGTCTTATATATGCTCCGTTACTCTCCACTATATCACCCCTGGGAAACTCTATCAGAGAAATCTGTACTTAAATTACCCACCCTTGGCCGGCGTGAGCCAATCAAACTGCTATGCAGCTTGGACCTGCAAGCCAATGACAATTCTTATCACTTTGTTGCAAAGCACACTAGGCCAGTTTGTTAGCCACCCGTCACCGGTTATCTCCCATTGAGCATTTCCGTCTTATCCTATTGAGCATTTTCTTTGGTTACTGACTTCATCACTTTATAACTACTGATTACGGATCGATGGCATCCTCGGCGGGTAATTTGAGAACAGATTCCCCTGATAAGGTTTCCCATGGGTGATATGGTGGAGAGTAACAGAGCATATATAAAACCATGGGTAACCGAGGATGGGATCGATGGATGATACTTCTGAAGGTCAATTCCCCACACTACATGTTACGCTTCAAGGTAAAGAAATAAAATACAGAAATTGAGATCATTTTATTGCTTTAAAGGAATGTACAAATTCATAGCTTACATATGCTTTGAGACATTCACATAGAAATGTTATTAAATACTAAAGAACATGTTTCCCAAGCTTCAAACAATCCTGCACCATCAGCTTGTGTGTATCCGTTACTCTACAATAACTCTTGTATGGCTATACATAATCAGCCAATGGAAGAACTTAGATTCAAGCAATATTTGCATTACCTGGACGAGTGGACCAATGAGCAATCGTTGATATTTTAATTACAACATTTCATTGGTCAACATATTACATACTATATGTAGCAATGACTAACAAGTCAAGAGCAAAACGTAAGTATTGGGCTCAGGATATCTGGGTATTGTAGTAGTACTGTAGGGGAACAGATATACAAATACACAGATGGAGCAGGATGATTAACAACAGTCCCTCCTGGATTCTGTGGCATAGTTCTATTGCAAATTTTAAGTTGACAATAGATATTTCACTTCACCTAAACTTGTCAAAATAACCTAAACTTTTCTCTTTCATTATGTTAATGTATTAAATAATCTTGAAAAGCAGCCAACCTAAGTGCTATTTTGTGAATTTAATAGCAAAATTAAAGAAAAACCTCAAATATCTACCAGCCCAGAGCAAAAGTTAACAGGTTCAGGGCTGCCCTTATTTCATACACTGACTATGCTGTATATTGGAAGGTGCTATAGAATTTTTTTTTAATGATTTAATCATCTTTAGAGGTACATATTCTCAGTTAGTTGTGTAAGTTACCTCAATTTGAACATTTATTTCCATTTTCAGTTTGCTTCCAACTTGATCAAATTTTCAAAATACATAATTTTTGGGACAAATAAAAAGTCAAAATTGCTTCAAAATATATTTTAGCAGAATGTCTGAATCAAGAAAGGACTGAAAAAAAGAAATGAAGACCCTTGTAAACGGGTTCCAATAATAAGAAAAAGCTCCCCATCAATTGTGGTGCTAAATACAACTACTGAACCTTCTACGAGTACGACACTACACTTTGGAATTAACGACAATGATCAAACACATTCACTACTTACTGCACAAATTTACTCAGACCTATATGTCCAAAGAAACAAAATTTAGCGTAGATTTTCCTCAAAACTTTTGTACACTAAATTTATTTTTTTTGTCATGGCAAACATTTACTATAATAAGGTGAAAAGAATATGGCAGCTTGAGTCAAACATTTGAAATCTAATAATTATACTGAACATTTGTTTTTCTCCCCTTAAAACATAAAAGTACTAATATCAAAAAGTGCATTTACCATATAGATAATAACTAGAGATTATTACCCGAGGAAGTGTGTCATACGACTGTTATGAAACAAGTGTGAATTTTTGTACTGCCCGAGCAAGGGCTACGGTACCCTTTCGAGTGTAATACCTTCTTTATAACCAATTCTATTTTATTTGATTCGCATAAAATTAGTCAGGAAATGACCCACTTCTCTTGCGACGACAAACTACATTGACATCATGAACAATCGTTTTATGATGTCACAGACGAAATACAGGAAGCCACGGTGAAGCAATGGTTGCTAGACAAACATGATGTGTGCACATGTGCTCACATTGATTAATATAAAAAGAGTTATTTTTAACAATATGGATAACAAAAGAAATACAATATTGCAAGTAAGTAAAACAAGTCAACAAAGCTGTAAAGATGCTCAACAAAATAAGGATAATTGATATGGAAATTAACAGAAACACAACAGATAATGAACCCCTATAAACAAGAAGCAAGAAACAATTGTTAACTTATTAATGGTCAATATTTACAACTTAACCATGCATGGGAATCAAAGTTAAACAAAACTGACTGTTCAACACGTTCAAAGTCTACAAAAGTAGAAGAAACCAAACGAAAATGTCAAAATAAAGAGATAGAAAGTTGGATTTCTTGTCAAAAACATGACCCACGACTGTTCAAGGATAATCATCTCCTTTGTCACTATTTCTAGACAATCGTCCGATGATAAAGTGTTTACAGGGACATCAGGTTTGCTAATCACAACCGACATGCATACAATATAGGCTGTATGAGGATTTAGCGCTTTCAACACGTAGCGCCCAATTTTCGGATGGACGGACACAGATTTGCGTTCACCTTTTCGACCAAATGGATGAATGTGAAACATTATGATATGCTTTTCCTCCGATTGTACACCTATATTCACAGAATCCCAGTCCACTTTCAAGTATGTGTCACCAACTTCCACAATTTTCACAGCTAAATCTTTCAACTTCCACTCGAGATGTTCCCTTTCCTCGCTTATCTCCCCTTCCTGGTTTTCACTACAAGAAAATGCAGCATTGGCTAGCACGTCCCAACTGTCACCATGGAGATGGTCTGGTGTGGAGCATGCTGGGACAAATCTGTCAATGTCAACTTGGAGGTATTTAAGTTGATATTCTCTGGTATCGTAAAGCTCCTTCACCCATAGCATGGAACAGTCACAATGCAGCGGGTTCCGTCCAATCAGAACAACTTCCTGAGGATAAAGTGATCCTTTCTTTCCTTCAGGAATGTGAGTTATTTGATTCTGGGAAATATCCAACCATTCAACCATGGGCAACTCTTCGGGATAAGTTGATATAAAGTTATTTGATAATGATAAGAACTTTAATTCGTTAAAGTGATGAAGGGCTTTTGGTTCCACTGTTTTGATACTGTTTCCGGCCAAGTTCAAATATTCCAGGAATCGAAGAGATCTGAAGGAGTCATATTTAATAACGGTAATACCATTGTTTGCAAGAGACAGGTATTGCAATTGAGGCATATATTTCCAAAGTGCTTTGTCAACTTTTCCAATCCTGTTGTTATTCAGAGAGAGAACTTCCAGTTTTTGAAATTTGTTGTCAATATCTGAACTTTCCACACCTTCAATGATTATGTCTGTCAATCTGTTGTCATCCAGATAAAGCGATCCAATATTTTTCAAATGAACTAAATCACTTATTAACAATTTTTCAATTAAATTTGAATGAAGTTTTAAATGCTGCACACTCTTTGTAAGCTGTTTTGGAAACGTCGTCAAAAGATTATTGGATAGGTTAAGAAAAACCAACTGCGGAAAGATTTTGTCACTAAACACTCCATCATTTATTGAAGTAATGGTATTTTTGCTCAAATCAAGTAGCGTCAGTTTTGTTGCTCTGGTTAACTTCAGATCACCTACATGAATCAAGCTGTTTCCGCTCATGTTGAGCATACTCAAAGACAAAATGTTGTCTCCCTGTGGAATACTGATGCGACCAGAACAGACCATTTCTGAAACACTGTTGTCCTCCCCAAGACAATCGCATCCTGTTGGGCAAGTCCTCGTGACGATGAAGGTCCCTGCTAAAAGGGCCAGGACGTAGAAAACGTGTAGATATTTGTGCCACTTCATTGTGCATTTTGCAGTCTGGAATTTAATGCATTATTGTCAGTTCGAGACCCTCGAGCAGAATGAAATAACAAAAAGGTAAAGTTAAAAGATGAAAAGAAATGCACAGAACTGGGTCAGATTTATCTGAATTTCAATGGGCAGGAAATAGAAAAAGACATTGTATTGAACAGTCAGTTTTGTTGGCGAAGTTCATTATCATATTTGTAACAGCATGGTATAGATTCATTGAAAGCTATTTATTGAGAATCTTTTTGCAATTGATGTGTCATTCACGGCAACATTCACATGGTTGTCATCCATAACAAAACCTTGACAAACTACTCTGAATCTTTACCGAAGTACGAATATGATTTCTGTGACGAAATTTATATCTAAAAACATTCTTCTGCAGTATGATTCCAGTAGCTATTTACCATGACAAAGTTACAATATAGGCCTATCAAAGACAAAAACTATGGTTGAAAAACTCAACAAAGGAATATTACCATAACAAAGTGTCAAATGCAATGCACGCTTCTGTATCACTGTAGATCTGCATAAACTAAACGCCTTCTTTCTTCAGGGACACTGCTACAGTCAACACTCAACACAAAATCGAAAGGGCACCTGCGGTTTCTAAAAATAGACACGACTCACTGACCTGAAGTCGAGGACATACCCACGGGATTAAATATAGTTGATCAGCATTATGGTTATGTGAAGGTTATCCATATCAACGTATAAAAGCTTTTATTGATTTGCTGACCTTGCTATATGTGTAAATAAGCACTGTTATTCAAGTAATCTGCAAGTTGCATGAAAGCGTGGGTTTCCGTACTCGAGGGAGGCTTCTGTGACCTACTTTTGATGCCGGCAGCGGCAAAGCGATTTCGTGGTGAAAAGACGTTATATGTCGCCTTTGGATATGTGCAACTAGTAATCAGACATAAAACTAACAAAAACAAAGGACTAAAATTACATACGCGACTTCAGATGAGCCGATTCTGCAACCGTGTTGTCAGTGGAAATACTCCTAACGAACAGACCCCGCTTTAGAAAATAATCAACCAATGAAAATATAATGGCGATCAGGTCACGTGATTAGTGTTCGTGGCGTGCTCGAGCTGTCGAAAGCAGCTAGTCGAGGTGCGCCATTGTTCGAGGGTAGGGGGATTGTTGGGGGTTCCGACGAAATCCGCCGTATTTGACGGCTGGTGAAGATAATATCCTCAATCCCTGATCTCTAACAAATATGACGATCATATTATTTCTTCTAGACACTAGTGCGTCGATGGTACAACGCACTTACATGGGAACAACCCTTATCGATGTCTCTAAAGCAGCAGTAGAGACATTTATGAAGGTAAAGCTGCCGTATTCAGCTTATGGAAGTGACATGTCTAAATCTACATTCATCTTGCTAGGTGACAGGTTCATAAATAGATGATTTTCTTTCTCTTTATTCAGATAAGATCCCGCGATCCGAATAGCCGCTGGGACAGATACATGCTACTGACATTTGAAGATCCTCCTGCTAATGTGAAGGTAAAAATCCATGTTCAGAGCCGTAACTTCCGTTTCAACTTGTGGTAGTTGATTAGTTCAACATTAACGCAATCTAATAAACCGTTAATAAGATCCCATTCCCCCCAAGAGAAGCAAGGCGCACGTACAAACTGCAGAGGTAAAATCTCCAGCCGTACACCCGCCATTTTCCTGCTCCTCTGACGCAATGGATTGTGGGTATGCTAAGCAACCAGGGCTCATTAGCATATGCAAATACACAAGGGCACGACAAGAATGAGCAATGCAAACGAACTACACGTGATTCCAATAAATAAATAAAATTCGAGGGAAAATGGGGGAATGGTTGGTTTGTTTTCATTCCTACAAGTCAGCTCAAAATATGATTCCATCATCTTTTAATTCCATTTTGATTCCATAATAAAATAAAGATAAAAGAGTTACATAGGTGAAAAGTAATTCACAAAACCACATGTTTAATACATCAAACTGCACAAATCCAAGACGGGCTGTACAGTACCTGCTTCAAGTAAACTTTTAAAAATTAACACGTATAGTAACAAGTTTATTTTTGCTCACCCCTCAAGTCGCATGTGCAACTCATCACACATGTACACTCGTGTCATTTAACATTCAAACCACATGTTTCTAAATAGTAAGACAACATCAAGCACCATTGGCCACACGAAGAGTTTTTATATAGAACCCAGTTTGAATGAGCCAATTGTAAATATTTAAGCCTTAGGAACGGGAGGATTTACTGGATAACCAATGGTGAATCCAGGAATTTTGAGGGGTTGGAGAGGGGGGGGGGGGGGGGGGGGGGGGGGTGCCTGGATCTGACACTGTGAAAATACACGACATTTCAGAGTATATACTCATTCCATCAGATGGAATGTAAAACAGGAAGATTACATTCCACCTGATGTAGGAGTGAACACATACTCCTAAACATCGTGTGTTTTCACATTAAAGAAGTTGTCATCCAGAAAGTCTTCTTGTTGTTGTGTATGTCACTTCTAAATGACCTTCAAAGGCCTTAGTCAAATAAAACATATGAATTGCTTTGACACAAATGAATCAGAAGTCATGTAATAATGTATATCACAAATATATATATATATATATATATATATATATATATATATCAGTCCTATCACAATGACCATAAGGGTTGCAGCTCCCGCATTGAGAAAAGCTTGCCTGAACCGTCTCAAGTTTTACAAAGGTTTAATCCAAAGGCAGTAATTAGATTTACGTTAAGAATGTTTAAATTATTCTGCCATGCAATACTGCCGAAGCGGCGTTAAACATTAATCACTCACTCACTCACTCGCCATGCAGATGTGTCTTGATCTGCTGTCATCCAATATTCTTAGGATTAGAAAACTGAAGATGATATTTTCTTGATGCCATATATTTATATTAATTTTTTTTGATGTCACTACAATTACAGTTGTCAAGAACAATATATGATTGCAGTAGAAATAAAACAAATTTTGCCAAAAACAAGGTGATGATAATGTTATCATCAATATAAGATTCCCCAAATGGCAGAAAACATTGAAATGGTGAGAACTCCCCCTGTTTCTAAGGTACAGGCAGCTGTGAAAGCAAGGATAGAGGATTCTTAATAAATTACATGCAGAATGCAACGCCTGAATGTCTTGTTCATTGTAGAGACTTATTTACCCAAAATATGAGTAACAATTCCTTAAAATGAGGAAAAGATACTTGGAATAATAAACATGTCCACACACTCAACCCTTTTGATCTAAACAGGTTTTGAAATTGGTATTGCTGGTAAACGATGTTGTGCAAGTTAAAATTCTTAGATTACATATCATCATGGATACTTGTGATATTTTGGAACATAGCGATTCACAGTTACCATCAAAGACTAGAAAGAATAGGAAAAAGTAAAAAAGGATTACCGATTACACGAGATATGATAGAAAGATATTGTATTTTGTTTCTAAATATGGACCTTCCACTTGTTCTTTACAATGAACTGTTCCAAATCATAGTATCGCCGCTAATGGCTGCAATACTGCCGAAGCGGCGTTTAACAATAACTCACTCACTCACTCACTCCAAATCATAGTATCTCTCAAATACAAATACAAATACAAATACAAATACAGTATCTCATCCAGGAAGTCTTCTCCTTGATAGCCTGTTGTATCCCAACTTTCCTAGGCAAGTCATAACTCTTGCCAGTCTCCATCACTGGCTGATTTAAGCCTTGTAGTATTTTCCTCACTTTTCCTTGCTAAGATAAGAGCGTTGGACCTGAAATGCATATCTGATTTTCTAGCACGGAAACCTTAAGGAAATACAAGCAGGGCTTAAATTGGTCGGTAAGAGAGACTAGGAAGAGTTAGCCTTGCGTAGGTAAGTTGAGTGTATCAAGGTAGGGGGCCGGGATAGTGCATCGGTTAGCATGTTTGGCTTTGGATCAAGAGGTCCCGCCAGGGGCTCGGTAACTTTGTCCGCTGTCAAGAACTGTTCTATGTGCAGTAAGGTTTGTGTGCAATGCTCCACAGAATTTCAGTGCAGAACCACCCATGGTACGCTAGTTCCTCGCAGGGTTCATCGTAATACATAGCCACATGGTTTTGCAGGATTTCTACAGGTCTGCAATAATATTTGTAACTATGATATAAGTGAAATAATCTTGAAAACAGCATTAAACCCCAAATCACCTCAAAAACTTTATCCAAGTATCAGTTATCAACTGAATGCAATTGTATAATGACATTTCTAAGAGACTTCTATAAAGAAACAATATTTTTAAGAAAGTGAATATTCAGAGTTTAAGTGCCTATTGATGAGCATGCAGTAGTGAAGTTATACTCTATCTGTAATAAGCACCCCCAATTACAATTACAAATCACTGCCACCTCTTCTCCACCCTCTGAAATATCTTGAAATGACATTTGCTCTGATGTTTTTATATTTCTGGAGCTGTACAAACGACTTGTCAAACGCAAACTCAAACAGTATTCATTTTCACACAGGCTGGGTGGAAAGAAAGCCATGCAACGTTTATATCCGAACTGAAGAACCTGAAAGCAGAAGGGTTATCTACCCTTGGTCCAGCACTGAAGAATGCCTTCGATCTTCTCAACATCAACCGGATGCAGTCTGGTATTGACACATATGGCCAGGTGTGTAACCATTTTGTTTACATCAACAGTTTAACTGTTGGATAAATTTGAGGAAACAATTGCCAATTTACAGGAATCACAACCTGTTAAGGGTGTCGGTCAATGGTAGAAAATACGTTTTTTAAAAGAAAATTAATGTTTGAAAGTAATGAAGAAACTCTTTTGCACATTTTAGCAATTTTATCTTTTTTCCCCCAGTATATAAAGGGATATCTACCGGTAGTATAGATATAGTAAAACGGCTTCAAATTCCAGCCAACACTCACAGGTTTAAAAACAGTACATGTCACGTCAAGAATGATGTTGTAAGCCTTCTTAATCCATCATTGACACTAGTTTTCCTTTGGTAAGAAAAATAATAACGTTGAAGTGTTTCGTCTCAGGGAAGAAGTCCATTTTTCCTCGAACCTGCTGTGATAATAGTGGTGACGGACGGAGGATATCTGACCACCATGAACGGTGTCCATTCAGAGGTGAGTAACCGTCTTGGAGAAGATTTTAGTCTTGTGTGAATTAGAAGGTAGAAACACTAAATTCCACAGTATGCAATAGAGTTGTAGTGACAAAAAGCAGAAAACTTTGCAACTTGGCAATCCGCCCACATTCTCTTCTCAGTGGTTGCTCCATTCTCTCATGGCAGCAACGTAAATCCTGTCAGTGTGTTAGTTGTGCAATGAAACTGAGCATTTGATCTGTTACCGTAATCACACAATATTTTGGTTCCTTTACCGTGTTGAAATGACTTCAGTCGACCCTGCCGAGTTTCATGGCAATGCATAGCGACATTGGTTTTGCAAGCTTTCTCCTTTCAATAATACTAGCAATTGCAACTTGATGATAAAATGATAACTAGAGAAAGTTTTTCAGCGTTAAGCTCATTATGACCTCATGTTACCAATCTGGGTAACTTCATGAGTGTTTTGGGTAACTTTTATGCTTTCATTGAAGAACTTTGTTTTGTATTGCAGCTGAATTTGCCAATGAACAATTCTGTGCCTGGAAATGAGCTGACAAAAGAGCCGTTCCGATGGGATCAAAGAATATTCAGTATTGTTCTCAGAATGCCAGGAACAGTTCCGCCTGAGAACGCCTTCCCTTTCATACTGCCAGCTGAATCTCATCCAATAGATGCAATGTGTGATGTGACAGGAGGTAAGGGAGATAACTCTATGGTAAATGTAACTTGCTTGGTGCTTCCATAAATCAGATAGGAGGGTATTATTTTTCTTTTGGCAGATTATGTCAGTAGCATGTATTCTAAGTGCTATCAAAATATATATCATAGTATCATAATCTATCATTATTTGTGATATTTTATCAGAATAAAAATTATTTTGATAGATATGTTTTCACTGAGAGAAAGGTAAAACTTTACAGTTACAGACTATGAAAATACACTAACTTGGAGTCGCATATTTCAAAATGCTATGTCTTGTAATCAATATGAGAATGTTGATACACTAACTGGAGTGCATTTGGACTAGTACCTAGTCTCTCGGGTATGAGACCGCACCTGAGCCTTAGACCATCCCCAACTTTGCCAGATGTTCCATGGTCATACATTACATAAATCTATAACATGATGATTTCAAGTTAAGTGTCAAAAACCTTAAAAAAAACTTCTGACTGTCTGACACTCTCTATATGAATTTTCATCTGAGTTTGGGTCTCTCCTGTCTAAAAGCCCACCCCCCATGTTTTCAAGATGTTTGTTTGCCTGTCCAATACCAGAGAGACTACGGTAGTTACCTAGCACTAGTCTGAATTGCTAGTACATTGATAATCCAGCTGAACATGTTGTGTTGGGAAAATACAATGTTTCTTTCTCTTCTTAGGTCGGTCTTACGCCGTGTTCACACAGAAAATGTTAAACGGAGCCCTGGAATCTCTAGTACAGAAAGTACAAAGTGGAGTGGTGATAAACTTTGAGAAAATTGGAAATGACCCGCCACCTGTCACTAACAATGATGGTGAGTTACCTTAACCCTTTACCTGTGGGCCCAGGAATATTGTCTTTAGCCAGCAGCAATCCTGGTTTATTCCCTTTGTTAACTAGGGAGGTGACGGGTAGATATTTACCCGTTTTGTCAATCTTAAACATCTAATTTGTCAGCTTTTGTACTACTATATTCATCTGGTAGGCTGGAGTATGGAGCTATAGAGCTGAAGCATTGAGATCTACGCTTATTTGCCCGTCCCAGTTCTATTGTTAAAAAGTTTGTAATTGGCTGTGATAGTGAAATGTCATTTGAGCTTATTAGATATTAGCCAGCTAGAATGTTAAAACGTCGGAGCATTTGGAATTCATTTCATTGAGAACAGGTTGATATATATTTTGAGTAAAATCGATTGGGAATTACTTGAAATGAAATAATTTGTTGTTTTGTATTAAGTGCTATGTGTTTATAAATTACCATATTTGTTATATGGTTACCCCTCCTAATAGATCCTCCTCCTCCTCCCCCCCCCCCCCTCCCCCCCCCCTCTTCAAGCTATATATAATTGAATGTTGTGTCTTCTTTCAGTAAAACAAGATGAAAATTCAGAAATCAATGGGGCTACCAAAGGTAAAAATTAGA
Organism: Gibbula magus; assembly: GCA_936450465.1. Taxonomy (NCBI): domain Eukaryota; kingdom Metazoa; phylum Mollusca; class Gastropoda; order Trochida; family Trochidae; genus Gibbula; species Gibbula magus. Next base: position 6,783,486 of record OW388306.1, read on the forward strand.
TGTAGTTAACTTTATCTTAATGATTTTATTTATGTCCTTGTTCTCGCTATGGAATCTTTGTAATGAACTCTTTTCTGATCGTACAAAATAACTCCCAACTGCATTATACTGTTACTCGCTTACAAACTTTTACATTTGGTCCTTAAGGTCATATTTTGTTGCAACAACTGTTAAATCAAGATTTTCCAGTTCAAAGACAAAAGTACCATCCCTTAATTCAGTCCACCTTCTTGATTTAACAGATTGTGTGTTAAGAAGCTTTAGTAATCTGATTTTATGATAAAACTGATTTCAGGCCCTGCATTAACAGAAAACCAGGATGCCAACAAGATTGGAAACGAGAGAGAAAATAGCATAGAGGATAAGAAACAACAGTCACAAGCCAACGCATTGTGGCATAATTGTCGGAAACTCATCTATGTGCCGAGGTCAGCACAGAAGGGATATTCTGTCGGACACTGGCCGATTCCCGAGGCATACTGGCCCGATGTCAGCAGTCCACAGTTGGTCAGTCTTGTGATACATTTCCAAACAAATTTTGATGACAATAGAGTTAGTTGTAAATGGGTTAGCAGATTTTTCTCTATTAGAGGCTTGGCTATTTATTATTGCCGCTTTTCCATGCAAATTTTTAATGAGCACAGTTTAATATAAGATTATGTGTATTATTAAGCTTGAGACATAACTTGTGTGGTCCTTGACACTGTCAAAGGTCTTATTAAAGATTGTCAGATGATAGGTGTACAATAAGCTACAACAGACATTCTGATATTGATGTCAGATGATAGATGTACAATAAGCTACAACAGACATTCTGATATTGATGTCAGATGATAGATGTACAATAAGCTACAACAGACATTCTGATATTGATGTCAGATGATAGGTGTACAATAAGCTACAACAGACATTCTGATATTGATGTCAGATGATAGGTGTACAATAAGCTACAACAGACATTCTGATATTGATGTCAGATCATAGATGTACAATAAGCTACAACAGACATTCTGATATTGATGTCAGATCATAGATGTACAATAAGCTACAACAGACATTCTGATATTGATGTCAGATGATAGATGTACAATAAGCTACAACAGACATTCTGATATTGATGTCAGATGATAGATGTACAATAAGCTACAACAGACATTCTGATATTGATGTCTGATGTTAGATGTACAATAAGCTACAACAGACATTCTGATATTGATGTCTGATGATAGGTGTACAATAAGCTACAACAGACATTCTGATATTGATGTCAGATGATAGATGTACAATAAGCTACAACAGACATTCTGATATTGATGTCTGATGATAGGTGTACAATAAGCTACAACAGACATTCTGATATTGATGTCAGATGATAGATGTACAATAAGCTACAACAGACATTCTGATATTGATGTCAGATGATAGATGTACAATAAGCTACAACAGACATTCTGATATTGATGTCAGATGATAGATGTACAATAAGCTACAACAGACATTCTGATATTGATGTCAGATGATAGATGTACAATAAGCTACAACAGACATTCTGATATTGATGTCTGATGATAGATGTACAATAAGCTACAACAGACATTCTGATATTGATGTCTGATGATAGGTGTACAATAAGCTACAACAGACATTCTGATATTGATGTCAGATGATAGATGTACAATAAGCTACAACAGACATTCTGATATTGATGTCAGATGATAGATGTACAATAAGCTACAACAGACATTCTGATATTGATGTCTGATGATAGATGTACAATAAGCTACAACAGACATTCTGATATTGATGTCAGATGATAGGTGTACAATAAGCTACAACAGACATTCTGATATTGATGTCAGATGATAGATGTACAATAAGCTACAACAGACATTCTGATATTGATGTCAAGGGTCACCCTGGAGATATAGCAATGAGAGAAAATCTCACTTTTGTATTAAGCAATGTGATTTTCATGAAAATGTGATATGTTGAAATAATAGATCTATTTCAGTAAATTGGCTAGTCAGAATGATTTGGCACAGTTCATTCAACTGCTAAAGTGTTAAAACAATTTATGTAAATCTTAATAATGGGATATTTGACATAATAATGAAAGTATTAGTAAGTTCTAGTTTAGCAATGATATCTTTTCCCTCACGGTAGTATTAAGTAATAACTAATAACTAATCTGGATACATATCAATTGCTAATTACTAACCTCTAATTTGTGAACATTGATTTTCAATGTCAACATAATGTTATACATACAATTTTCATTTTGCAGCCTCCCCGATCTGCGCATCCTGTGATTAGATTCTCGTGTACTCCGTGTGATCCAATGGTGATAGAGAACTTACCCTTTGACAAGTACGAACTGGAACCGTCTCCTCTCACCCAGTATATCCTGGAGAGGAGGCAGCCTAACTCCTGCTGGCAGGTCAGTTCTCATTGGTCAGGATAGATGTCGCTCAACTTGAAGAGATCTTCTCATTGGTTGAATTTGATATTACCATTTGTTAAAAGTATTCTATTTTAAATTTCACATAAATTAGTACTTGAAATTGCATTGTTTTTGAGAGAATGTTCTTTTTTTTTTTTAAATTCATGTTATTTTGACTTTTTATCTTCACGATAGTATTGTAATTGTTTGTGAAATAATCAATAACACATTGAAGGATTAGAAGCAAATTAATAATCTTGTGATAGGTTTTGAAATCAAGATCCAGGTTTTTCACATTTTCAGGAAGGAATATAAAAGAATTGATTAAAGTTTTTTTCTGTCAATTTATTTTTGACGTATGGTGCTATTTTGTTGCAGGTGTTTATAGGCAACAGTGCTAAGTACAGTGATATTTGTCACCCCTTCGGTTACCTGAAGGCCAGTAGTGCTCTGTCATGTGTTAACCTGTTTGTGATGCCGTACAACTACCCCATACTGCTTCCACTCCTAGGTATGTACTCGTGCAACCCCAACCCCCAGTGTCTTGAGTCTTGTACTTTTGAGAATAATAGCATCAACATTCCCTCTGGATTGTGTTGTCCGTTCATCGATGATAGAAGTGTACAGAGTGATGGTGTAGAGAAAAGAAGTTTAGCGGGCTATTAATATGCACAAAATTACCTCCCTTGTACCTTAGAGGTTTGTGGTTTGAAAAATCTATAAAGACATTTAAGTTATCAAAAATCTTGCAAGCCTCTAACCTTTCCAGATATTTTTTCAACTGACCCATCTGAAATTAACCATCACTTGGCTGATGGACAGGTAGCTCTTCCCGAACTCTTGTGCTGTGGTCCATTATGTCACTTTTCCCACAATCAAAATTTTTTATTGAAATAAATGCTGGACAACTACAAGTAAATGGTTTCCTAGTTAAAATGTAGAGGTTATATGAAGAAGCATGGTAAATAATTATCCAAATTTTATCAATTAAGTTAAGGTTAATTTTTAAAGCTTTTAAAACTTCGCTTTCAAAAATCAACAACATTTTCTTTTGCAGATGAACTTTTCAAAGTCCACAAATTAAAGCCAAATGCGAAATGGAGGCAACAGTTTGAGAACTACTTGAAAACGATGCCCGGATATTATGCAGGGGTATGTAGGTTGTTGAATCTTCGCACTTCAATACATAACCACAATGGTCATATAGACTTTCTTCCTGCTACCATAACTCAAGAGATGTAATCCATTATCACATGATGTTACAGAAATCATTTCTTCCATTGTAACCTCTGTTACATTCAAAGAATCTGATCGCAACCAGTCAGCAACAACGTTTCACATTTCAAAACCTGATCTGATCCTGTTAGCATTACTAAAGTTCATTCATCAGTTCTATGTACAAAGTCAGAAGGAGACAATGTTTTATTGAATAACGATAAGGATGGTACCTGTGCCGCACTTTTTTACCACCAGATTATGTTGCTAAAAGTGGGAAATATGACCGAGTTGTAATGTGGGAAGAAATGACTTGTCAAAACCTCTTGTCTTGTAATGACAGACTATCTGAATGTCAACAACCCATTAAATCTTTAGCATTTATGAATTCAGCAAGTGTTAGTACCTATTAAATGTAAAACCCATATTTATCAATTTTTCCAGCCCTTGAGACGAGCCCTGGCGAGGATGGGTACCGCTAATCTCGTCCCGGACAACATGGACAACTGTCTAAGCTACAGTGTCATCACCTACCTCAAGAAACTGAAAAACCAGGTACAGATGAATTGATATATGGTTGGTAATAGTATCTAGCCGATCAGAGGGGCACAAACCATTTTAAAATTGGTTTGTCTTCATGTGTATGGTATTTATTGAATCTTGACTCAGTTACAATTTAGTATGTATTTTGAATTCTTTTTTAAGTGATATTAAGTTTGATTGTTGAATAATATATTTTATTGTGCCATCTAATAAAACAATCTTGTTCCAGGCCAAAATAGAAATGGATCGATTGATCGCATCAGTTGGTCAGAAACCACAACACTGTGATGGAATTAAAGTCAACTCTCGGTGAGTCAAAATCAAGAGTGGGAAGTAGATCAATCTAAATAGTTTTCACAATCCATAATTCCGTCTATCTGAAATTATAAGCTGATATTATAGTGACATTTTGAGATTGCTTTGTTTGAGCCATGATCAATCTCAGAATAGTCCTTTAGTAAATGAGTTTTGATTCCTGTAAATATAGATAATAATATAATATAATATGATAAATATCTCCTGCCAAATACATACCAGTTTCATTCTTCAAAACAAATAAATGAGTAGATGCTACATCTTAAAGACACGCTATGCCAAGCTAGGGAATGTGTCACAACTCCACATTGATCTGTCGCCGATAATCAAGTGGCAAACTAATCTGTCTCTTGCAGAAGTCAAACATCGGTTTTACAACGGAAAGATTTCAACCAGCTGATGAAGAGTCTCGGTGGAAATATGGCAGCTTGTCTCAAGCAAGACTTGAAGGAGTATTCAACATTCACAATCGGTGTTCCAGACCGGGGGATCAAACCCCAGTACTACAGGTGAGACAGAACTAACACTTCAACACTGGATCATCGTCGCCTTGGGCATTTTGATATACTTGTTCGTCCTCCAATATTTCAAAGGTGTAGTCACACTAGTTTACTTTTATATATGACTTCATCCTGTCGTGCAAGTGTAGAGATTATGAAGCAAGTAATAATATCAAAATGCAATATATTGCAATGGTTTAAAATGTTTTTTTTCAAGAACCCATATCATTACCTGTGTCAGAATTTGTATTTTGCCCTGATTGTATTTATCTCTTGGCATGCAGTTTTATTTTAGTAGAATTTTTTAGTCCCTTCTTTGATATTAAGATCAGACAAAGTGTAAAAATAAAGAATGATGTTGCGTATGTGGACTCAAGAAGGTGATCAATATCCAGAAAACAGTCTGTTTGCGTTTGCATGCAGTTTTGAGAATGTCTTTGAGTCCCTGTTTGTGCTTTAGGACTAAGTGTACAAACTAACGTTAAACGTTTATATGAAGGAACCCGTACGACATCCCGAGGAAGAGTCTGTTGGACCAGGTGACGAGGATGAGGACAAACTTCCTCCAATCTTCCTACACCAACACCAAGCTCTGTGATGATGGTAAATACAACTCTTCCAATCTTTAACACTTTAAAAGTGCTGGTCTTTGAAGGGCATTTAGAAGTGGTATACATAAGAAGAGGAAGATTTTGTGGATATCGACTTCTTTAATGTGAAAATACACGACGTTTCGGAGTACATACTCACTCCTTCATCAGACGGAATGTAAGGAAATAACAAAATATGATACATTTATATAGCAAACAAAACAATGGTGAGGAAACTCAATCAGGGAGATTAAAAGTGATGCCAATATTACAAGGAAACAGTTTAAAAACTTCTCTTGTAGACAGACTAGCTTCTTTCTTAAAAGAAACAAGCTTGGTCTTGTCCTTTCTGGCTGAAGGATTTGATATTCTACATTATGTCACTAAGGCATTTTTAATTCGGGAAAATACACTTAAGTAAAAATTATTGTCTGCCATGGCCTTAGTTCTGTTCCACTTTAATATCTATTCTTCATGAGATTAGTTCAAATCAGTTGATTAGTAAATTCCATCGGAGGCTAGCAAGATTGTCAGAGGGGATTTCTATTAGCAAAGATAATGACACTGTGATGAATATGAATACACCATGAAACAATTTAACATTATGTCACAACATCTTAATTTATTGAAATTTGAATATGAACAGTCCAAAAATTTATCACAATATGGGAAAACATATCACTGGTCATATAACGTCAGATTAAGTATCAGGATAATACTGCAATATGTCATCACAGTTCCTGCTACAAGCTCTAATGATAGATATACTGTGAATGTGACTGAAGCCTGCTGTCCTTGTTACAGACAACCTCCACAGTGTGCCGGTGGGTCAGATGGGCAACTACCAGGAGTACCTCAAGAAACAACCACCTGCACTCCGCGAGCTGGAGAGTGCTCCCGTCAGGACTCACATCTTCGGCAACCCTTTCAAAGTCAACAAATCAGTGAGTAGCTTCTCTAGTCATAGTGATCTACTTGCCGCTAATGGCTGAGATACTACCGAAGCTGCGTTAAATAATAACACTCACTTACCAAATGAATCAGCATTGCTTGCAGTTATTGAAGGACAACTGTCCCAATAGTCGTGAATACATATGGTTGCATACAGATACTGTTTGATTTCAAAATATCATTAATTTTGAGTTTCACCCTTTTATCCTTTCACCCCATTTAACATGCATATAGTGAGTAATATAGTGAGAATCATGAAAAATTTACTTCATGGAAAGTTAGCAACAGCGAGTGCTGAACACTTGATAGAGACCTGCTTCATAGAGGGATAATCTAAGTGTTATGGGTTGTTTTCATGCCACACAGAGACATATAAACTTTTATTACCCATAGGGTTGAAAATAACCAAGTTAATATTATTGATATGAGCAGATGTGCACATATCACGTTTGCCTAGCAACCATTGTTTCACCGCGACTTCCCGTCTGTGACGTCATAAAACTATTGTTCGTGACGTCACTGTAGCTTGTCCTCGCAAGAGAAGTTGGCCGTTTCCTGGCTAATTTTACGTGAATCAAATGGAGTAGAATGGGTAATAAAGACATTATTACACTCGAAAGTGTGCCATGACTTTTACGAAACTCGTGCAAATTTATGTATAACCTTCGCTCTCGCTCGGGCAATACAAAAATTCACACTCGTTTCGTAAAAGTCATATGACACGCTTCCTCGGGTAATAATCTCTATGTGTCTCCTTTGATTTAATCGGCTTTGAAGCCTGATTTGAAAGAGCAGGCGTTAATTGGGAGCTTGTATTGTATACTCCTCAAGGAAATGAGAATGAAAAAACATTATGCTATCTAAATTTTGCATTGACCTAAGTAAAGTAAATTTTTAGTTTACATATTAACAGTACAGAACATTCTACTGCTTGTATCTAAATAATATAACCATCCTTCCTTGTTTTCAGAACCAGAACAACTTTATGGTGGATGAGGCTGAAGAAGCCATGTTTGGAACTCCGACACGCAACAAACGGGCATCGTCAGAGTCTCCACCTCCTTCCCCCGTCCCAAAGAAGAGGAAGGCGGGACCCCTCCCGAGGGATCTGACCGTCCGTCAGCTGATCACACCTCCTCCGTCACCCGTTCCCGATAGTCCCCAACAAACTGAGTCGGAAGAGTCATCTACAGAGGATTCCTTGATGGGTGAGTGTTGTTCAGTCGATTTTTTGCATATATTTTAAGACACAAAAATTTATTACAATACACTTCTTAATCAACTGGTAAATGCCTTTGACAAAGTACAGACTGTAGAGTTGTGATATATATCATTACTTTGATAGTCTCAATATTTCATCTTATTTTCCTATGGTGACACTGTAAAGTTAAGCTTATCATTGTAATCAGTCAAATATACATACCATTACATATAAATAGCGAATATTTTGAAATATAGGGTGAGGGATAGCACAGTGATTAGCGTATTCGGCTTTGGATCAAGAGATCCAGAGTTTGAATCCTGCCAGGTGTATGTTTTACATGCTGTGAGGTTTGGGTGCAATGCTTCACTGAAGTTCAGAGCCGTATCCCAAATGGTTCGCTAGTTCAGCCGATGCTCGCAGGCTTCACTGCAATGCATTGCCACCATGGCGTTAGGGCTTTCCCCGTGCAATAATAACTCACATCACCTCATCTCACCTTGAAAATAATGAACTAGTAAATACTTCTTTTCAGTTCTTTTGAAATATTTTGTAGTGATATGGACTGTTCATGTTCTTTGTACGTAGTTATGAAATGTAATGCAAATGTTAACAAAATATAGTGACAACAATTTCTGTATTTTAGATGATGACCGGCCATTACAGATTGTTCTTGACAGTGATGAAGGTTCCCCAGAGAAAGTGACAGTTAACGACAAACTGAACACGAACAATCACGTTAGTGAGAACCATAATTACTCTAACAATGTGGACGCTGTGTTGAACAATGTGGACCTTAAGAGCAGTGTTTCGAGGAAGGACGTTGCGGCAATGTGGCATCACAACTCAAAACTTCGTCAAAATCTTGTCAAGGAAGTCAAACGACCTGGCAGAAGTAAGTTCATGTCTTCATACATTTGTTGAATTAATTTTAATTTTAATTTTGACGTACTTTAACTTGGTTAAAGATATGAATGATCTGAAGCTTTTGTAAATTTAATTTCACCTTCAAAATAATGAAAACCCAAACTTGGCATCACGAGATCAGGTTGGATATGGATTGCTAATCTCTCTCAGAAAAACTCTCAATGTAAATTCATTTGAAAAATTAACATGATTATAGGGATAGGATATTATTTATTAATAAAACTGTAACATCATCTCTAACTGAGCTAGTTGATTCCTACTTTGAACTACACAACCTGATGGTTGTTTCACCCGATGGTTGTTATTATTATTATATATCCCTGTTTTTTATCTTGAGTTTTGTATTTAATGTTTGTAATTTTTCAGATTATGACGGCGTGTTCTCAATGCTCAATTCGCTACAGGGCAGTTTGGACACACGGTGCTCCCTTGTGAGAGACATTATTCACGAGGCGGGCAGATTCAAAAAGAGGGTGCTAATCAAAATGTTGGAGCAGTTCGAACATTCGATGGTGCAAGCCGAACCGAAGAGAGATAGGCCTAACTCATTGTCCTACTCTCAGGCCAGGTGACGCCACTCTCGGTTGCCTTGGCAACAAGTTCCTGTGATATTTTAGCAAAGACTTTGGGAGTTTATTCCCTCGTTGCGATCTCTGCTTTGTGTTGTATCGTCCTGTGATGTGAGAAAACTTTGAGAGATTGGTGCAGAAGATAAATACAAGAAAGGTTTATATATGGAACTAAACTCCATTTTATGTCAACATGTCAACATCTCTTGGTCAAATGTGCAGTCTACAGCAGCAGAAGTCTATTCATTCCCTCCATACAGATTACTAAAGTCGTCTCTTCCCACATAACCTCTGTTTCAATACACACATATCTTTGGTTCCCCCTAAACACCTAGCAGCAGAAACCTGCAACAAAAATTACCTCCCTTGTCTCTTTCCAATCAAAATTATATTTAAATTTTGCTTAAACATAACTGAGTTTCATCTTGATGTGTGTGAGACTAATCTTACCTATGCAGATGGAACAGACAGATTGCTTTGTTTAAAATATCGCAAATTCCACAAAATATTCTCTTTCTCCATCAGTTGTACCAGAGAAAGCTGTATTGCGTTAGGTTATGTGGGAAGATTGCACTTCAGTAACCTCTGAATGGAGAAAATAGAGTCTCTAAAGCTTTCATCGTCAAATGAGAATGAAGAAAGTTTATGCGTATATCCAACTTTATTCTGTATAAGAACAGGTATATTTTCTGGATAACAACTTATTAAATGTGAAAATAATATAATAAAGTGTTACTTAGATGATATGTTGTCCAGATAATAATGAGTTATCCAGATAAAAATGAGTTATCCAGATAATGTGTTATCCAGAAAATAATGTATTATTCAGATGATAATGTGTTATCCAGAAAATCTTCCTGTTCTTATGTATGCCTCTTCTATATACCTGTCAAAGTCTTGATACTCTTTATAGGCATATTTGGCAGATTTTAATTCATGGGATCGAAATTACGATTGTCCACCTCTGGAAACAACTGATTGTGTCAACTTGCCCATCGGTAACTTACCAAATTGGTTAACTTCAGAAAGTATACATAAATTTTTTCAAATGTATGCCAAAGTCTGTAAAAAATACATTTTCAAGGAATTCTTTTTAAAAGTTACTACTTGCCCTGTGGTAAATGTACTCAAACAAATTGAAACCCATGTTATGTCACTGTCAAATTGGTACATGAGAGAAGACATTGAAGACTATCCATCAAATTGTCTTCAAATTTCATCATTTCAAATACTAGAATGACAATTGGAGAAATTTATGTCATAAACATTGAATGTGCACTTGTGCAATATCACCATTGTCTCTGCATTAGTTGTCGTAATTCAAGGTCTCCGACATCATTAATTGTTTGGAAAAACATGAAGGTCGTTAAATGAACTGCAAAGTCATGTGATTTGGATAAAGTTGGTGCAAAATTAATATTTTCACAATCCCTCGATTGAAATAGAAGCGATTTTGATGTTACTCAGACAAACGCAAATACATTAAGCTCTGTTCCATCTAGTATGTCATGCTGCAGATAAGAGATTTCTCTAGCGATTGATATCATTTATGTATGTTTCCAAAAAATAATATTGCATTTGAACCACTAACATTCTCCATCGCTCTTTTAAGTCCTGTAGAATTACTATAATACTTTTATTAGTGTGAGATTTTTATTGTGCAGGTCACACTTTGTAGAGGAACAGGTTTGCCAGTAATTTGTATTAAACATTTGCCAACCATGACGGTATAGATATAAAAAAAATAATTCAACATACCTTGTTGTCAAAGAAATTAAAGTTATGAAGAGTTACCAGAAGACCAATATAAGATAGGATTGTCCAATTGAGCTATGTTTGCGACCATTAAGTGAGTGCTAAGCTTAATAACATGAACAGTTCAAGAATAAACCTCCTTGGGAGAGATGCTGAAATAAATAATTTTAACATATTTTCAAAAATGTAATCTCAATTACTTATATAGAGCCTAGTGTTGACGATACAAAGCAATTGTTTACCTTGATTTTACAAAGGTATTGAAAATCTTTCAAAGGTTCTGTATTTGTTTAGGGAATTGGCTTGAAATATCAGTTCAAAATCTTTATAAATTAATTTAACTCGTAAGCAATGATAATGATAATTGAGATCCTGAACAGATTAATTTAAATTGAGGGTGAATAAATTGTAATGGCTTAAAAACATAACATTGCTAAATTAAAATATATATGGACATCCCACAATGTTTTCAGTTCTTTTAAATCATTAAGTACCATGGAATGGAAATTGTTTGATCAAGACTTAAATCAAGTGCTATATTTTCATAGTTTATTTTTCAAGATTCAACGCTAGTTCTACGAAGTTTTAAGGGTGATAAAAGTTTGAGCCCTTTCCATCCAACCAAGAAAAAGGAGACAGCTTTTCTCGAAAGCCCTTTAAGATATGATAACCTCAAGCAACACACCAAATGTGGTTATCAATCCCTTGATAAACATTTTAAAAATAGGAAACATGCTTATGGTTTTGGAGTAACGGGGAGGTTCTGATTTGTTCCTTCAATTCAGTCTAAATGAGAACCAATATGGCGGGAGATGTTGATGACCTTGTCTTGTTTTACCATGTAATATGTTTGTACTACAATCGAAAGTGCTATGCTATAATTGTGTTCGGGCAATCCCACACCAGTGCTTTTGTTTTGTCGTATATTTGACATTACACAATGAATTTAAACAAAGATGTTTTAAGATCCAGACATAAAAAAAATTACTTAATTTCTGTTGTAAGATTTCAATGTAAAATGGATCCAGTACCACCTATTGTTCGCTAGTTCCAGTCAATGCTTGCAGGTTTCACTGCAATGCATAACCACAAGGGTTTGCAAACTTTCTCCAATAAATCATACCATATTAACAGTCTGGATATAAGTGAAATACTAGTATGATGAAGTGTTTAATTCCATTACTCATCACAGCCTATGAAAGGAGTGCTTCTAATTGTAGACATCTTTAAGTCGCAATCTGGTAGATATGTGTAAAACCCGAATTTGCAACACAAGCATAAACACGGAAATCATATTTTCTGGGTATTTTTTCTATCTTTGTCATAAGGGTTTAATTGAAAAAGCCAGGGGGAAAAAAAACTGATCTCATAATTTTTTAAATCCTTGTTACAGTTAATCAAAAAAGTTTTCAAATTCTGTTTTATATTTACCTACAAAACTCAACACTCTTTATGTTTATGAATCGATAAACAAAACTTGTTTCCTGATGCTTTTTAACATTTGAAAAAAAATTCAAAGAATCTTAAAAGTTGTATCCATTTATAAATTTATATATTGTTGGAAGTGGATCCAGTTTAAACTTGCGAAATATAAATCTTACTGAAAATAAATGGCATTTGTCTTTCTTATTATTGTGAATTGTTGTGGTTGACAGTAAAGCATTCCATAGAACATTGTGGAAATCAATCGTTAATTAAAAAAAAAATTCTAAGCATTATATTTTTACTCTTGCCTAACACCCAGTTCAAATATTTTATAATAGAGTGGATGAAAAGGAACATTTGAACTTTCATTGTTCATAGAGTATACAAGATTGAATTTGATAATTATTTGATGAATAATGTTTGAAAGGTGTTAATCTACATGAAAAGTTAGTTCGAATTACCTTTAAGAGTTGTATTTGACCATCATTTATCATTATAACATTGTTCAAAGTTGTGCCATACACTTAATCTTCACAGTTCAGGTTGACCAAATGTTATGAAATTAAAACTTGAAATATGAATAAAAATACAAAGAAATAACTTGAAACTGTGTTTGTGTTGTGTTTACATTTCAAATGAATCTGTCTGAACATAACATTGTAGTTATGAGTATGATTGTGATGGGACTAATGTAACCCACTGTTGTGACCTGATACTAACACTAGTGGATCTAAACAAACCAAGAGTCATCAGAAGATGACATATCCCACCGGTCCCACATAATTTGTAAAACACATCTTTGACAGATAATTGTATATCTACTACTTCAGTTAGTGGGTAATACACATGCTGAGTTTCAGGTATGATGAAGGGCTTTAGAGTTCTGCTCCGGAAGCAGACCTCCGTGACAAGGAAAATATCAAAAAGGCACCACTTCAGTTAGTGGGTAATACACATGCAAAGTTTCAGGAAGATATGATGAAGAGTTTTGGAGCTGTGCTCCAGAAACAAACGGGACCTATCTCTGAACAAGGTCCAAATTAAACACATTTCTATGGAAACTTAAAAAAACTGAAAATTCAGAAAACTGAAAATATCAAAAGGCACCACTTCAGTTAGTGGGTTATACAAATGTTTCAGGAAGATATCATGAACAGTTTTTCGAGTTATGCACCGGAAAACGAAATGATGACGGACAGACAGGGCGACGACTATATCCCACGGTATTACAACCCTGGGAGGATTAAAAATACATCAGCTTTAATTTAATATAAATTAGTTTTTATTAGAATCATTACTGCTGCAGAACTTTGTGCATAAAAAAATGAAACACCATTTGACACTTTGCACTATAAAAAAAAGTGCATAACTTTTTATATTTCCTACCGTTCAAGGGTGAAATAATTTTAAATAAACCAAACTATCTACATAACTTACTATCGATGGATTCCTTTCTTTTTCTATCAATAATTTGCTACTTCAAAGTTGACAATCACTTTATAGTTGTGTTATTGTATTTAAGGATGAAGTTTCAAGACCTATGAGCTCAATACTCTTGAAAGTGGTATTAAACTCCAACCTATGAGCCAAACAATGGTATATTTGTGTTGACAAAATGTACCCTGAAACAGTCATACTTGCCAAGAAAATTTTCTTTATTTTGAACACAACTTAATTCATGCTCAAGATTGTCATTGGCAGAATCCTTCATCCGTTTGTGACATATTTGTTTGCCCAGAAAATTTTCTTTATTTTGAACACATCTTAATTCATGCTCAAGATTGTCATTGGCAGAATCATTCACCCGTTTGTGACATATTTGTTTTTGAATCATTTCGAGTTTGGGTCATCTAACTTTCTCTCCTTCAATATATGTGAAAGTGGAGCGTACTTAATGTTTTGTGCTATATTATTGGTACTACACTTTCCATATATCACCTTTCTTGTTCTTGATTCCATTCCAGGGAAAAGGTACGTCCATAACTGATGCATTAAAATTTTCAGAGGGTTGTCCTGTTTGGAGTTATTCTCTGGTTATAGCCCACCCCCAACTTTGCCAGATGTTCCATGGTCATACATTACATATATAGAGGATACTAAACGACCTTCTATTTAATACCATTTTTAAAACGAGTTAATGATTTTATATGAAACGAGCGAAAGCGAGATTGATACAAAATCATTCACGAGTTTAATAAAATGGTATTAAATCGAAGGAATTCTGTTTATTACTCGCCCACCTATAATCCAGTGAAACAGCCGACATGGCTCTGAAACTATGATCCCGGCAAGTTTGATACCATTGTGAAGACGTTACTATCATTGTGATGTCATAACTGCAAACCATTGTGACGTCATACGCACGGCGGTAAAAAAAAAGATGGAGTTACTCAATTATTGACTACAGCAGCTTTTGTCTTGCATTGGATTTTATAGGAGGTTTGGCATAAAATAAATACATGCGTTGACAGGAACCCAATAGTGCTTGTTTCTTGTTTAGAAATAAGTCATTTTGGTTTAACTGAATTAAAACAATAACTAAAATCAAATTTCCATTTTTATAAACCAAAATTTATTACAACAGTATCACTTCCCCTTTGATTTATTCTTCCTTTTCTTCTTGTTTGGATTAGCGACTTGAGTTCGGATTGATGCAGGTCTGTAAGCAACATGCTTTTTCTCATTTGCATATTTGTGTTTCTTGGCAACAGGTTCATCAATTCCCAGAATGCCCCCTACTTCCTCTTCAACAGATTCAGACTCTGACTCAGAACTTATCAAAGATAATTCTCGTTTCTTTCCTTTCGTGTCTCCAATTGAAATAAAGTCATCGCCAAATTTGCCAGCACTTTTGAACACATACAGATAAGAGTAGTCTTTTTTTGGAACAAATGGCGGAGGACCGTCGAGAGGGAAGACTAACTCTGCTTTTCTGTTAACGGTATCCATGCTCTTCTCGTTTTTACTGGGACTCTCCTCACTCTGGGATTCAGGAGCTTTAGACTCCATTGTCAGGGAAAGGAAACCAGAATCCTTGCTCTTTCCGCTTGTGGTAGACAAAGTTCCAGAGGATTCAGATTTGCTTGCTTGTGTATTGTCTTTTAGAGGTGACAGTGAAATGAAATCGTCACTTTTTGACTTTTTGCTGATGTTACCTGCTTGAACAGGAGACTGAGAAATAGAATCCCCGATCTTAGAAGATGCTGACTTGGTGCTCATGTTACTGACGTCTTTATCAGGGGAAAGAGAGTGAAAATCCTCAGACTTTGAGGATTTTTTGCTCAAGTCTTGGATGTCTTTTGCAGGAGACAGTGATATAAAATCATCAGTTTTCGATGTTGAACTTGACAAGGATATGAAGTTTTCTCCCAGATTTCCAGTTACACTCCTCTCGTCGTCGTCGTCAGACACCTGTGTTTGATCAGTCCTGGGGTCGTCAGATGATGCTACAGAATCTCCAGGAGTGTCACTGATGTCCTTCACCCATGGTGCGTCAATAGCTGGGGTGACTGACTTCGCATACTTTACAAACTCCTCAAACTTTGACTGAGAGCCTGGCAGTATTTTCTGAAAGAAATAACAGACAGTATTATCTAAGTGTAAATATCTTTGCTCGCGAAGGGAAAAGTTGTTAAGTTAAGGAGCGATGTCATTGTGTAAGGTAATATAGGCTTTACCTTGTTACAACATGAAAGATCAGTGATATTCACTAAAACATAATTTATCTTATTTATTAAATGCTTCAGTAGAAGAATTGTAATTGTTGCGTGCAAAGTCCAAAATAGGCCTGCTTGGTAGCATCTGGCGATGTCCTACCATTGTGCTTGACACACATTCACCATCATAATAAACACACTGTTTTCATAATATTAAGAAACTAAAATTTATTTTCTGAAAATTGAGTTTACAATAATCACACGAATATAGGAAAGTTGACCCAAAATAGGGGAATATTAGAATGATAGTTACCGGTAGTTTGAGAATAAATTCTTTGTTTAAAAAAAAACAAAACATTTTGAAAGTTTTTACTATAGACTAAATCTAGCACCATAATTTCCTGCTAAACATTTAGAAAAAAAAATTTATTAAGAAAAATTACCTTGAACCCAAATGCCACAAGACTGGTTACTCCAAGTAATGGTGCCATCTTGCGATTGAATTCTGAGATACACAGGGCAGAACAGGATTTACTCGCAGCCAATGGGATGAGATGTTTAGTGATGATTGATGGCTGAGTTGACCTACAGACAATGACAAGGTCAAGGTTGTTTCTCTCCAATCCTTTTGTGACCTCTCTGACTCCACATACAATTTGAGATCTGCATAAAAAATGAAAATAATGAGCACTGAACTTTACAGGATCGATACATTCCTCAAGCAATTTACCGTCTGAAATTCCTCTGGAGTACACAACATGGCAGCATGTGTGACATTTGATGGTGAGCATCCACAATGCCATTGATTGCTAGGTGGGATTCAGATGATATTTATCCTTTTGACCTATTCCATGTTTATATTGTCCAGAGAGGTAGAAAGTTTTAATATCACAAGTGGCACAGCCTGAGTGAAAATATTATTTTTTCTTCCACTACAGAAGCCCGAGAAGATGAAATGAACATCGTATTTGTCAAGAAAAGATTAGTAACTGTTTTCCACTATTACCACTACTGACTGATAACATGTTCCAAATGTTCCACTATGGATTGATAACACATTAAATATGTTCCACAACAGAATGACAACATGTTCCACTATGGACTGATAACATGTTCCTAATGTTCCACTATGGTATGATAACATGTGCCAAATGTTCCACTATGGTATAGTAACATGTTCCAAATGTTCCACTATGGTATGATAACATTTCCAAATGTTCCACTATGTTATGATAACATGTTCCAAATGTTCCACTATGGACTGATAACATGTTCCAAATGTTCCACTATGGTATGATAACATTTCCAAATGTTCCACTATGGTATGATAACATTTCCAAATGTTCCACTATGGTATAATAACATGTTCCAAATGTTCCACTATGGACTGATAACATGTTCCAAATGTTCCACTATGGTATGATAACATTTCCAAATGTTCCACTATGGTATAATAACATGTTCCAAATGTTCCACTATGGTATGATAACATTTCCAAATGTTCCACTATGGTATAATAACATGTTCAAAATGTTCCACTATGGTATAATAACAAGTTCCAAATGTTCCACTATGGTATGATAACATTTCCAAATGTTCCACTATGGTATAATAACATGTTCCAAATGTTCCACTATGGTATAATAACATGTTCCAAATGTTCCACTATGGTATAATAACATGTTCCAAATGTTCCACTATGGTATAATAACATGTTCCAAATGTTCCACTATGGTATGATAACATTTCCAAATGTTCCACTATGGTATAATAACATGTTCCAAATGTTCCACTATGGTATAATAACATGTTCCAAATGTTCCACTATGGTATAATAACATTTCCAAATGTTCCACTATGGACTGATAACATGTTCCAAATGTTCCACTATGGACTGATAACATGTTCCAAATGTTCCACTATGGTATGATAACATTTCCAAATGTTCCACTATGGTATAATAACATGTTCCAAATGTTCCACTATGGTATGATAACATTTCCAAATGTTCCACTATGGTATAATAACATGTTCCAAATGTTCCACTATGGTATAATAACATTTCCAAATGTTCCACTATGGACTGATAACACATTAAATATGTTCCACTACAGAATGACAACATGTTCCACTATGGACTGATAACATGTTCCAAATGTTCCACTATGGTATGATAACATTTCCAAATGTTCCACTATGGTATAATAACATTTCCAAATGTTCCACTATGGACTGATAACACATTAAATATGTTCCACTACAGAATGACAACATGTTCCACTATGGACTGATAACATGTTCCAAATGTTCCACTATGGTATGATAACATTTCCAAATGTTCCACTATGGTATAGTAACATGTTCCAAATGTTCCACTATGGTATGATAACATTTCCAAATGTTCCACTATGGTATAGTAACATGTTCCAAATGTTCCACTATGGTATAATAACATGTTCCAAATGTTCCACTATGGTATGATAACATTTCCAAATGTTTCACTATGGTATAATAACATTTCCAAATGTTCCACTATGGACTGATAACACATTAAATATGTTCCACTACAGAATGACAACATGTTCCACTATGGACTGATAACACATTAAATATGTTCCACTATAGAATGACAACATGTTCCACTATGGACTGATAACATGTTCCTAATGTTCCACTATGGTATGATAACATGTGCCAAATGTTCCACTATGGTATGATAACATTTTCAAATGTTCCACTATGGTATAATAACATTTCCAAATGTTCCACTATGGTATAATAACATGTTCCAAATGTTCCACTATGGACTGATAACATGTTCCAAATGTTCCACTATGGTATGATAACATTTCCAAATGTTCCACTATGGTATAGTAACATGTTCCAAATGTTCCACTATGGTATGATAACATTTCCAAATGTTCCACTATGGACTGATAACACATTCCATGCTCCTGCATATCCCCTCCCCTACTCCTTAACGATAAAAATTGTTTTTACCGTAGTTCTTTCCTTTCTTCATCTTTCTTTTCCTCTTCCTCCGTTTGTTGTTGCTCTTCAGCTTTTCCTTTCTTCCCCTTGAAGTATGATAATGGGCGCTTTGAAAGCTTCAAGGGAAGAGATTCCAGCAAGCTGCAAATACAAAGTTAATCTCATTTTGCAATTGCTGAACTAGGAACGCATGAGGATAAGCTTTTTGTTAACACTTTCTGTAGAAAAACTTACTGCCAAACAATTCTGAGTAACCACTTTTCAGGATTCGCCACTTATCACCAAAGAGAATAATCCAAGATTGATAACTGCCTTACCATAGCATATATTCTAAAATCTGCCTACAAAGGGTTAAAATAGACACAGACACAATGTAAAACAATCTCCAACTTATCTTTAATTCTAACATCTGTCTTTTCAGGACTTTATATAGTCTTTATTCTTTAACTTGTGCTTTTCACTCCCATGTTTTGTACATACCTTTGCAGCTCATCTAATATCCTTCCTTCAAAGTACTTTTCCACCACAGGCCTGAAATGTATAGATAGCAGTGATTATAATACTGCTGCTACTAAATATAATAAAACTTCTTGTCAACATTCTCACCAATAGCTGCTATTAAAGTTTATTTTATTTTCATTATGGATTGGAATTGATAGTAACTGTTTTATCAAATATCCCTCGCATTATATTTTTTTGGAAATGATAAATGAACATATTAAATGAATATATATAACACAATAATAGAGTAGCTGGTTATGCACTTTACACTACAGTATTGTTTAAATTCACTTATATCAAATTTACACTAAAAGGGAATATTTGTTTCAAATTAAGAAACAAATTTGGACAATCTATAATTATCCAATGGACGGCTAAATTCCTTTTGATGTTTTTATAACGATATATTGTGTATCAAGAAAAGCGTGGTTGTATGTATGACGTCACTTATTTATCAGACAGTCGTCTCTGATAGGACGACTGTGAAACAGCAGGGCTGTCCAAGGGCAGAGCTACAGACACCTGGCTGACGACCTTGAGTAATTACAACATTGTTGCAAAACAAGGCACATACCAGATGCCATGAAAGAACAGTATGCTGCTCAGTAAAACGTTGCCCATTGGATAAAACAGATACATGACACAATTGGTGTATACAAAATATCATTTTGCTATCACTCAGGGGTGCAGCCCCCTCGTGAGATGATAGCTCAATGATATTTTGTATACACCACTTATGTCATCATGTATCTATTACATACGGTTGTGTTGCAATAAGATACGATGAGAGTAAAGATATGCACTTTTACAAACACAACATAAGTAAATGAAGAGAGTGTACTGTTTCCATTTATTGTTTCTATTAGACAACACTGTATTCTCATTTCTAATCATTGACTTTTTGACTTACAATATCACATACGAGTTTTCAACGCTATTGGATGAAAATAGGTCATATTTCAAACCGAAGCTCTGTAACTTAAACTTTGTAACAGTTTAAAATACAGATTGAATAAGATATTTAATTCAAAATGCTCTTTAAAAATAGTATGCCATGCCATGCCTTGTTTGATCTAAAATAGTTGCCTTGGGTAAAATATACCTCATCTGATCGTACAAACTAACGGTAAAACATATGACACTTCTCAGTTCCTGATCGAAAACAGGACAATTATCATAAACTTAAAATACATATCATATATATTCCTTTATCCTAAAATAAAACGTTAAAAACATACCACTTGAACGGAAAGGGGTTGAACAAAACATTCTTTTGTTTCTTTATTTCTTTCTTTGTCTTTTGCTTAGTTTTGTCGATAATGTTTTGCACGCCTGGTTTTGATAACATGGGCGCGGCCATTTTGGAAGGGGCATAACTCTAATTTCAGATCTTCATTTCCGGTGTAAACTTTCGCGCCATGTGAACTGGTCCACCTACACAAACAAATATTCTGAAAGTTTACTACAAAAACATGCCTCCAAGTCGAAGATCGTCTAAACAGTCGAGTACTGGAAATTGTGAAACAAACAAATCAAATGATGTGCAATCACAATGGATTATGATGGTAGAAGGTAAAATAACATATGCTTAGGCTGTTTTGCCATTTTGCATTTCTGCCAAAAGGTGTCACTGGATGTGGATGCAAAGCTGATGATGATAATCTAATTTCCGATTAAAAATATTTTTTTGAAAATAATTTCACAGTATTTTCATAATATATTTATAGTTTTCACTCTCACATTGCCTCTGTTCTGTCCTATAAATCGACTGTCACTCATTTCTCATATCCAAGTGACATGATCACTTTCACTAATTATGTAACATTATTGATCTTTAATTACACTGGGTTCTTTTAACAGATAAAGTATTGGAAGATGATGGGAACGACGAAAACAAACCAGTGTTCTGCAAACTGAAACATCCAAAATCAGGTATTGTTTATCAGATTAATCTCAAACATGATTAACATCACGCAATATTGTTTCTATTAATCGATTAACAGTAAATAAATCAGACATTAACTTACCTTGCAGTCTCTTTGACCATCAACAAAACCTTTTCAAAATGAAAATATATATTGTTTATAGAAATTATTATTTGAACACCCCATAACATTTTCTCATCAGAACAAGCAGCCCTGTTCTTGTTTTCCAACGAGGGCAGAGACGTGTTCGAGGTAACAAGATACAAGGAAGAGTTCCGATCCTGGTTTGTTGACGAAGATGTTCAACATGGTCTGTATATTTGTCTTTATTTAATTATTTCTCATATATAGTGTCATTCTCTGCAAATGGTGTTCCGATATCTCTGGAATTTATTAATATTAGGATATGCAGTCACCATATGCATCTCACTAGCATAAAGGCTTAATTGTGTGTAAGTGTTTGCTATAGTATATATACAGGCCCAACTTTTACCGTACTGTACATATACATGTGATGATGTCTGAAGTCAGATATGACTGAAACACTTTTACTTACTCTACAAAATCCATGTCATGGCTACGGGACAAGTGCTAATTACAAACTCTGTCAGCCATTATGTTGTCAATGATACATTTTTTGGCCAAATGGTTCAATCAAGTTCACTGCTTTAAATTTCTATATTCACTTACACAATCTACCCAATACACCTTTTGAGAAAATTTGGATGTTTTGTGGCATTTACAACTTTATCTCTGTTATTGGATTTTCAGATGGCAGCATTACCATGGCAACCCCCGTTGACCCAGTGTTTCTCGTTATGCCCTACTTGATGGCTGCCGGGGAGGTTGGTTGTTTTTAACATCATTTGTTCCATTTACGGAACTTTATAGGGCTGTGTATTGCCTCAATCAGGCTAGTAATCAAAGATTTTAAGTTAAGAGGGGGCGGGATATAGCGCAGTGGTTAGCGCGTTTGGCTTCGGATCAAGAGGTCCGGGGTTCGAATCCCGCCAGGGGCACAGCAACTTTGTCTGCAGTAGAGAACTGTTCTACACGCAGTAAGGTTTGGGTGCAATGCTACATTGAATTTCAGCGTAGTATCACCCATGGTTTGCTAGTTCCAGCTGATGCTCGCAGGTTTCACCGCAATACATAGCGACATGGCGTTGCGGGCTTTCTCCCTGTCGTAAAACTAGCGATATAAGTGAAATACTCTTGAAAGTGGCGGTGAATCCCAACTCACCTCATCTCACCTCATCTTTAAAGTTAAGATGACTTGATCCAGTATGTAAAGCTTATTCGACTAGGACGCAGTGGTGTTATTTATCTGACTGATGAGGCTCCCAGTGTCCAACATTATGTAAGGCTATTAGCACCTGTGTTGTTATTTTAGTTTCATTTTTCTAATTTCATAATCAACAGGATGGAAAGTACATGACACTAGATCAGATAGTCATCGATGCAGATCACCCAGAATGCAACAGGCTTCTCAACTGTTCGGGCTTGAGCGAACTCTCGCGTATAACAGATATGAAAGGTATTTCTGCTACCAAAAGACAGTTTAAGTACCATAGAAACCAGTATCTAATAATAGTAATCTTGTAAAACGATTTAGAATAATCTCTGGTCTCCTAAATTTTAGGTTTTAGGGTTTGAATTGAACGAACAAAAATATGCTCTTTGTTGTCAATTATGACATATGTACATTTAATGCATAGATATCCTATTACTGTTTTGTAAATGTATAGAGATTATTAACCAAGTGTGTTTCCGTATCATTAATATCATATTTTTGGAATAAAAATTGTATTATGCAAGCCTTTGGTGAGCATAATACATTATTTTTTATTCCAAATATATGATATTAATGATACGGAAACACACGAGGTTAATAATCTCTTTATCATATTATGTCATTATTAAAATCAGGGGTTAACAAATTTCTGAAAACTTTACTTGCCACAGGGCAAGTCAAACCCATGTTTCCACTTGCCCTGTTTTTTTTTATACTTGCCCGATTTTTGTTCACTATTCATAGTTTAATAAAAAAAAGAAGAATACGTCAGATTTATGTTATTACCCCATTTATTCAGTTAACTTTGGTTATGCCAATGGTGAATGTTACTTCACATGATTTATTTATTTATTATAATGTTCATGACATATTGCAACTTGAAATAAACTTACTTCATCTCATTGTGTTGAGTTGAGTTAGGATAATTTCGTAACCAAAAACAAACTCATTGACCCGTATTTTCATAAAAATTATATCACGTAAAAAGTCTAAATTGCATACCATTAGACCAATTATTTTATGTCATTCATATTGCAATGATGAAAGTCAGTTTTCAAACATTAATTATTATATTACATGTACGTATTTAGATACTGTAAAATTATTTGACCTAGCAAATAAAAACAATGCAGTTTAATTACCGGTAATAGTTTTGCTGACTGTATACATGGCTATCATTTGCAAGTAAAATCGTACTTATTAATTGTTATTTAAAACTTACTTAATCAACAATAAAGTTAATTTGTTAGACACTTACATTTTTTAAAAATGATTTGACTTCGGCCAAAGTTCGTTCATATCGATTTCATGTACAATCAATGCTCATCGGCGAATTTCGTTTTGAGTACGAAACTAAATATATACGTTGACTGTGCTGTGCGCGATTGCACCTGTAATGTATAGTAGCTTTACTGTGCAAGAAAGAACCCAGTCGATGCCAGTTTATGAACAAAGGGAAGTAACTCTTAATCTCTTATCGTGTCAGTCATTATTGTGTAAACGTATCGCCGATTCGGGGACCGTAACTTCAATCAATTTCATTGTAAAAAACAACAAAGACACAGATATTGACGTAGAGAGCTTTTAATGCAAGTTCAGTCATATATTTTCATTACTTGCCCACGGGCAAGCTGAAGTAAGCAGTTTACTTGCCCGACACTGTAAATATACTTGCCCCGGGCGTCGGGCAATGGGAATTTTGAACCCCTGAAAATAAACGTTTTGTTGTGTAAAAGTGGTAAGAGAATTGACCCAGTTTTAGCGGAGTAATTTCATAGACGGTACATCCAAGTGACGGTCACGACATCGGCTGTGAAGTGCCTAGAAATAGTTCTTAATCAAAATAATTAAAAACACGATGTGCGCGATTCTTTCAAAAATAAACAATTGATCCTTGATTTCTTGTTCTGGGAGATATTTTCAATCAGTTCATAAGCATCCATCTAATAATTAAAAAGTACTCATTCATAAATCACTTGGTCAGGCTAGTAGAACAAGGGAAGTAACTCTAATTTCAACGTTTTGGAAGCTGCGTTGCAGGGTTGATTCGGATTGCTGCATAACAGTATCTTTCACACTTTAACGGTAGTTATTTGTGAGGTGGGGTTGTTTCTTTGGTTTATGACAATAAGTGCCCATTAATGTATCTAATACCGTATGATCAGCCCTCAATAACTGCCAAAATGCTAGTGCAATCGACGAGGCGCGTCGTTAGGCCACACACTGACTGACAGTGACACATCAGCTACATGCTGATGCTGTTAGTCAATAGCGCACTGAAGTTTTGAATGATTTTTAAAACAAATCTACAATTATCTTGACTTTGTTAAAACTATAAATGCACTGTACCATATCAGATGATTTCGTGTTTTCGAATATCCATTCATTCAAGCGGAAATACGCTGGTAAACTCCCGGTTACGCTTTTCAATGATTCGTAAACAGTTTTAGGATTCGCATGGAAAGAGTGGAATTTTGCGAAAGTAGTTCGTGTATTTGACCTTTGACCTGTTTTGCATATTTATCAGATTTGGATACCAAGTTTATCAGATTGCTTTATTGCATAGATAACACCCTCAATTATATGATAAATATAATTATATGAGAAAACAAAGTTCTACTTTTCTTTAAAGGAAGGTTTTTTTGTGGAAATGGAATGTATGGGGACATTCCTGTTTATACATATATATTGTATATCATATAACTTTGTAGATAATCTATCAATATATACATGTTTTATTTGCACAAAGTTGAACAATTAGTATTGTATTTCCTGTAATTTCATGTACATTCATGTGACAAAAGCAAAATGATGATACTGTGATTGAACCATTCTCTTTTACTTCTCAGTTTACTTGCCCCTTCTGCCTCCCTGATCTCTTAAACCATCCCAATGTCTATTTGATGATTATTTTATAATTATTTACAGGTAAAGTATTTCTCTGTTTTCCACAGGTGATGATGACTTTCAGGCCTACAAGTTTGACAAGGAGAAAACATTGTCTTGGTTAAAGCTGAAGGTTTGTTTAAAATTGTTTTAGACTTCTTTTCAAGTTGCTACAATGTACTCATCATTTATCAATATGTTCTTGATGTTATGACTATAGACAAAAGGATGGCTTTCTGTATTTACTTCCCCTAGTTTCATAGGGACTGTGTGGAGAGGAATCCCGAGATAAATATCAGTTTGAATCTCAGTAAATTACCGTCTACCCCTGATGTGGAGCACAGTGGTGTAGTGGTTAGCGTGCTTGCCTCTCACGCCAGAGACCCGGGTTCGAATCCCGGTGGAGACACCAAACATTTGTGACCTGGGTCTCTCACTGTGTTGTGCCCCTGGGCAAGGCACTTCATCCACATTGCACTCAGTCTATCCAGCTGTTTAAATGGGTATCTGAACACGGGAAAGAACGGACCTATCCGGTCGCGCGAAGCGCTTAGTAGCAGATTGAAAGTACAATTCCTTCAGGGTAATAATATGTGTAGCGCTTAGAGCATGCTAAGCATGGATTTAGCGCACTGTAAATATGCATTTATTATTATTATTATTGCCAAGAAGAAGCTTCTAAAAATATTTAAAACTGTTATCTATTTATTACAGACAGAGAATGTTGCTGGCAAGTTGGAAGAGCAAGGGCTTCACGTTAGTTCCAGTGGGGCTCGCAGTGCCATGTTTGTACGCAGCAAGAAGGAGGAATCAGTCGATAGAGGTTAGATATGTTGTCTGTCTAGAGGAATTCAAACAAGTTTTATGTAATGGTTTTTGAATGAAAAAATTAAATCTTATAAACTCGTAGGTGGCACATTTCTATTCATTGCTCAGTTGACAACTGTCCATGAAGTTAAGCAACAATGGGCACGGCTTGCAGGACTGGTGGCTAAATAGTCTGAGAGTTCAGCATTTCTGAATTATCGTTCCATTTGTCAGCAGTTTTACATTTTGCTGATATTGATGATTCTCCAGGTGATTTAAAATTTCTGATAAAAATGTCTTATTTCACAGATCTGTACACAAAGTATGCGTGTGGAATGGTGTCTGATTATCTCCCCTTAAGTATAGCTGAGGAACTGCGAGAGTACCTGGGGTAAGTTGTCTTATTTGAAAACTATCTATTATCAATCCAGTACTGATGGTTTGTAATTCTCTGAATATGTAGTTGACATGTAATGTTGTAGGTCTGCATCTTTCTAAATACTATATATGTCTCCATTTGTTGAGTTGAAAGATGGAAATAAAGGACTTTAGTATCTGTTGGTTTAAACAAATAATATGATATTCAAAATATGTACTAAAATATTTCCTAAAAAACATGATACAATTTTTTTTTTCACTTCTATTAAAACGTTAGTAATTCAGAAGGGGTTACGGGTTACCTGAATTTCTCTTTTTTGTATTTCAATGAAAATGCATTTAAAATTGGTGTTTCCATCCTCATATGTCTTTCAAATTATTTCCTGATACAGAATCAATGAAATTCCGTCCCCGGTCCAGAGTCCAGTGGAACCTCCCGCAAAGGTAATCAGAGAAATATCTTTGAATTTATTGATCATTTTCTTTATTGTAAAGTTTATTCTGTGTTATTGGCTGTGTTGGAATATCAAACATTTTACTGACAGTAAGTGTGCAATGTTACAGAGAGCCAAGCTAGAAGATATCACACCCACAGAGGACTACAGCTCTTCTAATGAAATGAAGAAACAAAACTCAAAGGTATGCTTTGTTAACTCAAACATTAACAAAACAATTTTAATTTCTCAGACTATAAAGTCTTATATACGACATAAGAAATATCATAGTAGCAATTGTTTATAAGAAAATTTAAAGCTAACTATCATAACATGTAGAGCAAGGTTTTGTAGACATATTATTTGACCCAAA
Source organism: Gibbula magus (assembly GCA_936450465.1). Taxonomy (NCBI): domain Eukaryota; kingdom Metazoa; phylum Mollusca; class Gastropoda; order Trochida; family Trochidae; genus Gibbula; species Gibbula magus. The sequence goes on from OW388306.1 coordinate 6,811,162, forward strand.
GTACGGTAAGTAAATCATGCAGTGAATCATACACCATGTGAAGAATAATGTTTAGCCCTGGTTTACCTAGCTTGTTTAGGTGCCTGTATGTATATGATAGTATATTGATTTATTACTCACCCGTTGATGATATCGCAGTTTAATAAATCTACCGTGTTATTACACCTAGTGTAATAACATCACGTGCTGCCGATTGACGTACCGTCATAATGGCAAAAATATGACGTCACAATGTCAGCGCCGCGGTCGCAATGGAGTGTGTCCGATTAATCGACAAGTTTGTGGAATTAAGTGGCATTTAAATCAGTGAGTAATAAATAAAATACTAAACTTGTTTCCGTTTAATAACATATTTATGAAACTCGTGAGATGGTATTTGTATTTAACTTGCTTTCGCTAGTTAAATACAATTTGTCAATTTGCTCTCTAGAGTGATGTTTCTCATGTCTTGCATCAGCGCTAATGGCTGCGATACTGCCGGAGCGACTTAACCAATATCTCACTCACTCATGTCTTGCAGGAGAAGCTGACCGGAGCACAGAAGAGACTGAGCAAGGTGGATAAATCAGGAATGAAGAGCATTTCAAGCTTTTTTTCACCCAAAACAAAGACTTGAATCACTTTGATTTATCATATTTTGGTGACTAGGTCCGTTTTATATAGAGTATATGTCTTTATCAAAGCAAAAAAGATTGCCTCGTCTCCATAAAACAGTTGGAAAAGGTCTGTTTTGAAGAGTATATCTGACTTCTTTGTGATGTGAAAACGAAAACTTAAGTCATCTTGGTAATTCAGACATGTTTGGGGTCGGTCCTAATGTACCATCCCATAATTTGTTGTTGACAGTATTTCAAAATGACCAAGACGTTGAAGCTGCAATACAGGGACAATACAATGTCTTCCTTTATTCGTAAACTATCAATGATTCACATCTTTTCTGCTTAAAGATAATGAATGAATAAAATTATCTTTCTCAATGAAGAAAATGTCTTTATCTTTTTGTATACCTAATTATAAAAACTACCAAAGAAGATCTTCAAGTTCAAAGTTATCTGAAAGAAAAGGTGTACACATTAGTGAACTCGCAAAGTGACTGAGAAGGTACCGGTAGGTTAGGTCTGAAAACTCTAATCATTATCAAGTTCAATACCATTCTCTCCTTAAAAGACTTACTCAACTCATTAGCAGCCCCGACTTAGTTGGGGCTGCTATTAGTTTTTGCTCAGTTTCCATCGCCATCGCCGCCGCGTTTGTATTGGCTATAACTTTTTTCTTAGAAGGTTTTGAGAACTGCTATCAGGCTCTTACTTGGTATATATGAACTATGGAGAAAGACCAAAATTTAAACGTTTTGGATAAAATCTTTCAACAGTCAAGGTCACAGTGAGGTCACAACTTAAGCCTGAAGTTGCGAACATGCCTTCTTTTAACTATTAACACTTTGAATCATTACATGATTGTTATATATGAAAAGTGATCATTGACTGTGACCTTGGATCTTCAAGGTCAAGGTCATGAGATATTGGTTAAGGCCATGTTAATCCTTTGATCTAATTTTGAAATCGGAAATTGGTTTTAAGAACAAACTTGTGAAAAGTGACCCCAGTGATGATTCAACTTGTTAGAATGACTTGAATAATGAACAAATTTTTGTCAAAAAAGATTTCCATTTTATTAATGCTGACGAGAAGGCGGAACAGGGAAAGGCGAGACCCAAAGTTTCGGGGCTGCTCTGCTTTTGCGGTGTCCCGCAAACGCTCATCTAGCTTCTTCCCATGTTATCTCTGTTGCAAGTTTCTTGGATAAAACTAGAAGTTTAAGTAACAGGTAGTTTTGCAATCAGCGGTTCCATTTTAAAAGGAGGGTTCTATCGGGGTATTTTTTGTGGGAACAAAATTCGAGAGGATATTCCTATTTACACATATATGTTATTATACATGATTAAAACACAGTGAAATTGAAAGATACTAATGAAGGTAACATTTTGATGACTTTATATTTCACAACTTGATAAACACAAGCGCACATTTGTTGAAAATTAAAACAATGAGAACTGAAGCCATTCATCTGCGCTGCGAGTGAGGAAAACTTTGCATAACAGCAATTTGTTTATTAGTTTTATGACGTGTTATGTATTACTATGTAAATACTCTGTCAGTGTATTTTCTTGAGTTATGAAAAAGGTGCAAAATTATGTACAATATAGCCTGTTTTAATTTCACATAATGCAAACAAATCCAATATGGTGACAGAACTCTCCCTTTAAAGGTGATAATTTGCCAATGGCAAGTGATGATGCAGGTCGAGAGGCTCCAGCTGCGAATACATTGGATTAGTATATGCTTGCTGTGTGAGGTAGAGCATTAGATGACAGAAGTTTCTGTATTGTTATAATGCTATTTTTATATTGCTAAATGTGAGAAAACTTGTGTGACCAAATTGTAACAGAGGTAACAAGAGAAGAAATAACTGGAATACTTTGTTGGGAGAGAATGTTACCCAGGTGTTTCCTGATATGAGAGATATCAACACTATTTGATTGAAGTTACAATTGTACAAGGCTTGTGGGGATTAAGTTTACTTTAGTCAAAAGGTGTTGACATATGATGTGGAAAGACAAAGACAAATTTGATTTATCATCTAATATTAGATTTGATAACAAAATACTAATAAATAGTTTAAATAAACTTGAAAACTGCCATTGTATTTCTATTAGATCATAAAGTGCTGTGTTGTGTTGTCACCAGAATCAAAATTGTCATCATCAGCAAAATATATGCATGTTTTACACAATCCTAAAACCTACCACATTGATAGTGACACACTAAAAGTAAACGTTGAAAACATTGCTCAAAACAGATTTTTCGTTCAATTGAAGCGTTTGTAAAATCTCTCCTTTCTCCCATGAGGAAATCTGAAATGACATGTTTGCACTTTTAAACTTGCTTTCAAATTCACATTTCAATATTATATCAAACATTAATCAGGTATAAACTCTTTGCAGATCGTATTAAAGTAATCAATAGTGTAGTATCTGGTTGTATTTTTGAAATATTCACAAACGGAATAATCCATGTTTTATATAATTAATGACTTCGTCATGTGTCCTGTAACTGAAGCGGAACAACTTTTTCTCGGTTATGCAATTCGACCTTGACTTTGTCTTTTGAGGACTGCATCGATCCAAATGAGTGCTTTTGATTGAAAACATATTTTATTCATTTAAGAAATGAATTGGGCACAAGTTGTGAAACTTATAGAAGCCCTCTCCAGGTAATCAACAACTATTTTACAAGGCTAGAACACGGTGTACAACCCCATACAGTGCGAACCGGATATAGTTCGCTGTACGCTCGATCACTGGTTCATAGCTCTGTCAAGTGTTTGTTGTTCGTTGGATCAAATAAGTAATTTTAAGTCATTATACAGCTTTACAACGTATGCAAATAGGCTCCGGTTCATCAATTTGTGACATGCATACAAGTACAGTGAATAAGTTCTTGAGAAATAGTTGTATGTTGATGAAAACACATTATTTTCGTTACGAACGCATCGAGCCAAATTTGACAAGCCCGTGCGTTTTCGATTTTATTCACGTATACAATCATGCTGCTCAAAATGTATCTAAATATTGAATTCCTAATAGATTGTACCATGTATATGTAGAATTTCAAGTTTCAAAGTTTCCTAGATATGAAGATATCAAAGATGTTAGCAGCAACAATGCAGCATCACTGTACTGGTTCATAGCCGAAGCGTAGTGAATCTCTGTATGGAATGTAGCCCGTAATTCAATAACGTCATGAAATCTGATTTTGTTTAAAAGGTGTCTTTATTGACATATTAACCAACATTTAACGTGTTAATATGTTGTCCCAACATTTGTTCAAGATATATCACACATCATGACGAGATATATCATTGTTCTGGGCAAAGATATGACGGGAATTAAAGTTGTCATAATGGTCATGGGAATTACAGTTTTTTCTAAATATAACTTGCACTTTCATTGGTTGACGGGAGTATTGCTCTTTAATTATTCTTATATGTAACAGAATTCAAAGAATTCAGAAAGTCTATTTGAGAATCAGTTGGAACGTACATGTACATTCACCTTTGGAAGTTTCCTTCTGACACTGCTGCAGTTATGTTTCGTGCCCAAGATGATTTTTAAAAAAAAACAAACCAATCAACTCTCCAAAAGGTTTGGTAACATCACTGTATGTCATCTGGACGGTGTTGCAATTGTGGAGCGAAAACCAATATACGACTTTGGAAAACAGCATGTAAGCAATAATGTCTAATGGGAGTGCATTGAAAATAACGAGTCTTGAACATTTCAGAAATACATCCTGCCCAACTTGTTTTGAGTTATGTAAAACATCTGGAAGCATCATTTCTGTCATGGTACCCCAATCTAAGCTCCCACAAAGAGATCACAATTGTCGGGGAAATCTCTGATTCGTCATTCTCTACCAACAGCGGTCCTAACCTCTGCCAATGGCCAATGGTGATTTTGAAATCATTTGTGTGAAAGAGACTTTCTCATTCCCTGTTTGAAAGTCACACTAGCAGCAGTCGGAATTTAATTCAAGGTCACACATACCAAACGTTAATGATGACGTTATTTTATCGAGAAGTACTGATTGTTGCCGAAAATTAACATTTTTATGTTGGTCGACTTAGTATTGTGACCATATAATTGTAAAAGTAGTGATTTCTGATCGAAAGATGGACAATGCACCGCGACTGACGCGTATCTAACAGTCAAACATAATTTTGGAAACTTATTTGCAACAGATAAAAAGACAAATTTGGGTTGCTAATGTTAAATAAGTCATATAACTACCTAGCATGTAAATCGGACGTGTAGTTTCGGTTACTGCACATGTATAATGATTTTTCTCCATTTCAATTGGAAACTCGTAACTAAAAAAAAAAATGAAACACAATGGATGCACCTGTAACAAAATAACCCAAAATATTTAAGTAATAGTGTCTATTTATAAAAGAAAAAGCAACCATGCACTTACATACTGGAACTATAAACCATACAGTGATTTCTGTTGGAAGTACTATCAACCAACTGTATTGGCGGCTATCAAACTGTATGGTAATGGCACATAGGTGGGTGACGGTTTGTTCTCGTGTCAAAAAACTAATGCTCTATATTAACTATGTTAAAGACCATCTGTACGTTTAATGATCATATATTTCATATATAATTAGGTTGTATCCACAAAGTACATACGATGAAAGCATTTCGACATTATATGTGGTGCGCTTAGCGGAGGAGCAAGATCGGCAATGCGTTTTTGATATGAGAAAGATTTCAGAGGGTCATGATTGAATATCGCAGTGAATTCTTGTGTATAAGTATAAGAAGAAGTATTTTGTAAATTTGTGTACGTGAATTATACTCACACAAATAGAAAACGAGAAAAAGCAGCCCGTGTCAACATAGCTATGAACCAATGATCGAGCGTACAGCGAACTATATCCGGTTCGCACTGTATGGGGTTGTACACCGTGAGAATACATAACAAGAAAGTAAGAAATCTACAAGTGACGAAGTGGGTAAACATGTAATATACATTATTAAGGCAACACACAATTGGAAATGTTATTCTTATGACAAAATGCACTTTGACTATGGTAAATACGTACATTAGTATTAATGTATTATTTGAACCGTTGAGTGCTTTGGTCTGCATATGCATACAGCGTTACTCGCACTATGTTACTATATTTGTAAATATGTCGCCATGCATTTGAGTTTTATAATTTATCAATGTGCTGCTGTTTCTATGTTCCCGGGTGGAACAATTCCCCGCTTTAGAAATTGTGAGGATTTATATAAAAAGAGAGAGGTAACTAGTAATACCTATTTTTGTGTGAAAACGAAATTCTAATTACCAATAGTACAATATATATGCAGCCATCGCATTTTGGTCAAAAGGTACATCATTTGAACCACCTAAAAGCAGTTATTGACAGTCACACTCATCCAGACACATCCTCGGTAATCCAGGGTATACTAATCTACACAATAGTGTAGATTATCGGAACGTATACCCTGGATTATCGAGGATGATCCAGACATAGTCTAAATGGAGTTTTTTATTTGACTGTAATTGTTTATAAAGATGGGCTCATTTCCTCCAAAGAATACTCTGGCCACAACTGTCAACGGCAAAGCTTGGCCGAAGAAGATATAAAATTAATACATTTGTACGTAATAAATCACATAGATTCAACATGATAAAGTGTTCAGCATAGATGTTAAAACAGTTCTGAATAGGCAAAGAAGAAATAATAATCGACCCTCGACAAGCTGAGGTCATAGCACAAATAAATCAAGCCCTTATACCTCCTTTAATTATATCGTATTTCAGTGCAGTAATTATAAATTACTCCGATTGCAAATTTCTAAAAACTTTTAAAAATTCTAATTCACTACACAGACCATACGTAAAGTTTCTGAATAGTAGGTGGGGGTCAAAATTACCGCCACTTGCGAATTATAAATGGCGGTTTATTCGTGCACCTTGGTGTACCGATTGTTATCCAGTGATGACAAGCACCTGTTCATACAAACAACGTTTCCTGAATCCGAAGGGAAAAGATGTTTACATCGGAACCAGAGCAAAACGACCTGTTGTGTAAGTTGTAAGATCACAATATGGCAGTGTCATGGCTACAATGGCCTATTTATCCTGCATGGTGGTTTGCGGTGTGAAATCTATTTAAACAGTTTACGTATGCACATTAACTAAACAGTTAACACCTTTATGAATACTTTCTTACAATATATGTGCACGTGTTTCCCATGACATCTCGTGTTACACTGACGTTGTAGTGGTTAAGTCGACTTGCATAACGTGTGTACATGGTTAGACATGTAGACAAGTAGACAAATACATGCTAGAGACGAATAGTTTCTCCATCCGTTGTCTTCAGAGGTCTGTTGGGTCTCTTAAATTGCACCGATGCAGTTTTATTGAGATTGTTTAATTTATGGAGGTTGGATACCATTATTTCTGCACATCTTAAAGGGACTGTAGCACGTTTTCTAATGAAAATAAAGAGATCTCACGCAATGGAAAGGAAATGCTACCAATTGCAAAACACTCCTCAATCAATATAGACTCCTACGACGAATGCTTATGGTTCGTTTAAGCAACGAGGACCCATTTCCAATCCTCGAATTATTTTAATTATTAAAATGGCCGCTAGCAGTTTCGTTTTATAGCTGACACCGCTTTCTATGACCACGAATAATCGGGTCGTATAATGGGCTGTTCTACCCGCTTAAATAAATATAAATACTGAATATTTTTATTATTATAAATAGCAAATGTGAACACACAAAATGTAAAAGTTGTTATCTTTTGATTTGTGTGTTCCTGAAGGCCATGTTCAAAAACAGTGTTTCGATAGACATATTTGCAATACAACTGTTTTCTGTTTCGTTTAGGCAGGTGATTGTATGGTAATTAAGTGAATTATGTTTTGTTTAATGTAAAATAATACGAACTGTTGATAATTGTTAACTGTTACATCCATCCTCTTTCACGAAGGTTTATATTTTGTGCAGATATTTGAATTCTCACAGCTATTTCCAATTGATTTTAAGAGTTACCGTCTTACTCTATTTCAGTCAATACACCCAAGCGTCTGGTTTCTAAATAAGCGCACATGTTTGTAGTGGTATTTTCTTAAACGTAAGACTTATAAATCGAGAGGTTATATTCAAGTTGAAACTTTTAGCTCGAGGCCTTAGAGTATGTTGAAATTTCAAGATGATCTTTAGGCAAAAAAGCTCAAATTTGTCCTCAAAACTCATTTGTGGATGAAATTTGTCATCCTTTAAAGTGTTGATAGATTTAAATATGTTCTGATAATGATACCCTTTTGCATCAGGGAGTCTCTTCTTCTCTATGGAGTCCCTACTTCCACCCATCAGTTGACAAGTTTAACAACCCATGACACAAACTGATGTTCTAGTTTTTACAAATCGTGATGTACGTCTATATAGCAGTGTACATTTTAACATTTAGGCTTGATTTTAATTTTACCATATATTTTATATTATTACTCACCCGTGTAAGATACTGCAGTGTAATATTTATACGGCAATATTAAACTAGTGTAATACCGCCGCGTGTATGACGTCATAATATTTTGCGGTTATGACGTCACAATTGGAGTAACGTCGTCACAATGGTGTCGGACTTGCGGGAATCATAGTTTCAGAGCCATGTCGGCTATTTCGCTGGATTATATGTTGGCGAGTAATAAACAGAATACTAAACTCCCTTCTATTGAATACCATTTTTATTAAACTCGTGAATGATTTAGTATCAAACTCGCTTTCGCTCGTTTTATACAAAATCATTAACTCGTTTAATAAAAATGGATTTAAATAGAAGGTCGTTTAGTATCCTCTATATATTACCCATACGGGTGAGGAGACACAGGTGATTATTTTTGTGATATTTGCACATGTGCTTTCAAGTGATTCTCAACGTTGATTGGTCGGTTACCCGGAGGAAGAATGACTATGACGTCATTAAACAATGGTCTGACGCGACGAATTATCTTATGACGTCACAATGTTACTGTGGCGACGGGTCCTTCACAGCGGCCGCTCAACATGAAAATGTAATAACCAAGCGTAATTTGGTCAATTTAATTTCATAATGGGTAATATAAAGAATAACCAACTCGGTACGAGTGATTACGGGAAATATCCACTCGTCTAAATAATGTTCAGAGCCACTCGCTAAAGCTCGTGGCTGAACATTATTTAGACTCATGGATATTTCCCGTAATCACTCGTACCTCGTTGGTTATTCTCTAAGTCACTCCAATGACGCATGATGGAAACAGGAACTTGCAGGTGAAGCCGACATGCCATGCTAGACGTTTTCCATTTATCTTGTCTTAAGATTGTCACCGTGTCGGAAAATCGTTTCTGTCCTTATATGAATGACTTATGTCTTATAAGGAGATGAGTAGATATTGAGTAAGGAACTGTTGTCTTTCCGACACATACCATAAAATACCGGAAGTTGGAAACAACGTCTCTAACTGCACAACGAAGGCTAACTTCCCAGTGCAAGGCATAACTCTTGCCAGTCTCCATTACTGGCTGATTGTATAGGCCTTGCAGTATTTCCTTAAGATCTCTGCTTGGAAATCCGGGCACACTATTCATTTCAGGTGCAGCGATCCACTATCTTGGCACAGCAAAGCGAGGGAAATACTACAATGCCTAAATCAGCCAGTATTGGAGACTGGCAAGAGTTATGCCTTGCGTTTGGAAGTTGAACGAAGGCTGACCAAACTCTATCGCTCTCACAATAGCACAACTCTATTATAACAGGTTACGTGGGAAGACATGACTTGAGTAACCTATGTGAGGAAGGAAGAGTAGAGGAAGGAAGTTCGCTATTGACATTGAATCCGTTACTTGTAAGTGTACAGGAAGTTACACACCTTTCACAGTTATTTCCTCTATGCAATCACAATGACTGTATAGTGAGTACCTCAAACGGAAAGTTTAGAAATATATCTGGAATACACAGATAAGACAAGGTCGCTACAATAAGTAACAGCTTAATTCGAAATCAGGCGCGGATTTCAACCCATTCTTTAAGCGACTACCTCAAATATAATATTATTTAATCAACGTAATATTTAGGTAAGGGATAACATACTGACCTAGATTTTCCCTACTTCAATTTCTTTAGTGTTCAACACTATTTCTGAGGTTATCTTCTGTGTTACTATAACAAAAACTCGGTTTTAGCTATTTCAGTATTTGACTTTACTTGCATAAAATCAATAAACTCACCAAATTAATTTGATGCTTCCATTCACATTGTGTAATATATGATGATAGCGCAATGGATCTTGTCGCAAGCTGAGTCTGTAGCTCATCAGCACTTCATTGATTTATTATCTAAGGTTAAATATCTAATTTATCTCAAGTAATACATTGTTAACAAGCAAATCATAGGTTTTTAGATTGTGACCCTTTAAGAATGTGACCCCAAAGACCCTATTTGGGGTCACGGGGTCATGAAATCTACAATTTAGAATCCCCATTGGCCAAGGAGTCTGCACACAATTTTTCAGCCCTCTAGACCTTTTGGATCTGGAGAAGAAGATGAAAATAGGTTTTTAAGGCCGAACATGCCTCGGACAGGGCCTCTCGGACAAACTGTCCTTGTACTTCCCGATATAACTAGGAAACTATGATAGTAATTATTACATCTTGATAAAACAATTATGGACTGGTGAATTCGGGCCATACCCGTTTTTACTTCGTCCTTGGTCAATATTCTTTTATCGGGTCCATAAAAACAGGTATTGATCTCATCACCAGTCTATAATATTGTATGATTGAGACATGTCAATACCACCAAATATCCTTCATATAGAGACATGTCAATATCACCCAATATCCTACAGATTGAGACATGTCAATATCACCCAATATCCTACAGATTGGGACATGTCAATATCACCCAATATCCTACAGATTGAGACACGTCAATATCACCAACTATCCTACAGATTGGGACATGTCAATATCACCAAATATCCTACAGATTGAGACACGTCAATATCACCAAATATCCTACAGATTGAGACACGTCAATATCATCAACTATCCTACAGATTGGGACACGTCAATATCACCAAATATCCTACAGATTGAGACACGTCAATATCACCCAATATCCTACAGATTAAGACCTGTCAATATCATCAACTATCCTACAGATTGAGACATGTCAATATCACCCAATATCCTAGCTACAGATTGAGACATGTCAATATCACCCAATATCCTACAGAGTAAGACATGTCAATATCACCCAATATCCTACAGATTGAGACACGTCAATATCACCAACTATCCTACAGATTGGGACATGTCAATATCACCACATATCCTACAGAGTAAGACACGTCAATATCACCCAATACTCTTCAGATTAAGACCTGTCAATATCATCAACTATCCTACAGATTGAGACATGTCAATATCACCCAATATCCTAGCTACAGATTGAGACATGTCAATATCATCAACTATCCTACAGATTGAGACATGTCAATATCACCCAATATCCTAGCTACAGATTGAGACATGTCAATATCACCCAATATCCTACAGAGTAAGACATGTCAATATCACCAAATATCCTACAGATTGAGACACGTCAATATCACCAACTATCCTACAGATTGGGACATGTCAATATCACCAAATATCCTACAGAGTAAGACACGTCAATATCACCCAATACTCTTCAGATTAAGACCTGTCAATATCATCAACTATCCTACAGATTGAGACATGTCAATATCACCCAATATCCTAGCTACAGATTGAGACATGTCAATATCATCAACTATCCTACAGATTGAGACATGTCAATATCACCCAATATCCTAGCTACAGATTGAGACATGTCAATATCACCCAATATCCTACAGAGTAAGACATGTCAATATCACCCAATATCCTACAGATTGAGACACGTCAATATCACCAACTATCCTTCAGATTGGGACATGTCAATATCACCAAATATCCTACAGAGTAAGACACGTCAATATCACCCAATACTCTTCAGATTAAGACCTGTCAATATCATCAACTATCCTACAGATTGAGACATGTCAATATCACCCAATATCCTAGCTACAGATTGAGACATGTCAATATCATCAACTATCCTTCAGATTGGGACATGTCAATATCACCCAATATCCTACAGAGTAAGACATGTCAATATCACCCAATATCCTACAGATTGAGACACGTCAATATCACCAACTATCCTACAGATTGGGACATGTCAATATCACCAAATATCCTACAGAGTAAGACACGTCAATATCACCCAATACTCTTCAGATTAAGACCTGTCAATATCATCAACTATCCTACAGATTGAGACATGTCAATATCACCCAATATCCTAGCTACAGATTGAGACATGTCAATATCATCAACTATCCTACAGATTGAGACATGTCAATATCACCCAATATCCTAGCTACAGATTGAGACATGTCAATATCACCCAATATCCTACAGATTGAGACACGTCAATATCACCAAATATCCTACAGATTGAGACATGTCAATATCACCCAATATCCTACAGAGTAAGACATGTCAATATCACCCAATATCCTACAGATTGAGACACGTCAATATCACCAACTATCCTACAGATTGAGACACGTCAATATCACCCAATACTCTTCAGATTAAGACCTGTCAATATCATCAACTATCCTACAGATTGAGACATGTCAATATCACCCAATATCCTACAGATTGAGACATGTCAATATCACCCAATGTCCTACAGATTAAGACATGTCAATATCACCCAATATCATACAGAGTAAGACATGTCAATATCACCCAATATCCTACAGATTGAGACATGTCAATATCACCCAATATCCTACAGATTGAGACATGTCAATATCACCCAATGTCCTACAGATTGAGACATGTCAATATCACCCAATATCCTACAGATTGAGACATGTCAATATCACCCAATATCCTACAGATTGAGACATGTTAATATCACCCAATATCCTTCAGAGTAAGACAAGTCAATATCACCCAATGTCCTACAGATTAAGACATGTCAATATCACCCAATATCCTACAGATTAAGACATGTCAATATCACCCAATATCCTACAGATTGAGACACGTCAATATCACCCAATATCCTACAGATTGAGACACGTCAATATCACCCAATACTCTTCAGTTTAAAACATGTCAATAACAACACTGTAACTACCCTTCAGATAGATATACCACTATCACTCTTGCCACACTATCAAAATCTGCGAGAAGTTCTAATCAAGGAGCAGATTGGCAAGTTTAGCACGATTTCTTTACGAAAGTCCCAAACAGTAATTTGCGAGTGATTCAATTGAATATCTAAAATTACTAACATCGATTACAATTTCGATCGATTATTGACGGATAAGCGAGGTGTCAATATAATTCATACCCGACAACAAGGTGGATCAATTCATCCCCTAATTCGAGAGAAGTTGTAATCAGATTGGCAGCTGGGCCTGTCTTAACCGAATTTCTTTACCAAGGTTCCAACTCGTTCGAGTGGGCAGTGATTTGGTTACGAAAGACACTCGAATCGATTACCATTTCAGTCGATTATGGACGGATAAACGAGGGCTTGATGTCAATATGTCAACCCCCATGAGAAGTTTACATGTAATTCATTCTCTTATACGAATGGACTAAAGCATGCTGCGTGCTAGACTTTATAACCTAATTCATTTATCAAGGTGACAAATTTAACATTTGGGAAGTAATTTGATAACAAAAAGTACTACCATCAGTTATTAGCTCAATATATTATGAACGGATAAACGGTGTCTATATATCAATATAATCAATTCATACCTTAATCCGAGGAGACGTAAGGAGACAGACACTTAACCGATGTTTGCCTTAAAGAGTTCTGTCGATGATTGTCCGTCTACGTGAAATAAAAAACGCTTTATTTTCACTAATTCTATTTTTCTAAATAATAAAACGTATGCGTTGATGGAATATTCACAAAGTAACACACACTGTATCATTAATGTAATCTGCCGTGTTGTACCGTATGAAAGCTTTCCACACTCGAAACGCCGATGATTGCTTTCACTTCTCCTTGTTCTTATTTTTTCATTTTTAAAAGAATGTGCGTTCGCCTTTATAAAATGTTTAAAGTCATAAAACCAAAACCTTCAGTAATATGTTTCACATGGATTTGCAATGAGCATGTATCAATACAATAAATGAGTAAACTGGAATGCCTTCTCGAATTTCGTTTCAACCAACTTCCCCGATAGAACCCTCTAGAGCCTAGATTTTCGAAGCTATCTTAGCACTAAGATGCTAATGCTAATGCTAATGCTAATGCTAATGCATGGTACCTATGAATATTCGAAACCTTCGAAAATACAGACCCTGAGCTCCGTTCCATAACAGCGAGCGCTTATAATCGCTCATTGAGCGCTCAATGTAGCGCATTGTCTCCTGAGCAATCGACACGGCGCGATTCCTCGAGGTTTGCTCGCTTTGCTAGGTAGCGCTACGTTGAGCAATCGCGTTCAAGAGAGGTTTAAAAGTAAAGTTTAAAACCGCTTTTGAACATGGCCAGATCAATACATGTGTCGAATTATCTACAGGTTCAGATTGGTGTAAGCACTGATACATTTTCCCCAAGCTGGTTTAATTCAATCCCCAATCTCACAAGACGTAGGCTACCGAGCTGACACAGGAGACTGTAGTACACATCATTCGATTACTCCCAGGTTTTGGATACTGTCAGCATAGTTCTTCAAATTGCTTTTGTTTATTTCCTTATCTAAAAAGATGCACAGAGACTGATGCTATAGACCTTTCTGAACAAACGGTTATTAGAATTTCTACCCGGGTTCCAAAAGCATCAGCACAGTTCAACAAGTTGATTTGATTTATATCCTTATCTGAAAAGAATCTAAGGAGAATTACGTCTAAACTTTGTCTAAACAAGATCATTACACTTTCTCAGCCCAGCTGTAGAACAGTGTCGACAATAAATGTCATTTCATCCAGATGTTGATAAGATTTCCTTATCTAAAATATAAACAGACTGGCTTGTTTTAGAGCAGTATAGTATAAACAGGTCTCATACCAATGCGTCAAAATATTTGTCTCTCTACCAAGCTACAAGTTGGGCCAGCGTTTACCGTTACGTCTGATATCGATTACGAATCGTTCTAGACTAGTGACTGATTTATGGAGGCAGGTTGACTGTTTCTCATCAAACCTGTTTTGTACAGAATGGTTAAACTAATTATTACATTAATTATTAAACTGTTCTGGTCTCAAAGTTATATTATCAGTTAAAAGCTCGAAAACGTATTTGGTTAACTGACAGAAATATAACTCTGAAAACTCGCCAGTAGAATCTAAATAATATAGCACTATTTCTGATGCACCGTTTCATATATCATAATATATTTACTATTAAGTTTTATATTCAATAACCAATCACCAATATTATTTTTTCTGTCAAGCATATATTATTCAGTCGGAGTTAATTTCGATTCGCTGTTTACCGTGATAGAAATATAAGTGAGATAAGTTTGTTTAAACCATGCACTTGTGCATGTACTTCACGCACTATTTAGATAAGCGCCATGTTATCTTTCACATGTGACTTCACTGTATGTTTATAAATGTGTCTACATGCTCGAACAGAAACTCAAACTGTAAACACGCTACAAGTCAAGTTTGAGTTGCATAATGTTTATGAATTCACGAATACCTGTTTGCAATTACACATCAAGTCATCCGATCGTGGCAATATTTTATGTATGGCAAACTTTACTTTACAATGAAACGTTGAGGTCGTTTAAATATGTATTTTTTTCTGTAACATTGTGTGTATATTTGACGACACACTATGAGTAGTAAAATAAGCACCGGGCCTCTAATAAGCGTCCGGGGGTCCAGGGGTACTGAAAAGATAAGCGCCCTAGCGCTTATTAGAGGAAATACGGTAAGCTATGTTTACATCCAGTAGTCCTCTGGTAGATGTGAAGCGGCACAGCTTCCATGACGAAATACAATAAATACGTGACATTGAATGTCTACGGTGAGGATATAGGCCTACTATGTAAAGAAGTATCCATAATTCATCCAATCAGACGATTATGTTATGTATAATGTTATATGTGTGCTGAAAAACGTTTCCTTGCAGAAAGTTTGGCAATTAAATAAAAAAGAGATGAAATATCTACCTTATTAGCAAGTAATATTTAGGTTTGATATGGTAAATCTTTACTTTTTGAATCGTTGATGACAGCATACTGACAGCTGTAGATGAACCTTTGCCGTGTTCAAGAGAGGTTTCAAATAATCGCTCATTTAGCGATTACTTTTAAACCTCTCTTGAACGCGATTGCTCAATGTAGCGCTACGTAGCAAGGCGAGCAAACTTCGAGGATTTGCACTGTGTCGTTCAAGAGAGATTGAGCGCTACTTGAGCGCTACTTGAGCGCTACTTGAGCGCTACATTGAGCGATCAATGAGCAATTTAAACGCTCGCTGTTATGGAACAGAGCCCTTGTCTCAACCATATTGTATTTTGGTTGGTTTCAAATGTTTGTTTGTTTCGAATTGCATCTCTCATTGTGTAAACTTGAATCAACCCTGAGTTTGAAATAAGTCTTTTGCTTTGGTGCGATTTGTAGATACAACTTGTAGTATTCAACTTTAGTCGCAATAAGAGAAAACTCCAGTCATATCAACTTATAGACTGAATAAACAAAAATTTAAACCAAGCCACGACCTCGCATGGTGAAGTTAACTAGATATATATGTTACAGTAAATATGTGTTTATTCAATTCTGACGATGACTGTTAAATTAGTAATATACACAACCGGAATTAAAATCTTACAAATTTGCTACCATCACGTTTGCATTTGAAATTTAGATATTTTCATTTCAACAATTGACACAAGTCATGTACTCAGCCCATTAATTACAAATTAAATATTAATAAAGTGTGACGTCAGAGACGTGATGAATCCAAATCCGATAACATTGGAATCCATTTCTATTCATTGCCATTGTGGATAGACCCATTGAAACTCACGTGATACTGATTTAATAACTATAGTTAGTGGAGGATGGTTTAAACACAGAATACCGCTCATGATTCATACAGAATAAAAATAAAAACTTTCTCAACTGTGAGTCATCAAGACCCAAGCCGCATATCAACCTACACAGAGAAGCTACCAGTTAGTATTGTAGGCTGATATATCATATTGTTATTGTATTATTACATGTTAACTGTATGTGTGTAATTACTGGCATTCAATTGCAACGAATATGTGTAGTTACTTCAACTTCATTTTAGTTAATACGTGCATTTAGATTTATAATGTTATCCTATTTCTCTTCATCTATTTTACTCTTCTCTTGTTCACTATCTGTCATTTTGCTTGTATATATGTAAATCAATTTTGTACATGCTAAGGAGAGGGTATTTTAAGTTGGATAACTTGTTCCCAATCCATTTCTTAATGAATAAAATATGTTTAAACCAATACGTGCATTCACTGAGTGAAACACGTATTTAGTAGAAGTTAAAGTATTTACATGTTTTTACTGAGTTAGATACGTATATAACACACGTTTTAAGTATTTACATGTATTTACAGAGTTAGATATACGTATATAACAAAAGTTTTAAGCATTTACATGTATTTACTGAGTTAGATACGTATATAACAAACGTTTTAAGCATTTACAATGATATATTGAGTAAAACACTTATTTACTAAGTTAAGTTGAAGTATTTACACGTGTGTACTGAGTGAGTGGAACACGTATTTACTAAGTTTTTGTATATACATGTATTTACTGAGTGAAATCAATATTTTGTAAACTATTTAGTATATACACGTATTTACTGTAACATGTATGCCTATACAACTACATTAAAGGCGCTGTAGCACGTTTTTTCGCTCAAATAAGTCGATGAAATGTATTTGAAAAATAATGTCAACAATAGTAAAACACCCTTCTCTCTTCGGAAAATCAAGTTACAAATGAGTGTATATGGTTCCGTAAAGCCATGGGAATTTTTTTTTGTCATTCGAAATAATAAAATGTGTTCACAATAAAATGGCCGCCATGCAATTTTGGCTTTATACGCAACACCGTTATTACCACTACGGATAATTGGTTTGTGTAATAAGATGTTTTACCCTCTGAAGTAAATATAAATGACATAAACTATCATTATAAATGAGAAATTTGAAAAAATAAAATTTGCAAAAAACGTGCTACAGCGCCTTTAAAAGAAAGTATATATTAGTATGTTCAACACGAACCACACAATGCTGCAGTATTATCTGAATTAATGTACACATGAACATGGTGCACAACCTTGAGATTTTTCTTAAAATGAGAAAACAGAGTCGCATTAAATATTTCTATGATATTATATAGTCAAAATGAATCCTTTTCTTAATACCTTGTATTGTGACACTTCAACTATAAACACATGCAGTATAACAGGTGATGGCACTTATATTGAAGGTACAATTTCTATCATTTGATTAACATTTAACCATATTCTATGCAGATTGTTAAAGGGAGGGATAAAGATCGCAGTGTGATAAATCAGTTTAGGAAGCAGGACCCCGATAACAAAGCCCTCTAAGTGTTAAGATAGTGTTAAGCCAAAGCTTTGAAGGCAAATGTGTGGTACTAAGTAAACGACTAACTTAGTGCTAAGAGAGCTTCGAAAATGTGGACAACGGTTCATTTCTACAATTCCCAATGCCAATGGGGTTTTTTTTGTATGATAATGGACAGAAACTGTCATCGCATTATTATGTTAAATCCTCATTTCTTTCATATATTTTATTTAGATTATAACATTCAGGAACCGGTGTCGTGACAATTTCCACTCAATACATATGTAACACAACTAAACCATGCTTTATGTTTTTCTTCTAGATTTCTCGTGACAACGATTTAGCTGCCAGACACTATATTTTAGAAAGGCGAGTTTCCTCTGTAGCAAAATGAGGAATACTGGATTACGACTGATAATCGTCAGTGTGACAATATAAGTATGCTTCTCACGAGGGTAATACGGTCTCATGTACCATCCTTGAATCAGTGTCTCCCGAGCCTTCAGGCGAGGGATGACACTGGTACAAATATGGTACTAAATGAGACCATTACCCGAGGGAGAAGTATACAACGTATTTATCTTTCTGTCATATCAATAAAATTAGTGTTATTATATTCATTGCATTTTGACCGCCGATGACTGATCAGCTGATATCGCTTGAATGACCTTGACTCTTAACGTAAACTAAATGGCTGAAATGTTAAAAGTCGTATAACGTATTACTACAAGCTTTTAAATGCCTTAAAACGAGTTATTCTTTGTTTAATTGAGTGTGCAAGCATTGCAAAACAAGATTTGTTTCAAAACAAAGCAGCTGCTATTGGAAAAATAAGTCTGTAATAAATAGACCCGTAAACAGCTGATCGAACTGTTCAAAACTCCGTACATCACGTGCGTCATTTTATAACGTCATCTGACCATAATGCGACACCTACTCTTAGCTAAGAGTTGTTACTATGGCAGCGGGGTACATGAAATGGTACATGTGAAACTGTGGGGTTCACAAAGAAATATTTAACGACCGTTAGCCAATCAGAAACGAGCATTTTACTGTAAGGAAAGATAATGACTAAATATATCTTACATAATGTTTTTCAAGTATCCCAACCTTATTTTTGTCCAAATGTGTTCATTTAGCATACGAAGTTATACATGGGCGATTTTCAATGGATATTATTTCTATATATGAACTTTTAAAAATAAGGTTTGACGTTTAATTAATTATACCATCGCATGTACTTGTCCAACAATGTAAAACATGGAGTTAGATGCATGTATAATGTTTGGAACATGCTGTTCTAATGCTTTTAAAAATCACCTACGGTTAATCAATAAATAAAGTATCATGTTTCGATATAATGTTTTAATATCAGGGCACTAGTGGGTTTCATATCAGTTTCTTACAGTTTTTAAACTTTGCTAAAAGTTTCACACCTCATAGAACCTCACTCGATACTTAACATGAACCTCTTGCTTTCATTAAAGTGGACTACAATGGAGAACATTACTTTCCTGTACAAAGATTATCATGCTTAACATTGTAATGTTCGTGATCACAACTGCAGTGGAACGCTAAGCATTTCCAACCAAGTAACCAAGATTTCACACGTAAGCCTATTACGATCAACTAAAGGCACTCGTAGATATACGTGTAACTACACTACTAAGTTTCGTGTACAATTCTTTGTGAAACGCATGCAAAACGTAGATTTACCTTTACGTGTGAAAACCACTCGTAAACTAAGTTACGATTTTTTGTGAAACTAGATCCAGAACCTCAGAGTCAGGCACTGATTGTACAAACTGTACAATCGACCACCATGACCTCGTTCACTATCTAAATTACCTGCATTTCTAAGGTAACATTTTCTGGGTTAGCCTTCCCTGAGAGTATTATATGTCTTTTATCACGGATAGAATGCACGGTTTTAAGATAGTTAATTTAATTAATAATTATAACCAACGGATAATAAATCGTGCATTTGTCATGTTAAATTTATTTTGATATATACTTAGTTACACCAAATTCAAAACGCGTTTAACCTGAATAACAAAAGATAAGACTTGATAATACTGATAGGTGCACATTTTTATCTCTGCAACGTGCAGGAACAGGTGCGTGTTGTGAATAAAATTACTTTTGCATCTGGCCTCGACCTTAACGATAATATTATTTTGTGTAAGCCGTTTGCAATACATACATGTTGTTTAGTTTATATATTGAGAATTGAAGCCTAACGATCAACATCGGTCTTTGTCATTGTACACCCAATGCTTGTGGAAATTGTATGTTATATATATATACTGGTTAAAACATTACAGACATTATAGACAACCAATTTTTCAAATCCTAATATTTGATCATTTGAATCATATCATAATCAATATATAATGCTTTGAATATTAAGGTGGTCCTTTCCTCTTCTCAGTCGTAAAACCACGATACCATATATACTATCGATTGTTCGGATGACCAAATTACCTACATCGTTAAATATGTACATACGTTACACTTTCCCGAAGGGTAGTAATCTTAATATTATACAGCAGTTACACGTTCCCGAAGGGTAGTAATCTTAATATTATACAGCAGTTACACGTTCGAACAATCTGGAACCTTTAACACTTATCTACTTGGGTTAGGAAACGTTGACACGTCTCTAGACATGAACACAATTAAACCATTAATACATGTTGTTTTCATGTAGATCTCGAGTTACTCTCTCTCACCAGAGACCTGTATTGTTGGAACTAGGAACTGACGAAAGCATACAATAGACCAACTTCCCTACGCAAGGCAAGAGTCGCGCCAGTCTCAAACAATGGCCAAATTAAGCCTTCAGCATTTGCTTCACTTTTTCATACTAGCGAGTCATAGCTCACTGTGCATTTCAAGTGCAGCGCTCCGCTATCTTAGCATGGAAAAGTGAGGGAAATGCTGCAAGGCTTAATAGACGGTTTAATTAACGGACAAGCCCTCATACCATAATAAATAAAGGGAAGAAACGAACTCAGCACCGATTGTCCGTTTGAAATTGTGTTTGATAAGTCGTCTTATGTTCCTACAATATCATATATAATATAACTTAATATAATTTCCCCTCATACAAGCCATTAAAGTAAAAAAAAGAAAAAGGTTAATGACATTTTTCAAAATTTGAAATTCG
This sequence comes from Gibbula magus, assembly GCA_936450465.1. NCBI lineage: Eukaryota > Metazoa > Mollusca > Gastropoda > Trochida > Trochidae > Gibbula > Gibbula magus. Next base: position 6,832,603 of record OW388306.1, read on the forward strand.
AGCTGCACGTCGACCTTCAATAAGAAATCTCTGGCACAAAAAATCCATCAAGGCTGTAATTAGCCTGTCATGGAGACTGGCGAAAAATATGCCTTGCGGGTAAAGTTGTCCTCTGTATGTCTCTTAAGTATGCTATTCACATACCATGGCCAATAACGTTACAGGGCCACGACAAATTAAAGGTACATCAATTGTGTTGTTTGGGGTCACATATGCATAACGTTAAAAATGTTGTTATTTTAACGAGATGTACTGACTGTTACCGAAAATTGCCATTTTGACGAGAGTCGACTCAGTATACCGGCGATAAAAAGGTAAAAGCATCGATTTCTGATCGAAAACCGGGCAATACACCTCGTGTGGCGCGTCAATTAGCCAAACGTTATTTTCGAAACTGATTTACAACAGAAAAAAAAGACAACTTTGGGTTGACTATGTTTAATAAGTCTTTTAGCTACTGTGAATATGGGGCGTTTACTGTTTCGGTTTCTGCATAATGATGTTGATCGATTTTATTTTGAAAGTAGTAAATATGATATATTTCACTATTGGGGAAGAATATGCAAGTTATTGAAATTATTTCAATTGAAATTAGCACATATCGTATGTTTGCACGTATCAAAGCGAAATAAAAAATTTATGAAACACAGTGGATGCATCTTTAAAGGGGCAGTATTTTAATTCTTCAAATTTTCCATTTAAAATGATGGCTTATGCCATTTATATTTAGTTTAAAGATTAAACCATTTAATTACACAAACCAATTATCCATAGTGGTTATAACAGTGTTGCGTATAAAGCAAAAATTGTATGGCGGCCATTTTATTGTGAACACATTTTATTATTTCGAATGACAAAAACGAGTCCCATGGCTTTACAGAACCATGTAAACTCATTTTTTAACTTGATTTTCTTAAGAGGGAAGTGTATTTTACTGTTGATGACATTATTTTTCAAATTCATTTTATCGACTCATTTCAGCGAAAAAACGTGCTACTGCCCCTTTAAGACCCGTTTCTAATGTACGAGTTGTAGTTTCAACCCCCAGTATAAACCCCCAGTATAAACCTGCAGTATCTACATGACTTTTAGATAGAACGCATGCTGTACTAAGAATGGTACCTTGGCAGTCATGGACCAGTTCTTCAATGGGCAATATCCCTCAAGAATATATATCAATTTCCGTCAAGGATGGGGACATGGTGGTTTAATAACACTTTATACAAAGACTGACAACTGAGGTCTTCATTTATTAAAACATATCGAGCGCATGTGGTACTGACGTGCCAGCCTTGATACAAGTCACCCCTTGGTCATTATTCATCAAAGATCGCGACAAGTTGGTTCACAAACATATTGTCATATATAAAAGGATTGGAAATATTGAGAAATGAAGAATGCATTAACATTTTGGTATTTATATCACGCCGAGCGCCTGTGGTACCATGGTACTGCACCGTGCTTGCTCTGGTACTGCACCATGCTTGCTCTGGTACATTTCAGTACCCTCCAAGGATTTGGACGGGTTTGGTTTGATATGTCACGGAACTCAGGGAGCAACCGGAAAATCTGACTGGACAGTACGTTTAAATAAACTTAGGATTACAAAGAATGTCAAGGCGACTGAATATGATTAAAGAAGACGTTATATAATATATGGGTTATATAATTCTGTATATATGTTATGTATACCCAAGGTGAGACGTTAATATAAACAAATATATGTCTGTCTGCTTTTATAGCCGGAGTGCGGACGTCACTGAAGCCATCCTTACACCTCCTCCTTAATTAGGAAATGGGATTGAAATAATGAGCATGTTTGCAAAACTAGAATGGTTCTTTACTCAAAAGTAATAACAGCGCTTGTAAAATCGAGTTAACATCAGATAGAGCTCAAACTCCTTTAATTATTACACGACACAATGTGAGCAACCAAGGACCCATACAAGTTGGTATAAATTCGATTCAATAGAACATTAATTTAAAATCGAATGCCTGTGCATATATTCAACGAGCTGTTGTCAGTCCTGATGCATGTCTTATACACGATCGATGCGAACCTTAGAATCCACACATTGGTTTACGATTCTATACAATAAGGATCAATCTAAAACTAAATGCGGTGTATTTTAACGAGCCCTTGTCAATGTAATGAAGTATCCATTCTTAATTGCAGTGTGTCGTCCATGTTCACCATCCAAGTGCCCCCTGTCAGCTTTACACGTCCAAATGGTATAATCAGTAGTCTTAAAGGGACTGTCCAATGCAATTTAGTTTTAGAATGATATAGTTTAGATGAAACGAGAAACACTCATTTAACCAGGCAGTAACGTTATTGCCTAAAACGTTTGAACATATTTTTTTTCTAGATAACAACTAAAAAATAAAACTGATTGCTCCTTTCTTTCAAACAACAACCTTATGTTAGTACTTATTAGAACATGAGCCAGGCAGAATGTGACAAACACATCTTTATGGTGCTTCTTTATGTTGTTATATATATCCATGGATATATTGTATCTGAATACAATAAACGTCGAATTGAGAAGATATACACCTTCAGTAGACAATTAGGACATATTGTATACCCCCAAATTGAGAACTTCGCCTAAATAGCACGGGCAACCTCGTCAGTACCTCCTTAAATGAACTAGCTTCCCTTACAATGTGACAACCCCACTCGTTATCCATCCGTTGTTCAATATATCAGTGTGTCTGTGCTATGCGTTGGAGAACTGCCGTAAGTGAATGACATGTATGGTTATATCCAGTTTTTCTCTCTGAATGAGTATTTCCAGATATGAGTATACACGCACATGTTTCGAGACGTTACTGACACAGATGAGACATGATGATGTCAGTGCCACTACTAGCTATCAAAGCAAACGTTATATGCTCCTTGATCAGTTGGTAAGGCACTCGATATCAGTAAATCGCCTGTATAATCACACTTCTCCGTACATGCTGACATTAATTTTGCTGAAAAGATACAAAGGTTTTGTAATCTAAGAAGATGAAAGCATACGAACACCTGAGGCTTGTCTTAACTCTTTTTCTTCAACATGGTCCCAACTTCATCCTCAAGTCTTAACTCACGCCAGTCTCCATCACTGGCTAATTTAAGCCTTGCTGCGTTTCGTATACCTTTCTGTGGTAGCGTAGCACTATAAGATTCAGGTGCAACACGCTCCTGCGATAAAGTGATGTAGCCTGGTGCGAGTGATGACTTGAGGGGGAAGTTGGCATGGTCCGGAAGTGTACTGTTCTCTAACAGTTTGTGTGAGGATACGACACTCGAGGGGTACCTCCTGCGATCAGGCTTTTAGAGTTCCTCAAATAACATCGTGAGGAAAATGTTTTGGGCATGTCTACTCTTGATAGCATCTGTGCATAAACGGATTTCCCTTGAATATCGTCTACAAAAATATCCGAGTCGAACGCTATGTGTCAATATTATCCAAATCCACGTTCTTTTAATGACAATCATCTTTTTTTTTTTTGAAGCTGGTATGATGAATGAGAACAAGTTTATTAACAGTCACCTTCTTTATTGCAATGAAGATACTAGCACCGTTATTAAGCAAGTGCTCCAACAAAACGTGCACTCATAGCAATAGAGAAGTTGACTATACAGAACGTGTACGCATTCAATCATCTTGTCTTAAAATACAACAGTAGTCTGCTAGCTAATATGGTATCTTCAGTGTCAGAAAACAATCATTTTTAAAAGTTCTAAATTATTTTCAAAACAAAGAAAAAGTCTGATGCATATTGAAGATGAATCTGTGACCTGGGAATTGATTTTCGATTGACGGAAAGTTGCAAGAATAAACAGAAGACTGTGAAACAGTATAGCAGTCCTGAATCGCACATTTGGGAGTAATTTGATTACGGTAATGATTCCATATCCATTGTTACACTAGGGTGATTATAAACAAATTTCAGAGTAAGGATGAGTACTGGCAGTCATGCACCAGAACCATGTGTTATAAAGGGGGCTCTTATAAGGTCTTTAAACTTCTTCTTCAGCAAGTCTATAGTTTTCTGAAATTGCAAACCCAAACAACTGAAATTTGGAGAAGAGTTGCATTAATTAAAAAAGGTAGCATTTAGCCTAAATCACAATGGAAACATATGGTAGTTATATGAAATTGAGAGAAAAAAAGAAAATAAACTTAAGAAAAGATTTGTCTTATTTAAAAAGTATTTCAGTCTAAAATACGATGAAGAGATATTCAGACTCGCTTATAAGGAGAATACCATTTTAGGTTCAGCTATAGTGAAGAGGCAAATGTGTTCGAGGACGACGTGCAAGTCTACCGAGTTTCTGAACCGAACGTTTGGGAGTAATTCAATAAAGATAAAGGTTCACCCTGTGTTGCTGCTTGAATCAATAGTGAAGGATAAACGATGAAGGAATGGTTGCTGCGTGGGAGGGTCTAATGTAGATGGATCGTCTGTGGTTTCTATCCTAACATGCACATAAGCAAAAGGGCTGATGAAAGGATGTTGTTTTTCTTTAGAAGTAAAATGTTACTGATAATGGAATATGGTGCATAATAGGAAATAGATTTGGAATCTTCGGCTTTTAAATCATCATTGACGTCAATATTCTACTCACTCTCCATACATTGTAATTAGTTTGTATGAAGTGAAATCGAAAGTGACTATTGGTGAATGAATGATGTGAGTTTTTTGGTCTACCAGGTTGTATATCGACCTATAAATGAAACTCCCAATACCAAACCACTTGTTGACCTGTCTTAAAGAGATCGAAAGGACAGTCAAGTACAAGCCAAAAGGAAATCGATTCTAAAGAATCTTTTTTCCACTAACGTAAGATATACACTGGCGGTCAGAACAAACTTAAGATCAGAATGTAATCGAAGCCATGAGTGGATATTCAGAGGTCAGTATATGTCCATTGTGCACACGACTAGTACTGACGTTACTGGTCCAGAAGTCTTCTGTCGCACGTGTACATACCGACACGCCGACTGGTGATATATGTGGTACCCATGACGTGACTTGGATATAGTGCTGGCGCTGTTGTAACCCAGGCAGATATCAGTCTCCCTGCGACGGAGAGATCTCTAGGCCGTGTTCAAGAGAGGTTTCAAAGTAATCGCTCATTTGCTCAATGTAGCGCTACGTAGCAAAGCGAGCGAACTTTGAGGTTTTGCACAGTGTCGTTCAGGAGAGAGTGAGCGCTACTTGAGCGCTACATTGAGCAATAAATGAGCGATTATAAGTGCTCGCTGTTATGGAACGGAGCCCCGGTTTCTCTCAATCTCTTTCCGGGGAACGTCCAATATCCATCCAGTGTGACTGCATGGTTACAACAGGTTGCAAGTGTGAATACAAGAAGAACGGCTTTTTTTCTAACGAGGGTGTCCTAGGCCATTTTGTCAATTTCCAGAAGTCTCTTACGTTCTTTCCTGTGGTGACGTTTGGCTGGTTCAAGTGGATTTTGCTATAGAGGTTAATTAGAGCAGATGTTTTATCTTGCGCCACTAGCGAGGTTAGGTCAAAGTTTCTTAATTTTCGTCACCATGTGTGAACATTGGTCTATCACAAAAGGTGAAGGTTTGGAATCAATGAGTACAATGTGTGTGGTCACATCCATACATTTTTACTATTTATGTTTCGCAATTTCAGTTTTTAAAATCAAAAGTTTATTTCGCTCGTCAGTGTGGTACTTTTCAATCTCCGAGTTGCTATCATTTAATATATAGCTCTTTTGATGTATCATCATTGATGCACAAGGAAACTCTCGTGTTCTTAACGAAAACCAAGGCTACCTCTCTAGCCGGGACATTCTAACGCAACCAACCATTATTTTATCCTTTGCCGTCTATAATCGATTAAGATGTAAAGGCGGATGAACACTGATCAGTATTTAAAAAAACCGTCCGATTACCACGTTTTGAGAATTGGGAGAAATCTGAAAGAAATAAGGTTAAGACAGAGTTACCAAGCAGGCCTGTTTACATTTGTATTGATTAGGAATGGTAATTAAACCAGCTTGTCACAGTTCTTGAAGGTTCTAGACTAAAGATAAATGAGGCTTTAACAGAGGAGTGATACCAGTCGATGTACATGTTTATAAATTGTGGACTTGTAACAAAAATGCTCAAGAGAGGTATATCAGTCTGTGAAGTTAGCATTACTGGTGCCAAGTTCCTTATCCAAATGGTTCGTTCGATCTCTCTGAGTTTCAAATTGTAATTTACCTATCTAACTATCCATTCATCCAACCACCCATCCATCCATCCACCAACCCACCCAACCACCCACCCATCCACCATCCCTCCATCAATCCATCCACCCATCCATCCATCCATCCATCTACCCAAACCATCCACCCACCCATCCATCCATCCATCCATCCACCCACCCACCCAACCACCCATCCTTCCATCCATCCATCCATCCATCCATCCACCCATCCCTCCATCAATCCATCCATCCATCCATCCATCCATCCGCCCATACACCCAACCAACCATCATCCATCCATCCATCTCTCATTCCATCTATCCACCCATCCACCAATCCACCCATCCATCCATCCACCCACCCACATATCCATCCATCCATACATCCATCCATCCATCCATCCATCCATCCATCCATCCATCCATCCATCCGCCCATACACCCAACCAACCATCATCCATCCATCCATCTCTCATTCCATCCATCCACCCATCCACCAATCCACCCATCCATCCATCCACCCACCCACCCACCCATCCATCCATCCACCTATCCATCCATTCATCCATACATTCATCTACCCATCCAACCATCCATCCTTCCATCCACCCATCCCTCCATCAATCAATCCATCCATCCATCCATCCATCCATCCGACCACCCACCCACCCATCCACCCAACCACCCATCCATCCATCCACCCATACAGACAACCAACCAATCAACCATCCATCCATCTCTCCATCCATCCCTCCATCAATCAATTCATCCATCCTTCCATCCATCCATGCATACACCCAACCAACCGACCAACCATCCCTCCATCAATCCATCAATCCATCCATCCATCCATCTAGAAGTATCAGTGATCAGAGCGTTAATCCCGTTTTTTATATGATGAACTTGTAAATAAGTTCCTAATCGTATGCCTTTTATGCATCTGTCAGTACATATTATAAAATGTATAAAATGCTGTAAAACGTTCATGCATTGGGTGAGTATTTGGCAGTATTACTAGTTTGTAATTTAATTTTTAATATATCAATCTTTATTAAAGAAGGTTCATTATGTTAACAATTCATTTGTATAAATTTTAATAAATCTTGATATGTATGTGTATGATTAACGGTTAGTCAGGAACAGGGCGAGACTGTTTAATAACTGTTGGGTTTCGATAGATAAATTATACCATTCAGCATCGAGAACAGGACAGGATGGTCCCTTATGGAATCGTTTATAATGAAGTCATGTTGACAATGAAGTCTATTGCTATTGATTAACAGATGTGATGAACTGACAAGACGTCTCTCTAGAAATAGATTACTGAAGGTGCCCGAGGAACCAAGAACTCCAAGAACTCAATTAATAGTCATCAGTACGTTTGCTTAATCGGGGCTGAGTTACAAATCTATCACACCAAAGATACCAGATGATTGGTGATTTGGGAACGTTTTGGAAAGATCCCTACAGTTTCTTTTTCTGTATACAATTCAACTGTTATTGATGTTATAATACTCTTTCGATTTTTAAAAGTAGGCATATTGGTACCATTCAGATAGACCAAAGGGTTTGGTGTTGGTTTAAATGCTTTAAGGTTTATTTATATTTCCAATAAGTATGGTGGAACTGTAAATTTGATAGCTCAAAATTTAAGCGAGGCTTAATCTGAATGGCATCCCATAAAACGACAAAGGGTTCCAAAATGGCTCTTATAACATATTATATTTAATATTCACGACCAAGCAGAAGAACCTCCATCAGAGAGATAGTAAAACACTGTCTAGCTCATTGTCTAATATAGCTTTTACATTTTGAATTAAAGCCGAATGAGATGAAAACTTAAACAGACATAAGGCAATAGCTCTACGAATTTTGTACACAGACATCCAGTCAAACTGACGGATTAGACACACGCGATTACATACTTTTAGTAATAAGTTCTAATATTTTGACCATACGCACTTACTTTAAATTCATAATCACGAATTCAACCTGGGTTGAGTCTGCCAACATCAAGAACTAACAACTATTTGTACAAAACTGTGAGAGTCGGTTATGCGAGAACTTAATTACCAATTACTTAATTACTTGGGAGTACAGCTGTTGTTGTCTTAACTCTACTGAACATCAAGTTTACTTTGGTGTTATAACTCACACGAGAATTGTAATTCGATTCTATGTAAAGATATGTCCATAATGTTAGAAACAACTGATGTAGATTCACTAAAGCGTGTTTGTCATGTGAGACAGAACGGTAGGGCAGGTTTTTTCAATTGTTAACGGAATTGGTCGTTAAGATACTTTGATCATCATCATCATCATCATCATCATCATCATCATCACCAGCACCATCATCACAAGTACCGTCATCGTTTTCATCATAATCATAAACATCATCATAATCAAAATGAGAATAGTGAATCATTGTAACAGTTTTCCTATTACAGTATTTTACTGATTTAGGTAACACATTTGTTTTCTAACGTCAAACACTAAGAGAGAAACCGTAAGTGTTTTCTAATCCGAAAATAATTATCCGCGTCTAAATCTCATGTTCTTAATCTCTTTTTGATGGCTAGAACAACTGATGCAAAACATTTATTATTCGATTTTCCTTTTATCTCTTTTTGTGGATTCTGAGAAAAACGTCAACTTGTGCTATGTGTATATGTATTTGTGGTGCATTTCTGATGATTTTACCTTTTGTTTACAGAAAGAAAACCAACACCTGCGTTATGATATGTGTATATGTAGTTATAGCTTCCCAGTGCAAGACATAACCCTTGCAAGTCTCCATTACTGGCTGATTTAGGCCATGCCGTATTTCCTGGAGATCTCTGTGCTTGGAAATCCAGGCCCACTATGCATTTCAGGTACAGCGACCCACTATCTTGGCACAACAAAGCGAGGGAAATACTGCAAGACTTAAATCAGCCAGTAATGGAGACTGGCAAGAGTTATGCCTTGCGTTTGGAAATTGATGTAGTTATAGAAAATTTCTAATAATTTTACACTTTGATTTCGGGACATGGTTACAGTCTCGTAATCCAGTGCATACATGTATTATTTTTATATACTTTATGATGTGATAATATAATCATATGTAAGAAATCCACGCACACACACACATTGTATTCAACACTGTTGTCCTATGGGCAACGAAGCCCCCAATACTGAAATGAAGACTTTGACTTTAACATACGACAATGCTTCACTTCTTACATTTCTATTATTCTGTGAACATACATTTTGAATGTATGACATATACCTTAAGCAAAATTATATTCAACAAACGCTTGTAACTTGGTAACAATATATATTTCATTGCGGATAATATGTTTTTATATTGTGTTATAGTTCATAGTTAGGCAGCCTATATTGATATTAACTATAAGGAAAGTAGGATGCTGAGGGAACTAGGTAAACTTGGAAGAACACATTTGACAATTTTTTAGTGTTATCAAAATGTTATACTTTAATGACAAAATGACAATTGTTATGTAAACCTACGCCTTGGTTATACGATGATTTTTTATTTTTAATGATTGTCTTCATATGGGTCTGTGGGTCCAATATTCAGTATACGTGTTCCATCTATTGAGCCCTGGAAATTGTGGTTCCATTTGTCACCATAACCTTGAATATATTTCCATATTGTTATTTTCATTATAGATACCGTGTACTAGCATGTATGGTATGGTAATAGTATGGTATGGTAATGTGTATTATGGGTTGGTATGGTATGGTATAGTATGGTGTGGTAATGATATGGTAATGGTATGGTATTGTATGGTATGGTATGGTGCGGCATTTTTGGTATGGTATGATATGGTATGATATGATAAGGTGTGGTGTAGTATGGTATGGTATGGTATGGTATAGTATGGTGTGGTAATGATATGGTAATGGTATGGTATGGTATGGTATGGTATGGTGCGGCATTTTTGGTATGGTATGGTATGGTATGATATGATATGATATGATATGATAAGGTGTGGTGTAGTATGGTATGGTATGGTATGGTATGGTATGGTATGGTATGGTATGTATGGTATGGTATGGTATGGTATTGTATGGTCTGTTATGGTATGGTATGTTATGTATGGTATGGTATGGTATGGTATGGTATGGTCTGTTATGGTATGGTATGTTATGTATGGTATGGTATGATATGGTATGGTATGGTATGGTCTGTTATGGTATGGTATGTTATGTATGGTATGGTATGGTATGGTATGGTATGTATGGTATGGTATGGTATGGTATGGTATGGTATGGTCTGTTATGGTATGGTATGTTATGTATGGTATGTATGGTATGTATGGTATGGTATGGTATGGTATGGTATGGTATGGTATGTTATGTATGGTATGTATGGTATGTATGGTATGGTATGGTATGGTATGGTCTGTTATGGTATGTATGGTATGTATGGTATGGTATGGTATGGTATGGTATGGTATGGTCTGTTATGGTATGTATGGTATGTATGGTATGGTATGGTATGGTATGGTATGGTATGGTCTGTTATGGTATGTATGGTATGTATGGTATGATATGATAAGGTGTGGTGTAGTATGGTATGGTATGGTATGGTATGGTATGGTATGGTATGGAATGGTCTGTTATGGTATGTATGGTATGTATGGTATGTATGGTATGGTATGGTATGGTATGGTATGGTCTGTTATGGTATGGTATGGTATGGTATGGCCAACACACCGTCTATGGTGTCATGGAGCGGATAACAAAACTAAAATAATTATCATTTACCTTTCTGCCAAATGAGTGATTACACACCCTGCTTAAAATGCATAGCAAAATTGCTATTCCACACGTATGTAATTTCACATATAAGTAATATTGCACACGTGTGTAAAAGTTGTGCATGCGAACAAAGCATAAAGGTAGTGAAACAAGTCCACATTTACTCACGGTAGTATAACATGTGCACCTGCCAACAACTACGTGCAAACGGTAGTGAAATTTGCATATGTACAAATGCGTCCATACGGCGAGAATTGCTCACATGCTTAAATTTACATATATGCAATGATTTAGACATAATCTCCGTATGAACAAGGCATAAATATACACATGTGTGCAATAGAAAATTGGTGTCGAATATCCCCATTTCCAATCCTTTGATTATAGAACATTTCTCCGTTAGGAAGTGTATATATGTTGAGCTTTATTTTACTTATACGACATTAAGACAGATATTTACCTGTCAACGATTAAGTGCAAACAACTATTTATTTACGATGGTAAAATTATCATATAGGGAAATGCGTCTATAGACGCGAGATTTGCTAATTTCAGAAAATGTGCATACATGCAATAGTTTACTTATATGTAAACGCTGATCTTTCTAAGTACCCTTCTTTATATATGTTGATAGATCCTGTATTCACAAATGTTTATAATAATAAATAATAACGCTTTTTTTATCAGCCCGTTCTTCTAATTTTACACACAACGTTTGAGGTAAGAACGGTCCCGAAACGTTATTTGCAAAAATAGATTATCAAGGAAAGGCATTTGAAAAAAAATCGCCGCTTCAAAATGTCCCTCAGAGATAGTATGTTAATATTGTATAAACCATACGAAATGCTAACCGACAGTAGGCATCTTAATATTTCAATTTAGTTTGGGAAAAAGTTAAATTTGAGAACAAGTTATACCAGAATCAGTTATAATAATCTAAAATTGATGTTGCTGCTAACATCAATAGAAATGTTTTATTCATATCAGTACTCTTAAATGTACTCCGTATTGGATAAACATAAAACATCATGTCCAATAATACTCATAGTATGCATAGTCACGATTAGAGAGATTAAAGTTGTCAAGATGATATATATACGGATTGGTCGATTTTTATCTATATTAATCAACTGATAAAAGTTTACCAAAATAAAAATGAAACTTAAAAGTCAGCACAATTATCAAATGTTAAAATTCGAAATAAATATAAATCAATTTATAACGTCATTTTGCTAAGTTGGCTTTAGAAATGTTTTAATTGTTTTTTCTATCTATATGGCTTTAGACAATTTTAAAATTTGTGATTTTGTGTCTGTATCTGTTAAAGTAACGCTTGTTCTTTTAATTAAAATTATTTTTGAGAAAAAAAAATGACCCTATATATTTCGTACGTATGAGAGTATTCATCAACAGTGCGAAAATAAAATAAATGAACATATCAACTAGTCCTGTGTTCCTTTTTTAGAATATTTGATGTCAAGATTAGTCCAATTTTATTGTATGGATCTGAAATATGGGGGTACACATATTTTGACCAAATAGAGAGAATTCATCTATTGGCATGTAAAAAGTTTCTTGGGGTGAAAATGAGCACACCAAACGTAATGATATATGGGGAATGCGGGAGATATCCGCTCATCATAAACTCCCAGGTGAAAGTTGTTAAATACTGGCTGAGACTCCTAAGTATGCCCTCTTATCGTTTACCAAAAAAATGTTATGAAATGATGATTCTACATGACGGTCATGGACACAAAAACTGGGTATCGGATATTAAAGAGCTGTTATATAAAACTGGTTTTAATCATGTGTGGTATGAACAAACTGTTGAGTGTCCTTCGAAGTTTATAAGTGATTTTACGCGAAGACTAAAGGATATATACCAACAAAACTGGCTCAGTAAACTTACACTTTCTTCAAAATGTGACACTTATTTGGGTTTTAAGCCATATATTTACACTGAGTACTATTTATCATGTATTACCATTTACCATTTACCATTACGATTTATTGATTGAAAAGGGCAGATATTTTAATATGAAAAGAGACGATAGATTATGTAAATCATGTTCTACAAATGTAATAGAAAATGAATATCATTTCTTGCTCGTGTGTCCGTTATATTGTAAAATCAGAAGACAATACCTTAAGGAATTTTATTATGTTCATCCCTCGTTGGAGAAATTTTCATCCTTAATGAAATGTAATAAGTATGATGTTATAAAAAATCTTGCAATGTTTGTGTACCATGCCATGAACATTAGGAAATCCAAATGTTAGTTATGATTGTCGACATGATTGCCATATATTTTGTATTTTGTATTTTTGAAAAATGTACTATAGGCCTGTGGCCTTTCAGTATTGAATAAAGATTGATTGATTGATAGTCCTAGTAAATTTGAAAGTAGATTATTGTATATAGATGGATTGCGCAGCTAAGATAAAAGACGTGCGAGGGAGAATTATCTGTTCATGCTTGCTCATTAGAAAGAATAATATTTCATTTGCGCAACCCATTTGCGCTACACTTTGCCTTTGGTTAGGCTACTTATAATAAGGACTACACTTATCACGATAAACAAATTTTAAATAATGATGTTTTTGCTTCAATTGTTTTAAAAATTGCATACATGTAACAATTGCCTGCCTTGAATATATTTATATTTATAATGAACATATATATATATGCTGACCAAGTAACATTAACATTGTTCGTGCTATGTCGATGAAAGAATGGTATTTAAAACCATTTCGAGATCTGAATTCAAATGTTGAAAAACACATAAAATCTAATTGCACACATCCTCAAAGGGGGCTGATGTCAGTGGTGATGGGGTTGAGCCGATGGGGAGGAAGTGTGTGTGTGTGTGGAGTTGGTCATAATTTGAATAAAAATTAAATCTCAACCCGCGTGAAAGATCTGTGGATTAATTAAATCTTAACGAGCGTATAGAGCGGGTCATCAATCCAATGTTAAAATATAGCCGTTCCTGCTGAACTTCGTCTGATTGTGGTCAACTATATTCACTTCCAAATCAAACTACGGAATTACGAAATGGAATGTCATTGAACTCAGCTGATGTGTACTTGACCATGCATTACATAGCTTTAATTAAACACGCATAATGCAACACAAAAACATAAACATTGCTTGCATAATACATACTTTGTATTCTTCCCTTTCCATTAAAATATTTTTATAAGCAGGTTTATACTCATGTTTATACACTTAATTAATTATAAATTCCTGTTATGTTTTGTTTACATAATACCACTTCCATTTATATGATCAACATATGTTCCGGTTGATAACAAGTACAGTGTATTCCTTAATTCTAAATCGACATTGCTTAAATCCGACATCCCTTTAAACCGACATTTTATACCAGTATAACAATATAACTTATTCAATAATTCAATAATTTATTCAATAATAGTTTAACTTATGGGTAGGCAATGCTGTTAGGGTTAGGGTTCACTTTAACAGCGGTGGATTGAATATTGAAGCGAGAATGAGAGAGTTAAAGGTTGCCAATTTAAAATGATACCTTTCAAGGTGTCTGCGAAATGACTGCCAGGTCGGAAATAATGTTCAAATGTTTATTATGCCGGATCAATGTCGAGAATAGAACCGAAATGAACTCAAGAACTCCACTGTGTATCGGTGATCGATATCGATTGATGGATAGAGTAATCAGATATGCACGCAATCGTAATCCATCAGACTAATTAACCTCTAGATTCAAGTCAGTAGATTACCTTTATTTTGACATAAGTTCGCATTTCATGCTTTACTGACAATTCGTTAGAATTGTTTAAATTTTTACATCGTAATGTCTCGGGAAGCCGTGGTCGATACCTGATTTAGCTGTAGGGATATGTAGTGCTTGTGATAGGTGCCTGACTCTGAGGGTGTGGGCTCGAACCCTGTAATTGACGCGTCTCGAAAAAGGAAGACGAAATGTTACAAATGCAGATAATGTGAACCACAATATAACAATGTTGTAAACATTTGTTCACTATTTAACTGGCAATTTATAAATCAATTCTATAGTTAATAACGAAAATCATGTATCTGTAAGGAGTCAGCTTTATGTAATAAATGTCAGTCAATGTAAGTTCTAATGTAAGGCTAACTTCCCGGAAATAATCCGTTCTTTGTTGCCAGCGTAATTTGGTCAATCGATCTTCCCTGAACCAACCAAAAGTTTCTAATTTGCGGACCATTTCTTTTCCATATGCCATAACCACTCCCAAAACACGTGAAAAATTAGAAAATTGAGGAGATTATCAGCAGAAAGCATTATCGTCATCCCCCCCTTCTAATTGCGTGTAAACGACGTTAAACGATTAAGAGCAGAAAACATTATCGTCATCACCCCTTCTAATTGCGTGTAGACGACGTTAAACGACTCAGCCTCTGTTATATAATTACAATGGTTGATGATTCAGACGTCCCAAGAAACACCCCGCTGACATGAAAAACTAGAGCAGGGAATTCTCAATAACAATCTGACATCTACCAATAGTACATTGTCCCTTGACGCAAGCTATATCGTTATTTAATTTCGGGAGCGGCATTCACATAAGCAGTGTTTGCTTGTTTGCCAATCCCGATTTCATTTTAATTGAAATAAAAATATGTTTAAACCATATCGGTGATAAGTCTTGATACCTGTTAATCTTCATATTGTAACTGGTAGATGTAAAGTTGATGTCTTCTGTTTGGCAGAGTACGTTAGGTTAAGCAGCTTAAATGGAATGCCGATTTCAGATTTTGGGAATCAGACGGGCTGAATGACGCCTACTATAACATAGGTGTTGTCCGACGCGAATGGATAACCGAATCTGAAGCACAATATCGCCTGGGTGATACGCGTATCTCTCAATCTGAATCAACACTACTTGGAGGCGTTCTTCTAACTGATACATTATCAACTAAAGCAAGAATTGGCAGGTGCCCGTCAGAAAGCCAGATATGTGGGTCTTAATCATTCTCAAATCCACCCATTTACATGTGTTGAAATCTGGTTGAGAATTATACCTATAACGACTCTATAGTTGTGAAATATTACCTTATATTAAGGGTCAACAAGCTCAACTTACACAGCGATATTTTGCACGTATTGTATACAGGGGCTCCATAACAGATCATCAACAGACTCTACTACTGCAAATTTGGGATTGTGGACTCTTGTTGGATATATTGATAAATGTCAACACATATTTTGGACGTCTATGTAAATTTTCCTGTAACGACTTTGCCAAAAATATATTCTGTGCAGCAATTTCAACCTCCACAAAATCCCCTAAAATCTGCAATGATTTGCTATCAATACTCTCAAATTATACGATGTTGAAAAATGGCGACGAATTGGAAATACATTTGTACATAGATACGAGGAACATTCATGGCTTACGATAATATCCTTTAATACAAATATGTATATATCAACGTGTTAACAACAAACTGACCTATCATATTCTCTGGCATCCTCGATAATCCAGCGCTATTGTTCCGATAAATCTACACACAAGTATCGGAACAATAGCGCTGGATTATCGAGGATGATTCTCTGGTAATTAGCATAATGTACATCCTGACTATAAATCTGCCTTTCGAGTATGCATACAAATTTCATGGCGTGGTAACAGTTCTACAGAGTGCAAACTTTGCCATATATACCTTCCATACTCGTATATTGCTGCTACATTGTGAACATGTTTACTGCGACAGAATTTTGTTCTTTATCTTTACGATCGATTTTCTTGAAGTAGAAACCTATGTTACATTTGAATTGCAAGATGAAACATACATGCTAGCTTTCATTCTGGGAGACCTAACTGATTTGAACCAATATATTTAACACGAAACATGGAAAACAATTGTTTTAAAATTGTCACTGTATGTTTTCAAAATCACATGCCACCTGTTACAATGTTACACTTAATGATTAATCTACTCTGTTACCTCTGCTACATACTACTAGTTTATGACTTATTATTGTGTATATAATGTATATGTACATGGTGTTAACTATAACTAGTGTTTAAGGAGCTAGTATATATACATGTGTATTACACCTTGAGTGTCTATTAGCCACCATTCATGTCTAAACGTTTTGTAAGAATGTGTATATATTCCAAAATGTAAGTTGTATATAACTGGAGGAAATAATTACATGCAATCTATCTCTTTATAGTTGGTACTCGTGGTAATAATGGTTGGCACCCCCTGAAAGTTATGGGAATGAAATGTTATATAAACAACGTAACGTGTCAGTTTCGATTATTGTTTCGGTACATGTTACTACTGGGTGTGTTTTTGTGAATAGTGTCCTTGAGCAGTTGCTATTTCTCCATTTGTATTTCAAAATACCAAAGAAAGAGGAATACATGAAAAAGGAAATTTATTCAAAATAGTTCATTCCTTGTGTCTTGAGATCTTGACATTGGTGTATTGTTACAGTATTTGGGTGTTCTCATTTTGGTTCAAATAAATAATGAAAAGTTGCATATGTAAAACAAATCTACTCAACCCAAATGTACACAAACTCTTTCATGGAATCTCATTCTCACACAATACGTACATGGCAAGTATTCTTTACACCATGTTTTTGTGCTATTTAATTTCGAAAATACCATAATATCGAACAAAACTAATTGTCCATGCATTTAATTTGCTAAAATCTATTTTCCGTTTAGGGGTGTCAACCATTTTTACCATGAGTATATTTGCCAGCGCATGCTGGTTAAGCAACTGAAATTGAATGCCGAATTCGAGAGTATTTTAATGATTTCACATTTGCTTGAAGGATGCAAAACCATTGTGGTTGTGCTTGGATTTCGGTGAAACTTCAGTCTGATTAAAATCGACGGTTTTCCGTGGAATAAAAATTGCCGGAATACGAGGTCGTAGGGGCGGAATCTACAGAGCCTGTTCGTATCCCGGTAGATATATTATTTTGCAAATTTTATTCCTCGGAACAAGGTCGATTTTAATCAGACTGGGTGAAACTTCTAAACATCGGCTGGAATTCGCAGAGTACAAGGCGATTATTCAGGGACGGTGATTATAAGTTTAAAATCCATAATGACTATCAGCAATTCTTTGTCAATTGAATCAGTTGAACCGACCACCCCAGAGTGAAGCAATAATCATAAGCATCGACTGTCCTAACAGCATATCCAATCCGCCACCGAGACATAACCATCGTTGTATCATAAATTGTATCTCCTTGAAAACGAGAATTATTTCTGATATACGCTCGTAGCTTTATTGGGGAGCATATTTCTTTCAGAACGAGTATTTAAGAACAACATTGTTAAACATCACATACATATACACACGTTATGAGGTACTCTTGAATAAGAGATATAATTTTTAAATGTTAATTTTTATATATATTTTGGATAATAAAACATTCGTATAAGCTGTACACCAGGGGTTATGTACTTATTTCGCTACCAGCAGGTAGACGATATAACTCAACGTGCGACAGGGCGTTATCCAACATTTATGTAAATATCAAAATTGTCGTAAATCATCAAAAATTAACAAACAAAAAATAAGTTGCTTTCAATCACTTCACCTAACTTTCTCTTGACCCACTTATAATCTAAACGATAGACCCGTCGTTTATTGGATTAAATACGGTAGCCTATACGATGTCCAGTCGCTGTCAGAAATTCTGCGACTTCCGGTAATCGCTCTCTTGGGGTCCTGATTACCAAGTATATTTCATACAGAAGATTAGCATAATACATTTAAAACATATATTTATCATAATAGTCACGCTGTGAATTTTCAATTACCTAAAATACTTTCAGTAAATTATAATTGCATTTCCAGACGTTTTCCTTAATTTATGGTGCAGATCATTTGGCGAAAAGGTAGAGCACTAAGAGTATAACTAAACATTGAAAACTTGAGTATTGTGTGGACAAAGGCTCGCTCATTTGATTAAACATTGATCCTGATGTATCGAATAGTATCCACTGTGGATATTGACGCCTATTGACACACACCTTGACAGTGACTCGGTGAAGTAACTCAGACATTTCATTCTTAGTTAAGTGTCTATTGAATCAAATTTACACCCAGTAGCGTGGTCATTGGATAGATCAGGGCCCCCTTTCACAAAGCACTAAGGTGATCGTAAGTCACTAAGGTAACCTTAGTGCGATGTTAAAGAATGGGAGTTAAGCCGGCGGTTCAACAAAATGAAGCGCTTCGTAGCGCTCATTGATCGCTCAATGTAGCGCTCAATGAGAGCTTCTTGTCTCTTGAACGACACAGTGCAAATTCCTCGAAGTTTGCTCGCCTTGCTACGTAGCGCTACATCGAGAGAGGTTTGAATACTTTGAAACCTATCTTGAAAACGGCCCAGGTTAACCTTAGTTAAGGTTGCTTTGTGAAAGGATGCTCAGGAGATGAACTGTATATTGGATCGACAGTGTCAGTACCTCGAACACTCAACACAAGCTTAATAACTGAGATCAACACCAGCGCAAACACAGGCTGTCAATATTCTGAGCTTCTCTGTGATCAGAGAGTTATTATTAAACCAACTTGTCCCAAACTTTCGAGTATCTCCATCGTGACATGGCATCAGTACGACGGGTGTTCGATATAATGTTTATGATTGGGTTAGCCGTCAGTCGTCCTCAGCCGTATTAGTTACGAGAATTGTTATTATACCATCCTGCCAAATCTTTGGAGGATATTGACCAAGAGATGGAAAGTACCAAGATTGACAGGGTATCAATACCACTGGCGCTCGATAAATTGTAATGTATGCAGACCTCAGTTCACAGTGTCTTTAAGTGTCCAGGTATCAGAGAATCGTCGTTAGACCACCTGTCTGTCTCAGTCCGTGTAGGATATTGGTGGAGAGATGACATGGACCCGGACTGACATGACACCAATACAGTAGTATAACATTGTATTTATTGGTTTGTTGATGTCAAAAACTTTAGATACATCTACTCTTGGCCTCATGGAAACTTACACGAATATAATCATACTGTGGACTTTTGTGGTTTGTCGATGGATTTGGTACATTGTGGATTTGTCTTAGGAGATGTTGTCCTTAGGGATTTTGTCCATTGAGGATTCTGTAAATACGTTAATTTATGCAGACCTCACTTCACAGTGTTCTTAAGTTCAGAGAAATCAGAGAACTGTTATTAAACCAGAATATTCAACTCCTTGGTTCATATTTATCATAAAGGACGAGATGTGGACGTCTAACACTGTATCAGCGCCTAGAGCATGCTTTCGAGCGTGGATATGTGC
Organism: Gibbula magus; assembly: GCA_936450465.1. Taxonomy (NCBI): domain Eukaryota; kingdom Metazoa; phylum Mollusca; class Gastropoda; order Trochida; family Trochidae; genus Gibbula; species Gibbula magus. The sequence goes on from OW388306.1 coordinate 6,852,886, forward strand.
GCTTTATAAATATGCAATATTATTATCATCATCATCTGAGAGAACCACACGCTCGAAAATCTGCTAATAATGCAAATCAAGTAAAACACACACTAATCATATATTTAGTCATCCTGGATACAAGGCCACTGGTTTCGCTCGCATTATCTAAATGAAATCAATCGCTTATTTACAAGATGGAGGGCCAAAAGTAAATTACTCGAAGTTCGTTAAATAAAGAAAATTATACGCGTTCCGGTAATAATTTCGTTGATGATATATTTAGTCCTCGTGGAAAACAGATTAGCCCTCGCTTCGCTAAAGAAAAACAGAGTACTGTTTGTAAGCAAAGCGGGGGGGGGGGGGGGGGGGGGGGGGGGGGGAAATCGCCTGGTTCAAGGTTAACCTTTAGTGAAATATTTTTAAAAGCTTCGATGCGGCGATCTAATTTATTTAATATATGTGTTTTAATGATTTATTGTGTTCCAAAGGTCGATTACGGCCGGGCAGTTTTACCAAATGTATTTTATATGTATTCTGTTATTTTATTGTAAACTGCGTGACACTTGAATAAACTATTTTCTCTCTCTAAACCAACAAGCAAGCACTCTGTACACAGTTGAAGAGGTGTGTCAGGAAATGGGACGAGGGCGTCACAAGTGTGTCACCTGTCGTCCAGGCGAGAAGAGAACGCACGTGACATGTCACATCGTATCACACCGCAGCCATGATGTCACGTCCACGTGCCGGAAATACAGGTCAGAACAACAAACCTTTGATTGTATTTGTTGTGACGGCTACTCCAGGATGACCCCAATCTCTCCCTACTGAGGCTACTCCACTCTGTTGTTCCACCTCTGTGGGAAGAGAATGGGATAACCCACATATATTCATGCTTTCATGTAGTTTGGGGTTTCATTGGGTATAGCCATTTTTATTTTGCATATTTGCATGATATTTAAAAAAAGAAATGCGCTTGTACACACATACACACAAGCGCTGACAAACATGCAAAACACATGCACGCAAACGCACACAAACAAACATGTACTAACATCACGAACATGCAGACACAAACACACATGCACGCACACGCACACATACATGCACTAACATCATAAGCATGCATACACAAACACACATACACGCACACACAAGCATGCACTAACATCATAAGTATGCATACACAAACACACATGCATGCACACACAAACATGCACTAAGATCATAAGCATCATACACAAACACACATGCATGCACACACAAACATGCACTAAGATCATAAGCATCATACACAAACACATGCACACACACGCACAAACAAGCATGACTAACATCATAAGCATCATACACAAACACACATGCATGCACACACAAACATGCACTAACATCATAAGCATGCATACACAAACACACATACACACACACGCACAAACAAGCATGTACTAACATCATAAGCATGCATACACAAACACACATACATGCACACACAAACATGCACTAACATCATAAGCACGCATACATAGACACACACATGCACGCACACGCACACACAAACATCATAAGCATGCATACACAAAAACACATGCACGCATTCACACACACAAACATCATAAGCATGTATACACAAAGGGAATACATTCTCTGCATCAGCGAAGAGGCGACGGAAGCCATCGAGTAGGCTACATAACAATGTCACGTTCAGCTATGTAATACCGAGAAATCTCAGAGGAGTGGATACAATACACACATATAAGTATGTTTAATCATCAAATCTTTAACAGCTTTAACTTTTCTTACAAAGCATGTCTTTATGTTAAAGTGATTGTGTCGTTTGCAATTCAAATTGTGTAAATTTGAAAATTGCAAATCATCATCAAATGTGTTATTGATGTAATATTAAGTCTCGGAAAACTATTTTAAAACTATTTAACCGATATTTTTCAAGTTTTTCAACATTAATATCAAAAGTGTTTCCCCAATAAAACCGTTGCTAAAAATAGAACAAGCCCTCAGAATTTCTGTGTCAGAACAAAATAAGAAAATAGAGCCATGGGCTCTGTAGCTCATCAGGATTTTATTTATTATCTAAGGTTGAATATCTAAGTTATCTCAAGTAATACATTGTTAACAAGCAAAAAATAGATTTTTAGATCATGACCCCTGTGACCTGTATTTGGAGTCACAGGGTCACCAATCCTACAATTAAGAATCACCTTTGACCAAAGAGTCTCTACACAACTTTTCAGCTCTCTAGACCTTTTGGAAATGGAGAAGAAGATGAAAACAGGTTTTTGAAGATGTGACCCCTGTGACCCCATTTGGGGTCACGGGGTCACAAAATCTACAATTTAGAATCCCCATGGGCCAGGGAGTCTGCACACAATTTTTCAGCTCTCTAGACCTTTTGGAATTTGAGAAGAAAATGATAATAGGGTTTTAAGGATGTGACCCCGGTGACCCAATTTGGGGTCAAAGGGTCACGAAATCTACAATTTAGAATCCCCATGGGCCAAGGAGTCTGCACACAACTTTTCAGCTCTCTATACCCTTTGGAACTGGAGAAGATGAAAATAGGTTTTTAAGGATGTGACCCCTGTGACCCCATTTGGGGTCACGGGGTCACAAAATCTACAATTTAGAATCCCCATGGGCCAAGGAGTCTGTACACAACTTATCAGCTCTCTAGACCTTTTGGAACTTGAGAAGAAGATGAAAATAGGTTTTTAAGGATGTGACCCCTGTGACCCCATTTGGGGTCACGGGGTCACGAAATCTACAATTTAGAATCCCCATGGGCCAAGGAGTCTGCACACAACTTTTCAGCTCTCTAGACCTTTTGGAACTGGAGAAGAAGATGAAAATAGGTTTTTAAGGATGTGACCCCTGTGACCCCATTTGGGGTCACGGGGTCACGAAACCTACAATTTAGATTCCCCATGGGCCAAGGAGCCTGCACACAACTTTTCAGCTCTCTAGACCTTTTGGAACTTGAGAAGAAGATGAAAATAGGTTTTTAAGGATGTGACCCCTGTGACCCCATTTGGGGTCACGGGGTCACGAAATCTACAATTTAATATCCACATTACCCAAGGAGTCTGCACACAACTTTTCAGCTCTCTAGACCTATTGGAACTGGAGAAGAAGATGAAAATAGGTTTTTAAGGATGTGACCCCTGTGACCCCATTTGGGGTCATGGGGTCACAAAATCTACAATTTAGAACCCCCATTGGCCAAGGAGTCTGCACATAAAATTTCAGCTCTGTGGAGTCATTGGTTCTGGAGAAGAAGTCGAAAAAGCGAAAAGTTTACGGACGGATGGACGGATGGACGGACGGACGGATGGACGGACGGACGGACGCCGGACACCATGCCATGCCATAAGCCCATCGGGCCTTTCAGGCCTGATGAGCTAAAAATGGGCATCTTCTCTTGAAAATTCATTTCCATAAAGAAATTTCATATTTGAAACATGATCGTTTTCAAACATGAATTTGTATCAAACCATTTCGTTATTAACTTCAGTTCATTATAACAAAAATACTAAGCCGAAAGAATACAATTTTGGCGGGAGGTCGTGGCACACATGGATACGCCTACTTTTCTGAGCAACTCTGATTAACCCCTTTTGTGCTGAAGACATCAACAAGAGCCAAGATCGATTCCAATTACTCAAGCGATCAGAGACACGTGCGGTGTGTGGGATGTAGTGTCTGATATCGACTAGACGACACTGTACAGACTATATTGCAAGAGAAACTGGTATTAAAATTTAGCCCGGGAGCCATTAGACTACAAATTAGTCTATTAAATAGTTTCCCGTATTTTTCGCATTTTAAAATGTAAGCTTTTAAATATGTATGTTGATACTTGTAGACATTTTTAACATTTAGTCTATGAACTATTTTGTGGTTAATGTAAGGAGAGCCTAACATTAATCTGTGGATAGTATGCTCATAATTTGATAAATTAAGAAGTTATAATTTAGTCTTTAAAAGAAATGTTATTATCTTGAAGACTGGAGAGGCTAAAATGCAATCTATGAAATTGGATTTGGTAATTAAATGAACCAAGTAATTAAATGAGGCGAAATATGGCATACTGATTACTGTATTTCCTCCAATAAGCGACGGGTATGCTACAGGTTTACTAAGGAGTTACGTATCATATGAGATAGATATCAGCCATCTTGTTTTGTGCATTATGTGAAAATAGAATCGCTGTATTTTTTTATCAACTTTTACAACTTTTTAATAATAAAACATAGAATATCCATAAAGTAACAAATAAGTCATCATAAGACTAATCAACACTTTCTTGTTACGCCGTAGCAAAGTGTTTTTGGTCTTGGTTCTGAACTTGATGACCTTTGGGACATTTAAATGTTTTTTTTAAATAAAATAAAAACATGAACATGGTATAAAGATCAACTGAGATATAACATTAGTTTTCGACATTTTCAAAATTTGATGATTCAGACATACAAACGTTGTTATATATTTATCACTACATATGTTGAGTGTCATTTTCAGAAGCTTCAAATAGTCATACTAAAACCGCCGGACAACTGTTTCGATGTGATTTGAGCCATGTATTTTATTCATTTATTCTTTTGAAACATTTTTGGAACCTTTGATATGTGACTCACGAAATTCTGTTTCTCGCGGATTATACTGATCTGACAAAACTTGAATTGAAGAGAGGAGCCAGATATATGCTGGTATTAATTTATTCCTTTGTGTGTCGATTTGTACAGTGTTTGAAATCGGGTTCCTGAAGAGAGATTGATTCATTGATTCACTTCATTTATTCTACACATATTATAATTTTTTTAATAAGAAAAAACCAAACAGATTTCAGTTATATTTTGTTCAGAGTCAACTCTGAAAGTCAAATGACGAATATATTACATTCATATTCTGAGAGAGAGAGAGAGAGAGAGAGAGAGAGAGAGAGAGAGAGAGAGAGAGAGAGAGAGAGAGAGAGAGAGAGAGAGAGAGAGAGAGAGAGAGAGAGAGAGAGAGAGAGAGAGAGAGAGAGGGAGGGAGGGAGGGAGGGAGGGAGGGAGGGAGGGAGGGAGAGGAGAGAGAGAGAGAGAGAGAGAGAGAGAGAGAGAGAGAGAGAGAGAGAGAGAGAGAGAGAGAGAGAGAGAGAGAGAGAGAGAGAGAGAGAGAGTGAGAGAGAGAAGAGAGAGAGAGAGAGAGTACCCTGATATTAATAATTAATAACTAATAAATCACCCGAAAAAGATGAAGACGGTCCCCTCACAAATCAGAGCATTTGACTCACCCATCACTTGCTTTGATCACCATTACAAGTTGCAAAATAATCTACATTCATTTCTCTGAATATATTTAGTTTTCAAATATTTATTTTAACATAAATCTATACCTAATATACCTGAATGACGTATTTTGTGAGTCTAACAACTTTAATGAAATAAAATTTGCAAATGTCGAAAGGGCATAATGAATATATGCAAACACGCCGCATTCATCTCAGATAAAATATTTTGTCAGTAATTAGAAAGTGATATTTCAGAATAATGATATTGATATGTATTAAGTTTTAACATAAAACAATAAATAATGTAGGAGAGTTCTCATTTCGTAATCAATAAATTTATCACAAGAAAACAAGACGTAGGGTATTTATTTACTTGATAACTCCTACGCAAAGATAGCGAATAAACGTTATTGAAATGACTATTTCAAAGATATGAAAACAAATTACCAGTCATTTGCTTTATTTCACACCAAAATACAAAAGTCATATTACCGACGATCATATCATCGTGACAGTACATGTTGGTGTATGTGTAGTGCTCTAAATTGTAAAAATAAATTACCAAACCATAGTAACCCATAGTAAACGTAAATGTAGATTTTAACGTAAATGTAATAGTAGATGTTGACGTAATTTGTAGATATACTTTCAACTGTTGATGTACATGTGTCAACATGATGACATAAGACAAAATACCTATTTCTGATTAGTTGTAGCCTATTTCTGATTAGTTGTAGCCAACTTTTTATCAGTTGTAACCAACTTTTTATCAGTTGTAACCAACTTTTGATCAGTTGTAGCCAACTTCCGATCAGTTGTAGCCAACTTCCGATCAGTTGTACATGTATCGACATCCGATCAGTTGTATCGAACTTTTGATGAGTTGTATCGAACTTCCGATCAGTTGTATACAACTTCTGATCAGTTGTATACAACTTCTGATCAGTTGTATCGAACTTCTCATCAGTTGTTGCCAACTTCCGATTAGTTGTATCCAAAACCCGATCAGTTGTACATGTATCGACATCCGATTAGTTGTATCCAAATCCCGATCAGTTGTAGCCAACTTCCGATAAGTTGTATCCAACTCCTGATCAGCTGTATCCAACTTCTGATCAGTTGTCGCAAACCTCTGATCAGTTGTAGTCTACTTCTGATCAGTTGTTGCCAACTTCTGATCAGTTGTATCCAACTTCTGATCAGTTGGCGCAAACCTCTGATCAGTTGTAGCCAACTTCCGATCAGTTGTATCCAACTTGTGATCAGTTGTATCCAACTTGTGATCAGTTGTAGCCAACTTCCGATCAGTTGTATCAAACGTCTGATCAATTGTAGCCAAATTCCGAGTGGTCAAAGTTTGAATTGAATTGCCTATTCTGTGGGTGACACTTAACAAACTTAATCCATAATGAAGTGAAGACCATGTTATATTTCGTAATTACTAACGATCATAGTGTTATTCTAGAAGCCACCAGAACTCATTTTCATCAGTGAAACTGTTGCTGGCCTGTTTTCAATTCTGCATTCATTTCATTTAGTGAATACTGATTGTATTAATGTTAATTTTCATATGATTAGTATTCCGAGTAAATTATTCATATACAATATCATAAACTGGTGTAGTCATAAAGAATGTATAATTAAATATATTAGCTTGTGCTGAACACAGCTTGATGTTGTGAATTTATTTGCAAATTGATAAAAGTATGCGAGTTAAATATACCGAGACAACCAACAAAGTGTTTAATTTACAATGGTGAATAATTAGACATAGAAATAAGCTTAACAAAGAATGAGTTTGTCAATATATATGCAAAGTGATAAATCTATGTGCAGCCGTTTGCACTCCAATGGACTGTCGCATTCGTTAGCAACTTAATCTAATATATTTGGAAGTGATAAACACTTTATGTAACCAAAATACTAACATCATCGTTCTGGCCTCATCTTGTCCACCGGTCAAATTCGTAGAAAGGATAAGTAAATAACTCCTTGCAGCCATATATGTTTTGTTTTGCATACTATTTAATTTGGCTTTGATACCTGCTCAACATATGTGCTGATTTCAGTTTAAATAAAAAAACATCATTCAACCTGCATATTCCTCCCCAATCTTCAAATATACAGGCAAAACTAGTTAGAGATAAATGCAAAGTTTGAATTTATGAATAATGATATATTATGTTTTCATTGACACACAGATAAAATATCAATCATAACATAAATTCCATAACTAATTTGGTCCAATATATATGATAATTACACACACTATACACATCCCATGTACATGCACACTGGTTTATATGTCCCTTAAAACAATACCAACCCAAAATTGTATTTTTGTCTGTTATAGATAAGTTTCCAATTTTACGTTCGACTGTTTAACGATGTATTGTCCTGTTTTTGATAAAAACAAATCATTACTTCCACCTTTATATCGTCACTATAATGAGTCGACATGCATAAGAACAACAATTTCGGCAACAGTAAGTACTGCTCGATAAAATAACACCATTTATAACGTTTGACATAGGTGACTCTAACAACTCCCCAGAACCTCTGCATAAATATATGGTTGTCTCAGTGTAGATTACGTCTAAATGTTTAATCCTGCATGTAGTTTGTATGTTGTTTTGTAGTTGGTTCTCCAATGGTATATGTATATTGCTGCTGTTTGTATCCGTACAGTGCTAATAGTGAGTGTTCCATGTGTGCTTAGATCATGGCTTCTTTAAATATAGTTCTTTAAGTATAATTATGAAATTACTTGATTAACCGACAAGTTAAATAGGCTACGTAATATTATTCGGCAATGGCTTAAGTAAGTAAGACATATCGAGCGTTGTTGTCTAATCGTTTAAATCGTTAGCCAGAATTTAGAAGTAAGTTTAAATCGCTTTCAACTATTGACACATTAAGGCCCTCATAGTCTTACTGGGTTTAACTTATTCTCAATAGTAATGTACAATAAGCGCTCATGGCAGTGTGGGAGTTCAGTCACGGAATCGGAATGCGATTGGTTTGGAACGTGCGTCATTTGCATATAGAGCGTCGAATATACATCACAACGCGCTACTGAACATATACACACAGAAAAAAGTTAAGCACCCCCTGACATTTTCATATAGCTGAATGTGAGAAACAAGTCAGCTCTGCTATGACCCTAAATTAGTCTGAGATTTTTTTTTTCAGATAGAACAGCCATCTAGCAAGACAGAAACGCACCAATATGTAGCTGTTATCATTTAATAGCGATGACGTCATGTTTACACAATGTCCCCAAAAGTATGGAGCTGCAAGTGAAACCAAACACATTCTCATTGGTATTGTCACTTCTAAATGTTCTTTGTAGACACTAGTGTACATGTTCAATAAGAATGATCAGCAGCTGCATGGTAGGACCGCCACGTACCCGGATGACACACTGCACGAAACCACGTCTCATGCCTCCAGTCAGACGTCGGATCTGTTCTTGTGTCAATAACATCCACTCGGCGTGCAGAGCTGCCTCCAACTCATGTAAATTCTGTACTGGAGGGTTCCAAGCCTGGAGTCGCCGCCCTAGAATATCCCACACACGCTCCAGAGGGTTCAGATCTTGGCTTACTGCTGGTCAGGGTAAAGTTGTCATTGTATGTAATCGACAACGGCACGTGATCGGTGAGGCCGGGCGTTGTCGTCCATGTACTGTGGTCGTGTAGCAAGTGCATGGTTATCGAAATAAGGAACAACGACCGACTGTTGCACGTCCCGGATGTATGGAGCTCACGTTAAGTTGCCCACGATGGTGACCAAATCCAGCTTGCTGTCATGAGACAGGCATCCCCATACCATAACAGAGCCACCTCCATACACAACAGTTGGCTGTATGTTCCTGGATTCTTCTGTCTCCAAACACGTGCACGCCCATCAGTAATATGGAGCAAGAATCGACTCTCGTCAGACAAATGGTTTTTCTGCTAGATCCTCAATGTTGTCTGTCCAAACACCATGTCAAACGTGCTCGTTTATGATGGTCTCTCAACAAGGGACGTTTAATTACCCTTCTTGCCTTTAGTCCTGCCGATTTGAGGCGATTTCTGACTGTTCTGGTGCTGATGTTTCGATTTGGTAACCACAGACGTTTCAGCTGAGGACTTGTCAGGAAGGGTTCTCGGCGTACATGTCGAAGAAGGTGCCGGTCCTTTCGAGGTGTAGTGACAGTAGGTCTTCCAGACCTTGGACGGTCCATTGCACTTCCTGTGTAATACCGTTGGCGGTTCCAGGAATTTGGAAAAAATTGTCCCTTCGTGCCATGTTCAATAGATATGCTTGAATGGCTATGGAAAGCAACGTTACATACCACCAAATGCAGTTGGGCCATACTGCTTTTTTGTGATCCTCGAGCATAGCATCAGCACGTGCATGCCCTGAACGTGTAGGCGCGACTGTCACGCATCACTGGTTGGAACGCACAACCACTACTCTTCTCATAAATGAACCTTGTTTAACTATTCAAACTATTCTCGGGTGCTTAACTTTTTTCTTTGTGTTTATACATATTGCACGGTTCAAATATCCATGAGTTCTAACATGGTGATTACGTATGAGAACTCGCTCTAGTGGAAAACATGCTCCACCAACCCTACATCGAAATTACATGAACTTGTTTTTTAATTGGCAGCAATAAAACTGCATTTTATAAGATTGTACCTGGTGTTTCGAGTGCGAGTAAACATAAATAACTCCTCGTAAAGATAAGAGCCCAAAAGAAGTGAAGCGTACACTTTCATTTACTCATTATTGCAGTACTTTGGCAGCAATTTACACAGCGATTTTAGAGATATATTGCGTACATATGTTTTCTTTTCATTTTTTTCATGCGATATAACATTATTGGATTAGGAATATAATATTAATGAGCAATTCTGCACATGACAGGTTCATTCAGAAGACATCACTTATAGCTAGAATTATGGCAGGGAGAAAGCCCGCAACGCCACATGGCTATGCATTGCGGTGAAACCTGCGAACAACGGCTAGAACTAGCGAACCATGGGTGGTACTACTCTGAAATTCAGTGTAGCATTGCACCCAAACCTTACTGTGTGTAGAACAGTTGTCTACTGCAGACAATGTTGCCGTGCCCCTGGCGGGATTCGAACCCCGGACCTCTTGATCCGAAAAGACGAACGCGCTAACCACTCCCCCCCCCCCCCCCCCACCCCCCCTGAATGCGCTAACCACTCCTCCCCCCTCCCTATCTTTGATTTTTAATTCCATACTAATGCTTCAGTATCTGGAGTACTGAATCTTGTTTTTTTGGTAACAGTAAAATTAATCACACAGAATGGCTGCAAACTATTTTGAAGAACTGTGAACTATTTTTTAGAAAACAGAAAAAGAAAGAACAGAGATGGAATGAATATAACAGTATCTTTATTTTGTAAATAACCGTTACAGATGATGAGGCTTTCAACCAGGAACTTCAAAACTGGTGGTTTTAGATTACAATCATTTACAATCCATCCAAAGTTATTCCTCTATGGCAGTTGTTTCTTGAGAAGGTCTAGAGGCTATACAAATGTTCCCAAAACACTACAGCTTCTCCAGCAACTTTTAAGATCACGGACCATTTGATCAAGCTCTCATTACTAGTCTAGTGTGAGCATAACTCCATATCAAAATGAAGTGCTAAAGTAATCCTTTGCAGGGGTTAAAATCAACTCAGTGGTAATTGGTTGTTTCTTAAAAGAGGGCAAGTCATCTGACCTTTTGTTTGAGTCTGAATGTGGACAGCCATGCACTATCCTTACATTTCATAGTGAGCATATCACATTGTACTCTTAAGTGATGGTCAGTACTGATTCGGACATTTCAGTTACACGTGGCCCACACCTGCACATGAGCTATTAGATATTGTATGGTCTTATATGGTTCATCATTTCATTATGTAACCATTTATAATCACGTACATTAAGGATTATTTCTTAAAGATCTTAAACAAGTTATGCTAGCCCTAGTGCCATCCTTTACTTTGTAATGTTGCCTTCCTACATTACAGTCATCCTACAGCATTGTGCAATTGGACCGTTAGGTCATCCTGTAGCTTTGTGCAATTGGACCCAGGTCTGTTGTCAGTATCTTTCAATGGATGGATATTAAAGACATGAAAGTTTTGATAAACATCCTCAAAATTGTATCCAAGAGCCCATTATATCATATCTACCATACACATAACAACATTCTCAATTAATCAACTCCAAACACTTGCTGGTCTATGACAGGGCACTTTTCCACCGACAATGGAATAGTCTTTATCAGGGTCAGTGACAGAGCTCATTAACAATGGATGGATTGTTCTCAGATTGTGCTCATGTAGATTGCATGTTGTAGCACCATTCAGGGACCAACAGATTAATACTTTAACAGCAACTATAACCATAATTACTTCAGAAAGGTACAAACAAAAAGGTCTTCAACAGTGTTAAGGAAAAAGGCAAACATACAACTAAGACCTGATTGTTGTGAAACTATTCAGTTTGTTGCAACAACGTATAATAATACAACCTGATACAACTTCAAAAAGTAAACCAGCAATACATGCAAATCTTTACTGCGTGTTAATCAACTTGATGCGACAAAATGCGGGCATAAACCTTGATCCTTCACCTTATACAACAATGTGCAACAATTGAAGCAACAATGTGCAACACTTGAAGCAACAATGTGCAAAAACTGAAGCAACAATGTGCAACACCTGAAGCAACAATGTGCAACACTTGAAGCAACAATGTGCAACACTTGAAGCAACAATGTGCAACACTTGAAGCAACAATGTGCAACAACTGAAGCAACAATGTGCAACACTTGAAGCAACAGTGTGCAACACCTGAAGCAACAATGTGCAACACTTGAAGCAACAATGTGCAACACTTGAAGCAACAATGTGCAACAACTGAAGCAACAATGTGCAACACTTGAAGCAACAATGTGCAACAACTGAAGCAACAATGTGCAACACCTGAAGCAACAATGTGCAACACTTGAAGCAACAATGTGCAACACTTGAAGCAACAATGTGCAACACCTGAAGCAACAATGTGCAACACTTGAAGCAACAATGTGCAACAACTGAAGCAACAATGTGCAACACCTGAAGCAACAATGTGCAACACCTGAAGCAACAATGTGCAACACTTGAAGCAACAATGTGCAAAACCTGAAGCAACAATGTGCAACACTTGAAGCAACAATGTGCAACATTTGAAGCATCAATGTGCAACAATCTCATGCAAAAGGTTGCATATTGATGAAGCAGCCTGATCTGACAATTTGCATATAAATGCAACAGTTTGATACAGCAATTTGCACACTGATGAAACAGTTTAATACAATAAGTTGCATATTAATGCAACAACAGTTTAATACAATAAGTTGCATATAAATGCAACAGCTTGATATAACCATCATGTGTATATAGATGCAAAAATGTGCAACAACCTGAAAACATAAATTATTTATTGCTTTCACTAAAACAAAATGATTTTTGTTATTACAAGAAGCCGCTTAAACTTCTATTAACCCAATAACCATGTTGGCCCCTGCACAACCTATTTGATTAATCTATTATCACACGTAATATATACAAACATAAGTGTTATATGTGTGTTAACAATTACCCCATGGTTTACCACAGTGATATATGATATCAAAACACACATTTCATTCAAAATCTTTTGAAATTAGTGATATTGTTAATTCTTGATTAATGATTAAAATAACAAGTACTTCAGTGGACGTCCTTATTAATTGCTATGTAGTATAGGTGCTGTAAATATGATATACAATAATTGACCAATGTCAACACCTTGCTGAGGTCAAGGAATCTCTACAAGTGATACTTGGGCAAGAGGTCAAGTCATCAACAAACACATCAAGTCATTAGAACTGCTCAGTATTCATGTACAACATTATTTTCAAATGATTAAATATATTTTGTTCATTTGGTGATCTTTGTCAAATTCTAAGTTGATTTAACTTTGACAGTTCTTCTGATTTTCATACCTGTATCATACCTGTATGACAAATTTTGTTTAGAGAAGGTTCCAGTGGGGAAATAGGGTTTTCGTTCAGTTAGAGGGAGGGAGAGAGGGAGGGAGAGAGAGGGAGGGAGAGGGAGGGAGAGAGAGGGAGAGGGAGAGAGGGAGAGGGAGAGAGAGCGAGGGGGAGAGAGAGGGAGAGGGAGAGGGAGAGAGGGAGAGGGAGAGGGAGAGAGAGAGGGAGAGGGAGAGAGAGAGAGGGAGAGAAGGAGAGGGAGAGAGAGAGGGAGAGGGAAAGAGAGGGAGAGAAGGAGAGGGAGAGAGAGAGGGAGAGGGAAGAGAGAGAGGGAGAGAAGGAGAGGGAAAGAGGGAGGGAGGGAAGGAGGGAGGGAGAGAGAGAGGGAGAGAGGGAGAGGGAGAAATCTACATGCTTAGTTAATAATATGGGCATTTGTAGGATATTTAAGATTTCTAGATGATGGAGCATTAATAATGTAGATTCCAGTCAAATGAAGATAGCAATTACATACAAGTCAGGTAGCATCATACAGACATACTACCAGGCTTGTAAGTACATGCTATAATCTCTACACCAAGAATACTGATATCTACACGTCTACAAGCGACAGATGTGACGTATTAATTAAGCCAGAGTCAATGTGGTAGATCAGCTTTTCCTAGGGAGCAACAGATGGGTTACAGCTTACAGCAAGAGCTAAGGCCTAAAACACAAAAAAAATGTTTCTGGTCTTTGAATACAGGCTGACAAAAATGATGCGATGACGCGTTTTTTAATTTTTATTTACGACATTATTATGAAGAGATAAACAAACAAAATTTATACAATTATTTATATAAATAAAGCACAAACACTCTTAAATATGTGTTACTATTCCAAATAGTCAATAATCTCACCCCTACACTCCATCTCAACAGAAACGAGTGACATTTTATATGTCCAATGTTTTCTTAGGCTAATATTTTTTAGTTATCTGCCCCTTACTTTTGTTAATACCTAGAAAAAAAAAAGACCTTAGGCTTGTGTTTGAAACTGATACGGCCGGAAACCAGAAACAAGTTCTTTTTTTTTGGGGGGGGGGGGGGGGGGGGGGGGGGGGCCTAAATCATTAAGCTTAACTCGTCACCTGCAGAATTTGGGTGGGAATAGGGAGGGACAAACCTAAGAGGGATGTAAACTATCATCATCTGATTCAAACAGTTAGAGTACAGTTGTCTTTCATCTTCGTCTGTATTGCGAATATATATAGAATACTTAACGATGTCCCGTATGATAACATGTTTATTAAACAAGTGAATGGTTTGGTATTTTAACGAGCGAAAGCGATTTAAATACCGACGCCATTCACCAGTTTCATAAACATGTTATCAAACGGGACCGAGTTTAGTATTCTATTTATTACTCACTGATGTAAATAGCGCTGAAGTGCAAGAAAATCGTTGTTAATGAAGCTCACATGCAAATAGGTCACCCGCCTTTGCAGTCGCGCAGCTAACATTGTGAAGTCAACCAAAAACGACTATGACGTCACACGCCGATTATGACGTTACGGCCGCACGCGGTGGTATCACACATGTGTGTAACCAACTCATTGTTATCTAATGAGTGATCTCACCATGGTTGAGTAATAAAATGGGATATTGCAGTCTTTCCGCAAGTCTAGGCACATTACTCTTGCAACAATGTTAAACAAAGTAATGAGTTCAATTTTAATACCATCTTTCTCCTACATGCCAATACCCAAGTCAATTTCTGTTTTGCTATTTTCTGTGTCTTCAAAACATAGCACTATTACAGAAATTGATAGTCCAAGGAAAACTACCATAGCACTAATACAACTATCAAAAGTCTATCAGTAACCTGTGAGGATAACTTTCTCTATACAGGTAACAGTACATTAATCAATCATGGACCAGATGCTTTTGGAGGTATGAAGAAAAAATGCTTTTGGAGATACCTTAACCCATAACAAAATATGTTTGACCTGAATAAACACATCACCGCAAGATACCCTATTTGTCAGAGACTCGGACAACTGGGGAAAAGGTCAAATTGTTCATAAACACCATAACCATCTCTTGTCGTATATTTTTCATTCAACTATGAAATTGAATTGTCTGTGGTGTCTCTGACAAATGAAGAACATCAATTTGAAAAAGTTTGAAATATGTTATTGTAAGGCAAGAGGTTTTATCACATAGCAAATTGTGTAAAAACTGAGATTAAAATAATTTGTAAACTTTTAATACAATTGAACAATCACTGTTGTTTTAAAAGTTGTACAAACTGAGCATTGCAGAACTTGTCTCATCACAATGACAGTTAACATCTGTAGGTTTCTGTGACTGAGAAAACTACTTTTAAACTTATCAATTCAAAACTTATTTCCATGAGAAGATAAAATGCATGTTTGATACAGCAGCAGTTGCAATGAATCATAATGATATGTGGAAATTTGAATTAACAAAACCCAACAACAATAAATCTGTATTTGGTCACGAGAAGTGACACTGAAAAAAAGAATCCCCAAAAGAGAATAGAATTCAACAAATTGCAAATGTGCAAATTTGAAAAAATAAAATTAAAATCACAAAAATTATACTCTTTTCTGGAGAGAACAAAATATTCTGGAATTATTATACTGTCTGGACAACTATACATATAATACAATTGATTTATTGATTGGCATAATATTGCATATCTATTCACACATTTTCAAAACTAATAATCAACACAAACAGTATTCAGCATTATTCTAGTTGAATATTACCTTGTAACACAAAGAAACAATATCACACACATTTTAAGATATACACCATTTACACATATCACACACCATTTTCAGATATCGCCCACCAATTTCAGATATCAAGGTATTCATGACATCATGACCCCCGTGACGTCAGCAGACCTCAATACTAATGACGTCATGCCTTGATGGTACTAACCTACATGATTATCTATAAGTCTAAGTTTAGTTCACATCAATAAATTGCAGTGATGGAATCAAACTAAAGTGAAGTTAATCCTCACCAGAATCTTTGGTTACTGACATTCACTCAAAGCTGAATTTCACCTTGCGATCACTTCACTGAATATCACTTTTATATTTTATATTTTTCATTTTTATATTTTATTTAATAACTTTTTCAGTTTTGACCTGAATGTCTTCTATTTTCACAGAAACAAATGTTAGTAATGATGTTTAATTTTATCTCAAGTAAAAAAACTATTTCTGTGAAAAAGCATATTCTTTTGATAATCTCTGATAACTGTGTTCATGTTGAACTTAGTTAATTAAAGGGGCAGTAGCACGTTTTTTCGCTCAAAAAAGTTGATGAAATGTATTTGAAAAATAATTTCACCAATACCGGTAGTAAAACATCATTCTCACTTCGGAAAATAAAGTTTAAAATTAGTGTACATGTTTCGGTAAAGCCATGGGAATTGTTTTTGTAATACAAAATAATAAATTGTGTTCACAATAAAATGGCCGCCATGTAATTTTTGCTTTATACGCAACATAGTTTTTACCACTACAGATAATTGGTTTGTGTAATAAGATGTTTTACCCTCTAAAGTTAATTTAAATGACATAAACTATCATTATAAATGGGAAATTTGAAAAAATAAATTTTGCAAAAAAACCTGCTACAGCGCCTTTAAAACTATCCATAAATAACCATCATAATCTTAGTATTTGTGTATGTTCCTATTAAATTATAGCGTTTATCTTTGACACATGGTGAAATGAGTTTTAAAACCAAATATTATCCACTCAAACAAGCCACCTATCACTTTATCATGGCACCTCTGCAGGACAGAGGTTCCAGGGGTGATTTATATTCACAGAATGTGGTATTTCTCACAAAAAGTGAGAGCATTTTGATTGTGACAGGTATTTTCTTCCCAGTGAAATTCACCCCAAGGGAAACTCATTGCAGTGAAATTCAGCTAACATACAAATTCAACCAAGATACTGGCATCACACAGGCATTCATTGAATTTCCCATTTTCATAGCAATTGTGAAATTCACCATGCCAACGGAATTAGCCAAACTGGTAACATTACACAAGTGAAAGTCACACAAAGGTGAAATTATCACACCACTGTAATTCATCAAGACAGTGAAATTCACCTCGGCAGTGAAAGTCACCACGACAGTGAAAATCACTGCGACAGTGAAATTCATCATGACATTGGTAGTCACCATGACAGTGAAATTCACCATGACATTGGTAGTCACCATGACAGTGAAATTCACCATGACAGTGAAATTCACCTATAACTGTATTCATCACAGGAAGTGTCAGGAAGTTGACATTCACCACATGGGTTTGGACTTGGAAGACAGGGGAATCATGGTGGACATCTGCCTCACCGACTGGACCTGTTGCGATGGTTTCGTCACATGCATCTTGTGGAAGTCCGTAGGCTCTAACATCGTGTACTCAATCTCACAATCAAATGTGTGTTCGAAGGATTTCAAGAAGGGATCGATTGTATCGGAGATCAGGATTGGTTTCCTCAGCTCCTTCGAGAGTGTTGTCACTTCCTTTCCCTCAATGCCACAGGGAACGATGTGCTTGTACCAACTCAGATCTACGTTGCAGTTCAGGGAGATACCGTGGGTCGTCACATATCTGCTCCCGTGGACTCCTGGAACAAGATGGAAATAGTTTTAGAAGTAACTTTATGCAGGTGACAACCAATTGAACATCAGGACCAAGCAGAGCTAACACACACAATATACTACGGCGCTTACTCGATGTTAATATCATGGGCAATGGGTGCCCTTCAAAAAATGAAGGAGAACAAGTTCTATGGATAGTCAACTTCTTTATTGGATCCATATCCATAGAATCAGCTTCTAGAATGTCTATCAAAGACGCCCTTTAAAGGGCTTGTACAAACAAATCTTTGAGGAACTGTTAGCACTAAGGTTGTTGTAAACAAGTGTCTACAGCATTTAAAACTTGTATTTCTTTGTTAATAAAATGATATTTTGTTTAAATTACTGGACTTTCATTTCACTTTCATTCAATTTGTGATATCTAATTAGGATTGACATATCAAATTATATACCGGTAGTGGAAGATATAGCCTCAAATTATTAAGAATAAATTTCTGTGACAGGTATTTTAGAAGAAGCAGAGATGAACGAAAACCAAAAAATGCAATAATTTGGTGGCTATCAAGCAAGTGATAACGGTGTTAGTATCTACACAGAAACGTCGCATTCATTGCAATAAAGAAGTTGACTATTCATACTTCAAATTCAAGATTAATTATTAATTTCAACTTGGTATTTGAAAATGCAAATCAAATGAAAGTAAGTTTGGTTCATTCATTGACTTTATAACCATTGATATCGGTACATTTTTTTAGAAGATAACTTTATCTAAAACATTTACATAAATTCAAAAGGTGAATAAAAATGGCTGCAAACAACTTGTTTGTCCCCTTTCAAGGACACCTCCAAAATCCAAAATAGATCCAGTTTAACAATCAATGTTTCTATCCCGTTGCCTTCAAGAAAGTAACCTTGTATTCTAAAACTGTTTATCTTGTAAGTAATCAGGTTTCAACAAATTCCACCAAAATGTCGGTGAGTGGGTTAAGGTTAAGAAATTGATAAATATACCACATAATTGGTTGCCAAGGGTCTATACACACTAGAATACCTAAGTCATCACACCTGAATTACTGAATGCAATTTTGTTTACCTTTGAAGATGTTTCTTTTTAGAAATTAAAAAAACCTTGAGTTGGGCAAGGTTAAGAAATTGATAAATATATCACATAATTGGTTGCCAAGGATCAAAACACACTTGAACACCTACGTCACCGCCTAGATTACTGAATGCTAATTTGTCACTTTTAAAGATTTTTCTTTTCAATGATTAAAAAACCCTGAGTGGTGTAAGGTTAAGAAAATGACAGAAATATCTCTACACAAGGGTTGGCATGGGTCACTGCACACAACAATACCTCACGTCATCCTTTATAAGTTTCTTAATGCAATTTTTGTCTGTTACCTGAAGTTTTGACGTCATTGGGGGTATTCATGTCAGGCAAAGTTAACCTTGGTTTCGCTTGACAGACCTGGCTTCATCGTACTATTATAAAATGTTATTTATAGGTAAGTATTTTTTGGCAAAGATGTATCAGCATAAAAAGTTGTTAAAATGTTGTGAAACGAGGATTTCAAGCAGGAGCTGTTATTGTTCATTGGATTTGTTAACAGAACAAAACTATATATATCACATATTGAAAACTATATATCACGTATTGAAAACTATATATCACGTATTGAAAACTATATATCACGTATTGAAAACTATATATCACGTATTGAAAACTACATATCATGTATTGAAAAAAACAAAATAACCTTTTCACATAATTTTCATTGACCGAAATGTTGCAGATCACTGCAATAAAGAAGTTGTAATTCCATAAATATGTTCATTCTTAATGGTGTATAGTCATTGGGAATTAAGGTGCTAAATCAATTAACGATAAACCAAATCTAAGGGAAGATAAAAGTGTAAATCCCTGGCCGATACCCATTAACGTCATTTATCAACAATTACTGTAAGCTGACAACTCGGGAATGGTTTGCACTATTTATCCAGTAAGTAACGGATAAGGAACATGAGCTATATATGAAAGCTAAAAGGCATTCAGCATCACTATGTCCCTGGCCAAAATAATTTGATTCTTTGTCAACAAGGAATCATTCCTGAAAGTTGGCATCTTTTGAATGGTTTGTGCTAATAATCCAGCAGGATAAGGGTTAAAGGGACACTGCGTCGAGAATAAAAATTAGTCTCATCTTTATCTCACTAGATGATTAGAGTGTCTGCTAACGTGTTATGCTTCACTTCACATTTTACATCCAGTAGTTTTTATTACCAATTACATCAATTGTCTGAAATTCGGTGTCTGTGACTTGTCACCATGACTTAAAGGTACATCCATTGTGTTGTTTGGGGTCACATTTGCTAAACGTTATAAATTGTGTTAATTTATCGATAAGGACTGACTTTTATCGAAAATTGCCAGTATACCGGCAATATCAAGGTAAAAGTGTTGATTTCTGATCGAAAACAGGACAATGCACCGAGTGTAGCAGGCGTCAAAGAGTCAAATGTAATTTTCAAAACTTATTTACAACAGACAAAAGACAACTTTGATTTGATAATGTTAAATAGGTCTTATAACTACTGTGCATGTACACAGGGTGTGTATTTTCGGTTTCGGCACATGTATAATTATGTTGCTCAATTTTAATTGGAAAGTAATAAATATGATATATTTGACAATTGGGGATTTGATTATAGGCAAGTTCAGTGAAATTATTTCAACTGAAATCAGCAGATATCGTTTGTAAGCACGTATTAAAGTGAAATAAAATTTTATGAAACACAGTGGATGTATCTTTAAGCTTCAATGGTAATTTTTCAAGAGGCAATCTCCTTCGGTGAGCAATAGACCAAAATAGTCTTGGTAGGTAAAAGAGGCATGTGCACCCCAGCACCACAACCTTCTGTGTCAGCATCTGTTTTCATCAAATTTCTTTTGTTCACAATCACAAACTAAAATTCCTGAAAATTGGCCCCTCAGGAATGGATTTTACTAATTACCCGGCAAGTAAAGGGTTAAGAAACGTTCACACAATATAAAGATTAAGTAAAAAGTATTTAGTCCCTGGTCAAATCCATATCTTCATAGTTCACATTCACAAATTATAATTTCTGAAAATCGGCCACACAGCAATCATTATAATTATCCAGTAGATAAAGGGTTAAGTCTATATATAAAAGGTTAAGGGCATCAATCACCACCAGATATCGTCTCACACAATAAATTGTCTCACTCATGATCAACTAACATTTGAACAAACGCCCTCTGGAGGGTATTTTTGGTGAAGGTTTCCATTAATAGTCGTCATCGTCAGCGAACAGTCCCTCGATAGTTCTGAAGGTCGTTTTCTAACTGGGATGCAGCTTTGTAACACAGTCAGGGTGACATTGGCATCACATTTCATTCTCAGCTATCAATTTTCTCATTAACTGGTTCCCAAGTGGGGATGCACTCAGTGGATGGGATAGTTCACATGAAGAAGACGTGATTGCAATATCAAGAAATATCAAGGTCATCGGCTATTTTTTTATGAAGTAATTTTTTCCTTGAAATCATACAGAGGAATTTTTTGAAAAATACAAGAATTTGTTTTACACAAATAAGACTTGATTGTATTATTAAGAAGTATCAAGGCCATCAGCTATTTATTTACGTAGTAATTTGCTTCCTTGAAATTGTACATAGTAATATTTTAAATATACAAGATTTACTAATAGACTTGTGACTTCTAGAAATAGGGGATACTAGGTTTTATTTTATGAAAATGTTGAGATATATATATGTCCTTGAAAATGATTTAAAGGAATATTTGGAATTATAATAAGTTATCCAATTTGATTATATCATCTTAAATATTCAGGTTAATAAACATAAGTTTGCCATTGAAATTTTATACAAGGTTTTAATTCTAATTTACTTTTATTCATTAAAATGACATTTAGTTAAAGCTGTGATCAATAAAATGTGTACCTTATTATAAATGAAGGTGTTCATGTTGAGAATTAACAGTGAGAAATATTTTTTTCTCAAAGTAAACTTGCCAATCTTATTTTCTGAAAAAAAAAATATCTTAAAAAAACATGACATGAAAATAAACCTCTTCTTTCTCTGTCACGGGTGGGTGATTTTGGCCCTTTAACCCCCATTGACGCATTAGTTACCATGGTAATATCTCACAAAGGTGTGATTAAGTAAAAATAGTTCTTGGGAGATCTGGTACTGAAATACTGCAGACTAAGCTTCTAAAAACTAGTTTAAAGTTATTACACTGCTTATTCCCCTCTCCACCATCGACACTTGGGTTAGGGTATCATACAAGGATATAGTGCAATACCCCTTTTGTCTGTGAGCTCTCATGGTCTGAAGTTGTAATAAATCAAATTTCTAAAAACCTCTCTATGAATTAAACTTCCTTTAAAATTATTTGCTTTGAATATTTCTATTTCATTGCAATATCAATTTGACAAAAAAAGGTACCATTAACCTTTTAAAAACATTTTAAGAGAAAATTAAATCCTCACTGCAAAGCCTCATGGCCATAAAGGAGAAAGGAAACGTAAAACAAATGTGGTAACTCTCAGCCAGGGTAAATCAAGAGGACAGGCTTCACAGACATGCATGTACACACAACTAGGACAGCACAGTTTATGTGGAGACTTGACATATAACATTCTCCTTGCAAAGTACTACTATGTTACATATGTTTGAGAAACCTTTTATTTAAGATCTCTTGTTGTCTTAAGAGTTTTTCAAAAAGTCTGGAAAAAGAGTCTTTATTTTCTTTAGGAGCATTTAATAAAGACATACATGAACACTTCTCAGCACATTAACAAACAGTGAAATAGATTTGCTCAAAATTCTGTCAAATTTATCCCTACTTTTAATAAGACAAAGTAAACACCATTTCCTGAAAATTGCTAAAAAAAACAACCTCATTTTTATACAAAACAAAGTTAACCAAAAATGCACTCAACGAATATGTGGATAAATACGGATTTTTTGTGTACCCAACTATGTCCTTGACCTAATTTGCTTAAAATTGCTGGAAACCCTTTCAAGATGTATACTTACTTCATAATTGTAAGAACACATGACAGACCAAAATTCCTCTTAGAAGCTGTTATGTTGAAACCTGTTGCAAAGTATCAACAGTAACAGTAACATTAATCTTCCACTGTCGACAAAATCCTAACCAGAATACATCATTGACCAAAATACACCTGAGATACTGACCCGTTGAAAATTCTGTAAAAGTATGTCCCCTCTATTTACTAAACAAAATCTGAACACATACATTCTAGATAATGATATGGTGGAATTTCTGTCTTAGCCTAGTTTCTAATTACACATACAAACTTGACAAATATCACCCTTGACCCTGGTGTGACATATAAATACAATGTATCACATTCCAACTGACCAATGAGTGGACACAATAAAGCTGGCCATTGGATGGGGTGGACACAGCATAACTGACCACTGAGTTGATACAATATAACTAACCACTGGGCGGGCTGGACACAATTGAACTGACCATTGTTGATATAATACAACTGACCAGTGAGAGGACAATGTACAAGGAGCTGTTTGAAGGGGACATTATGACCGTAGTACATAGTTAAACATGTGATAACATGCTTCATGCTACCTACTCCCGGGTGAAAGGTTCACTAACATACTGCTCACCACATAGATGCTGAACTTAATTACCACATACAGTCTTTGACGAACATATTTAGAAGTGGAATACGAAAGAAAGCAAGATTTCCTTGATAACACAGAACTTCCTTATTTTTTAACATACACAACGTTTCAAGGCATATGGTTATAACATTCATGGAATGTTTTCTTACCACCTATGGTTATGAAATCTGAAGAAATTATCTCTTAGGTGAATACACAGCATCTCGTTAATGGGTCTCCGGGGTTCGAATCCTGCGAGGGGTTGGCACCTTTCTCTGCAGTTGAGAACTGTTCTACATGCAGTGAGGAATGTGTGCTATGTTTCAGTGAATTTCAGCGCAGTACCACCAATCGTTCTGTTTCTAGTCAATGCTCACAGGTTTCACCTAAATGCATAGCTACAATGGTGTTGCCGGCTTTCTCCTTGCAATAATACTAGCTGCTGAGAGAAATGTGAAATACCTGTTATAAAGCGGAATAAGGGGACAAGAACGGACAGCAGAAAAGGGCACATGGCTTTCTGATTTGCAATGGGGTTCTTAGGCTCTTATACTTGGGCTGGATATTGCACCAAATTTTGTATTGTGATTTATTGGGATGATATTGCAGGATATTCTATTTCTAACTTTTTTTTATACTTCTTTATGTAGTTTAAACATTGCACTTTAGATATAATTCCTTGCAGAGATTTCAAATACAGAACATTACTCGAAAGAAGACAATTTACAAGTAAAATGTTGATGAAGTAGAGATTACAAAATAACCTCGTAATGCAACCCAACAAAAGCACCCATAACTTGCAACTTTACTTTAGGTTAAGGAGAAAACATGACTCCGAGGTCTTCTGCTCTGAGAATAACCTGAAGGGAGGGATAAAACCCCGAGGGCGTTAGCCCGAGGGGCTATCCCGACCTTGAGGTTATTCTCAGAGCAGAAGACCGAGGAGGAGTGTTTTCTCCAGCTTATAAACCGTCAACTATAAAAATTTACGAGTTATAGTTTCGGACGCTCAAAGGGCCTAATTCCTCCGCTTAGACCATTTTAAAAGCAGAAGACGAAGGAGGAATGTTTTCTTCCTATTTATAAACGTCAAATGTAAAAATTTACATTTTATAATTTTTGATTCCCAAATCGTGTTTTTATAAAGGGTATGTCGCCCTCGGTTGCGTTATATCGAGGCAACGAAGGTATGGCTATAAATGGAGTAATTCAACTCCACTAATCATCTCGGTCTGCATAGCCGAGCGGTCTAAGGCGCCAGTTTAGAGAGCGAAGGGTGCCAGGTTCGAATCCAGCTATTTCAACTTGGAAATTTTTAACTGTGTATAATTTTCGATAATAATTGCTGCTTGTTGGCTATTGCGTTGCAAGTCTGAACAATTATTCTAAGTGCATTTCCAGGTCTTACTTTAAAAAAAACCCTTAGGTTCAGGTCTTACTTTCAAAAGTAAAACCTCATACCGGGTTATTCTCGGAAGTAAGACCTCATTAGAGGTTATTCCAAGAAAAGAAGATACCTACAAAACAACAGACAGAATCCGACCTAGGTTTATAATACAAGATATTCTTATGATTTATATATGCATATATGCATACACTTAAAACAGTTTGGTAGGAAATATTGTTTTAAAAAAACTCATACAGTAATAACTATATTGCACAATCTGCCGGTATATAATGACATATATTGCTCAGCTCTACTCAGTACATCCATTATGGAGTTAGGTTGAAGGATAATGTCCTGGCATGACTGTGACACATGACCTAGCTGAGAAATACATTTATAGGACATTCCTTGCCTAGTTTGAATCCAGATGAATGCAAGTTACTTCTCTTTTAAAAGGTGAATGCCCCTACTGATCCAGTTAACGAATTAAGAATACCATATTTTCTCAAATAAGCACCCTGTGCTTAATAGAAACCTGGTGCATAAAGCTAAAAGGCCATTGGTATTTTGTAAAAGTTAACTGTAAACTACACCATGCTCTAAATGGAGACTCCATGCTTTTTGGAGACCTTGTGTTTAAATCTTGAATGATTTTTTTAAAACTAACTCTTCAATGAGGCTTGCACTTATTGGAGACCAAGCACTTATTAGAAGAAATATGTGCCTCAACCTCTTACTTTGGAATTATTTAGTGTTCCCTTCGATTACTTGTAGCAATATTTGAAATTATTTGGCCTACTTACTTCAATTTTCATAAACTTGAAATCAATCCATTGAAACAAATTAAGAGCACATAAAATCTCAAGTAACTCAGTACTGTTCAAAGCTTGCTACAATAGTTTTTTAAAAAGTTGTCCGTGGAGCCTCATCAATTAATTAATGATGATTACCACTACCGCTAGATGAATTTATGAGGTGTGTTGAATCGCCAAAAACACATGTTTATGCAATAATTATGTAATTGTCATCTGCGGAATTACCTAGTTGGATATCTAAACATTCGATATATGGAAAATTTAAGTTGTTAAAATGAATATTTGTTAGTGAAATTAACAATCAAAATGTTGCGAAATTATGTTGAATTATGACTATCGCAGATAATGAGATTACTCTAGTGACGTCACACGAGTCATCGCTTCAGGGACCACACCCTGCAGATTTTCATTCTGGTCGCAGGGGCTAAATTAGGCGTTTTTTCAAAAAGCCGTAAATCAGTAATTTATGGGCCAATTTCAGAAATTGTAAATCGTGCAATTGTCAAATTGACATCCCATTTAATGAATCTGAATGTGACCATATGTCATTACATCTATCCTTTAATTAATTTGTGCAGTATATACGCCTACATGATGGATAGATTTCCAATTATATGTATAACACTGCATTGTTAATCAAAGGACCATGTCAGGAATTAAAATGTTTCATTAAAATTCAAATCATGGAATATATATATATCAGTACAGGTAGGTCGTGACAGGTCTTCCTCGCTAATAAGTTTAGATACTCAAGCACAAGGTCTATCATAAATATATATATTTGCAAATTAACTGTATCACAGTCTGCAAAATTATTTTAAAAATTTTAGACATTTAGTACAACTCTGTATTACATCTGTCTAGTCACAGGCTGCTCATATCAAATACGTCTAATTATTAATTTGGTCATAATTAATGCTTCAAACATCATTCTGCTTCACTGGGGTGGTACCATGTGCTACATTACTCATTTCAAACTGCATGTTGTCTTCAGATGGTTCGCTCAATTATCTTGTTTGATCACTCATTTTTCAAACATCATAGTTAACCCTTTAGTTGCAAAATTCTCCAAGACCAAATTTAGTCCTTGTGAGTGAATTTCCAGGCGAGCCTTTTGGTGCCTTAGTCTGTTGGTAGAGCTCCACCCTTACATGTATGTCATATTAACAGGGATCTATCTGTTCTCACTATGATTAAAAATCTACCTTGTTCTGAGAATAAATTTTGCAAAATAAAATCTACCGGGATACGAACAGGTTCTGTAGCTTCCTCTCCACAAGGTCTGATAACACCCCATACACGTGCCTGTTCTGTACCAGTTTAGTGCAGACAAAGCCCAGTCATATAGCTGACCATTCACATCACAGTCACAGTTTTGAAAGCATTCAGAATTATTCGTTAAAACGTTCATGTTACGGAAACCGACGAAAGTATGGCAGTTGGGAGTTACCTGTCCCAAGTTTCTTGCACGAAAAGCTTTTGTTGGACGTTCTGTGATTGGCTAGCGTACGAACATGCGAGTCTACGGGCTGTTATCTGATGGTTTTGTGAGGAAAGCTCCGAAAGATATGAGTTCGTTTCCCAGTAGATGCACTATTTTGCAACTTTTATTCTTTGGAAAACGGCCGATTTTAATCAGACTTTATTTGTTCTCTGCAGGTGTAGGATTAAACTTCTTCTGTAAACCTTATACCTGTTGATGTAGTATTGTCTATCATTTGCTTTTGGCTACCTTGAGTATTTCTTTGTTAAAAGGTAGGGTCTGATGCTCCATGGTCATGGTCATGGATTTCAATTGGCCGAATACCCAACTTTACATTTCTTAAAACGCCCCATAAATTACTTATATATGGCTTTTTGATTACACTGTAGTGTAGTGCCGACAAACGATTCAATGAAGTGATTGAAGTTTATCTGCCGGGTTTGACGTCACTCCCAGCGATTAGCACCTTTTTAACTCAACTGTCGATTTAACATACTAGTATTCATTAAAACATCTCAGATCTTCAATATATTGAATCCTTAGATATCTAACTTTGTAATTTCGCAAATGACAATTGTGTGACTCTTGTATAAACATGAGATTTAGTTAACAGGCGAACAGGTTGCCAATCACATAGTCATGCTTCAGTGCGCTCGCCGGGTTATAAACGTTGTCTTGATAATTAATTGCAAGTGAATATTGTCTCAATTTCATGCTCAATTGATTCCGATATATAATGTCCATTGAGACAATAATCTGTCAAATCTTTACAAAAAATCATTACAGTAGAACTTTAACGAGTTATGGTTCCTGTCATTCAACCACTGAAGAATAATTATACACTATTTATTTCAGGTAAAGGATCCTACTATTTTGATACTTTTTCTATAGATCAAATTTCTGGTACTGCAGTTCGAGTCGATTTTGGGTCATACAAGAGTCCTCAATTCTGGACACCTCAAGCAGACAGAAGAATCCTTTGTCTTCTGCCATCAAAGCCCCTTGAGAGATAAGACAGGGGTAAGGGGGTGATGACAAAAGTTGATATATAGAACACCCGGCCGGGTTCAGGTTTCAAGACTGGAAAGAAAGAAGCTGAGAAAAGCCTAAACCTTCACGGATGAGAAGATACAAGGTCACCTCTCATGGACATTTCGCTATTTTAGTCTTTTATCGGACACAGAGTATTTTAGTCTTTATCTGACACAGAGTATTTTAGTCTTTATCTGACACAGAGTATTTTAGTCTTTATCTGACACAGAGTATTTTAGTCTTTATCTGACACAGAGTATTTTAGTCTTTTATCGGACACAGAGTATTTTAGTCTTTATCTGACACAGAGTATTTTAGTCTTTTATCGGACACAGAGTATTTTAGTCTTTATCTGACACAGAGTATTTTAGTCTTTTATCGGACACAGAGTATTTTAGTCTTTATCTGACACAGAGTATTTTAGTCTAAATATGATACCGGCTCTGAAAACACATTGGCTGTGCAAAAAGTTGGTCATTCTTTCCAGACGTACAGAGGTTACTCTTGTCATATGCAACCTCTGTTTTAATTCACTGGAATTGCTGGTTTCCCAAATACACCCTATCAGTGAAAATATGCAGGTAGACTAACGTACTTTAATGTGTTCCATTAAATTGAATATTATTTTACATTTGCGACTGTTTCAGGATTCATTTTGACAATAAACTAGGAGCAAAGTCCAACAGAAGATATTTATAAAGATAGAGCTAGTAGGAAATAAACAAAATTGCACATAAAGTTTCAACTTCCCTACACCAGGCATTACTCTTGCTAGTCTCCATCACTGGCCGATTTAAGCCTTGCCGCATTTCCTTAAGGTTTCCGTGCTAGAAATCAGATATGCATTTCAGGTGCAGCGCTCCACTATCTTGGCATGGAAAAGTGAGGGAAATACTGCAAGGCTTAAATCAGCCAGTTATTGAGACTGGCAAGAGTTAGGGAAGTTGATAAAATTGTTGAAACAAGTTCTGAGTTTGAATCCAAGATAGTGGGTAATAGGGTTACTGGGTTGATATACTATAAACAGGACCATTTCCACTATCAACTGGGAGCAAAGTCCAACAGAAGATATTTATAAAGCTTTGTGGAGAGCTGTTCAGAAGACAAACAGACTCATACACCCAATTGGTGAAACAAGTTTCCAACAAGACAGTGGGTCACTGGGTTGACAGATTATAAACAGAGAGATGTCGGGTTCCACATGACATCAACTGAGAGCAAAGTCCAACAGAAGCTTGTAACAAAGATTTATTAAAGAGGTTATTCAGACAACAAACAGGCTCTTACAACAAGTTGATCAAATAGTTTCAAGTTTGAATCTTGGACAGTTTTGGTTACTAGCTTGACTTAATCCTTTTCCTGCTGGTTTTGAAGTATCTTTCATTTCGCCAGTTGCCAGATTATTCCCATTGTTACCACGTTATAATTTCTGAGAGTTTGACACAGATTAATGCAACATCTCATGTGTTAATTATGTTCGGAAGTCCAACAGAATCTTAAAAGATTTATTTAAGCGTTGTTAAGAAGAAAACAACCTGAGAGGAAATTTGTCAAACATATTTCAAGTTTGAATTCTAGGTAAGTTGAGTAATTAACTGTCAATTATGACCAGAGTCCAACAAAATGTTTGAGGTTGATGATTGGAGTCATGTACACAGAGAAGAGTGACTAGATACATTGTATACAAGGACATAGTCCTGATTGCTAAACCAGTATCTCTACTTTGTCAGTAGTGGAGGCACGAGTGATGTCTGGCCAAAATGGTCAAACACGTTTCGAGCTCAAAACCTAGATCTCAATTTGAGGTCAGTAATTTGAGTCATATATACAGAGACGACTGACTAGCCACACGTACACAAGGATCAAAGTTCAAATGTTCCAATTTCTCACTGAAACAGTATCTCTGCCGCAGTCAGTTGTGGAGGCAGGAGTGATGCATGGCTAAAATGGTCAAACACGGTCTGAACTCAAAATCCAAAATAGTTGTCTTTAGTAAATGATTTCAGGTGTGTTTGTATAAAGAAGATCGACTACCGCTAACTACCGAGTCCAGCCATACTCAACAATTGTCTCTACTTTCTGTCAGTTGTGGAGGCGTGAGTGTATTGTCTGACCTGAATCCTGAAACACGTTTATAACTCAAACCTAGATACTGGTTACTGGAGCTGTAAGGCATTTAAGTAGTAAAACCCTGCTGCTCTTGTTTCATGCCTTGCTGAAGTTTAATGCCTTTCTGTGGCTCAATTGAAGCAGCCCATGCCCATTTCCAAGTCCAAATTTAGTTTAGGGATATAATGAAAGGTAGATTTTGGCAAGCTCCTGTTTCATACCTTGATGATGTTCATCGCTCAATTGCAGCAGCTTAAGTCCATTTTAATTCTTCATTTCAGAATGTATTTTAGGACCAATGGCAAAACCATTATTTATGGGTTTTTTTTTTATAAATGTCCAATTACATTCCATGAATGTTTGGGAAATTGAAAGTGTTCAATACATATTTTCTCGTGCCAAGAAAAGATAAAAGATACAAAAACTGAAGACTTCAATCGATGCGTCACATGAGTTTTTGGGCATTTTTTTCACTTAATTTGTAATTGTAATTGCAACTTTTCAATGATTACAATATGCAACATGTCTGTTTTGAAAGTTCAAACCAAGATGTAGATATTGAAACATGTCAGACTAGCTGTTAGTCAGAAGACTGATAAAACTCAACCATATATAGCAAGTCGCTCATACACATTTCAAGTTCATATCACAGATACAGCTGGCAGGATGTAGACGCAAAGCTGATAGGTAATGAAGTCTAGGCACGTCTGTACACAGAAACATTACAAGATACATGTAGACAAGGAACAAAGTCCAGGGCGATCACTCAACCAGTGTGTGTGTGTGTTGGTCGGTCACCTGTGGAGGCACAGTGCAAGTGTGCAGACTGACCAAAGTTCATCCTATCTCACCTTTCATGATACCTGTCATGTTCACACCTGGCGTTATCGATAACACTCCACTCATACTTATATACTGATATATACTGTCAAATATCCTGCTTGTCTGCGGCAGTGCCACTCAGTGTTTTTACTGTCCTTTGGCTGTTAGAAGTTGTTATACATATGCTACTTTGGTTTTCAACCACCTTGGAATCTGTGAGGAACATAACCATTGTTGGGACTAGGTGCATCAAGTTAACTTTGTGCTGAACAATAACGATGGTACATGCTAAACTCCACACCACTAAGGGGCATGATCACAGTGCACCTGTATTATTACCCTGGTTTAAGGACCAACATCGTTCCCTTTCTTTCTCAACTCACTGGGAGTATGCACCCTAGCTGCCAATTAAGGAGATTTAATGTTTTCTGTCATATTGCCTTCACTTCCATACTAGGTAGTACCAAATGTACCGTAACTGCATCGGTATAGTTTATGTGACCAGCATCTGGTCTTTCAACATAGATTACTTTTTTTTCTAAAATCACTACCAACCTTTTAAAATGATTGCGTCCAATAGCTTTACACTAGTCTGATGAAGACACAGAAATAATATTCTGCAATCACAATTTCTTTGAGCACTACAATACTTAATTGTTTAAATATAGTTCTGATCCCAGCACCATATTTTGTTTACACCTGTTCACCAGGTGGGCTAAATCATTGCACGTAACGATATCTGCCCAAAGTTCACCTCATCCACTGTGCATTACACATGTCGTGTTCAAATCTATTCATTATTGATAATGATTTACTACATTTCACTAATGATTCGCCTATAATTAACTACATGAGCAATTGCTTTGCAATAAACACAAGGTAATACCACTTTCTAAACTTGACACACCCTCCTAAATACACACCTTTTTAATCTTATTTTCATAGGAGGAAATCTTAATTTCTTACTTTTTTAAAATATGAATATTTGAAATACAAAATATAAAATGATCTTTATCGATATATAAATATTATACTCCAAATGAGTATTATTTAAAGTTATCACAGAGTATTTTCTGAAAAATATAATTTATAACTGTTGTTTAATTTTGTTTTACCTGATAATAATCATCAAACAATTTATAAATTAATCTATCAAACACTTTATAAGTACAAATATTTGACAGTTGACCGAAGACCTCTATAATGGAAATTAAAAATTTCAATAGATTAAAAAAAGAAGTTTAATTGAACATAAGTTTGAATATCATTAATAGCTGACAGAAATTTTGGTTTTAGAGTTTTAGAAATGCAGGACTGCTTATGGGCACGTCAAATGTTGCAATATACTTAATAATATAGGATTGTTGATCTGATCAATAACTAGACAAACCATTAACTAAATGTAACTGTGATCTTGATAATCTTACTACTGTCAACTGGAAACGGATACCTTCAGTCCAGGTGTAAGTAGCACGTACATGCTGTAATGATTGGTGTAACAGATGTATATATAGTGTACCGCAGTTCATGTAATAAGTGACCACGGTTCTGTTCAACTAACTCGTCTTAGCCCTAAGATCAATCTTAGCGAATGATAAAAGGTTGGCTTACGATTGAACTTAAGGTTAAGATCGATCAGTGGAGCGTTCCCCAGTGCTTGAATAAAAAACATGTGCTTTTATTTGGAAAGGGGGCGTTAACTATGTTTACTATGGTAGAGGTTATCAACTAGACAGGATACATATGGGACCACAGGGTCCGTAACACCTACAGTCCTACACCACACCTGGTGTCACTGGACAAGAGGCAACTGTCCAATCATGGATGAACATTAACAATATTGTCACGATGTAGGAGGATTATCGTGATGTCAATCTGAATACGATATCAGCATTTCATCTGTGTGACTGCACTACAATAGATATATCTCTTTTTAATCAATGAAATGAAATTTGACAGGGATCTGAAATGATCAAAACTAATGAGGTAATGGATGCATCAACTTAATATTAGAGTCATTTGCTTTGTAGCTCAACAGACTTAACTTCAAATTTACAAATTACAATTTATAATTGTAATTGACCAAGGAGTCTGCACACGTCTATTTGGTTGACTGAGGCCTTAAGCCTTGAGAATTAGAGATATGAAAATAGTTATTTGGGTGCCAGGTCCCAGTGGTCTTTTAACAGTGTGGAGGGTCACGGTGCATTAACTGAGAGTCACCCAATCTATAATTCATAATTCTCATCTGACAGTCTCTATAAGATTTCAGCTTTGTAGTTTTTTCCTTCTGAAATGAAAGGAAGATGAACATAGGTATGTAGTCATCATTAGGCTCTTGTGGCCCTTATTAGCTTTCTAGCGACACTGGTTCTTGAGCACAGTTCTTGACCACCATGGGTTTTGACATACAGTAATCTGAAGTTGTCGAAAGTTTGAAGTGATTTTATGATTTGGAATCTACTGTAAACTATACCTTACCATGGATTGGTATTTGTAACTAAAGACCACAATTCTGATCAAATAATTTATAATTTCAGTATCTCATCACTTTGAGCATATCGCTTACATTCAAAACCATGCATTGAGTTGGAATTTATTGCAGTGACAATCTAGCTGTCAGGTGATATGAAAATGGCATGTCAATAACGCTGATAATACGTCTGGTCCAAATAAATGCACATGCCGTGACAATCTGTCTGGTCAATATAAATGCATGTGCAGTGTCAATCTGTCAGGTCACACAAATTTCATGCAAAGCAGCAATCTGTCAGGTCAATGAAATGCACATGCAAAAACAAATTGACAGATCACATAGTATGCATGTGCATTTACAATCTGTGAGCCTCAGGAAATGCATGTGCAGAACTTTACAATCTGTAATGTCACATACGAATAAGGTATAATATAAATTGGTAAAATAATTTAGACTAATAGCCTACTTTTCAAGCTTAATTCATATTATGCTCTTCAGTGATGTAATGTTTAGCTATTTTATGGTATTAAAGACCATAATGGCTTATTATGCCCTACTGCTAAATGTCCCTTTAACTTTTTGACCCTGCTGCTTTAGATTCTAACAGAAGACAGAAGTCCTATATTTTCAAGGCTCTCTTACCACTAATATATTTTAATGTTTGGTACTTAAGACTATCTTAGTGCTTTGAAGGCTTTGTAAATGTACACCATGAATCAAGTAAGTAAAAGTATAAACTCACCAATAGCACCAATTTTTCTGTCATTCACCCAGACTCCCGTATGCTCTGTTGTCTTTGCATCGATTCCAAACTGGTTACAAACTCCAATCATGGTTTTCTCCAGAGCGGCGATATACCATTTCATACTCGGCTCAAAGTGTTTCAGGTTAAGAATCGGGTACGCAACAAGCTGACCGGGGCCATGGAAGGTAATAAGTCCACCACGATTTGTCCGAAAGAATTCAGCGCCGACAGATTTCAATCTCTGCTCGTCTTCAGCGCTGTAACCTGTGGTTCTGATTCCAGTTGTGTAAACCGGATTATGTTCTACGATGAGTATTGTATCCTGGTCGGGCGTTGTGGAATTGCGCGCCATCTTGTCGAGGTGTTCGTGTGCATACCTCTGCTGGACGTCGTAAGCAGCCATGAAGCCCATACGTCCCAGATTAATCACCTGCACCAAGCGTTTGGACACTGACATGGTCGAGAATTATTCTTCTGAAATAAACAGGATTAAAAGTTACTTCTTTAAGATTAAAAGTTGGTTTTTATTATCTCCTTATCCAGGAAACACTTGAAAAAAGTTCTCGATTATGTTGTAAAATATGTTGCATATCCATAGAAAACGGCTAGCAAGATGGTTGACCATTCCATCATTGTGTCATATTTAAAACTCTACTCTGATCGAGTGTGTAGGTATCGCTACATCAGTCACCTTCGAGCGTCCATTTTGATGTGAACACATTAAAATGGCAGATTGATGGGAAATGGGCTCGTATGGCTAAATCAAACCGCGTACATTAGTTTTAGAACTCATTTTATTGATTTAGGAGTGTTATTTAGCCTTTGGTAACACTTATTTATATTTTAGTGAGAGCACTTTATTTCAGTTAGAAAATCGTGCTACAGAGCCTTTAAAATGTAACACCTAGAGAAGATCAAACAACACCTGTAGCACCATGAGATTGTAGAAGATAATGAAGATGGACTGATGCAATATGTTGATCATTAATATCACCTCAGCTGCTAAATTTAATTGGTGCCAACCCATTCTGAATTACCATTTTATACAAAACACAACTTATTACAAAGGGATTAATGCTGGATCTGCCACTGGCTCTAGTTAAGCTATTCTTGATTATTCTGTCAACTGCATATAAAAAATTAATCTTTCAAAAAGTGTTAAAAATAATATTCAAAAAGATATATCAATATGTTACAGAATTCCATTTATACAGAATCACTTATGACACTTTTTTATGCAAGTGGGTTCCACATTAACAAAATCTAATTAGCCACGTCATTGAACATAATGCATTGTAGACAACAGGTGGATGAAAGCAATTATCTGAATGAGTCTCTGTGTCAGCTTGCTATCAAACTTTCTATGCAACAAGTTACAATACCGGTAGTGAAATATACCTTAACACTTTAGCTGTAGTTTTACTCAAAGATGGTACATGTAGTTGATAATATTTTAACCTTAACTTCACCTATCTTGAGACATGACCTACACTTGAAAAGCAAGTCTAGAGTTTGGTCTAAACTATGTCTCAGAGCCTCCTCATATGCAATATTTAATGAAATTAACCAACATTTCTTTCCAGCGTCTATTAAAGTGTCTGAGTACTTTGGCTGTTAAATGATTGTTGCAAGTAAACTTTTCTATAGTCCAATTGTACTTGGGTGGTAAACAAATGATAAGGAAATGTTCTTCCTGCCAAATTAAACAATTTTTTTGGCATTTCAATGACTGCCAATTTTGGTAGCAATTTGAAATATTAAAACTCTTTGGGCATGGAGGATATTTGAAAATTAGATCTTAAGAAAAAAAAGTCTACAAATTAATAAACATCTTTATGGCTTGTTTTAATTACCTCTTACCCCTCTTTGACAAACAAGCAATTGTGAACAGTGAGCAGTCCAGAGCCTGTGCAAAGTTAAAACTCTAATATCTTTAGCAAACATGAGCTCACAGCACTTCTCAATTGTCAAACAAACCAGAAATATGACACCTTAAGAAGCGTTTATGTACACTACTCCCCCCATTACATTTGACTAGTTGGGGTTGCAGACATAACATTTAGGTATGCAAACATCCACTGTTGATAACACTATCCCTTTAAAACAAAAGTATATTTTCCTTCTGTAGATCTAAGAAACAAATATGGCATTAAGAACAAAATTAAGTTTATTGTTGAATTCAGATATTTACATTCTTAACATGCTAGCCTAATTAAAAGTAAAGAATTTGTTCCATTAACAATTGAAAATGCATTTAGAACATGTTTCATATATAAAAAATCAATGTTTTATTCAAATCTGATAAAAACAAACTCTTTAAATTATCGATTTGGGCCTAACTGAATTAATTGTAGTCTTTTGTCAATGAACAAGTTTACATTGAACCTTCCTTAACTGTTTTTAACACACACCCTTAGCCTCCCCCTTTGAAAATCCCTAAAGACAAATTGAGGTCAGCGTTGTTGAGGTCACTTATATAACAAGAGTAGCTGTATGAAACCAACCCTCCTTTGAAGATTCAGATCGACTTGCTACTTGCACATAAAAATCATACCTTCTGACAGTTGAGATCTGTAATGTGATATCTGAGGATATTTTTGAATTGATATATACTACTTGTTATGCTTATTTTCAAGCTTTTGAACAATAGATTCAAAACAAATTGAAATAATTTACTTTCAAATATATCAACAGATCTAACACTCACTATTTGTATAACCAACAACATAATTATCGACATAAACCTTCAAAAACTTATTTAGAGTAACATCACTCACAATAAAATTGCTCCTAAATTATTTCCGTCTTCTCCAGCTCAGTTGTGTTTATACTTACACAAGTATAATCTAGCTACTTTGTATATTGGATCGTACCTATGAGCTTATACAATTCTGTTCAAAACAAAAATAAAAAATATTTTTGGAGCACTGATAAAGTAACACGTGCATTAACCTATTACTAAAACAAAAGATGCACTATTGCTGTAAGTTTATATATACTTACTTCAGAACAGCAAACAGATTGTAAAATCTCTGTCAACGTTTTGCAGAAATCGTGACAAAGGAAAAGCTCATGCAATCCAATCACTCTGGCGATAGCTTCGCTGCAGAGAGTTACGTGACACTCAGCACGTGCACTATCGCGCCGTCCACCGATTAATCCTTAAACGATACACTACAACTTGTTGATTGGTGTACTCAATGCATGTGATACTCCGGTTTTAGTGGGACGCAAAACTTGTGTTTACATCTATCTCTTTCCAGTTTCAACTGGAGTGACAGTAAGATGCCCACGTTTTAGCGTTGTTTACATCCCGAGATGCCAGATCAATGGCGACAGTAGCGATTGGTTGAAATCATTAACCGAGACGGTAAATCTGACCAATGAAAACGAATGCGTCTTGTCTAGCGGCTGAGCGAAAACTGCGGCACGTGCTGGACAGCAAGTGCGTGAAAAATATGCTGCTATCCACACAACTAATGATTTTTCGAACAGCTGTTGATCGATTCACCAATGTATGACCCCCGGTTTCATATGAATATACATTTAAAGGGAAAGTTCTATCACCGATCTATCGGCAGCATCCGCCATCTTGGATTTTTTACATTTCTTGAAATGTAAACACGCTATATTTAACCCAATTTTATTTTTTTGTAATAATAAAACATATACACTGATATAACATTCACATAGTAACAAATGACGTATCATAAAACTAATAAACACTATGCTGTTAGGTCGTAGCGAAGTTTTCCCCACTCGCAGTGCCAATGAATGGCTTCAATTCTCATTGTTTTTATTTTTCAACAAATGTGCGCCTGTCTTTATCAAGTTGTGAAATGTAAAGTCATCAAAGTATTGACTTCATTAATATATTTCAGTTTGACGATGTTTTAATCATGTATTAATAGCATATATGTGTAAACGGGAATATCCTCTGGAATTTCGTTTCGACAAAAAATACCCCGATAGAACCCTCCTTTTAAAGTACGAAACCTCAGGGATTCCAAGCTTCTTTTAATTTTTTGGAGAAACCGAAGAAGCAATGTTTCACCGTGAGTTTGGACATGGTCGGGCTTTCAGCTAAGCATCGTTATCAACTCAACAAAGCTCATTTGCATAAGGTGCTCATATGTATGTATATATAGTTCGACGATATGTCCATGATAACCATCTATCTATATCAGTGTAACCTGGTTTTTTTCACATGCAGGTGATGCTTTATAAGACAGAGGAACAATAAATATATATTTTTTTCAATTATACAAACTGCACTTTGAAATGTAACTATTTAATTGATGTTATTTTGTTTGATGATCATGTTATTAGTAAAATTGCATAGTTAAAAGTTATTTTCAGATGTTAGATGGCTGATAATATAATTGATTTAATTAGTCGAATGAGTTGCAATATCTATTTTCTTTTGATTTCCCGAAATCTGTAATCAAAGTGGTAAGAATAGGTCGCCTAACTAGAGAGGAATTCGGCACAGAACACAAGCACATACCAACACGTTAAAGTGTGAGCGCAAATATTACTGTCTCTGTCGGTCTGTCTGTCTCCAGTGAAGCATTGCCCATGGTAACGATTTATATTTAATAATTGTATTCCAAACAAAGTTTATCAATGGATTTGAAACATATTTCAATCTTTTGTTCCACTTTTGTTTTATTATAAGACATTTAAGATGGCTTTACAGGAATCATCTCGCTCACTAAATAAGAAGCCCTGTAGGTTGATATATAAGACATATCTTCAAATTGCAAATAATTTGGTCCAAAATTTACATCTACTTCCTCGAATAAATGCATTGGACTATGTGAATAACTGTGGATATGTGAATATAAGATACTGCTTTGTGTTGTGTTTTTCTTAGGTTCAGACTTGAGCATGCATAGAAACACAGGTAGACTAACATTTAGTCTCAGAAATATTTTTTTTCTTACCAGCAACATTTTATAACGATTCAAATAGATATACCAAATGGAGCCCTAAAGATGCCTTAATTTCAGAGCTGAGTAATCTAGACTTGCTATAATTTTCTAGACTGGGTTGATCGTCAATTGAATATTTTGCTCTAGGGTCTGGATGACAGACTAAAACACAGGTAACTCTTATGTTTACGCGAATTCCTCCAAAACAAAGAACGTAGGTAAGTACATACATAGTCAACGTTTACGAGTGATATAACAACTTAATCATGTTAATTATAAGATGGTACCTGAATGATGTTAAACAAAATCCAATTAATTTTATAACATAGTGGATAAACTACACTAGCAGTACTATGATATCTTTTTACTTCTTTTTATTGTTGTCTATTTTAAGAGTTGTATGTGCAACGACTGGCAGTGTTGTTGAATATGTAGAGCAACAAGAGTAAATTTCAATCGCACATTAAATGTGAAGCAGACGTAAACGGAAAATATCTCATCCAAATTTGCCGAATCTCGTGAACGAAGGAATAACTAACGGAATAGTATCTGGTTATCATACAGGTAATCTAAAATAATATGACAAACATATTTTTGACAGAGGTCAGAAGCATATTAACCCTATATTAGAACGATGAGTTTGAAATATTTTGTTAAAGGTACATCCATTGTGTTGTTTGGGGTCACATATTCCAAACGTTAGAAATGGCGTTACTCAATGGGGTTATCAATATATTTAGATTAGTCTATTGTATCGATTTTCAACCTATCAATTTACAAACAACAACTACAAACCACAATCCCATATATTACACTTGATGAATATATATATCTATTTTATGGTCTCTGATCATATACTCTAAAAAGAGTTTTTCCTTTAAATTTTGGGAGATTATGGTTTAAACACAACTTAACAATCTATTTGCTATGGATATTCAGGAAATTTACTGCCTTATACAAATATGTTGCAAATTTTCGCAATGAGTCATCTGACGTCTCAAGATTTATAATACGGCATAAAGAACATGGTATATTTAAGGAATTTAGTTAAACAATATCTGATTGGCTAGAGAACCGCCCCGGAAGCAGCCCTTAACCAATAGGATTAGGCCTCTTATCTGACCACCGCCAAATTCAAAGTTTCATGTCGGCCAAACAATGGCGGAAGGTAGAGTACTTCACGTTGTGAAAGAGGATGGTATGTTGTAATCGCATTGATGTTGTAATATAGAAATGAAAAAATGTTGATATCAAAAATCTGTTTTTAGTTTTCAAGTCCGTTGATTTGCCGGGAACGTACGCATTTTATCATTATTCAACAGGTTTTCGACCTTGTGTTTACATTTCGTTCAAAACATTGTGATCATGAAGTCACATTCTTCGTCAACATCAGACGTAAACTGCAGAAAGTACTGTTGCCGCGAGGAATATTTAGTTATATATTAAACAACTAGATCCACGCTAAAATACACATATTGATTAACATTCTTTTAAGACGTCTGATTAGGAAGTGCAACAGTTGTATCGTGTGACAGATGTTGAGCTTGAAATTTGTGAGCCGTGACCAACAGAAGCCATATATTACACGTGACATGACCAACGTTGATTTTTAAAACGAATAAAATTTTGTAAATCAAACGACAAACTTGTTGCAGATTCAACATTTCTTATTTATAGGAAAGAACAATATTTTCAATATAACAATACTAAGTATAGTATTAGAAATATTGGCAAGAGTCCATATAACTAGACTATAATTTCGCACACAAGTGCTACATGAACTAGGCAAGAGCACTGATGTATGTACTGTAGAAATAGTTTTATTGGTTCATTATGGATGTGACACCGTCAATAAAGATAGTTTGTTTGTTTGTTCAAATGAAGTGTTCTAACATTTTAGCTATTCAATACATAAATATAAACATATTTTGAAAGTTTAAACAAAATTTACATATTACCGGGGTATATTATAATAAAATGAATGTTTATTCAGTATATTTATGTGGCTAACCTATGTTATAAAC
The DNA here is from genome assembly GCA_936450465.1 of Gibbula magus. NCBI lineage: Eukaryota > Metazoa > Mollusca > Gastropoda > Trochida > Trochidae > Gibbula > Gibbula magus. Next base: position 6,894,351 of record OW388306.1, read on the forward strand.
GTTTGACAAATGAAGCTGATCATTTTTTTTATGTTAGAACATGAAGCCAACCTTTTAAAACAATAATGATAATAATAATACTACTTTATTACCCCGAAAGGAATTCATTTTGTATTGTGACAGAGCTTGTGCACAATAAAGACAGACAATACAAGTTACAAGCATGTACATAGAACAATCAATCACAATCAATTTAAATATCATTTAAAAGACATATACATACTGAAAGGAATAAATGTATTTTGACCTCTGTTGGTTATAAAACGTGGTAGTAAATATCTCCTTCCAGAAGACAGCTTGACATATGCACTGTGTAAATCATGATCTTGATCAGATAAACTCTTCAGGACTAGTTTCAAAACTATTTTTTCATAAATATATGATAAATTTGTAAACGAAACTCCTGCTATTTTACTAGCAATTAGAACAACTTTTTCTAAGCGAGATTTGTTTACAAGAGACAACAAAACCATACCAACGAAAAAGTTCAAATGGCTTTGACAAAACAATTATACAAGAGAGACAATACAAGTTCATTTACATTAAAGGATTGCAACTTGCGTAGCAAATGTAATCTTTGTTGACATTTTTTTAAAACAGCATCAGCAAATTAAAATATAAATAGTCCAAAAGTAAATGCAGATAGTGATGATATAAAATCAAATGTTTTCTGTGTCAATTTAATGAAAATGCCACTTTGTTCTTTAAGACTTTATCCTATGCATAGCCCTTTTACATGACAAAACTTCTATTGGTTTTAACTCACACACACTATCTAATGCATCGGCTCCATCAGGGTAATTGTATCCCCAGTGCTCCTACAGTCCCTTGATCATTGATTGTTTTCACAGCTTTTTCCTCATAAATCTCTGCACATAACCAGCCAATGTAACGACCAATCTCATTATGTCTAGCCTTATAGGAAAGAATCAAAGATATGATTTAAATGAGATTAATGTAACGACTTTAAATAAAGTAATATTGGCAGTGCCCTGATGAGATTTCATTGCCTTGCAAAATAAGCATATAGTTGTGAGGAATCAGAATTCTGTGATACAAGGTAAAAGTTGTGAATACAATCAGGGTTCTATGGGGCAGCGCGGATGCAAAATACCCGGATGAGGCAGGAAGTATCTTATAGTACTCTAGTTATCTGTTTCATATTGTTATATTCAGTTATATACCTCTATAGTTTTGCATGCATGTTTTGTTATAATATAACCAAAATGTAAATGTACAGTCTTAGTCTGTCGTTGTGCTCTTACAAGTTCAATAAAGGGAAGGTCCTATGAGAGTATTTTTTGTATAAATTTTTCTTTAGAGACATTCCTGCTTTATACACAATGCTATTGTTACATTATTAAAACTAAGGGTGCAACGATACACCGGTGCATTGCGATTCATAGGCGTACGATACGATACACGATATGATTTGCCAGTGAAACAATACGATACAAAATTATATACAGTGAACTTTATTTCTTATCTTGTCAAATACAGTAAATGCTTTCTCATTAGAGTATTATAGTATTTCAACATGAATACATTGGAATTTTCAAAATAAATTATCTGATGAAACATAAAACTGAATGATCCCAACTTTCTGAACTTTGAGGCCCAACTTCAAATAAAACTTTGTGTATCGAATCGTGGCAGCTGTATCTAGATATGTATTGTACCGGACCTACCTGCATAGTTGCACCGTAATTAAAACAGTTGAAACGTATTAATTACTAGAGTAATACTTTGGTGGCGTAAGATTTGACATTTTGACAAAGAATACTGCACATTTGCTCAAAAGGAAAAATGAGAAGTGAAGTCATTCATCATCGCTTACAAGTTTGGAAAGCCTTTTTACAGCACGACAAGACAAAGCTTATGTCTATGATTAATGATTTGTAAATATGGGGATACTCTTTCAACACATAAATATATGTACTATTATTATTAAGTTGGAAAATCAGAAAAATACAGCTTTTTTCACATTTTGAACAATGCAGATAAACAAAATGATGGGGGCCTTCATCAAACTGCCCCTTTTAAATTAAGGAAATTCTCCTTTGACAGATGCCAAGCAATTTGCATGCATGATCATGTGATTCAAACATCATCATCATCATCAAGATTCCTTGAAGCCTTGCAAATTGGTTGGCTTGTTTTGATTGCATTGCCCCGGAAATGTATGATGGTTTTCCTTACATTAAATATTGCTGGACCGACCTCAGAAAACTATTGCTTGTCTGTGTACCAAGCAAACCTATAAAAAAGTATTTTTAACTGGTCATGTGTTTCAAAGGCATTTTTAGCAATGCTAGCAAAACAAATTGGTGTGGTTTCCATTGTGCATTTTGAATGAATTGTTGAAGATTTGTCTTTAATCGCATGTATTATACCAGATACTCATTCTTTAGACTTAACGTTTGAATATAGCGTTGTTACACATTTACATTTTGGTTAGATTGATGTTGTTGGTTTGGTGTTTAGTTTGTTTTTGTTTGTTTCAGTTTATATTAAACGTGGCTATCGGCACACTTTTCAGACACGTTGCAATATACGTGAAGAGACACGTACTGCTAGACCTAGTGGTAGGTTCTCATGCTTGTCTTCGCACTTCTTAACACCTGCTGTATACTCCTTGTTTAACATTCTTTCTAGATATGGTAGAGGTACTAATTACTACAAACCAAGAAATGTAATTAATCATATTTATCTCCATTGACTGATAACAGTCTATGCAGAGATGCCAACATTTCTGATTTGGGTTATAGCACTTTTCAGAATGACATGTATTTTCATTTATCATCCTATGTTGAAATTTGGAGAGAAATATATGGATGTCATCTTCATTCATGAACTGGGATGTTACGACAGATTCTTGTTGTTAACAAACATTGTATTTCATGAATAAAGAAGTTTGTAATCTACATACATATTCTCTCATGTCCTGCCATTTCAACTTCTAAAGTGCCCCTCAAAGAAGCTACGATCAAATTGCTTTGACATTATCAATTGATGACCTCACCGTGAATAACTAACAACTAACAATGCTGTGCCTCGCTCAATGCAATAAAGTCATGTCAGTCATATTGTTACTTGAGAAAATAACATTTTAATTATTTATAAATGTAAAAATAAAACCTGAAAATATAGATAACATTTTATGAGTAAACTACCGGTAACATTGATTTAGTTAATTTATTAGTTTCAAATGAACCCCATTCTAAAGAATGAAATATTGCCTCTTAGCTCTAGTGAGATACAAACTTGTTCTCTCCATATGGTCTGACCGTCTGATGATACTTCATATCGTCATGTTAGTACACTGGAGCAATCAGATAATAGTTCATATCGTAATGTAAGTACACTGGAGCAATCAGATAATAGTTCATATCGTCATGTTAGTACGCTGGAGCAATCAGATAATAGTTCATATCGTCATGTTAGTACACTGGAGCAATCAGATAATAGTTCATATCGTCATGTTAGTACACTGGAGCAATCAGATAATAGTTCATATCGTCATGTTAGTACGCTGGAGCAATCAGATAATAGTTGATATCGTCATGTTAGTACACTGGAGCAATCAGATAATAGTTCATATCGTCATGTTAGTACGCTGGAGCAATCAGATAATAGTTCATATCGTCATGTTAGTACGCTGGAGCAATCAGATAATAGTTCATATCGTCATGTTAGTACGCTGGAGCAATCAGATAATAGTTCATATCGTCATGTTAGTACGCTGGAGCAATCAGATAATAGTTCATATCGTAATGTTAGTACGCTGGAGCAATCAGATAATAGTTCATATCGTAATGTTAGTACGCTGGAGCAATCAGATAATAGTTCATATCGTAATGTTAGTACACTGGAGCAATCAGCCAATCACAATACCCAGTTTCCATTCTGGGACGCGATATGTGGGATCAACTCTGAAAATTCTCGAATAGCACTTTCACAAAAGTCAGTGTGGGGACTGTCGTACATTGTTATTCCTTTCCTATTTTTTTCAAAATCGACACTGAGACTATTTTGATGAATCCCCCAAATTTTGATTCTAGTTGGACACTAAATATTTCCAACTATTTACAAATAGTCAAATACCTTCCAACAAAAGCTAAGGGCAAGTTACCCATTATCTCATAAGAACAAGCTTTAATACGTCTGTGTCCTTTTTAAAAAAATTTGATCCTGGATCTCGTACCACACCCCTGAGCAAATTCTAAAAAGAAGAACAAGACCTCTGTAAGACTCCAGACAAAAAGAAGGTTTGATAAGTGTATACATACTGAGTGTGTTGTGTGTTGTCATGGTTACAGATGACAAGGACCTCAGAGTTGTGTTGGTGGGAAAAGAATGTCAACAGAACGATGAACTGAAGAAATCACTAGAGGTGAGAGACATCACAAGTTGCCGGCCTCCTTCTTGTACCATGTTGTTACTTTGTACACATTTCTCAGCAATATGATTGAATGCCAGTACCATATTGTATATTTTATGATGAAAATAAAAAAGATGACTTAAAATACACTTACAGCTACATTCCATGAAGCTACTATCGGATAATAATATGATTTTAGCAGACCAAGTAGGCTCCTTCGGATTTTGTTGAATTTAATCAAGCATTACTCTCTTCCAAAGTTAGATTTCCTGTGCTTGAACTTTCAGAATGTTCCCCAGTTAATAAAGTAAAGAAGGATAACCTTTCAAAGTATCGGTCAGCTTTAAATCAATATAATCATATCTTTTTGAATATATTTGTAAACAAAAATTACAAAAAACTTGCAATATGTCTCCACATGATAAGCCAAAAGGAGGGTAGTATATATGCTTACCTCGGTATATTGATATCTCTGCTGATGTAGGCCTAGAAGTCCTAATTGTAGGTGACCAATATTGAGTATCTCGCTTAACCAATACATTTATTCCATTGCAATTGGTTTTTAGACCGGTTAGAAACCTCGTTGGAATTCTAGAGAATAAAGGAAAGCTCTTAAGGATATTGCCATTAACCTGTTTCAGAAACTGGACGCGGATGTGGTGAGTTCTCCGTCTGGACTGGAGTTTGTGCAGGAAGCAGGAGAGTTCGAGACCGTGTTCGTCCTGTCTAACTTTGATGGAGACGTCTACAACAAACTGCACAAAGCAGAGGCGAGGATACTCGGTCCTCCCGCCATCATCAGCTCCATCAAGGCTAATGAGGTGAACATAGATATATTCAAACTAGTCTTTTAGCGAGGATACTCGGTCCTCCCGCCATCATCAGCTCCATCAAGGCTAATGAGGTGAACATAGAAATATTCAAACTAGTCTTTTTACAGTGTGAAGTGTGAACAGTTTCATTGGTAGGCGAAGTTTGAAAGATTATTTGATTGGTATTCTACATGCTGTTGTTAGAGGTCCAGGGTTAGAATCTCACCAGGGCCCAATAACTTTATTTACTTTAGAAAAGTGGACTCGCTTTCACAGAGCTCTCTCAGCCAGAGGTGACATCAATCATCATGAGGTTTAAATAATAATTATCAGGCCTCAATATAGCAACCAATTTAGGAGCATTTGCTACCTATTTTTTTAGTTTGCTCCTTGTAATTTTGAGTTAGGAGTGCACATGCCTCTTGATCAAATTTTAGGTTCACTCAAAAAATTATCTATAACCATTATCCATCACATTTGCTACAACATGGTATTGAATATTAGCTAGCCTACAGTAATTTTCTTTTAATTATTCATATACAGGTAATTTGAGCAATCTTATTTTAAATGTGATTCTTGCAACTTTCTTTTGCTCCTAAGACTAATGTGTTAGGAGCATGTTTGCTCCTTAAAATTTTTTTTACTTAGAGGCTTATAAGTAACTGTTATGAACATCAAATGTCAGCTTACATCTTCTTGCTTCAACTATAACAGTTCAGGGCATAATGTACTTCATTTCAAAACATGTGATGGTTGACGCTCCTTTATTTCATAAAACATATTTTTTGTCTACATGTTCTTATGTCTATGGCTTCTATGCAATCATAAATTAAATATATGCTAATGTAGATTGATTGATCAAACCAGAATGATTTACATTCTGCAGTCGTTGCCCTACTCAAGCCGACCACAGTACTGCACCGCCATGAAGGGAGTGATCGTGTGTTTTACAGGATTCAAAGTCCGAGAACAAGTGGTAAGATATGCTAGATGCTAGCCCAATGGCACAGGGGCTAATCATGGGATTCCGCAGCATAGGGTGTAACCCATCATTCACAGGGATGACAATTTTCCTCGTATCCGAGGAATTCCTCGGTTTTTGTTTTCATTTAGAGGTGGTTTAACGACTGTAAAATGCTCAAATACTCAAATACTCAGGCCCCCCTACCAGAGCTCCGACTTAATTTCCTCTGAAATATCATTTTGCTGTTGTCATCCCTGCATTCAGTACTGACAACCCAAAAAGAAAAGTTCTCAATGGTGAATGTGATATATTTGAAACTCACTGGTTCAGTCTGTTTTTTGAGATTGTATCGAGATAGTGTATGTGTGCTCGAAATTAGGGAAAAGCTTGTGGATGTCTAATTACTTTGATTACAGTATGTTTTGATTCATTGATTTCATTTATCCATTATCTCCATATTATATTGTGTATATTTTATGTCCATTTCATGTCCATTTCAAACCTATTGACACTGATATAGATGAGAAGGGTGTGTATTAATGATACTGCATGTATGTATATTCAGTGTCAGCTGGTTGATCTAGTTCATCACATGGCCGGCAGCGTGAGGAAGGACATCAACACTAAAGTCACACATCTCGTCGCAAACTGTGGAGGAAGTCAGAAATACAGGGTAAGCTGTTGAAAATTAAAAAAAAATCTCAAATATGATAAATTAGAAAAATCAATAGTCTAACAGTTTACTAAAACTAATGAAACAGGTAGATGCAAACTATTAGCATCTCCGAAGAGGATCACCAAATGTTTCCATCTGTAGCCGGTGATCAATCCTGTACTCTACTATTCCAGTGTTGTGATGCTTGTACATTGCTCCACCTGGGTATTTGTATCTGCAAGGATACTTCAGTCCTCTGATTAATTTTGTCAGACTTTAAAGGGGGAAATAAGTCTATGAAATGTATTTGAAAAATAATGTCACGAATAGTAGAACACCTTTCCCTCTTCGGGAAATCAAGTTAAAAAATGTGTGTACATGGTTCCGTAAAGCCAGGGGGATCGTTCTTATCATTTGAAATAATAAAATATGTTCACAATAAAGTGACCGCCATGCAATTTTTGCTTTATACGCAACACCAGTTTTGCAACTACGGAAAATTTGTTTGTGTAATAAGATGTTTTGCCCTCTTAAGTAAATATAAATGACATACGCTATCATTATAAATCGGAAGTTTGAAAAAATAAAATTTTCAAAAAACGTGCTACTGCAGCTGCCCCTTTAAGTTTTAAAGGGTTTGAATAAATGCTTTCACTTGATAAAGACAAAATCATGTAAAAATGGTTCAGAATTTTCTTTGTTATTCTACACACATTTAACCATGTGAATGCGAGTGTGAAATGTTTACTTACCACTAACCTGCTAAATCCAAATTAAAATAGGTCATCTATGTCAATATCACCCAGGCCTCTCATTCATTTGGAATAAAATCTCCTCCAGTTTATGTGTCATTATTGTCCCAACAAGCTCTTCGGAAGGTTTGTATTTGAGTTATGAGTACCAGTACTTGATTTTTATGCCCCCCTTTCATACTTAGCGTATGCATACCTTGTGATGAGACCTTCAGATGAGGTCATCTTATTTGACCTTGTGATCTTAACCTTGCCGCAGTGGACATCTTCAGTAAACTTTAACCTTGGCCATAACGTTAGATTGCTCAGAGCTACGGCTTTCATACTTGGCATGTGCATCTCTTGTGATGAGACCTTTCAGATGAGGTCATCATATTTGACCTTGTGAGCTTGACCTTGCCGCAGTGGACAATATTTAGAAAACTTTAACCTTGGCCATAACTTTGGATTGCTCAGAGCTAGGGCTTTCATACTTGGCATGTGCATACCTAATGTTGAGACCTTCAGATGAGGTAATCATATTTGACCTTGTGACCTTGACCTTGACCTTGCCGCAGTGGACATCTTCAGTAAACTTTAACCTTGGCCATAACGTTAGATTGCTCAGAGCTACGGCTTTCATACTTGGCATGTGCATCTCTTGTGATGAGACCTTTCAGATGAGGTCATCATATTTGACCTTGTGAGCTTGACCTTGCCGCAGTGGACAATATTTAGAAAACTTTAACCTTGGCCATAACTTTGGATTGCTCAGAGCTAGGGCTTTCATACATGGCATGTGCATCTCTTGTGATGAGACCTTTAAATGAGGTCATCATATTTGACCTTGTGACCTTGACCTTGCCGCAGTGGACAATATTTAGAAAACTTTAACCTTGGCCATAACTTTGGTATATCCGGGGGCATCCGTGTTTAACAAACACATCTTGTTCAACTGAGAATTGTCAAAATGATTAATGCTGCGACTATGTCATCTTCTGGAACCTTGGTTTAAAGACCATGCAAATTATACATTTTAATGTGTAGGTGCTTTGATAACAATTGGAATTTGGTTATGTTCAATTTGTTTCAATTTCAATTTGGTGACATAATTTTTATATATAGAGATTATTAACCAAGTGTGATTCCATATCATTAGCAGCTCCGACTTAGTCGGAGCTGCTATCAGTTTTTGTGCAGTTTCCGTCGCCGCCGCCGGTGCGTTTTGTATTCACTATAACTTTTTTCCTAGGAAGTTTTGAGAACTCATATACATAACTTCTTACTTATGCCCCTGGGGAATTTTTTTGACATGTTCATATTCAAGGTCAAAGGTCAAGGTCATGAGTTCTGAAATCACTAAAAAACTCCTTGTAAACACGATAATTTGAAAAATATTTGTACTATCATTCTCTTATTTGGTGTACATCAACTATGGAAAAAGACTGAGATTTGAAAATTGTTTTCGCTAAAATCTGTCCAAGGTCAAGGTCACAGGGAGGTCACAACTTAAGCATGCTGATGTGAACATTCCTTATTTTAACTATTAACACTTTGAATCATTACATGATTGTTATACACAATGAAAAGTGATCATTGACTGTGTGACCTTGAAGATCAAAGGTCAAGGTCATGAGATATGGTCATGGTGACCAGTTCTGAAATCTCTAAGTAACTTTTTTTCCATAAAGATATTAACACCTCATATACATAGCTTCTTTCTTATAAATCTGGTGATGTTGACATGTTCACATTCAAGGTCAAAGGTCAAGGTCATGAGTTCTTAAATCACTACAATTATCCTTGTAAACACGATAACTTCAAACATTTTTGTGATGTCAGGCTCTTATTTGGTATATATCAACTATGGAGAAAGACCAAGATTTGAAAATGTTTTTGCTAAAATCTGTCAAAGTTAAAGGTCACAGCAAGGCCACCACCTAAAGGTGTTATTGTGAATATTCCTTATGTTAACAATGAACTCTTTGAGTCATTGCATGATTGTTATACACAATGAAAAGTAATCATTGATGGTGTGACCTTGAAGGTCAAAGTTCAAGGTCATGAAATATTGGTTAAGGCCATGTTAATCTTTTGATCCAATTTTGAAATCAGAAATAGGTTTTAAGAACAATGTTGTGAAAAGTGACCCCAGTGATGATTCAACTTGTTAGAAGAACTTAAATAATGAACAAATTTTAAAAAAATTCCCATTTTATTTATGCTGTGGAGAAGGCGGAACAGGGAAAGGCGAGACCCAAAGTTTCGGAGCTGCTCTGCTTTTGCGGTGTCCCGCAAACACTCTTCTAGTTAATATCATATATTTGAAATACATTATTTTTTATTCCAAATATATGATAGATAATATGACGGAAACACACACGGTTGATGACCCCTTTATCATATAATGTCATTATTAGGTTAAGAGCTTATGAGGCAAACATGAAAAGAAAATGGACCAAGTTTGTGCATAGTAATTTCATTGACAGTCACTATGTCGGTAATATATTGTTGTGAACTGCCTGGAAATAGTCCTGAATTAAGCAAATTAAAAACATGATGTACGTGACTCTTTAAAAAATGTCAACAAAAGATTCCTGATTTCCTGTCCATCAGTTCATAATTATCTAATGATTAATCGCCGCTAATGGCTGCAATACTGCCGAAGCGGCGTTAAACAATAACTCACTCACTCACTTAGAAGCTAGAGCAAGGGAAGTAACTCTTCTTGTTTCTGAAATTCAATGTTTGGAAAGCTGCATTTCTTGGTTCATTTGGCTTTCTGAATAGTGGACCTTCAGACTAAATATGAATTATTGTTGTTTCCTTTGTTTATGATAGTAACAATATGTATGTTCATCCCTCAAAAACTTTTTAATGGTCAGTTAGATGGGTACTAGGCAATGTCACTGGGTCACATGTATCGAAATTCATAATTTAACCCTTTTATTTTTTATATGATTTCGGAACAAATCTATCATTATCTTGACATTGTTAAAATATATATTCACTGTCCCATATAAGTTTCGAATATTCACTCATGTTGCTACTTGAAACTTGCTATTCAATGATTGAAACAGTTGAAGGATTAACATGAAATGAAATGCAAAGTAGTTTGCATATTTGATCTTTTGGATACCAACTTTATCCCATTACTTTATTGCTTTTGCTTTTTAGCTCCTTGCCAAACTCGGAAGATTTTCTCTTCGGTAACAATTTCTGATTCCTGTATTTCAATCACTCTGAATAGTTGAGCATTTATTGATTTAGCAGGAAGAGAGGGTTATCAACACCAGATACTCCCAAGAATCTACAATGTAGTTATCGATAAGTGGTTTACACTGAAAATGGGACATATGGCCTATATATATATGTTTATATATATTTATATTTACATATGTTTATGCTTACTTTATTCAATTGTATGTTATGCGCATTGAGCATGGACCTTGTTTGTGGAATTCTGCGCTTTACAAGTACTCTTATTAATTAATTAATTCTGTCCCCAGTTTGCGGTGAGCGTGGGCATCCCAATCATGAGTGAAGACTGGGTACATCGTGTGTGGGCGGAGAGAGACAATACAGACCTCAAGGCAGATTGTAAGAAAATGGTGAGTAATAAATATAGCCGATGGCCATGATCTATCATACACAAAATTCAAAGTTCAAATTTTTCGGCATGCAACCTTGCATGTTGAGCTTGGCAGCAGGATAAGAACTGTTCATTGGATTCTCATAATATTGTATATCGATGTTCTTCTTGGGGAGATTTATAGGGCCTGTAAACACTTTACTAATGAAGAAATAGAAGTGTTGTCAAAGTGAGGAGTCCTGAAAAATTAAAACAGTGTTGCTGGGAGTTTGGGTTAGCTCCCTTTCCATAAAGATCTTTTAAGACCCATCCCTTCATTGCTGGTGATTATTGTTCCACTTTATTTTTCTCATGTTGGTACTGTCATAGTATTTTTCGGTAACTGTGTATTTAGAAATCCTACTTGACCACCTTTGACTAGGCTGACTATCCAACTCAACCCCACAACAACTTGATTTATTAAATGTAACAACGGTTATTTATTATCTTTCCATCATTTTTGTACTTTAATGAACATTCATGACTCCATATTGCTCATGATAAATGTTTTATGAGAAAAAATGCTATACAATGCATTACATGGTGAATTATATCCTAGATACTCTTCGTGAATTTTGAGGAAATGATTAATTTGACATCCCTGTTCTGTGCCCGATTTATGACACAATCCTCATAATCTAGTGTCACCCAATTTCTCTCAATAGATTGAAATAATGATAAATTGAGTTCGGTCATATCCCGTAACATTATCCTGTAATTTGTAGATCAAGGACGGCTAACCTACTTTCCAAGAATAAATATACTGAACCACTAAGGGATGTAACAATAGATCAAACTATCTTCAAGCTTATCTTATAGAACTTAATTGATGCTGATTTTAAAGGCGCTGTAGCACGTTTTTCTTACTGAAATAAAGTGATCTCACAAAAAGGTAAATAAATGTTACCAATGGTTAAATAATATTCCTGAATCAATAAAAAGAGTTCTAAAACGAATGTACATTGTTCCGTTAAGCCATGTGAGTCCGTTTCCCTTCCAGCGGCCATTTTAATGTTTTCACATTAAAATTGACGCTCGAAGGTGGTTCAAGTGATCTGACCTACAAATCTACCTCTCACAATGAAGAGTTCGACACCACTGTCGTTTTATACTCCGCACCCTTTTCTTTCAATACGGACAACCATTTTCTATGGAAAAGGCTTATCTGGTTGTTTAATGACATGTTTAACCCTCTAACATAACAATATATTGTATACACATATAAATAACAAATTAGAGAAAACAAAATTTGCAAAAAACGTGCTACAGCGCCTTAAAAAAACAATCGATAGTATCGATGGCACAGCTCACTATCAGTAGTTTCATCAAGTCAGTTTAGTTGAGTTTAAAAGTAAAATTGGCACACAAATTCAGCTTTTAGATTTGACAAAATGCTGGAACACTCCAAACTAATCACTGGGACTAGGGAGCTTGATAACTTAGTAGTTCTGTCATTTTGGAAGAAGTAAGGAGAATAAAATGCATTTAACCATGTGAATGAGAGTGTGAAATGTTTACTCACCACTAACCTGCTAAATCCAAATTAAACTAGGTCATTTATTTCAATATCACCCAGGCCTCTCATTCATTTGGAATAAAATCACCTCCAGTTAATGTGTCATTATTGTCCCAACAAGCTCTTCGGAAGGTTTGTATTTGAGTTATGAGTACCAGTACTTGATTTTTATGCCCCCGAATCGGATATTCCGGGGGTATATTGATTTTCACCTGTCCGTCTGTCTGTCTGTCCGTCCATCCGTGTGTTTGTCCACAAAAACTTAAAGCTTGGCCATAACTTTGGATTGCTCAGGGCTAGGGCTTTCATACTTGGCATGCACATACCTTGTGATGAGACCTTTCAGATGAGGTCATCATATTTGACCTTGTGACCTTGACCTTGCCGCAGTGGACATCTTCAGAAATTTGTATTATATTAGCTCTTTTATAGTAATGAATAGATGGCTGATAGCATATATCCGGGGGCATCCATGTTTAACAAACACATCTTGTTATATTCTGAAATTTGTTACATTTTGGTTATTGTAAAACTTTCGTAGTAGTAGTCAGAATAGACTATCACAATATAGTTAGTTAGAATAGACTATCACTCTTGCAAAAGTCCATTGTCCATTGAGCTATCTGTCCATCAGTAAACCTTTTGCATTTTCATCTTCTCAGCAACCAATGGCTCAGGATTTTTCATTTGTATCTTACAGGGTATTTAGAAAAATATTTTAAAAAAGAATAGTAACTATAGCTGAGAAAATAAGTGAAACATTTGAGCTGCAGCTCTTCTTATTATTGACAGAATGTTTATTTGTTTTGTTAGTTACTGAGTGTTGAAGAAAAACATGCAATCCAAAATATTTAAAACATCTGCAATGTCAACATAAAACATTTTTGCAGTTATCATGTATTTATTATAATCTTAATGCTCAAATTGTTGTCATGGTGACTAGTCTGGTCGGTGATGTACTGTGCAAGATACACATACAAACCGTATCCTGTCAACTTCCTGTTTCGAACCTATAACTTCCTGTGTGTCACTCATCCCAAGTCATATCCTACTTCATCGGCCATTGTTAGTCTCCTGGATATAAACATGGATTTGTCTACATTTATGTAAGTAATAATCTCCCACAACCTTTAATATTTGAGATTACCTTCTTTCTCTTAATTTGGCATCTTATCTGGATTTGCATGAGTTGCTAATATCTCTTATTTAAGAGATCAATTTCACTGTGTATTGATGACCTATTAGAGTTTTCTGACTAGATAAAGTACTGTTACTTTCATTCTGTTGTTTTAATCTTAAAGTTTGTATGGTTGATGTTTTGATGAAATCAACTTTTTACTTTCACTATCCACAAGCAAGACTTATCAAGTGATTATTTCCTTGAATTTAGATATCAACTTCCTTCTTTGCCCGTTGAGCAAGTGTTTGGAAGAAAAGCATGTAAAGTTGTTCCTAACTTAAAAATCAGTAACTACAAATGAAAATGTTATGATGAATTTCATACCCATAAAATCAACATCAACCTCAAACATTTTTCAAAATCATTTGTTCCACCAAAATTTTCATGAATTATAAATAGAAGATTTTGATTGTACATGAGATTTATTGTGATGAATTACACTAATCTTAAATTATTTTAAAGCCTGTAAGCAAGTACAATGTTTTCAAGCTATCTTTCATCACGCTAGTCTAAACAAACAAGAGTCATCAGTATTGTGAGGCAACAATCGACAACACAGCGACATTGTTCAGCCACAGCAAGCCTAGACTCTCGTATTGTCCTTACTTCCTGATGATTCAATGCTAACTATTGCTTACTGTTGACTGAATATCCCTCGACTTCAACACATTTACACACTGAATATACTGCTCAAAATGTGTTGCCAATGTTGTATGTATGTATCAGTATTGTCGCTTCTTGGTGAGTATTGCGTGGAAGGGTTGGTAGTATAATTATTTACTTTAATCTGTTACAAATTTGTGGAATGGATTTATGTAAATAAAACAAAAATGATGTGTTACGGTGTTTTATTGAAGAGCTTACCGTGATTGTGACATTTTTAGAGAAAGAAAAAGACTATTTTCCATCCTTCTTCGTAAAAAAGGTTGCAAATGTTTCTGACAATCTAAAGGAAGAGAACAATTATGATAATTTTAGGAATATTAAAAATTTACTAGGGGGTGTGGGGTTTCATATGATTCTTTATGTTTCACATGGCATTTCAAGTAAATGCCAGAAATAATTACTTTCTTATTGACAGTCCTCTTTCAAATACAACTATAACTAATATATAATACAACCATTATTTTCTGTATAATGTTGATATGTTTCAGATGTCATATCGGGTGAAGCCCTTCTACGAGTGCCGACTGAGTTTCTACGGATTCTCTTCGGAAGAACAGAAGCACATGGAGGAACTAACAATAGAGAACGGTCAGTCAATTACTATTCATATTATTCTTACCAGACAGTAAATGACGTTCATTTATAACTCGTCAGGCCTGAAAGGCACGATGGAGTTATGGCACGGCATGGCGTCCGGCATCCGTCCGTCCATCTGTCTGTAAACCTCTTGCATTTTCGACTTCTCCAGAACCATAACTCTAGAGAGCTGAAATTGTATGTACAGACTCCTTGGACAAAGGGGATTCTAAATTTGAGATTTCTTGACCCTGTGTCCCAAATATGGGTCACAGGGTCATCAGACTCATGACCTAAAAACCTATTTTCTTTTTTCAGTATGAAAAGCTCTAGAAAGCTGAAATGTTGTGTACAGACTCCTTTGATAATGGGAATTCTAAATTGTAGAATTTAAAAACCCATATTTTGCTTGTTAAAAATGTATTACTTTAGATAACTTAGATAGTCAACCTTAGATAATAAATCAATGAATTCCTAATGAGCTACATAGCCCATGGCTCTTTTTCTTAATGTTAGAAGTTGCCTCCTCCTTCCCGACCCTGTTGTGCTTGTTATGTTCTTAGTAGTAGGTGCAAGATCTTTATAAAACTCAATTTAGTTTATTAAAGGGGCAGTAGCACGTTTTTTTGCTCAAATAAGTCAATGAAATGTATTTGAAAAATTATTTCACCAATAGTAAAACACCCTTCTTTCTTCGGAAAATGAAGTTAAAAATGAGTGTACATGACTCCGTAAAGCCATGAGAATTTTTTTTTGTAATTCGAAATAATAAAATGTGTTCACAATAAAATGGCTGCCATGCAATTTTTGCTTTAAACGTAACACCATTATTCCCACTACGGATAATAGGCTTCTGTAATAAGATGTTTTACCCTCTAAAGTAAATTTAAATGACACAAACTTTCATTATAAATGGGAAATTTGAAAAATATTGTTTTGGAAAAAACGTGCTTCAGCCCCTTTAAGTTAAAATCAACTTTTAAGCTTTTGAGTAGATTAGTAAATGACCATTCTGAGCGGTTAGTTTACAGGAATCAACTCATTGACAAGGGAAGTAATCCAGTTTAGGCCACTTGCTAAATATAGGTTATCCCAACTTATTCTGAAAACCATAGGTATAAGGTTTTACTGATTTTAAACTACAAAATAGTGGATATGGTGATAGTACAGTCAGTGCTGGCAGTTGTAGTCTGACTCTGGGTGTGTCGAATCCAGCAAAGAACTTGTCTCACAAAAATAACAAAATGTGTACTACTGCAGATATTGTGATCCCAAATATAACACGTTACATGTCAAAACTATTGATGATCATGTTTCCTTGTCACAGGCAAGTACAGACCTATATGATCATGCAGAGTACTTCTTAGTGGCACTGAAAGTACGATTCCTTCAGGGTCATAATACAAAGTGTGTGCTTCGAGCATTCGGTGCAATACAAATGTGCTTCTATTATTTTGAATGTGTGTGTTGCAGGAGGAACGTACTGTAGTCCGGGGAGTGAGGACGCCACACATCTGGTTGTGGACGACCATGCAGTCAAGGAGGTGCCCATGGACATCTCGCTTCCTCCACACGTGGTCCGCGGAGAGGTGTGTACTCGTTGTCGGACATAGACTGACACAGATTTTACAAACTTCTGCTGTTTCCTGTTCCATCATAGTATTTGTATACGCAAGGCTACTTCGATCGGAGAATCCCCTGATCCCATAAGCAGCTTCTGCCTTGAACCACCGAATGCTGGTTACTCATAGCTATAGCATGAGTTTTGTAGGGCTGCAACAATTCACTACGATGTATCGAAAATCGATACAAACTAAAGACATCGATTCATGATTCAAAATTTCGATTAGATTCACATTCATTTTTTTCATGCTAAATAATAAAATGTCACCTGATTTTATTACAATTAGATCGTGAAATTGCATTCTTGAGCGATGACAAGTCTCATGTGAATGGGAGACCTAGTTCAGTGTCTACAATATGTAACGTAGTCAATGAGTAAATGAGTGGTTTATATCTTCACCTTTCGAGATTCTCGGCCAATCAGCGTGGCTTATACATTTCTCTTAGCCACGCCGCATAGCAACGATCAAAATGGCGGATTTTTGTTTTTCTGTATTGTTAAAAAATCGAATCGAACTGTTTAAATAAAAAAAAACGAATAGAACTTGTCTAGGTGAATTGTTGCAGCCCTAGAGTTTTGTCAGCTAATGAAATATTGTAATTTGAAATTTGATAACCGCTCACCAGTCTTCTCAACTTGGTACTATCACTATAGTTTGAATTAATGTAATTTTATTGGCTTGTTATTTATAACACTCTACGAGAAAGATGGTGCTTATGACATCAGGCGATTGAAGTAGCAATGAGAATACAGATGAAGCAGAATAACTCACTCATTTACTGTTATGAGTGTTAAACTTGCAACGCAGAGTGACACTACTTTGAAAATAAACCAATCAATCATAACATGTTCTCGAATCAATGTGAATTGCAGATGGATTCTTTTGAAACATATGGGAAACAAATTATCACCTTTTTGGTTCACATTAATGATTTTTAGATATTTTAAAAATCAGAGATTTTAATCTTTATACTAAATGACTTTGAAGTGTTTTTAAAAATTCGGAAAACTTCTCTGGTAAATTTTAATCACCATTTTTACCAATTGTGTAAACAAAAATGCAGTTGACAACAATGAAATTACTCTTAAAAATTATTAAGAACTTCAAAGTCTTCAACATTATTCGGGGGTTAAGAAATCTATTCACTGTTGACAAGCATCTTACGTTTTTTCTTACTTATTCACAACTCTTATTTTGTACTTTGTTCTTTCATAAAAGAAGCAAGTTATTTGATGTTGTCTTTGAGGGACAGATATAGGTGGAAAATTCAAAAGAAAACAAGATTTTCAGGAAAACAACTTCTATAGAGAAGAGATATATAACGTTTCAGACTATATACTCACTCCTTCATCACATTCCTCCTGATGAAGGAGTGAACATATACTCTGAAACGTCAGTTTGTTTTGTCAATCTTGATTCTTTTACAAGATCTTTAAATTCCCCGTCAGAAAAATGGCTAAGTCTGCAGGAATTCTGCAAACAAATTTATGCATTTTCTTTTTACTACGTGTTTTCTTGCTTAAAAAGGAATCTGCATAATCACAGAATTTTAGAACAAAACACTAGGAAGGACTGGGACAAAGTTGAAATACTGCACAACATCTCAAAGTTGAAATAGAGATTAATCTCTGTGTCAAATATAATTCATCTAATTAAGTTCTATTAGAAGATAGTCATGAATATACTAACATTGTTCCCCTGTTTGTATTCCAGTGGTTCTGGGGCTGTATCCAGATGGAGGCTTGTGCTGATGAGGATATCTACACCTTCCATAAGGTAAACATACTCACCATTATCCTCCCCTTTTCCTCCCCTTTTCCTTTCTATAAGAGTTAAAAAACACTAAACCCAAGGGACCTTTCAGTGATGTAATAACTCTGCATTCTCATCCATGAACTCCGGTCAAGGAGTCAGCCCCTAAGCTGTTGCTGATGTGAAAGTTTGAAGTTAATGTCTCATTGTGAAAGAGACATGGCTTATCCATGGACAGAATTTTGTTAGCACACTCAATGACAGATCAATGACAGGCAACTGTCTGCTGTAGGGGCCGGATAGCGCAGTGGTTAGTGTGTTCAGCTTAGGATCAAGAGCTCTGTAGGTCGAATCCTGCAACTTTGTCTGCTGTAAAGAACAGTAAGTTTTGGGTGCAATGCTACACTGAACTTCATTGCAGTACCACTCATAGTTTGCTAGTTCCAGTCGATGCTTGCAGGTTTCACTGTAATGCATGGACACAATGGTGTTGGAGACTTTCTCCCTCCAATATTAATGGCAGCCAAGATAAAAGTGAAATAATCTTGAAAGCCCCAAATCACCTCACCTCACCTTGTTTGCTGTAGAGAAGTGTAAGTGTACATGCAGTAAGGTTTTGCTCCAATGCTGCACTGTGATTCAATGCAGTGCCGTCCATGGTTCACTAATCTCCAACCTATTTCATTACAACACTCTTTCACTACAGAACACTGAAATAAAAGTATTTGTATTTGGGTAAGTGCACCTCAGAAAAATGGAAAAACAGAAATAACTTCATATGCCTTCATCATACACACAACTTGCATAACAACCACTTCAATGAATGGTGAATTCATATCCCATGTGATATAGTCAAAGTCTCGGTGTTCAAGTGGTTTAGTTGGTAAAGTCAGTCCTGGCTATGGGTGTCTAACTCTGAGGATGTGAAGAAGTTGTACTATTGCTGTGCAGGGGTCGAAATAAACCTTTTCAATGCAGTAGCCACTTGGACTAGTGCATTTCTGAAAGAACTAGTCCAGACTTATTCCAACTAGCCAAATATATCTCCAAGATCATTTCACCTCAAATTTTAACTAGTCCTCCGGACTACCAGTTTTAACACTCTACTAGCCCAGCTTCTTTTTCACTAGCCATTGGCTACCGGACTATTGCTAATTTCGAACCCTGATGTGTACAGTGTGCCCACAAATATAGCTATGTTACATTTGCTCACTATTTAAATGTTACATGGAGTCTGGCTTGTCTAGACAGATTTCTTACTCTTATCATTGTCCGTGACAAGGACATCAAATGTAAAAATAAAACTAATGGCTATTTTTTTTACAATCAAACCTGTTAAGCATTCACTTACATCAGTCAGTGATTTCATGCTTCAGTTATCATGTCAGATACTGGTAAACATCAGACAACATTTTGTAGGTAGGAAAACAAGTGCTTAGTACCCCTTGTATTGTATTCAGAAACGGTTCTTTTGTTTACATTATGTACCCTTGCATTTAAGTTAATTTCCTACATGCATTCAATGTCAACAGTTATCGTTCAAGTAAAAGTCATTACTATGTCAGACAAAATTGTGTTAAAGAATTTGTAGCAGGCAAATCAAATGCTTAGTACCTCTTTGATGTTTTAACAGTTTGTTATGGTAAACAAGATTAAGTGTTCCTGTAAACAGCCTCAGATTCATATTTTAATATCAGTGGTCCTCAATTGCAATTAAAGACAAATAATTTTCATTCAGATTTGACCTACAAACGAAATACTATTTTTTTTTCACAGCTATCTTAATGTTTGTTTTTGAAGTTGTTTGTTTAGTTAATTAATCTCTTTAATCCTCAATTAGCTGTTAATTACCACGCCCCCTGTCTATGTGTTACCAAGCTTGAGTGTCTAGCCTCTGATGAGTTGCTGCTGTTTCTTCAGATTGGTAACTGCAGTTGAGTAATGCTTATTTTGGATTGGTTCAAAATCAAGGAATTGGTGTTATGAGAATATATTGTTTCCAATAAAGAACTTGATTAGTAAAAAGCTAAAAGCCTATCTGAATATCTGCATCTGTAAAGTAATACTTTTGTTATGAGAATAATTGCCTTGCATTTGTTATTATTTCCACCTTTAAACTCAAACAGTTTATTCTCTTCATTGAAATAAATTATTCTTTCAGTGTATTGCAAGCCATTCTGATGATTGTCTCCATATGCTTTTAACATACTATAAAACATGTGAAATGGTTTTAATTAGGTCATTGCAATGAGAGCCTGGTGTTGATTATAATATCCAACTTGATGAGTAAATTGTTAGTACTCAATATATGTTATATGTTTTTGAATTGGAATAATACTATTTGATGCAATGTTTCTTGACATAATTTATGACATATTCATCTTCTAATAAGCTTTGTTCTTGTGCCTAGTTTTTAAGATGGATAATGACATTTTTTTTTACATCAGACATACATGCAGCAAACATTCACCATGAACTCTGCACATCATTGTATGTATCCAATTTAAATGCATTATTTCTGAAATACTTAACTTTGAAACTCATGAAGAGCTCAGACATATTAATAATGATGTTAAAGAATTTGTTGTAGACATAAAAAGTGTTAAGTAGACCTTTGATCTTTTTACAGTTTGTTATGGTAAACAAGATTAAGTGTTCCTGTAAACAGCCTCAGATTCATATCTTAATATCAGTGATCCCCAATTGCAATTAAAGGTAAAGAATTTTCATTCAGATTTGACTTACAAATGAGATACTAAATGTTTTCACAGATTTCCTAATGTATGTTTTTGAAGTTGTTTGTTTAGTTAACTAATCTCCTTAATCCCCAAATACTACTTCATCAGTTACATGACTCTCCAAGCTTGAGTGTCTAGCTGCTTTTGGATTTGTTAATTTTACAGATTGATATTGAGAAATACTTATTTCTTCTTGTTTACATGTGTAACTTGAATTTGTGTGAAATGAATCTTGTGAGAGAGGTAAAAAGTTCAGTAACGGTCTCATGCTCATCATACATAGTATAAGACATACACAATTACAAAATGCCAATAAAATCTTTAACACAATGTTTCAGATAAAAATATACAAAGTATGCTTTGAAGAATATTTTCTATACTGTGTTTATGATATGAGTGCCTAAATATTGGTATTTCTCAATGTGTGCAAAGATAACAATATTTAGACACAAGTGTTTTTAAACCGAGTATAATGTGAGCACAAATAAAATCTTCTATTTATTACTGAAGCCGTGAAATTGAGGAAAATACACCAAAATCTGCCAAGCATAGGCTGACTACTGTGGCTGCATATGTTAATATTTAATACTTATAAATGCTTGTAAGCTATGACAGCTGAGACGGAAATAAAATCTTCTAAAACGTAACTTATTAACATCACATCATTATATTGTTCACAACACCATGACATAGGGATATGAAATATATGAACCTCTATATGATTGTCCTAGTAGGTAATATAAAGGAATGTGATACTTTCATACAATCAACTACATAATCAACACAATGTTATAGATAATACCATATGTTTTCCTCAAACTGAAACAGACTTCTAAAATCATCTATTTGTTCAAACTTGGTGTGAATTTTGTAGGTCTCTTGCTATTTTAGTATAAAGTGAATACATGGAATGAAAAGGTTTCAAATTATATAATTTATAGTGCTATATAAAAAAGGAATGTTATCATCTGTAGTTATTTTTGTGAGCCGTTGTCAGAAACAATAGTGTAATTTTGTTTCATATACATTATGTCCCTGGCATTTAACTAAAATTTCTACTTAATTACATGAAATTTCAACCATTATTATTCAAATGAAAGTCATTACCATCTGAGACAAAATAGTGTTAACAAATTTGTAGCTGGCAAAACAAATGCTTAGTACCCCTTTGATGTTTTAAAAGTTTGTTATGGTAAACAAGATTAAGTGTTCCTGTAAACAGCCTCAGATTCATATTTTAATATCATTGATCCTCAATTGCAATTAAAAGCAAATAATTTTCATTCAGATTTGACCTACAAACGAGATACTAAACTTTTTCACAGCTATCTTAATGTTTGTTTTTGAAGTTGTTTGTTTAGTTAACTAATCTCCTTAATCCTCAATTAGTTGTTAATTACCACGCCCCCTGTAACAGGTGTATCCAAGCTTGAGTGTCTAGCCGCTAACGAGTCTGTTGTTGGTACAGATTACCTCCTCGTTTAAACAAATCACTACAGTTAGAAGTAGGTGGCCCAGAGATTCAGTCAATAAGGAGGTGTCAGAATGAAACTACGTGTGAAATCCTACTGATGTCTCAATAGAAAGGGAAATGTATGTTTGTGATTGCGGAATAGTCTATTGTAATCCCGACTACCTGCTGGGGATAAAACTTGCAGGTAGCCAAGCTGTTGCCATTGAACATCTTGTCTTGTACATAGCAGCTTCAGCTGATTTAGTCATAGTAGTGCTAGCATCTCACCTGTACATACCCCTTGTACACTTACCTCATCAGTTTCATGTACATTTCACCTAACACCTGTACATTTCCTATGTACTGATCACCTGGATATTTTACCTTTGTTACCTGTTGGATATACCTAGTGCTACCTGTGTTTTCACCTGTCAACATGATTCTCTTAGCCGCAAGCCCCTGTCTCATTCAGCTGCACCAACAGGTAAACTTTGTTTGTTTCGAGTTGTACTTATTAGGGTGTTTAATTTTGTGGATGTTCTATTTGTTACAATAGGAGAGTAGGTTGTCTTAGCATTAAACTCTGTGCTATATACGTAGACTATCTTTAAAATATACTGGACAAAACTAATTAGGGATATTTTGAAATTATGAATGCTGTTGTATTTATAATTTGACATATTAATGAAATATTAATCATAAAACGTGTAATATCACTAACTTTTTTTGTCCAGTATAGATAAGTACATGTATAATCATCTGGTTAGATATTTGTTATTATGCAAATTTTGCAAATATTAATATATCTTAACTTCATCTAGATAAGACTTACTGTCTATCCATGTGCAAGTGAGATTTGTCCTGTAAAAGTCAACCTGTTACTTCCTCACTCAAGTGGCCTATTGTATCGTGGACATTTCCTCGTTGACATCTGAAGTCACACATGCACCTGTTCCATACAGGTTCCAGTGTAGATTTCCTCCTTTACATCCCAGTACACTTCACCTCTCACTCACAATATGAGTGCAATATTTTACAGTTGCCCTCTATGTAGATTTCAAGCACCTGTTTGACAGTAGTGTTAGTCTCTTCTCAATCACCTGTCATTCTGCAACTGGTGATCAACTCTATGGATGTATATTTCAAGCACCTGTTCACATGAAGCTGTCAATCAAGAGGAAATCAATAACTGTTCATATGTGTTAATCTGTGGTCTATTACCTGTCACTCAACAATTGGTCATCATCGCTATGCATGTACATTTCAAGCACCTGTGTATTGATGGTCTACACTCAATCACCTGTCACTCAACGAGAGAAATCAATTTCATGTGATACTCTGTTCATTCTGTGTATTGATGCTCTGCTCAGTCACCTGTTAATCAACTTTCAATCAACAAGGTGATCACCTGTGCAGTTACCTTGCTAGTATCAGTGTATTGACAAGCTCTTCTCAATCAACTGCCAATCAACAATGTGATCAGCTCAATGCCTGTACATTGCAAGCACCTGACAGAAAGTGACTCAATCACATGTCAATATACATGTACATATCAGCCTAATGGTTTATGGACTTGCAGTGTTGTATGTTTCATGCGGACACATCACCTTCCTGTTGTTGACTGTCATCTTGTGTAAGTAATTAGGTGTAGATTTTGCCAACATGGCATTTTAGTTATTTCACATTTTGGTCTAATCATACTAGTAATTAATTTGTACCAATAATTTCCCTTTTGATTCAGTTAGAATGATTTTAATTCCATATTATTAACAAATATTATTTTAATTTCAATATTATTTTACTATGTTGTACATATGCAAGAGTTATCCATTTGCTTGATAGTTTTCTTTTTCAATTTAATAAAAAAATAAATTTTGGCATAAATTAATTTATAAGATGTACTTTTTAAGTCACTACTGATGTTTTCAATATATTTAGTTTTAGATATATTAATTTTTTCTTTTAATTCTTATAATATATGAGTCATTTTCACGAAGAGTGTAAATTTCTGTCCGGAATAGAAAATGTATATTTGTTGTTATTTTTTTTACTTTTTTAAGTATTGATGATAAAAAACTCTATTGAATGTACATATGAGAGTAAAGAAATTAAAATTTTCATTGATATTTTATTTTTTGGAGATGTTTTAAGGTGCCATTTTGATGAAAATTGCTTGTCCCAAGGTAAATTTTCAAGTTTTGACATCGTTTTAAAATGATAAATTGACAGCAAATGTTTGAAAAAAGATATTCCCATTAGTAATTAAGAACTCATCAAGTGAAACCTATCTCGAAACAAAACATTTTTTTTTTACTTTCAAATATTTTACCCCATTTATGTGTGTCCCACGAAAAAATTTCCCTACTGTTACCAGAAGTAAAAATATTTTTAAATGATACCTCCCTTGGTCAGAGAGATGAGTCACTTCCTGTCTTGAACCTCTTACTTTCTGTCCTGACTATGGTGTGCAGTATATTTTTTTATTACTGAACTTTAAGTCACAACTTGATTTCAAGTAAGTGGAAAGTTGATTGTAGGAAATTTTGATGTCCCTACTGTTACCATGTTTAAGGGTATTTAAAATATTTTTTCCTTAAAAACTAGATTTGCATGTAAATTGACTTGTTTATCTAAGACTGAAAACATGTGCTTTTTATGAGTTGAAGGGAGCATTAAGTAAATATTGAATATTTTCATTAGATTCATCCTTACTGTTACTGTCCTTACTGTTACCTCATAAAAAGTAACAGTAAAGACAATTCCAGTAACAGTATGGAATTTTTATTCTTCAAAACGGATCTTAAAGGCTTACTTATCAATGAATCTTAAAATCCTTCATTTATTTTCTGAAGAAAAACATATGAAAACATTTCAGAGATGGCTAAGAAAAAAAAAGTGTTTCACAAAAGATTGATGTTGATTTCCTTCACCGCTTGGTAACAGTATGGACAAATTTGGTAACAGTAGAGACAAGATTCTACAATAAATGTTAAAATGGATGTTATTTGCTATTATTTACATTTCATGCTAAATATAACTTTTAAAATATAAGTTTTGTGTGTCAAAGGATAATTCTATTAAACATAAACAAACATAAAAAGGTCATCAATGATTTCAGTTTTGGTAACAGTATGGACATAAAAAGTAACAGTATGGACAAACATATTCACAATCAATGAACATTTTTATTTGTTATACTCTTTTAAAAATATTTACTTTTTATTTACTTTTAATGATTAACATATTGAAAAGTTTAATCTTTGCTGAAAAATATCAACTTGAATCTTAATTGTCAATGAAACATTTGTTTATGGTAACAGTATGGACAGTTCTATTCAAAATATAAAAAAAATTCATATTTGCGATTACCTATAGACCTACCTACCCCTTTTGTTTCCTTAATGCATGTTGTGTATTGCTCAGCAATTTAAAATTTAAGTCACCATTGGTAAAAATCAAGTTTAATCCTAATTTTCAATGAAACTTTAATATTGGTAACAGTATGGACGTTAAGAGGTAACAGTATGGACAAATTCTATTCAAAACCCATAAGTATTGATAATGAAGTTACCTATTAATATAATGAACGTTTATTCAAATTGCTGTTGTTTAAGGAAATTAAAATTAAAGTCAATGGTCGAAAATATTTGCTCTAAATCATTTTTTAAACATTAAACTGATTTCAGGTAACAGTATGGACATCAATAGGTAACAGTAGGACAAGTATTTTCAAAACAAGTTTTTTTCATAATTCGATAATTTATTAATGCTTTTGTTTCCTTAATGGATTTTTAGTGTTGCTGAGTAAATTAAGATTTAAGTCACCCTTGGTAAAAATCAAGTTCAATCCTAATTTTCAATGAAACTTTAATTTTGGTAACAGTATGGACATTACGAAGTGACAGTATGGACAATCGTATTTAAAACAAGTTCATTTCTATTCTCAAATTACTAAATATTTCTATACTCCTAATTAATTGGTACTATCATACTAAAGTTGAAAAACTGTAACTATTGATGGCAAAAATAAAGTTTGATCCACATTATCAAGAAGCTTAATTTGTGATAACAGTATAGACAATAGAAGGCAACAGTGTGGTGAGTTGGTGACAAAAAAACCTTTGTCAAGTTCTGTTCTTGCACTGAATCAATACATGCAAGCATTCAGGTAGATTACTTTTTAGCTCATAAGGTAGTCAAGACCCTATGGCATGGTGACCGGCCGTCCATTGTCTGTAAACTTTTCAATATTTCAACTTAATTCAAGAACCACTGGCTCAAGTGAATGAAATCTTGTGTACGGCCACCTTTATCAATTGAGATTATAAATTGTAGATTTGCTGATTCTGTGGCTTTAAATAAGGGCCTCACAGGTCATGACCTTAAATCTATTTTCATCTTCTCAAAAGACTTAGATAATCTGAAATGTTGTGTACAATCCTTTTAGCCAATGGGGATGATAAATTGTAGATTTGATGAGCTGGTCCCAAATAAGGGTCACAAGGGTCACAACCTTAAAACCTATTTTCAACTTCTTCTCCGCAACAAAAAGCCATAAAAAAAACTCAAATGCTGTGTGCAAAGACTTCTTAGCCATTATGGCCAATGGATCTTGTGATTCTTTCCTGAAAAAAGGCCCTGACCGGTCGTGACCTAAAAACATATTTTCAACTTCTTCTCCAGAATGAAAAGACCTAGAAAATTTAAATGTCTTAGGGCAATGGGGATTATTAACTATAGATTTGGTGACCATTTGAGCCTCATGGGACATGACTTAAAAAAGTATGGTTTTGTCTTCTTCTCCAGAACAAAAAGCCCTTCGAATATTGAAATGTAATGTACAGACTCGTTAGCCCATGGGGGTATAAATTGTAGATATGCTGCACTGTGGCCCCAAAGAACAGGCCACAATCTAAAAATCCATTTTCAACTTCTTCTCCTAGATGAGCTGAAATGTTGTGTACAGACCTTTAGCCAACAGGGATTATAAGTAGTAGATTTAGTGAACTGGCCTCAAATAAGGGTCATAAGGCTCACACCCTGAAAATCTATTTTCAACTTCTCACTTGCACAGATTCCTTGGTCCACAGAGATAATCAATTGTAGATTTGGTGACCCTGTGATCCCAAATAAGTGCCACAACCTAAAACTTCCTTTGTCTTCTCTATATAAGGGCATCAGGGACCATGACCAATCAAACTCCTTTGGTCTTCTTCTCGTGAACAAGAAATCTCTCAAAAGCTGAAATGTTGTTTAGCCTTCTTGTCCAATGGAGAGGATGAATTAAATTGTAATTGCACTAAAATCCAATAAACTGAAATTTTGGATACACTTTGACCAAAGTTGATAAAAGTTTATAAACTGTTGTCTTGTATACACCTTGACCAAAGTTGATAAAAGCTTATAAACGGAAATCTCGAAAACACCTTGACCAGTGTAGATTATTTGACCCTCTGACACATAAAGGCTATTGAGCTACAGAGCCAATTGCTGTATAATTTAAAAGTCATTTTATTAATTGCTGATACTGTTAGTAAAAAACATAAGATCTGTTCTTGTTGTAATAAGGGGTTTCAAACAAGGTGTCAATTTATTTAAGGTTATGTTCTTTTTTTAATTTTCTCTAGGTTTAGCCCTTAATTAATGTTTAAGTTGCAATTCTATTTAAGTGTTTTAAAATTTGACATAAATGAAATTATATATTCAGAACCACATACCCTAATAAATGTGATGGATATCAATCAGATAACTTTTGTCCATACTGTTACCTTGAAATTGTAGAACTTTCTTAATTTTTTTTAATCAATTTTTCTTTGATAAAATGTCTTTGTATGTGTTTATTCATATTAACTGGGCACAACAAACTAGTATTTTGCTCTTCTTTAAGTTTACATTTAAATAAATGAAATAAGTTTTACTCCCTGTCCATACTGTTACCATTGTTGTCCTTACTGTTACCATCAATATCCTTCACTATAAACCGGAGAAATATTTAATATTTTGAAAACTTGTGTGAAATATTTTCTAAAATAGGTTTATTTCCATATCTACATACAACTTAAAGATTTTCAAATTTGAAGGAGCTTGGAAAATAAGTTTTACTTTGAAAAAATAGTAACTTAGCTGGTTGCTCGCCATTATTTTCCGTGGGATGATTTTTTAAACATTTTGAATTTCAAAAGTTTCTTATCAGTCAATTTTTTATTTTTATTTAAAAGAATATATACAGACATACTAATCTTTTTGCAAAAGTATATTTCTGAAAATTAAATGGAACTTCTTTTTTCACCGTTTTTGTTAGTGGTAACAGTAAGGACAATTATGACGTAATAATGTTATAAAACCTCCTATTAAAAAAATTCTACAAAAGGTTAAGCTTGCATTTTGTAAATTCATTACCCTGAGTTATTGTATATTCACAATCAATAACAAATTCATCATTATCCCTCATTTGGATTTTCTGTTTTTCATCTTTCTAAATTTACACTCTTCGTGAAAATGACTCATATGTGAATAAAATTTTCTTAAAAAATGTAATGATTTATTTCTAATCAAACTATTGTGTAAACCATCGTAAGTCTAATTGAGATAAAACTGAACTAGCGAGAGTTAAAGTGCATCTGTTATGTCCCTCCCTATTAAGGAAGTCTGTCTTCTTGGCGAGTAAGTGTTTTAGTCATCACTTGTCACTGTAACAGGAAGTAACACTATTACTATCAATACATTTGTGAAAAAATATTTAAAAAAACTATTAACAACATTTATTTTTAAAAATTCAAGGACAAACAAATTCCTCAAAAATGTATTGGAAATAATTGAAGTTAACTATATGTATCTTAAATCTAATCAATGTTCTTTATTTATTAAAAACAAATTAATTTCATTTTGTAATATCAATCAAGTCTTTAAATTATTACTAAAGTTATCTAAATAATTATCTCTTTTATAAACTCTTATAAAGCCAGTTTTAGAATTACTACAAAATTGATTTGTTCTCATTCAAACTGATTCAATATTTCTTATCACATGAAAGAAAGTGAAAAGAATGTATACTCCTTTACCGACAAAAAGCAATTATTGAAAAGCATTACTCCACAATTATTTTTCGACATTCAAAGCAAATTTTGTTACAAATAATGAATCAGAAAAGGACAATACCGTTACCTATTAATAGCCCATCTCATGTAATGGTAAAAGCAACTAATTAAATGATTCCCCTGCACAGGTGCCCCCAGCACCTACCTGTAATCAGTGAGTCTGGAGCATGTGTGGATGTCTGGCCAGTGTCGACTGATACTGTATGAGGTAGAGTTGTGTGTATCATGTCAGTGCTCGCTGGGGCGGAACCAGCCTCATTACATCCTCTGCTGAATGGGTTCTGTGTCATTCTCTCAGTAACAGTGCTCCACATAGTTAGATAGGATCTCAACACTTGCCATAGAGGGATAGGAGGATAGTTGTTAAGGATACTCGCTTTGGAGAACACTTTGGATATTTGGGAGAATATTTTGTGTTGGAAAGCCTTTTCGATACTGGAGGGATTTCTATTTTGTGAACAGTTTGGATATTTGGAAGAATCTCCCGTGTTGAGAACCTTTTGACATTGGAGGATTTTTCTATTTTGGAGTACATATTGGATGTTTGCTTATATTTGGAAGCAAGTTCTCAATTACTTGTTTGCAGATGTTGTGTTAAAGCTTCTGGACTGAATTACCCTCTGCTACTTCTGTGCATGTCCTCCACAACTGGGAGAACATCTCCCATCGCACATCAACCATTGTCGTTATGTGCTGACTTTGAACCCCTCTTCTTGAACTTGTGTGGACTATTCTGCATCTCAAGATGAAAGTGTATTTAGTCCGATCCATGTCCTACACGGAACTCAGGCGCTCCCCCAGACATGTACTCATCATTTATATATCTTTCTAATTAATGTTTGTTTTTACCTGAAAAAATTGATTTGATTTCAGATTAATTCCAGATTAATAAAATGATAATTTTCTTTAATTATTATAAATTTTAATGAATGACTTTTGGTCAACCTTTAACCCAGGTGCTAATATTTTTTACAGAATGTTAAAATGTAACTTTTATTTTATGTAATTTATTTATCTTGGCTTTTTATCTTCTGATTCACATTCACAATTGAAGAGATTACGTAACTTAATATTCCTTCTGTGTTTCAGACTCTGCGAGAGAACAAGCACACGTCTAACAGCAGCCTGGGTGGTTCTAAACTCGGCAAGAGGAAGCGTCTGAAGCAGCTGGCCGACGAGGGTGAGATCGAATTCCTTGCACAGAAGAGACGGTCCAGCGAGCTTGGGGGCGTGTCCATGAGTCCAAACTCCTTCCTCGATGCATCTCACACACCCGACAAGTCGGATCTTATCTCTGGTACGTGTCTACAAAGTTTGTGAATTATTATTTTCAACAGTATTGTATCGAAGTGAATGGTCAGTGAATTTCGGAATTATAATTTCTGTTTGTTTGAACATATATAAAAAGGTTATATAAAGGTATTGGGCACAATTTATTTGAGAGATAGTCACGAACAAATGATTTGTCCTCAACTAAAAGTCATGGTTTGGGCAGCTTTGAAGGAAAGAAAAATAGGGGGACTAGATGATAAATTAACATTTTCTAATACAAATGTTTTGTTATTTTCAGATCACAGCCACATTGAGAATGGAGAAAATAGAGTCTTGCAGTCTGGCAGCAAACCATCACCACGGCAACAGGTTGTCAGAGAACTCTTCCAAACTGAATGCAACTACGTTGGTATCCTCTCAACAATCATCAACGTAAGTTATCTCCCTTGACCTTTTTAAATTTGAAATATAGCAAATAGAAGCATTTTCTGTAAATAATTTCTCTTTACTTATCTTTGCCACTTCTTGATTTTGTAAGCATTAATTTCATCACAATAACATTGAAACAAGGTTTCTGAAAACAACACAATTTTTTTAAATGACATTTAGAATGACAAATAAGATTTACGTTATTTACTTATCAAGCCTGTTTTAAACCAAAAATATGTTCTGTTGCAGATATTCAAGATCCAAGTTGAGAAGATGGACCAATACAACGGACCACTGCTGTCACCACAAGAAACAAAAATCATTTTCGGAAACATCCCGCCAATCTACGACGCCCACTGCAAGATGAGAACACACTTACAGGAGATTGTAGAGAACTGGCGCGAAGATGTGTCCGTTGCTGATGTCATTCTTGACAATGTAAGTACTATATCGCATGTCAAATGATCACTCAATGTAGTGTAACATGCACTATAGTGTATTCCTTTAATTGTACCAAAGACATAATTGAGAAAATATAACAAAATCAACTTTTCAATATAGATTTCACACCGTCTGAAAGTCATCATCAAAGACAAACTTTTAATACAAAATGTTTTCTATATTTTGACTGTTTCTTTTGTTACAGGCTGATGCTTTAACAAAAGCATACCCTCCCTACGTTAACTTCTTTGAAGACACGAAGCAAACGATCATCAAGTGTGATAAGAGCAACCCTCGCTTCCATGCTTTCCTCAAGGTAAGTAAAACGTCTTAACCAAATGTAGATAGATCTTTTGCAATCTGAATTATTGACACTTGCATTATATGTTAGAAATACTTGCCATTTAGATAGTGAAGAAATATAACATGGTTATATTTGGGATAATTGCATCATATGGTTATTGAACTTTCCAGAAAATAAGTAGAAAATGTTAAAATTAATTGCAATGCCACATCTTACCTATGTTCACCTGTTCTCGCCTGTGTTTTACCTGTACAGGTGTGCCTAACGAAGCCCGAGTGTGGCAGACAAACCCTGCAGGAGCTGCTCATCCGACCCGTACAGAGGCTCCCCAGTGTCATCCTGCTCCTTAATGGTGAGCAATACTCAACCCCTTTCTCCACTAGCTCCTAAGATAATACAAATTTTTAAAGTTTTACCAAATCTTCTATCATAATTTTGGTACTAATGGAAATAAAAATGCTACTCCGAATTCCTTTATTGAAAATGTTTCCAAATATGTAATATCATTTTTCATCAGCTGAAGTATAATTTTTAACACCTGTCCGTCCTGTTTCAGATATTATGAAGAACACCAACCCCAAGAACCCAGATCATCGGAAACTGGAGGAGGCCATCAGCAAAGTGAAGGAAATTCTTACGTAAGTATCCTTAAAGAATGTAATATTTAAACTGTCATCTGAGATTCGAAAAAA
Source organism: Gibbula magus (assembly GCA_936450465.1). Taxonomy (NCBI): domain Eukaryota; kingdom Metazoa; phylum Mollusca; class Gastropoda; order Trochida; family Trochidae; genus Gibbula; species Gibbula magus. Next base: position 6,927,266 of record OW388306.1, read on the forward strand.
GATTTTAAATTAAAACTTTACTTACAAAATATGTTTTGGCGGATTTAAAACATTTTTTGTTGTTAATTTGACATGAGAAATGACCATCAGATGCACTTACAATCTTTATCAAGAAACCAAGTATTACGGAGATGTGTATATTCACATCCTTAACTAACTGTTGATCACATAAGAAATCATCCCTTTGAATTTATAATTCATCTTTTACAATGTCCATTTCTCCATGACAGGCATATAAACGAAGACAAGCGTAAGACAGAGAACCAGGTGGCGATGTTCGACATCATGAAGGACATCGACAACTGTCCAGCCACTCTCCTCTCTTCACATCGGAGCTTCATCGACCGAATAGATGTGCTTGAACTTAGCGATGGGTTGTCAGGTCGCAGCGACCCACTCTCCATCTTCCTCTTCACCGATAGTATAGAGGTCAGTATCTCAGAACATTTTACTAAATTAAAAATTAAAATGTCATTAAATTTCATAAGGAAAAATTAAACTTCTTTATACTTACTTAATTCAGAAATTTTATGAGTGCTTCCAACGGAACTGATTTTTTAATTGTACAGTCTTCTGATAGTCAAGTAAATCTTATGATTAATAAATGTATATATCAATTTAACTTTATTTTCAACATAGAACAAGGGGCTGAAATAGGTTTTAAAATTATTTTTTTCTGATATTACAGATCTGTAAGCGACGAACCAAAGTGCTAAACTCCAAGAGCCCTGCTGTATATAAGACACCGCAGAAAGCGTACAAACATCTGGAGATGATTCCCCTGTCCTGCATCAAACGAGTTCTAGACATCACAGAGTCAGATGGTGAGTGAAGTGAACTTTCAAATTTGTATATATTTTATGAAATTAAATAATGCAAATATCAAGAATACATGTATGTAAACATTTTAAAATCAAAATCTCTTCACAAAATAAAAATAGTTGAAGTAAGAATCTATAAATTTCTGAGATTTAATTAATTCATTTAAAAAAAAAGAACTTTACAAAATTCTTACCATTAAACAAATTGTTGATCAACCTTCTCCATAATATTTTTTCGCTTGAAAAAACATTTTGTTCACTTTGTTCTGAAATTGTCTAATGTATATTTGAATTTTTGCAGATTGTCAAGGAGCGTTTGGTTTGATTTGCCGGAATAACAAGGAGTTCAAGGAGAAGCTGTACAGCTTTATGCTCGACATGGAGGACATCTCCAAACAAGAGATCCTCACCACAGTCTGCAAGAGTCTCGCCAACATGCTCTGTCGGACTGACTATGTAAGTGGAGATTACTCTCAAAACTAAAACTATTTTAAATGAAGCTTTAATTGCTACATGGAAAATTTAGCAAAATTCTTGTTAATTTCTTTTCTATGTTTTTAATGTCAGTTTTATCTTTAAAGGTTCTCTGTTACAAAAAAATCATTATAATAAATAGTTTTAAACTCTAAAAGATTTTTATTCAATTGTATTATGTATTTTAAATTAAATGCCTACAGTACTACTATTTTTTAAAGTCTATAGTTGTACATGTTCAGAAGCTTCATCAAAGGGAGACAACTCTTCCTTCTCTGCCGAGACTGTGTCACTGAAATATAGTATTGAGGATGTGTATGTTTCTGTTACAGGAAAATCTGATGGCAACATTGAAAGGGGAGGAATGTGGGGTCAACACTAAGGACCTCAACAGTAGAATAAGCAAAGCTTTTAAGTAAGTATTTTTCATGTCTGTTGTGTGTACCTTAAATGATCGTCCATATTGTGAAAATAGGGTATACCTTCAAATCAAATATACTGTTAAATAAACAGTTCATCTTACAATAACTTTGGCAGGTTTTGATGCAAATCATTACGACAATATGGTTGCAGGCTTTCTTCCTTGAGTAATTCTTCAATTTCATGTAAATGAAACATACATATGAAAATAGCCTAACACTTTATTAGTTTGTATATATTTTATTACTTTGGTTATATCAGTGGTTACGTCATGTAATACCGATAACACCTAACATTTACTCAATTCAAGCAACAGATTTTAATGACATTTCTTTGTTTTAGGTTTGGTAAGCGGGTGAGTCGAGCCTTTTCCTTCAACAAGACCCCGAGCAAGTTAAAACGTGCTATCTCCAGCGTGGCGCATGGGTTCAGCAGTCCGTTTGTGCGAGATAGTTACGGACCCGGGGAGCTCAGTGGGAGAAGACTAGCCAGCACGTTTGATTTAACTGTAAGTATACAGGCTCACAGTGTCATGTGGAAGCATTTAAAAAAAAAAAAATCAAACTCGAGATTTCTTCATGTACTCAAATTTATTAACGGGTTACAAATTTCAAGATTACTGCTCTTCTTTCATAAACTTTACTCTTTTATTTTATCATTTATTAACATCTTCAGTATGTATGATGATCGTTATGTACAACAAACAATTTCCAAAATTAAATCAAGTAATTTTCATAATTAATCCAGTAATTTTGTCTTTTAGCTTTGTTGTAAATGCGTTGATATACTAAGTGATTTCTAATAATTTGTCTCTACTTTTCCAGGACTCTTCACCAATGAACACAATGTCTCACATAGACAACAGTGATTCCATCAGTCTTGGGGCTTTCTCACTACAGGTTAGTTTTTCAGTCCTTTTCATCCATATTTTTATCAGAAATATTTATACATGCTTTGTCCCCATGTCTTGACGTCCTAACTTGAAACGAGCCTATGACTGAAGTTCTAATCATATTGCATTCAATTAGTGTTAAATTTTCAACGTAATTGGAATTTTTGTGTCTCTGAATTGTTATTTTCTGTCTGAGAGATAAGTTTAATTTGACAACCTCAATCAGAGCCTGTGATTGTCAGTTTGTTAACCTATTCTATTCCGTGTTGCAGGAGGAATCACCGCTACACTTTCCAGCTACTCCCTCATCAGCGAAACGTCTCACCAAGTACACAACGTTAGGTTCAACTTCGGCCAAGAAATATCTATAGCCCTTTAATGGTATGTATTGTTTGTGTGTCTGGTTTAGCGTGTGACTTATCTTTTCCTAAAATATTTCTGATGTACCACGCACTCTCAAGATGTGTGTGAAAGTCTTCAATTTAGAGACTTAAAAACTGTTGAATTGTCCAAAATAGAATAATATACAATTAAGCTTGAAAATAATATTTAAAGAGAAATATATTTTTAAAAACTTTTTTTCACTAAATGTTATATTCATACAATATTACTTCACCAGGGACATAAGCTCTAAAAAATATGTTTCAACACATTCATTGACATTATGTTCTATTTCATTGCAGTGAGAAATTCAAAGATAGAAGATGTTGTCAAGGGTTGTATGGCGAAGGACTACATTACACTGGAATAACTGAAAACTCCTATCCCGATCTGCTGAAGGTCATGGTTGTGAAGAGGAGATAACCCAAGCTGTTGGTGCTAGCTAGTGAGCTACTGAGTGGCCATTGAGAGTTATCTCCCTTATATATCTCATTGAACTTGAAGATTCTTCTCCCTTATTGGTCAGCTTGAACTTGGAGGGCTGTCACCTTGAACTCTGAAAGCAGCAGCTGCCAGTTGACTCTGTGCTATGTTGAGTTATCTACCCTGATCTGTTTGACTGTTAACCTTTGTCCTAGCCAATGAAACCAAAGTGTATCTGAATATTTAATAAGTATGCATATCATAACTCAATTATAATTTTATAATATTGTGTTAGTCTTGTAATCAAAAGTGTGAACATGTAGAAGATATTAACCCTGTGTTTTAGAGAAGAATATAACAAAGAGTCCATTTTATGGCTGGTAAATGAAACGGCTCATTTTAATCTCGTAACCGTGTGTGAATGGAAGGCTTGTACATATCTGTCTGTATGCGTGTGCGACCTGTAATATATGTACAGTTAGCTACTTGTAGAAATGCCATATAGTGCTTCTGCCGACGGCGATTGCCGCCACATGATTTTGTCTCGCTCTGTCTGATGTCTGTCACTTTCAAACTTACACAACAACTTATTGCATAATATATTCATTGGATATTTGCAATACTTGAGCGGGGCAATGATTATGCAAAATTAAAAATCTCTGATTCAAATGAACAAATCTCCGTAACAAGTGCGCCTGAATTTAGATGGGAGTATTACAATAATGCTTGAAACAAGCCAACCAAAAATATTGTAGATTTGTTAATTTAAGTAACAAATTACAAAATCTCAAAACCTTCGGATCTTCATTTCAAGTATTGCCTAAAAGATTTATTCTAGAGATTAAGTCTGAATTAATAATTTCTAATTATCTGATGAAAATACAATCATTGTATAAAAGGTTCATGAATTCAAATTCAGCAAATAAAATTTGTAGTGTAAACTTTAGTAATAGAAACACCTGTAAAATCCTATCATGCTCTGACAGTACATTGGGAGTTATCTCCCTTGATATCTGCTGTCCTGTATTTGTGCTAAGTCAAACTGGCTGAGCAACTCGTTCTGTATCAAATACAGAATAAAACGTTGAGTTTTACAAACTGAATGGATTTTTGTTGTGACTTTTACTTATGCAAATGTTGTGGTGGCGATGATGATGATGATGATGTAGTAGACAAGGATGATGATGCTAGCAATGGAATGAAAACACGAATGTATACATATGAAGAACTACTCTATCTCTCTCAGGTCTTCCTCTTACAAATATACAAACTTTGCACTTTATCAATATCTGTATTAATACCTCATCAAGTATCACTAGAAGATACTCAGCATTTAGAAATAATTCCAGAAACCCATGCTACCCACAGTTAAAGGAACTCAAAGGAGTGAATGAAAGATTAGCTTATTGCACAATTCTAAGATTTTAAACTAAATCAAAGTCATCACATTCACTGGCACATTCACACTTGGTCATAAACATGTTTTCTCTTTCGAAACTCAAGATGTCAACATAACTTATTTGGGATTTAATAATTATCATGAAGATTGTACAGTTTATTCAGAAAACAGTATGTAAGGAAAGTGAAGAGTGCTGAATAAACAGTATGTAAGGAAAGTGAAGAGTGCTGAATAACAGTATGTAAGGAAAGTGAAGAGTGCTGATTAAACAGCATGTAAGGAAAGTGAAGAGTGCTGAATAAACAGTATGTAAGGAATGTGAAGAGTGCTGAATAAACAGTATGTAAGGAAAGTGAAGAGTGCTGAATAACAGTATGTAAGGAAAGTGAAGAGTGCTGAATAAACAGTATGTAAGGAAAGTGCGTCAGACTTTGTGAAGTTTCTCCCCATCATCAGACACAAATACCTTGTCATGACCTTGAAACGGTCACCAAACTTGTCAAGTTACAATACAAACATGTGAGAATAACATTGTTTGAAACTAAATTTGGAGAAAATTGGTTGTCCAAATATGACAAATCCCGCAATGATCTTGAAGAGTTATGTACGGTATCTCATCCTAGTTGTAGGTATAGACATGAACGTGTTCGAAAAAGGAGTTGTTCTTGTAAAAACGTTCCTTTATCGGCAAATAAAGTATTATTATTATTATCCCTTACACAAATACAACCTTTATTAACGCCATGCCATTTCGGTGGCTCACTATGGGAGCAGATTCAAATCATTTGGAACGATATCGACAAAAGACTGCGACAGAGGAAACTTTCTGAAATATGTCCCCAGGGGAGTAGTGTTGTATAGAAAAAGAGTCGACCGGAAATTATAAGCTTGATAAATGGCAATAACTCTTTATTATCTCACCAGTATCCAACTTGAAGAGATTCAATTAAGATGATGTCTAAAAATAGTCCCGATGATTTATCCATATGGATAGCGTCTGAGTGTAAAATGTATTAAGCTTCTTTGAGGTTCATGTTTATGCTCCCATTTTCGAGATACAATGCATTTTTAGATCCCCAACCCTGAAAACTTATTACATCTTCAGATCGAAAATCCCTAGAAAGGTGAAATCATGTATCGGGGGAGTACTACAAATTGTAGAGTCTGTTCCCTTGTGGCCCCTTATAAGGACCACAGAGGCGCCACCCTTGAAACTTATTTTTAGTTACTTTAAAAAACAACAACAAACAATTAAGCGTTAGAAAGCTAAACTACTTGTGTGCAGACGCCTTGGTCAATGTTGATTATACATTGTTGATTTGGTAACTCTGACAAATAGTTCTGAATATTATTTTCTAGTTTGAACCTTATTTTAAAACCCGATAAGCTACAGAGCAATGGCTCTATTTCTATTTCTTGCTGTTGAATGAGTCTCAATGTTAAAATAGTTAGTATTTTTATTTTTGTAGCATCAACTGATTACTTTGAGAATGTTTTCGGAGTTCAGCTTTTGTGTAGCATTTATACATGGCAACTCAAACTATTTTGTTACTGCACTGTCAGCATTTTAAACGTAAAGGTCTTCTCTGTTCTTAAGAATTGGGACGAGATAGTGTGGTCTTAGGCGCGTTCTGCCTCTGTTCATGAGGTATCAAGGCCATGGGCTCGTTGATTGTGTCGAGAGAACTGGTCTACATGTAGGAAGGTTGCAATGAGAGTGCAATGCTAAACTGTGCAGTAAGCTACCAATTATGGTTTGCTAGTTCCAGCAAATACTTGAATGTTTTCTCACTGCAACAACAACCCATTGTTATACAACGGTCAACCGGCAACTCATCATACAGAAGGGTCATTAGAAACGGTACATGTGTTAGTACGGACCCTGTTTCACTCCAATAGTGCACGTCGAAAACATTACAAGCGTGGTCAGAGCACGTGCGATGCATGATAACAAAATGATTGACGCGAGGGACCGCAGAGATGATGTTGAAGCAACACTGTAGCGCAAGCGGAACGAGGCCCGGGAACCAGGTTGAGAGTTGAAGACACATCCATCCAGACTATAGCGTCCTACACGACGAAAATTTGGAAGGCGATAGATAGATAACTAGTGTTCAATTTTCTCTACGTCTCATTTCAATTTCCTTTACAAAGCCCGATTCTCATTGTCGTCGTAAAATCGACTTGAATCTTTGTCTCTAAATGAGTCAGGCGATGGAATCTGCAGACCATAAATAAATCAACGTAACGTTCTTTTGATCTGAAGGTTTCTACATTATAATTACAATTTAAGAGAGTGTGGGAGAATGGATTTACATTCTTTAGAATAACATGTATGTGCACAGTTAATTATTTTTCTTCTAAGTAACATATCAACAAAAAATCAAATATATATATATATATATATATATATATATATATATATATATATATATATATATATTCCACATATTTTCATTTATTGATGTCTAAGTAGCATATCAACATGTGGAACAAAGACATTTGTCACACACTAAGGTCGAAAATTAGCAGTCTTAACGTTAATTAGGTAGCAGAAGATTTGCAGGGAAAGCTTATTTGAAATATTCCAAAACATTAACTTGTACATAAACAGTACTTGATTTAAATACAATGGCAATTCAATTGTAACGTAACCGATACGGACACCTGACATATTATTTGGTAAAACTCAAAATAACTCAAACTGACAAGGAGCGAAATGTTTTGCTTCGAGCTAGAAGGTATGATCATACGAAATATGGGAACAAAGCTATTTACAATGTAAGTAGAATGTGATAAAACAACACATATTACACAAACCATCTTTCTTAATTAGCAAATTAAAGCTGGCAATTACTATTCTCATTAAAAGTTTTCTAAGTCATGAAATACAAGTCGTTTGGTTTGTCGTAAGGTTAACATTCTTATTCTTTCTAGGCCTTTGAGAAGAAACGTACGTGAATAACGATATCCTAATTGGGTTTGACATTCCTTTGAAAATGATAAAAACATAATCTGGTGTACTAGAATGGTTTTGTATTTATATTGTCTGTGAAGCTTATCAGGAATCACGTGACCTTTAAAGATTCACTTACTTAAATGCTGGAAAGAACATGGTGTGTTTGTTAAAAACTGTCCCCGGATATAAGGATACTTTGGATTTAAAATACCAAACTGTTTACTTTGGTTAAAAAGAATGATTACCTTATGTGGATGATATATAAGGATCATCTATAACCCAATCTCATTAAAATCAGATCGAACGTAGAACTCTTATCGCTGCGTTCTCGATTTGAGCACTGCTCGGCAGCTCTAATGTATTGTGACCTTTGACCCCTGCCAATCAACGGAGAAGACAACAATACCCAAGAGGCGAGTCATGCGGTAATAGTTTCAGCAATGGCAGTTCACGACGACACCCCGTAATGAAATGAATTTATCTGCAAAAACAGCGAATAGTTTCGAACATACTAAAGATCTAACATTAAAAGTCGATAGTCTCAAACATTAGTTTTCGGCAATAATAAAATATAATACATTAATATATTAATATACAATAGCGTAATACACTCTGGTGATAAATGGTACCAAAGAATACAGGTAAATCACAGATTAATTGCTGTTCGTGAAACTGATAACATAACGTATGCATGTCTCTCCTTACGGATAGCACACATTCACATACGTTCACAGTGCACATTTGTTATGCTTTCTTTACTCTCTTAGATTATTTCCCAACTACACGGAAATCTACTTTTACTAAATACACAAAGCCGTCATGACTTATCAAGATTTAAATGTTTAATTAATAAAGACGAATGTTTCAGATTTAAAAACAGAAGCTGAAGATCGCTATCTATGGTTAGATGCTATATTATTCTCAATGTTGGAAATTAAATGTTTTAAAAACTATTGGAATTCCAACTTGCCATTCATTATCAGCAATGTTTTTATGCTTAATGTTAATATTTTTCCAGAGTTCACCGTATCACACCATCATTTGTCTTAATTTAATATCAATTTACACAACATTTTTGTTCTCTTGTTTCTAATTAGAAGCAAACCAAAAGTCCTCTAAGAAAAGCCATCGAATTTTATTATTAGTTTTATTTATCAACCTACTTGTTATTTTGATTAATTTTCAAACATTAATATTTTGGTAATTAATATCAAATTGATTGTTATGATATGAATAAATGTAATAAAAAAACAGGTGAACTTTCCAAGTTGTTATTTTTGTATCATTAATTTGTTATTATATTCAAAGGAAGGAAAGACTCGATCGCATTTAATATATATCGTTTATAAAAAAAAAAAACTTCAAGGAATAATAGTCAACCAGTAAGATATATGTTCACGATTTACATTTGTAATACATTTAAATACATAAATATCATGTTGCCCATTACATATCCTTTCTGTAACGCATACACTTAATGTTACACACTATTTTGCCAATAATTCATATTGAATATTTCCATTCAGTGCGTGCAAATCTTTTACTCATTTACTTCATATCACACTTGTTGCACGGTATGGATACGGTAAAATCATGGACAGTTGACTCTGTTCTTCCATCGTAACCTCTGTTGCACATGGGACATATTTCACGATACTCGCAAAAACACCTGGTGGTGAAATTAAGCAACACTGATAACCTCCTTATGTTTATCCAATCAAACATTATTTTACATCTGAGACAGACTACTCTCTTGTAAACACTATGTGCGCATCGCACAGATGAGGCAACACTAGTCATTTGACAGTAACGGAATGCTCTGTTTGTAACAACGTTGCTGATTGCACAACTAACTTTTCATGCAACCAATCAGGATTCTCTATTTCAAGCCAAGAAATGATTCATATGCAACAGAGGATAGGATGAAAATTAAATCTGAACTTGGACAGTTATAGTGGATTGCATTCTCTCCCTTTTTGTGGGGATAGAATGTTCGGTGGAAACATGGGAATAACTCACCGAGTTAAAGAGGGTTAGGTGGGAAGAACTCACTTGAGTTAAAGAGGGTTAGGTGGGAAGAACTCACTTGAGTTAAAGAGGGTTAGGTGGGAAGAACTCACTTGAGTTAAAGAGGGTTAGGTGGGAAGAACTCACTTGAGTTAAAGAGGGTTAGGTGGGCAGAACTCACTTGAGTTAAAGAGGGTTAGGTGGGAAGAACTCACTTGAGTTAAAGAGGGTTAGGTGGGAAGAACTCACTGAGTTAAAGAGTGTTAGGTGGGAAGAACTCACTTGAGTTAAAGAGGGTTAGGTGGGAAGAACTCACTTGAGTTAAAGAGGGTTATGTGGGAAGAACTCACTGAGTTAAAGAGTGTTAGGTGGGAAGAACTCACTTGAGTTAAAGAGGATTATGTGGGAAGAACTCATTGAGTTAAAGAGGATTATGTGGGAAGAACTCATTGAGTTAAAGAGGATTATGTGGGAAGAACTCATTGAGCTACCTCTGTGGGGAGAGAATGATGAGCAGTTATTTCTTTAAAATAATCCACTGTTAGACAGTAGACTGATGTCACCACCATTGACTAATTCATAATATAAAAAATATGAACTCTCCTCGACCTCCTGTAGTTGTTTGGACGTATCAAGCCCAATAGTACCATCGAGGCCAGAAGAATACATTTTGTATTGTTTCAGATTCATTCCATTCAGTACAGTACCTATTTATTTTATTTCATATATTGGACGTGCGTTTTCGACCTTTTATATTGCTAATGTGCTTCGATCAAAAGACTTTATAATTGTATTCAAACGTTACACGCGACGGTTGGTGATCTGTCTGTTTGGTCACGTTTCCGTGTGCTGAATTGACTAACTTTCATGATGTATTTAACCTTATAAGCAACATTTTGTTGATGCAATTATATTTTACAACTTCAAAGAATCAGACTGTCTGGTTCTTTAATGTATATCAACACTGGCCACGCTCCTGTTTATTCTTCAGACGTCAACATTATGTGATCAAACGGATATACCCATAGATGTTACTGAGTTTTACTAAACCTTCAACCTGTTTGAAAAAGATATTCTTATTTGTCGGTTTATCAGCTTTTGAAAGGTGAGCGCATTAGCAGAGAGACATTTGGTAAGCGTGACATATCATGAATTTCACAGTGCTGATACCCTTCATATGGTAAGTGTCGGAGGCGTTGTAATTTCTCAAGATACAATTTTTACGTTTTCTACATGTTTACATGTCTACCAAATGCTTAGACATCTTAAAAAAATAACCCCCAGTGAAACACAGAGGTCAATAAATGTTTAATTGGAAAAGTAAAAATTTATAATAGTATATCGAGATTAATGTTAATCATTTTAGGAAATGCTTTCGACACGATATTTGTAATCCTCTTTGCACGCAAATAAAGTGATTAAATTGGTTTAATGTTAATAAGTTTCCTAGCGGGATACATGCAGAAGAATACCAATTTATTGTGAAAGTAAGATTGTTCATGTACATGTACAGATAAATGCTTCATCACAAGCACAAGCGGAATTATTTATTATGAAATCCAATTCCAGAACAATGCTGTTCAAATAATTCAAATTCAAATATATAATTTCTAACGTCTTTTTCAAAACTCGTCAATTCCCGATATACAAATTCAGAAGTCAGCAAACATATTGTTTTGACAAGACAGCAGATGTCATCGAGAAATGATTCTTTTTCTATACATTCCAGAACGTCCATATGGACCAGATTTGTCCCAGTTGGACTCATTGCCGTACAGTGTCATTTTGTTAAAACTTAAAAGCAAACATTTTGGCATGTGTATAATTTTCGTACATCATATGAGTATTATATCTGGAAAATAACTACCAATAATGTAATTTGTAAACTGCGATCAAAATTGTCAGCGCTTTGACAAAGTTCACTGTCTTCGACATGTGGATTTATAAGTTAGAATTTAAGTTTAAAAGTTGAAAGTCAAGATTAAGTTAGAATATTCAACTACACTTGGGAATTAAAAAGAAACCGCTATAGCTACATTATCAATGAACGCTACCCACGCAGTCATTTCTTTAGGTAACGATGGTTTAGCTAGTAAACCTTTTTAACATTTCCCTTTGAAGTGATATTGGAGCAAAAAATAGATGTCCATAGCTAAATCAGTTTTAAAGGAAAGTCCTGCATATTTGCCAATATTATATTTCATTTTCCACAAGGGAAATCATATATATCACAAATGTACAGTTCACATATCACATGTGCCTAGCAAACACTGTATTTGTATGAGTTACTTTATTTCATTCTCACTGACTTCATAAAACACTTTAACATAACGTCACTAAAGGTCGTAGCCAAAGAAACAAACATGGACTTAAAGAGACAGTAATGTAATAATGACACGGGTATGTTTAGAATCTATAGATCTATAGAATATTAACGAAGTTATGCTCGGAGAGTCCTCCGGCATATTTAAATATAAATGGTATGAAACAATTGCTCATGTAATAATAATTATGTCTTACATCCTAAAGTGCATGTTTATACATGTACACTCTCCTGTATGGAAAGAATGAAATTTTGTTTTTACCAGTGACATGTCTTCTTTCTTAATTAAAATGGACAATAAGAAAAGGAGAAAAAAAAAACACTGAAGAAATATTTTCATAGCCTTATCTTTATATCGTTGGAAGTAGAGTACATATTTTTTAATGGAATAGTCTGTGGGTCATTCACATTTGGAAGAACATTTCGCTACTAAGAAAAGAACAACGCGAATTCGAATAAAATACACTTAACCGCAAAAGAAACGTCACCACATTTTCAACAGTGTAAAATACTAATAACTCCTGTCGGAGAAAACCGATGTTGATTGCCTTTTATAGGGACAGGATTTGTAAATATGTACCTGCAATTTCATACATCAGAGTATAATATTTGCAATTGCATCTGTTCAAGTACACTGGGAATGTTGAAATCGACATGGTTTTTGGCCAGAATGTTGGCGTTTAAATAAAAGATTAATGAAGCGTAGAAATTAAATTAATAAAAGGTGTTGTCGACATAAACAACCTCTTAGTACTTAAACGTGTATTTAATGTAGGACGTCAGAAAACAATCTCTCTTTTACTCTCCTGTCAGGATTAAACGTTATTAACAATTCACTGTATGAGTCAATCACTTACTTCCATTTTTTATTTAATGAACATTCTACATCATCCCTGAAGTAGGGATAGAGAAGTTTTACAAGTTGATAGTCTGTCCCCGAAGTCACATTTCGAGTGGAAATGTGGTGATGCATTGAACCTCATGGTTGTTTTAATTTGTCGACCTCAACATCAAAGAATCCCAGCATGTGTTCTTTGAAGGTATATAAACACCAACCAGACTCAGTTATATTTTTCTGACAAACATGTTACATGACCAAGTGAAAAACAACAAAGAAGTAGTATGTGTATAGCTTACATATGATCATCATTTATATAGAACCCTGACTCGAGTGAACAGGTCAGAAGAGAAAAGAGAACGACGTCAATAAGACAATACCAGTAACCACTATTGTGTCATTATTATCTCTGCCAAAAAATTACTATTTTTTTTTATCTTTCTACACCACCACCCTTCGATTGATGTTAAATGGAAACGCTCATTACTGCATTTTGTATATATCATTCTCTTTTCGCCTAAACTGCCTTTCCAGTGACCAGGTAAATATGTTTCAAAATATATTGAGATTTTAATAATATGGATTTTAAGTGCTAGAGAGATCATATTGCTCTGTTGGAATCGATCGTGTGATATATAGATAACCACACTAAACCGCAAAAGTCGTCACAATACAAAATACAAAGGAATTCTATCCACGAGTGATAAACACGATTAAAACAGAGATAAAGCATGTCTTATGAAGCGAACTTAACTTAATTTGAAATTAAACATTTTCTGTTAATATTTATGAGAAACACGCGTTTACGAAATACTCTTTTTCGAATCTCCTTAACTAGACGGGATAGCAGGGTCAAAAGGTGTTTTTGGCTTTTTTTTTTTATAACAGCCCACAATAAAACGCGTCAACACATTTTAGTCCAGAATGTTATTTATGTTGACAACATCTTTAATAAATTAAATTTCTTCAATTTATGAGTTTAAAAGTTAAAAAGTTTAAATAATTCTTCTGGCCAAAAAAACCTTTCGAAAAAGCTATTTCAACACCCAAAGTATACTTGAACAAAAATAAAAATAAAAGTATTATATTCAGATGCCGGAAATTACGGGTACCTCTTTACAAATCATGTCCCTATAAAAAAGGATTCCAAATCAACTTTCTCCGGCAGCAGTATTTTTTTTACACTGTTGAAAATATGGTGGCATTTCTCTTGCGGTTGAGTGTAGTGGTACAATATTGCCAAATGAATAACACAAGAGGTTATAATTTGTTTCCAATCAATAATTTAAAAAAAAGAGTATCATATAAGAAAACCAGCGCTAAGAAAAACTGACCAATCATTTAAGGTCTATAGAGATGGATTGATAATTAAGTTTTAACATCCAATGTTTCTAGTTGGCACGAATATAGAATATATTAGCGATATAGAAGCTACATCCATCTTATTAGGACATCTTCCGAGCTCGCCATAGTCAATAAACCAAATTTGGTGTAGATGGTCGTAAATTGCAACTAGCTAAACAGTCATTAAAATAATTGTCCAAATGATATGCAGGTGTTCATACCCCCATACTTCGGAATCATATGTTACAATAGATAGAGTCTTTACATCAAAAGCTTTTAAAAAAACCTTTTCGTAAACATAATGAGATACTTGCTCGAGTATAAATGGCATTATTCTCTTTTAGTTCGTAAGGAGTCAAAAACATTCACATTGCATGATTGTTAAAGTGTATACAACCATCGAAACGAAAGATGTTTTTCTTCAAAAGAAGAAACAGATTTGGTGTGAAAAACCAACTGTTTTAACATCGCACTATGCTCTAACAAACCATAACCATTGTCGTGAAAGATTAAGTTTCTGAAGGAGAGTCAGATGGCCATTTCTGTAGGGTAACTAAATGAACTAAAAGCATACTCCTTTGTGGATGAAATCCAATGCAATACAAATGGACATATCTTATATACGATATATTCCATCTTTGAACTCCGTAGCCGTCTCAACACCAGGGTTACCTCCTTCAGAAAACATTTGAATATATACAGCTCCATTCCTAAACAATTTTCACCTGCTTGTGTATCTTATTGCAAATATCATGTAATCGGATGTCTGCAAAGCATCATGTCAACGCTAAAACAAAACTAATCACAGTTAAACGTTTCATAACCTACCCTGATTTATATCTCAATGTACCGTAACAGTTTTGACAGCTATTTGAAGGGGCCAGGGTACAGCTTTTCAAAACTACAGTTTTTGTTTTCTTCTTTGAAATATCCACCATGTGAGTAACTGCGTCATGTCATCATGTATTTGAACTTAAAGAGCAGTTTGTCCAGTCCGTGGCAATTCGTGTCTGACTCAGCGGGTTCGAATCAACAACTGACTCGTCACGAAATGTACAAGAATTTGTACTTTTGCAGATAGTGTGATCCCAAACAAAACAATATATACAATAAGACAACGTTGGACATAACTAACTGGTTCTGTAAAAAGTCTAGCAATGTTCTGTATAAAACCTTTTTCGGTCGATATACATCGTTAAAAATGAGGCCACTTTGCTGAGACCAGAAAGCACAACATTTGAATTCTTTCTGATGAATAATTTCTTATTTTTCTTTGAAGATAATCCAATAAAAAGCGGAATCTCCTCGGAATGAAATAACATTCACTAAATCATTCAAGTGATTTAGCTCAACAAAGCTAACTTAATGAGGCACAACGCATAAGTATGTTAACACTGTCTTTGAAACTCCTACTATTTTGAATATAAAAATCTTAGAAAAAATATAATCGATTTTTGGAGAAGAACTCTTAAAATAAAGAAAAATTGTTGTTCATAGTTTTAAAATCAATATCATAGAGGGAATACAAATATAAAATAAATTACAAGCGGAGATGCCAAAAACGATAGAAAACTCGAGTTTAAATGCTAATTTTTATGAATGAATTTATGAATCGGGCTGTAGTTACAGTAACATGTATGTTGTCTCTATGGCCATGTCATTGGTTGAAAGGGATTTGCTAAAAGATCTTGATGAACATTTCTGCAAACACCAATGATAATTTTGTTTCAAAAGATCATTTCTTATTTTGAAAAATTGGGCCTGATGATATTCACAGTAAGATGAAGATGTATCTAATAGATTATACATGGGCACACACGTGTCATAAGATTAATTATAGACTTAAACACTCCCAAGACTTACGAGTACATATGTTTCGCTTTAACCAAAGACTTACATATATTGTGACTTTAAAGGCGCTGCAGCACGATTTTTACTGAAATAAAATGCTCTGACAAAAATAAAAAAATAAGCTATATAATACTTATTCTAACATGACACTATATTTAGAATGAAAATACTGCTTTCTGATTGGTTCCTCGTAACAATTTTGGAGTAATTATTTTACCGATAATCACCTCAAAATATTTGCGACCGATTCACATTCCTCCGCGTCGCACGCTTCATACAGCAGCATATCGTTGACCGAACAGAAGCGACAAAATGTTCAAGTGATCACATTTCCTAAATTCCTAGCATCGTGTCCTCAACTATGACACAAAATAAAGCACTTTCGTCTTGCTTTCAGAGTAGCTTCCCGTGATTGTAGAGGACGACTACGTTTAGAGTAACGTCCCTTGAAGCCATACCAAGCGATAAAACCAAGCAATCGAGGTGGTCGTTGACTGGATGGACATTGAAATTGTGTCAAAGTTTTCTGTTGATATTGTTCTCAATGAAACAGTATGAGTTATATTTGAAAATATTTTAGTGTATATATAATTTTGTTCATTAAATTTTGACTGAAGTGTGTTCTTTGAAAAATTAACAAGCAGCTTCTCACTCGAGTGGAACAGGTCTGCACTGGTTTGACCTTATCACGTCGCTGTGGCGCAAGGCAAATAACATAGTTCCTCATTATTTTTCTAATTAGTCATGTTAGAATGGAGATAAATGCCTTCCGTTTTTGATTTTGGGGTTGTATGTTGTGAATTTGTTACCCCTAAATTAAACATTTCAAACCTCGCAAGCTCGGTTTGAAATTAAATTTAGGGGTAACAAATTCACAACATACAACCCCAAAATCAAAAACGGAAGGCATTTATCTCCTAATTAATCAATAAAAAGAGTTCTTTCTATGGTTCGGTTAAGCCACTCGAGTCCATTTCTCATCGAGTGGCCATTTTAAGGTGTTCACATTCAAATGGCCACTCAAAGATAGTTTAAGTTATCTGTGATGTAGCGATACCTTAACACTCAGGGTAGAGTTTTAACTATGGTACAATGACGGAATGGTCAACCATCTTGCTGTCTGAACTCTCAAATTCACATGAGACCTACAAGTCTACACATGTACCTCTCATGCTGAAGAATTCGACGCCCCTGTCGCTTTATACGTCGCACCATTTTCTTTGAAGAAGGATAACCTTTTTCTATGGATACGACTTACCAGTCTTTGTAATGAAATATTTTAAGCTCTAACGTATATAACAATATATTGTATGAACGTTAATGATATATGGCAAATTTGCGAAAAATATAACATACTGAAAACGTGCTACAGCGCCTTTAACCAGAACTTGCACCCTCCCAAGACATACGATGTTTTAACACAAACCCTGTACTTAGATCCTAAACTTTTGACACTCTATCACTTGAAGACCTTTTCCTCTGACATTATCATTAACCCTAAACTTCGAACCCCTCAAGACTTGAAGGTTCTGACATTCATCTAACTGATGATCCTATATTTCCCCACGGGTCCTCCGATACTAGACAGCTTTTTCTCTTCATTAGAAGGTCGTTCCATCGTAAAAAGTGAGAGACTCATTAACCTTGAAATCAGCATTTAGTAAATCGTCGATCTTTAACCGCATTTATTAAAGATAGGTTTTTAAAGCATTAAACTTAGTCCGTTTTGTTGACATTCTTAGAAGAAAGGACTTTATCCAAAGCTAATACCATTTAATCTTTGCCCGGGGCTACAGAGGGAAGGACATCATCTGTGCTTATTCATGCACTGTAATGCAGATATTTTCTGGATTTGCAAGTTATTGATGCAAACTAATATAACTGTCAGATGACTCGTAATATAAGCCTTACCATCTGAGTCTTTGGAATGGATATTTACTATGTACAATACCAATCTAAAATATAAAAATTAAATCTGATTTAAAAAGTTTATATTTGAATTTCTAAATGTTTTTGTTATTTAAACAGCGTTGAATATTTTCTTCTGTTAAAGAATTACCATTTGCGGATTTTGCATTGCAAAACAAAGTAAAGGTTTCCCCTCAGTTGGTTATTCTGAAATGACATTTATAATTTCAACAGTGACAACATGATTGCTCCCAAGGACAGATTGAGAGAAAACTCGAGATTCTTATAGCTAAAACTCATAATATTAAAATTTCGGATTGTGAATGTTAATGCATATTTTTAATACAGATGTCAATATGAGTGTGCATTTGTACATTGCAATGTGATAAAAACACGTGTAATGGTAGTCAAGTGTCAGGATATTGCTGCACTGGAACTGGTGCAAACCACTTGTGTAGAAGTTAAAATTGACTTCCATGGTGTGCATACATTTTGTGAGATGTGTATTAAATGAAATGTTATTCGGTCTTACTTCCCGCTTGACGTTCTTTCTCTGGGATTCACAACCACGTAGCATAAGCCCTATGCTGTATGTTCTGTCCTACACTTAACGATTATGTTGCAATTTGGCACTCATCTTAAAACGCTATATATTTTTTCGCAAATGGATTAAACTCTCTTTCTAAATCAAAATCCAATGTAATGTTTCCATCAGGAACTCAATAAAACAATTAAAAGAAAAACCCTTGAGAGATCGTAACATTTTGATGTCCCATGCCCCTAGCAGTCACTGTGCTATTGATAAAACAAATAGTCCAATCAAATATGAGTTCACATGTTTTCATTCAAAAGAAATACAATGACTCGCCTCAGGATTTTAAAAAGAAAAAGTAATTTAAACATACCATAAATTTGTTTTATGGGTTAATATATGATACGTGCAAGGAGTTTCTGATTTTATCTGTATAAGCCATCACAAATTATCTAGATCAATCCGTCCTTTTCTTAGGAGGAGAAATTTAATCTACATACAAAATGTGTCAATGGTCAGATTTGAATACCTTCCTGTGAATCTTTGCTCTAGGGTTATGTTTTACCACCAGGGGCTCATGAAAGTAGAGGGTCGAGTCACAGGTTTTCTCTAGAACTATGACAAGGGGACGTTTGCATATTATCGTCTATACAAAGTCACAGACTATAACATCCGACAGCTCAAGTAAAGAGATAGTTGCTGTTTAAAATTGAGATATTTGCACGAGTGCATATATGATTTTTTTTTATCAAATTGTTTATGCTTCACCTTATTAGTGTGATATTTTCTAAAATGTAGTTATGTTATATAGTGCAAAACATTGATAGGAAAGTAACTAAAAATATTGATAGTCCCGTAAAGAAATGTATCAGTGAATTCTGTTCTCAGAAGTTATATCATATTACATGGTGGCAGTGTAAAATGTGCTTTAGTCCCATATCTGACATTACGTTTGTGCAGGAACATCAAGTAATTAATCCTGGTTGGTAAAACATCCCCCGAGGTTCAAGTACACTGACCTCTACAAAGCTACTTGGTGTAAGAGCGTTACGTAAGACAAATACAGACAGACAGACATAATTTATTGTGCAAGCTAAATGGTCTCTGGACACTCATTCGACATGATAAATACAGTGCGTGCTGTAGGGATTTCTTGACCACACTCTCAAGCATCCCCGAGGTTCAAGCTCTCTGACATCTACAAAGCCACTTGATATAAGGAGGTTGAGTGAGAATAACATGCAATATAGATAGACAGACAGACAGACAGACAGACTTAATTGCGCAAGCCATATTTTCCTCTTGCCATACATTCGATATGATAAATACATTATGTGCTGCAGAGGATCTGTCGACAACACTCCTAAGCATCCCCCAGGTTCAAGCTCTCTGACCTCTACAAAGTCGCTTGGTGTAAGGGGGTTTTGTACAGCCACCTAGGAATACACCATGCAAAGCTCTCTGACCTCTACAAAGCCACTTGGTGTAAGGGGGTTTTGTACAGCCACCTAGGAATACACCATGTAAAGCTCTCTGACCTCTACAAAGCCACTTGGTGTAAGGGGGTTTTGTACAGCCACCTAGGAATACACCATGTAAAGCTCTCTGACATCTACAAAGTCACTTTGTGTAAGGGGGTTTTGTACAGCCACCTAGGAATACACCATGCAAAGCTCTCTGACCTCTACAAAGCCACTTTGTGTAAGGGGGTTTTGTACAGCCACCTAGGAATACACCATGCAAAGCTCTCTGACCTTTACAAAGCCACTTGGTGTAAGGGGGTTTTGTACAGCCACCTAGGAATACACCATGCAAAGCTCTCTGACCTCTACAAAGCCACTTGGTGTAAGGGGGTTTTGTACAGCCACCTAGGAATACACCATGCAAAGCTCTCTGACATCTACAAAGCCACTTGGTGTAAGGGGGTTTTGTACAGCCACCTAGGAATACACCATGCAAAGCTCTCTGACCTCTACAAAGCCACTTGGTGTAAGGGGTTTTTGTACAGCCACCTAGGAATACACCATGCAAAGCTCTCTGACCTCTACAAAGCCACTTGGTGTAAGGGGGTTTTGTACAGCCACCTAGGAATACACCATGCAAAGCTCTCTGACCTCTACAAAGCCACTTGGTGTAAGGGGGTTTTGTACAGCCACCTAGGAATACACCATGTAAAGCTCTTTGACCTCTACAAAGCCACTTGGTGTAAGGGGGTTTTGTACAGCCACCTAGGAATACACCATGTAAAGCTCTTTGACCTCTACAAAGCCACTTGGTGTAAGGGGGTTTTGTACAGCCACCTAGGAATACACCATGTACTGTATGGAGTCTCTTGAATACACGCTCAAGCTCAGCGAACCCCTATCATTATTCAATAATGAGTTATTGGTAGAACATCATGCTCATTAGGTATCCTCAGGGAGTCCTAAAGTAGGAACATTCAGTGATATATCGCCGTTGGTGAAACATTTCCAAGTTTCAAGTACACTGACCTACAATATATACCAAATATATGTTAGGGAGGACAAGGAATAATGAAAATTAAAGAAACCTTTGATACGCCTTTACACAAATAAGGCAAAAAGTTGACACAAAAGGTATATACCCCTCCATATCACGGATATATTTGAGGAAATAAACATGTATTACTTAGACATGTATTACACAGACATGTGTATTTGATGATATTATGATAAGATAAATAGAGGATACTAAACGACCTTCTATTTAATACCATTTTTATTAAACGAGTTAATGATTTTGTATAAAACGAGCGAAAGCGAGTTTGATACCAATCATTCACGAGTTTAATAAAAATGGTATTAAATAGAAGGAAGTTTAGTATTCTGTTTATTACTCGCCCACCAATAATCCAGCAAAATAGCCGACATGGCTCTCAAAACTATGATTCCCGCAAGCCCGATGCCATTGTGACGACGTCACTCTCATTGTGACGTCATAACCGCAAACTATTGTGACGACATATGTGCGGCGGTATTACACTAGTTTAATATTGCCGTATAAATATTACACTGCAGTATCTAACACGGGCGAGTAATAATAACATATTAGTCACGGTTCTCTGAACATTATTGCTCTGATCACACTTAGCATCCTTTTGTCCACTTTACAAAAGGTGGCTCTTAAAGTAACCCAGGGCGAGGGTTAATCAACCAAAATTGAACTTCAGAAGCTGTAATCAGATGCATTAAACAGAGGTACATTCTTAGAGTACAGTTTAACGAAAAATAACCTTCAATTCTCCAAAGTTGTTCTCAGTATTTTCTCAAAGTTTACGCCTCTTTATGGCTAATTAAGCGATTTAAAAAGATAAATCTGAAAATTCGAATACTTGACTTTGATTCCATTGTAAACAGTTTACATTTGAAATGTAAACAAGCAGTAAAAGTAATGTTAATGTTTAAACTTTTAGAGTACATTAACCTCTTTCAAATGATTATCTTACTGATCATATATTTAAACTAATGTAGAAGAAAGAAGTCACTGAAAGTTGTTTTAATTGGTACAATAATTGTAGAAACTTCTAGGAGACACTAATGTGAAACAAATTCGAAGAAAACATCAACTTTATTTGAACGTATATATATTATATTAACACTCCAGTTCAACATGCCTGTAAAAAGCTTTGTGGTTCATAAGTAAGATGTAACTTGACCCATGTACATTATCTGAAAGAAAGGTTGCCCCATGCGGGTTACACTTTATGGTATATTTAAAATACAGAGTTCCTCTGATGTCAATTTTTTCGTCCTTAGCGTTGTCGGTTTATAAGTCAGATGTAACTTGACCCATGTGCATTATCTGAAAGAAAGGTTGTTTCCCTGCGGGTAACTATACAGAGTTTCCCTGATGTCATTTTTTTCAAAGATTTTAAAGGTACATCCATTGCTTTTTAAATTTTATTTGTCTTTAATACAGTATTTTACAGTACAAATAAATTCACCCAGCTTGCATATTTATCATCAATCGCCAAATATATCATATTTACTAGCTTCCAATTAAAATCGAGTAACATTATGCATGTGTAGAAACCGAATCTGCACGTCCCGTTTACATGCACAGTAGTTATATGACCTATTAAACATTATCAAACCAAATTTGTCATTTTGTCTGTTGTAAATAAGATTCTAAAATTACGTTTGACTCATTGGCGCGCGTCTATCGCGATGCATTGTCCGGTTTTCGATCAGAAATTACTACTTTTGTCATCATATCTTCAATATACTAAGTCTACTATCATCAAAATGATAGTTTTTAGTAACAGTCGGTACTTCTCGATAAAGTAACACACTTTATAACGTTTGGAATATGTGACCCCTAACGACACAATGGATGTACCTTTAACAAAGAATACCGAACACTCAATTTATCTTCAATTTATAGTCTAGATTAAAGTTTTATTTGGGGTTCTGTTGATTCAATTAAGATAATCTCTGAAAATAACTAGTTGGAGTTTAATGGATGTATAATATGACACAGATAACATCATCCAGTGTAATAAAATGTTTTGATACGATATTGACAGGGCTCCGTGGGATACTTGACCTACACAATACATGACTGAAGGGATCAAAGTTCAGAAGTGTTTTTAAAAAAGCAAGTAGTCACAAATAGTGAAAAATACAATATCAAAAGACTGTCATAAACGCAACATAATTGACAGTGACATTGATCAATCCCTCTAATAAGGCTGTGTTCACACACTGTTACCATGGTCTGCCCTCACATAGTCTCAAGATTCCTCAGAAATTAATTTCACTTTGAAGAAAACCAACAAGCTGTTGTAAAATATCATAGATTCACACATCCTATTTAAGAAATACATTTCATATTTATGCACAATAAATATGTGTAGATCTATATTTGTCAATAATGTTTGATACTTGAAAAATGACTTTTATTAAATATTTACATACTGTTTATAGAACATCCCAGAGAGCTCATCAACTGTATTGACTCGACTGGCGCCAAGTAATATACACTTTTGTACCGAAATACACATATATTTTGTTGCTACCTTTGGGAAATCATGACAAAACATGACATGGAAGATCACAAACTGCCTCTGACGGAAGGTCTCAAGAGAGGAGGGTTTTGTATTAGTGGTATTAGCCAAAACGCTTCTCTTTCCTCCCTTTTCCTTGATGTGTTCCCTTGGTGATTTACAAGAACTCAATGCAGTGACTTTATAACCCATTCCAAGCTTCTTACTGAATTTAATGTATAATGTTTATCCTGTTTTACTTTTTCATCAATCGTTGTATTTAACAAAAACGATTTTCTTTTTTACATATATAGACGTTTAAGCAAATCACATAGAGATCATTACACAACCAAGTGCATACTAGCACTTTACGGGAAGACATTGGTGTGTTATTACTAGAGAGAGACCATGCACGTATTTTAAAGTTTTGTCACAGTCATATGTCACAGATGAATGTATAAGAATTCATTTATTATCTGTTTTATTCAGGAGATATTAAACAAAAAACACTCAACAATAATTATTAAGTAAGCATCTCATTCGCACATTAGTCAGATGAGTGTAGATTCAAAGGTATGTCCTCATTTGACCTACACATCATTATGCCTACACCTTATTTTACCTACAATAAACATAAATTTACATACATGTATCATCATCCCTATTCTAGGAATGGAATCGCCCAGTTGTTCCAATAGTGTTCCCATCAAAACAAATAGTTATTTCTCATTTCATGTTTTAAATTGAGTTGTGAATGAACTCTTACATAATTCTTGAGTAAATCAAAATGATATTTTACAACAAGCATAAGTAATAGTGAATCAATATGATTCACACCAACTAGCTACATCAGTGCACTAATTACAGGTGAATTTACACCTGGTGATGCTGCCCTTTCATCTTGCCACTTCAGATCTTTATTGTCTATGGAAAACTTCAAAGTGGAACAGCGTAATTGCAGGTAATAAACTACAACTGTTTACTGTTTTGGCAGGTGTCGCCAATGATTTTTCTCTCAACACACACACAAGGTGTTATTAACTCATCACTAAGTCTCTCGTTGATTTATATTAACAAATATTTCGAAAGGAATTTTTCATGAGACATAAAACAAACACAAATATTATAACTAATCATTTCTGAATTTCTATCGTTTTCGAATCGTTTACAAGGTTGTTATCTAGCTTTTAATTGAAATACAGAAGTTGTTTTTTGCCCATATCATTACACCGTTTTCAACGAACCGTAATTCATCAGATTTAAGATATATATATTTTTTATTAAAGACAAACAGAATTCGTTATATTTGTAAGATTGTGCACTTTAAGATCATTTAAATTGTTGACCCTAGCAACGTCTGAGAATGGAATTTGTGTCCGTTCAAACCCTGTAATACTGAACGACACGGTGCAAAACCTCAAAGTTCGCTCGCTTTGTTACGTAGCGCTACATTGAGCAATCGCGTTCAAGAGAGGTTTAAAAGTAATACTAATTGAGCGATTACTTTGAAACCTCTCTTGAACACGGCCCCGGTCATGTATTTTCAAACATCAGACTCCAATAGAGCGTAGTTATGGTCCACTACATGCTCTCTTTAATGAGGTTCTCTTTGGACCAAGTACTTTTATTACACTATTTTATCTTAATATAGATTAATGTAGAGACTATCTTAATTGAATCAATAGTAAACCTGATTCCAACTAGATCTTGAATATACATTGAGATTTGATGCCAATTGATAGATATGAGGAAAAGTAGCTTTCCCTGAAGACATATTTCTGTTTGCAATACATATCTTTCAAATAATGAACAAATGAAACATTTGTATATTTGGATCCAACTATCTGTAATGTTCAATTCGTTTGTGGCTTTTATAGAAGGGTCCTTTGCAGCATCCGAACCCACTCTCACATAAGCAGGAACTATTGTCATCACTGAATGTACGAACAGATTAAACACTAGCCCACCGAGGTTTTACAAAAAACTAATTAGTTTTAATTAAAAACAAAACCCTTAGTAGATGTAAAGCGATAACACCCCGAAGATTGAACCATTATGTAGAAGGACAAGTTATTTAGATTGTGAACAAATCTTCTTTAAATCAAATCGTGTATTTGAACTACCCTTTAAGTTAATATTGAACACTGCCATTTCCGTAATTTTGGCAAATGTGCTTTTCCATCAGTAACATTTTATTGATTGATGTTAGTTCTTTATGTCGTTTGGAAGTACAACATATAATAAAATAGCTTTTACAAGGGGTTTATTCACTTTTTAGAAGAATATGGTTTAGACATCTCTGTTACATTTACTTTTTGGTTGAACACAGTTTTCACTTTAATTAATTACGACTCTTATTATCGAAAACTTTGACACATTTACAAGACTACGAACATTTACTACATAGAACTATTGAAATTAATGAAAATCTTTAAAAGCAAAAAGAAATGAAGAATCAATCTGATTTTCAAGACAAGTATATTTCAAGTATTTTTATTACTAATATTTCTTGATAATATACTTTCCAAACGGTAAAGGCAAATACATGACTTTGAACTACAACGAGTGAGGAAACAGGAGCTTGTAATTTCACTAACACCTTTTCTGCTTTGCGTGGTAAATCGCATGTAAGAAGGAATTTGTAACTGATAAATGTATTGAATATTTAGCACCTGAGAAAGTTTATAATATATCACTGACATTCACTGCCAACGTGGAGTTGATATTTTGTTTCATTGTGGGTTCCCGTATTCTGTATGTGACGTCTTAAACCTATTTTTGTGACGTCACTGTGGCTTGCAACACCAAGATAAGTAAGCCGTAAATGGATTTTTTACGCAAATCAAACAGAATGGAATGGGTAATAACGAAATAATGACACTCTAAACTGTGCCATGTGACTTTAACGAACCTCGTGCCATTCAAAGTCGGGCAATACAAAATTCCGCACTCACACCTTATTTAATCACTCTATATATAAACAGCTGAGCATTAAACAAATAGTTACACTGACCTTGTTGGCGCTGTGTCAGTGATAGCATGTGAGGCAGAAAATGGTTGATATAATGTATCACTAGTTCAATGAAACAACATTTTCAGTAAGATTTCACTAAGACGGTTGTACCAAGTTTTTCACAGTAATTCCCCCCAAACCAGTTGAACACTTGAATCTAAGATGTAAGATAAATATTTCAAACTTTTATTTACAAGATGTTATTGACAAGATTACACTTTTATTCACACGTTCATATCAAAACGACGTCAAAAGCTCGACATTTGGGATCTAACCTTTTATTCAAACTGTGTTTGTATTGTTGCAGTAATTTTTCCAGCCAATCGAAAAAGAAAGAACGTGGTATTTTCATTTGTAAGATAAGTTTTACTTTTTGTGTGTAAAACTGGCAAATAGTGTTGTGTATTTATTGAATAAAGCTTTCTCATTGGTTAGATTTTTGAATGACCTTCTTTTCTAAAATTGGCCACCATGAAATGACCAACACAATTAATGTTTAGCACCAATCGTTAACATATAACTTTTCAAATTTTAGATTCATTTGTTTTTATAATTCTGTCAATGTTAATTCTTCAAAGCTTCAGAGACAGTGTATCTATGAGCAAATGTTTTAAAACTGCAAACTGTTTTAATAACATTCGTAATGTAAGATTGATAATTTCAACTTAATGTCACGCGATTGAAAGACGACTCAAATCCACACATAAAACGTAAACTTAATATAAATAACATGAAACTAATGCATTATGTCGAACTTTTGTATTTTTGTAGTAATTTCCGGATCCTAATTAATCGGAGATTGACATATTTACTTCTGGTTTAGATAAACATATATTTTCTATTTGTATTCTATTTTTTATATTTTCTAGGATTTGCAATCATTATTCTGAACCCAATTACTGGTTCAATCATCTGTCGAATATCAAACATAACAGAGTTATTTTCATGAAATTCATTTTGTTTTAATACCCTCTCGTAATCAATGTTTGAGATTTAGAGATATTTCACTCATGAACCAAATGTTGTGAAATTTGATTTTCAAACCATCTTAAATGTATTTGTAATATAATGCTTTCATTACTTCAACGTTATATCATAGGAACTATTTTTCTCAGGAAAAAGAGACTTTTAATGACAAAAAGGTATACATATTAATAACATGATTACTCTTCCATTATTTAAAAAATGTTTTAGATTAATTTTCCAAATCGAAATTAAATCAATGTTCAAGAGTTATTATTAAAATTTCTATTTCAAACTTGTTCACATGGTCTTTTTGTACATTTTCAGAACAAAGTGACTACTATCCTTCATTTATAAGATTGCAAACACTTTAGATGACAGCCACAATTGATGTTTCCATCAGCCATTGTTTATTTCAAGTTTTAAATTCTTGAGTTTATTTTACACTTTGAAAATAATGTTTTCAAGACAAATAAAGTTAACACTTTACCCGTTAATAACAAATGTGAAAAGAAATTGTGTAAAAAGTTCATGCATTGATTATAAAGGATTGAAAAAGCATGTTGCCCATTATCTAGGCACATTGGAAAATATAACAAAGTTTTATAATGAAAGTACATTCTTATCAATTATTTCCATGTACGAAAATATCTCCAGCAATTTCCCAGTGGCAATAACACCTCACATTGTGACATTCTGAAAATATATTTGCCAAACTGAAGCAAATAAAATGACATATGTTTTTACAGACATTTTTAAAAACATTTACGTGGACATTTGTACAATACATTCCATCGGTCATGATTGTCGACAATACCAATTATCTTTCATGAATCTAACATGAGAATGTCACTGTATTGAAAGTGTGCCCGAGGAATTAATTACAGTGAAGGTGATGGATCTATCAAAAACATGCTGTTCATAAAACCTGATTGATGAAAAAATATCCACACTTTTTTGCAAGGAAACAATATATTGGGAACTGCACAATTTGATGAGAGAGAAAGGTTGCTTATTTAATTGACATGAACATATTTGGATAATTTGGCGTTAATATTTCATGTGTATTCAGCTTTCATGTATGTTTTGGATAATACTTCTATTCATACTCATTTCATAAAAGTCATATGACGTGGTTTATTCATAATTAAGATATGTTTTCACTTTTTGTCAAGCTAACAAATGTTGGTTAATATTCATGAGCAGATTTATTTTCTTTGTAAGGTATTTTGAATGTCCTTCTTTTCTAAGATTGGCGACCATGACATGACACAATTAATTAAAATTCAAATTTGAGGTTCATTTATTTTAATCACTCTGTCAATGTTATCTCTTCAAAGTATCTATGTATAAGTGTATTTATGAGCAAATGTTAGAAAACTTCTTATGCAAATATTTAAATACAGTCATAATGGTAATTTCAACTTAATGTCATGCGAGTGAAAGACAACTCACATCGACACAAAACACATTCATATTGATACATGTAACATGAAACCTAATAAAATGAAATGTTTTTGTTCACTATTTTGACATGTTTTAGTTTTACAGTGATTTTCCCATCCTAATGAAACGGACATTTGAGGGTTATATTCTGGTTTAAGATAAACAAATATTTTCAACTTTTATCTTTCCACATTTCAGGAACCAATTTAATAATTTTTATAACATGTACCATTTCTAGAAATTGCGATCCATGTTCTGAATCCAATTACTGTTGTAATCATCTGTTGAAAATCAAACACTATAGTTATTTTCATAAGATTCTTTTTGTTTTGTTACCTTCTTGTTATAAATTTTAGAGATTTAAAGATGTTTCATTCAAAAACCAAATGTTTTGAGTTGCGATTTGCAAACAACTATAAAACGTGTTAGTATTGTAAGCTTGCATTACTTATACTTTCTGTCTAGCATTTGTGGAAAATATCTTTCAAAGGAAAAAGCGAAAAGCAGAAATGTGAAATGATGTTTTGTAAAATCATAACATGCATTTATTATGAAGGACTGAAAAAGTTTCCTGCCAACTGCACATTGGAATACAGTAAAGTATAATATGAAGACACCTTCTAATCAATTATTTCCATATTTAAAAACAGGTCTCCAGCAATTTCCCAGTGGCAATAACACCTCACATTGTGACATTTTGAAAACATATTTTTTAAATTGTCGCAAATTTGATGACATATTTTTCAAGAAATTGTTGTAAAAAATGTTTTAACGTCACGTTGACATTTTGTATAATACATTGCATTGGTTGTCATTGTCCAACATATCAATTATCCTACAATAATTTAACATGAGAACATCAATGTGTTGGAAGTGTGCCCTAGGAATTAATTACAGTGAAAGTGATGGATCTATCAAAGGCATGCTGTTCATCGAACTTGATTGTTTGTTGAAAAAAAGCCAGAATATTTTGCAAGGAAACAATATAACTTGATACAAAGAAAACTCTTGCCCAGAAGTTAGTCAGTTAATTAATATTTAGCATGCAGAGAAACGTGGTTTTAACAATCAATATTTTCTATCCTCAATGTAAAATGTTGTGTGTTGGAAACATATAACGCAATTGCACATGTTAACTGCGACTTCACTGTACTATACTAGGCTGTTAATGTAAGCCCAGAAACTTTAGTATCATGTAAACTAAAACTTCACTGCATATCACAACGTGATGTAAAGAACATTCAAGGAACATTGAGACATACAATCGACTAGTACTTTATGATACTGATTTGTGATTAAATAACAATTTCTAATGCCTCAAAAGCTCTAGTTATTTCCAAGTAAAGATAACTTTGAATAACAAATATATTCTACTAGCAGAATGGTAATTATTCTATGGATTAAGACTCACACAAGTTTGGTCGGATGTGATATTTTGATATTTTAACTAGGTAAAAAGTTACAAATATTGGAGAAGACAATTTGATTAGTTTATGTTTGTTCCAGTATAAAATGGATATCTCTGAACACAACACTGCCATTTAATTGGCCGATGTTGCATTTAATTTAAGGAAGAGCAGAATCTTTTTAGTAAAATTAATTGAATATGCATGCATGAATACATTCCTAGTCAACAGAGGAAGTTCCATTCTGTTGACGTTTCTTTTTCAGTGAATATATGGCTTTCATTAAATGTTTACTTTGCATATTTTCGTTATTCTCATAGCTTGCGTTTCATGTCACACTGCATTAAATGCTAATGAAAAGAAACTTTATCGATGATCCAGTTGGAAGTCAAGGAAGGCTAGTAATGTTTAAACCAGAACTGTTCTTATTCTTCTAAAGCCAACAGTCTGATTAAAGTAAACAATCATCTCTAGTACATGTATCTCTATCTTGGAAATTACAACATCATTCTTACTTTTAAAACAACAGTGCCCTGGAAAGTTCTTTATTTTAAATTACTCAATTTTGTTATAATAATTTGTTCCCCTACACGACGACTTATAGGAAACAATCTAATGTGTATTTTTATCACTACACTCAACCGCAAAAGGAACGTCACGATACAAAATACAAGATTATTATATCCATGAGTGATACACACGACTGAAACAGATTTACACCATGTCTGCAGAAGCAAATTTCAAAACATAATCTGTTCTTATGTCTGAGAAACACACGTTTTATGTAATCATCGTTTAAAATCTTCTTAACTAGACCAGACATAGAGTCAAAGTGGCTTCTTTGGCTTGTTTATGACATCCATCAGTAAAGATGCATCAACAAATTAATGTCCAAGAAGGTTATTTATATTGACAACATCTTTAATTAATAAATATCTATCATGTAGAACTTTTAAAATTAATGGCCAAACATATTAGCCGAAAACCATTTTGAAAAAGCTATTTCAACGCTAAAGTGTACTTGAATAGACAAAAAAATACAAGAGTTGTGCTTTGATTTATGAAATTACGAGTACCTCTTTACAAATCGACTTTATCCGACAGCAGTCTTTTACACAATTGATAATGTGGTGCCGTTTCGTAGTTGCTGTTAAGTGTAGTTCATTGTATCTTTTAAAACATTTACAAATTTATTTTCTCCTATAAGATGTTATGCTTGTCCAACTCCAAACTGAAACATTTTGCTGTGCTTCAATGATAAGTATGCTACAATAACAACCCTTCTTCAAAATGTTTCATTTAGTTGTTCGTGTTGAATCGTTCGTTTGAATGATCAGTGAATACTGACTTCTAAAAGAACTTAAGACTGTTGTCTGTGAATGTGTTCCCCAGGGCATGTAAGCATATCATTTGATCTACTTTTGAAGAATACTTCTTGAGAATGCCATTTCAATGACGCTTCTCATGTCATGATAATGTTCTCTTGGTCGATTTTTTTAATGCGAAAGTTCGAGTGACATTTTTGTTAAAATAATAAAAAAGAGTTAATTTGATTGGCAATTAACTGTAAATTAAGGATCTGTCTATGACTATCACCCCTTTCAAAAGAAACATCACCTACATTTCCATCAGATTACATAGAGTTTCATCGGAACTACATGAGGGTCACTAAATGTCATGGTTTATTCTGATTTAGAAAATAAAAAGAATGTCTGCTTTTCCAAAGTAAACAGCCATTAATCTGGACATATAAACCAGACTTTTCTGACCTGTCTCATGCCCTAACATAAGTTCGACTATCTTGTTCATACTTTGTAAACAATCGGAGTTTCCGACTCAGCCATCGTGCATCAAATCTGCTTAAAGGATGGACAATTCTGACTGTGATCAAGTACTTCAGCATTCTAACAAGTATACAATGGGCAACGTTTAGTCATTCTTAGAACACCACCTCACCAAAACGTGTGAGCCTAAAAACATTAGCTCATTTTCCCTTTTTGGTCACGTAACATCCATATCTGAAATGGACTGCAGGAGTCTCACTGGTGCTAAAGATCTAATATCCTCGATGTGTTAGAAAATTATTACCTATAAAATGAGCCGGTCATGTACTATTCCTGTCTGGAGTAATGGTAAGAGATTAGCTGGTGTTTTTATACGGTATAGGTGCAGACGTGTGGATCCTTTGAAGCTGAGGATCAAACAACCAATCAACAAAATGATACTAATAAGGTAGAATATACCACGACCGATCACATGAAGTGAGAGTAAAGAGCCAGACTATTCACTTTTCAAACTCTTAAGTGCTAACATCATTATATTGGTGATCATACTATCTGCATAAATACACACATCATTATATTGGTGATCACACAATCTGCATAAATAGCATATCATTATATTGGTGATCACAATATCTGCATAGATACACACATCATTGTATTGGTGATCACACTATCTGCATAAATACACACATCATTATATTGGTGATCACACTATCTGCATAAATACACACATCATTATATTGGTGATCACACTATCTGCATAAATACATACATCATTATATTTGTGATCACACTATCTGCATAAATACGCACATCATTATATTGGTGATCACACTATCTGCATAAATACACACATCATTATATTGGTGATCACACTATCTGCATAAATATACACATCATTATATTGGTGATCACACTATCTGCATAAATACACACATCATTATATTGGTGATCACACTATCTGCATAAATACACACATCATTATATTGGTGATCACACTTTCTGCATAAATACACACATCATTATATTGGTGATCACACTATCTGCATAAATACACACATCATTATATTGGTGATCACACTATCTGCATAAATACACACATCATTATATTGGTGATCACACTATCTGCATAAATACACACATCATTATATTGGTGATCACACTCTGCATAAATACACACATCATTATATTGGTGATCACACTCTCTGCATAAATACACACATCATTATATTGGTGATCACGCTATCTGCATAAATACACACATCATTATATTTGTGATCACACTATCTGCATAAATACACACATCATTATATTGGTGATCACACTTTCTGCATAAATACATACATCATTATATTGGTGATCACACTATCTGCATAAATACACACATCATTATATTGGTGATCACAATATCGGCATAAATACACACATCATTATATTGGTGATCACACTATCTGCATAAATACACACATCATTATATTGGTGATCACACTATCTGCATAAATACACACATCATTATATTGGTGATCACACTATCTGCATAAATACACACATCATTATATTGGTGATCACACTATCTGCATAAAACACACATCATTATGTTGGTGATCACACTATCTGCATAGATACACACATCATTATATTGGTGATCACACTATCTGCATAAATACAAATTCTTATACATTTCTGGGTCGTCTCCCTTGTGGGATTCGACAGCAGACCCTCAGACTCAGACAACAATTGCTAGCACTGGCTGTACCAAAAGCTTATCCCGTCGGTTACTGACACCTTAGCGAAATCAAAATCAAAGTTAACAACCAGTAAATAAGCTGATTTGACTTCCAGTAGCGCCTCTTATATGGTGTTTGTATTATGTACTAAGTACAGATTAAACGGATATTATCTGTTTAAAGAATGTTAGTTCAATCAGTTTTTTGACCAAATATACACGTATATATATATAATTCCCTATATGCATATCAAGATGTAACACAGTACTAGTCAGAACATTGCAACATGAATTGGACCTAATAGGATTCCAAATGTACGGTTATTACTGTGACAGTGTAATTCTTATTGCCAATTTTGAAACCATTACAGCAGTCTTAGTGGTGTTTATGTACCTTACAGAAGCAGACAGAAGATTTCTTCGAAGTTGAGGGTCACAAATTGCATCATCATTATCTATTTTGATGTTAAATATATCTACTTAGATTATCCACAAAATCGACACCGCTATAAGAAAAACTATCAACTTGTCAAATCCACGAGTTTCTGTATGATAAATTAGGAACGTTCAATTAGAGAACTGGAATGAATTTTGTTGAATTAAAAAATAATTCATACAATTTGCCCATTGAATAAGGAATAGGAAACTGGAAATGTACTAAGTACTAAGAACATTAATTTGTACATTGACAATAGTGATTTTGAGGGTTTTGTTATGTTGGCAATCAGATTTCTGTTGTCAGGGAGTTTGAAGCATAGGAAAGTGAGTTCAGGTATAGGAGTTTTCAGTGAAAAATAAAAACATGAAACTTAACTTTTTTTTATCGAGTTATATTACATTATTGATTAGTTTTCGTACTTTTACCCATAACGTATGTAGAGTAGACTCAAGTAGATGTAGTCCATCAGAGCTAACTAAATGAGGCATATGGCCATGTTACTGAACGGTTTTACTTTCATTTTAACTTACTGTCAAGAAAAGAAGCAATAATGCCGTAACACAACACATTTTGGAATGGTACCTTTGTATGGGGTGCCAAACGGGACTTTAATTGCTATTTAGTAAGCTTACTAAATGAATTAGTAAGCTTACTAATTCAATTAGTAAGCTTACTAAATCATTTAGTAAGCTTACTTATTCATTTAGCAAGCTTACTAATGTGATCGATTTAGTAAGCTTACTAAATGAATTAGTAAGCTTACTAATTCAATTAGTAAGCTTACTAATTCATTTAGTAAGCGTACTAAATAGAAACGATTTAGTAAGCTTACTAAATGAATTAGTAAGCTTACTAATTCATTTAGTAAGCTTACTAAATTACTTCCGGTTTCCCGATTTAGTAAGCTTACTAATTCATTTCCGGTTTTTTGACATCTCAATAAATGACTGCTCCCAAGAACGATCAGACGTAGGTTTATTCAGACAAGCGTCAGGTTTTGATCAAATCATAATTATATACACGTACAGTGTTCATTCTAGACTGTAGATCACTCAGATAATATTTGAACAAGCACATTAAATAGGGGAGACTGACAAAAACCCGTTTTTAAAATGCGCGGTAACAAGTGGCTCATGTTTGCAAAGGGAGATAACTCCGATGTTCTACGAAACTCTTTGCCGAACGTTGTAGTGAAATGTTTCTGTAACTGTGGCGGCGAACAGTGGAACACATTAAATAAACTATAGGGAGAACATTGGCAGTTAAATGTTGTAAAATATTGCTTGGAACGTCCACAAGCTACTATACTTATAGGCCTACGTCACGTTTTACCGTGTGAAATTATCCCGCCATTTTACCGCATTGGAGGGAGTAGTCATTATTTGGTTTTAGGCGGGAAAATTCAGTTGATTTAGTAAGCTTACTAAGTGAATTAGTAAGCTTACTAAATGAATTAGTAAGCTTACTAAATCGATCGAATTAGTAAGCTTACTAAATGAATTAGTAATCTTACTAAATCAGGCGAATTAGTAAGCTTACTAAATCGAATTAGTAAGCTTACTAAATCGAATTAGTAAGCTTACTAAATCGAATTAGTAAGCTTACTAATTCGATTTAGTTATATTACTAAATACATGCCTGAATTAGTAAGCTTACTAATTCGAATTAGTAAGCTTACTAAATAGCGATTAAAGTCCAATTTGGCACCCCCTACCTTTGTCCTTTTGTAACTTGAAACAACGTGTAACGACTTTATTGTGACTTGAACTGTTTAAAGAGTACTTAATCTAATCTTCGTTTCATCTTATTTCTTTGAAAATAACAACATAACGTTAGTTATAATTCAGAAATCTAGATTTTCATATTCTATTTCAGTATGTCTCTTTACAAACATATTTTCTTTACGTTGAACTCAAAGGACAAGTCTTAATTATGTTTTAAAGGACTCTTGTCACAGTATATTTGTCAATTCTAAAATTGTATTTCCAATACGTTTGCCTAACAAAACATTGTATTTGAATGAGTTTGTCATTGTCACTGACATTTTAATATCATGTCACTAAAGGTTGTAGCCACAGAAACAAAGGTGGAATGAAGGAAAAGTAGCGTGATAATGGCACGGGTGGATTATCATAGAATCTTAACAAACTTAAGCTCGGATAATATCAACAATTGAAAATTGAAACATTTTCCTGTGTAATAATCATAATACAATCATAATATATTCTAAATGTACATCCATACATCCATACACAAAGTCCCCTTTGTATGAAATAACGTTAATGTATACTATATGTTGACCAGTCAATTGAAGAAATATTCTCATAACCTAACCTAAGAAAAGACCATACTATTTTATGGCAAAGATTTTTGATTATTCACAATTGTTTTGCTATAGAGAAAAGAATTAATATTAATATATTGTCACTTTCATAATACGAATTCCAATTGAAATACATTCAATCGAATTAAGAATTTTATGTGATTAAAAGTCTTTTTCACATTCACTGCATAACTGCATGATTCAAAGACCTACTTCCAATCTTGAATGCTGTACATTCTACATCATCTCTAAAGAAGAGATCTAAGTTTTACAATATGAAAAATCTGTCTCTGTAGTCACATATCTCGTGGGCATTTGGTGATGCATTCAACCTTATTGTTGATACGATTTGTCGAGCTCAACATCAAAGAATCCATTCGTCTGGTCTTGGAAAGTACATACATACCAAGCAGACGTATTTTTATCCTTCAGGCAAACCTATTACATGACAAAGTACAAAACATAAAACAAAACTATTTGTGTTTATTATAACAACATTTACAGGACCCCTGACACCTATGAACGGGTAAGAAGAGAAAGATGGTCGGCATGATCATTAAGAGCTAGCACAGAGATTAATTAATTTATATCTGCAAACTATGTTACAATATACTGACATTTCAAAAAATGTCATATAACACAAGATCTTGACATCAATTTATATGCAACACGTGCTCGAGTAATAATGTCTTTATGTTAAATGTGGTCGCTTGGAGCCATTAATGTCCTATGCATGAGTGTTTAAAAACATACAGTGATTGACGGAAAAATTGTTTTTCAACTGAAGAAGAAGGAAATGAGGTGTAAAAACAATTACTGTAAAATCACATCTAACAAACCATAATCATTGATGTGAAAAATTGGCTTCTGGAGGAGAGAGTCAGGTGGCCCTTCCTGCAGGGTAAAAGAATGAACTAAAAGAACTTGAATTTCCAATATTGTAAATCATAACCACAGTCATATATCTAATATGTGCACTGTGGTTTTGACCAATAGCGTTAAATGATTTCGACTTAAATTTCGGTTTCGATTTAAATAAACAATAACGAAAACAATTCAAATAATTTAACAGATGACATTTAAAATAGAGTCATGGGCTCTGAAGCTCTATGGATTTGTATTGTTTGACATAGCGAAAACAGAAATAAATTGTTCTCGGCCTGTTCTAGAGCTTATACTGGAGAAGATGATACAATATGTGTTGTAATTCATGGTCCCTGTGACTAATATTTGTGGTCACAGGGTCATCAATTCTACAATTTAGAATCCCATTGACCAAGAAGTCTGTACCAACATTTCAGTTTTCTAGACATTTTAGTACTGGAGGAGAAGATGAAAGGGTCACAGGGTTACCAAATCTACCATCTAGAATCCCCATTGGCTAAAGTGTCTGCACACAACATTTCAGCTTTACTAGTCTTTTCGTTCTGGAGAAGAAGATGATTTTAAGGTTTTTGCCTGTAAGGCCCTTATTTTGGGCCACAGGGTCATCAGACCTACACTTTAGAATCCCCTACAGCCAATTGACTTGCAAGGAGTCTGCTTACATTCTGCCATTGTAATTAATAATACAAGTAATAGTAAATTCATAAAAACACAATGTCTATAACATAGATAAGTGATGGCTTTGTGTCTGTGGATAATGTGTCGAGGTCTCCTTACTGAGTGGATGAGCAGTTGGTACACCCATTGGCGATTCGTGCCTGATTCAAATTCCGCAATTGACCAAACCCGAAAATGGACAAATATTTGTACTATGACAGATAGCGTGACCCGAAGTATAACAATGTTAACTTACATAACTATTTTTGTGAAAATAAAGTCTAGCATTGTTCTAACTTCTTTTGGTCGATAAACGACGACAAATCGCAGAGAACAGAAGCAAACAGCTTTCTGAGGAATACTTTGTTGTTTTTACCTTGAAGTTGATCCAATATCTGCATAGATACACACATCATTGTATTGGTGATCACACTATCTGCATAAATACACACATCATTATATTGGTGATCACACTATCTGCACAAATACACACATCATTATATTGGTGATCACACTATCTGCATAAATACAAATTCTTATACATTTCTGGGTCGTCTCCCTTGTGGGATTCGACAGCAGACCCTCAGACTCAGACAACAATTGCTAGCACTGGCTGTACCAAAAGCTTATCCCGTCGGTTACTGACACCTTAGCGAAATCAAAATCAAAGTTAACAACCAGTAAATAAGCTGATTTGACTTCCAGTAGCGCCTCTCATATAGTGTTTGTATTATGTACTAAGTACAGATTAAACGGATATTATCTGTTTAAAGAATGTTAGTTCAATCAGTTTTTTGACCAAATATACACGTATATATATATAGATCCCTATATGCATATCAAGATGTAACACAGTACTAGTCAGAACATTGCAACATGAATTGGACCTAATAGGATTCCAAATGTATGGTTATTACTGTGACAGTGTAATTCTTATTGCCAATTTTGAAACCATTACAGCAGTCTTAGTGGTGTTTATGTACCTTACAGAAGCAGACAGAAGATTTCTTCGAAGTTGAGGGTCACAAATTGCATCATCATTATCTATTTTGATGTTAAATATATCTACTTAGATTATCCACAAAATCGACACCGCTATAAGAAAAACTATCAACTTGTCAAATCCACGAGTTTCTGTATGATAAATTAGGAACGTTCAATTAGAGAACTGGAATGAATTTTGTTGAATTAAAAAATAATTCATACAATTTGCCCATTGAATAAGGAATAGGAAACTGGAAATGTACTAAGTACTAAGAACATTAACTTTTTTTTATCGAGTTATATTACATTATTGATTAGTTTTCGTACTTTTACCCATAACGTATGTAGAGTAGACTCAAGTAGATGTAGTCCATCAGAGCTAACTAAATGAGGCATATGGCCATGTTACTGAACGGTTTTACTTTCATTTTAACTTACTGTCAAGAAGAGAAGCAATAATGCCGTAACACAACACATTTTGGAATGGTACCTTTGTATGGGGTGCCAAACGGGACTTTAATTGCTATTTAGTAAGCTTACTAAATGAATTAGTAAGCTTACTAATTCAATTAGTAAGCTTACTAAATCATTTAGTAAGCTTACTTATTCATTTAGCAAGCTTACTAATGTGATCGATTTAGTAAGCTTACTAAATGAATTAGTAAGCTTACTAATTCATTTAGTAAGCTTACTAAATAGAAACGATTTAGTAAGCTTACTAAATGAATTAGTAAGCTTACTAATTCATTTAGTAAGCTTACTAAATCACTTCCGGTTTCCCGATTTAGTAAGCTTACTAATTCATTTCCGGTTTTTTGACATCTCAATAAATGACTGCTCCCAAGAACGATCAGACGTAGGTTTATTCAGACAAGCGTCAGGTTTTGATCAAATCATAATTATATACACGTACAGTGTTCATTCTAGACTGTAGATCACTCAGATAATATTTGAACAAGCACATTAAATAGGGGAGACTGACAAAAACCCGTTTTTAAAATGCGCGGTAACCAGTGGCTCATGTTTGCAAAGGGAGATAACTCCGATGTTCTACGAAACTCTTTGCCGAACGTTGTAGTGAAATGTTTCTGTAACTGTGGCGGCGAACAGTGGAACACATTAAATAAACTATAGGGAGAACATTGGCAGTTAAATGTTGTAAAGTATTGCTTGGAACGTCCACAAGCTACTATACTTATAGGCCTACGTCACGTTTTACCGTGTGAAATTATCCCGCCATTTTACCGCATTGGAGGGAGTAGTCATTATTTGGTTTTAGGCGGGAAAATTCAGTTGATTTAGTAAGCTTACTAAATGAATTAGTAAGCTTACTAAATGAATTAGTAAGCTTACTAAATCGATCGAATTAGTAAGCTTACTAAATGAATTAGTAATCTTACTAAATCAGGCGAATTAGTAAGCTTACTAAATCGAATTAGTAAGCTTACTAAATCGAATTAGTAAGCTTACTAATTCGATTTAGTTATATTACTAAATACATGCCTGAATTAGTAAGCTTACTAATTCGAATTAGTATGCTTACTAAATAGCGATTAAAGTCCCATTTGGCACCCCCTACCTTTGTCCTTTTGTAACTTGAAACAACGTGTAACGACTTTATTGTGACTTGAACTGTTTAAAGAGTACTTAATCTAATCTTCGTTTCATCTTATTTCTTTGAAAATAACAACATAACGTTAGTTATAATTCAGAAATCTAGATTTTCATATTCTATTTCAGTATGTCTCTTTACAAACATATTTTCTTTACGTTGAACTCAAAGGACAAGTCTTAATTATGTTTTAAAGGACTCTTGTCACAGTATATTTGTCAATTCTAAAATTGTATTTCCAATACGTTTGCCTAACAAAACATTGTATTTGAATGAGTTTGTCATTGTCACTGACATTTTAATATCATGTCACTAAAGGTTGTAGCCACAGAAACAAAGGTGGAATGAAGGAAAAGTAGCGTGATAATGGCACGGGTGGATTATCATAGAATCTTAACAAACTTAAGCTCGGATAATATCAACAATTGAATATTGAAACATTTTCCTGTGTAATAATCATTATACAATCATAATATATTCTAAATGTACATCCATACATCCATATACAAAGTCCCCTTTGTATGAAATAACGTTAATGTATATTATATGTTGACCAGTCAATTGAAGAAATATTCTCATAACCTAACCTAAGAAAAGACCATACTATTTTATGGCAAAGATTTTTGATTATTCACAATTGTTTTGCTACAGAGAAAAGAATTAATATTAATATATTGTCACTTTCATAATACGAATTCCAATTGAAATACATTCAATCGAATTAAGAATTTTATGTGATTAAAAGTCTTTTTCACATGCACTGCATAACTGCATGATTCAAAGACCTACTTCCAATCTTGAATGCTGTACATTCTACATCATCTCTAAAGACGAGATCTCAAATTTTTACAATATGATAATCTGTCTCTGTAGTCTCATATCTCGTGGGCATTTGGTGAGGCATTAAAGCTTATCGTTGATGCAATTTGTCGACCTCAACATCAAAGAATCCAAACGTCTGGTGTTGGAAAGTACATAAATACCAAGCAGACGCATTTTTATCCTTCAGGCAAACCTATTACATGACAAAGTACAAAACATAAAACAAAACTATTTGTGTTTATTATAACAACATTTACAGGACCCCTGACACCTATGAACGGGTAAGAAGAGAAAGATGGTCGGCATGATCATTAAGAGCTAGCACAGAGATTAATTAATTTATATCTGCAAACTATGTTACAATATACTGACATTTCAAAAAATGTCATATAACACAAGATCTTGACATCAATTTATATGCAACACGTGCTCGAGTAATAATGTCTTTATGTTAAATGTGGTCGCTTGGAGCCATTAATGTCCTATGCATGAGTGTTTAAAAACATACAGTGATTGACGGAAAAATTGTTTTTCAACTGAAGAAGAAGGAAATGAGGTGTAAAAACAATTACTGTAAAATCACATCTAACAAACCATAATCATCGATGTGAAAAATTGGCTTCTGGAGGAGAGAGTCAGGTGGCCCTTCCTGCAGGGTAAAAGAATGAACTAAAAGAACTTGAATTTCCAATATTGTAAATCATAACCACAGTCATATATCTAATATGTGCACTGTGGTTTTGACCAATAATCATCGATGTGAAAAATTGGCTTCTGGAGGAGAGAGTCAGGTGGCCCTTCCTGCAGGGTAAAAGAATGAACTAAAAG
Source organism: Gibbula magus (assembly GCA_936450465.1). Classification (NCBI taxonomy): domain Eukaryota; kingdom Metazoa; phylum Mollusca; class Gastropoda; order Trochida; family Trochidae; genus Gibbula; species Gibbula magus. Next base: position 6,969,731 of record OW388306.1, read on the forward strand.
AACTTGAATTTCCAATATTGTAAATCATAACCACAGTCATATATCTAATATGTGCACTGTGGTTTTGACCAATAGCGTTAAATGATTTTGACTTAAATTTCGGTTTCGATTTAAATAAACAATAACGAAAACAATTCAAATAATTTAACAGATGACATTTAAAATAGAGTCATGGGCTCTGAAGCTCTATGGATTTGTATTGTTTGACATAGCGAAAACAGAAATAAATTGTTCTCGGCCTGTTCTAGAGCTTATACTGGAGAAGATGATACAATATGTGTTGTAATTCATGGTCCCTGTGACTAATATTTGTGGTCACAGGGTCATCAATTCTACAATTTAGAATCCCATTGACCAAGAAGTCTGTACCAACATTTCAGTTTTCTAGACATTTTAGTACTGGAGGAGAAGATGAAAGGGTCACAGGGTTACCAAATCTACCATCTAGAATCCCCATTGGCTAAAGTGTCTGCACACAACATTTCAGCTTTACTAGTCTTTTCGTTCTGGAGAAGAAGATGATTTTAAGGTTTTTGCCTGTAAGGCCCTTATTTTGGGCCACAGGGTCATCAGACCTACACTTTAGAATCCCCTACAGCCAATTGACTTGCAAGGAGTCTGCTTACATTCTGCCATTGTAATTAATAATAAAAGTAATAGTAAATTCATAAAAACACAATGTCTATAACATAGATAAGTGATGGCTTTGTGTCTGTGGATAATGTGTCGAGGTCTCCTTACTGAGTGGATGAGCAGTTGGTACACCCATTGGCGATTCGTGCCTGATTCAAATTCCGCAATTGACCAAACCCGAAAATGGACAAATATTTGTACTATGGCAGATAGCGTGACCCGAAGTATAACAATGTTAACTTACATAACTATTTTTGTGAAAATAAAGTCTAGCAATGTTCTAACTTCTTTTGGTCGATAAACGACGACAAATCGCAGAGAACAGAAGCAAACAGCGTTTGAATGCTTTCTGAGGAATACTTTGTTGTTTTTACCTTGAAGTTGATCCAATAGAAAGCGGAATCTAACTCGGCATAAAACAGCATTCACAAAATCTGTCAAGTGGGTTTAGTTCAACAGAGGAAACTTAATGAGGCATAAAGCATAAGTATGTTAACAGTGTTTTTGAAACGCTGACTGGCATTTCGTTTTCAAATTCTGCTGTTTTGAACGTAAACATCTTTAAAAAAGCAAAATTGAATTTTGGTGACTTTTTAATAACGAAAGATTGCTGTTCACATTTTTTAAATCAATATTATAGAGTGAATAACGATACAAATTAACAAGGACTGCTGTCTTCAGACTTCCGCTTTGAGTTCGGTCTCATTATTGATTCTTAAACACTGAAGCGTTGTCTTGTAGTCCTGAATAAAATCATGCAATTGTGACTCCAGATTTATGGAGTTTTTTTCCCCTTAAAAAGGTACTATGAAGACCTTGTGATAATCGTAGATTGAAAAAAAACGGTAGAACACTTGAATTTAAATGATGATTTTTATGAATGGGGCAAAAACTAAAATTATATGTTTGTTGTCTTTATGGCCATGTTCTTGGTTGAAAGGGTAATCTTGATAAATATTGTTGCAAACACTTTTTTTCAAAATGCAATTTCTTATTGTCTTTATATGTGTTTGATGATGTTTAAACGAAGTTGTATCTAATGGACTGCCAGCTTCAAGTGTATACCCTTCACGACTAACTCATGTTCTTACACTCTTTCAACAACTACACCAGTGTCCTGAGATTTATAAGATACTGGGACTTAGATACTGTAATTTGAATACTCTAATGTCTTACTGATCTTCTTAGTTTTATAAAAAAGTAAAAGTGTTCTGAGACTTAGACTTAGACACTCCAAAGACTTACATATGGTAAGACTTTAATCATAGGACTTACGACTTTGTGTTACATTAACCTGAACTTAGACCCTTCCAAGATTTCCCATGTTCTGATTTTAACCTGCACTTAGACTTCCCCAAGACCTTCAAGTGTTTTGACATTATAATTTACCATAAACTTCGAACCCCTCAAGACTTGAAGGTTCTGACATTCATCTAACTGATGATCCTATATTTCCCACGGGTCCTCAGATACTAGACAACTTTCTCTCATTATTAGAAGGTCGTTCAATCGTAAAGAGTCAGAGACTCATTAACCTTGAAATCAGCATTTAGTAAATCATCGATCTTTAACCGCATTTGTCAAGGATAAGGGTTTAAAGCACTAAACTTGTAGTGTCACAACTTAGTCCGTTTTGTTGACATTTTTAAAAGAAAGCAATTAATCCCAAACTAATACCACTTAATCCTTTCCCCCGGGATTGGAAACGGGAAGGATTAGAAATCCTTTGTGCTCGCTCATGCAATGTATTGTTGATATTTCCTGGATTTACAAGTTATTGACTGTAAATAATACAATGATGACTAACTAATATAACTGCCAAGTGACTCGTAATATCAGCCTTACCGTCTGAGTCTTTGGAATTAATGTTTAGTAGGTACAATACCTATTTTAATATATGAAATGAAATCCGACTGCAGAAGAGATTACATGTTGGATTTGTAAAATAATTGTTCAATTCAACAGTACATCGTTTTGTATATTTCTTTGTCACGAATATTTTAAAAGAAGTCAAATTTTGATTTGAAATTCTCGTGCATTTAAAAATGTTAAAACAAAGTAGAGATTCCCTCTCAGAGATTGTTGGTTATTCTGAAATCACATTCAAACAGTGACAACATGATTGATCCTAAGGGAAGATTGTGAGACAACATGCCATTCGTATGACAAAAAAATCCTATTGACATTTCTGACTATGAATATTAATGCAAATCTTTATACAGATGTCAATATGAGTGAGGCCTTTTACATTTCAATGTACAACGTGTAACTGGTAGTCAAGTGTTAGGACATTGCCGCAGTGGAACTAATGTAAACCTCTAGTGCAGAAGTAAAAATTGACTTTCATGGACCACATACATTTTGTAAGAGATGTGCAATAAGGACAGTGATCATTTCTAAATGAAAGGTTATTTTGTCTTACTTGTCATTTAGCTTTCTTTCTTTGGGAGTAAACGCCTCAAACCATTAGCGCTGTGCCCTCATGACCATCAAAAGCTTAAATACGGTAATTAAATTTGAAAAAAGAAAATGACAAGCAAACAGTCTGCTTTTCAATGCAACGTCTCATGACAGGGTAATTTATGAGTTAGTCTATACACATAGAAAATCACAGTATGCACTGTCGTAAATACTCCAGAATCTATGTCCTTAGCAGTCAGAATGCTATTGAAAATGTGAATATCTTCCCATGAATCTTTGCTGAAACCAGGGGTCATGAAAATAGAGGGTCAAGTCACATGTTTTCTCCAACATACAGATTGGATAACGGCCTCAAAGATATCAAATCCAAGTGTTTAATGATGTCACAGACTATAAAATACACGAGTTCAAGTAAAGAAATAGTAATATAGCTATTCAAACGGTGATATTTGCACGGGTGAAAACAGTTCTGAGAAGTTATAAATATTGCATGGTGGCAGTGTAAAATGTGGTTTAGTCCCATATCTGACATTACGTTTGTGCAGGAACATCAATAAGTGATTAATCGTGGATGGTAAAACATTCCCCGAGGTTCAAATACACTGACTTCTATAAGCTACTTGGTGTAAGAGCGTTGAGTAGGAGCAATACAGACAGACAAAATTTATTGCGCAAGTTAAATCGGTCTCTTGACACACATTGGATATGATAAATACACCATGTGCTGTAGGATATCTCTTGACCACACTCTCAAACATCACCCAAGTTAAAGTTCACTGACTTCTACAAAGCCACTTGGTGTAAGGGGCTTTTGTATGACTGCCTAGGAATACACCATGTGCTGTAGGGAGTCTCTTGAATACACTGCCAAGCAAACCCTAAACATGATTCAATAATGAGTTGTGGATAGAACACCATGCTCATTAGGTATCCTTAGATTATCTTAATGTAAGACCATCATTGGTATATGGTCGATGGTGAAACATTTCCATGGTTCAAGTACACTGTAAAACGAAAAGGTGTCAGGGAATTGAGTCTTGTCACCTTGAAATAAATTGCTTATAGTAGATAATCTTAAACTCCCAAACGAAACTGAAATCCTTGACACGCTATTAAAAAACGCAAAATGAAACTTAAGGTGTTGACTACATCCTGCTCCATCAAAGTAAAGTTGGCTAGTGAAGCAGGATGTAATGACAGAAGTTATGAAGGAATAGGTCAATTCTTTCAAAGAAGTTTTAGGGTGTGCAATTTCGGAGAAAGGCTTTGGGTAACATTCTTGAGCAAAGCAGCAATTAACTACGATTTTATCCCCCAAAAAGTTATGACATACAATAATTGGCAGTTTCAGAAAATATATATTTATAAAACGCTCATATTATTCAGATGTATTTCATAATATGATTAGACACGGTCCACTTTTCAATCTCTGATGAATTTCAAATAAGTAAAAAGTAACTCAGTGTTATTGTTACTCAAATAAAACGTAACTGCTGAAGCCGTAATCAAATGTATTACACTGAGCTAGATCCTGATATAACAACATTAACACAAAAAAGCCCCCTCAATTCACTTATCTTTTACTCAGGTTTCTGCCTCTTTAAAGCTAAATAAGCAATTTAAATCGTTAAATCAGAAAAAATCAATTATATTACTTGGAATTCAACGTAACAGTTTTCATTTGAAATGAAAAGAAAAAGTAACAGTGATGTTGAGTTTAAACTTCTCGAGTAAATAAACATCTATCAGTTAATTATCTTACTAATCATGTATTTAACATAATGTAGAATAAATTCTAGCAATCAGTAAATTTAGTTTTAATGGGCAAAATACTCTTAGAAAATGTTCAGAAACCCAACTTTGAAATACATACCAAGAGATGACAGACCAGACTTGTTTTTATACAGATGTGAATTTGTTTTATTTACGCTTCACTTTTATAAATGTATTAAATACATTTTGTATTTTGTAGGTTTATAAGTCAGATGTAACTTGATCATTGTGTATTATTTAAAAGTAAGTTTGTTTCAAAGTTACGATTGTCACCTTACCTTATACTTAAAATTCAGTTCTGAAGTCGTTATTATTCAAAGATTTTATCCAAGTATATCGAATATTCATTTTGTCTTTATTATATCGTCTAGATTAAAGTTGTATCTGGGGTTGTGTTGATTCAATTAAGATAATCTCTGAAAATAACTAGTTGGAGTTTCATGGATGTATAATATGACACAGATAACATCATCCAGTGTAATAACATGTTTTTTATATATCAAGGAGGTTTATCACACAAGTTATCCAAGTAATTTACATATCAAGGAAGTATGATCAAACGAATTTTGAATAAAACAAGATTATTTAAGGAACAATTATCATTTTCAAAAGCGAACAATTCTTTTACCATTTTACTGAATGCAAACATCAAAACTGAATATCCCAACATTTCCACCAGATAGTAAACGTCAACTTCAGATAAGTTATCCTGAATACAAATAGCTGCAATATACATATTCCAGAGGTATGAAGCAAGAACGTTTATAGAAAAAATCAATACCAGTGACAGCAGCAGGTGTTCTCTCAATGTTACCATTGTCTGCCTGACCGGTGGCACCTCCTAGTCACAAGATTCCTGAGAAATTAATGTCAGTTTGATGAAAACCAACAAAGCTGTTGTAAAATAGGATAGAATCACACATCCTATTTACGAAAGACATTTCATATTAACTGGCAATACATATTTATAATTCATATTTGTCAAATATTTAAGATATGGCAATTGATGTTTAATAAATAAAGTATAGTTATATTTTGTGTATTAAACATTCCAGAGAGCACAAGTCAATTCATCAACCGTATTGACCCAACTGGCGCCAAGTAATATACACTTTTGTACGGAAATACACATATATTTTGTTGCTACCTTTGGGAAATCATGACAAAACATGACAAGGAAGATAACAAACTGCCTCTGACTGACAGTCTCAAGAGAGGAGGGTTTTGTATTAGTGGTATTAGCCTAAACGCTTCTCTTTCCTCCCTTTTCCTTGATGTGTTCCCTTGGTGATTTACAAGAACTCAATGCAGTGACTTTACAACCCATTCCAAGCTTCTTACTGTATTTCATGTATAATGTTTATCCTGTCAGACTTTATCATCAATCATTGTACGAAAACTTCTTTCTGTCATACATAGAGTTACATGGTCTACCCAAACTGATATTATTTGATCTATCTACCACCTGAGAAAAGTGTCATTGTGATATATATATATATATATATATATATATATATATATATATATATATATATATATATATATATATATATATATATATATATATATATATATATATATATATATATATATATATAAGAGTAAACATCAGATGGGTTTGACTGGATCAATCTTCGATAATCAACGAACAATGACCATGTTTTACTGCCATGTAAAGATATTGATGTTGTAATTATTAATTTTCTTGTTCATGTATATATATATGCGAATTTCCACTTGTCTAAATGTACTTGAAAAGACCGATATACTGGTCGAAATGAGCTCATCGTATTAAAGAAGATTGATTCAGTCAAACCCATCTGATGTTTACTCTTTTCTTTTAAGGGCCAGATGTAACTTCGCTTCGCAGAGTGAAGAGCGACTCTCTTGACAAACAGAACAAGTCTTGACCTTGTTGCCCAGCTCTACATATATATATATATCTATACATGGCCACCATACAAGACCTCTAGTGATAGCTTTCATTCTCGCTTTTCCAGGGTGTGCTTCATGCAACACATCTACACACATTTTACAACAAGCATAAGTACCGGTCAATAAATACGATTCACCTTAGCTACGTCAGCGCACTAATTACAGGTGAGTTTACACCTGCTGATGCTGCTCTTTCATCTTGCCGCTTCAGATCAGTTTTGTCTCTTCTATACCATTTATGTTCAGTCTTCACAGAAAAGCACGATAATTGCAGGTAATTAACTACAACTGTTAACCGTTTTAGCAGGTGTCGTCGATGGTTTTTTTTCCTCAAGGTGGTATTATCTTTCCGTTGCAAGTATGTAACAAAGAATCGTTTCTAGGAGAAAAACAACTAAAAATGTAACACATCATTTGAGACTTTCCCTAGTGGAGGGTGCATCATACTTTGTGATCAATATGGTTAGAACATTCTGAAAACTGTAGTTATATTTGACACTATAGATATTTTCTGTTATCATACCTTGTGATGTGGATATGTGATATAATAGTTGGTGGTAAATAAGTGTTTGTAATAAGTTTACAAGAAAAGCATAATTTCTAGATTTTAATGTCTTTAGTATTAAGGATACGACCGAAGTAAATGCTCATATCTGATGAAGAAGTAAATTTATACCCCGATACGTTTTTCCTATCTCTCACAATAATCTAAATGCTTTAAAGTTAACAAGGTTTTCATCTAACTTTAATATGAAAATTGAAAACTGCGTTAAAACACCGTTTCTGAAGAATCGTAAATATAAGTTTAGTAAAGCATATGTAATTACGAAGAATGCAGTAAGGGAAAATCCGTCTAATGACATCAAATTCAGTGACGCAACTTAATCGAGTGATGTGTCTTTGTATACAATTACATTTTAAAAACATTATTCATTCTCCGTTATGTAGAAGATGAAAGATTTATCACACTCTCGTTTAAGATACTACTGTTTTGAAACATCGAAATGTTATTCAACACTGTTGTGAAACATTCCACGAGAAAAAAAACCCACTAAAATACTTAATAAATATTTAACGTTACATTTTTTAAATATTTGAATGGCATTTTATGCTAATAGAAATATTATGTCTTCAGGGAAAACTACTTTTCCTGATATATATCAATGGGTATCATATCTCCACTTATCGTCAAGATCCAGTTGGAATTAAAGTTATCGTTGATTCAATTAAGATAAGCTCTACCATAATCTACAATAAAATAATATAGAGAAATAAAACTTATTTATCGAACTTTAATACTTACAACTATTTGTAAGCTACATAAAAGAGGAAAAGTAATTGGTGCGAAGGGAACAGGTTAAAAAGCGAGCTCGAGTTTATAGTTGCAGAGAAAAGGGATCACTCTATCAGTTCCTGTACTGTAGCTATGCATGACATTTCATGAACAGATTACACTTTATTACCCATATGGTTGAAAATAACCGAGTTAATATTATTGATATGAGCACATGTGCACATATCACGTTTGCCTACCAACTATTGTTTCACCGCGACCTCCCGATTGTTCGTGACGTCTCTGTAGCTTGCCGTCGCAAGAGAAGATGGTCGTTACCTGGTTATTTTAACGCGAATCAAATGGAATAAAATGGGTAATAAAGAAATTATTACACTCGAAAGTGTGTCATAAGACTTTGACGAAACTCGTGCAAATTTATGTATAACCCTCGCTCTCGCTCGGGAAATAAAAAAATTCACACGTATTTCGTAAAAGTCACATGACACACCTCCTCGGGTAATAATCTCTATATCTGTAATAGAACACATGTTTTTTTCGGAACGAGACCATTGCAGGATTCGAACCTACAACTTCAGAGTTGTTCAATGGTTGGCACTGAAAAACCAACAGCTAATCTATCCAACCACCGGGAATTCACTATGGAGTCTATGCATAGAGTTTCAAACACTCGACAGGATATGAATGTGTATATCTTTGTGATTTAGAAAACAATAACAAGGGGTTTCGAAGCTGCACAATCGGTTGAACAGTCGCCATATCAACGCAAATTATAAAGATTTTCATAGATTATACAATTCAGGAAAACGTTCATTTGCTTTCCGTGTGTACGAGTCGTCAACAGTACTTTGTGTTAAAAATATAGTGGCAAGCGACGATTAACGGGATTTAGCGCATAAATGATTCAATTGTTTGAAATACTATGAAATAAGACATCTTTCAAATGTTATTGCGCATCTATTAAAACAAGTTGCAAGTTTCTAGCATGTCCCTAGGATTATTGATACCCAATATGTACATCTCACATCAAAGAAATTCAAAATGGCGGCTAAACAACGAGAGCTACAACTTTGTTATGATTTACGTTTTAGCTCGTATTGTTATTGCGCCTCTTTCGCAAAAATGTCAAGTCTCTAATGTGGATTTTGATAATTTTCCTCATGTTAAACTTTTTCTTAATTATGACCGGAAATGACTGTTCGTGAGCGATTTTATTATTGATTCATAAAGACCATAGTCCTGTCTTACTCTCCTGAAAAAATCTTTTAATTCGATGTGTAGTTTTGTTTTAATTTTCTCCCCGTGAAACAAGTATTAGGAGTCAAAAAAGAACAAAGTTGTTATTTCCCAATGTTTCAGCTATATACAAATACAGTTTCAGCTATTAGGTGCGAATATCGTCGGAGTGGTGTTTCCGCACAGGTACAGGTACAGGTACAGGTACATGGGGTCAGAAAATTTGAAAAAGTTTAAAATAACTTCAAGATGGTGGCAAAACCACGTGACTTACGACTTCGCCATGATTTACTTTATTACTCGCAAGGTCATTGTGGATCCTTTTGAAAATATTCCAGTCTCTATTTGCATTTTGAAAACATCGAATTAGATTCGAACTGGACCTTTAATGGCCCCATCCGATTGGGCCCAAAGGCTTCGAGGATCAACTTCACAGTAAGGACTATCAGCTTGTAAAGTTTGGTTGTAATAGCTGCAATCCTTCTTGCCAAAGTGCTGTCCACAAAAAAACGGTGGAATAATAATAAAAAAAACCACGCCAATAATAATAAGGATTCAGCCGTAATGGCTGAATCCTTAATTATATTAAGGCTGAAAAACAACTTTACTAATAAGTTAGATTTCTCAGCCTCATTTGGGTCGAACAAATTTGTGAAAAATAAGTTTATATTTTTAATATTTAAGGATAAGGGTTGTTTCATTTTCTCCCCGCAGATCGTTCATCTCTTCTAAGAATTGACCTGGGCCTCCTTTAACAAAGTACTAAGGTGATCGTAAGTCACTAAGGTTACCTTAGTGCAATATTAAAGAATGGGAGTTAAGGTTAATCTTAGTTAAGGTTGCTTTGTGAAAAAGACCCTGAATAATCTCTTTTGGACGAGAATGGATTACATTGTGCATTTGAAACTGATAACGGTAGTATCCCTGAAAAATCCTTGAAAATCCCTTAAACATGTCTTGTTTGTTGCAGTTGTAAGTACTGTTTGATTGAAGGTGCTTAATTAATAGCACTATGTCACAGCATTGTTTTTCGAATAATGAATAGAGTTACTACATTTTACTATTGCAATTTATGAATATCTTGCAAAATGTTAATAATTAATTTGAATAGAATTAACATCAATTTTAGTTTGTATTTTTATCTTAGCAGTGAAGACAAAAAAATGACTGCAGCAAAAGAGAAAACAGGAGATTATCATTCGATAAACATGGTTTCTGATTTTCGTGGTAAGTGCATGTAAAAGAAGCCTTACTTATTATATTATATATACAATTTCAGTGTTATTTTCAACTTTGGTATCTTTTACATGTTTAACATAGTTGAGATTAATTTTATTGTGTTACATTCGCATTATCATATTTTGAGATATAGAGATATTTCAATTAAGAATCAAATGTTGTGAAATTCGATTTGCAAACCATTATTAAATTTATTCGTAATGTAAGCTTGCATTACTTCAACGTGATATCAAGGTTGCATAGACAGACGTGTATAGGAACTATTTAGATGAGAAGATGGTCGTTTCCTGGTTATTTTTACGCGAATCAAATGGAATAAAATGGGTAATAAAGAAATTATTACACTCGAAAGTGTGTCATAAGACTTTGACGAAACTCGTGCAAATTTATGTATAACCCTCGCTCTCGCTCGGGAAATAAAAAAATTCACACGTATTTCGTAAAAGTCACATGACACACTTCCTCGGGTAATAATCTCTATATCTGTAATAGAACACATGTTTTTTTCGGAACGAGACCATTGCAGGATTCGAACGTACAACTTCAGAGTTGTGCAATGGTTGGCCCTGAAAAACCAACAGCTAATTTATCCAACCACCGGGAATTCACTATGGAGTCTATGCATAGAGTTTCAGACACTCGACAGGATATGAATGTGTATATCTTTGTGATTTAGAAAACAATAACAAGGGGTTTCGAAGCTGCACAATCGGTTGAACAGTCGCCATATCAACGCAAATTATAAAGATTTTCATAGATTATACAATTCAGGAAAACGTTCATTTGCTTTCCGTGTGTACGAGTCGTCAACAGTACTTTGTGTTAAAAATATAGTGGCAAGCGACGATTAACGGGATTCAGCGCATAAATGATTCAATTGTTTGAAATACAATGAAATAAGACATCTTTCAAATGTTATTGCGCATCTATTAAAACAAGTTGCAAGTTTCTAGCATGTCCCTAGGATTATTGATACCCAATATGTACATCTCAAATCAAAGAAATTCAAAATGGCGGCTAAACAACGAGAGCTACAACTTTGTTATGATTTACGTTTTAGCTCGTATTGTTATTGCGCCTCTTTCGCAAAAATGTCAAGTCTCTAATGTGGATTTTGATAATTTTCCTCATGTTAAACTTTTTCTTAATAATGACCGGAAATGACTGTTCGTGAGCGATTTTATTATTGATTCATAAAGACCATAGTCCTGTCTTACTCTCCTGAAAAAATCTTTTAATTCGATGTGTAGTTTTGTTTTAATTTTCTCCCCGTGAAACAAGTATTAGGAGTCAAAAAAGAACAAAGTTGTTATTTCCCAATGTTTCAGCTATATATAAATACAGTTTCAGCTATTAGGTGCGAATATCGTCGGAGTGGTGTTTCCGCACAGGTACAGGTACAGGTACATCGGGTCAGAAAATTTGAAAAAGTTTAAAATAACTTCAAGATGGTGGCAAAACCATGTGACTTACGACTTCGCCATGATTTACTTTATTACTCGCAAGGTCATTGTGGATCCTTTTGAAAATATTCCAGTCTCTATTTGCATTTTGAAAACATCGAATTAGATTCGAACTGGACCTTTAATGGCCCCATCCGATTGGGCCCAAAGGCTTCGAGGATCAACTTCACAGTAAGGACTATCAGCTTGTATAAAGTTTGGTTGTAATAGCTGCAATCCTTCTTGCCAAAGTGCTGTCCACAAAAAAACGGTGGAATAATATAAAAAAAACCACGCCAATAATAATAAGGATTCAGCCGTAATGGCTGAATCCTTAAATATATTAAGGCTGAAAAACAACTTTACTAATAAGTTAGATTTCTCAGCCTCATTTGGGTCGAACAAATTTGTGAAAAATAAGTTTATATTTTCAATATTTTAAGGATAAGGGTTGTTTCATTTTCTCCCCGCAGATCGTTCATCTCTTCTAAGAATTGACCTGGGCCTCCTTTAACAAAGTACTAAGGTGATCGTAAGTCACTAAGGTTACATTAGTGCAATATTAAAGAATGGGAGTTAAGGTTAATCTTAGTTAAGGTTGCTTTGTGAAAAAGACCCTGAATAATCTCTTTTGGACGAGAATGGATTACATTGTGCATTTGAAACTGATAACGGTAGTATCCCTGAAAAATCCTTGAAAATCCCTTAAACATGTCTTGTTTGTTGCAGTTGTAAGTACTGTTTGATTGAAGGTGCTTAATTAATAGCACTATGTCATAGCATTGTTTTTCGAATAATGAATAGAGTTACTACATTTTACTATTGCAATTTATGAATATCTTGCAAAATGTTAATAATTAATTTGAATAGAATTAACATCAATTTTAGTTTGTATTTTTATCTAAGCAGTGAAGTCAAAAAAATGACTGCAGCAAAAGAGAAAACAGGAGATTATCATTCGATAAACATGGTTTCTGATTTTCGTGGTAAGTGCATGTAAAAGAAGCCTTACTTATTATATTATATATACAATTTCAGTGTTATTTTCAACTTTGGTATCTTTTACATGTTTAACATAGTTGAGATTAATTTTATTGTGTTACATTCGCATTATCATATTTTGAGATATAGAGATATTTCAATTAAGAATCAAATGTTGTGAAATTCGATTTGCAAACCATTATTAAATTTATTCGTAATGTAAGCTTGCATTACTTCAAGGTGATATCAAGGTTGCATAGACAGACGTGTATAGGAACTATTTAAGCCTCTTTTAATGACAAAAGCTATGGATATTAAAACATGAACATGTTCCAATATTTTCAAGTACTTTTTCAAAATACTATGGCAGTTAAGAATATCCTTCATTTGTAAGATTGCTAACAATTTAGATGACAACCACAATTGATGTTTCGATCAGCCATCTTTATTTTAAACTTTTAAATTCATTTGTTTATTTTACATGTTTAAACATATTTGTGTCAATATAATCAAAGATACCGTTTTACCTGTAAAACAGAAATGTGAAAAAATGTTTTGTAAAATCATAGCATGCGTTTATTATGAAAACATTGGAAAACATTGGAAAACATTACAAATACAAGAAAAAAGTGAGCATGGCTCACATACCCCCGCCATCCGCTATCCGTCCATTGAGAATTATAGATGTGAAGGTTACTATGTTTATAAAACAGCTTCAAGCATCATAATATTGTCTAAAATGATTTTAGGAACTGACTGTCGTTACAAAATTTCATTCACCCAGATGTAATATTTTTCAGGTACATGTAACTTAATAGTTCCCATTTGAGCATCACACCGGTAATTTGTGCCAAGTTCAATTACAGATTCAAGGGCTTCATTACTCTGTGAAAAATAATATTTCGGAACTGGACTGTGAACTCGATGAAGAGTATAGTCTGGACTACCTACATGTAAAATTTCATTCACCTAGATGTAATAGTTGCCTAGAAAACTTGTCTCAATTGGTGCATCACAGCTCTTTTGGTACAAAGTTCAATTCCGGATTCAAGGGCCATAACTCCGTAAAAAATAATATTTCGGAACTGGTTTTCGAACTCGATGAAGAGTATCATCTGGACTATCTCCATATTAAATGTCATTCACCTAGATGTAATAGTTTCCGAGAAAACTTGTCCCCATTGGAGCATCAAAACTCTTTTGGTACAAAGTTCAATTTCGGATCCAAGGGCCATAACTCCGTAAAAAATAATATTTCGGAACTGGTTTTCGAACTCGATGAAGAGTATCATCTGGACTACCTCCATATTAAATTTCATTCACCTAGATGTAATAGTTTCCGAGAAAACTTGTCCCCATTGGAGCATCAACACTCTTTTGGTGCAAAGTTCAATTTCGGATCCAAGGACCATAACTCCGTAAAAAATAATATTTCGGAACTGGTTTTCGAACTCGATGAAGAGTATCATCTGGACTACCTCCATATTAAATTTCATTCACCTAGATGTAATAGTTTCTGAGAAAACTTGTCCCCATTGGAGCATCAAAACTCTTTTGGTACAAAGTTCAATTTCGGATCCAAGGGCCATAACTCCGTAAAAAATAATATTTCGGAACTGGTTTTCGAAATCGATGAGGAGTTTCATCTGGACTACCGCCATATTAAATTTCATTCACCTAGATGTAATAGTCGCCTAGAAAACTTGTCTCAATTGGTGCATCACAGCTCTTTTGGTACAAAGTTCAATTCCGGATCCAAGGGCCATAACTCCGTAAAAAATAATATTTCGGAACTGGTTTTCGAACTCGATGAGGAGTATCATCTGGACTACCTCCATATTAAATTTCATTGACCTAGATGTAATAGTTTCCGAGAAAACTTGTCCCCATTGGAGCATCAAAACTCTTTTGGTACAAAGTTCAATTTCGGATCCAAGGGCCATAACTCCGTAAAAAATAATATTTCGGAACTGGTTTTCGAACTCGATGAAGAGTATCATCTGGACTACCTCCATATTAAATTTCATTCACCTAGATGTAATAGTTTCCGAGAAAACTTGTCCCCATTGGAGCATCAAAACTCTTTTGGTACAAAGTTCAATTTCGGATCCAAGGGCCATAACTCCGTTAAATAAAATAATATTTCGGAATTGGTTTTCGAACTCGATGAGGAGTATCATCTGGACTACCTCCATATTAAATTTCATTCACCTAGATGTAATAGTTTCCGAGAAAACGTGTCCCCATTGGAGCATCACAGTTCTTTTGGTACTAAGTTCAATTTTGGATTCAAGGGCAATAACTCCGTAATAAATAATATTTCGGAACTGATTTTCGAACTCGATAAAGAGTATGGTCATGAGTACTCACAACCAAAATTTCATTCACCTAGGTTGAACGGTATCCGAGAAAACTTGTCCCCATTGAACACAATAAAACTAAGTCCAAAAAGTGACGTTTCCATGGAAACGACAAAAAAAAATAAATCTCAGAAAATTGAAAATTGTCTGTGCGCGATCGGAAGAACATGGTTAACAACTGTACAAAGTTTGGTTGATGTACCTTTGACGGTTTTTGAGAAAATTGACCGGACGGAAGGACGGACGGACGGACGGAATGACCGCTATATAGCCCCGCTTACTTCGTAGCGGGGGTATAATAATATGAAAGTACCTTCTTATCAATTATATTCTAAAATTCTCCAGCACTCCCGTGGCAGTAGCACCTCACATTGTGACATTTTTAAAACATATTTGTCAAATAAGGCAAATTTAATGACATATTGTTTTACAAAAATAATATTTTTATGTTCACGTTGACATTTTGTATAATACATTGTGTCGTTTGTCATTGTCCAAAATACCAATTACCTCTCATGAATTTCACATGAGAACATCACTGTGTTGAAAGTATGCCCGAGGAATTAATTAGTGACAGTGATGGATCTATCAAAAGCATGCTGTTTATTGAACTTGATTGATGAAACATACCCATAATATTTTATGGTTCGTAGTTTATTGGTTTAAGGGGGGAATCTGTCGCCGAGATCACCCGCGCAGATTGATTTTATCGGTTATAAGGGGGTACAGGAATACAAGCAGTTTTTTAGCCGATGTGGTGGCCCTCGCTGCTTTACTACTGTATACCGGTGTTTGGTCGAGAGAAGGGAGCGTCGATGTTGGCGGCCCTCGCGCTTCGCCCTCATCTCTCATGTCATATGATCTGGTAATACTGTCCGCATGGCAGTGTTGTAACCCGCAATTGGGTGGCTTACTATATTGGGAGCTAACCTATGGTTCCCCTATATTGGGAGCTAACCTATTGTTCCCCTAGTAAGTCTCTTTCTTTGATAGGGGGAGAGGGGGGAGGGGCGTGCCTATGGTTCCCCTAGTACGTCTCTTCTCTTTCAGAGTAGAGTAAATGGGGGAGTAGGTTAATCATTGCCTCAGTCTCCTTTCCTGGATTAGGGAGAGGGGTGCCGCTTTAGCTTATTTTTTGAATAAACTGCGCCCTTTCAATGCCAACTTGTGTCTGTATTTTTTCATGTTTGCAATTGTTTATTACTATTACTCTCCCTGATAATCGTTTATAAAGTCACAAAGATATCTGACATCTGAAAAGGACAGCTAGAGGCAGTAACATTTTACCTGAGGGAATTTTATTACCTCTTAAAACAGTTTAACGATGTCATGTTTTGGCACACTACATTTTTTTAAACAGATTGCTCTTACATTAGCAGCGACATTTATATACATTGTCAAAATTGTCAATTATCCATTTGGTCTTCATTGCAACCTAAGAAGGTCATGTTCATCTCAGATTTGCACTGTAATTTCCCTGTAACGATTCCTGCCCACATTATAACACTTTGTTACATTTACAAAAATATGTTCAATGACCCAATCATTTGCTAAAGGATTTTATAAGTTTTTTCGACAAATTTCCATTCTGCAATGAGTGCCTGGGTGTATGCAATAACTTTTGCAAATCAAAATCTTGTTTGAAATATTAAAATATATAGAGGATATCTGTGTTTTCTTGACTAATACCATGTTTATCTCATCGAGTGAGGTAGAAAGGTTATATTTTCACGAGTGGGGCACGAGATGAGATAAACATGGTATTTGTCAAGATTTGACGGATATTCTGTTTATTATATGATGTTAGATGTCCATAACAATCATGTCATGATCTTTGACACTTTGTAGATACAGATGGCAATGAAGATAATGTCTAACAATGTATGCAAGGAGGTAATGCAATGCTTTACATTTCTTGACACCTGATTCCTTATCTGATGGTCAGTAATAATTCCACTAGTTGCTGACTGATTAAACTGTGCCCTCAGAAAAAGTGTAATTTTAAAGCTCAAAGATGGAAGATTTTGCATCAATAGATTAAATATCCTACCTCATTCTACATGACCTTCCAATAACGGGCCTGATCAATCAGAATAGAAACGTAATCCACATTTATGTTGCCTTCAGGACAGGATTGAGAGCTCTTAGTTTTACACTGTGTGTTTACTCTGATAAGTTGAAAAACAAGGCTTTAAACAGTAAAATTTAAAATTAAACAGCAAACTTAATATCAAAATAAATCCATTGGCTCTGAAGCTCATCAGGAATTATGTTATTCATTATCTCTAAGGAAAATATTAAGATATAAGGCATTGCCCAGTCATCAAATTTAAAAGTTATTATCAAAATTGGTGACACATTAATCCACATCCACTATAAATATTTTAAACTTTTGTATTTTATTTTTTTTAGTTTTTGTTTGTATTCTGCAAATATCAACATTTATTACATATTGAAAAGGAGCCCTGATCTGTTTCTAAAAATCCCGTTTTCTCATGTGCTCCTTTTAATATTTAATAAAATGTTGATATTATATGAATAAGTTCTCTTGCATCTCTCTACCAGGGAGTGGTCACTGTCCGGGTCAACACAATGCAATTACACAACATGCAGACCCTGGACCATGTTGTTTTCCGCACACTTAAATGTGTGTCTGTACTGGTGAAGATGTAGTCTCAAGATCTCATGTAGCTACTTTGAATAGTTTTATCTTATCATTTCATCACCAGTCATATTCAGTTCACATATCTCATGTAAAATCAAATTTTTTAAAACTCCTATTCAATTTATTCCTTTGCCGCCTGTAACAATATTCAGCTCATGGGCTACTCAATACTTCTCATTTCACATTGATTACATCAAATATGTCCATAATGTAGATATTAATCTCAAAGGTACTTTCTTTTCTCAATTTCTGCATTTCAAACCACATGTTAAGACTCTCACATGAAAAGGATGAGATGACTCTCCCCCAGGTCTTTTATACGGGATTACTGGTATTCAATGAAGCACACATACAATTGCAGAGTTCAAACCTTATTACAACAGGTTGCTTAGGCTGTGACCCTTATTTGTGGTCACAGGGTCACCAAATCTACAATTTAGAATCCCCTTCAGCTAAGGAGTCTGTACATAAAATTACAGCTGTCTAGATTCATTGGTTCTGGAGATGAAGTCGAAAAAGCGAAAAGTTAACGGACGGACGGACGGATGGACGGACGCCATGCCATGCCATAAGCCCATCTTAAGACTTTTGTTAATAAATGTGTTCCCCGGAGCAATGCCAGCGTATCATTTGATCAAATTCTAAAGAATACCATTTCAATGACACATGTCCACGTCAACCTACTGTTCTGTTGTAAGTAAGTAAGTAAGTAAGTAACATGTCTGACAAAGAAAATAAAGAAAGAATGTCTACTTTTCCATCGGAAAAAGGGCATTTAAAGGTACATCCATTGTGTTGTTGGGGGTCAAATATGCCAAACGTTATAAATGGTGTTACTTTATCGAGAAGTACCAACTGTTACTGAAAACTACCATTTTGATGATAGTCGACTTACTATATTGACGATATAAAGGCAAAAGTATCGATTTCAAATGAGTCAATCGTAATTTTGGAATCTTATTGAAACCAGACAAAATAAATGATAATGATAATGTTTAATATGTCATAAAACTACTGTGCATGTAAATAGGACGTGCACTTTCGGTTTCTGTACATGCATAATGATGTTACTCGACTTTAATTGGAAACTAGTAATTATGATATATTTGTCGATTGGGGATGAATATGCAAGCTGAGTGAATTTGTTTGTATTGTAAACAGCAAATATGGTGAGTTGGAACGTATTAATGTCAAATAACATTTTATGAAACACAATTCATGCACCTTGAAGTTGGACATGTTAAACCAGACTTTTCTGGGTCTGTATCATACGCTAACTGAAGTATGTTTATTGTTACCATTTCGTGTAAACACAAGAACCATCGGAGCCATCACAAATCACATCTGCTTAAAGGGTGGGACATTCTGTCTGTGGTCAAGTACTTCATTTTATCATCCAAAACTGTGTCCCACAGGAGATATCGCTTGTATGAGATCAAGCTACATCTCCTAGGATATATCGTTTTGACAGTAGATTTTGCACAATGCTCTGTCGCCGTCAGCTACATGACATCACAATGCTTTTACATCATCGAGTAATGACGTCACAATGCTATGACGTCATAAACACGATGACGTCACAATGCTATGACCTCACCGCACTGGAAGTAAAATGGCAGAGATGTGCTCAGAGATGTACACTATTTTCACTTAAACGTAATAATAATGATTTTGGATGATACATAGAATCTCACCCTCGTGTCTTCTGATATCAAATATATCAACACTCGTTGATAAAAGTAATAATATCCTCGGCAAGCCTCGGATATTTGTAACTTTTATCAACTCGTGTTGATATATTTGATATCAGAAGACACTTGGGTGACATTCTCTATCTAGCAAGTATACAGGTGGATAACTTTCAGTCCATCTGAGAACGCCTATCCCAGCCAATGTTTCCTCTTTAATCACGTACCAGACCGCAGGAGTCTGACGACTGCTAGTTACTAGTATATCCTCGATATGTTCGAGAAGAAAGTAACTAAACTTTGACCCGCTCGCGTACTTTTTATGTCTGGAGTAAAAGTTGCAGACTGACTGGTGTTTATATCTCTTATAGATCCAGAGATTGGGATCTTAAAAGATTAGGATAAAATTTTCCATCAACATAATGATACTTATATTACAGCTGAACAGACGAAATGGGATTACAGAGCTATAATACGAACTAAAACTCTTAAATGGTAATATTGTTATATTAGGATTAAACTAATGTGTCGCCTCGAGTCCTTTACCAGACTCGAATCCATCATTCACTAGTATCTGTATCAACATCTTATCCGTTTGGTCCTTGACAAAATCAAGGTCCGAAACCAGTAGTTTTGACATTCGGTAGTCCTTAAATGGTATTTGTATGATATACTAAGTACGGTGTAAACGAATGTTAAGTGTTTAAGAATTCAGTGTATGTATACATTCGGTAAATTACTAAAACATTTGTGCACAACCAGATGTCAAACAGTCAAAATGAATTGGACCTAATGAAATTCCAAATGTATTGTTATTACCCTGACGATGCCATTGTTGTTCCTCATTTCAAAACATTTACTGATGTCTGATCGGTGTTTATACATCCTACAGAAGCAGACAATGGACGTTGAGGGTCACAAATAAAATCAACAATGTCATATTTCTAAGGTTAAATATATGAACTCAGTTAATCGAAACTATCAACTTGTCACGACCACGAGTTTTGTTATTCATATGATGGATGAGGACCGGTGAGTTGGAGAGCTTGATGATTTTAGTGGATGAATGAAATGATTTTTAAACTTTGCATATCAAATAAGGAATTAAAATTTGGAAATAATGTTCAAACATTATAAGTTTTACACGTAAATTTTCAATGGTGGTTCGGAAGGTCTTTAAACAACATTACTCTATGTTGGACCGAGTTTCTGCAGAAAATAGTATGATTGTATGTTAGTATGACAGTTGACAGTGAAACTGGAACTATGCTTTGTTTCTGTATTGAGTTATATTAATTAATTCATCACCCTAGAATAAATGTTACTAGGTAACGAATGAAGACTACACAACTTTTCAATTGAGGAAAGGGAGCAATAACACAACATAACGTTTTGGCATGGTTTCTATTGACTGTTTGCAACTTGGAACAACTGTCATATCTGACGAAACATTCATATAAGGTTTGCCGTATCTTCAATGTTAAGGAATCAAAGTTCTTCTTAGGCTTTTCTCAAATAATCCTTTCAAGGAACAGAAGGTGCTGTCAGGTCACATGTATGAATATATTGAGCAAAGAAGGCAGAGGTCGGGTAGATTTATTTTCTTTACTTACTGATATTACAATGACGGCGTCTCAAGGTAGACTGATAGACTTATAGTCTTTTGCAAAACAGGTAAAATGTGAGTAAAACTCAATACGTACACCCATGACTAGTTCAATAATGCTCTCTCTGTGATGGCGTAACTGACACATCTAAAGGATGACGACACGAGTTTGACTAGTGTAAAGATACATTACAGACACAGACATGATACTTCCTTTAACTTGAATAAAAGTAAAATCCTTTTTTTATGATTCAACACAGGACGACATGAGCACCAAGATCATCAATAAATCAAACCTACAGTGTGTCTTTTGTTGTATATAGTTTTCATATGTACATTAAGAAAAAGATGATTTCAAGAATTTAAACTACATACATAACTATATTTTTTTATGCAAGTGCGTTTAACTTCCGAAAGACATGATTTGAATTTACCTAGATACACCGACATATAAATATATCTTTCGAAAAACAGTTTGAAGTTTAAATTAAGCTCAATTTACCTTACCTACAAGGATAGCTCCTTGATGTTCTCTCTCTCTGAACGTTATGTTCATATTTGATGGATACACAAGATGTGTACACATTACAAACATCGCAAAACAGCTAAACAAGAAAATTCAACATGCATAAATATTTCAGTATCATTAGCATTTTTAAAAATTCATGATTGTCATTTATTCAGTGGCAGTGTTGAAAAGACATATTGAAACTATTATAATCTTGCTCCATCAGGGCATTATAAATAATAGTAAATAGTTTTACGGTTTAGAATACCTTGTGAAACAGGATAAACTACAGTTTGTATATGGTAAAGAATATTGATGTCAGTTGTTTATGTTTATGTCTAGTAGAAATGAGGACATGTTCTTTCTTTTGGAGTACACTGAATCATTCGAAATTATTTCATTCCTAAAACACAAACATTCTCCCAAGAGATAAACCGTGCTAAAGGTTTACTAAAAGCTTTTGTCTTTCAAAGGAATGTCACCACTGATTAAACTCTCGATGTTTTAAAACAAAGGTCTAAGTCGATATAGGCATGTTGACCTAACCAAAGACCACTGAAAGCTTATCAATAATCAAATTAAAGCCACTTAGTGTTTAGATAGTGAATTTCTGTTAAGAAGGCCAAGGCCAAGAACGTTTAATCTATCATAAAACTGACTTTAAGTCATTTCAACGTGTTACTATTTGAGTTCTCATCTCAGAGTATCAAATTCAGAGTAAAGTTATTTGAATCTTGTATTTAAGGAGATCATCATCATCATCATCATCATCATCATCATCATAAAAATACTTATATAGCGCTAAAACCAGAAAACTGCCCTGAAGCGCTGTGATGAACACATGGAAATGTCGGGTAGTCAATCAAACGCAGTTGAGAATAAGTGTGTCTTAAGTCCAGATTTAAATCGAGGAAGTTCATCTAAGTCTTTAAGGGGATGTTCATAAGTTAAAACTAGTGGATGGCATTTGCATATTAAAGTGTCTATAACAGTAATAGGGAAAACACGATGACCAGATTGAACTAATGTTTACACAATTTTAGATTAATGATTAATACTGTACACAATCTCATGAAGGACACTGGGGGAAACATGGAAGTTGGCAAGTGCGTCAAACGACTTTACCAAACGCCTATGGTTGCAGATTTATGTATGGTCACACTTGACTCCTAAAACTGTCATGGCACACTTGGTCTTATATTAATCTCTATTTACACCATACCATAGTTTAGTATTGGATCAAATTCACTATGCCGATACCAAGAGTACAATAGAATGAGTGTACAAGAAACCTCAAGGGCCTTTGTAACGTCCAGATTCATCGCTTAATTTTCTCTCTGAAAATCGTTGTGGGACAACTAATATTGCAAAAATGCTTTCAGATGGCAATTTCAGTTGGAGGTATTAGCATCGTATATTCTCCGCCATCATCGAGGAACTGCTGATTTGTTATGAACTGTGCACATACATGTATTCATATGAAAGGTTTTTTTATGCATTCAACTAAGAGTACATACACAGGAGATAAAATATCCTTTGGTACACTATGTGTTATATGCAGAGATATATAAAGGCGTTTATATACATGTATGACTTTTTGTATGTATATAACATAAACAAGTGTACACTTTCTAATATGTGTTTCACCTGTTACAGCCAAAGACCCAACCGCATGGCGATTTCGTAATGGTTTAAAAAATGGTTCACGTTGACATATCTAAGATATGACATCATATCATATATACAAACATATATATCTATTAGAATTAAGTGATTTTATTGAGTCGCTGAGAAAATTGAGAAATCGATAAGTTAATTACAGCAAAGTTTTGAATAGATTCAGAGACAGTTCCTCGTGATTGTCAATTGTGACAGTAAATTTCAGTTAGTTGAGGAATATTTCGATTATCTTACCAAATATCCCCCTAACAGGAAAATACACATCGTAAAGTGTTTGATGCATTATGTGTAGCATTACTTAGGTACAATATTTTTCCAAATGGTTTTCTTCTATTAGTACAAACTTATTTTGATTGCCCTGACAGACAGTTTTAACACGAAAAGTACATAATGTCGATAAAATTATTCTGGCCCAATACCTGTTGTTTGCAGATTTTTCCACGTGGGATTTTATCACATCATGACATTTTGCCACGATCTAAAAAAATGGTGTTTTTTTTTATTCAAAAGCAGTTTAAGAAGCATTCTTTCACGTTCACATTGGCATTTGTATAACAAATTGCATCAATATTCATTGTTAAAACTGTCATTGTAATGTCAATGGTGAGAGCTATCCTAAATACATGCAAGGGATTATGAAAAACGGGGAGGAAAACAATAGCTACGTCGTTTACCATGTCAAATGTAAAGGAAAGATATGTTTCAAATGTGTAAAAGATCATTTCAAAAGCAAACGTGTAACATATGTATAATAATGAAAGGAAAACTCAATTGAAAAACCAAAATCAAATGTTTACTGAAATTCTAATTCCATTTGACATTCTTTATAGCTGCATCCCATCTTGTAACATTTCACATGTACTTAATGCATCATAGCAATGCGAACAATAAATCAATACATAATACAGATGTTATACAATTTAGGATGTCTTTGAAGCATCATATCAACATGAAAACTGGACTATTCATTTTTCATTTTACTTTATAAGAGACAGTTGAATGCTCAATAACATGATCTAATGTTATACCTCTTAGTAAAAGTTAAATTTTTAGCAGTTCTTTGAACTGACCAGGGGGAATGTCATTACAGTTTTTATTTTCTTCTGTAAAATATTCAGTGAGTGATTAACTTGGTCAAACATGCAGCATGTATTTTCTGTTATACTATTTCAATGTATTTATAATTAAACTGTTCTCATGTAATCGATCTGAAGACGAAAATGAATACAATTGGAATTTTCAAAATTTTATCCCTTATGACTTTTCATAACATGCATCACTGACGTGATGATCATATGACACCTTTGGCAAATGATCATTATACACAGGGATATAGGATGATCCATTGCCATTGTAGTTGACGTAATTTTATTGACGTTACAATGAAACAAATGTATAGGATAATTGAAAACGTTAGTGAACAAACTTTCGGGATGCATCTATGCAAACAATCCTTGATAATCATGAATGTCGTAATCTTTTAAAAGTTACATTAAATAACACATGATGTCTTTAATTTACCATCAAATGTGTGTAGATGATCTTTTTCGAGATTTTCAACAGTCGTTCAACTTATATATTAACCTTCAAATGATTTCAGGACTTGGATAATCCTTCTTTAATCCAAGCGATTCTGCAATATTTTGCATGAATAACCAAAACTGATACCAAATTCGAGATTCTGTGTGCCACGGGCAAAGGATTAAGTGAGATTCGTTACTATTATTTCCTTCCCTTTTGAAAGATTGAAAGGTGGTCAAACAAATAGTATTGACGTTGACATCTTGTCCTTTAGAGTATAGATTTCTATTATTATCAGAAAATAAAAAAAGAAATATTGATTGAACACTACAGCTCTTCATATGTGTTTTTATTTCAGGAGAGAAAGTAGAGAGATAATCACATGTTCCACTTGTACAAGTCAATGTCCCTGCCTATATATAACTTTTAAGTAAAAGTGTAGTGTTTTGATAACCATTTTCATCACATTCACAAGATTCAACAAATATCTAGATTTTATAGAAAATGTGCCATCACATGTTCCTTTGAGGAATACGGAATTATACACAAAGTGTTTTGGTAATCCTTTTCAGGGCACTTGTAATAATGCCACTGACATCAAAAGAAAATAAGTTTTTCTTTAAAAACATTTTAAACCTAAGGATTGTTGTAGATATTAGATTATTCTAAAATATTGAAGTGACGTTTTTTATGCATTGTTTATTTGTATTAGGTGCCTAAATACCATATATACGAATTGAAGTTCAAAACATCTCACTCGACTTCAATATTCTTCCCAATGTATGTTATCTGTGCACATGTGCTGACATTACATGTCCGATTTACGGGTGTACTAGGTATGAAGCCAAATAGGTCTTTGAAGTTTCTATATAAACTCACGGACAAAAGAAACTATACCAAAATAGTTTCCTTTTCCAAAAATTTCAAATAAGTGTTTTCATTAGAAATTTTATTATTCAGCAACACCACCTGAACACAACTTTAAATGTACCCCGTGAAAAATCATGTCGACGACGACCCCTGGATTCGGTAGATAAGATTAGGAAGGAGTTAAGTAATGGATAACACCTGAATGCGAGGGCGTTCTAGCAAAGAGAGGCCTTTGCCCTAGGAACGACCCGAGGGCGCGTCAGCAAAGGCCTCTCTTTGCTAGAACGCCCGAGGATGATATTTATTTTATATACCGACAAAAACCAAAAACAAACAAACTAACGTGTGCAGTTGTCTAAATGTTTAACTGCAGGTGGTCCAAGTAAATTAAAGCGTACATAAAATATCACGAAGGTTTCTGACATACCAACATAGCAGAATACTAACCGACAATCAACCCTTCCCAGTCACCAATCCTTCGTGGTCTAGTGGTAGAGCATTGGGTTCAAATCCCGCATGGTCTGCTATGAACATTTTAAACTTTGCAATTTTGTGGATTGATTATCTTACTAATGGGACTTAGAATTTCTTGGGTGCAAAGAATTGTACTTGGAGGGCCTCTGTTGGATAGTAACCTCTTGGGAGATTATTATTCTGTTCAAGGCCCTCCCAGTGGGGTATTATCCAGTATAAGGCTTTCTGAATAGGAATTGTAAGGCCCTAGATCCTTTCGTAGGGAAGTTCTCCCGGAAAAAAACTGAATTCAAAGAGTGTTAAATGGGCCTTGAGGTATATAAATGTGCTTCACAATCTAGGAATCGATCCCTATACTCGGTAGGGCCTAAGAGTAATTGAAGGGTCCGGATGACGAGGGGTCCAAATCGCCTCGTAAATGCAACCAATTAGCCAAATGTAGGCTACGTCCAGTGAATCAAGGAGTTGAGGAAATTGGCCTTAATATGATATAAGAACCTTCAATAAAAGAATTTGGTTGCAGGAAGTAAACGATCATCAAAACCGAGATTTTAGAGAGTTTGGTTGCAGTTCCCTATAGGAGACTGCAACCAAATAATTTGGCCGCTCTATTTATCATTCTGAAAGCCTTGGCAAACAAAATTTGGTTGCAGAGAATGAAAAACACGTTATAATGTTGATATTTTTATTTTCGGGGATGGATACATATGTTATTTATAATAGATATCACCAATATGATTGACACCACGATGCTTCGGCAAAATGGCGACCGCAATCGAGTCCAGTTTTCGATCATGTATGTAGTTGTTTTATAACTGAAATAAGGAAAGAAACTATTCGTTAATTGTTTCCAAAGGTTTAAAAAATTGCTTAAAACGACTGAAATATCGAAACTGATCTTTTTCACAAATACAATAGAACACGATGATCAATTGCAAACTTACCTTTTCGCGTGTTCCCCCGACTGGGATGCATTCCAAATAAGGGATGTTTACATTTGTTATCTCGACTCCGATTAGCTGCTGCAATAAAATTCCTATGACGTTCTCAATCATCATTGGTTGTCTGTTCTTCAAAAGTTTTCGCGCACTTCTAAAGTTTTTTTAAAATTGATTGATGTTGAATCTCCTCCTATATAAATGGATTAAGAAATGCTGCACCAATATTTACAAGGTATTTTGGATTGTTGTGTGAAAAAAACATGCCTACGTAACTTTCAAAATATTCCCAGCAGAGGTCTGTGTTTGCTTAGACTCTTCCCACTGTTCAAAATGCAATTTACCTGTGAAAAGTGACAAATTCCTGGAATTTCTTGAAGACAAACAGGAAGACATTGCAAACGATTTGATGGACAGTGAATATATCTGCTTATTTCCAGGAAACAATGCAACCGTGCAATGTTTTTTCAAGGTACATTACAGGCTTTACCAAAGAGTTGGGGGCAATCCCTACAGGAGAAACATTTTGAACATTGTTTATTTCATTCCATCCAAGAATATTTTCATGATCAGCCACCAAATGTACAAGTTTAGTCCAAAAGACATTGGCACTGAAGAACTTCTGAAACGCATTCTCAATGAAGCCATAGGAGAAATAATGTCAAATCTTCATGCTATTCCAAATAAATTTTGCTCTTGTTGTTGGAAATAGAAAATGCCTCCTAAGGATCTTATACGCTTACTGCAATCAAAAGCAGCTGGAAAGCCTGCAAAATTAGGAAGAATCTGTCAACTAACCTTTTGGTGGGGCCACAAAAAACAATCTACTCTTTCCTACCTTCAAGATGAAAATTATGCAACAATTCAGAGTGTGTTTCTTTCCATTTATCACAATGTGTCTGAATTTACAAAGCCTTCAGAAAATAACTTCGAGTTGTGTGACAGAGATTCCTTTTCATGTTTTGGCAATGTGTACACTCAGTATTCATTCTTCATTATTCGTCAGGATTTCATGCGGTATCTCGTCATCAGGCGGAAAAAGGATGGATTAGCATTTTTTGCCACATTTCACTTCTTTACAAGGAGCATTCTTTGTGGTGAAAATTTGACCCACAACTATAGTTGTTGGCTAGCTGTGGAGTGTTTTAAATTTTTTTCAGGGGAAGGCATCTTTTAATCAAAATGCCAGTAAAAATTTTTGAACTTTGTGCCATTACTGCAAATATCAATAACACACTTCATTATATGAGGAACGAGCAACTTCTTAAGAGTGGCAAATACTGTCATAATTGTAAAAAATGGATGACTTGTGTTGTAGATAATGCCAAGAGTGATGGTTACACTTTCAAATGTTCAACTTGTAGAAGGAAAGTTTCCATCAGAGAAGACAGCTTTTGGTTTGGTCAGTTACTCCCATTAAAAATGTATATCATGACAATGTTCTTTTTCAGCTTTAGTGTGCCAGCTGCAGCTGCCCTTGCTATGCTAGGTGGTGACATTTCAAAGAAAACACTTTTGTCATGGTACAACTTGTATCAAGATCTGTTGTCGAGGTACCAAGTTCATAATAACATTAAACTTGGAGGTAAAATAGTGGAAATTGATGAGTCTCTTTGGGGGAGAAAGAGAAAATACAACCGTGGCACAGTAAGGAATGTTGGTGGGCCATGGGTGTTTTGCATGTTAGACCGTTCCACACAGAAGGTTGCGATATTCACTGTGGAACGGCGCCGCCGGGAAGACTTGATACCATTCATTGAGCGATTTATTCTCCCAGGTTCAACCATTCACAGCGATGACTGGAGTGCGTATCGTTGTTTGACTCAGCTCGGGTATGATCATAAAACAGTTACACATGCAGATCATTTTGTAGATCCTGTCACTGGTGTTCACACAAACGGTATAGAGGGCTTTTGGGGCAATTCAAAACAGCACCTTAAGCGCATGTATGGTGTCACCAAAGGTCAATTGCATGCTCATTTAGATGAGATAACATTTCGGTGGAACCATAAAGGTGAATGCATGTATGATGTTCTCCTTCGGCTCATCAGACAGTATTATCAGGTAGAGGACATCCTGGATCCGCAGGTATTGGCAGCAAAACCTGAAATCAAGTACAAGGAAATGTAGAAAGGGTTTTTCCAGTCTTATTACATTTAACATCTCAAAAGCAAGCACTATCTTTAAATAGTTAGTCACTCTTTCAACATTACACTTGAATATAAAACTTCAAGTGTAATAAGGCTGATAATTCAGGATATGTTTCTATCAATTCATGACAGTTTGCATACTGTAGAAACATGAAATACATTTTCATCTGTATCCTTTTTCTTTATGGTAGATAGAAAGTTATTTTGATAAAGCAAAATGTGTGTCATTCACTACATTCATTGTTAATTGTTAATGTTAATGTTAATTGTTGGTATTTATTAGATAGTTCTGCTTGGATGGTATATTTCTTATCAGTTACACTAAGGATGTAAGGATGCTTTATAAGGATGAAAGCACATACAAGTATCGCAATACTTTTAGAAACTTGGAATGTCAAAAGTCATGTTCAGTCACTCTTTCAGTTTTAATATTACACCTGAAGAGAAATTGAGAATATAAACAACATTCAAATTAAGACTGACAATTCATGATTTGTTTCTATCACTACATGAAATATGTTTCAAACTGTAAAAATATACAGTAGAATCTAGATAGAAACAATATTTGATCAATCAAAATATGTCATTCACTGTTAATTGTTCATGTTAATTGTTCTACTTTTAGATAGTTCTACTTTTGATGGCATATGTGTTATCAGTTATACTAAGCTTTCATGCTGTATACAGATGAAAGTACATAAAAGTATCACAAATTCGTTTACAAAGAGTCTTTGAATGTCAAACGTCATGTTGCATGTTTCCTCATTCACAATACCGGTACTACATTTAATGGGTAGGAGATCTGAGTTAACATAATCTGAATAGATCCCCTCTATTTTCAAAATATATTTGACGAATATTACTGATCCTAAACTATTACACTGTTCAAAGACAAGTTATGAAGTTACCAAAAGATAAAGTCAAATCTGTACTTGGGAATTTGCATGATTAATATTAATAAACATAAATTATCTCTCAACAAAATTGTCATTGTACCCGATTAATTTATGAATTTTGTTCATTAAAAGTAAATATCCTTAAGAACTAAACAGCAAGAAATAACTTTTAACGAATAGTTTCTATCTAGAAACATGGTAATTAACAATCTATTAAACTCATGTATTTTTATATTCACGAGTTGCAAACTGCAAACTGTATCTAGTATTTATTTAATTTAATTAAAAATTGGTTACTGTGATATATGGCTATATTTTGCATAATTGCTATATATGGTTTATTATTATTACATATTAAAAGTCATACTTATTTATTTATAGATTGGTTAAATTTGTGATTTTACCTTGTTCAAGTTGTTGAATTTCGCTGTTGTCGTCTGCTTCCTTCGGAATCAGCAGAACTCCACGTGTTTCCATGACATTTTGAAAATGAAAGTAATAAAATCGGTTGTTATTCTGAATTTCCCATCTCGTTTTTTCTTTAGAGTGCATGGCAACAGTAAAATGACAGTTCAATGTCTGCATTTCACATACTGTAGCCTTAACTGAAATTCAAAAATTTCAAATCATTCGTTGTCGAGCTGATTTCCCCACTTCACGCTTGTTCATCTCAACACCCCGACAGTTGACAGCGTTCTTGCCAAACCCACATGCACACCCGTGACGTGTTCAAACCATCGGCCAATGAAATCACTCGTTACAAAATAGGATCCGACTTATGACGTCATGCACCGGATGGGGAAAGTGCGGGTTTGTAAACAGGGATTTTCCGTTTTTCGAACTGAGTCGTATGGGAATAACACCGACATCCAATCTGCAACCTAATTATGAGTGTCTGCAACCAAATTTGTTTTGCCAAGGCTGTAATATGATAAGGTTAGCGTTGTAATAGTGGTGTTTGCGCAACCAAATATAATTTGGTTGCAGAACCCTATAGGGACCTGCAACCAAATTCGGTACGTTCCATTGATCTCTGTCTTCTTCGTTTCTGCAACCAAATATTACTTGAGTCCAAATACCGATTTCCATATTTTGTCATAGATAATCATCTTGGCTATCGATATCAATTGGTTTTAACAATATCTGACAATTTGGTTGCATTTACGAGGCGATTTGGACCCCTCGTCATCCGGACCCTTCAATTACTCTTAGGCCCTCGGTAGAATAGATAGAAAAACAAGTACAACGGTCCTCACAATCTAGGAATGGACCCCTATAGACGGTAGATGTTATAGAAAAACACAAACTTTAAAGCACTTATCAATCTATGAATCTATACATATGACAGATAGATTATATAAATCCTCACGAGATGACACACAGGTCAGAATACCTGACAAACAAATTCTGAGATTGTGAGCATTCTCAGATTGTTAGGGTCGAACAATTTGCAGATTGTTTAAACAATCTAGGAATTGTGAAATATTCCTAGATTGTGAGCTCACAATCTACAGATGGTTCGAACAATCTGCAGATTATGATATACCTTGGTGGTTCGTAACAACTACCTGTACCTTTCTGGGAACAATGTCAGTATCTTGTCAGATTGTCCGAATTATCACACTCCGAGCACTTGTTGAACCGTCTGCATTTACAAATACGGAGAGAGAAAAATCTCTATTGGTACGTCAACAAAACAGTTATTCAAGCATTCATCCGAAACATCCTCAATATTGTCATTTAGCAGCCAGTAAACTCTGTTCGTCGGCTTGTAAACGAGTTTAATCGGAGCCCTGGCTGCCAAAGGAGATACTTTAAGTTTTTAGGACGTTATATTGAAGAAAAGAAACAGCTTTCTGATTTTTTAAAAACCCTGTTTGTTCTGCAAATTTACATTACATTACATTTTTAAAATTAAATAACGCCATTGATAACCGTTGGCTCATACTCTAACAGCAGACTCAATGTCACTTTAACACAGTTGTTCTATCAAACTCCACTTTCACCCTTTTACACAAATAACATTTTGCTACTGATCGTACATTATGCCTCAAACATCAATAATATGAGAATGTTTTCCCATATCAGTTAACATATTCCTTTCCTTCATGTCATAATTCATTCATAGATTACTCTCTCTTCAGAAACGCTCCTGAAAATGTCACATTAAAGAGCGAAACGATACACACAGTAAGTTAATTAGTGTCTATAAACATCTTGTTACTCAAATATATCTCTGACGATATTTTTTATTGAGATTTACAGCCTTGCTGCTCTAGATGGTAATAAAGTGAAACCTTTAAGAAGCGAATCTGGTTATTTTTGGGAAAACGTTTACTGGGTCAGTGTAGCAAAATACTACTTAATAATAGAATTTACACTGTAAATGATATCGATACTTAGAAGATGTTATGCATGGTGTCTGTCAATAGATATTCGCAGAATATTATCCATGTTAGGCAACGATATGATTAATTTTACTTTAAAACCGAACCACATCGTAATTAAAAGAGACGCTTTAAGCATATCGTTACCGATAATGTATGGAAATAATGTTTACATTGAGATTTACATCTCAATATTCTAGACACCAATTCACGAATAGCTCTTATTACTGGAAGCCTTTTTAAGAGGCATGAATTCATATACTGACTCAAAACTATTTGAGTCGATATATTGCTTTTAAATAGGCTTTAATGAACATTGTACATGCCTCTGATATTAAAACACACTAGATTAATATTCTAAATCTAGCTTACATAGTTTGCATAGTATCGATCAAGGCCATATAACGAAGATATTAAGAACATTCACCATGCTCTGAATACTATAAATTAAGAACGTTTCCCCTTAACCATAAATACGTTGAAAAGCCTTGAAACTGGAATTAGTTACATTGTCTGCCAAGACACTGAATGTAAGCGTTTTCCTGAAATATATTTTATTCACATTCCAACTCCAATCATCAAGGTCTATTCTTCTCTGAAGTACCAAAGCGATGGTAAGTATGATTGCATCTTCAGAGAAACGTGTCTAAAATAGTCTACCCATTGTCGTTCACCAGACGATCTTGGTTAACTTGTCAGTATATTCTTGAAATAGAATTAACTACATATTCCATCACTTCAGAATGAACAGTTAATTCAATGTTGTTCATTGATAGTTTATTTTTATATAATAACATTTCAAGAAATTCAAAAATACATAAGAATTATTACTATAGGGTAGTATATTTAAACATATGCACTATTTCATTGTTTCAATATCAGTTACAATGTTCATGAAAATAACAAAAATGAAGTTTATTTAAAGTGAATATAATCGAAAATAAATAGTAGAATTCTGAAAATGTAAGGAACATTTTAATTTATACACTTTTAACATAGGTCATTAATTCCAAAGCACACTTTCGTTGATTACCTCTGGGTAAAAAACTAACTTCTTTAAAATTAGATTTGAATTTGTCTTTCGAATTTTTTGCAAATCATGATTTCCCTTGGAATTCATCGTATGACGTCACATCTCTTGAGTCTAACCAATAACCTACAGACATAACGTTTCCAACGAGAGAGGCAATTTATATTAGTGTTCAGGGCGGGTGGAACATCACATGTTTAATCAACTATATACTGTATTCACCAAATTCTTCCACATTATATCAAGCTTCTAATACATACAGTTATTTCTAATCTATGAACTTCGTTTCAAAGAATATTAAGAGGAATAAAATAGCAAATAAAAATAATAATGAAATATTAACACTAAATCCTAATCACGAAAGCAGAAATGTTGATTGTTCTGATTTTCGATGTACATTAGACATGATGGCATGTGAATGATTGAATGAAAAGTCTGTTGTGACACAGATTTTCAAATAATATTTTTCTGAGTGAGAGAACTGAGTGTCAAATTGTTTAAGTTAAAATAAAAAAAGATTATAAGAAAGGGATATGCACGGAGCACAAAGTTCATAAGAGACTTGTCATGGTTTGGGGGATGCCCCAGTCTTCAAACATATTTCTAGCACGATTTGACAGGGCCTTTTAGTTTAAAACCCTGATTGAAAAGCTTGGTGAAAAGCATGATACAAATCTACCTTGATATACCTGAACATCTGAGATAATTGTGCAACGCAGCATCTGATATATCTGAGCATCTGAGCATCTGATATATCTGAGCATCTGAGCATCTGAGCTTCTGATATATCTGAGCATCTGAGCATCTGATATATCTGAGCATCTGAGCATCTGATATATCTGAGCATCTGAGCATCTGAACATCTGATACCTGAACACCTAAGATACCGAACGTCTGTCCATCTGAAATACCCGAGATACATGACAATCAGATATATTTGAGCATCTGGCAATCCGAGATATTAGACCGTCTGAGATATCTCAGATACCCGAGCATTTGATCGAACTCTACCTCAGTTGTTTGATCAATTAAAAACATAGATGCATTGATATTCATTGATAACTTTGTGGTATCGTCTAACAGATTGTCATCATTTAAACAACGGATTTGTCTAATTTGTTATTATAAAAGTATAAGCAATAAATATATAATACAAATATATCAAAACGTATCAAGAAAGTTAGTTTTAAACTCAGTCCATGTATATGTAAGGGTTTACATATTGCTTATCTCCGCTATTATTTTCCATTTTTATAAATGATCTTGAATCTTCCTTATTAGAAACAGGGTGCACAGGTGTGAACTTTGAACATTCTAATGATGATGACATTTACATTTGGCTACAACTTATTATTTTGTTATACGCCGACGATGCTGTTATCTTCAGTGAATCACCAAATGATTTACAAAATTCATTAAATAAATGTTATGAATATTGTACGAAGTGGAAACTTAATGTTAACTTATCTAAAACTAAGATAATAATTTTTGGAGGGGGGCCATCCAAAACGGCTAACTCAAAATTTTCCTTTTCACTGGGGGGGGGGGGGGGGGGGGGGGGGGGGGGGGGGGGGGATAAACTCGAAATAATTGATACTTATACTTATCTTGGATTGCGGTTCCATAGGAATGGTAGCTTTTTGACAGGTATGAAAGCTTTAGTAGAAAATGCAACTAAAGCTATGTTTGCACTCCTGAAAAAGCCCGTAATTTAAATCTACCTATTGATTGTACCCTAAAAGCATTCGATACCATGATATGTCCGATTCTCCTACACGGCTGTGAAGTCTGGGGATTCGAAAACTTGAATATAGTTGAAAAAGTTCATCTCAGATTCATTAAACTTGCCGTTGGCCTCCGAAACTCTACCCCAAACTTCATGGTGTAAGTGAGTTTGGCCGAGAGCCACTGTACATCAAACTTTACAAACGAACCATTTCTTTTTGGCATAAACCAGCAACAAATAATCTACACTGTAAACTTTCTTCACTGCTGTATAAATTTATTTCTACTTATAAGTTTGGATGTCAGCTTCGATGGATGTCATTTATTACCGAAATACTTGATAGCTGTGGGCTATCAGAAGTGTTTTTAAACCCACAGAATTTTCCCACATCATGGCTGGTTTCAAAGGTAGAAACTATACTAAGAGATCAGTTTTTACAACAATGGCGAAGCTCTTTAGAGAGCAGTTCAAAAGGCATATTTTATAAATGCTTCAAATTTAAAATTTGCTTTGAGAATTACCTTTATTTACCAAAGAATATATATTTTCCCATATTCAAACTGAGAACAAGTAATACTAATTTACCAATTGAAACCGGCCGATGGCAATTAATCCCAAAAGAAAACAGATTGTGTAAATTGTGTAATGCTAATGCTGTTGGAGACGAGTTTCATTACCTTTTTAAATGCGAAGCCCTGCTCCAACAGCGTAACATATATCTTTTCCCCCAAATATATAGAAATCAAGTTATGGTTAAGACATTATTATGCAATAAATCTACTTAGCATTTAAAGAATCTGAAGTCATTTCTAAATGCATTGTTTAAATTGGTTAAGTAACCCCATGTCCAGTCACTTGCCATGTATATTATTACTATTTATGTATGTATATATTCTCATTCTCATGTACCACCGTTGGTTGGTTGAGAAATAAACTGTCCTGTCTGTCTGTCTGCTATTACTATGATTCTATAGCAACAATCGATGTCTCCATTTCTGAAGACCTCTCGCTTACATACCTGACACTATTAAATCAAAGAGAGGTTCGATAATCAGGAATCGTTACACCTCGAGTGACTGTTTAGTATAACACCTGCCAAGACAGTAAACAATTGTAGTTAATTACCTGTAATTATCGTGCTTTTCTGTGAAGATTGAACATAAATGATATAGAAGCGACAAAACTGATCTGAAGCGGCAAGATGAAAGAGCAGCAACAGCAGGTGTAAACTCACCTGTAATTAGCGTGTTGATATACCTGGACAATAAGGTGGAACAAGTACAGAGTGATTGATCTGTACTGATGTCCTTTAGGATCATTCACTAAGATTTCAGACATGCCATTATAGCATTGTTAATACATAATTAAACTGAATATACGGAAGCAGAATCAGGTACATGTATTCTCAGGTGTAATGAAGCACGGATGCGAGCGGCGTGCGTCTCGGGATTGACAATCTTGTGCTTTGGAGTCCAAGTTATACACGTGAAATCACGTTGGAACAGTATCATGTACTATTCATTGACAAACTACAGTGACCATGTGTCGCAAATTTTCAAACTGTAAATATACACATGATTATGAAGAGGTATATCAAACAACGTCAGCTTCTACCTACATTGTATTGCCGTTAGATGATTAATTTGAGTAATATACTAACAATGATGGTATAGAGAATCATGGAATCATTTGGTTATTTCAATTTCACATTTTGTTTAATATCCGGACTTCAGGAGAAGTGTGATGTTATAGCTGAGATGTAATCATTTCCCTAGGACATGGGCATTTAGAGATCAACGGCATAGAGCAATGGGTCTACTGTCGTTACCATTGTTGAACCCTTGTAATGTTGTATCCTTTCTATCATCCGTGTTTGTCATTTTTGAAGATAACATGTGCAGTTGCGTCCTTAAGACAACTAATAGAACAACGAATAGTGTCTGCACATTGCTAAGCATTCATCCTAGTATAAGACAATAACAATGTAACAATAGGAAATTAGAGTATCCTGTTGGAGCTAGGGAAATCAATTGATTGACTAGAAATATGATACATATATTAATTTCACATATGCTTGAGCAAGCACTCGTAATCTCCTGTTGTTGATTGCCTATTTGACCTGCATCTGATGGTACATTTTAATGTCAATAGCAGAAGTTACAAATGTGTGTCCGATTGGTAATAATAATAAGAGTTGCAATCAATTAGCAGAAAGGAAGTTGTTTTAAGTGTGACGCTCGGGCCAAATTGACCTGTTGGTGCCCTCCAATGAAAATGATCAAGAAAGCATTTAAAGGTACAACCATTGTGTTGTTGGGGGTCACATATTGCAAACGTTATAAATCGAAAACCGGACAATGCACAGCGTGTGGCGCGCGTCAATGAGTCAAACGTTATTTTGGAATATTATTTATAACAGAAAAAAAGACAAATTTGAGTTAATAATTTTCAATAGGTCATATAACTACTGTGCATGAAAATGGTACGTGAAGTTTCGGTTTCAGCACATGCATAATGATGTTACTCAATTTTAATTGGAAACTAGTAATTATGATATATTTGGCGATTGCGGATAAATATGCAAGCTGAGTGAACTTATTTGTATTGTAGACAGCACATGTGGTGAGTTGGAACATATTAAAGCCAAATAAAATGTTATGAAACACAATGGATGCACATGAAACTGTTACAAAGCTTTTTGCTTGACAGACAGGCAGACAGATAGTTTATTAAAGTCTCATTTTGTGTATACATATACTATATGAAATATAAAATACTTTCAGACAAATATATCATAAAATATGCACAAATCACTCCTAAAGGAGTTATGAGAGACTAAAAATGCTATAACATTTGCTTATGTTCGTGACACACAAAATATTGATGGGTCTTTGAACATCCAAAGATCTCAATGAAATTTAGATTTCATTTTAGGCAATACAGCCTCACTGATGTTTTCATATTTATCCCTTACATTCAGTCGGACAGTTGTGGGCACATCAAGTAAATATATAATATCCTTGTCTATTAGATACCTGTATGTGTTTAAAATAAACCTTAGAGTTGGAGCTGTATACATATGTCTGGCAGTTCTGTCACCGTCCCAGTAGTTTTGCACTGTTTTTAAATCATAAAAGAATATATGTTTCATGGCAACATTTCCTCAATGTCGATTTGAGTTTGTGTTGATAATAGCGTGACAATTTGTTTAATATTTATGAGACATGATTGTTAATAACATATTTGTTCATTAATTAACATTATATTTAGATCACTCAGAAATTGGATAATATGGAATTGGCTCTGTGTCATTTGTGAAAAAAAAACTGTTTTCCCCAAGTGCTTAAACAAAAACAATAAAGGAAGAATATGTCTGTTTTCCTGAAATGAGGCATAAATCTGGATATGTCAAACACGACATTTCAGGGTCTGCTTCGTGCACTAACAGAAGTCTGGCTATTGTTTTCATATCTTACATAAGAACACCGTCATAGGACTCAGCCATGGCAAATCAAATCTGCTTAAAGAATGAAAAATACTGTATGTTAAATTACTTCAACATTCAAGCAAGTAGACACTGGGGAACTCAGCCCTTCTTAGAACACCCCCTCACTAAAAGGGTTTGATAAGCCTTAAACATTAGCCAATGATTCCTCTTTGGTCACGTGACAATACTATAAGAACGGGACCAGCAGGAGTCTGACTGGTGCTAAATATCTTATATCCTCGATGTGTCAGAAATACATACATATTACCTTAAAGTTGACCTGGCCACGTACTATTGATGTCTGGAGTAATGGTTGGAGACTGAAGGGTGTTAATATAACTTACAGATTGATACTTTGGAATCCTTTGAAGCTGAGTATAAAATATTTCACGAACAAAATAAGACTTATAAGGTGGAATATACCACAACTGAGTACACGAAACGGCAGTACAGACTATCAACGTTTAGAACTCTTTGAGTCAGGCAGCAATTGTTAGCAATGTCTCTACAATCAGCGTATCTAGTCAACCACCGAGACCTTAGCATTATCAAGGTCCAACAACTAGTGCGTTAGGCTTGACAGCTATTTTAACACTCGGTAGCCCTGTCTCTACAATCAGCGTATCTAGTCAACCACCGAGACCTTAGCATAATCAAGGTCCAACAACTAGTACGTTAGGCTTGACAGCTATTTTGACACTCGGTAGCCCTGTCTCTACAATCAGCGTATCTAGTCAACCACCGAGACCTTAGCATAATCAAGGTCCAACAACTAGTACGTTAGGCTTGACAGCTATTTTAACACTCGGTAGCCCTGTCTCTACAATCAGCGTATCTAGTCAACCACCGAGACCTTAGCATAATCAAGGTCCAACAACTAGTACGTTAGGCTTGACAGCTATTTTAACACTCGGTAGCCCTGTCTCTACAATCAGCGTATCTAGTCAACCACCGAGACCTTAGCATAATCAAGGTCCCACAACTAGTACGTCAGGCTTGACAGCTATTTTAACACTCGGTAGCCATATATGATGTCTGCATGATGGATATATACAATGATCTAGTGTGTAAATGGATGTTAAGTGTTTGAAGAATGTTAGTACACGTGGTATTTTACTAAAGCCTCTGTGCACATCTAGATACAAAAAAATAGTCAGCTCATCATAAAGTTAATTAGACCTGATGGGATTCAAAATGTACTGATGTCACAGTGACGGTGTCGTTGTTATTGCACATTTGGAAACAATTATTAATGTCTGATTGGTGTTTATACTTCTTACAGAAGCAGACATAAGATTGAGGGTCACACTTTACATCAACATTGTCGTATTTATAGGGTTATAATAGTAAATAGAAAAAGGACGAGACCACACATACAAATTATCAACTTGTTGCACCCACACTTTTTGTTTTTCGTATGCTGAAATAGGAACAATAAATTGGAGAACTGGAATAATATTACTTAAATAATGGAATGATTCTTGAATTTCGGAATCGGAATCGGAATCGGAAACTGGGAATAAAACGCTTGCCTCAGAACCTTTAAACGTACAGTGTAAATTTGAATATTGAAATATTTGAAAGGCCTTTGATCAAAGTGTTAAACTCGCTGCTTGTACAGACGCTTGGCTTTATGAGTCTACAGAATACTACTATGTGTCTATTGTATACAGTTGTATTCATGTATGGGATAATGAAACATAATGTTTATGTATTTATATCTAGCGTTGTATTGACCACCCTTCTTACAACTTTCTACTTACTAACGTGTGTTGATCCTAAAACCATATACTGAAAGGTGATTGCCTTGAAACGGAGCAACAATGCAATAGCTCAGCGGGTAAGGTATGGTCTATATGTTTCTCTTATAAGTTGGAAAATCTTGGAACGAAACTGACTACATATCTATAAACATTTCGGTTTGCCGTCCATGTTTTAGTTCTTCAAATAGACTAATACTATTTTAAGATATGCATTTCTTTGAGAGTCTGAACGTACATGTACCGTTAGACAACATATTAGAAAATGTCGAGTTACAATTGCTTGGGATCATAAACGTTTAGTTTACAATGGGGACGTCTCAATATAGACTGATATATAAGAAAACATGTAAAACTCAATTTATACGAGCTGTCAGTAACACAGGATGAGACGGGTGGAATCCACCTCTATATTGGTGGATGAGCAAGGATCCCGCAGCATCTGGCTGGAGGTATTTCACCTCTCTCATCCTGTGTAATATTACTCCTAGGATAAAATTAATCACGAGTCTTACTGGACCCAAACACTGACACTCCTTAAAGTTATCACAAAATCATTCTTAGAGGGTTTATGTCACAAGGTTATTCGACTCAACACAGGAAGACGGGACAATTCAGGAAGCCTATTAAGTTGTCTTTATGTTGCACTGTCAAGTTGAAATGAAGATGTCTTCCTTCTTTTGGAGTACAATGAATCATTTGAAGTTATTTCATTCCTGAAACATCAACATTCTCCCAAGAGATAAACCGTGTTAAAGGTTTACTAAAAGCTTTTGTCTTTCAAAGGAATGTCACCTCTGATTAAACTCTCGATGTTTTTAAACAAAGGTCTAAGTCGATAAAGGCATGTTGACCTAATCAAATACCAGCAAAAGCTTGTGCATAGTCAAATTAAAGGCACCTCGTGTTTGAACAGTATATTTATTGTATAACAAAAATATGCCTGTTCTAGAATCAAATCAGAAAGTTCAAATTAATTAAAGCGTAAATTTGACCCATATGTACTAAGGTCCAACAGAAACGATAGAGTTGTTTTCCAAAAAGCAGTCTCTACAACCTTCTCGCCAAAATGTAAGCATGTTGTAGGCTGAGAACCAGATGACAGATGTAAGCTATTTTAAAACTATTTTCTTTACCCATTTTTGGAAACAAGATACGTTGGACAAAAGTTTCCTCTTTTCATTTATAGTCCTCATTGTATGCTACTTAAATTAATGAAAACCTATGAGATTAATAACTCATTTATTGCATAGATATAGATATATTGATGGGTAGGTGGCATACACAAGTTGAGGACTGTCAAAATGTGCGCGATATAGCCTTTCAAGAAGCATCATATTGCACTATATTGGAACTATCGATGTCTGTTGATGAACATGTGGTCGTATTAAAGATAAGTGTTGCCGTTTCAAATCTCTTTGTGTGCAAAGTAACGAAAATTCATTTACATTTCTTCATGTTGTAGGGAGACGTGATTAGGGTTAAACAATTTCACTGATGTGCACATTCCAGCTAAAGTAGTGAGTATATATTCCGAAACGTCGTGTATTTTCACATTATCGAAGTTGTTATCCAGAAAATCTTCCTGTCGTTATATAGAAACAGTTAGTTATCTTATAATGCCATTGTCCTCTACATTGGAGTAAAACTTTTGATCTACAACTAAACTAGTAGCACTGCACTGAATTTAAATGTAGCATTGCATCCGACTTATCGAACGTAGAATAGTTGACTACCCTTCGAAACAGGACATATTGTTACGAAGTAGAAGGCTCTAACCAATGCATTGTCCTGCCCCTTCAACCATCTGAACACTGTAAATGTACTGTTCAGTATGTCCTTGCAACATTAAGTATACTAACAACTAAAATGAGGAAAAATCTAAATAATTTATAAATGTTGATGAGAGCATTGTTAATGAATTTGATTTGCCATATCATAGTCCTTGGAATCTTTTTGAGCAGAGTTCGGAGTTTTCCTATTTTGTGTTATTCCTTTCATGTGAAATAAGTACTGATCAGGCAGCCATCTTTTGAACCGCCTCATTACTCGTTTCCCGCTTTGAATCTTAGGTTTCCTATATGTTTTGGTAAGTCATGGAGGCAGTTATGTACCATTCTTGAGAAAATGTGTGATGATATAGACCACCTGTACACTAATGAAATATCATTTCACGTACAAGTGCGTGTTTCATATGTGTTCATAGTGAGTAAACCCAACTATTCTTAACTGCATGGACAAAAAGTGCACTATTTTCTGAGTATTTCACATTTCGAAACGTTCGTTATTGCATTCGCTGCACGTTTGATTAAGCTTGTTCCATTACAGGACCACTGTTTTGACTCAATTCACCCGTGGAAGAGGACTATCTGTTTAGGATATGGTCAGAAAAGTCGCCATTAGTTTGTCCGTTTATTTTAACTTAAAATAAAGTACTTTCAAACTGGTACTACATCTCAGGGCCTTGATTACGATGAATTCCTGCCCAAACACACCAAATTTAGAGCAAATATGTTTTTCTTGTTTTAATGGCTCATTAATTGTTGTTTACTGAATTTTTTTTTTTACCACAAAACATTGGTAACTGTCTTATTACTTGTTCATTAACAGTTGAAAAATATTTCAGGGTATGGGCACATCATTTGGCACAATATACTGGCAATATGTCCATGAAGGACATTGGAAATAAAGAAGTTTGCAAGTACACTAAACGCCAAAAGAAACGTTACCTCATGTCTTTTTTCAATAACTTTTTAAGTATCAAAAATATTTGAGAAATGAATGGTTCAAAAGAAAGCTGAATAACGTAGCTTTATGCTAATAAGACGTTTTAAAATCCTGACGGATTCCTATTGTGGCAAAATGCAGCTTGTTTAAGAATTTTAAAATTAACCGGTTTTCGACCAGGCTAGCAGTAACCAATAAATGTGATTTAGATGTCCAGAAGAAGTTGAAAGTAAACTTTTACGTTTGTGACTAGACAAAAAGGTTGTATGCTTTACATTATAACCCCTAAACAATGAAAATACTATTATTGAGTAAGTTTAAGTGTTAAAATTATGAAATATATTTTTCTGGTCATTAAAGATCTCGTAATTAACCTTAGTGAAAACGAGTTTACTGTGTTGTCAAATGACTTAATAGTGTTTAGGAACACAGACGATTAGTTATGTGTACATTTTCGGTTGAAAATGAAAACTTTTGATTTTTTTGTCTACCACCCAAACGCATTATCACTCAAATGTAGCAAAATGCAAGCAGTATTTTCATGAATTGAATGCTTCTACAGGGTATAAAAGGTGCCTACTTTGCATTATATGACACACATGTACGAAATCATGCCGCGATTGACCGGTTGAGAAAGAGAAAAAACACTGGGGATGTTGCAGCTTAGGTCGACCAACAACGATGTTGCAAATGCCTTTGGATGTCACCGTATGACCATCATTAGGTCTATCATGCCTATCAGGCCTATCAGCGGTTACTCCAGAGTCGTATAATAGTCATACAGTGACATCCAAAGACATTGGCAACATCATTGTTGGTCGACCCAAGCTGCAACATTCAGCATTCAGTTCATGGAAATGCTGCTTGAATTTTGCTACATTTGAGTGATAATGCGTTTGGGCAATGGACAAACAAATTAAAAGTTTTCATTTTCAACCGAAAATGTTCACTTTAATAATCGTCTGTGTTCCTAAATA
Organism: Gibbula magus; assembly: GCA_936450465.1. NCBI lineage: Eukaryota > Metazoa > Mollusca > Gastropoda > Trochida > Trochidae > Gibbula > Gibbula magus. Next base: position 7,014,135 of record OW388306.1, read on the forward strand.
CTATTAAGTCATTTGACAACACAGTAAACTCGTTTTCACTAACGTTAATTACGAGAAAAGATCTTTAATGACCAGAAAAATATATTTCATAATTTTCACACTTAAACTTACTCAATAATAGTATTTTCATCGTTTAGGGGTTATGATGTAAAGCATACAACCTTTTTGTCTAGTCACAAACGTAAAAGTTTACTTTCAACTTCTTCTGGACATCTAAATCACATTTATTGGTTACTACCAGCCTGGTCGAAAACCGGACAATTTTAAACTTCTTAAACAAGCTGCATTTTGTCACAATATGAATCAATCAGGATTTTTAAACGTGTTATTAGCATAAAGCTACGTTATTCAGCTTTCTTTTGAACCATTCATTTCTCAAATATCTTTGATATTTAAAAAGTTATTAAAAAAAGAAATGAGGTAACGTTTCTTTTGGCCTTTAGTGTATGGCAAACTACTTTTCCAAATGCCTAAATTTGCTAATTTATGTATGGTCACACTTTTCCTGGAATTATTATGGCACACTTGGTCGTGTATTCTCAATTTACAACATACATATTTTCGTATTGGAACAAATTCACTATGCTGATATCAGGAGTATGATAAATTCAGTGTACAAGAAACCTCAGGGGCCTTTTTATAACGTAAAGATCACATCATGACATTTTGTTAAGTTCTAAAAACTATAATGATGTACTCTTTTTTATTCAGATGCATTTTGTGAAGCATTTTTTCACGTTCACGTTGACATTTGTATAATACATTGTATCAATATTCATGATTGATAAAACTGTCATTGTGCTTTCCACTGTAATGGCTTACCTAAATGCATGTATAGAATTTATGAAAATCCGCCTAAGGAGATAACTTTGTCGTTGACCATGCCAATTGCAGAGGAAACACATTTTTAAAATATTTTAAAAAGATAAGAGCATATTTGTAAATATAAAAAAGAAGCTTCTATCGTTAACGAATTACATTTTAAAAAACTAAATCAATTATCTGCTGACATTCAAATTCATTGAACATATTATACAACTGTATCTCGAAATTAAAAGCAACCTCTGCTACCCGTTTGAATGTCTTTTGATCTACTTTGTCATTTCGTTAAAAGGGCAACACAATAAAACCCTACTGTTCCTTCCATTATGCGATTTATACTTACATAATTGTATATTCTACAAGCACTTCCAGCGAAGATAATTCCGCACTTTAATATAGCAAAAGTTTGAGCAAGAACTGACTCCCTGACTTTGTGCACCTTGTGTGGTTTTCTGTAGAGAATTTGAATTTAATTAATAAACTTCTGTGATGCAGTCGTTTTCAAGAATTATTTTATTACATAATCTTTAGTGAAATACTTGGAGACATGGATACAGAGACATAAACCATCTATCATGCTACATTGGCGATAGCATTTATCACCACTCTACTGACTGGTGAAAAACTTTATCAGCACACACGTGACGTGATGTCATTAGGAAAGTGTTTTGACGTCATAGTGTCGGCTTGCGAGGGCAGCACATTTAACTTTGACCTCACTCCATTTCAACATTAAACACAGAAACATTGACAAATTAAATAGAACATTTGTTTTCCTTCTCAAATATCATGTTAAATCCCATCTCGTGAGGTATAAAAGTTGATATTTCTGCGCAACCCTAGTACATGTAACTGTAACATGCGCAACTCATTGAAGGTCTCTGCGTTCACAATTTCGAAAACTTTTTTTCTTTTAAGAACGTCCTCATCAAACGATCAACTAATCGATCGACTGGGTCAAAAAGTATTGACATCTGATATTCATGAATTGTTCTTATAAGCATTTTTCATCACATTCACGAGTTCAACATATTCTAAATTTTTTTTAAAATTGCCACTGTGCAAGGACTTTAACAAAGTAGCTGGCCATCACATGTTGCTTTGAGGAATAAGAAATATACAAAAAATCTTTCGATAATACTTTTCAGGGCACTTGAAGTAATGTCAATGACATCAAAGAAACAAAACAAAAGTTATTTTTCTTTTAAAACATTTAAAAACCTGAGGAGTGCCCTTGTACATAGAAAACATTAGAATATTCCAAAACATTGAAGTGACATGTTTTTAACCATATTTTATTTAATATACATATAGAGTTAAAAATAGCTCACTCTACTTGCATATTCAACCCCAACTTGTCTTATCCATACCCATGTCCTGAAATTGCACGTCCAATGTACATGTATACTAGTTATTAGACCTATCAAACACTATCAAGCCAAATCTGTCTTTGAATCTTTGAAAAAGTTTCAGATTATGTTTGACTTATTGGCGCCCACCAGCAGCAGCCAAGTCTGGTTATTGATTTATAAAATCACGACTTTTCACATTTATATTGTCACTATACAGAATCAGTAAGCATTCAATTGATAATGTACCGCAATATAAGTTTCTAATTTGCGCGCAACAGTAGCAGTCTTTGTCTGGCTTTTGATAAAAACAATTACGACGTTTCACCTTTATATTGTCACTATACAGTATCGGTTAATATAGAATGGATGATGTTCGGCAAAAGTCAGTTATTCCTGATAAAAAAACAACATCACCATTGATAACATTTGGCACATACTCTAACAACGCACTCTACGTCACTTTAACTGAGTTGTTCTATCCAAATCGACTTTCACCTTTTTACACAAATAACATATTGTTGATGTCGATAAGAAAATTAATAGGTCTCCAACATCAATAATATGAGAATGTTTTCCCATATCAGTTAACATATTCTTTTCCTTCATGTCAAAATTCATTCATAGATTACTCTCTCTTCAGAAACGCTCCTGAAAATGTCATATTAAATAGCGACAGTAAGTTAATTAGGGTCTATAAACATTTTATTACTGAAAATGTATCTTTGACGATATTTGTATTAAGATTTACAGCCCTGCTGTTCCAGATGATAATTAAGTGGCATATTTAAGAAGCAATTCTGGCTACATGTGGGGAAACATTTACTGGGTCAGTGTAGCAGAATACTATATAATTATAAAAATACACTAAAAATTATATCTTTATTAAGAAAATATTTGTACAAATTTGCCAATAGACTTTCGCAGATTATGTGCCTGGTAGCAATATTTTATTGGGTTATTACAAGGCAATGATATGAGGAGAATCGATAAGGTTAATTTTCACATTAGAACCAAAGCACATCGTAAGTTAACGAGACGCTTGTATCAGTGATGATGTTTTCATAGAGATTTACAGCTCTGGTACTCGATGCTTTGATTTATGATTTTTGATATATTGAACCGTTATGAAGCGGATCTAGTTTTTTTAGGAATCATATTTATTTGGTCAGTGCATCAGACTTTCATTGACAAGTATTGATTGAATAAATCAAACTTATAATAATATCTTCTAACAACACAGTCAGTTTAATTCTTCAGCTTGTCTAGTTGTCAGGTTAACGAGCGTCTATAAAAATCTCTTAACCCAATTGTATCTGTGATGATGTCTTCATAGGGATTCACATGTATTCTGCTACTCGATGACAAGATAATAATGAAGTGAAACCTTTACGAAGCGGATCGGGATATTTGTGGAACAAAGGATATTTGGTCAGTGGTTCAGAATTCTATTTGCAGAGTTCCTGATAGAACAAAGTATTATGATATTAGGGTAGTCTTTCAAGTTGGTGAAAAGAATTTCACAGTTTGTATGACTTCCGGGTTCAAGTTTACTGTTTCAGTCCAAGGCGATGATACGAAAGGGATCGAGGAAGGGAATTTAATATTAAAACCAATCCACACAGTACATTAATTTTGAGTTTATTAAAATCTTGTTACTTAAAATGTATCTATGATGACGTCCCATAACTATTTACAGCTCTGCTATTCGATGACTAGATGATGATGAAATGGAGCCGTAATGAATCGGATCTTGTTGTTATACAATACAAGGAAGCATAGTAAAACATATACTGATATCATGAACATATTTTTCAAATTAGTCAATACATTTTAGCGGCTTGTGAGATTATTAAAAAAAACATTTACTGGGTCAGTGTAAACTAATGGCACGAAAATGATCGAAAGGAACACCAAGCTGCTAAGCTAATGAGAGTTTTTAAAAATATTGTAACTTAAAATGTATCTGTGATGACCATTTACAAAATTACGAAAAAGATCGATTAAGGACAGAGTAAAACGACTCATTCAGTAAGTCAATGTCAGTTTACAGTTTGCAGATGGCTTGTTGATAAAGATATGTAGTTAAAGAAGAAAAACGTATCTTGCTATTTGTGGAACAGGTTTACTGGGACAATTAAGGCATTAAGACTGTACTCAGTATTTTTAGCAGCAATGATTGTGGCCTGTGTAAGAAAATATTAAAGAAACATCATGTGAATAGGAAGCAAGATAATTTTACTATATTTTTAGTACTTTGTTAACACTTTCTGGATATCCGCAAAAAACAGTAACTATGAAAATAATAAATTGTTACTAGGCATCAGTTCACAAATATACTAGCTCTAAATACAAAAGCATTTTTAACGTGAATTCATATACTGACTTTAAACTATGCCAGCTGTTTTTCCTCAACGCATTCAGTTCAATTCAAAATTTACTCAGCAAACGCTAAATATAATAAATGAACACATTTTCCCTTAAACCTTGACTTTGGAATGAGTTTAACTGTCTGTCAAGACCATAAATATTAGAGATAAAATATATTTTATACCCATCCCAAATTCAATTCGTCAGCATTAGTTGGATACCGATACCAAAAACCTGGTAAGTTTGATTGCATCGGCAGACACGTGGCTAACGTGCATAGTAACCATTAGGCGGACTCGTTTTGCCGCATTTGGGCTAGGACCCGGTCCCTGCACACTGTACACCTAGGTCATGTTCAACCGAGGTTTCAAAGTAATCGCTCAATTAGCGATTACTTTTAAACCTCTCTTGAACGCGATTGCTCAATGTAGCACTACGTAACAAAGCGAGCGAACTTTGAGGTTTTGCACCGTGTCGTTGAGGAGAGAATGAGCGATTATAAGCGCTCGCGTTATGGAACGGAACCCTGATTGCGAAATAGGAAACGAGTGGATCGGCGATATCCAATATGGCGGATGTTGTCTGTGTTTTGTAGGTAGTACGCTTTGGACGAGCTACTGGGTAATGACGACGACAATTTCGCATCACAGTATCTCTATCCCATTGGGTTGCGCCCTTAGATTTACTACCTCTAAGATATGTAATAAAAGTCATCGGCCATATCACAATATATTTGATGTTTTGTGAAGTGAAAATCAGTCTCCCTTCAACATCACATGTCCTTCGAAATGGATTCAGAATAAACTTAACAACAACACAATTAGGAATTAAAACCAATTGTTCTATTTCTGGATCTGTAGTTGCTTCGAAAATATTAATTATTATTACCATTAATTTGTTGTTTCACGTTTCATTTATTTGCAATGCAGATTAAGAGAGGAACATATACATTCTAGAATACCGTACAATGATGATAAATTTAAGAGGTTTTTCAGCATACTTGATCATGTGTCATACTTTCCAGGGCGCTGTCAGACGGACGAAAGGAAATTCATACTGCTTTATCAACATGCGTGATTTGAGAATGAAGATCCCAACAAGTTACTATGATATCATCCTATGCGTCATTGGATGCATGACAAAACTAAGGCAATTTGAAACAATTTAAATTCAAATAAAAAAAGCTTCATTTTTGGACATTTTTCAATTTAGTGTTGGCTAGAGGTTAAAAAGCAATTACAACAACAACATAACAGTTAACTTTCAAAGACACAATTGCACATATAGTTGACCTGCAATAGATAATGGAATTGTTGAGGTGACAGAAGTTATTAATTGTCCCCCGCCGCCGCGGGTATTATTCAGCTCCGTACGTCCGTCCATCCGTCCGTCCGTCCGTCTGTCCGTCCCGTTTCTTGTTTCTTGTTACCACGATATCATATCATGAACCGATTCACCCAGAGTCTACAAATTTGGTACCAGTAATCATTAGGGAAACACCCATACACCAGTCGATTTGGGTGACCTTGACCTAATTTTCAAGGTCAATACGAGACTTAAACTTTTGGGGATAAAATCTGGTTACCACTATATCTCATGAACCGCTGCACCTAGGGTCTTCAAATTTAGTATCCGTCTTCATTACTGGAATACGCAGACACCAGTTGATATGAACTCATTTCCAAGGTCACTACGAGACTTTGCTCACCTTTTAAAACGTTCTTAGCCTGATATTATAACAATTGAATCAAACATGTAATGGTCATTACTCGGTACAAGCTGTGTGTCCATCCTTTTAGCTCATTTCTTAATTGTGACGGGGGACATGGTCACGTTTGTGACAATTACGTGTTGTCAGTTGTGTTACATTTAAAGCTATACGTCAGATAACAAAATGTCTTCTTTAAAGTATATGAACACTTATCTAGGCCTGTGTACACATATGGCGATCGATGTGCCGGTGGGTACATGCATGCTGACTAAATGGTTACATTCATATAAAGAAATATTAGCCTGCATGTCAAATCATTGCAAGAAACGTTATGGAGAGATGATGTTACTGTGATATGTTATAGGCCTTGCCTTGTATTCATGTTGAACTATATTAGGTTTTCGAATTATTAACAAAGCTGATGAAGGGATGTATCGATCTATTAACTTTAATTTGTCTCAAAATTCTATTTTTTTCTAAAATCAAATGTATGGCTAAAACAAATATTATAGAGGATGTATTTTTAAGGAAAGATTACTTGCTGTTGACCTGTTGAAGTTAATTTGGCTAAATGAAGAAAATGATTTGCTAATTTTCTAATAAATAAAGGTAAAACAAGTATTTAATGCACATCCAGCCATTGGCCCTCTTCAGTTGACAAATTACACCTAAATTAACAAGTATCAAAACATTTCAGGAAATTGGTTTTGCACAACTCCAACTTGCCACCATCTTAAACCCGAACGGGAAAACGTATCGTAAGCCGAATCGAATCGATTGTGCAACACGGTTCACATCCTGGGATGTTGCTGCATTCGGGTTACCGGGAACTGACCCGGTCTGCAAAACGAGTGTGCCCATTGTTGTCGAGCAGTGTAACCCTACCAGAGAAGCATGAGTTATATGAAGCTGTACAAGATTTTGATGAAGTTTTCTTTAACATCATTTTATTACCAAGCATAGCTCATGTTGCGTGTCATAATTGTTTATTTGATATATCTGCTTTCAAAAACGACCTAGATAATGGGATATTCAAGAGCGAAACAGTCATCGCAATAAACATCTTGTAACTGAACATGTCTCGGTAATGCTCATTTCATAGAGATTTATAACTCTAGATGACAGAAATGATATGGAGTATTTGGTAGGATATGACTATATGTGTACAACACCTATTCGCTTTCACCCCAATTATTAACTTGTATAACAAAACTTGTTTTATGATTAAAGTAAGTAGCTCCTATTTATCAACATTCTGATTTAATAACGTTTTGAAGATAAGCACATATGTGTATAACCGGCACATCCACTAATCCAGTAAGTAATGTAAGGCCTAAGGTGGAACATTTAACTTAATCGACAAAACTATCATATCAAGATTGGTTACATTAATATTTATTCTCACTGAAACGTAAACGGATGAAAACAGTTGCGAAGATAAAAGTATATATTCACTTTTCGTTTGGGTACGGAAGAGCTAGTAAGTATGATTGAATCTTTAGAAACGTGTCTAAAACAGTCTATCCATTGTTATCACTTGTACAACCATTTATGTCATTGTTACCGTATATTGTTGTATTTGTTATCTCTTTATCATACTAACATGTATCCTTTATATAATCTCCTGTTTCACCATTTCTTCCATATGCTTGATAACGGTATAAGGATCTATACCGAAACGTCACTATTGTTAATAAAGAAGTTGATCATCCATAAAATATTTGTCTTCTTTATCCATTGTTGTATAACACTGTATTTTACTAGATGATCATGGTAAACATGGTCAATATTTTCTTGAAAAAGAAGCGCATACATATTTCATTACTTCAGAATAAACCGTTAATGAATGTTGTTCAATGATAGGTTGAAAGGAAAAAACGGTTTATTGTTTTTTTTTATTAAATTACATGTATATATACACGTGCTATCAATCTAAACGTAATTTCTTAGAATCAGTAGCTGTTTTTTAAAACAATATTTCAAGATATAGATCTTTATAAATCATCACTGTATGTTTGTATATATAGATATATGTTCTTTTTCATTGCTTGAATTTCATTTACATATTTTCTTTAAAACTAGCTAGAATGAAGGTTATTAAAAGAATATAATTATAGAATTTTAGAAAATTAAAGAAATTAACATAGTTTACTAATTAACATAGTTTACTAATTAAAAAGAACACTTTTCTTGAACACCCCTGGGTTTTAACTATCTTCTTTAAAAGTAGGTTTAAATTCTACTTTGGATATTTTGCAATTCATGATTTCTCTCGGGATTGTTGGTATGACGTCAAATCTCTTGAGTTGAACCAACAACCAGTAATGTTTCCAACGAGAGAGGCAATTTAAATAAGTGTTTAGGTTTGAGTGCTAACCGTTAAATGTCTTTTCAGCTATTTAAATGACTGACTGACAATGTGAATAAATCACCAAAAAATGAATATCTACAAAATAATCACATGTATAATATGTATTTGCTATTCGATGTTTCTTCGCTGCCGTAAACATAGTTCTTATCATTTAAGCTTGTACGAGAAAAACACATCCTCTAATTTAAATAACACTTGATACATTCCTGAAGCAAACATAAATGCTGATTATTCTGATTATTCATGTTCATTATTGCAATGTTATTATAAATAAATTAAGATTTAGAAGATTTAGATCGTCAATGAAAAAGCATTGACATTTACACAAACTCCAAAAATAATTATGCATCCGGCTAGAAGTATTTCACCTCTTTTCATCCTGAGTAATATTATCCATATGATAAAATTAATCACGAGTCTTACTGGACCCACACACTGACACTCCTTATAGTTATCAAAAAATCATTCTTAAAATGTTTATATCACAAGGTTATTCGACTCAAAACAGGAAGACCGGACAATTCAGGAAGCCTATCAAGTTGTCTTTATGTTGCACTGTCCAGTTGAAATGAAGATGTCTTCCTTCTTCTGGATTACAATGAATCAATTGAAGTTATTTCATTCCTGAAACATCGATGTCTTCCTTCTTCTGGATTACAATGAATCAATTGAAGTTATTTCATTCCTGAAACATCAACATTCTCCCAAGAGACAAACCGTGCTAAAGGTTTACTAAAAGCTTTTGTCTTTCAAAGGAATGTCACCTCTGATTAAAGTCTCGATGTTTTAAAACAAAGGTCTAAGTCGATATAGGCATGTTGACCTAACCAAATACCAGCGAAAGCTTGTTTACAGTCAAATTAAAGGCACATCGTGTTTGAACAGTATATTTATTGTATAACAAAAAGATGGCTGTTCTAGAATCACATCAGAAATCAAATTAATTTAAAGCGTAAATTTGACCCATATGTACTAAAGTCCAACAGAAACGATAGAGTTGTTTTCCAAAAAGCAGTGTCTACAACCTTCTCGCCAAAGTGTAAGCATGTTGTAGGCTGAGAACCAGATGACAGATGACAAGCTATTTTAAAACTATTTTCGTTACCCATTTTTGGAAACAAGATACGTTGGACAAAAGTTTCCTCTTTTCATGTATAGTCCTCATTGTATGCTACTTAAATTAATGAAAACCTATGAGATTAATAACTCATTTATTGCATAGATATAGATATATTGATGGGTAGGTGGCATACACAAGTTGAGGACTGTCAAAATGTGCGCGATATAGCCTTTCAAGAAGCATCATATTGCACTATATTGGAACTATCGATGTCTGTTGATGAACATGTGGTCGTATTAAAGATAATTGTTGCCGTTTCAAATCTCTTTGTGTGCAAAGTAACGTAAATTCATTTACATTTCTTCATGTTGTAGGGTGACGTGATTCGGGTTAAACAAGTTCACTGATGTGCACATTCCACCTGAAGGAGTGAGTATATATTCCGAAACGTCGTGTATTTTCACATTATCGAAGTTGTTATCAAGAAAATCTTCCTGTCGTTATATAGAAACAGTTAGTTATCTTATAATGCCATTGTCCTCTACATTGGAGTAAAACTTTTGATCTACAACTAAACTAGTAGCGCTGCACTGAATTTAAATGTAGCATTGCATCCGACTTATCGAACGTAGAATAGTTGACTACCCTTCGAAACAGGACATATTGTTACGAAGTAGAAGGCTCTAACCAATGCATTGTCCTGCCCCTTCAACTATCTGACCATTGTAAATGTACTGTTCAGTATGTCCTTGCAACATTAAGTGTACTAACAACTAAAATGAGGAAAAATCTAAATAATTTATAAATGTTGATGAGAGCATTGTTAATGAATTTGATTTACCATATCATACTCCTTGGAATCTTTTTGAGCAGAGTTCGGAGTTTTCCTATTTTGTGTTATTCCTTTCACTTGAAATAAGTACTGATCAGGCAGCCATCTTTTGAACCGCCTCATTACTCGATTTCCGCTTTGAATCTAAGGTTTCCTATATGTTTTGGTAAGTCTTCATGGAGGCAGTTGTGTACCATTCTTGAGAAAATGTGTGATGATATAGACCACCTGTACACTAATGAAATATCATTTCACGTACAAGTGCGTGTTTTATATGTGTTCATAGTGAGTAAACCCAACTCTTCTTAACTGCATGGACTAAAAGTGCACTATTTTATGAGTATTTCACATTTCGAAACGTTCGTTATTGCATTCGCTGCACGTTTGATTAAGCTTGTTCCATTACAGGACCACTGTTGTGACTCAATTCACCCGTGGAAGAGGAATATCTGTTTAGGATATAGTCAGAAAAGTCGCCATTAGTTTGTCCGTTTATTTTAACTTAAAATAAAGTACTTTCAAACTGGTACTACATCTCAGGGCCTTAATTACGATGAATTCCTGCCCAAACACACCAAATTTAGAGCAAATATGTTTTTCTGTTTTAATGGCTCATTAATTGTTGTTTACTGAATTAATTTTTTTTACCACAAAACATTGGTAACTGTCTTATTAGTTGTTCATTAACAGTTGAAAAATATTTCAGGGTATGGGCACATCATTTGGCACAATATACTGGCAATATGTCCATGAAGGACATTGGAAATAAAGAAGTTTGCAAGTATGGCAAACTACTTTGCCAAATGCCTAAATTTGATAATTTATGTATAGTCACACTTTTCCTGGAATTATTATGGCACACTTGGTCTGTATTCTCAATTTACAACATACATATTTTCGTATTGGAATAAATTCACTATGCTGATATCAGGAGTATGATAAATTCAGTGTACAAGAAACCTCAGGGGCCTTTTTATAACGTAAATATACTTTTTTTTATAAAGCTCTGTTAGTTGAGAAATATTTGGTTAACTTATCAAATACCCCTAATTTTTTTTATATTTATATATATTATTACTGAGGTTTAATGCTAATGTATAAAAATTTTCCTCTTTATAAACATATATTTTGAAAAACAGTTTTTATGTGAAAAGTACATATTGTCGATAAGATTGTTCTGTCCAAATAACTGGGTTTGCATTTGTTTCCCTATGGCATTCCTTCACATCATGACATTTTGTTAAGTTCTAAAAACTATAATGATGTACTCTTTTTTATTCAGATGCATTTTGTGAAGCATTTTTTCACGTTCACGTTGACATTTGTATAATACATTGTATCAATATTCCTGATTGATAAAACTGTCATTGTGCTTTCCACTGTAATGGCTTACCTAAATGCATGTATAGAATTTATGAAAACCGTCTAAGGAGATAACTTTGTTGTTGACCATGCCAATTGCAGAGGAAACACATTTTTAAAATATTTTAAAAAGATAAGAGCATATTTGTAAATATAAAAAAGAAGCTTCTATCATTAACGAATTACATTTAAAAAAAACTAAATCAATTATCTGCTGACATTCAAATTCATTGAACATATTATACAACTGTATCTCGAAATTAAAAGCAACCTCTGCTACCCGTTTGAATGTCTTTTGATCTACTTTGTCATCTCGTTAACAGGGCAAAACAATAAAACCCTACTGTTCGTTCCATTATGGATACATACTTACATAATTGTATATTCTACAAGCACTTCCAGCGGAGATAATTCCGCACTTTAATATAGCAAAAGTTTGAGCAAGAACTGACTCTCTGACTTTGTGCACCATGTATGGTTTTCTGTAGAGAATTTGAATTTAATTAATAAACTTCTGTGATGCAGTCGTTTTCAAGAAATATTTTATTACATAATCTTGAGTGAAATACTTGGTTCCATCAGAGACATAAACCATCTATCATGCTACATTGGCGATAGCATTTATCACCACTCTACTGACTGGTGAAAAACTTTATCAGCACACACGTGACGTGATGTCATTAGGAACGTGTTTTGACGTCATATTGTCGGCTTGCGAGGGCAGCACATGTAACGTTGACCTCACTCCATTTCAACATTAAACACAGAAACATTGACAAAATAAATAGAATATTTGTTTTCCTTCTCAAATATCATGTTAAATTCCATCTCGTGAGGTATAAAAGTTGATATTTCTGTAACTGTAACTATTACATGTAACTGTAACATGTGCAAATCATTGAAAGTCTCTGCGTTCACAATTTCGAAAACTATTTTCTTTTGAGAACGTCCTCATCAAAGTCTCAAATAATCGATCGACTGGGTCAAACAGTATTGACATATGATATTCATGTAGTGTTCTTATAAATATTTTTTCATCACATCCACGAGGTTCAACATATTGTAAATTTAAAGAAAATATGCCACTGTGCAAGGACTTTAACAAAGTAGCTGGCCATCACATATTGCTTTGAGGAATAAGAAATATACAAACAAGTCTTTTGATAATACTTTTCAGGGCACTTGAAGTAATGTCACTGACATCAACGAAACAAAACAAAAGTTGTTTTTCTTTTAAAACATTTAAAAACCTAAGGAATGCCTTTGTAGATAGAAAACATTTGAATATTCCAAAACATTGAAGTGACATGTTTTTAACCATATTTTATTTAATATACATATAGAGTTAAAAATAGCTCACTCTACTTGCATATTCAACCCCAAATTGTCTTATCCATACCCATGTCCTGAAATTGCACGTCCAATTTACATGTGTACTAGTTATTAGACCTATCAAACACTATCAAGCCAAATCTGTCTATGAATCTTTGAAAAAGTTTCAGATTATGTTTGACTTATTGGTGCGCAGAAGCAGCAGTCAATGTCTGTTTATTGATTTATACAATCACGACTTTTCACATTTATATTGTCACTATACAGAATCAGTAAGCATTCAATTGATAATGTACCGCAATATAAGTTTCTAATTTGCGCGCAACAGTAGCAGTCTTTGTCTGGCTTTTGATAAAAACAATTACGACGTTTCACCTTTATATTGTCACTATACAGTATCGGTTAATATAGAATGGATGATGTTCGGCAAAAGTCAGTTATTCCTGATAAAAAAACAACATCACCATTGATAACATTTGGCACATACTCTAACAACGCACTCTACGTCACTTTAACCGAGTTGTTCTATCCAAATCGACTTTCACCTTTTTACACAAATAACATATTGTTGATGTCGATAAGAAAATTAATAGGTCTCCAACATCAATAATATGAGAATGTTTTCCCATATCAGTTAACATATTCTTTTCCTTCATGTCAAAATTCATTCATAGATTACTCTCTCTTCAGAAACGCTCCTGAAAATGTCATATTAAATAGCGACAGTAAGTTAATTAGGGTCTATAAACATTTTATTACTGAAAATGTATCTTTGACGATATTTGTATTGAGATTTACAGCCCTGCTGTTCCAGATGATAATTAAGTGGCATCTTTAAGAAGCAATTCTGGCTACATGTGGGGAAACATTTACTGGGTCAGTGTAGCAGAATACTATATAATTATAAAAATACACTAAAAATTATATCTTTATTAAGAAAATATTTGTACAAATTTGCCAATAGACTTTCGCAGATATGTGCCTGGTAGCAATGTTTTATTGGGTTATTGTAAGGCAATGATATGAGGAGAATCGATAAGGTTAATTTTCACATTAGAACCAAAGCACATCGTAAGTTAACGAGACGCTTGTATCAGTGATGATGTTTTCATAGAGATTTACAGCTCTGGTACTCGATGCTTTGATTTATGATTTTTGGTATATTGAACCGTTATGAAGCGGATCTAGTTATTTTAGCAATCATATTTATATGGTCAGTGCATCAGAATTTCATTGACAAGTATTGATGGAACAAATAATACTGATAATAAGATCTTCTAACAACACAGTCAGTTTAATTCTTCAGCTTGTCTGGTTGTCAGGTTAACGAGCGTCTATAAAAAATCTCTTAACCCAATTGTATCTGTGATGATGTCTTCATAGGGATTCACATGTATTCTGCTACTCGATGACAAGATAATAATGAAGTGAAACCTTAACGAAGCGGATCGGGATATTTGTGGAACAACGGATATTTGGTCAGTGGTTCAGAATTCTATTTGCAGAGTTCCTGATAGAACAAAGTATTATGATATTAGGGTAGTCTTTCAAGTTGGTCAAAAGAATTTCACAGTTTGTGTGACTTCCGGGTTCAAGTTTACTGTTTCAGTCCAAGGCGATGATACGAAAGGGATCGAGGAAGGGAATTTAACATTAAAACCAATCCATACAGTACATTAAAGGATAGATGAAATGCATTTTTCTCAAGAATTACAGATGATTACCTCTACGTATATTGTATATCGGAATCAATTGAGCATAAAATCGAGACAATATACAGTTGCAATTGATAATTAAGACGATTTTAATTCACCCATTTTAACACTATCGCTATTTGTTCAGCGAATCCTTTTGAAAATGCTCACTGAGGCGTGACTGTGATAAGCGACAGGCGGGGCGGCTAGATAGCTCCTCCGCCGGTGTCTAGTTAATTAATTAATGATGATTATCACTGACGCTAAATGAATTTATGAGGTGTATTACATCGCCAAAAAGACATGTTTATGTAATAATTGTGTAATTGTCATCTGCGGAATTACCTAGTTGGAAATCTAAACATTCGATATATGGGAAATTTAAGTTGGTTTATTGAAGGTTTCTTTGTGAAATTAACAATCAAAATGTTGCGAAATTACGTTGAATTGTGACTATCGCCGAAAATCAAACACATACGTCACAGAAGTCATCCCTTCACGGGTCACACCCCCGCAGACTTTCATTCTGGTCGCCGGGGCTTAATCAGGCGGTTTTTTAAAAAGCTGTATATAAGTAATTTATGGACCGATTTCAGAAATTTAAAATCGAGCAATTGTCAAATTGACATCCCATTTTAATGAATTCGATTTGGACCATATGTCATTTTATCTATCCTTTAATGAGAGTTTATTAAAATCTTGTAACTTAAAATGTATCTATGATGACGTCCCATAACTATTTACAGCTCTGCTATTCGATGACTAGATGATGATGAAATGGAGCCGTAATGAATCGGATCTTGTTGTTATAGAATACAAGGAAGCATAGTAAAACATATACTCATATCATGAATATATTTTTCAAATTAGTCAATACATTTTAGCGGCTTGTGAGATTATTAAAAAAACATTTACTGGGTCAGTGTAAACTAATGGCACGAAAATGATCGGAAGGAACACCAAGCTGCTAAGCTAATGAGAGTTTTTAAAAATATTGTAACTTAAAATGTATCTGTGATGACCATTTACAAAATTACGAAAAGATCGATTAAGGACAGAGTAAAACGACTAATTCAGTAAGTCAATGTCAGTTGACAGTTTGCAGATGACTCGTTGATAAAGATATGTAGTTAAAGAAGAAAAACGTATCTTGCTATTTGTGGAACAGGTTTACTGGGCAAATTAAGGCATTGAGACTTTACCAAATATTTTTAGCAGCAATGCTTGTGGCCTGTGTAAGAAAATATTAAAGAAAAATCATGTGAATAAGATGCAAGAAGTTTTGACGGTATTTTAGTACTTTGTTAACGCTTTCTGGTTCGCCGCAAAAAACAATAACTATGAAAATAATAAATGGTTACTAGGCATCAGTTCAAAAATATACTAGCTCTAAATACCATGGCATTCTTAACGTGAATTCATATACTGACTTTAAACTATGCCAGCTGGTGTTCCTCAACGCATTCAGTTCAATTCAAAATTTACTCAGCAAGCCCTAAATATAATAAATGAATACATTTTCCCTTAAACCTTGACATTGGAATCAGTTTAACTGTCTGTCAAGACCATAAATGTTAGAGATAAAATATATTTTATACCCATCCCAACTTCAATTCATCAGCATTAGTTGGATACCGATACCGAAAACCTGGTAAGTGGGATTGCATCGTCAGACACGTGGCTAACGTGCATAGTAACCATTAGGCGGACTCGTTTTCGGGCTAGGACCCGGTCCCGACACACTGTACACCTAGGCCGTGTTCAAGCGAGGTTTCAAAGTAATTTAAACCTCTCTTGAACGTGATTGCTCAATGTAGCGCTACGTAGCAAAGCGAGCGAACTTTGGGGTTTTGCACCGTGTCGTTGAGGAGAGAATGAGCGCTACTTGAGCGCTCTTTGAGCGTTACATTGAGCAATCAATGAGCGATTATAAGCGCTCGCCTTATGGAACGGAACCCTGATTGCGAAATAGGAAACGAGTGGATCGGCGATATCCAATATGGTGGATGTAGTCTGTGATTTTGTAGGTAGTAGGCTTTGGACAAGCTACTGGGTCATGACGACGACAATTTTGCATCACAGTATCTCTATCCCATTGGGTTGAGCCCTTAGATTTACTACCTCTAAAATATGTAATAAAAGTCATGGGCCATATCACAATATATTTATATATATATATGTACATTTATATATATGAATTAAAACCAATTGTACTATTTTTGGATCTGTAGTTGCTTCGAAAATAAATTTGAAAAGTGTCAAGTGAGCCATCTAATTTAGTGCCTACAATTAATTTTCATGACAACACAATATTTCACCATGTTTTATTCTGTATCTCAAAACATAGTTTCTTTTAGCTGAAAATAATAAGAAAAAGACAATTTTGTTCCACGTTCCATTTATTTGCAATGCAGATTAAGAGAGGAACATATACATACTATTATATCGTACAGTGACGATACATTCAAGAGGTTTTCAGCATACTTGCTCATGTGTCATACTTTCCAGGGCGCTGCCAGACGGACGCAAGGAAATTCCTACTGCTTTATCAACATGCATGATTTGAGAATGAGATTCCAACAAGTTACTATGATATCATCCTTTGCATGACAAAACTCAAGCAAGCTCTTCTGTACACACGTGCCTTTTGTTTACATCTTTCACAGTAGTCAAGGATGTCTTTTTGAAACAATTTAAATTCAAATAAAAAAATACATTTTTGGACATTTTTAAATTTAGTGTTCGCTGGAGGTTAAACTGTAATTACAACAACAACATAACAGTTAACTTTCAAAGACACAATTGCACATATAGTTGACCTGCAATAGATAATTGAATTGTTGAGGTGACAGAAGTTATTAATTGTACCCCGCCGCCGCGGGTATTATTCAGCTCCGTCCGTCTGTCCGTTCATCCGTCCCGTTTCTTGCTACCACGATATCTCATGAACAAGTTCACCTAGAGTCTACAGATTTGGTACCAGTATTCATTAGGGTTATACCCAGACACCAGCCGATTTGGGTGACCTTGACCTAATTTTCAAGGTCAATACGAGACTTTTAAACTTTTGGGGATAAAATCTTGTTACCACTATATCTCATGAACCGCTGCACCTAGGGTCTTCAAATTTGGTATCAGTCTTCAATTTGGGAATACCAAGACACCAGTCGATTTGGGTGACCTTGACCTCATTTTCAAAGTCACTACGAGACTGCATTTTTGGGGGAAAACTCTTGTTACCACGATATTTCATGAACTGCTGGACCTAGAGTCTTCAAATTTTGTACCAGTCTTCATTACTGCAATACGCAGAACCAGTTGATATAGGTGACCTTGAACTCATTTCCAAGGGCACTACGAGACTTTGATCACCTTTTAAAACGTTCTTAGCCTGATATTATAACAATTGAATCAAACATGTAATGGTCATTACTCGGTACAAGCTGTGTGTCCATGCTTTTAGCTCATTTCTTAATTGCGACGGGGGACATGGTCACGTTTGTGACAATTACTTGTTGTCAGTTGTGTTACATTTAAAGCTATACGTCAGATAACAAAATGTCTTCTTTCAAGTATATGAACACTTATCTAGGCATGTGTACACATATGGCGACCGATGTGCCGGTGGGTACATGCATGCTCACTAAATGGTTACATTCATATAAAGAAATATTAGCCTGCATGTCAAATCATTGCAAGAAACGTTATGGAGAGATGATGTTACTGTGATATGTTATAGGCCTTGCCTTGTATTCATGTTAAAATATATTAGGTTTTCTAATTATTAACAAAGCTGATGAAGGGATCTATCGATCTATTAACGTTAATTTCTCTCAAAATTCTTTTTTTTTCTAAAATCAAATGTATGGCTTAAACAAATATTATAGAGGATGCATTTTTAAGGAAAGATTACTTGCTGTTGACCTGTTGAAGTAAATTTGCCTAAATGAAGAAAATGATTTGCTAATTTCTAATAGATAAAGGTAAAACAAGTATTTAATGCACATCCAGACATTGGCCCTCTTCAGTTGACAAATTAGACCTAAATTAACAATTATCGAAACATTTCAGGAAATTGGTTTTGCACAACTCCAACTTGCCGCCATCTTAAACCCGAACGGGAAAACGTATCGTAAGCCGAATCGAATCGATTGTGCAACACGGTTTACATCCTGGGATGTTGCTGCATTCGGGTTACCGGGAACTGACCCGGTCTGCAAAATGAGTGTGCCCATTGTTGTCGAGCAGTGTACCCGACCAGAGAAGCATGAGTTATATGCAGCTGGACAAGATTTTGATGAAGTTTTCTTTAACATTATCAAGCATAGCTCATGTTGCGTGTTATAATTGTTTATTTAATATATCTGCTTTCAAAAACGACCTAGATAATGGGATATTCAAGAGCGAAACAGTCATCGCTGTAAGTTAACGAGAGTCAATAAACATCTTGTAACTGAACATGTCTCGGTAATGCTCATTTCATAGAGATTTATAACTCTAGATGACAGAAATGATATGGAGTATTTGGTAGGATATGACTATATGTGTACAACACCTATTCGCTTTCACCCCAATTATTAACTTGTATAACAAAACTTGTTTTATGATTAAATTAAGTAGCTCCTATTTATCAACATTCTGATTCAATAACGTTTTGAAGATAAGCACATAAGCGTACAACCGGCACATCCACTAATCCAGTAAGTAATGTAAGGCCTACGGTGGAACATTTAACTTAATCGACAAAACTATCATATTAAGATTGGTTACATTATTCTCACTGAAACGTAAACGGATGAAAACGGTTGCGAAGATAAAAGTATATATTCACTTTTCGTTTGGGTACGGAAGAGCTAGTAAGTATGATTGTATCTTTAGAAACGTGTCTAAAACAGTCTATCCATTGTTATCACTTGTACAACCATTTATGTCATTGTTACCTCATATTGTTGTATTTGTTATCTCTTTATCATACCAACATGTATCCTGTATATAATCTCCTGTTTCACCATTTCTTCCATATTCTTGATAACGGTATAAGGATCTATACCGAAACGTCGCTATTGTTAATAAAGAAGTTGATCATCCATAAAATATTTGTCTTCTTTATCCATCGTTGTATGGCACTGTATTTTACTAGATGATCATGGTTAACATGGTCAATATTTTCTTGAAAAAGAAGCGCATACATATTTCATTACTTCAGAATAAACAGTTAATGAATGTTGTTCAATGATAGGTTGAAAGGAAAAAAACGGTTTATTGTTTATATTAAATTACATATATATATATATACACGTACGTGCTATCAATCTAAACGTAATTTATTAGAATCAGTAGCTGTTTTTTAAAACAATATATTAAGATATAGATCTTTATAAATCATTGTATGTTTGTATATATAGATATATGTTCTTTTTCATTGCCTGAATTTCATTTACATATTTTCATTAAAACTAACTGGAATATAATAATAGAATTTTAGAAAATTAAAGAAATTAACATAGTTTACTAATTAACATAGTTTACTAATTACAAAGAACACTTTTCTTGAACACCCCTGGGTTTTAACTATCTTCTTTAAAATTAGATTTAAATTCTACTTTGGATGTTTTGCAATTCATGATTTCTCTCGAGATTGTTGGTATGACGTCAAATCTCTTGAGTTGAACGAACAACCAGTAACGTTTCCAACGAGAGAGGGAATTTAAATAAGTGTTTAGGAATGAGTGCTAACCGTTAAATGTCTTTTCAGCTATTTAACTTTGACTGAGCAATGTGAATAAATCACCAAAAAATGAATATCTAAAAAATAATATAACATGTATAATGTATTTGCTATCGATGTTTCTTCGCTGCCGTACACATGGTTCTTATCATTAAGCTTGTACGAGAAAAACACATTCTCTAATTTAAATAACACTTGATACATTCCTGAAGCAAACATAAATGTGGATTATTCTGATTATTCGTGTTCATTATTGCAATTTTATTGTAAATAAATTAGGATTTAGAAGTTATTGATGGAGGATCGTCAATGGAAAAGCATTGACATTTCCACAAACTCCAAAAATAATTATGCATCCGGCTAGAGGTATTCCACCTCTTCTCATCCTGTGTAATATTACCCCTATGATAAAATTAATCACGAGTCTTACTAGACCCAAACACTGACACTCCTTATAGTTATCACAAAATCATTCTTAAAAGGTTTATATCACAAGGTTATTCGACTCAACACAGGAAGACACAACCATCCAGGAAGCCTATTAACTTGTCTTTATGTTGCACTGTCCAGTTGAAATGAAGATGTCTTCCTTCTTTTGGAGTACAATGAATCATTAGAAGTTATTTCATTCTTAAAACATCATCATTCTCCCAAGAGACAAACCCTGCTAAAGGTTTACTAAAAGCTTTTGTCTTTCAAAGGAATGTCACCACTGATTAAACTCTCGATGTTTTAAAACAAAGGTCTAAGTCGATAAAGGCATGTTAACCTAACCAAATACCAGCGAAAGCTTGTTTACAGTCAAATTAAAGGCACCTCGTGTTTGAATGGTGTATTTCTATCAACTGAAAAGCATCAGGTAAGTGAAATTATCTCTTAATACATGGCCGTATCAAGCAAGGTAACCATTATATAATTCATTAAAGCTTCTTTGCATTTGATCAAGCCTGGCTCAATTAAAGGATCAATGATTTTAATCATAGGGCCTGTATAGCTCGTTTTTTTTCAAATTTGTTTTAATTTCCCATTAATAATTATTGTTTATGCCATCTAGTACTTTAGAGGGTAAACCATCTTATTACACACACCAATTATCCGTAGTGTTGAGTATAAAGCAAAAATTGCATGGCGGCCATTTTAATGTGAACATATTTCATTATTTAGAATTATAAAAACGATTCCCATGGCTTTAACTAACCATGTATGCTCAATTTATCGTGATTTTCTGAAGAGGGAGGTGTGTTGAACGACATTCTTTTTCAAATATATTTCATCAACTTATTTGAGCGAAAAAACGTGCTACTGCCCCTTTAAAGTGGATTTATGTGGACGATGTGTGGGCCAATGTTGACCTATATGTGCTTACGTCTAATATAGAGTTGTCTTTCGCCAAAATGTAATGATCTTGTAGACAGAACTTGGCCCTACAATCCAGATGGCAAACCATAATTCCCATTTTTGGAAACAGGACAAGCGATTTTTAGTCCTTGTTGTATGTTTTTTAAATTCATGAAAATATATAACGATTGATAACTCTTTCATTGCATAAATAGAAATCTTAATGGACGCAGAAAAAAAGTTGTAGTCATGTGTTTGAGCATATCTGTGCCATCCAAAGATAATTGTTGTCTTTCAGATCTCTCTAGTTAACATTTCGAAACTATCACTATTGCATTTGCTGTACGTTGGATTCAGCTTGTCTCATTGCAAGATCATTGTTGCGGTTCATCTCACACGTGGAAGAGGGGTAATCTGTTCAGGAAAGTCAGAAGGTCAGAAAAGTCGCACGGGACTCGATCAAGGCCACTTAATCTAACTTAAAACAAACTACTTTCAAACTATTACTGTTAGAGTAAATTCAAATTTATATTCAAGTGTTGTTTACTTATTCTTTGTTTTTATCTCAAAACATCGGTAATTCTTATACAGGTGTACATTAACAGTTAAATAATACTGTACAAAAACTCACGAAGGACACTAGCAAGAGAGAATACTCAAGTGTGTCAAACGACTTTTCCAAATGCATAAATTTGCCAATTTATGTATGGTCACTATTTCTCCTAGAATTATTATGGCAAACTGGTCTCTTATTCTCCATATGCATCATACATGTTTTCGTATTTGAACAAAGTTACAATGCTCATATCAAGAACAATAAATGCAGTGTACAAGATACACCAGGGGCCTTTGTAACATGCAGATTCTTCTGTAAAGTTCTGTTAAATGTATTAGATAATCAAATACCCCTCTTGGATGGATAAACACATCATAAATGATTTCATATTTATTTAGGTTCTACGCTATTGTGAAATGTTTTCTTCTTTAAAACAAATAATTTGATTAACTTTGAAAAACATTTCTAATGTGAAAAATACAGAGTGTCCATAGAAGTGTTTCGTCCACATAAATGGTTTTTTTTAGTTGCTTCCCTGTGGCATTCTCTCACATCGTGATATTTGTTCTTAAAATTGTGATGTGATTGTGTCATCTTTTTTTATTCAAATGCATTTTAAGAAGCATTCTTTCACGTTCACGTTGATATTTGTACAATTCATTACTACATCAGTGTTCTTTGTCCAAACTGTCATTAGGAATTCAACTGTAAGAACTTGCCTAAATGCGTGTATAGAATTGATTAACATCTGGCCGTTTTCCTTGTTAAATACCATGTTTAATCTCATCTTGTGTTGTAGAAAAAAGGTAATTCACTCGTATCTGCGCCACACCATTAACTGTAACAGATTTGGCAACTCAATGAATGTTTCTGCGTTCAAAATTTGTAAATCGTTTTCGTTTTAAAGTATTCCTCATCAAACTCTTCAATAAGTGATGGACTGGATCAAACAGTGGTTACATCTGATATCCATGTAGTGTTCTTGTAAGCATTTTCATCACATTCACAAGGTTCGGTTTAAACACATGTTATTCACAAAGAACCGGATTTGGTACAAGTTGACCAATTCAGAACATCCTCTCCTTGGTATGCACAATGTATAAAATATATAATAACATTCATTTTGAAAAAGACTGAACAGAAAAGAAAAAGAAATGTTCAACATATTCTCAATTTAAAGAAAATGTGCCACCTGTGGCCATCACATGTTCCTTTGAGGAAGAAGGAATATACAAGAAGTCTTTCGATAATCCTTTCCAGGGCATTTCACGTAATGCCACTGACATCAAAAGAAACATGAAGACATTTAAAGACGTGCCCTTGTAGATAGAAAATATAAAACTATTCTAAAACATTGAAGTAACATGTTTTTAATAAAATTGTATTTATACATTTCTTCATATATCAAACATCTCACTCGACTTATATATTCATCTCGAAATTGTACATGTCTTATCCATACACATATGCTGAAATTGCACGTCCAATTAATATTTGTCCTAGTTATTAGACCTATCAAACTCTATCAAGCCAAATCTGTCTTTGTCTCCTACATATGAGTTCCAAGTTTATGTTTGACTTGATGAGCACCAGCTGGTCGTCTGGGTTTTTTTTATTTTAAGGTTAGATGTCATATGCCATATGGTCACGTTCGGATTCATTAAAATGGGATTCAATTTGTCAATTGCTCGATTTAAATGATTTTTAATCAGCCCATAAATTACTTATATACGGCTTTTTAAAAGCCCCAACTAGGTAATTCCGCAGATGACAATTACATAATTATTGCATAAACATGTGTTTTTGGCGATCTAACACACCTCATAAAATCATCTTGCGGCAGTGATAATCATCATTATTTGATAAATGAGTCTCCACGAAGCGGGTCACAGACGACCCTCGTCTGTGGTTAATCACAGTCACGCCTCAAGGGTTGTTTTCAAAGCGGATCGCCGCGCTAATTGCGGCATTGTTAAAATGGGAAAATTAAAATCGTCTTAATAACCAATTGCAAGTTTATATTGTATTGGTGTTATGCTCAATTGATTCCGATAGATAATAAACGTATATACGTAGAGGTAATAATTTGTCATTCTGGAGAAAAATCCATTACACGGGATCTTTGAAAGAATCACGATATTTCACCTTACACTGTCACTATACATAATCGGTTAACATTTAATTGATAATGTTCAGGATGTCAGTTAGTCCTGATAAAAGATCCCCATTGATAACTTTTGACACATACCCTCATAACATATTCAGTGTCACTTTGTTGTTCCATCAAACTCGACTTTCACCCTTTTACACAAGTAACATAAAGTGCTAATGATGATAAGAATAGGTCTCCAACATCATTAATATGACAATGTGTTCCCTTATCAATTTGACATATTTCTTTCCTTCACATCATAATTAATTCCTGGATAAATCTTTATTCAGGAAACTATCTTCAAAATGTCACATTAAGTTAATTAGCGTCTATAAACATCTTGTTACTCAAATGTGTCTATGACGATATTCTTGTTAAAATTTATAGCGTTGCTGCTCTAGTTTGTGATAAGATTGAGCCTTTAAGAAGCGATTCTGTCAATTTGTGGTGAAAACGTTTAATGGGTCAGTGTAGCAGAATACTATTTAATTATAAAAAATACCCTACAAACTATATCTTTATTAAGAAAATATTTGTACAAATTTGCCAATAGACTTTCGCAGATTATGTGCCTGGTAGCAATGTTTTATTGGGTTATTGTAAGGCAATGATATGAGGAGAATCGATAAGGTTAATTTTTACATTAGAACGAAAGCACATCGTAAGTTAATGAGAGTCGTGTAACTCAAGATGTATCAGTGATGATGTTTTCATAGAGATTTACAGCTCTGGTACTCGATGACCAGATGATGATTAAATTGAACCGTTATTAAGCGGATCCAGTTATTTGAGGAATCATATTTATATGGTCAGTGTATCAGAATTCTATTGGCTTAAAGGAGCTGAAGCACGTTTTTTGCAAAAGAATTGTCGTCAACTTTTCCATTTATAATGATAGTTTATGTCATATATATAAGAGACGGACAGGCAGTCAGGATATGTAGAAAAGAATTCAGAGAAAACTTTAGTTTGAGAAATGTACGAGTAGATATGTACAAATTCTGATTTTCACAAATTGAGAGACCTGCATTGCAATGTAAAAGAAGACTAATATTAATTAAAGCTGTTTCTGACAATATTATCTAATGAAATAAACATATTTTGTCTTTGAGTAATATACAAAAAGGACATTCAAGGAAGTAATGAAATACATGTTCACAGTTGTGGCCACATTGACAACATGCATTTTTTATTACACTTATTTTAAATAAATCGTAATTAAGTGAGCTCTTCATATATCTTAGTCTTGTGTGTAGGTATTTAGTTTTCTAAGTCCGTAAGAAAAGTATACAGGTGCACATTTTACTTTGACTTGAATATTGGATTTAAATGAGGCAACAAAATCACAGTCTCTTATTGCTAAAGGGATATTGAGTACTTGAGCCGTGTATAAGGTTGGCTATAATTATTGAAATTTCTTAATCCATATCGTGTCATATTGCCCACTAAAGGCGGGAGTAAATCCTGAAGAAAAGCTGGCGCAAGGCCTTTCTGTATTTGATAAAATAATGTTAATTTACACCTCTTTATTCTTTCTGAAAGAAAATCCCACCCTGTTCGTAGTATAAAGAAGTCGCAGAGGCATATCTTGGAAGACCAGTTACTATTCGGGCCGCTTCAAGTTGAACTTTTTCTAATTTGTCAGCTTGTTCAATCAAACATCCATCCCATACTTCACATGCATACTCAAAGTGTGGTCTTATAAAAACAGTATATATTTTAGATAGTGTTGTTCTATTAAGTAGAAACTTTAATTTCCGAAATGCTCCTATCATTTTAGAGGTCTTTTTGACAATGTGTTCAATATGATGGTGCCAACTCCCATTAGATGAAAATGTTAAACCCAAATGCTTATGACAATTAACTGTTTTAATACCGCAGCCGTCAAAGTTCAAGTTAATGTCTTGATCGTTATCTTTCAATGTAAATAGCATGATAGAATACAGGGAAACATGGTACAAAACTTACTGATATCAAGAACACATCTTTCAAATTAGTCAGTAGAGTTTCGCGGCTTGTGTGATTCTTAACAACAATTACTGGGTCAGTGTAAGCTCAATGACATAGAAAGGATCAAAAGGAAGCTATACTATTAATTTTACATTAGAGCCAAACCATTTAGTAAGTTAAAGATATTCTTTTAAAAATCTTGTTACTCAAACTGTATCGGTGACGACCATTTATTGGGTCACTGCAAGGCAAAATAACGAAAAGGATCGATTAAGGACAATTTACATTAAGAGTAAAACGACTCATTCAGTAAATCAATGTCAGTTTACAGCTCTTAATGTGTATACCATTAAGATGTACAGCTCGATAAAGTTGATAAAGAAGCGTAGTTAAAGAAGAAAAACGGATCTTGCTATTTTGAACAGGTTTATTGGGTCAATGTAACACATTACAAGAAGGAAACTCTATAAAGAAGCACGGCATATACACAAAAGTAAAATGTATATAAGGTATTTAGAATTTACTCAATACTCATAGCAGCAATGCTTGTGAGAAATGCAGTATTCAATGGCCAGTGTAAGAACATATAAAGAAAACATCATGTGAATAAGATACAGGGAGTTTGACTTTGTTTTAGTTCTTTGTTAACACTTTCTGGATATACGCGAAAAACAATAATTATGAAAATAATGAATCGTTCAATTTACTAGGCACCAGTTCACGGATACACTAGTTCTAACTACCAAAGCCTTTTTAACGTGAATCCATATACTGATGTTTTTCTCAACACATTCAGTTTCAATTCAAAATTTACTCGCTTTCAATCCAGTATAACATACAGTTAAGTTCCAAATACAATAAGGTTATCTTCTTAATCTAGTTTACATAATTTACATATTCGAGGATCTCTAATAACTTTATGATATCTTCCAAGGTCATATCACGACGTTATTTTTTTTTTAAAAACCAGCAAGCGCTTAATACAATAAACTAACACATTTCCCCTTAAACTGTGTTGTCCCATACATCCCGGCTCGATCATTGAGATCAGAGTCCCAGTCCCTTCTGACTGTGCCTCTTACAAGAACAGTTACGTATGGACAGAAGTCCTTTTCCCACGTAGCTGCAACAGAGTGGAATCGATTGCCAATAGACGTCAAATCTTGTGACACTTTAAACCTGTTTAAATCAAAGTTGAAAACACACCTGTATCAGCAAGCATTCTGTGATGAGTGAATCAAATTGACTTGTGCGCTTAGAGCATGAACTATTCATGGATTCATGCGCGATATAAATGAACTATTATTATTATTTATTAAAATTTCACACCTCGCTTAACTTGACATTGGAATCAGTTTAATTGTCTGTCAATATCTGTACTGTTAGAGATACCGATACCGAAAACCTGGTAAGTGTGATTGCATCGACAGTCACGTGGCTAACGCGCATAGTAACAGTTGTAGTAGAGCAGTACTAGTGTACCCTACCAGACAAGCATGGGTTATTAGCAGCTGGACACGATTTTAATGAGCTATTATGTTAACATGCTTTTGTTAAACTAGCATAGTCGATGCTACATGTCGTAATTGTTTATTGAATATATCTGCTTTCGAGAACGATCTAGATAATGAGATATTCAAGAGCGAAACGGTCATCGCTGTAAGTTAACGAGAGTCAATAAACATCCTGTAACTGAACATGTCCCCGTAATGCTCTTTTCATAGAGATTCATAACTCTGCTAGGTTCATATCAAATTATTAACTCGTATAATAAAACTCGTTTTACAATTCAGATTGTACATCCTATTTATCAGCACTCTGAATCAATAATGTGTTGCAGATAAGAACACATGTGTATAACCGGCACATCCACTAATCCAGTAAGTAATTTAAGTAAATACCATATGGCCTAAGGTGGAACATTTAACTTAATCAACAAAATTATTATATCCAGATTGTTTACATACCATGTAACATAAACCGATGAAAGCAGTAGCGAAGACATGTGTAGGGCATGTTAAGAGCTAGTAAGTACGAATGCATCTCCAGAAAGGTGTCTACAATAGTCTAGTACCCATTTTGTCTAGGACAGTATTTTGCCAGATGATCACAGTTAACTTGTCAATATGTTTTTTTCAAAAGAAACGCATACATATTCAATTACTTTAGAATGAACAGTTAATGAACAATGAGTTTTGTACGATGATTTTTTTTATAGGAAAATACGGTTAGATGTTAACTAAATTAAATTGCATGTAGATACACATGTTATCAATCTGAACGTTTTTTAGAACCAGTTGCTTTTTTTTTTAAATGCCTCTCCAAGAAATACAAATCTTTATAAATCATCACTGTATGTTTATATATAAACATATGTTATTTTTCATTGTTTGAATTTCATGTACATATATTCATTAACATTAACTGAAATGTAGGTTATTTAAAAATATATATTCGTTATCAAATAATAGAATTTCAGAAAATTAAGGAAATTAACATGTGTGCACTTATAACATATTTTACTAATTACAAGGTGCACTTTTCCTGAACACCCCTGGGTAATAACTATCTTCTTTAAAATTAGATTTAAATTCTTCTTTGGATTTTTTGTAAATCATGATTTCCCTTGGGATTGTTCCTATGACGTCAAATCTCTGGAGTTGAACCAATAACCTAGCTATAGACATAACGTTTCCTACGAGAAAAGCAATTTAAATAAGTGTTTAGCGCCTAAGTGTTAACCGTCAAATGTCTATTCAGCTATTCACCCGATTTTTCCACAGAACATCAAGTCAAAGATCTGTTCACCTGAAGTTTTCACATTATTTCTCGCTCCTGAGATAGTTGTTTCAAAATCTCTTTAGAGGAATAAGATAAGTAAAGTTAAGAATTCAATATATGTTATTCATAAATTGAAAATTGCACGAAACGACAAACTCAACTGAGCAAAGTGAATTAATCACTAGCAAATAAATATCTACAAAATAATTACATTCATACTGTAATTGATATTCCGTGTCTCGTTGCCCAACACAAAGTCTTTATCATTAAGTTTACACATTCTCTAATTCAAATAACCCTTGATCCTTTCCTGAAGAGAACAGAAATGTGAATTATTCTGATTATTCATGTACATTATTGCAATGTTATTGTATATAAATTAGGATTTACAAGTTATTGATGGAGGATCGTCAATCAATAATCATTGAAATTTACACACACTCAATATAATAATCAAAACTTAAATATCTGAAGAAATAATCATAAATTACATGAAATGACAAATTCAATAGTTGTGAATGAATTAATTTACTTACAAGTCAAAGTTGTTCAGATTATTTTCAGCTTTTTCACAAATTTCCATTAAGAATTGAGTGCAAATTTGAGTAAGTTGAGAACATTCAATGAGACATTAAATAAAAGGAGAAGGCACTAAAACTAAGGTTAATGAGTGTCTTGTAATGTCTTGCACGTGTCTCTGATTGCTCCAGTAGTCCTCCATGACAGTTCTAGGAAGATTTGACATGGCGCTTTA
Organism: Gibbula magus; assembly: GCA_936450465.1. Lineage (NCBI taxonomy): Eukaryota > Metazoa > Mollusca > Gastropoda > Trochida > Trochidae > Gibbula > Gibbula magus. Next base: position 7,044,297 of record OW388306.1, read on the forward strand.
CATTGATACCCTGATGCATAGCTTCCTCAAAAGTAAGACACGATTCTGCTCTGAGATACCTGAGCATCTGAAAATATCAGCCTCTGAAAATATGAGCATCTGGGCATATGAGCATCGGAGCATATAGTAATGATCAATACAATTAGTATTTATATAGCGCCTTTTGCAACATATTTGCTCATACATTTAAGCAAAGGCAGGGTGAGTTTTGAGGACACGTTTGAATATTTCAAGGTCTTCAATGTTTTGAATATTGACGGTAGGTTGTTTACAGATAGCCCTGTCACTGAAGTTCGTTTTATTTGTCAGTGGAATGTCTGGCACTCATAATGAGTTGGGTCTCCGTAGTCGTCTTGGATGGTACCCTCTGATCAAGTCAGTGATGTACACAGGAGCCAGTTGATGGAGTGACTTGAAGAGATCTTTAATATCTGAGTTTTCTGAGAAAATGAACGAATCTTCAATAATTGAAATTATGTATTAGCTTTACTTTCTTAATTGCCACTACTGTGAAATATTCGCCGTGTTTATATGTATATTTCTAAAGGAAGATACTTGGACATACCTGAAAGGAATAAATAAAAAAGTGATTCATTGATCACGAATCGGCACACGTGTCTGTGTTTGCACCTGCCAAGACTAGAAACAGTTGATTGCCTGCTATCGTATCTGTGTTTGCACCTGCCAAGACTAGAAACAGTTAATTGCCTGCTATCGTATCTGTGTTTGCACCTGCCAAGACTAGAAACAGTTGATTGCCTGCTATCGTATCTGTGTTTGCACCTGCCAAGACTAGAAACAGTTAATTGCCTGCTATCGTATCTGTGTTTGCACCTGCCAAGACTAGAAACAGTTAATTGCCTGCTATCGTATCTGTGTTTGCACCTGCCAAGACTAGAAACAGTTAATTGCCTGCTATCGTATCTGTGTTTGCACCTGCCAAGACTAGAAACAGTTAATTGCCTGCTATCGTATCTGTGTTTGAACCTGCCAAGACTAGAAACAGTTAATTGCCTGCTATCGTATCTGTGTTTGCACCTGCCAAGACTAGAAACAGTTAATTGCCTGCTATCGTATCTGTGTTTGCACCTGCCAAGACTAGAAACAGTTAATTGCCTGCTATCGTATCTGTGTTTGCACCTGCCAAGACTAGAAACAGTTAATTGCCTGCTATCGTATCTGTGTTTGCACCTGCCAAGACTAGAAACAGTTAATTGCCTGCTATCGTATCTGTGTTTGCACCTGCCAAGACTAGAAACAGTTAATTGCCTGCTATCGTATCTGTGTTTGCACCCGCCAAGACTAGAAACAGTTAATTGCCTGCTATCGTATCTGTGTTTGCACCCGCCAAGACTAGAAACAGTTAATTGCCTGCTATCGTATCTGTGTTTGCACCCGCCAAGACTAGAAACAGTTAATTGCCTGCTATCGTATCTGTGTTTGCACCCGCCAAGACTAGAAACAGTTAATTGCCTGCTATCGTATCTGTGTTTGCACCCGCCAAGACTAGAAACAGTTAATTGCCTGCTATCGTATCTGTGTTTGCACCCGCCAAGACTACAAACAGTTAATTGCCTGCTATCGTATCTGTGTTTGCACCCGCCAAGACTAGAAACAGTTAATTGCCTGCTATCGTATCTGTGTTTGCACCCGCCAAGACTACAAACAGTTAATTGCCTGCTATCGTATCTGTGTTTGCACCCGCCAAGACTAGAAACAGTTAATTGCCTGCTATCGTATCTGTGTTTGCACCCGCCAAGACTAGAAACAGTTAATTGCCTGCTATCGTATCTGTGTTTGCACCCGCCAAGACTAGAAACAGTTAATTGCCTGCTATCGTATCTGTGTTTGCACCCGCCAAGACTAGAAACAGTTAATTGCCTGCTATCGTATCTGTGTTTGCACCCGCCAAGACTAGAAACAGTTAATTGCCTGCTATCGTATCTGTGTTTGCACCCGCCAAGACTAGAAACAGTTAATTGCCTGCTATCGTATCTGTGTTGGCACCCGCCAAGACTAGAAACAGTTAATTGCCTGCTATCGTATCTGTGTTTGCACCCGCCAAGACTAGAAACAGTTAATTGCCTGCTATCGTATCTGTGTTTGCACCCGCCAAGACTAGAAACAGTTAATTGCCTGCTATCGTATCTGTGTTTGCACCCGCCAAGACTAGAAACAGTTAATTGCCTGCTATCGTATCTGTGTTTGCACCCGCCAAGACTAGAAACAGTTAATTGCCTGCTATCGTATCTGTGTTTGCACCCGCCAAGACTAGAAACAGTTAATTGCCTGCTATCGTATCTGTGTTTGCACCCGCCAAGACTAGAAACAGTTAATTGCCTGCTATCGTATCTGTGTTTGCACCCGCCAAGACTAGAAACAGTTAATTGCCTGCTATCGTATCTGTGTTTGCACCCGCCAAGACTAGAAACAGTTGATTGCCTGCTATCGTATCTGTGTTTGCACCCGCCAAGACTAGAAACAGTTGATTGCCTGCTATCGTATCTGTGTTTGCACCCGCCAAGACTAGAAACAGTTGATTGCCTGCTATCGTATCTGTGTTTGCACCCGCCAAGACTAGAAACAGTTGATTGCCTGCTATCGTATCTGTGTTTGCACCTGCCAAGACTAGAAACAGCTGATTGCCTGCTATCGTATCTGTGTTTGCACCTGCCAAGACTAGAAACAGCTGATTGCCTGCTATCGTATCTGTGTTTGCACCTGCCAAGACTAGAAACAGTTGATTGCCTGCTATCGTATCTGTGTTTGCACCTGCCAAGACTAGAAACAGTTGATTGCCTGCTATCGTATCTGTGTTTGCACCTGCCAAGACTAGAAACAGTTGATTGCCTGCTATCGTATCTGTGTTTGCACCTGCCAAGACTAGAAACAGTTGATTGCCTGCTATCGTATCTGTGTTTGCACCTGCCAAGACTAGAAACAGTTGATTGCCTGCTATCGTATCTGTGTTTGCACCTGCCAAGACTAGAAACAGTTGATTGCCTGCTATCGTATCTGTGTTTGCACCTGCCAAGACTAGAAACAGTTGATTGCCTGCTATCGTATCTGTGTTTGCACCTGCCAAGACTAGAAACAGTTGATTGCCTGCTATCGTATCTGTGTTTGCACCTGCAAAGACTAGAAACAGTTGATTGCCTGCTATCGTATCTGTGTTTGCACCTGCCAAGACTAGAAACAGTTAATTGCCTGCTATCGTATCTGTGTTTGCTCCTGCCAAGACTAGAAACAGTTAATTGCCTGCTATCGTATCTGTGTTTGAACCTGCCAAGACTAGAAACAGTTAATTGCCTGCTATCGTATCTGTGTTTGCACCTGCCAAGACTAGAAACAGTTAATTGCCTGCTATCGTATCAGTGTTTGCACCCGCCAAGACTAGAAACAGTTAATTGCCTGCTATCGTATCTGTGTTTGCACCTGCCAAGACTAGAAACAGTTGATTGCCTGCTATCGTATCTGTGTTTGCACCTGCCAAGACTAGAAACAGTTAATTGCCTGCTATCGTATCTGTGTTTGCACCTGCCAAGACTAGAAACAGTTAATTGCCTTCTATCGTATCTGTGTTTGCACCTGCCAAGACTAGAAACAGTTAATTGCCTGCTATCGTATCTGTGTTTGCACCTGCCAAGACTAGAAACAGTTAATTGCCTGCTATCGTATCTGTGTTTGCACCTGCCAAGACTAGAAACAGTTAATTGCCTGCTAACGTATCTGTGTTTGCACCCGCCAAGACTAGAAACAGTTAATTGCCTGCTATCGTATCTGTGTTTGCACCCGCCAAGACTAGAAACAGTTAATTGCCTGCTATCGTATCTGTGTTTGCACCCGCCAAGACTAGAAACAGTTAATTGCCTGCTATCGTATCTGTGTTTGCACCAGCCAAGACTAGAAACAGTTAATTGCCTGCTATCGTATCTGTGTTTGCACCCGCCAAGACTAGAAACAGTTAATTGCCTGCTATCGTATCTGTGTTTGCACCCGCCAAGACTAGAAACAGTTAATTGCCTGCTATCGTATCTGTGTTTGCACCCGCCAAGACTAGAAACAGTTAATTGCCTGCTATCGTATCTGTGTTTGCACCTGCCAAGACTAGAAACAGTTGATTGCCTGCTATCGTATCTGTGTTTGCACCTGCCAAGACTAGAAACAGTTGATTGCCTGCTATCGTATCTGTGTTTGCACCTGCCAAGACTAGAAACAGTTAATTGCCTTCTATCGTATCTGTGTTTGCACCTGCCAAGACTAGAAACAGTTAATTGCCTGCTATCGTATCTGTGTTTGCACCTGCCAAGACTAGAAACAGTTAATTGCCTGCTATCGTATCTATGTTTGCACCTGCCAAGACTAGAAACAGTTAATTGCCTGCTAACGTATCTGTGTTTGCACCCGCCAAGACTAGAAACAGTTAATTGCCTGCTATCGTATCTGTGTTTGCACCCGCCAAGACTAGAAACAGTTAATTGCCTGCTATCGTATCTGTGTTTGCACCCGCCAAGACTAGAAACAGTTAATTGCCTGCTATCGTATCTGTGTTTGCACCCGCCAAGACTAGAAACAGTTAATTGCCTGCTATCGTATCTGTGTTTGCACCCGCCAAGACTAGAAACAGTTAATTGCCTGCTATCGTATCTGTGTTTGCACCCGCCAAGACTAGAAACAGTTAATTGCCTGCTATTGTATCTGTGTTTGCACCCGCCAAGACTAGAAACAGTTAATTGCCTGCTATCGTATCTGTGTTTGCACCCGCCAAGACTAGAAACAGTTAATTGCCTGCTATCGTATCTGTGTTTGCACCTGCCAAGACTAGAAACAGTTAATTGCCTGCTATCGTATCTGTGTTTGCACCTGCCAAGACTAGAAACAGTTAATTGCCTGCTATCGTATCTGTGTTTGCACCTGCCAAGACTAGAAACAGTTAATTGCCTGCTATCGTATCTGTGTTTGCACCCGCCAAGACTAGAAACAGTTGATTGCCTGCTATCGTATCTGTGTTTGCACCTGCCAAGACTAGAAACAGTTAATTGCCTGCTATCGTATCTGTGTTTGCACCTGCCAAGACTAGAAACAGTTAATTGCCTGCTATCGTTGCAATTCTCTTTGAAGTATAATATACAGGTTCCACACATACTGACAAAACTGATCAAAAGCGGCAAGATGAAAGTGTAGCATTACCAGGTGTAAACTCACCTGCAATTAGCGTATTGATGTAGCAAAGCTTAAACAAGTGTTTGATTTGTACATATGTCCACAGGCTGGGGAGGAAATATAGATAAAGGTAGATATAGGTAATACACGATATGTAGTGTATTATAGATAAAGGTAGATATAGGTAATACACTGTATATAGTGTATTATAGATACAGGTAGATATAGGTAAAATACTATATATAGTGTATTACATATATCTACCTATATCTATATTTCCTCCCCAGCCTGTGCAGACGTCATACTATGTTTACGACACGAGTGCCTGAATATTAGTATTTCCCGATATTCAGGCACGATTGTCGTAAAGATAGGGTATGGCATAGACACGAATATAATATTCTGTTTATAACCGGAGCCGTGAAATTAATGAAACATCCACTTCCAACTATAGGCATTCAGAAAGCAACGTTATAAAAGAAGCGTGACCTTATAGCATTGTTAATGACATCACGTCACCATGACAAAGGGATATTTTGCCTTAGAGCATCTTATGAAAAAAATGAACCTCGATATGATTGCCCTCGTAGGTAATAAACTGAATGTACGGAACCATGTACATGTATATATTGTCATACTATGGACTCGACTTATCCCTGTATACATGTAGTTACTTTAACCTGTTAAATCGTTGACAATAACCAGATGATACACGTGAAGACATGGGACACCTTGAAACGTATCGTACACTTAGCATGGACACAATACAGTGACTACATGTATGTAGACTGTGATGGGGCACATCCAGATGATAATCAAAAACATCAACGTCCGTCTGATCACAGCATAAGATAAACAATTCATTGGGAACGTGTCCCGAAATCCTCTAGTTGTTTCTAATTCACAGCTTACAAGGTGCTGACCACAACAGAACTGTGTTCAGCTGGGTGGTTTCCATGATCCAGAGATTGAATGCGCTGAACGGCGGGTCCGCTGGATTGATTGAGCCAAACTAAATTAACGAATTCATTGTCTATTCCAATAATCATTAACATTACGTTAGCATTATTGAACCATTGTCATCTTCATCCTTTCTATTGTTCGTGTTTGTCCTTTTTTTGTACTCTGGAAGATCACATGTGGAAGTGTGACCTTGAGACAGTCAATAGAACAACGAATAGTGTCTGCAAAGTACTAAGTGGTTCATCCTTCCAAGGCAATAATTATTTAACCACAGGAAATGAGAATATATCATGTTGTGTTGGAGCAGAGGAAATCAATTGATTTACTAGAAATTTGATATATAAAATTCACATAAGATTGAGAAAGCACTCATAATCTCCTGACGCTAATTGCCTATTTGAACTGCATCTAATTGCACCTTTAAATGCAATAGCAGGTGTTATTTCCTCTTGGTAATAATTATAAGAGTTGCATCCAAATATCCACTAACGTACATTAAGTGCAACGTTTGGGCCAAATTGACCTGTAAGGCCATTTGACCCGGCAATGAAACTGACGATTAATAAAGCATTAACACACAAAACGATTGAAATGCTTTATTCCATCATATTTGCTTGTGTTCTTGATAAAAAAAAATAATATGGATGGATCTTTGGATTTCACTAACCATAAAACTGATCTCTTGAAGAAGATGTTTGATTTAGACACTAAAACCTCGCGAATATATTTACAGTTATCTCTTCACATTCAAATGAAAGACAGCTGCTTGGCAATTGTTAGAATATGTAACATCGCTATATTTGGAACCATGCTATCTCCAATAGTACAACTCTTTGTACTGATTTCGGGACGAGTCCCTTGCGGGATTCGAAACCACTTTCTCAGAGCCAGGTACCATTCGTCAGTACCAGCAGATGTATCGACTGTTGTAGATAGTGTTGTCCCAAATAGAGCAATGTTACATTTGTTCGTGATCTTATCTCTGAATTGTTGGAACGGTTGATACATACAGGTGATATACACATCTTTATCTGATAAATACCTGCATGCGTTTAAACCACAATTACAAAATAATCAAAAGGATCAAATTCAAATTCGTCGGTTAATCGTGGCATGTGTTCTGACGTTGGAGAATATATGAGCTGCACATATGTCTGTAAGTTCTACCACCCTTCATGACCAGTTGTTTTGCCACGGTTGACAAATCACTTTATCTATAACAGTATATATGTTCTATGACAGTGGACACATTTCCTATTTGGGTTTGCGTTTCTTTTTTAAAGTACAAGCACTTGAGTTTTATTTGAGAATGATGATTTCCAATGTTCTTGGAAAAGAAATCGCTTTTAAGGGTTATCTTACCAAAAACACAATGCTACGGGCAGTCTGTGACATTCCATTGTCTCCCCGCCGAGGTTACTCAACACAGTTCTTCAAAGGTAACCTCTGTTCTTATATGACAGTCTTCATGTGCGAGCGATTAATAATCCTCATCGGTGGCTATCAAAGTAAGTTAGGCAATAAGCTACGGCCAGTCAAGCTATTTGGTCTGTTCTCGTAAAGTAAGGGGAAAATAAAGTTCCTACACAGCATATTTAAAACAAATAAAACGTCAACAATGGAAGATGATACTTGATTGGGTGAAAATAGACGGGTAGCCACCGAGAGAGCAGCAAAAACATGATTAGAACAGATGTTTCGGGGGAAGAAATGAGTTGGGATTAGGGGGGTATATTGGTGTCATTTCCTTTTTTCGTGTTAAGTTGTTATGTTGTGTTGTGTAGCTTGGACATTTTAAGGTCAGGTGACTTTGGTTTTTGTAGATTGCAAGAGTACTTCATTAGGGCGGCAAACGTTGTAGCAAAGGCTCAAAGGAAAGATCTCAAATCTGATCCAATATAATAACAACCATGTACACATGCGTATTCGATTGAACTTTGTTTGTGTGAAACAAAATAAAGACAAGAAATTCATATGAATAAGAAATAACTTTTATTCATTTCTTCCACTGCCCCAGTGGTCTGTAGGCTCCCTCACCCTGTGGGCCCTGCAAGGAGTTTAGAACGCTAAACTCAACTGCAGTGCCGAGTAAGGAGCTTAGATACAGGCTGGAAGACCGCGAGAAACAAAAGAATAAACAAGAGAAAATGCCATCACACTTTCATAACAATAATGTAAACATTAACGACTTAATAAAATTCCTCCGTCTTGACAAAGTTCAGTCGCAAACTGGCCTAGACATGTAATAAATTTGGGAGGTCAAGATTGCCTACATGTGAGTCATCGAAGGCCATTTGGGACACATAGTGAAATCAATAAATTCTTGAGAACAACTTCTCTATTGTGAACATTCACGACGTTTTGAAGTATATGCTTACCCCTTCACTCTTCCACGTGATTATGGAGTAAACATATACTGCACAACGTCATGTATGTTCACATATAGACGTGCTTATCCGGGGAACCGTGCTTTTCCAAAGGGGAGGTTGAATTTATATTCAAATTCGGTTTTGACTTTATAAAAAGGGATACATTGTGAAACTACTTATACTTTAAAGTTGTAAATATTTCAGAAATACTAAAGGTTGGAAAATTCAATAGCAGAGTAGTGTAAAATGCACACTAAAACGCAAATATGATTTTACCAATGTTTAGATATGTTTTTAGTTTTGAAAATTACGGATAGGCTCCAACTAGCAAACTTGACCTCCAATGGTCAAACAAAACATTGTCAACTGAACGCATACTAACACGGGGGCTCTTCTGCAATGCTCAAAGGTCAAAGATCAAAGGTCAACCGCTTGATACGGAAGCTGAAGCCTGGTAGCACCGTCAGGAAGCGTTCACTGCAACTTAAGCGTTTCGTTATTGCACAATTTAAATATCATACAGCCAAAAACATTCTCGTTCTCGATCCAGCTGTCAATAAAGTTCCTTGAGATTTTAAGTAATCTGTATCATAAGTTTTATTTCTTCCAAAAAGTCTCCATCTACGATTCTTTTGAAATGAGTGCATAAATTAGAAATCTATTTCTCAAAAAATGTAACGATTGACTTGATTCCTACGAAGAGTCTATTATGAAACACCTTTCATTTCTTTTTCTACAGGCAATATCTGACTGAGATTACTTTCTTTAATAAGTAATTCTTCCAGTAAGCAGTATTATATTATCAAACATAAATATATTATGCCTTTACGATAATCCATTCATTTAAAATCATAACCTTTAATTAATGTACTGCGCAAAGACAAACCATTCTATTTCTATATTAGTTTTGTTTAGCATTCTCTTTAAATATTCCATTTGGTGAAAACATTATATAACTCAATAGATAACGAATTCGTAGAATTTCAACGAGATTAACGTATTCAGCCCAAAACATAACACGCCGTTTACCTAAGTAGTGTGTTAAGGTGTTTCTTTAAACCACTTTTGGTAAAACGTGTTATTTCTCACAGTGAATCACAGACTTCGCTAGAAACCAGGTTAAGTCCTTCGGTTGGAAAACTATTTCCATTTGCCAGACTCTAATCCTAGTTTTAACCAGTTGTACTTAATATTAGATTTATCTAAGATACCTTTGATGGGACATGTTGATTCCTTCAACCTGTGTATATACATATTATCATACTTCTTCCTCTTCGAACAACTCTCTTTCTGGAATCGAGGAAATGTAAAAATCAATAAATAAGAGCTAAAAAGCAAATATTTGCATATACAAGACATGAAGAAAATGGTTAGGACTTCATGAAGCTTGTTTGTCATTGGTTCTACTTCCATTTTCTTCTTGCGCTGGAACTTTTGGCTACCACAAACGAAACCAAATTAGCTATTCGAGAGTTACCTCCCTTGCACTTGTTGGCCCCCATCTAATGATATGTCAGATTGAAAAGGGAAACATTATGACGTTGTCTACATTCAAAACATGACTGAAAAAGTATTGAAAATATCAAATTTATATTGCAACCTTTAAACAACAAGCTGAGAAGGCCCAGCTACACACTCATTCTATCTGTCCGTCCGTCCGTTCGTCCACACACACTTAGGAAATATTAACGTATATATAACAGCTATATAACATACGTCAGCATTCATATTCCCTGCATGATACAGCGCCACGAGAACTTGACGCTTCAAGACAACAATATAGTTATTTTGATAACCCATATGATGATATTTAAAGAATTAATGGAATGATATGGTAAAGAAAATAAGAAATTGATAAATTTTAGAAATGACTTTGATTTGAAGCCATTTCACTGGACACCGCGAACAACTGGACACACGTGGACAATCAAACTTGAAGTAAAATAAAGAAATGACACACAACTTGACAAGAAACAGACAAGATCTGATAGGAAAAACTCTTGCCAAACGTTTTCTCACAAGTGTATGACCTTATCGACACACATGAAATTTCAGTTGTTGAACTATTCAGTTGAGACGACAGCATCGCCGTTACACTTCGCATGTCATGTCTGTCCAATTCAGTGGTCGAACTTCTACAGTGAAGTCAGAATGCGAATGTAAAATTAACAATATCTCGATTAATTTTCCCTAACTGTTGATACAGTATTTCACGGCTAAATGTTGAATATGTGAAACTTGTTAACTTGTATTGCACGTTTGTTTTGATCTTGCGGTGTCCGTGTGTCATTGCTTTGGGTGTTTTATTTGCCGTAAGATTCATTCTTTGGGTTGAATACTGGAGATGTAATGTTTCCAAGTTAACAATTCTTGGCTGACGATGCGATGTGTCTTTTGAATGTCTTAAAGGTAGATGTGTACCCGCACCAAACTGATTATGTCTTAGAGTTGATCACCTCGGATCTGTAATTTTTGATGACTTCACCCTAACACAATGGGAAAACCACCATCATCAAGAAAAAGGAACACAACCCTTGGACAACCTTTTCACAAAATCGCCGTCTTTTCCTTCTCCTGAAGTGACGATACAGATTTTCGAAGCCTTCAAAAGTGGAAGAGTATGTCAGTAAATCCCTGAAATCACACTGGATTAGTCTGATTGGTCAGATGCTGTTTCATCTAAACCATCTGACAGGGCAGCAGAAGATAGTTCAGCACACAGTTAGTGTTTTCTCCTTTGAATAACGCAGTAGGTAGTTCTTAAAAACCACCGCCGATTTGGAATCATGCTTGGATGCTTGCAGCGACCGGACGTTGTCACAACTGGATGGCAGACGACCGCAAGGTCTCGTGGCACGCAACCCATAAACGAGAGTTGGTTAACTTCCTGTCACAATTGATGACGTACGGTCGTCTGACCTCGTCACATCTTACCAAAACTTTCTTCCACAATTAGTGGCATACGATCGCCAGATCTCGCAACACATGACCCACAAACGACACGTTCTATCACGACGGATGACAAACGATCGGCAGATCTCGTGACACGTGACTTCCAGACGAGATTTGGTTGGCCTCGTGTCATATAATGGACTCCCTGTTGATAGGAGCTGCCTTGTCTGTCTGCTTCTCGTCACATGATCCCGTGCTGGCCACACTGTCGCTCTGACATATATGCATCTCGAGCTCAGTGAGTCGGTTCTCTACGTCCCATTGCTGCTGGTTCAGCTTCACTGTCAAAGCAGAGTTCTCCGTCTCGACCTGAGCGAGTCTCTCGCGTAACCTCGAAATTTCTTTGAGCAAAATTTCAGCTTGACTATCAGAGTGTCTGCTTGGAGAGCCTATGCTGACGGGACTGATGCTTGCCGCAATGGGGGACACGGCTATTGGGGAGTGGAGGGGGTGCTGAAGGTGAGGGGGGATAAGGCCGGACTGGGAGGTGGGGAGGCTGTTGGGGTTCGTCATCAACATATTGGGGGAAGGCGGGGGGTGAGGAAAACCGGAAGAAAAGGGCGAGAGATAACTCATTTGAGGCTGGTTGGTGTAGGGGTAGTTATGGGTCATGGTGTTTGGCTGATAGTTGGTTTGATAGTTTGGTTGATAGTGAGGAGGGTGATAGTGGTCTGACATGGTAGGAGGAGTGTTGGCGGATACAGTGGACACGCCCATACAGAATGTCGTTTGCCGAGGTGAGGGCGGAGGGCTGAAGGGGCTCTTCACACTTTCTGTCACAACCGGCGACCTCTGTGGCGGAGTGCCACTCGCGTAGGACGCCATACTGGATATTGTCATTGAGGTCGTCATATTACACACAACTTGCTGCGTTGACTCGACACTCTCATGTCGATCGTGTTCCTCGCAGTGGGCGATGATGTTGTCTTCACTTCGAGAGGCCGGACCCATCCCTGCCGAGTACCCATCTCCGTACTGGTCGTGCCGTACCTCGGTGCTGTTGGTCGGGAGTCCTGCTGGGAGGGTATGATGGCGGTACACCATCATCCTCTCCAGGGGCACCTTGCCTGTAGACTCAACCAGTCCCGGGGTGCTCTTGCTCCGCGACATCGCAACTGAAACACACCGGAGACTTGTATGAAGACTCTCATGTAGAGAATGTCACCCAAGTGTCTTCTGATATGAACTATATCGACATGAGTTTGATAACAGTAAGGTAAGAAATGTCCGAGAAATAACGAGGATATCCTTACATTAATCAACAAGTATTGATATACTTGACATCAGAAGACACAATGGTGGGTTTTTCATTATCATTTAACATCATTTTAAAGCAAGTACCAATTATTCATAGAATGAATACATCTAATTATATTTGGACACAAAAATGCTATAAGGCTTCTTGGGCAGTGATCACACTGAGGTCATAGCAGTGGTACGTCATCAACTATGTGAAGTCATAGCATTCAATGTGTCAACTTTGTCCAAAGTGGAGATGTAACAATGGGCGATGATGTAATAACATTTAGACGATTCGAGTGTAGCGACAATACATTGTAGATATCGATTGCAGATATCGCTTGATCGGACACAAGCGATATATTTTGTGGGAGTCAGTTTTCAATGATAAATGGTAACAGTGTCATGAGGACTTACGGTGATGCTAGTTACTCGATGTCAGGAGCTAGTATGAGACCTTTAATAGTTCTATAAGATACTTATATAAATAATATATAACTTGTAACATTATAATGCTATGAATACACTAAAAGCATTGTACTATGATGAGTAATATTTTGGTGGATTAAAGAATATCATAGAGTAGCACAGGCCCGGCATACAGCAGCATGCTGAATACTTGCAGGTATAAGAGTGCTGTGAATACTTGTGTGCTTTAGTGCTTTGAAAACGTAGGTACTCTTTATTTACTTACCTTTTCAATAGTGCTGTGAAGATTTGAATAGATATAGTTCTTTAGTGTAATATTGCTTTATATAGTTAATATAACAAAGAAGACAAGAACATCGAAATTAGTTCATTTTTGGGAAGAGTTCATTATGGTATTCGAACCCACGCCCAAGATTGAGGCACGCACCTGTTCCCCTACCCACTGAAAGATCAGCCAGGTACCCACTCTGAGGGTGTATGTTTAAATCCATTTTGTCCATCAGTATTATATTCTGTATCCTGCTAGGGGTCGCACGTGTAATAAATTAACATTTCGGTATAAAATGTATTTAATAATACCTCGTTCTAGACTCTCAAACAGTTCATTTAGTACGCTTTTGAGATATATCAAATTCTATTTAAACATCATCGCTAAACAATGCACCTAGTAATACCTTGTAAATGTTTGGGCCATTTTGAAATATATCTTCACCACTCAGTATAACAGTTGAAATATTTCAAACAATGTAATATCCTTTGAAGTTTAAAATATTTATCGATCTCTCTTAAGCTTTCAATCGGTTGAACACATTTTGAAATGTCAACACCTGAAGACCAGTTTCACTCAAAGTATCATAAATTCAAGAACAAATCAATTTAGTCACATTGATAGAAATTCATTATTCCCTTTGATTTCCATATTCGAAATTTTCTTTGAGAACAAGTCTCAAAGTGACACCTTTCATTCCTGATTATGTTTAAACCTTCACACTGTATCCCAGTGGAGCCTCGGTAAGACGCCAGGGATGTGGATTTATTGCAAAGGATGGTTTTATCTGAAAAAGCGAAAATCTCCCGAGTGTGATTAATACAATTAGAAGCCTAGCCTGCCCAGTGCAGTTACAAGTGATAGGCGAAACGTGAAATTCTGGAGCTTTTAAAACCTATCGTATTTTCTTGACGACAGAAAACCATTTCCACGTTGACTCAACATTGTGAATTATGTCTCGCATTGTCAGATTGAATAATTCAAGCGAGTTCAGTTCTAAGCAAGCCTACAAACAATGCTGATATAGAGACAACTGTTCTTCTTAATTAGAAATAATATATCCGGCGGATCCGCTTTACGTTCGTGAGACATCGACAAAACAGTTTTCTCTGACGTAAAACGCAGGGAATGGATTGTTGCCACGGAATCATTTCCATAAAAAACGGGTGAAGCTAGCTTTATGTCTGTTTGCAAACCAATAGAAGCTACAAATCTTATGTAACCTTTTTCTGACATTCTGGCGTTTGCATCGGTCAACAAGTACTTTCTATCTAAATTGCCTGCAGCGTAAGCCTTTATATCTCTGACCGACTTCATCTCGATTGCAAAAAGTTGTAGTCTGCTTTAACAGATAGCACCAGGGGTTCTGCACATCGTGTAGCATAATACGTTTAGGTGTGTGGTTTGTGACATAATTTGCATATATGGGGAGAAAATGTTGCTAACGCACTTATATTTAATTAATAATAATAACGGATGGTTTTTATATAGCGCACATATCTCCACCGTGTGGACTCGGTGTCGTGATAACCTTGAAAAAGAGAGTCTGTCGAAGTCTCCTGAATAACAGTAATCTCCAAATTTGAAAATATTAGTGCACTTGATCGTGAAATATACAATAAATATTAATTCTAGTGAAGTATACTGTTGATAAAAGTGGTCAAAGTGTCGTGGTGTCAAGTTGAAGACAGTAGGTGCAAAGGTTCTAGCGATAACGCGTTAACAAGAAATTGGACAACTAAAACTAAATCACTGCCAGCGTATATTCACGACAAGTCCATTCTCAAGTTTCTCGGACAAGTGCAGTGTCAACCATATAAAAGGACAAGTTAATTAAAATGTAGTAATTAAGACAATTAGTTTGTCACTTAGGCAACTTAGGTAATATAATAATAGAGACATGTCCAATTCCTTTGCAACATTCACAGCACCAATGTGATGATAATAATAGAAATCTAATGTAATACAATGCCCGCTGTCAATGTAAAATCCTATTACAAACCTAATAATCTACAACTGCATGAACAAGAACATTACAGTTTACGGTGCACGTTACGTAAAATTATATATACGCAGTGTTAGACACAAACTATACAAACCTTTCTCTAATGGCGCCTTTTTATATTTTTCCAATCGTTTGACAGCAATGGCTTCTAGTTTAACTCTAGCAGCCGGATACTCTTTTAAAACGTCCCATAAATCTTTTTTGGATAAACAGAAAAGGTCGGAGTAGCCCACTGAACGCACGGACGCTGTTCGTCTGTTTCCTGCAGTGCCCATGTTGAGAATGCTGATCTCACCGAAATAGCTGCCAGGTTTGAGCGTTGCGAGGACCGTCTTGCCATTGTCAGCAACCACATGCAGCCGACCTCGGTTAACTATGTACATTTCCTTACCAACTTCACCTGGAACAGAATTCAGAATCGTCAGTAACAGTCCCTTTAAATGGATAAAATGACGAATAGTATAATATTCATCGAACACATTGCAGCTGAAATAGAAATCTATGAACATTTCTTCATCGACTTCTTCTGAAACAGAATTCGGTATCGTTAGTAACAGTCACTTTAAAAGGATAAAATAGCGATTAGTATAATATTCATCGAACACCATGCAGCTGAAATAGAAATCTATGTACATTTCTTCATCGACATCTGAAACAGAAATCGGTGTCGTCTGATGTAGTAACTTTAAAAGGACAACATGGTGTGGAGTTCTATAATATATAGGCACACACAAGTGACCTCGGTTAACTATGTACATTTCCTCTTCGACTTCACCTGAAACAGAACTAAGAATCGTCAGATTTAGTAACTTGTAAGGATAACATGGTTCCGACTCTAAACAGAAATCCACGTGAAGGGGGCCTCTGTTAACTATTAACATTTGTGAAAATGCATGAAGATATTGTAAATAAATAGAATACTGCAGTAAAATAACTTCATTGAAAGTGTGTGGGTTTTCTCAGTTTAATATGTACATTTCTTTATCAAAATATACAGATATGTAGATGTGAGTTATGTGTGTTAAAGGATATAACGGATATAAGATAAACATTATGAAATAAATGTACATTATTCTTTCGATTCAATTCCATATAGCTTTATTCGTATCACATATCTTAAAGGGGCAGTAGCACGTTTTTTCGCTGAAATAAGTCTATGAAATGTATTTGAAAATAATGTCACCAACAGTAAAACAACCTTCCCTCTTCAGAAAATCAAGCTAAAATATGAGTGTACATGGTTCCGTTAAGCCATGGGAAACTTTTTTTGTCATTAGAAATAATTAATTGTGTTCACAATAAAATGGCCGCCATGCAATTTTTGCTTTATACACAACATCGTTATTACCACTACGGATAATTGGTTTGTGTAATAAGATTTGTTACGCTCTAAAGTAAATATGAATGATATAAACTATCATTATAAATGGGAAATTTGAAAAAATAAAATTTGCAAAAAACGTGCTTCTGCCCCTTTAATACAACATAAAATATATTCTAAAAAGAAAACAAAAGGCCATGACGATATTTAAACGGAAATAATCACTATTTATGTGTAAGCAGTGTAGTGTAAGTGGGCAATTTTGACCAATTGCGGGTTTATAAATTTGAAGTGTTACGGTCATATTTATTAAATGATGGTAGCTCTGTGCATGTCTTCCTGAAGCGATGCCCCCCTCCATTTGATTAAATACAAGACACGTCTAGCAGTGTACTCCTAACAGGGTTAATGCATATCCCCTGTCTTGTCTGATTAGGTCAATCATACCTTCAAGACATGACGTCATCAACCTGAAAACTCCGAACGCAGAGACAGTTTGGCACTGTCCGGAGTTTACAGTATCATACATGTATACCCTTCGAAACGAACAAGAAACACAACCTTAAAGAAAACTATTCTAAAAAGAAAAGGTGATTTAGGACGTTTTGAAAAGTATTCATTGGTCATGCTAAATCAATGAGGATGTTTCACTGATACATAATAAGCAGCTACTGAAAGATAGACTTTTATGAAAACATATTAACGATTTACAATGTTTTAACCAATAAGATAGCAATAAACCATAAATCCATAATAAAAGGTTGTTATCCATTATACTTGTCCTCACATTTCATTGATGATCTTTCGAAATGCAGACATCCTGAGAAAACAATCACCAGGTGGAATGTGGTAGACTTTCTATCGTAAATATCTATCTATCTTTTTACTGAATATCAATAACAAATGATCATATGGTCTACAACAATCCACTGCTATCCATATTTGTATTTCTTTATTTGAAGCAACATTTGTGGGTTTGTCAAGTTTTATGAGATTAATGTTTTGACAAGTGTAGATTGTTTGTTACTCGTAGGGGGCACGACTTTCAATAGATGCCCATAATTCGTACATATTTTACATTCCATCATATGAAGAAGGTGGTTCTATGATTTCAGTGTAATCTGTTTCCTTCCTTTGTCCTATATGTGTAATCCATATATCAATCTTTATTTCACACTGAAAGGCCACAGGCCTGTATTACATATTACACTTATACATTTGTTGGTAGTAACACACTTGGTCTAATTATAAAAGCTTTATGAATATAGATGGAAAAACAAAATTCTAATTGAACTTTACTAGACCTTCTCATCAATGATATAAACATATACGTTTCAGGGTGTTCATAATAGTATTCCTTTATATATACACTTCTTAACGATAAGTATGCTAGGCAAACATACCCAAAATGATACTCATCTTCGTCATAATTTGACTTGCACATTTGACATATTCTATTTTCTTTTTAAATATCTGTATATTTCCCAGTTTCAATATAAACCATGCGAAGAGCAGCGTAGTGTTGTCAGTGAGGATTTATATGTCCTTGTTGTCAAGATCGAAAGGTAATGTTCTGCAGGGATTGAATCTTTTTAAATTTTGTAGTAGAACATTTGTTAGACAATGAGAGAATAGTTTACCAATTTTGAAAAAATATATCGTCAGGTCTGTATTTTACTAAGAAGACAAATTGAGAGTGGGATTCTACAAATTAAAAGTATTTCGTGTGTGTTACCTAGTTAGATTTATCTTGGCTATCATAAAGTAACACAAGTGTTTGCCACTAACATGGCAATGTCCCCCGCCGATAACATTGAGTTTAAAGGACACATCATTTGGTCAAAATGAGCTACTTCATATATTACATTACTGGTAAAAAGAGTCATGATGGTCATCAAATTTGAAGACTTTGGGTGCTCGGGTTCATGAGATATTGGTTAACAAGAGTTCGAAAAGTGCTCAAAGTGTCATAGTCACCGGGAAAATAAGGTAAAGGTCATCAAAATCGACTGGTGTCTGCGTCATCCCACAATATAGGCTGACACCAAATTTGAAGACTTTGGGTCCAACTAGTCACAATATATCGCGTTAACAAGAGTTAGAAAAGTGGTCAAAGTGTCGTGGTGACCTTGAAAATAAGGTCACGGTCACCAAAATGGACTGGTGTCTGCGTCCAACCACAATGTAGGCTGATACCAAATTTAAAGACTGGATGCAACGCTTCATGAGATATCGCGTAAACAAGAAATATCACGTACGTACGGACGGACGTACGGACGGACACCGCTGAATATATAGTCCCCCGTTCCGCGTTGCGGCGGGGGACAATAATAGCATAACATTTTCTTGGTATTCTATATGAACGCATTTTTTGATAACCTTATCCAGGGCCCTTATTCTCGAAACGTTCGGAGCCCTACGAACTTCTTAAGCCCATTCTTAATTCTTAAGGCTACGAACGTTTCGAGAATAAGGGCCCTGTTTCTAATTATTTTTTATATTAAACTTATGTACAATGGTTATCTCCCACATTCTCGGTAAACCATTCAATTAGAAGTGACTGTTTTACACCAGGAATTTCTTACATGCACATAAATGATTTTTTTCGATAACATCAAATGATTTAAAACTCCATACTTCCGAACCATATAACAATAATGGGTTAATTTTGGTGTCAAATATTTTGCTTGAATAGATGCCTGTCATGCATTGATTGACCATGAAAGATGGTTGGTTTATTTCCTTTTGTTCGTTTTTGGCGAGTTTACCTCCATTTAAAAACAAAACGACCTTTGTTTTCGTCTGGTTTACATTAAGTTTCCAGTTATCACAGTAATTTTCTAATTCATCAATAATTTCTTTATGTAGACCTTTAATTGTGTTTGAAAATAATAATATGATGTCATCGGCAAGTAATAACAGGAATATTTGTATTGTATCTGGATACATGTATACCGTTTGAACAGTTGGTTTGGATTTGTGTCGCTAATTCATGTATATTAAAGGAAGTGAATAGGAAGGGGCTTAATATGCAGCCTTGTCTTACTCCTAATTGGCTCACAAATGTATCTGATAATTCATTGTTATTCCTTACACACATTTTCACATTTTCGTACATGCTCCGCAGTAATTTAAGTAAATATATTTTATTAATGAAATGGCATGTTGTTATTGACATGACGTCAGTCTTTGGAGTCCAGAGTTTTATGGACGTTTTAAGGATCGACATTTTATTTTAAAACAATCATTATGAGTGTCAAAAAAAAAAAATTATTGGCACATTTTGCAACAAATTGTGTTTAGAATGAAAATGTCATTAAGGTTGAAAAACATAGAAAACAAAATATCAATAATACTGCTAGAAAGCTACAACATAGCTCCATTGTGAATAAGGAAATATTGGTAATGTTTGGGTATTTCTTTTGCACAAGCCAATTTAGCTAATGCTTCTTATAGTTCGTATTTTATTGTAAAGTATTTGAAATTTGAAAAAGTTATTATTGTGGGATTTTTTTTTTTACCAGCGATAAAATCAGTTAAAATTATGAGTGTTCATCATCTACTTCATCGACCAAATACACTTTTGAAATTGAAAGAGTTTTTATGACTCTTTTAAGTTTTGGGGAACCCTCTACGTGGCAATGTAAAATCAACTGAATTACATTTGAACGCTTGTTCGTTATCGAATTCATCGATTATATCATTAAGGGTCTGAACGCTTAAACACTAAAATTGAATTCTGCTCCTAAACTGACACTCAAATTAAATACGCCTGTTACTAAATTTATTGATCAAATATTATGATAAAAGCCTGTATAGTTCACTCCTCTCGCGTTCTGAACAACCAAAAATATGGCGGAAAGAACAAAAAACCGCTTGTTCATGACTCGAACAGATCAAACAAAAAGATCTGAGAGTTTATATACATGTCTTTCCTTCAAGATTGTCGTATAAATGATAATGATAATGTTCAATTGCGAGAAACTCATAAAGTCCTCTTACCCTACAGTCAAGTCTCACTCAAAATTTGACATTCAATAAAATACATTTACCAGATTGCACACTAGCATTCTGCAGATTCAATCATCATCGGTTTGGGCGCAGCATATCGTAAGAGTAGTGGTACTCATTCGTCATGTCTGTGATTATAAGCCAATCAGATCATCAGCTTTATGATTATCAACCACTCAGATTGTTAGATGAGAAGTCAACATGGTCTGAAGCCGTGTGTATTCTGGGAGCTTATAATCACGATGCGTGTTACATGCAGATACATGAAATCAAGGACAGACCTACAATCAAAGTCCGTGTATACCTCGCTAACCTGTTATCAGCGGTTCTGACCAGCGTTTAATGTATTCAAATGAATGTTGAAATCTTTTTTCATTATTCAAAATACGAACCATGTAGTGCCGTTAGCCATTATGTGGAATAGATAAAATTTAATAAGGATATTTCATACCCAACTGCCTCATTAAATAATTGAATCCATTTGATCCTAAATTCGACCTTACACGTTTTTAAAATGTTTACACTATCATCAAGTTCAACAACCTTTTAGATGAATTAGACATACTTTATTAGGGATTGACGGTCTAACGCACATAAACGTTTCATTTCACCGAAGTTACAAAACCATTAACTTGAAGAGTGTATGTTTCATTAGTCCTGCCATGTCTAACAACATAGGGTTAAACATCGAAAAACGATTTAATCAAGACACGAGGAGCTTGATGAATATTTCAAACACAAAGAACTTTGGCGACTTTTGGATTTCTTATAAGATGCAAATTGATGCGGAAGGACTTCTTCTAACGAACACTGAGAATTGTGGCGCGCGCTAATTCACTCGCGGCGGAAGCATTAATTGGTTTAACTTTTATCTTTTCTTCATCTCACACATTGTTTACTGTTTTATACTGTTTTCAAGTTAAAACAACCTTTTAATTGGATGAAATATACTTCTTTAGAGATGTTATGGTTCAACGGAAATTGACGTAATATTTTCATAAAGTGGATTGTATTCTTGGCATTTACATTTGTTAATTTATATTATCATCCAAAACTGGCTCCCGCAGTAGATACCGCTTGTGTGAGATCAAGCGATATCTAAAAGCGATATCTACAATCGATATCGCAACAATCAAATCCTCATACTCCTAAACCCAATACCAAAATAAACTTTGCACCCATCTTCTTGTCTTAATAAATCCCATAATAGGCAACGATTGGATTTGGGTTTTTAAGTATTGTAATAATTATTCAATTTTACATTCGATGTATGAAAATATTCATTTCAAAATTTTATTTAAATAAAAAGTTTGGACGCATCAACATACGAGGGGTATCAAAATTTGTTTGATCAATTCGTCTGTGATTCGGTGGTTGTCTCGTACTCGGTGGTCTTTGCTAATGGGTAATATCAACGGACTTTTAACATCAGAAACTGTTTCCGTAGTGCGTTAGTCGCTTAACATGTGTGTCTTCTCAAAATTAAAAGTTTAATTTTTTAATTTTTTTTAAATTTCATTTTTTGTAAAAAAATTAAAAACTTCTGAAAAAAATATTTGACTGATGACAATACGCCATTACTTTTCAGTTTTAGTGTACGATGTCCAAAACTTGAAATATTTGTAATTGAAAAACATACATATGATAAAATCAACTGAGATGCAAAGTTTCTTTTGGTATTGGGTGTATTACATCACCAGTTAATGACATTACAAGGCTTAACTTTGACATCACAAGACAAGATACAAGATACAAGATACAGGATATTTATTGTACAGAAAACACCCATTATGGGCAGTGTACAAAGAAGTTAACACATGTTAATACATATTATAAGTAAAATATATACAAGAGCATTAATAAATCTCAGTGTGAGACATTTATATCATTAAAGATTGTACAATATAGATTTCCTTTCACTGAGAACACTGTTGACAATGTTATGACGTCACGAAGATGATGATGTAACAATGCTATGATGTCACAATGCTGATGACGTCACAATGATATGACCTCACCAAAATCACTGCTGAAGAAGCTAAATGGCTATTTTGTGTTTCAGATATGTCAGTCTTTGGCTAATAATTGTTGAAGAATGACTTTGAATGATAAATAAAATCTCACCCTCATGTCTTCTGACATCAAATATATCAACACTCGTTGATAAAAGGAAAAATATCCTCGACAAGCCTCGGTTATTTGTAACTTTAATCAACTCGTGATGATATATTTGATATCAAAAGACACTTGGGTGAGATTCACTTTTTGCAACCATCACCATTTTGTGTTATTAAAATAGCGTAAAATATCAGTAAATCCTTTTACATAATTACTTGAGCGATTAATAACCTGTTTTACAAAATTATCATCTGTGGAGTGTCTCAGTCGATCTGTGACTAAAATAGAACAGGCCGTTTATTTCAAATCGTGATATTGACCAACTCGAACCTGCACCGCCGATAGTTACGATCACTGTCTGCCGTCTTGTTATCTGCTTTCTCTTCTTGTGAAGTCATAACAAGCTCACCTCCTCATCTACATTGCGTAATTAGAATTCGCACATTTTGTGAAATGGAGCGGGGAAGCGAACGAAAGTAGATATTGGAACTGTGGTTTACAATTATTTATTCGTGTTTTATGCAACATTAAAACATGAAAAATGAACGTGAAAATATTGCAAACGTTACAGGAAATATTATTGTACGAGATGAAATATTTGCCCAGTATGTTCAAATACGTACCTTGCAATAACGACAATTGCAATAGTTCATATACACTGACAACAGATCCTCGAATGTTAATGTACATAACAATAATTCCTAAAACACTTTCAAAAATAACAATTAAGAAATGAAACGATTTCAATGAAACCAAGATATGCATTATGATAAGAAATGGACTTTGCTATGACATCATTAAAATGAATGCATACACGTAGGAATGAAACGTTTCATTAACATTAATGTAGGATGGTTTCGTGTCATCAATTTTCTCAAAAACTTCTCAAATTAGGCTCAGAAAACTGAAGAAAAGATTGTAAATATATGATATTAGGATTGAGCGCTCCGACAGTCTCAACTTATATTAAGGTGACTTTTTCGTTCGGGAACTTGTCATGACTCAGTGACAAAACATGATGCTTTAATCTGATCATTTCAGAATAATACTGTCTTTGTCGAATCTCATCTTAAATTAATGTAATATCACCTATATAAGAGAGTCCACGCAAACGCTCTCTTGTGTCAATACAATGCCAATTGGAATGAAGTTGCCAGCTTTCTTCACACAGTTCAATAAATCAAACTTTCCGTTCGAACCTCACAGGGAAATGAAAGTCAAAGTAAGATTTGAATGACTCATGATTTAAATTCAGTTGCCTTCAAGTCGAAGACATCAACTGTAAGCTAATGAAAATAACATCGTTTAGGATAAATTTTAACTTTAAAAAAATGCTTATTTGGCAGCAAAACCTTTGAAAGAGACACAGACATCGCTTACACAAGACGGATGATAAGGAAGGGTGGCGTGTTTGATTTGCACTGCACTGCACGGAAAAAGTCCCTGTATCATTTGCGCATCTTTAAATGTCACGCGAGTAAAAAGATGGATTGTTTCTCGCACGAAATGGGAATGAGATCAATTCGCGTCACAATGACAGGGCTGAGTTTCATGGAAATGCATCATCACAGGAATCGTGGGAAGATCGGTTAAGATGATGATACATGTATGAGAGAAGAATACCGAAAGAGATGAACATGTGGTACGTAGTTCTATATATGTAATCATGTAAGCTATACAAATACATCCAATACGTAGGTCACCTTTGTTCAATTTCTTAAAGAAAGCCATGTAGTTTGGTTAATTTTTGGGGGTTGTTGCATTACTTCCAGTGCTATAACACAGAATCATTTGGTCTGTGTGTTCGTTACTCATTACTCATTGCTCAATAATCACATGCCAGCCATCAAATCAATGTTGAGTAATTCTCCTTTCTTGGCATGACGAAATGGACAGAAAGGATCGAACTTTCAAAAAATAAATTTCTATATCAAGTCTATATCATAATATAACTAGTATATATGACGAGATAAAGGTACATGTAAAGAATATGAGTAAAATCAGCTGTGAGATATAGAGAAGAAGATAAAGAAGAAGAAGAAATATATTTATAACGTTGCCACGTGCGTATAAGGTATATAACCATCTTGACATTTAAAACATTCATACATAATCTAAAACAAAACATTGCACCTAAAAAAGAAAGCATCCGGTCTTATTTAGCTAGTGGTGATTTTACACTGGAGATTATGAAACGAATTTTTGTTTTTGTTTATCACAGGTCACTTCAACGATTTGTTCAAACTGTAACGTTTGACTTTTACGTTTGACTGTGGGATACGAATTAGACTTAATTCAAACACGTGAAGTTATCTCTCCTAAAGCAAAATAAAAAAAAACGGACAACCCCTTTTCCCTACCAATCACCAAAGCGCTCGACGATGGTTCATGCTATAAGCCCATCTGGCCTTAAAATTGTAAAAGTACCTTTAAAATAATTTCTGTGGTACTCACTGTATCGGCAGAGTTTGAATTATTGTATCATTGCCCATTATCTGTCCAATAAAACATGGATATACGTTGGTTATATTTATGAAAGAAATGGAAAATATAATGTTTATCTTGATAGTGTTCACACACAGGACAATGTTTCGTTTTCCACGCCTTATATATGTGACATAACTAAACTAAGTAAGCAACCGATAATGATAAGGTTGATGTAAGACTCCTCTGAACAGATATTGGCAAACATGGAATAAGATTGATGCAATCTATTCGTTTCTAGTGGTTACCCTTTTTACACACCGATCCATGACAACCCTCTTCAGACGCCCCCGCTCTTCACATGTTACAGCATAATGCAATACGCCTACGAACATGTTTCGAGATCCTTCAACTCGCAACATGCACTCAGTCAACACACCAGGACAGTAGGTGAGTCGTCAGATGTGCGGGCATAGCATACTAGTTTGAGTAACATTGTGGCTAATTCACTTCATGTGATTGTTTGATTTAAAATTTGTGAAAGATAATTGAATAACTATTGAGTGTTGAATATATAACATATTCTAATAGATATTTGTTGATAGTAATAATAATGTTTTGATTAATTCACGAGCGAGACTCGTAAAGATATTCAGAACACGTCTGTTACAAAAGCTCTTACAAGTTTAATCAACGGATAATAGGTATAGTAGCTCTGATTGTATTTGCAGTCAACGAACCAATCGGGGACTTAATTCAAAATACACCAAAGTTAGAGTTAAATGTCATCAAATGTTGTACTGTATGAGGTTGAAGACTAAATCTTAATTGGTGACCACTCAACAAAATCCCAATATGACTTGACACATGCCAGGCCTTGTTTCACTATCGATTTACATTACCTCTCTTCATCTATATCACTATATAAAAAATTGAAAGAACTTTTCCCTTGGAATGCACATAGCATAATGTTAAATCCAAAATGTTTGAAAGTTTTTTCCCATTTGTTTCGAATTGAGAAATTTACGAAAAAAGTCTCTTCTCAGAAGTTTTATGCTCTAATTCATTATAAGTAATAATCCTTCTTTTCTGGGAAGAACTTTTGCCTTACCAATTTTCTTATTTCCAAGTTATCCTTTGTTACGCAACTGACGAAAATTCCCTTCAAGGAAACTAAATTGGATGCTCTTTTTCAATATGAGGTATCATTCTCCTTCTCTTATGGCGGGGATCAACGCAAGCAATCTCATGTAAGCCTGTTACGATGGCATGATCCAAGAAAACTGAAATAGCAGTTCATGTATTACTGGAAAGTTGCTTCAACATTTCTCATTTACTCATTTAATATATTCGTCACAAAATAGTTGTTTTATTTTCGGTATCATAATGATACCTTTTACAAACAGAATACCTGTTGTGCAATATTCATAAAACACCTTGGAGTATTTTTCTGCAAACCTGATATTATGTTTGATTCCTCATACCTAATAAATCCCCGAAAATGGTTTTGAATACATAGAAATATTAAGAGATCCAATGAAGCTTCGAGTTTGCTCGATGTTTTGTCATTGACAAGAGAATAATGTTCTTTTTCAAATGGTAGTTACTCATGGCGAAATCACAATTCATATTTCAATAGCCATTGTCAACCAATGAATACGTGTAAGCACCAGGACACAGAGCAATACATGTGATTTAAACTTTTGAATATAATGTTCTTCCAATGATGTAGTTATTACCATGTATTGCTAAATCAATCCGCCCATGAACAGAATATTTCGAAGAATATCTTTCCATCGTCTACACAATGTTCCTCAATAAGTTCGAGCTCATGATAGTTTCTAACGTATGATAGATAATGTTATAACGTCCTACAAATATACAACCTATATTAAACCCAATCACTCAGGAACAGAGTTTGTCTAAATAATGGTCTTATATTAATTCTAAAGTCAGATGCAAGATGGTTTTTTTAAATGTTCCAAAAGTACACGCAAAATAACGTGATGTTTTAAACTTAAACTTAACTATATGTTTGTAACTTTCGTTGTTCAACCACACCCTCCATACATTGAATATAGGGAGGTCACAGTATTTTACCGTCTTAAGAATGTTTATAAATAACTCCATGGTCTGTGTTTCTTCACCGTTTGTCCAGAAGGCGTCTGTGAGTATTCTAAGGTCCAACTTTAACGTCTCTGCCGAGTGACTGTTCTGGAACAATGGGGGTCTGGCTGCAACTTCCAGGAACGGCACCACACCGCGTTCACACACACAGGGGGGAATTGAAGGTATTGTGCTGGTCAGTCGTGATTTCCGACTCGACAGACAAAAGGTTCGTATTTGTAACGCGTTCTACTTGTCCCCGATTACAATCCAACATATGACGTCAAAGTCCTTGTTACCATGGTGAGGTTGACACTCTTTCATTATTTTCAACTTGGTGTGCTCTGGGGAATGTTCTACATTCAATAAAGTTTGATTGTAATAATACGTTGAAATTCAAGTATACTCGTTTCAGTCACGTTTCACTGCAATGATGTGTGGGGGTTCTCCCTGCAATAATACTATCGTGATGAAATGAAATGCTCTTTAAAGTGACAGTAAATCCTGAATAGCTTGTCCATACCTTTACCATTATTACATTAGATAAAATGTCAACATATGACTCTACATATGACAGCACCTACCGAATATTGGTTACATGTATCTGCTTAAAAGCCTCAACTTATCCCTCTTTGTCTCTTTGGTTCTCTCTAACTGTTTATTTATTTGTTGTTAGGAGAAGTTTTGAAAATTCTGTCCCTCTTTTAAGTGAAATTTCTTTTCTATCTTCTCTCTTTTCTTTGTTCTTACTCTCTGTTTATGTGAATCTTTAATTTTGATCACATGTATCTCTATCACTCATTATGTTTACATCCCCCTATTTAGTCCTCTCTGCATCTGTCCCTCCAACACATTTTCCTTTTTGTCTTCTCCCTGCCACATGATGTTTCGCCGTATTATCTCATGTTTCCACTTTCGATCTTTCTCCAAAATGATAATTATAATAATACTTTATTAATTGGAAAGGAACTTACTTTACATCATAACGAATCTGATGTAAATGAAGTCCAAGCAATAGTTGTTACAGTTACGTATGTAAAACACAGAAGAAACACATTCGATAACTATAAAACATCATTTAAAAGCCGAAAGGAATATATGTAATTTGACCTCTTATGGTTTTGAAACGTAGTGATAAATATTTCCTTCCAGACGAAAGCTTAACAATTCACCATGTGACACATGATCTGGATCAGACAAAATCTTCAGGGATAATTTTTAATACTCGTCTTTCATAAAGATACCACGGATTTGTAAACGAAACTCCTGCTGTATTAGCAGCGATGAGAACAACTTTTCTAAGCGAGCTTTGGTAGCAGTGTTCTTTTGGTAAAATTCACCAACTGCCTACTATTTGTCCCCGTATTTATAAGATATACACGTTTTCAGAGTCTTTTCTCCGATTGACGAGCATATACATATGTATGGTGGTCCATTTGATACATTTTTCAAACTGTCTTCGTACACATCTGTAATTAAACGACGGAAAGCGTACCTTGTAGCAAATGAAAGAGATTTCATGAATTGTTACCATGCTTTGTAGCATATGATAGAAACTTAATGAATTGTTACCATGCTTTGAAGCAGATGAAAGAGACTTTATGAATTGTTACCATGCTTTGAAGCAGATGAAAGAGACTTTATGAATTGTTACCATGCTTTGTAGCAAATGATAGAAACTTAATGAATTGTTACCATGCTTTGAAGCAGATGAAAGAGACTTTATGAATTGTTACCATGCTTTGTAGAAAATTTTAGAGACTCTGTCGACATCTGAAACGTAACCATCAACATGCTTAATGATAAAATGAAGCCATGTGCTCTGTGGCCCATCAGGTCTTATATGGTTCGGAGTAGAAAACTTACATTTAAGCAATATCCATAAAAAGGTATTGCAGATCGAATAATACTAGTCATAAGATTTAAAGGTACTAGTGTCACTGTTTGAGATGAAGAATACAGATTCAATGTGAAAAATATCTAAAATGTTTTCCTAAATACCTAAATTACAAACTTCAGTCCTTATGTAACAAAAGTGTATGCTACGACCAAATTGAAGTTTGATGGAGGTTGGACTACGCACTTTAGTTTCCTAGGTGCCAGGTTTCTTCCATCATTTGTAAAGCTTTCGGGGCTACAATGGTTCTGGAGGAGAAGCCAACAGTTTACTAACGACGAGTACCATACACCGAACGCCGAAACAAAGTCCACTTTTCATTGTAAGCCTGTTGAGCATTACATCATATTAGGGTCACCCAACCTCCCATGTCATGAACCTTCTGTCTTTCCTCTTGGTTACAGGTTTATATCGTGCATGCTATATATCACGTATAAAAACTGGACTATCGAATATTGACATTGCGGAATTTATCAAGATATAAAACGCACATTGCCGCATTAAAGCAAAAATCATTATATCAAAACCTGACTGTCAAAGTATGCAGCCATTATTAAACATAGGTCTTATGACCAATGGTTATTTATGGTGTCCAGGAATACTGGAACCTGTATGACGTCATTACGGAATATTGAAGCAGAGACAACGGGTCGCGGTAGACACAGGCCTAGGAGGAGGGAATTCCTTGTCATCAAGTCTGGCAGTCTTCCTCTGTTTTACTGCAACAACGTATTTTACCGTATGGCTAACATTCATTTGCTCTTGGTATGGTTTGAAATTGAAGACTGATATCAATAGTTCTTATTAGTTATTGGATATTGGACAGTCGCCTGACATGTATTTGTGAGAACAACATGAATTTTCACTTTTGTCGTTGACAATTGATGATGTGTTCGTCGAAATATCACAATCCCTGCTCAGTTATTACCAAACTTCATTATGGTAAATAATTTTAAAAACAAAAAATAATTATGTCTATCAGTGAGTTAATTTATTACTATCAATATGTAGAACAATGAATCGAAAAGACTGAACCAGATCCACGCTTTCTCCAAATAACCCCCATCCACCTCCACATGTGAAATCCTACTTCCATATACCCACAGCCTCACCATCAAACTTGGGACCTGCCTCTCAACACTGGCTAATTAACCTATCACACATTCACAAGCAATCAAGAAAGGAAATTATATTCTGCTTATATTCAGTGCTAGATGCATGAAATTAACAAGTCCTAGTTTCAATCAAAGATAGTTTCTATCATAACTCATGTCTAAAAATCAAAAGACGTTTTGATGTGAAATGTGTAAAAGGGTGTGAACTCCAGTCTCCATAGTAACAGAGGTGTTAATCTGCGTGTTGCCTCAGTACTATCGCCTTTTGATCGAGAGTTCTATAGTCGTATCTTTTCTAGAAACGAAATTCGTGGACCTTCCTGTTTACACATACATGTTATCAATATAGTTTAAGTGCACAAACCAGTTGAGAAAAATACAGCATTTTCAGTTCACGTAAAGCACAAAACAAGATTGCCGCTGCTCAGGTCCAATCTTTAAAGATTTTAGGGATACAGTTTTAGCGAAGTTTAGCGCAGTGCTATCAATTAAGTTTCTCGGAAGAACATGACATGAGAAGGTTTTTCAAAAACTTTCAAAAAGGTTTTCTTTTGACAAAGTTTCCCTCCAGATATGGAACGACAGCCCAAAGCTCAAGAAAGGAAAGCAAGTTATACTACATTACATTGTGAAATACCTGCCTATTCGAAAGGTCATTCCTTTTTGAAAATTGATATTATGTGATCTTAATGCCTAACACAGCGTAGAATTTAACAATCCCAAATGGGTGACTGTCTGTTGGTAAAAGTGGGTGGTTTCCATACACAGACTGAAAGAAAACACTTTAAACATTGTGAGACTAACTATGCAGGTACATCCTGGTCCATTAGACTATTTGAAGCTGTTACACTACTTCATACTCCGGGTAAGGGGTTGGACTACCCAGAGAGAGCACTATGGGGAAGTAAGGATGATATGTAGATGATATGCCAGCGGAAGTACTGCAACAATTAATACAAGAGTATTCCTGTCACCTTCAGTTAGATAATTAATTTATTAATTATTTTATATCCAACAAAATTAAGAAATTCAACTGATTTTTTGCGAAAACGGTTGAACAGCTTAAGCAAAATCATGCATGTAATTTAACATCTGAGGAAGTGAATATTATAACCTTCAAAATAGAACCGTAAAAGAAAAGTTTGATAATCGAATTCTATGAACATCTAGCGGAAAAATAATCTCTTAAAATGTTGATGCCTTCAAACATATTTGTCATATTCTTTTTTTATTATTGTATACAAGATATCTACGGCAATAAAACACAGGCGGTCAATGGGACCGACAGCGTGCTTTATGAGACAATAAAACACGCTCGTGATTTTAGACGACAGTTAGAGCGTCGCTTAGCAAATGACGTCATATTTTACGTCACTTTGATTGTCCAATGCTAGAGAATGTGTTCTCCGACGGGAGGCATTAATATTTTCAAAATATAGTTTATGCAAACAACATTATATCTCCGCGGTTTTTATTGAAAAGTGAGTAACTATTTAAGGGCATCTCATATAAGAAATAGAAGACTCGTTGTTGTCTTTATCGTAGAATAAAACATAGCAGAGAGCATAAAACACTCAGGGCTGCGCCCTTCGTGTTTTATGCTCCCTGCTATGTTTTATTCAACGATAAAGCACGCCAACTCGTCTTCTATTTCTTAAATATTCACAACTGTTGATAATGTTTTTAAGTTGTTGAATGACATGTGCTATCGGTTAATGATTCCTTCCAATTTATTCCTTACTGTTTGGCACCCTACGTCCCTTCAAGCTGACCTTTGGCTTTGTAGATACTCTATTAACATTATTAATTCTATAATATTTTTTCACATCATAATTACATCCTGGAGTTAACACTGGGGAGAGGAAACGTTCCCCAAGGTCCCGCAACAAACAAATCACACGAGGCAGAAAATGTAGAAATTATATTTCCAGTCATTGCATACACGTATATAAGGGAGTTACTAATGGAAAGGATTGTTAAGTTACGGAAAACCTGTTCTTCAAAGGTCATGGCCCTCAGGACTATCTCATCTGTATTTACAGCAAAATGTAGAACGAAAGATCAATGGAAACCAAACAACCTCCAACCATATTGTTTGCTAGCTGCTGCCAATTCTCGTCCGAAACACAAACCAATATTGTATATTTTTTCAAAGAAACCAGTGACATACTTTGACGGCCAGAGATTGATAATCAAATACCATGCCACATTTCTTTAGTTTTCAAACTTCAGTTGACAAATTTGTACCGATTGACCAAGCTCGAATTATCTGAGCCTGAGGGCAGAACGCCATTGTATCGAATGTTACCAAACTCCTCTGTTGCCTGAAAGACGGAAACGATGGCGCACAAAGGATAATCAAATGCCATTGTATCCTATCATACTCGAGTTTCCGAACCGCAAACTGGGCTTCGTCTGCATAACATTCACAAGGGTTGTATCTTAAGACCGGGTTTCAGTCCTGTCGGCCACTGCGGTCTTTATGACGTCAAAGCCATGGTTGCCATAGCTACCCAGAAGCTAGCGAACGCAAACCGGAAGCGAGTCGCCAATTAAACGCTTCTGTAAATTAGACGTAAGTTATTGGAGTTTTGGCTCCAGTTTCGTGGCTGGCAGGAGACTTTTTCTTGGCAGTAAGTTCCTACGCCAATTACTAACCATCAGCATTACCACAAGGCACAGTCGGCACAGATATATGGTTTTGGAAGATCAGCGATTCAGATGTTCCTGTCTAGAAGAAAACGTTTTTTGCAGACCAATAACCTTTTATGGAAATTCGGGGCCGCTACAGCGAACTGAAAATTGTTTGTCTGGATGAGTTTTCATGCTGTGTCGAAAATTAATCTAAATATTCAATCAAAGTAAATGGACTTTACCTCAGTAACCCCTGTGAAATCTGTTGGTCTTTATAAACGTTGACATTAAAGATAGATTTTAACAATAATACATTTGGGATAACATTTTCCGCAATAGTACAAATTCTTGTACTTTTTTCGGGTCGAGTCCCTTGCGGGATTCGAATCCATAACGTCAAAGCCAGGCACCAATCACCAGCACTCACTGTCGCAACAGCTTACCAATTCAGACACCGATACCTCGACAGTATTTTTCGTTTTCCAACCAAGACGACAATGTCTTACATATTATGATTGGTACATACATTGTTTCTTAGTTTGTTTCTTATATCGCAAAGTCCCAGTCAGGAGGGGTGTCAGGTTTATATATTTTCAGTAGTGGCTAATCGAGTACATTTTTCGAGACTGATGTATTTTGTCTTGGTGTATCTGAATAGGATCTTAAAATATCTCTCGACTAGACAAATTATTTTTTGCGATGCATGAACCTGTATTCGAACATGCAACCCTTCGCTTGGTAGTCAGCGCTCCTAACCATTAGGCCACAAGACGCTGTTAGAAACTTAATTAAGATTGTTTGTCAGTAAGATCCTCGCGTTCTATTCAAGTCTTGTAACGCACGCGGAAAGCATGGAAAGGCAGAGTTTTAGCTGTCAATCACTTCGCCTCGCGTGAAATTTTGCGCTGCACGTGCTTGGAAGAATCCATTTCATGAGGGTCGCAGCTACTTATACCACATCCGATGAATGAGCACCGAAATTTGCAAAATAATTGATTTTGGTGTCCCAGAAATGAAATTTATTGTTTCAAATGTAAAATAATCACATATGCATGTTTCGTGACGTCATATATGGATTAAGATGGAGAATGCATTCGGAGCAGTGGATTCGTTAAAAAAAATCAACGAGCCTCGTTGATTATTTTTAACGAATCCACAGCTCCTCATGCATTCTCCATTACAGAATTGATCCAAACAAAATGACTCCTTCATAGAGTCACTGTTAATACAATGGAAACCGAATTAAGGAAACGAAACACGTACAGACAGATATACACATCACAGTGATTATAGTTAGCTGGTTTTGTAACATTCGAACGATTAGTGTTTGAGTTTTGAGTAGAAATGACGCCCACATAGAGTAAATATTCGTATCATGTCGCAAAAACTGAAATTGATATATTTAAACCCATAATCTTGGGATCATGATTGACCTTTGACACAAGTTGGGTGAAGGTAGTATGTCCTCGTAGAGTTACTTGCAAGACTTTGTGAATAATCTAGTAATACACGAAAATGAAGTAGAAAACCAAGGGTTTGAAATATCCAAAAGGGAGATGTACAAAAATGTACACATGTAAAATTCCCTAACCTGTTTTCTCTCAGGAAGTCAATTCCTTCTACACTTGGACAAGATTAGGTATATAGCTTATGAAAACAATTTGAACTGATTGACAGTAAGTACAATACACATGTTATGCGTCATTGCGGATATATGTTGTGGTAGACAAATAGGGTTAGACAGACAATTAGAAATCAGCAAATCTCACTATCGGCGTCAGACTGTCTCTTATCTGACTTTCCTCCATGACCGAATACCGTACATTACTTATTGCGTTAAACGGCGCTGGTCAGATTACCACAGGGCAGAACATGCTACAAACATTGATTCAGCATACAGACGCTTGCTTATCGCGACATCAACATTGGGTGCTAAGGTAGAATATTTCTATCGTTAAGAATTTAGTTAACAAATCATGAAGAATGTAGGTATTGTCTGACTGAAAGGATATGCAATGAAGATATAGATAGAGGACATATGAACATATGACGTATATGATACTGCTAATTGCTTACCTTAAAGGTACGTCAATTTTATGTCAAATAAATTAACAATGACATGTAATGAGAAAAATATAACCTTACACACCCCGCATAATGATGGAAGAAATCTGCCGACTTTGAAAAATATCAATCTAAAGAAACGCACCTAAAACTTACACGAAAAATCGGACTCGACGCTGATAAACTTCCTAATTCTCGACCGAATACTGAAAACATACATATTAAAATGTCGACGCAAGCAGGATATGCAGTTTCGGTAACTAATGTTTTATTTTCTACTTTTCTGGGTCGTGACGTATACAATCGGTAAAGGAACAATCGGGGCTATAGATCAATGTTATGAATATACGTTGTAAAGTCATGTAAGTTGGTAAGTTATGTGTTGGTAATGGAAATGTGTTCACTTTTAGAGTATTAGTATTGGGAACAAATCAAACTTGTATCACGGAAGATTATTTTATGCAGTTTACGCGTTTAAAGATTTGGATTCTGTTATTCGTTTCACTTTCTCCTCCAGCCATTATTTTAATTTCAACCATTTCTAAAGCTGATATATAACTCTCCTCACAGAAACTGCTTAAGTCTTTATTGCCACGTAATATGTGTTACAACTGGGCCGTATTTGGTGAAAATCTGTCACACGGATACTTTCTTATTGTAACAAAATATGTGCACATCGCACAGGTGAAGGAACTCCAGGCTTCTCCATGAGACAGGCCAATCTTGAACAAACTCACTGATTACATAACTAACTTCGGTTGCAAGTTAGGATTTTCAATTTTGGACAAGAAAGCGTTCAACTTGTGACAGAGTTTATGTGTGATTACATTGCTTGCGTATCTTCTGTGATGTTAGTATGATGCTCTTTGGTTTTTGAGAAAATGTCTTTTAAATAATTTAAAGATAACGCCTACCATGTCAATATATGCCAATCTTTGCATTACTTACGATAGCCGGTTTCATCATTCACGTAAATTAATTGCTTGTTGAATGAGTTGAATTTTCCTATGTTCCCCAGAACAAAATGTCCGTCTACATCAGCTATCAAGGCCCGAATACGGAATAAGCGTCTCTATATATGATTGGCAGTCGGATGACACCTGAGATATGCCGTACAACCCTTTAGTGACAGGCCGGGTTTTCTGGACAAGCGTGTGTGAAGATGGTGGTTTGTCCGATAATTTGCCAGCCTTGGCCGGAGCTCGGTGGTCAAGTTCAATACAATCCCCTCTGACAGAGACGCTAACAAGGATCTCGGATCTGATTAACAGAACGTGTATTGAGCCTCACCAAGATCTGGGGTCACAACCCCTGTCTCTTACTTACTCTAAAATTAGTACTTCTGTACCAAACCTAGAGTTACATTTAAGTTTCTTCTTTTATGTGTCCAACACATTGTTAGATGTAAAAAATACGTCTTACTGGATTCTTTGGGCCACATTGCTAGGTTAGTGACAGATACTCGTGTGTTTATTATTCTATTGATATAACTGTATCATCCAAAGTCTGTTCCACGGGGTATATTCCTTGTGTGAGATCAATCGATGTATCCAATGATACATCGTTTTGACTGTAGATTTTGCACAATGTCCTGTCACCGTCAACCATATGATATCATGATGCTTCTTACATCTTCTTACTCTCAATGCTTTAAAGGGGCAGTAGCACGTTTTTTGCAAATTTTATTTTTTCAAATTTCTCATTTATGATGATAGTTTATGTCATTTATATTTACTTCAGAAGGAAAAACGTCTTATTACACAAACCAATTATCCGTAGTGGTAATAACAGTGTTGCGTATAAAGCCAAAATTGCATGGCGGCCATTTTATTGTGAACACATTTTATTAATTCGAATGACAAAAAAAATTCCCATGGCTTTACGGAACCATATACACTCATTTGTAACTTGATTTTCCGAAGAGAGAAGGGTGTTTTACTATTGTTGACATTATTTTTCAAATACATTTCATCGACTTATTTCAGCGAAAAAACGTGCTACAGCGCCTTTAAAGTCAAAAGATTGATGACATCACCGTGTAAGGGCATCACCGTACTGGAACTCTAATGTCAATGCTGTATCAAGATATGTAAATTTTCTGTGAAGGTAATGCAGAATGATTTTGAATGATAACTAGAATCTCACCAACATGCCTTCTGACATTAAATATATGAACTCATGTTGATACATTTGATGTCAGAAGAGACAGGGTAAGCTTCTTTCTATATCAATCTCATAAAAATGGTGAGATGATGTCGAATTAAACTTAACCTGCAAACATTTCAATAGTTCCCGAACTGCTTAAATGTTAAGTAAATCATGAACTCTTTCTGTCTTTAAAAGGAGGGTTCTATCGGGGTATTTTTTGTAGAAACAAAATTCGGGAGAATATTCCTGTTTACACATATATATTATTAATACATGATTAAAACACAGTGAAATTGAAAGATGCTAATGAAGGTAACATTTTGATGACTTTATATTTCACAACTTGATAAACACAAGCGCTCATTTGTTGAAAAATAAAACAATGAGAACGGAAGTCATTCATCGGCGTTGCGAGTCAGGAAAACTTCGCTACAGCATAACAGCAACTTGTTAATTTGTTTTATTACATGTTATGTGTTACTATGTGAATACTCTATCAGTGTATATGTCTTTAGTTATCAAAAAGTTGGGTACAATATAGCGTGTTTTCATTTCACGTAATGCAAATATCCAAGTTGGCGACATAACCCTACCTTTAAACATGCCTATCACCAACTGGTACATTTTGTATCTTGCTCTTTGTATCTTTTCATATAAATGTATCAACTTCGGAAAAACTTGTGATCAAGATGAATACTAGATAAATCTATCAAAACCATTAATGAATTTCCTTTCAACAACGACAGTTGTAAGTCTTTAAAGCAAAAACATTTTGCAGAGCTATATCTTTTCCAATTGCTTAGCTTAAACCAAACGACCAATTTTAAAAACGGTTTCATATTGCTTAAGTTTGCATGTGATTCAAACCAAAGGTAACAATTACACGTGTCTTGCAACGGCGTAAATCTGCTGTGTTTTATCAAAAAGAACAGCGGATAGGCTATGTTCAAATCAATATAAACAAGTATATTTGTATGACAAGTAGGATAAGCTATGATCACCAGTGATTTCCACAGATATACCGTTGTCCCATGTCGCTAACATAGATTAAGTAAGACACATTTACAAGTTTGTATTATTTGTTTAGAATGTGGTTCTTCATATATTGTATTGCTGGTAAAATGAAATGACGGTCAAGGACACCGACTTGCGTAATTCCCCAGTGAGGTTTTCATAAAATTTTGAGTGCAAAGGGCAATGATATATTGCATTCATAAGACATAAGGTCACGGTCACTAAGGATGACTTGTCACTGTGTAATCTGGCAATAAAGGCTCCCACATTTAAAGACATCGGAAACTATGGTTCGTGAGATATCGCGTTAAAAAGAGCTTGGAAAGTGCACAAAGTATCGTGGTGACCTTGAAAATAAGGTCAAGGTCACCAAAGTCTACCGGTGTCAGCGTATTCTGCAAATATGGGTTGCCACCAAATTTTGAAGACATTTTGAGCAACAGTATATACAATGTCACGTTAACAATAGCGGAACGGACGTACAGACGGGCGGACGGACGCCGCTGAATACATATTAGTTCCACGTTGCGGCGGGGAACACAAAGTGCATTTGTTTGTTTGCGGAGCACAGGGCCGTGTTCAAGAGAGGTTTCAAAGTAAACCTCTCTTGAACGCGATTGCTCAATGTAGCGCTACGTAACAAGGCGAGCAAACTTCGAGGAACTTGCATTGTGTCGTTCAAGAGAGAATGAGCGCTACTCGAGCGCTATTTGAGCGCTACATTGAGCGATCAATGAGCAATTTAAGCGCTCACTGTTATTGAACGGAGCGCAGCCGTATACTGAACGCCACACAGAGAAGAGGAAGCTTTCCAATTCGGATAACGAGAATAATGATTGGACTGTCCAAGGTCGAGAAGGTAGATGCAAGACAGAATAACAATCGTGAGGTTATTGCCCACCACTGAAGAGTCTAAGCTAGTGTGCACTGCTATAGATTTAGAATTTGGGTGAAATCTAAGTTTGTTAATTGTCGTTCTGGAAACCGTCCATCGTTGGTTGTATTAAAGTCCATAGTAATAAGATCATTTATGTTAATTACAAGAAACCATGTATCAGGTCACATCACATATAGTTAAAGAATATCAGACGAGTGTCCATGTCATACTGCGTTAACATCGGGATATATTTGAAAAATTTGAATATCCACAAGAATAGATACTAGAGAAACAGAGTGTTCAAAGTATTATGAAAGATGCGAATTATCAGATGCTGGAAGGTACGCATTTGAACCCTCGTGGTCGCAACTGTAAACAGTTTTATAATGATATGTTATAGTTTTCATCAGATGAGATATTTTCAGATATATTTATCAAACATGAAATACAGCAACTCTTGATTTAATACGATATCTGAATAAAAACAAAAACATGGCCCCTTAATAAATAATAAAATAGTTTTGAAAACTGTGTAAGATCTTAGAGTTTTAAAAAATATGTTGATTCGTACAAATGTAATAATAAAGATATAGATATTCAACAGTAAGAAAATCAGTAGAAAATTTCAAAATGGACAAACATTATGGCAACGAATACGTTACAGACAGACATTTTTTTTAGTATTTCGAGGCCAAATAATACTGTCTGCCTGTCTGTCCGTTTCATTAATATGATTACTAAAGATGTAAACTGATGAAACAGTCATTTACATTTATATTACACATATAGAAAATAATAATATATGCTATAAGGATGCACCATATAGTAGTTTAAACAACAAATTGATAAAAATATGTCAAGACAGAAACCTTTGTAAGTATGCGCAACAATCACAACAAAATTTAACTACCCGCAGTATCAGGTCACACATTTTACAATGCCTACGATAGAACTGTTTAGAATGATTACTTTAAAAACTGAAGGACATAAATTCGTGAAATCCAAATCGTATGTTCATAAAAAAAAAAGAATTGTGTAATAATTACAGGAAAAACGGGTCAAATGTTTGAAACAGCAACTATAAAGAAACAATATCATTATTGCCAGGACCACAAGAAGCACGTAATCAAAGTTTTTATAGTTATGAGATCCGATGGCGGGATATGATTAAATCCACAGGGCTTGTGAGACCCAGTCTTGTATTAGAAGGTACCGGGCGGCTAATGCCGTTGTCGTAACTATGGTTTCACTGTTGAAGACACCAAGTGGCATCGAGACTTGGCAAAGATTGTAATTTCACGCCGTATTTCATCC
Source organism: Gibbula magus (assembly GCA_936450465.1). NCBI lineage: Eukaryota > Metazoa > Mollusca > Gastropoda > Trochida > Trochidae > Gibbula > Gibbula magus. The sequence continues at coordinate 7,084,728 of OW388306.1, forward strand.
GGGTGTAGTCCTTGAATTACGATGGGTTGTGTGGGCGCAAACAGTTCATCAGTGCCACCATTTTCGCAATTTCACTCGCTCTGCGCATGCGTAGTGATATATCAACGCCGTTTAATCACGAAGTCAAATTAACGATGCGACTATGTATAAGTCCCTTCACAGACATGACCGGAAATGAAAGGTCTCGTTATGATCTCGCGACTGGTGAGATTTGGCGAAATAGATAAGAAACATGAAGGCGAACATTGATGAATTTGGTCTTCAGTTAAAGTTGGTTGGGAGATTATATAATGGTACCAAATAAACCATATCCTGGAAGGAAACGGAAATGCAGATCGAAAATAGATGTCACTTCAAGTTATCCAAATCCCCCAACATGATGATTGATTGAAATCAACTTGAGTTGAAGATATATATGCGCATCGTGAAGTCGTCGGCTTTGAAATCCACAAAACGTTATGTTGACTTCATGCCTCTTATAACCTAGTTGTAGCTTTAATATCCTTAGAACCATGGCGAACAACCTACAGTGAGTTGATATATTAAATGAATAGATGAAAAGAAGATTCCACAATGGAATACCTCATTCTTTAACACACCTTCTTTGAACTGTTCGTAAACTAAATACCCAAATCTGAGGACATCACACTATATTTGAATTGGAAAACGAGTTCTGTTTCAGAACTTCTTTATACTCTTTCAAAATAAAGTATATTACTGTGAATACATCACACTAGATAACAGCCGAATTTTGCTTTGTACTGTTTCTATAACATTGATAGCTTCTAAGTCTAGAGAGGAGCTATGCCTGCTTTCTGAACATCGCTGTGTCCTGGCTATGACTTGATCTCCAATCATTTAAAGGGAAACGGGATAAGACGGTGGTTATCACTTTCGAGGGTTGAAAGGGTCCTGGATTTAAACCCCTTGGAAACTTTGTCTGCTTTATAAAACTGTTTTACGGTCAGTAACGTTTTAGGGCAATGCTTCTTTGAATTCCAGTGCAATACCTACGGTTTATAAGTGCCAGCCACGTTCGTTGGTTTTCTGTGGCAACTGTGACATAAGTCAAATAATATTGAACGGACTTTAAGTACCACATCTTCCCTCGATCATTGTCTCGGATACGTCTATTGAACATGTGTGATACATTTAGTTGTTCGCATTTAGCAATTATATTGGAAAATATGGATACGTGTTTATAGACTTCTTTCTTTCGAGAATACGACGTTTGGACACAGATCATCGATTGTCTTCAATTGGGAGTTAAACATTCATTCTTACTACAAGCTTATTATAATCTATCATGATGATGTGCAGTGGACACCACACACGGCATGAGAAGGCGTTTCAATTTTGATACAAGATGCAATATTCAGATCAAAGGACTACTTGTTTCATAACTAATCTTTAAAACACGAAATGTTAGTTTTCGTTATTTTAGGCATTTGGTAATAGTGTTACGTTCTACTTCGACTTGATGTTATTTTTGTATCATTGAACAACATTATACACAAACCAAAATCATTTGGGAAAACCATATTACTCTTTCCGAAAAATATTATTTTTCAAATTTTGAAAGCATATTTGTACCTGGTGGTGCCAGATATATTTCTTCCTCCTCTTCGTCTAGATATGACTCTTTAGTTTAGGAAGCAGATTATCAACCATCGTCAGTCTAAAAAAAACCACATAAATTCCAATAGAAGATTCATAATTTCAGATGCAGGTACTAGATAGCTATATAGTCTTATCTCAGCTAAAAGGATTGATATATTGGATATCAACATTGATACGGGGATTTATACAGATCTGGACAGCATACACTCAACCGCAAAAGAAACGTCACCACATTTTCAACAGTGTATAAAACAAAATACAGCTGCCTGAGAAAGTAGATTTTGAATGTATTCGATAGACACATAAAATAAGACAAACTTAAACGAACGCGATATTACATGGTAACTGCAATAGATCCTAAGCAATGAAATAAACGTTTGTACGCCAGCTGCATATATTATCTTCAATCATTGTGAAATATTCATATTGCAGACCAAGACGTTATTGTAGTTGTGGAGACATAATTTCAATGCTTAAAGAAAGTACAGTTTCTTATGATTGATTTATACATTCGGTCAATGGCACTGATACATGCCACTGATCTCAAAATTAGCGTTGTAAAGTGTTACGTGACAGCAAAATCATGTTGATACACATAAACAACCGTTTAGTACATAGAAGACAAAATGTCACATTTAAAATATAATATATTTTGTATTTCATTTTCAATTTTAACATACTAGAACTGAACATAGCGGATTCCTATTACATACTTATGTCAAGCTTATCACACTTATTTTTATTAGTCTTATTAAGCAGCAGAAGCTCAGCCTTACTTTAAAAAACACTTTTAAATCATGTACGATTCCATAGTTTTCATGTTGTACTTTACTGTAAAAAAAATATAGTCAATCCTGACTTTTAATCGTTTAAAACAAAATTGCGATTTTTCGTAAACAATTATTTTGTTGTGCTAGTAATATCATGCATTTGATCGAACAATCTATTATTCAGAAATGTAATTTAATAATGTGATTAAAATAATTTTTTCTTGTATATTCATTTTACCACAATGCATTCGCAGAACTCTGTAATGTGCAAACTTTGATTAATGATTATGGCTTTTATTGTGGAATTATGTTCAAGAACAATATACGTAGTATCTGAACGTCACTACTCAATAAAACATTTTTACCACTTAAGACATAAATTTTGTAGATATTTTATCAAATCAGTGATTGTCATGTGTCATGTGTTTTGTGTCACAGCATATCGACGATATTAGTAGTTGGTTCTTTACACATAGTTTATTAAAATACCATCTTCATTTAGTATGAACACACAACACAATTTCGGGTATATAGGATGTTTTTGATATAACAAAAATATGTGATAATGATATTTTATATTTCAAATTTGTGGAATTTTCTGATTTCCTCCGCTAAAGTTTTTAATGATAATTGTATCTTGTTGTTCATCAAATCGTATATTTTTGCTTAAATTTAGAATAATAAAAAAATATGAAAACGTTAGGTAAAAGTTATAAAATTATTTGATGCACTCACATTATATTTAGCCTTTTTTTCAAAATGTTCATAAACATAGTTTGGTTTTTCAGAATATGATTAAGCCAATCACAATAGAAGACCAACTTGAGATACCGAATTACATTGTATACATCAAGGCAGTACATTGTGTATATATAATATACGTATATTTCGTTTTGTTCACGGAGCATGGTTTAACAATAGATTCCTACATCTGCTAACAGTTTCGGCGGGGAGTGGCGAATCAGTAGCAAACATGAGCATGAAAGCAATGCTGCGTTTACAACTAAACAGGTGGTTATAGCTGATTTTTATCATTTCGAAGGTAGAGACAGGCGATTTCTTCTGTTGCTAAAAATGCTCTTTTTTCTCAATAATGAGCTCAAATGAAAAATTTAAAATATTTCAAAATTAAGTTTGTTTCCATATATAAACACAAAGAAAATTATAAAAAATTGATGAATGGTTAGAATTTCCATCTCCTGTACGTCGCCACCACCGTCAAAGGTTGTTTAAATAGGCTGACGCAGCGGTGTACACTGTCGGCCAAAAGAAACGCCTACTTGATTTCCCTTAAAATGAAAGATGAAATCATTTCTGAAATATAATCAATGGGGTCTCCACGTTATGTTGAAAACAAATTGATATGAAAGTCAATTAAAATCGTGGAAAAACTGTGATTCGAGTAAATAACATTCATGAGAACCACGTCGAATGAAACCGCTATTTCCGGTTGATTCAGTTGCTCACCGTACCCACTAGCTGCATGCAGCTGCTTCGCCAAATAGGCTCTTTGACACTCTTACGTCGCCTTTTAAACACGATGATACTGGGGGAATAGGTTATATAGCTACAGTTCTGCAGCTACGTACCCACGTACATCGGTAGCGTCATCGCCAATTTATTCGGAATGTATTGTTGCTAGCGGATGTATGAAAATCTGTTTCAAATGTTTTTATGATCGAGATCTGATCGAAACTGAAGAATTCATTTGTCTCATTTCAACAATCGCCTTTCTTTTGTGACATGACAACTTCTGAAATTAATTAGAATATGCTATGCAGAAATGGTGCAACTTCAAAATGCTATAATATTGCTACACTGCTCATCATAGTTTTTACGAAATCTGATAAGATATGTGGTAGGCGTTTCTTTTGTCCGACAGTGTATTCAATATGGGAGCGAAGAACTCCTGTGTCAGCAGTCGCATCCTTAACGCACACAAGCGTTCAAGAATTTGGGGGATAGATCTGTGTACGACTTTTGTTACCTAGTACCGCAAGGACACCAATATAATTTTATATTTATTACTGAAGTCGTGAAATGAAGGAAAATCGGGGCCTACTTTTAATACTCCTCTCGCAAAAAACGTACTGCACAGCAGCAAGCGTGTCCGAGGCATGCACGCTTGCCTAATTCTCAAGTCTCCATAGAAACCAACCGTTTCTCATTTCTCAGCTACCTAGCCATATACCATTGGATCAGGCCATTTTGGTTTTTATTTAATATTTTCATTATAATATTCAAGTGCAGTTAATTTGAGTACGAACTTTTTTTCTTATGAAGAGTCCCAGCATATGTTTTATGTATGTTAATGTAATTGAAACATTAGCCCGGGGAGACCAATCAACCAGCGTGTAGATCACTAACGATTCCACATCACTGCCAACAGCATGTTTGTGATCCACACATGTTCTATATTGTAGTTCTGTGTTGACAGAATGACTTGGTCCTAATCAAAATGTGCCTTGTATATAAGCTTGCTTCTAATTTTCTCACCCAATTTATACAACGCAAGGTCATAGAAGCACGTTCACTATGTCATGTCACCATGGCAACGTGATAGGGTATCTTATGAAAAATATTAGCCCTCCCAGACATTTCGGTGTTGAAAAAGCAGTCACCGTTGAAATAAATTATTGCGTTGCAATGTCATTACTTTAAACTGAACCAGGATGTATTGCCCTATAAATCGTGAAAGCTGTAGAGTCGTTGACATCTCTGCGATTATCGACTGGTGAACAGCTTGTTTTCACAGCTTACACTGATGTATTGGTTATACCTCGTCAAGATTATGTAAAAGATTACATGATATTGATTTCCCACTTCGACCAACTTTCCTTTAATTATGGTTTTGGTTGTATGAGGTTAACCAAAATAATTATGCCTAAATTGTCTAATATTTACGTCCCATTTCGCTTTACTGGTATTACTTCATTAATTAGTTTATCTACTTCAGTAAAACAATCCATAATCTAGAAATTCCGTGATGACTTACTTTTCATTGACAGACTATTGACCTAATTCAACTATTCCACCTAATTATCCAAATTGGTCATTTGCAATAAATTCGTTTTAGAATTGCCTCTCCACAAGATTTTCAATGACCGACACATTGACAAGCCTTTTTCGAGTTATATAAGGTCAATGTAATATGTTTTATCATGACCTTGTCATAACAGCATATAATTACCTTCATCTTCAATTTCCGTTCTGCTTTCGTTTCCAAAGCAATTTACAGAATATGAAAATGCCAGCGATGAAGTAAGATTCGTCCAATTAACTCTCCTCCCTTAATTTAGCTGGAATTCCTTTAGAAAGCTATCACCTTCCTATCTCCACATTTCCCGGCATACCCAACTTTCCCGGCAATCTCACGTCTGCTCTACCTCCCGCCATTACCAAGCTTCCGGTTTGCGTGACTGGAGATGTAAATTTGACCGCAACACAAGAATAACTGGCATCAGTTCATCCTCTACTTCCGTGGACATGATCACCATTGTACCATTCCCACTTAAATCTGCTATTATGCATTGGTAACAGTCAAACATTATTGCCAGTGTCCATCTTAATTAAGTCAATCATTTGTTTGCCTGTGGTCAAGTCCCCCCACATATCTGTTTCTATTCATATATGCCTTCTCAATATTACCTTAGATAATTGACTCTGTGGTTTAAACGATTCTTTGGAGTCAATATGTTTGCACTATCTCCTCATTTCGACCATACATTCTGAGCACTAAGGGATATGTTCGACCCGATATGTTTCTATTCATTTATAGCGCCTTGGTGTCCTTTGTAAACGCTGTTAACATCATAGCTATTCAACAGTTATGGACAAGAGGCCCGAACATGTTCTTTCTTCAAGAAACGTCTGGTCAGCAATAGCGGCCATTGCACTGGCCAGAAAGGAGCCAAAGCCGTTGAGTGCATGCGTCTTTATCTCAACAATGGTAAATGTTAAATGTTCCCTTGTTCCTCCAGATGTACACCTTTATCTTAATATTTCTGAGAAAATAGCGTGTTCAACTGATCTTCCCTTGTTTATCCAAACTGATCAGTGTTGAACGTATGTACGCTTGTTGTCTTAGTCAGCAGGTGTGAAAGTGGTCAGTTTTCTGTCTACTGACCAGTAAGAAGGGGGTACTATTGAGTAAAATAGCTGGCTAAACTAATGTTCCCTTGCATATTTATATTAATCAACATAAAACAACAATAAACTATGTATTATTTGGACACGTTGTCTCTAGTCGGCATGGTGCACTGTGGAGAAAAGAGTTCATTCACATATGGTTCCCTTATATCCAGATTTACATCTCTACCTACCACGTACATGTATGGTTCTTTGAACAAGCAGTCGCTGGTCAGCCAGCATGAGAGTGGTCAGTCCAATGACCAGTAAGTAGACACTACTGGGAGAGGCGAGACTGGGGGATAATTAGCTCGATTAATGAAGGCATCCCTGGAGACAGTGAGAGCACTTGCAGGGAGCAATCGAATTATCACCCTCCGTGAAAGCCATTACCTAACTCAGTGGCGCTGTTAACACAATTAGCACTCGGAGAGATAGGAGGCACTGATGAATATGTCACTGATGGAAATCAGACCTTTTAAACCCAAGGCATTTCGGTTCATAGCTTCATTTGTCCGCAACAATGTAATTATACCCGACAGTAGACAAAACATCACAGAACATATTTGGAAACAGATATGCTTGTGTTCTAGCACCGAGAGTCCATGCTTCGCTTTACGTTTCACTAGTCTTGTGTTTGATATCGTATACGATTCATTATATGATAATGAAATTTACGAATTGCAGATTATTTGGAAACAATTTTGGCTACGTATAATCAAACGTCTATCGATTTATACCTTATCTTCTAAGGTTGGGGAATGATAATAATATGATATTCTAAACTACCAGGCAAAAGAAAGTACACACTTATGTTGGTTTTGTCAAATGTATCCTTTTGAATTGCAAATATCTAAAGGTTGTTTTTATGCCATACTCTAAAACTGAATAATGCAGACGTTTAGTCAGCATTCAAAGAATAATTCTACATGTTTTTTGTTTTCATTTTTTTTTAAATGAAATTTTACTTTAAACAAAATCAGTTTGTCTGTTATAAATAAGATTCCAAAATTACGATTGACTCGCGTCAATCGCGATGCATTGTCTGGTTTTCGATCAGAAATCACTCCTTTTACCTTCATATCGTCAATATACTGAGTCAACTATCATCAAAATGGTAGGTTTCGGTAAAAGTCGGTACTTCTCGATAAAGTAACACGATTTATAACGTTTGGAATATATGATCCCCAACAACACAATGGATGTCCTTTAAAAGAGAACGACCAGCAGTGGGTATATGTTCTATTAGTTAACATGACAGTTCTGAAGTTTAAATATTGTGCTCATATAAGATCCTTTCAAACAGCACATTTTCATACACAAGTGTACCCAGCACGGATATCAAGGACGAACTGGTCAAACATTCATAAATACGTATAAGTTTTAACAATTCTGCGAGAAAGGAAAATCAGTTAGAAGACTAATACTAAAGCCAACACATAATGCAATGAACACATTCCAGTCTACTAGTGCCTTAAGTTCTTCTCACTGAAATAAAACCATACGTTTATTCAACATTCATTATGTTCTTGAAACGTGTTATTGACTACAACGGGCTTAAGACTAGTACATTGCAAGTTCTGTAATCCCGTTCGCATCTGAAAGAAAATGTACATTTCACGCACCCTATATTCATTCATGCATATACTTTTGATTAAATTTAATACACACGACTCTAGATTCGTATTTCAGAGTTTCTTTAATTCTTCAGCATATATACTCCACCGAAGCGCCAAGTTCCGGGTTGAGAACAAGGCCAAAACAAATTGTCTTTCACTGAGAGTTATATGTAGAGGGTAATGTCCGAGTAACTCTCCATTCCTTAAAAATAATGGAGCCGAGGCCCCGGAGGGGCCGAGGCCCATTATTTTTAAGGAATGGAGAGTTACGAGGACATTACCCTACTTAAATTACACTCAAAGTATTGCTATTTTATCAAAATTGCTTTAAAAAGTTAAAGAAATTAAATTTATACTTAAAAAATATGATGTGATGTGTAACTCTCCATTACTGAAAAATAATGGAGTGACAGAACAATAGGATGACGTCACAAGTGTGATTTAATTAACGATCAGTTCCTTCATTATTTGGCATAAAAGAACATATATATTCAAAAATAGTAATCAAGCAAGCACATATAATTTAAGAGCGCTTCATTAAATAGTACACGTGTATATTTTAGGGTGTTTCCTTACCTTTCCTGCATATATAATCCCCTGGGGAGAAAAGCACCGGACGAAGACGTAGAACGAGTTCACATAGAAAACCCGCTTCCGTTGATTGAAATATTTCCACTCTTTTCAGGGTGTCTAAGTGAACGTGTATAGCTATCTCCGCTTTTAGTTTATCCGGTAAAAGACCTAGATTCTTCTCTTCGTCACTAGATTTATTACACATCCATAAATAATCGAACCATTTTATCACCCGGTCCTGCAGCCGAAGAGGGACCCGTCGTAGTTCCATGTACGTTTTAACTCCGTCAAGCCGTGCTGAAAAACAGGAAATGTAAATGTACAATCGATTACCTGATATTTTTACATTGATTACCTAATATATGGACATCGAAATCGTTATGTGTACATTGAATAGCTGCATATAGCTGCATATAGCTGGTATGTGTACATTGAATACCCAATAGTTCTATATTGAATACCTACTATGTGTACATTGAATATCTAGTGTTTGTACATTTAATACCTAATATGTGTACATTTAATACCTAATGTATGTACATTGAATACCTAGTAGTTGTACAATGAATACCTGATATGTGTATATCTGTTATTTGAACAATGAATACCTGAAATATGTACATCGAATACCTATTATTAGTACATTGAATACCTAATATGTGTACTTTGAATACCTAATACGTGTACATTTAATACCTACTAGTATTTAAACAATGAATATCGGACATGTGTACATTGAATACCTATGATTTCTGAACAGTGAATACCTAATACGTGTACACTGATTACCTAATGTTTGTATATTGATTACCTGATATGTGTACAGTGAATACCTGATATTTGCACACTGATTACCTGAAACGTTTATATATAGCTAATATGAGTACGTTGAATATCTGATATCTGTACATGAAATAATCATATTTGCACATTGAATATCTAATATCTGTACGTTGAATCGTTGATAGCACTCAACATCAGAATACGTGATTAAGTTATATATGTATCTAGTTTTATAGTGTAAAACCAATTCATGAAATATATATGAATTAGGCTTTTGATGAAATATTGCTTGTAGAAAATTTAAAGCAGAGTACAAAACATCTCAATAAATGTCCTCTTACATTATGAATGAATAAAAAAACGCTCATTGACCATAATATGTTGGTAGCATTGTGGAGACTTTATAAAGTTGGTCAGTTTACTAAATGAAACCGTATATACATACAATCCAAGCGCAACAAATTTAAATGAATATTGTCATCCTACATGTAATTTATGCGGTCTTGAAAACTAAACAGTTTAATGCAACAGTTAAATATACCAAAACCATGTGAAATGAAATATCAACGTGTCAACACGTAGTGTTCAAAGCATCATTTGTCAACAAATTTCACACTGTCTTGTTTTTTATCAAGCGATCCTGAAATAACTGAGCATGACATTACAACGTATGGAACGACTTTACCGACTTGTATAAAGACGAGAGATATGTCAATAGCAATCACCGATGATAGACAGGCAAATCTAAACATAATCCCCAAAGTCCAATACGTTCTCTTTATATCCATCAAAATGCTTTCACGTAGTCATACGTCAGTTCTTTACTAAAAGGCTGAGCTTTTTATCTTTTACAACACACTTACACAAAGCTGAACTTGCAGTTTAAGTGTGTGTGTGTGTATATATATATATATATATATATAAAATATGTCCTTTATAATTTATAATTCTATTGAGGCGGATACCGCTTGTGATGCCGCCACTACTACATTGTATTACTCATACTAACACTAGAAACAAATCTTATTACTATTACTACTACTACTACTACTACTACTACTATTACTACTACTGCTACTACTGTTACTGCTACTACTACTACTACTACTTCTACTTCTTCTAATCTCGCTACTATTAGTATTACTTTTATAAACACTACTTCTACCACTGGTGTTGCTACTGTTGTTTCCACATACATGTATATACTATTATGATTACACTTGGTACTTTGTTATGAAAAGTGGTACTGCTAAGTCTACTGGGTGTTTTCGAGGTTATATTATTTCCATTGTCATTTCGATACGCCACACGTATTCAAATATTTACATTTATTACGGTTTGTCGACTTAGATGTCCTCCATTTAAAACTGAACAAAGGACCACATCCTGTTGCTGTATTCATCAGAAAAATAGTCCTAGAAAAACTTCAACTTCTGCAATCACATTTCCTGCACCAGCCGACATACCACTGTTATTTCTGCAGTGTACAACTGCAGGGGGTAACAGCTGCATCGACATGTGCATTCAATTAACTGATCATTCGGTTCTCTGTATAGCCATCCGCGCATCGATTGGGTAGAACTGGTTCAAACTGTGCGGTCACGTGACCGTCGAGCCACAACAGGGCAACCAACCTCTACGGAGCTAGTTTCAACTACACAAGTGACAAACTGTATTTATACAGCGATAAGGGTATTAGATATATTCTCATACATGTTACAAACGCCTTTTGAAGCGATCAAAGTGCTATACATTGTACCTTTGAAATATGTAATTGAAACAATGTTTCCCGTGCAAATACTATAATAAATACTGGGTTTATTAACTATTTATTCGATATATGCGCATGGAATTCAATGAAACTCCAACATTCAAAAGCAGTTTTTGTTGGAATCTAAATTCACTCAATTCTTTCTCTATAACAAGAATCATACCACATATTTGTACATACAAAATTCTTTTTTTTTGACCGAGTTTATGACAATATTCAATTTTCACTATTTCAAAAAATTGCGGATTAGCAAAACAGTTATGCACCTAATGCTATATTCAGAAGTGCCGCAATATAAACATCATCTTTGACACAAAGTGTTCTCTTTATCTAATCAGACAGATCTCCAAAAGTCTAGTACAGCTATTTGAAGTCGCCATTTTCCCCCAAGGGAGACAACCTGTGTTTCGGTTTAGCGTCCATCTGTCTTATCAAGAAGCACGTTATCCAATTGCGCCCGTCTCTAAGACATTTAGTTCTACAGCTGCTTGGCGGTAAAAGACGGATAGCCACTGTTGTGAGGATACACTATTGGGTTATACTCATAGGGATTTGGACCTATAAGTTGTCATGGCAACGGGATACTTTCGAACCAGGGGTCTCGTTTGGCCTCGCGATGTTTGGAGGACCACGTGTGACCTAACATCAGTCAATTTGAATTCCTGGACAACAAATGTGTCATTACCGAAGCCAATGATTTGTTGAGCTCTGAATACGAAACCGTGGACATGGCAGGAGACTACGGGGTGTCATTTAATAGACTACGAAACTACTGCTGGCGAAATAACCTATAAACTAATTTCATCCTCGTTGAGAGATCAGATAACATTCAATCATCAAAACATTCCAAAAAGCAATCTTTTCTTACATGGTGGTCGGAATAGTTTCAAGAAAATAAAGTTTCATTTTTTTTATGAAATTCTGTTTCAATTTTCATTCTTGCAAGACAGTAATTACTCATCATCGCGTGCGAATTTATTTTTAATGCGAATAGTTTTGGAGGAAATGTAATAAGAAAAACTTGCCAGAGTTTATCGATCGTTCGGGATAACTGAATTCCAACACCACATGCATGAAATGGTGGTTAGCACTATCTTTGTGTGCTGCGTAATTGAAAACAAAATTGAAAATGGGTGAAGATCCTGTGGTTTGTAGATCATTACAAAGATACTTAGAAGTTTAGACTCTATGTGCCCATCAAACTGTCATATGCAACAAATTATTCAACTTATTCATACTAGGTTCATATTTGTGCCAATACTTTAACGGAGACTTGGAACCTACAGTTAAATGAAATGCCCTGTTTGTCATTGTCTCTTGACCAATACATGAGTGGTAGGAATGGATGTTCTATCATTCTGTGTTAGATTTCTAACTGACTCTAAATGAGAAGAAAATGAGGGATGAAGTGGATTTCCTACTTTTACCAGTGAAAAAAAAGAGTAATTCTACCTTCGAAATGGACACAGAAGGAAAAATGCAGTCGAAATGATGAACCTGGATTATTAAAGTGAAAGTTCCATTGAGTATCCGCCATTTTGTTTTGTGCAGTATGTGGAATGATTAAACTGCTGTATTTGACTAATTTTACATTTGTTTACAACAAAACATGACAGATTATCTACAAATAATCATCTTTAGACTGATCATCAATGTATGTTATAAAGCTTTACACATACTTGCACCGATGAATGACTTCACTTTACATAATTTTTATTTTGAATGAATGTGCGCTGTTCTGTTTGAAATTGTCAAATCATCAAACATATTACCCAAGTTTCAATTGGATTGAATTATACTCAATGTATTAATACAATATATGGAATGGATGTTAGAATTGAAGTTCCGAAAAAAATTCAACCAATCAGGACTCTGTGTTTCTCAGTAGCAGAGGTGCATTTTCTGCAACAGAGGTTACGGTAGAAGAACCGAGTGTAGAAACCTCTATGAGGAGGAGAATGTTAAGAATGCTTAAGTGTTTCAATAGCCGTTGAATTTCCTCATCATACACCTAAGATCAGAGAGATCTATCAAGTTATTTTCTCTATCAACACCCTTGATGCTTTGCCTTGAAAAATATTTGTATCAATCTAGTTAAAAGAAATAGTATTTTGACATAAAACCTCCAATGTTTTACAATTAAAATATTTTCTGAAGTGAGCTTTTCTCACGTGTCCAACTTCCAACTATGCGTAAAACAAGTTTGCGAAATGTATGATTGACAAGCAACATAATGAAAAAATGAAAGTTGGATTGGTTTTAATGTACGGAGAAAATGAGAAAACACGTTTTTAAAGGTAATATAACACGAAAGTTATTGAGAATACCAGAGTTTGAAATGATGGAAAGCCTTGTTATTTATATTCAACAAGAAAAAAAAATTAAAATTACAATTTCATAATTTCCAATTTAGAATTACATTTTGTGAGAAATATAACCAGTCACGTCATAATATATAATTTTTTGTGAGGTAATTTGAGGTTTTATGGGTACTTCAAACGTTCATCGAGTTACAGAATCACCAATAACCTGTACATTTGTATCTTACATTCAAGTCATTTGATTTGTGGCAGTGTTCCTGTGCATAGCTCCATGTGCTTCTGGACCACACTGAGACATGGGTTAAGAGGCTCGTGGTGTCACCTTGGGCAAGGGACTTTATTCGAAATGTGCCTCTGTTCCCTGTTCGAGCGCCTTAATTGGTAGCTCAGGTTGCATACTCCAAGGGGAGTTGAGAATGAAAAAGAATGGATGTTGGCCCTTATACAAGGGTAATAGTGTGTTTAGCTATTTGAGACCGACCCTTCGTGTTGTAGATTTAGCGTGATATAAGTATCCTCATTATTAAGTATCCTCATTATTAAGTATCCTCATTATTAAGTATCCTCATTATTAAGTATCCTCATTACCAACCCCCATTTACATGGCAAATTGATAAGTACACCTGAACACTAATGTGACGAAAGTACAATCAGTTGAAGAGGTTTTCTGAAGGTCACCAATTCTTTCCCAAAAGAGGTTTCTCAAATCATTTCTTCTCAAATAACATCTGTTACAACCAGGGCGCCGTCTTGGTCAATAATATAGAAATCTGCTTGGTTGCTATCGAATCAGCGATATTTTTTTCAAATGGATGAATCTATCTGTTCCGGTAACCGTCGAGAAGCCCGGAGTGCCTTCACCTGTGCGATGTGCGCACATTTCTTACACGACATGGGTCAGTGGGATATGTAAGACGATTTTTGATTGGACTGAAATAAAGTCTGTACTCGTGTACCCGTGGGGAAATTGTGAGTATTAAGAAAATGACCCACTTATAACAGAGGTTACATGGGAAGTGAGTAACCTCGTGAGTGAATGGATGTCACCTGCTATACATTGAAAACATCTGCTCAGGTAAATGTAAGCATATACCAGAGAATTGAAATAAATCATTATGTACATTTTGAAATAAATACGAAAGATTTTAAATAAGCATTCTAATCAACATCGTTTATTTGACTTTAGATTCTGTGTGTTTACTTTCTTTAACAATGCATAAATGCTGCCAAATTATAATGTGCGGAAGAATGATATAAATTGGTTCACAATAGTAGTGTTATATTTGAAATGATGATATATATCATATTACCAATCATTGTAAGAAAGTAGAATGAACGTACCTGACATTCAACTATTTAAAAATTAAATTCAAACTAGGATTACTCCATTCACTCAAGCTACATTTCATCCAGAAAAAAAATACAATAACGATATTTTCACCTCAACTTGAGTATGTGACCCACATTTTGATCCGGTCCAATAATACCACCCAGCAACCCTAGCAAGTCTGAGAAATGACGTCGTATCAAAGACACTCCATGGAACTGATAATGGTCTGCGTGTGTGCATCTTGTGATTATGGCAGTCATAACCAAGGGATAGCGAGGAGAGAAAGCGTGTCGTTATCCTCTATAGACGCATCACTCTGGCCTATCACCGTATTTATCAAATTAATTGCCAAAACGAATTAGACACAAAGCCATAGAACGATTTACGCGTTGTTGTGCTTCTATTTTCGGAAGTCGTAAAAAGAGAACTTAAGCTGACGGTTTGTGGCAGGCCGGAAACTGTATCCGAGGTAATGCCGAAAGTTGAAATTAGCTTGCAGATGTTCCGAATGCGATGTTCTGTGGTCAAGGTCACATTACGTCTAAGCGGTTATAAAACGACCATTAAATTATTTGGCTTGTGATAATCTTTACAGATGTGGTTTTCAAATGACGTCATAAATATTGACTTTAAAAAAGAAAAGAAAAAAGATTTTATATGTTTGTTATGTGAACAAGTCAATAAAGGAAATGTAATGTTAACAACATTGTAAACATATAACGATTTACTAAGCTACTGCATATATACTGCCAAAGTGCAGCTGAACATGACATATTCTCTTATACTGACATTGGTAGTTATGGTTTATAACGACCAGGGAGACTGGTAGAAATCGTCGCTGGGAGATTGGTCATCGATTTGCTGCTATTCAACCCAGGGCAGAAATCCACACAGCGATAAGTGTCTCATCTGTGTCGAGGAGTTCACATTGATCACGTTAAACATATCAAAGTGTAGGTAATTTCTCAACCCCAAGACGAGCTCGGGCGAAGACCACAGATGGAAACCTATCGAGCTTCCTTCCAACAAGGCGAGCGCGATCAAATTCCCGCCAAGGAACCCATTGTGTCAAAGATCATGAAAGGATCGTATATCTCAAGTAGCGCTGATCGGTACGGCCTAGGGACTAGAACACTGGGAGTCCGTGTGACGTGTCTTCCACCTGGTTTTGTTAACAGGGGCAGAAATTAGTATTTAGTTCTGAGAATGACATGGTTAAGATTTTACGCATTGGTCGTAATTATTACCAACGTAGACTCAATGATAGTGTACCTTTTTGGGGGAAACGTTTGTTCCGGAAGACATGTTCCTGTTCTCGTGTCTCTAGTTCTGAGGGTAGGAACAATGTTCTTAGTTCTGAGGGAGGGCCGAGTGGAACGTTCACGCATCTCTCATTATAGATAACCCTTGAATCCATGATAGGTTATCTACTATGGTATATATGTTAGTGAAACCTTTCATCATGAAATGCCATGGAAGGTCGACAGTGCATCAATATGCATAAAGTAAACAATAACGAAACCCTGTACGTGGTATGTGCACATCTGCACATCGACGTTTGCCAAGCAACACTTGTTGCATCACGACGTCTCGTAGTTACTTGACTATGACGTCATACGCATAAAGCAAAGGAGGCCGCGTGGTCTCTTAACTTGTTCTACTGTTCAAACCGGGGAATAAACAAACAATATCACTCGGAAATGGTATATATGACGCTTACAAAATGAGTAGTAATTTGAGTTTTATCATTGATTTCTCCCGGGTAAGACAAAACTGTACACGTGTGTGCCCTAGTGCTGCACATTGGATCATCTATATAAACAGTTAAAAAGTAATGGTAATTTGTGGATCAGGTCTTGTAATATTGATCTACATTTAAGATGAGATTGTCTTTGATCAGCTGAAATGTTTCGAAACTTTACAATATACAAACACGATCATGAAACCGGAAGTAGATACACTTGAGGTTTTCTTTACTGAATTAATATTAAGGACATTGTTTGCAGAGAAAATGTTACATAATAGCGATCAGACAACATGCCTGAGATAAAAGTAGAAACATTTGACAGACTAATTTGATGAATTGAGTACCTTTGACGTACACAGACGTATCAGGATAAAGTACAAGCATACACAAGGCATTTACAAATTGGAAATTACAGACAAACCACGGGCCTACAGCGTACAGCGTCATATCAAAACTATATTGGTTTCAAGTATAGTAAATGCGCAGAACATATAGCAACAAATTACAAGAATTATACATTGGAAACTTGCTAGTTACAGTTTACAGACAGGCATAAGACACACCGGCATTGTCGCAATTGTACCGCAAATGGGTTGCACAACCTGACAACGGCGATAAATAAAATGACCAGTCATTTAACTCTGTGGCGCAAACCATTTGCGCTACAATTTGCCTGTGCGTGAATCGACGCTCACAGACGAAATTCTTTACTGAAAATTTACCACCATGTTCTCTGTAGCGTATCTGCGAATTATGAAGGAATATGCAAACAAGAATCATACATACAACTATATACTAACGCTCGGGTATTAATCTATATGTATGAAATATAAGATAAATACCAATAACCAGAAAGGTAAACGACACGAAAGACCTAGTCCATTACATTATCATCAAGTTACTAGAAGCATTTATTTAGCGTATCTTCTTCCACTCCTTATAAAGTTTCATTTTCAAGAGCAGACAAATAACAACATATAAAATACTGACATACAAAATTGACCAAAATTTTTAAGTATGTTTCCCAAAGTTTACAAATACAAATCTTAGGATTGAGAAATGTTCTATAATAGAAGAAGCAAAACCCAGACATAATATCATAAAAGATCATAAACACACCGCCAAGTTGCCAGTGACAATTCAGAGACAGACCAGGCTGGTGATAACGTGAATAATACAATCTCTCTACAGCACTATGATTACCAATTTCGAGTCTCTTCACATAATGAAGTTATAGTTTCAAGAAGAGACATACATACCATTACAATACATATATACACAATACTGTTAACAGCTACCAGATTAGTCCATGATAAGACAAACTAATATCTCAAGTTTACCGTATTCCAAGTATGCTAATCTTGATCGAATAACAGGTTACAATAAACAGTACACAATTATCGCCTGGTGATGAGATAATACCTGTTTTATTCACACGATAAAACGTTAAATTACACTTGTGACGTCATCCCATTATTCTCTGCTCCATGTTTTCCAGTAATGAAGGGTTGCCAATACATCAACTTTATAACTAGAAATGTCCTGTTCTAAACTGTGTTTTAAAGGCGCTGTAGCACGTTTTTTGCAAAATTTATTTTTTCAAATTTCCCATTTATAATGATAGTTTATGTCATTTAAATTAACTTTAGAGGGTAAAACATCTTATTACACAAACCAATTATCTGTAGTGGTAAAAACTATGTTGCGTATAAAGCAAAAATTGCATGGCGGCCATTTTATTGTGAACACAATTTATTATTTTGTATTACAAAAACGATTCCCATGGCTTTACCGAAACATGTACACTAATTTTAAACTTCATTTTCCGAAGAGAGAATGATGTTTTACGATTGGTGAAATTATTTTTCAAATACATTTCATCAACTTTTTTGAGCGAAAAAACGTGCTACTGCCCCTTTAAGTAAATGTACTTTGTCTAAGCAATACTTTGAGTGCAATGCAAGTCGGTACTGCTTTCGTTACACTATGGGTTCGGTGTATAACCATACCATAAGTATTTATAAAAGAAAATTTTCATTTTCCAGACAGGTTCATTATAGCTTTATTTGTAGGTAACTTTTGAAAAATTTTCTGAACCACATTTATTATTGTCTTTAAGAACAAACGTATCATGAAATCAGTTACAATCAACAGACATGCATGTCATTATATGACGGGCAGACCAGTTTATCAAAAGCGCAATTATTGGCAGTAGTATTTATGTAGGGTGCCTGCGAATAATGAACTTATGTTTTCAAACACAAGCATAAAACGATACAAGAAGTTGATAGTTACCAGATGCCAGACAGTGGCGAGTTACAATAGACCAATTTATTAACTATATCGGTATTACCAAGGTTAAAACCGTGGTTGCATGCGATATCTTAGAATTAACGTCCTAGATAACTCCATGAAAGTAATTGAAGTACAGGATACTTCACGTGGGCAAACGGCAACTACCAGCGTGTAACATGGAGGTCGATAGGGGCTGCAGAGATCAAACGCGTGAGAGCGCTAAGAAGAAACTAAAAGTCTACACAGAAAAGATTATTTGCACATGCTCTAATACAAAATATCAGACGGGGATAGCCTCTTGGGGAGAAACTGTTCAAACAGTCTACACTTTGGCAAATAACCATATCGTAGAAAGGTTTGTTCCCTGTGAAGAAGCGCCCCGTTAAGCAGAACATCTCCTATTCAAGAGCGTTGGTACTTCAGCTCAGAATATCCTTTGAGGATTATGACACATGTGTTTGAGAATTGGCACTTAGCAATTGATTATCCTTAGAGGATTATGACAATTATGTTTCTGAATTGGCATTTTACAACAGATTATCCTTTGAGGATTAAGTCAAACGTGTTTGATAATTGGCTATTTGCATAAGCTTGTCATAAAGGGAGTATGACAGTCATGATTGAACATTGACATTCTATACCAGATTATCCTCAGCGTACCTATGACAATTAGATTGCAAAGAGCTTGCATTGATGAAAAATCTCTGTATCTTCATAGCGACTAATGACAGCAAACAATGTCAAGAGTAAAACGAAACACCACTCGAAGAACGTGTTTGGGCCCGTATTCACGAAACATACTATAGCCTTAAGGATTACTTTGATGATGAAGTAAGCTACGAACATTGCGTGAACAGTTAGCAGCATATGATCAGTATGCATACAGTATACATAAATATATGAAAATGCCTGTCTCTGTCACACAATGTTTCAATCTTATTTAGCCTATTAACTGTACTCTCTGAAATAAATCAAGCACAACAAGTCCGGCCGCCGCCCTATTGATTCACGGTGGATCCTTTAAATAAGCAGTTGAAAATAAGAGTAATTTTCGCGGGATCAGGTCTTGTAATTTTCATCTGCATATAAGATGATGTGGTCTTTGATCAGCTTGAACATTATCACCTCTTGAGCACGGTAAAGGGATGCACATGTCAGTTATCAAAGGTCTGTCATTGATCAATCAGCAGTTATGGCATGGTTAACGTTTCCTGAAAATGTGTCTTACAACAAGGTCAAGGTCACAAGATCAAAAGGTATTGCACCATAATGGTCTCCTGATAATACGTCAAGCGACAGATCATTCAGAATTTATTACCATTGTTAAATTGTCAAGAATGTCCTACATCAAAGGTCATGATCACAAGGCCAAACGGTATTACCACATTATACGGGTCGTGGCGCAAGGGATACACATACATGTATGTGTCATGTAACCAATGTCTATCAAACGACAACAAAAGTTAGGGACATGGGTAAGTTTTCAGAAAATGCGTCTTTTACAAAGGTCAAAGTCAGAAGGCAAACAAATACGGCTAAATTTGAATGGTCGTATGACAAGGGATACAGCAGTATAGTATATCAAGTATAAAAAGCGTAACATATATATAAAGTATATAATTAACGTTTACCCTCTAAGACAAGGGCCATAACTCTAAAAAAAAACGTATTCGTCTGTTCGCTCTGAACTGTTGATATTGCGATCACCGATGTTTTCCAAGTTTGTGGAAAGTGAGGAGTTCACTTCACAAGACAGATACTGTCAATCTGAATGGTAAAGTCAGGCGCTAAAAGACGAGGACCATAATTCTAAAATATTCATCGAATCACACTTAACTTTCGATATGCGTATCACTGATGTATATCCAAAGCATGTGTAAAGTTTAAAAAGATTGTCGGATGGACGGACGGGACGGATTGACGGATGGACGGACGCCCAAACATTAATCTTATTCCGCTTTTCCGGCGGGGGTTAACATGACTCCACAATTTCCATGTACTTAGGCGTAGGAAGGAAACGCGAAATGCTTTTACGTTTGGCAAAACTTATATCTGCTTCTGAGCTCATCTTCTAATGAAGTGCTTCCGGATTACACTCCCGCACTGTTATTGTTCATAGTTTAATGATACGCTATGTGTTACTATGTGAATATTCTATCAGTGTATATGTTTTATTATTTAAAAAAATAGAGCCTGTAGCTCATCAGGCTTTGTATACATTAACTAATTCAAAATGTTAACTTCTAGGTGAGAGGTACAACACATAAGAAGCACTTTAAATGGAGAAGATGGAATAGGTCTTAATGTCCTTACCCCTCTGACCTATCTTTGATGTATATAAAATCCCCTACAAATAAAGACACACTTGAAGATTTAATTCATTACTGTTGTTTCCTTAAAATTACCTCCCTTTAAAGAGCACATAAAATCTCAATATGAAATAGCTTTTCAGGTCATGACGTCTGTGACCTATATTTGGGGTCACAGGATCATGAAATCTACAATTTAGAATCCTCATTGGCCAAGGTGTCTGCACACAACTTTTCAGCTCTCTAGACCTTTTGGAACTGGAGAAGAAGATGAAAATTTGTGTTTAAGGTCGTGACCCCTGGGACCCGATTTGAGGTCATGGGGTCACCAAATCTACAATTTAGAAACCCCATTAGCCAAGGAGTCTGCACACAACTTTTCAGCTCACTAGACCTTTTGGAACTGGAGAAGGAGATGAAAATAGGTTTTTGGGGTTGTGACCCCTGTGACCCCATTTGAGGTCATGGGGTCATTAAATCTACAATTTAGAATCCCCATCAGCCAAGGAGTCTGCACACAACATTTCAGCTCCCTAGACCAATTGGTTCTGGAGAAGAAGATGAAACTGCGAAAAGTTTACAGACGGACGGACGGATGGACGGACGGACGCCGGACACCATGCCATGCCATAAGCCCATCGGGTCTTTCCAGAAACATGAACAGATAAAGTTAAAACTATTAAATTTAGTTGCGTTAGCTTCTTGTTCTGTTATTTGGCTCCAGTTGTATTTATTCCTCGTTAGTTAGCAAATCTTGCATCGTTTCTATCGGCCCGATAGTGTATTTCGTAACTCCAAGTCTCCATAATAAGCTTATCCCGTCTTCCACTCTCAATAGACGAGTCACCGACCGGCTCTGCCCTCAATGTACTAAATATTCCCTGACCCCCTAGCTACGATTTCCAGTCCGTGGGTACCGATCTAGTCCTGGGGGTAGCGAAGCGTCCTCTCCTGAAGGGGAGGGGGTTTATTGTGTAATCAGGCCTGAGCCAGTCTAGACAAGCCATTGTGAAGTCTAGGATGCCTATCTGCCTGTGCAGTGTAATGGCAGTGATGTCTTTATCACATCATCAAACGTATTGGAGTGATGTCATTATCATCAAACGTGCTATATCTGTCGTGTTGTCCTAGACGATACAAGACCTGCATTTTAACGCGAGTGTCTGGCGAGTAGATGGCATAAAGCAGAAGTCAGCCCTAGGTTCAGTCATATTGGTGAAAGGTCGAATAGAATCATTCTTGTTCCAATCGCGTTGTATCCGCGTTCCAATCGCGTTCCAGCCGCGTTCAAACAGCTTTCTAATCCCGTTCAAACCGCGTTCCAATCGCGATCCATTTGGTCCACGAAAGCTGAAATACGCATTGGTCAGTACGCGCTTCCGACGATGTGCCCGATCGTCCCACGATGATGAAATATACTATTATGCAGAACCATAGAGTACTTGGCAACTTAGTAAGATGTGTGCTTAATGTTTTTCTCAGAAGGAAACGAAATGTGAAAATGGTATAATGTTACAAAGCATAAAACATTTAAATTTTTACCTGAATCTTTACTACAACGAAATGAACTATACCAGAACTGCATGATATCTTGTTTCCTTTGATGTTGCGAAAAAAATGCTTTGCTGTTTTCAGATGATTAAATTTTACCGTATTGAATAATTCATGAAACAGTAATCACATTAGGAAGCTTGTCGACAATATATTAACATCATTTTGTATTTATATTCCAATGCAAAGGTGTGTATAAACCGCATGACATTTGGAAGGCGATACAATAGTTATATTTTGGATAATGTTGAATAATCATATATTTGTCTCATAAAAAAAGCTCTTCCATGAATAATCACATACGGATAAAGTGCTTTGACAATACATTTACATAATAATTACATTATATATTTAAATGTTACCAGTTTACCAGTGCATTGAATTAAAATGACAATGATTATTATTCATTTTATATTTACCATTTTTCACATACATACTTTCATAAATGAATGTTAACTATGAATATGTAATTAGTGTTATATTTATTAAATAAATCATTGGATATTCAAAGTAAAACTAATAATATAGTTTTGGATAAATTAATTCAACTAATAAGACACCAATAAATAACTCACAATCAATTATGTCAAAGCGTCGGCACGCGCTAAAAATAAAATCAATTTGAATTAGAAATTTTTATTAATGAAATATGACGTGAATAATTTAAAATTCAAGCCATGACCTATATTTCCAGGCGTTATTGGTAATCGAATAAGTTAAGATAAAAACACATTTTGACGACATTCCAATGTTCTCGTTTGAAACAGTAATTACCAGTTAGCCAAACCGTCTGCCTATAGATGTTACCGTAGACACGGTTTCTGTAAGAGTAATGGAAACGTCATAACTAGCCTTTCTCTGCAGCATATGAGCTCTTCAAACTCGTTGAATAGAGCGCGAGAAAGAGTCGCCACTATTTTCTTCACGACTAGTTACATATCTAAACATGTTTTAAGAGAGATCACCACGCGGCGATGTCCTGTCTAATTGTAGCTAATAATTCATATCATGAAATCATGTTTCTAATATTTTTGGCAATCATTAAACGATTTCAGTTTACACATGGTCTTCGCGCTACTCTTGACTCTGCGTCTGACTCTAGATGTTCACATGAAGAGAGGTCATCTAGATATTCGCTATTATATGTTTTACGACTAGTTATATATTTGTTCAAATATAGCCATTGACTTTGTAGCTTATCAAGCTTTGCATGATTTATCAAATTAGGTTGATGATTAACATGTGAAATAATATGTAACTTTTAGGGTATTATCCATGTGGCTTCTATTATAAGTCAAGAAATTTGCATTGATCAAATATGAGATTACAACTGTCTGGTTATTTTATTTATTTTACAGAACAGTTTTCGTAAGTGTACTAATAAATTGACAAACATAACTTATACACTCTAGATTGTTCATCAACAATCCTTAATACAGCAACATAACTTATTAAAGATTAGAATGCATCCCTGTCATTCCCTTATTTTTGAAAGTAGGGTTATGAAATTTACAAATCTTATCCAACAAAACTTGAGCATTTACTGGTTCTTTGGGAGAAATTGTTTACATATTGTGTATTTCCCTGACACATCCATATTTGAGGGAAGAGTAAATCAAATTGAACAAACTTAATAATACTAATTTCAACTTTGGCGATGAAACTGTTGAAAGTAGAAAATGTGAAAAGTTTACGAACGACGAACGATGCCCGCCGCCCACCGGACGGACGCCCGACGGACGGACGGATGCCCAACGGACGGACTCCCGACGGCCTATGCCATAAGCCCATCTGGCCTTTCAAACCTAATGAGCTTAATTGGTTTGTAAAAGTGACTATTCCTTCAACATTATCTTACACTCCAGCAGCAGATCAACAATAAGAGGTAACACTAGATTTCAAAGTAGATTTACCCAGCATGAAATGTAATCTTTCATTCGAGTACTTTTCTTAACGTGGAAATCTCATCTCCCCATAACGCAAAGTGCCTGCATGTGTGTCGACACTAATAGCCAGCAATCATCGCACATACACAGGTACTATATAAACAATAATTGGCACCGAATTCTCAAATCAAGTCATATTCCAATGCTGTTAACTTTACGACTGACTACGTCTTTAAGCGCAGATGTCATACCCTTATGTTGGCATTAATGTTCAGCAATTAATAAAAACAATTTTGTAAGTTGATAAACACTTATTGAAAAAGAAAGAAACCCTATAAAACCAAGAATTGGCACCAAATTCGAATTACGGAAACTTACACGTAGGGCTCGTTTCTTGCTACTTAGTTAACGACTGACCACATACATCTTGAATGAGAACAAGTTCTAACGATAGTCAACTTCTTTATTCCTATAGCAATAAAGAAGGTGACTATCCATAGAATTGCACTCAGAGCAATAAAGAAGTTGACTATCCATAGAACTTTTTCTCATTCATCATATCAGCTTCTAGAATGCCTCTCAACGAAGGAACACATACATCTTAACGGGGCATTGTCATGTCGTAGTGATATGTAACAAGCCTATGTCCGCAATTGCTATCGCTAATTATTGTTTTTAAAAAAACAAATCGATAACGAACAAACAATACCTCTCAGTTCATGGAAACAACACCTGGAATTCGAATTACGAAGAAATACATATAGTCTTAACATGGTATTACATTTACTTTACGACTAACTACCTATCTTCACGAGGTCATGTCATGCCAGGTCCTGGCTTTGTGAAGAGCTTGTAATTGTCGACAATCATCGCAAAAACGTCGAGAGTGGATAAGTGACAACAATGGACACTACTTGAGACTCGGAGACTGAAGGCAGACTGATACTCCTATAATCCAGAAACGTTTCACAACGGTCGACTCAATAGGATTAGTCGTTCGCCAAGCAGTACTTACGTGCTTTTGAAAGCTTAAGGACCGCAAAGGTAGAGTTATCGGCCCTTTATGACCAAGAGGAAAGGAGACTTAATGTGAGAGGATCACATGGAATAAAGGCTGGGCATGTGAACGAGACTCAGGGGGGACATATAGACAGATAGGGGAGGGTAGAGATGAGACCAAGCCAGGGCAGGACGTTCAAATTGATGAGCTCATTACAGGAGATGATAGAGTCCTCAGTTGAGCATTTCGAAACCAGGCATTAGCATTTCTATTATTTCCCTGCAAAAGCAGAAATGCATTTATTTTCCTCACAAAAAAACCCTCACAAAATGGCAATTCATTTGAAACTGAGAACCTGTTACAAGAGTCGACCTTTTGGAATGGAGCAATTACCATTTTAAGGTTCCTTTTAAATGTGAATGACATTTTAAATTTGCTTTGCTGGGGAACGTGTTCCTGGTTGTCATTTTGAGCGATAATGTAACTTTAGGAACATACACAATGATAACCGCAAGAGAGGTAACCCCCGTTGGGATTCGAACTTTAGGAACATACACAATGATAACCGCAAGAGAGGTAACCCCCGTTGGGATTCGAACTTTAGGAACATACACAATGATAACCGCAAGAGAGGTAACCCCCGTTGGGATTCGAACTCAAACACTGCTGGAAGAACTATCAAGATCCAGCATAGTCGAGATTTCGAAAGAAGTTGAAATCCTTCATATATGACATTTTTTGTTCATCTTCCAAATACTCTTCAAACTGGTTTGAGTCTTGATTCAAGACAACATGCATATGCATTCCTATTCCTTTGTTTATTATCTCTGGTCTTCTCGCTGATAACATGGTCAAACTGATTATCTAACCGAGATGTTCTCTTAATTCATCTAAGTCCGTTACAGCATGTCAATAATTGCATTATAATCCATAAAGTCATGTTATTCCATGAAGAATTGAATAGCGACCCCTCCTGCTATGTTCGGAGCTTGTGCGATGTCCTCACGCCAAATCTCTCTCCCGTCCTGTCCTCCATTATTCATCAGTCGCAGACAGGTCCAGAACTAAGAGACGTCGACCAGGTTTCAAATAACCATAATTTTTCATCAACAACTTTCTATCCGAGGAAAATACTCCTCGAGTTTGCTGTAAATCAAGACCACATGAGACTTTAATGCGATTTTGCTTCAACCGTAACTCAAGATGGCGGCAAGGTTGAGAGCTCGTAACTGCGTTAGCGTGGCTGGAGGGATGCTTGAAGAAGATAACTGTAAGTAAATGCGTTTACACTGAGAGCAGAAGAACACTCGAGATTTATGCCTTTAGCGGATTCGATTTCAGAAAAACCACCAGCAACCGGGTTAAGTAAATCCCCATAGTCACATTGCGTAACATGATTTACAAAGACAAGGTATTTAGCTGATAACATCACGCTATGTTTAAAGACACTCGGTAAATCCTTTTAAGGTTCATAGGAGCCGTCATGAATAAACACCAATTACGCTGTTTTCAGTGTACATAATAGAGGAATAAAAACTTAAGGTTCTTCGTCATTGTGTCATTATTTACTAGCTGTTACATTAATAGTGGGAGCTGTTCATTACTTTCATCATAAAGATCGTCGGTTCAATCATTAGAATCGTAATCATCATAATCATAGTCGTCAACATCGTCATCATCATAATCATGATCGTAATCATCCTCATCATCATCACCAACATCCTCATCATCGTCATTGTCGTCGTAATCATCATCACCATCATTGTCGTCGTAATCATCATCATCAGCGCCACCAAAGTCACCATTATATATCAGCATCGTCATTCTCATAATTATCATCAAAACACCAATATGATCACCATCGCATTCATAATTTAGATAACCCAATCATTACTGCCAAGCATCACAAACATATATTACGATAGAACCCAAATCATGATCAAAACCACCATATACATCATAACCACCAATATGATCATCATCACCATCATAATTTCAATTATCCCAATCATCGCCGCCATCACTACCACCCATATTGTTTTTCGGTATAACTCAAATCATCAGCGTCGTCATCTTTATTAATGTAACAATTACATCCACCATATATAACCACCGATATGATAAACATTACAATATACTTTCCAATAACCATATCAACAGCATAGAAATCATTATCATAATCAATTAATCATCACCATCATCATCAGTATTATCTCCACCATAATCATATGGATAATCATCATAGCTTGCAGAACCAGCACAAACGCCGACTTAAGAAAGATTACCATAACATTATAAAATCATGCCCTAATGCCCATATTTCACTACGAGCCGAATTATCACGAATAGTCACGAATAGGTGAATTTATTATTAATTCGTTAACATTCGGCAACATTCCTGAACATAAATTTCACTTGTTTACGAAAATTCGTCGATTTTCATGCTGAAACCCTACCAAGCAGATACGAATTGTTTACGAAATATGTACGATTTGTACGAAACAATTAAGAAACAGTTGCGAATACACTACGAATGTTCGTCCTTAATTCGGGACATTCGTAAATGATTCGAAGATGATTCGTAAGTAATTCGGGCTGAGACCAACAAAATTATTAACCACGAATTTCCACGAACTGTTTACGAACTTGTTACGAACTACACGAATTAGTTACGAATAGTTTACGAAGCAACTACGAATTTAAAATTCGTAGTTGATTCGTGAACATTTTTGGGCAAATCAAAATTTGTTCACGAATTTGAGGGATGTTGCCGAATCAACTACGAATCATTTACGAATTCTAAGAATTAATTCCGAATTGTCTACGAATGTTCACGAATGTGAAATTTTTCTCTTTCGTGATGGTTCGTGACAATTCGGCTCGTAGTGAAATAGGGGCCGGGCATAACCATGAATATCAGCAGAGCAATCATGATCACCACCACCACCACCACCACCACCACCATCATCATCGTCGTCATCATCACCACCACCACCATCATCGTCATCAACACCACAACCATCATCATCATACTCACCATCACCACCATCGTCATTATCATCATCACCACCAACAACACCATCATCATCGTCATCATCATCATCACCACCAACAACACCATCATCATCGTCATCATCACCACCATCGTCATCATCACCACCACCACTATCATCACAACCATCATCATCGTCATGATCATCATCACCACCAACAACACCATCATCATCGTCATCATCACCACCACTACCACCACCATCATCATCGTCATCATCATCACCACCATCGTCATCATCATCACCACCACTACCACCATCATCATCGTCATCATCATCACCACCACTACCACCATCATCATCATCACCACCACTACCACCATCATCATCGTCATAATAAACATCATCATGATCCCCACCCCTATCATCACAATATATTTATCTTCCTTCAGAGCAAATTTGGTGTATCTCATGTTCATCTCTGGATACAGTTTTCTTCCAACTTTTACATTACAAACGCGCCAGATGTAACATACAATACGCACATGGCCTGCCGAAGGCAGAAATTCTGTCAGCACCGCTTATATTGATACTTATATTAAAACAAGGGGCATCACAGTTGAGCCCGGGGTTGAAATGATTGAAGCCACAGCGCGATCCTGCTCCGCTATTGCCCGTGGGTTGGCTGACTTTCTGTCTAGGTGGCTACCGATTTTAACCGATATATCAGTCTGTTTCATCTCAGATATTATAAATATCATTCTCCCTAAAGCAGATCGCATTTAAAGACCGGGACTCGTATTCGCGAAGCTCTCTTAGGTTTATAGTCTTAAAGCTAGTGTCTGTGTATGGTGCTTTTGTATATCCCAGTGCAGAAGCTTGTTATTCAAGACTGATTTGTGTCTTTATGTCAACATGAGATTACCAGGACCATATACTCATAGTTGAGTTAGACCTGGTAAAGGATATTTGGTGTTCCAAAATGTTACGCCTATCCTTTAGCTGAGGTTTGATTTGTAGAGGAATCAAAATATGTACTGATATGTTATATATCTAATATATCCCTGTGTGATGAATTGTTTCTTGCCCCATGCTCCTATTTGGGGATTATATCTGGATTTTCTCCAATTTAAAAAATATGCAGAACTTACTGAATGGATTATTCTCCAGCTTTCGTGGTGCTGTTACTGAGGCCTGAGAATAACGATTTTGATAATTTAAAATACAAATTTGAGTCTATAATTATAGAGGATGAAAATGAATGATTCATTTACCCGTTGTTCACAATCTCATTAAAATCATACCGCAGTTGCACTATCGGTCTGATTTTAATGAAACTGCTAATGATCGCTGTAGAGATATTGCTCAGATAAACGGTACGATTCAACACCTACCATATGCTCCATATATAGTCAGTGAAGTAATGACCATAAGAGCAATTTTGTTGTTTATGTCTCATCAGAACAATCTGATGACCTAAAACGGTACCTCCACTGATTCCCAAAATGCAATGGCATTTCGCTATATTAAAAATCATGGCAGGTTCATAACTACCTTAAAAATGGTCACTCCATAATCTGTTACAGATATATTCAAAAGTTGCGGTGATTAACAGATGAGCCGTTTGCAGCATTTCTAATTTCCCCAATTCGTGCGTACCTGATTCTCACGATTTGTTATATCCGTTAGTGGCCGTCTAAATCTATTTCCTTGACGTCGTAAAAAACAATAAGTATATTATGACATATTGATGAATCTAAAGTACGTTACTTTGCCTCAATATATCCAAACAGACTGCAACAAAATATGCCTTTAAATATGATATTCGGCCAGTGAACTGAAGATAAGTCATATTCAAGACATCACTGTGTGTTCTGGCTGATTCATCAAGAACTGGCTTAATCGGTCAACGTCATTTAGATCGTATGCCGCCGATCGTGCAAGGCTTAAATATTCTTCACTCTGAGCTGCAGATGATTCGGATACTTCCACTGTGAAGATACATCCCGCTTACAGCCCTGGCCATGTCCTAGTTCACTCCTTCTATTATTAGCTCCATTCTGAAAATGATCAAACGCTAAGCATGCGGTGGGTTTTGTACTCAAGACGGATGTTGACTGATTAAAATCTGTGGCTTGTGGAAGAGTATTGGCAGTAGAAGGTCACCTTTTTCTGATTCCCTTCATATCGCCGCTCTTAAGATCACTAACAAACGCTCGTTAGAAGCTTGCTTAGCTGCTCTGGAATAGCGAACAGACTAAGTACATGTAATACCACGTGTAAAGATTGCCAGATGCTTATTTCCTGAATCGATAACAAAGCTTGCAAATATCACAGCCCGAGTTAAAGGTCAAGGTCAAGGCCGACGTAATACCGGACGTTATCAGGGTAAGGCCTGATCTGCTAAATAGCCGTTCTTGCAATGCGTAAGAAGACGTTTCAAAGAACTATTATATACTGATTTGGAAAACAGAATTGTATGTATCCATTGATGCAGCAATGCCACACATCTTTATTGGTCTTCTTGAGGTGGACGGGAAGCATAATAGTATGTGTGTCCCGAAATCAGTTTTAAAGTTTAGTCATTGGAATCAAAATATTCGTATAATAGAGGGGAAGAAGTGCCGATGAGTATAGAACACTGTTTGAACTCTGGTCATAGTTCCAACTTATACAAGTTGATATATATTAGATAAATGTGGGTTATTACGTGTGGGCTGACGTGTGGGGGGGGGGGGGGGGGGGGGGGGGGGGGAGATAAAAGAAGACAGAAGAGGTACATCGCCATTGCTGTCTGTCTAATCTGTCATATAAATGCCATGTCTTAAGGCGAGTGTCAAATAAAATGTGCAAAGTTCTTTCACTTATATCGAAAAAATGACAAAATAGTGAATAATATGGACAACTATTTTAAGTGGATTGCTTTCAGCTCTTTTATGTCGGAGGTTGAAAACGCAAAGTGTAATAAGCTTTTTGTAAGGGGATTTCATTCCCTAAAGGCCCATAATTTTAGTTCTTACTTTCAAGAGGAAAGAGTTTTCACAGTACTCAATCATTTGAACAAGAAGAAATAATAGACTGAATTTTCTTTTTAAATTTTAATTGATAAATTGTCAAAAGAAACGCAAGATCCGCGAAAATCTAATTTTATTCATAGCCCATTTTATGTCGAGGTCCTCTATATGAGCATTGTCGATTATCCATTTGGACACTCCTTTATGGAAACTTATAAAATGATCGATACATAACGAAATTTTCAAAAGAAATATTAAATTATTTCGCGAACACGATTATATCCAAATAATTCGTATTGAATATTGAAATTGGAAATATCTCACGGTGCTAATGAGATTAGAATCTTTTAATGCTTTGATATCATCGTATTACACTTATGATATCATTATTTGAATATCATTACTTGCAATGGTTAAAGAAAGGCATACGATTCTTTACACTGGTCAAACAAAACAAAAAAAGACAAAAGTTTTGCGATTTTATTATTTCTGGCTGATGTTTGAAAATTCCTGGATCGGCCTATGTTATCCCATCACACATATTGCCGATGAAAGTGCTATGTAATGTGAACTACGTTTTGCAAACGCAAGTATTTAATAACTTCGGAACCCATAGCACATATTGCAGAAGTTGAAATTAAATTTGATTGATTTTCGCTCAAACAAAACATTTATTCAATTACATATGCTAGATACTGGACATTTTTAGCGCGTGAGGAAAATATTCATGTCGAATAGGTATATTTTAACCAAACTATGTCCATATTCTGATAAACCAGAGAACATATTACAGTACTTAAAGGGGCTATAGCACGTTTTTTTGCCAATTTTATTTTTTTAATTTCCCATTTACAAGTGTTTGCCACTAACATGGCAATATCTCCCGCCTCCAACGTTGAGTCATGTAAGACAAATTTTCTAAATATGGTTCTTCTTATATTGCATTTCTGGTAAAAAATGTCATTATGACATCAAATGTGAAGACATTGAATGCTAAGGTTCATATCAGTAACACGAATGTTATGCACTAAAAGTTGACTGGTGTCTGCATAATTCCCTATTGACAGATGTCACCAAATTTCAAGATAATGGATGCTAAGGGTTAATAATGTAACAGGGTATTTTTAATATTAATGTAACTCATTTTAAGAATAACAAGAGGCTGAAAGCCGGTCAAAGTGCCGTGGTGATCTTGTAAATAAGGTCAAGGTCATGCAATTTGAATGGTGTCTTCAAAGTCACACATTGTAGGCTTTTACAAAAATTGAAGACACTGGGTCCATCAGGTAATGATATATCGGGTTAACAAGAAATCGAAAAGTGGTCAAAGTGTTGTGGTGACCTTGAAAATAAGTTCAAGGTCAGCAAAATCGACTGGTGTCTGCGTAATCTCCGCCAATGTCGCCTGGCGCCAAATTTGAAGACTTTGGGTCGGTCAGGTAATGATAAATCATGTTAACAAGAATTAGAAAAGTGGTCAAAGTGTCGCGGTGACAAGGTCAAGGTCACCATCTGGTGTCTGCGTCTTACCCCAATGTAGGCCGACACCAAATTTGAAGACATTGGATGCAATGCTTCATGAGATATCCCGTTAACAAGAGCTTGAAAGCCGGTCATGGTGCCATGGTGACCTTGAAAATATGGTCAAGGTCATGCAATTAGACTGGTGTCTGCATAGTCACCCATTGTAGGTTGGTACCAAAATTGAAGACACTGGATGCAACGGTTCATGAGATATCGCGTAAACAAGAAATGTGACGTACGCACAGCCGGACTACGGACGGATGTACGGACGCCGCTGAATACATAGTCCCCCGTGCCGCGTTGCGGCGGGGGACAATAAGGATAGATTAGATCATTATATTTACTTTAGAGGGTAAAACATCATATTACAAAAATCAATTATCCGTAGTGGTAATAACGGTGTTGCGTTTGAAGCAAACATTACATGGCGGCCATTTTAATGTGAACACATTTTATTATTTTGAATTACGAAACCGATTCCCATGGCTTTACCGAACTATGTACACTCGTTTTTCACCTTGATTTTCCGAAGAGAGAAGGGTGTTATGCTATTAGTGACATTATTTTCCAACTACATTTCGTCAACTTATTTGAGCGAAAATACTTGATACTGCCCCTTTAAGGTTGTGATTGAGGTGCCCCTCACACTATTTAATTAAATTATGTATGTATTATTTCCACATTCTGTACACCATGACGGGCAATATAACCAGTGCTGCTACATAGACGCAGAGGTTTCTCTGCAACACCACCTTCACCTGCAAACCAGATGCTCGCTTGTTAGGTACAGAATCACCGCTTCCGTTCACCATTGCGACAATGCCAAAGTATCATTGTAGAGCAGGGGGATATTATTAGCAATTCCAATGTAATGTATCTTTGTTATCAAATCGGCAGTTTAATTTCATGGTTTTTAATTTTAATATCCTAAATCATTTAAAATCGATACGAAGACAAAATATTTGGACAAAATTGACACAAATTGCATTATAGACATGGGCATAACCTAAAGTTAATTCCAGTGGCATGTACTTATTTCAAAACGTCGGTATTAATTAAATGCTTGGAAGTAGTTGTCAGGATAATACAATCCAACTCAATCAGATTACTGGCCTTATTAATACAAGTACGAGGCAACTAGACACAAGGCAGTGAGATAACAACGTAAAGGTGTCTAACTTGTCAACCACTCTGACGCCGATACGACACATTGTCACTGAAGGTGTCTGGGTAATCGAGTTACCTAGTCACGTGGTCTCTAATCACGTGATGTATGTCACAGGTGCTGGATTGTCCGGGATTAAAGGGAGGTATATACAATTGCACTGACCTCGTTTTGTTTTCTAACAGGAATAGTTTATATATAGCTGATGAAGTAAATGCTTTCGATGAGAAATTAATACGTAATTCGATGAAGAAATCAAAATATAATTTTATGAATAAATAAATCAACAATGGATGACGTTTGAGCGTTTTGTTATTTTGTTACCTCTAAAAATGCGATTTATTTCTTTTCTTCAAGAAGATACAACTTAGTCATTTTAAAACCCATTTTTATAAACTTTATCAAAATCAGCAAGATCATGTCAAAACATATTCACACATTCCCAGGGGTGGTATTTGACAAATTCAATCAGAAACTGTAATGACCCCAGCTGCTTTGAGAAGGTATGCCAACATCCCCCGCAAGTCATCACTGGTGCAAGTCTCAATCACTGGCCGATTTCAGCGTTGCTGCATTTTGGTTACTATTCTGTGCTAACGCAATGTGAAGTTCAGGTGCAGCGCGCTGATATGCTAACACAAAAATGGTAACGAAATGCTGCAAGGCTTAACTTAGCCAGTGATGAAGGCTTGAGCGACTGATGAGTTACGGGGGAAGTTAAAGGTAATCATGTGGCACCCTTCGTTATACTTTGCCACTTTGTCTAGCTGACACACAAGTATTCAGCATTTTTCTATGTATCACCTCTTAATCAAACGGTATTAATTTACACGAGTCCTCATGGCAACGATTAGATAAAATTACCGATTAAATGCAATCGGATTAGATGAGAATGTCATGTTTGGAAAATACCCATGGGAAGAGGAAGAGGTTATCAACTACAAGACACGATCTCGTTGAACCAAAATATAATAAAAATGTTTCCTTAATTACTTGACTCTAAAAAGCGTTCAGATTGCATTTGTTTTTCATGTGCTAAAACACGTATCCTCTCAAATCCTATGTGACAATATGCCATTTCCCAGAGACAATTTAATTAGTGTAAAACACATCTGAATCAAACTCTTCTGGTAATTTCAGCTTTCTCAAACAGCTGGAGGGTGAATCATGGGAACATCTATTCAATTGTCTTGTAATAAAAATAGCTATTTTCACTTCCAGCAACCACGAACAGAAAGGCCCTATATCCATCAAAAGGGAAAAACAAACAAAATGGCGGCACTTCCGGGAACGTCAAAGATCTTCAAATACCCTCAGTCTCACCATAACCTATTAATTTGACGACCATCAACAAAGACACTCTCCACTTAGGTTTATTTCATTTACACTAAATGGCACTTCTAGAAATTGGTCATGCCTCTCGAGGTAATGCCTTCAGCATGGCATCAACCTGTTTGGTCAGAGCCTACCCATCAACTAAGAAAATCATATTATTCAATTTATATTTTCAACTGGAACGATTATTCCATGTTCGGTTATCTGTTGCGTATTAAAAAAGAGGTGCCCCAGCTAGGATATATTGTTCTTGAGACTGAACATGCCTTAGGTCAAAGCAACCGTCAAACCAAGACATATTATTTACTCACTATACGATGATACGTAACCAAGGACATGACCAGTTTAATATAAACTAAACATTTGTTCTACAATCTAGACTATGTTGTTCTTGATTTGAATACTATCAAGTTAAACACCTGTCGCAAATTCTCATGTACAAAAACACAAAGTAGTGTTACATCCTTATTGTTCAAATTCAAATTCTATATTTCAGTATTAGGGACCATAGGCCCAGGGTACACATTATCTTTTTTGTTGCTAAGATGAACAATCTATACAGGGTACATATAGTACGTAACTGACAGAGCAGTTGATCAATAGATAAACATGATAAATCACCAAACACTGTATTACAACATATCTCAAACTCCCAATACAATAAAACACACTCTTATTTTGTGATAGTATACGATATTCGATAAGTGAAGAACGGTATGAGGAGATTCATCTAAAATCTAACATTTCTTGTCCAAATGTTCTAGAGGCAATACCTGATATGCCTCAGGGTTATCCACTTATCCCCATTCCTTTAACATATGTGAAAACCACGAAACTATTGTTCTGTCAGTTCTTTTACAGTTATTCATTTACACCTTAAACGAACGGTAACTGACAACAAAAAAAAAGAGAAAGAATTTTCTTAAAGATACATCCATTGTGTTTCATAAAATTGTATTTGACTGAAATACGTGCCAACGTACGATATGTGCTGATTTCAGTTGCAAAGAATGTCACTCAACTTGCATATTCATCCCCAATAGCCAATTATATCACAATTACTGGTTTTTAATTAAAATTGAGCAACATCGTTATACACGACAGAAACCGAAACTACACGCCCCATTTACATGCATAGTAGTTATAAGACCTATTAAACACTATAAACCTAAAGTTATATGTTTGTATGGTGAAAATAAGTTTCCAAAATTACGTTTGACCAATTGACGTGCATTGTCCGGTTTTCGATCACAAATCGACACTTATACCATTATATCGTCCATATACTAACATGACTATCATCAAAATGGCAATGTTCGATAACAGTCAGTAATTCTCGAAAGATTAACATCATTTATAACGTTTCGCATATGTGACCCACAACAACACAATGGATGTACCTTTAAACTAAACATGTTTTCATGAGGCTAAACACATAATGCCACCCGTCGAGCGTACTATCAACAAACTAATTGGCTTGTGCCCTTAAACAATCGTAATTTATGAGACTAAAAAGCATTTATTCATTCAAATCACCTGTCATGGGTACACATTGTTCTATTTCCATCTTAAACGAATGATTGCTGACTAAGAGTATTTCAGTATCATCAACCCAATTAACAAACATTATGATGCCCCAAGATACCTACTTCCTCTGCAGGTTAAACCAAGAATTGGTCTCCAGTGCAAATGGTTCTGTGAGGAAATTGATAGCTACAGCTGGCAAACAGCCAATAGAGAAATGTATCCCCTCTGGAGACCAATCGAGGGAGGTATTTCCGGGGGAATCTTGGCCCACACTCAGCTCTCATCGACAGAAGCAGGGGTTCAAGCCCCATTAACACGACCTAAAGTAGCCCCCGGAGCAACTTCAAGTACTTCCGCAACATCCAAGTCTCTGTCTATGTCCGTACGTGCCAGCCAGCAAGATGCTAGGTGCTGGATTCAAGCCGTAATTACTCGCACTTCACTGTGCAGGAATAACATTGACAACTGAAAAATAGGAATTTCTAGGTCTGAATTTCTTAGATTTTGAAATAAGATGAAATATCTGAAATATGAAATATTTATTTGAACATTGCAACATATCATTTGACTTCCGACCTCAAACTGTTAGAGAAGAGTACAAAATTACTATAGCAGCTAAAATATCATCATAATAAATATTGCATATGTACGTCATAGGCCCAAATTGATATG
The DNA here is from genome assembly GCA_936450465.1 of Gibbula magus. Classification (NCBI taxonomy): domain Eukaryota; kingdom Metazoa; phylum Mollusca; class Gastropoda; order Trochida; family Trochidae; genus Gibbula; species Gibbula magus. The sequence goes on from OW388306.1 coordinate 7,122,661, forward strand.
TACAAACATGTAATAATACATAATAAATGATTAGATTTGTAATGTTCATTTAATTGACTTTACGACATATATTTTCAATATATTTCGATCCACCTGCTTGTTCAATTTAATTATGGGTCAGTCATAACTAATGAAACATAAAACCATACGCTGTTGATGATATTATACCTGCTAACGGTTGAGCAATATTATCAAATGAATATATCGGTTTGTAACAACTAGAAACTGTAAAACAATGATTGCAATATATACACCTGGAAAAAAGTATTGCAATACAGACATCGAAGTTACACAAACAGATAATACAATGTTGTACAAAAGTCGATAGTACTGATAAAACGTAGCGTATAAACGTATAAAGTGAGACTGAAATTAAAATTATGTTTCACTCATATTTGATTTTTGTTTTTGAATAAACTGCTATGGCTCTCCAACAAAGCCAAGAACTGTTATCCTGGAATATGAAAGTCGATAGTTTCTGTTATAATGTTTTTAATTCAATTCCTTTTAATGCATAGATGACATTTTTAGTAAGTGACTTTTGGGAGAAGTCAATAGTTTAAGCAGTATGAACGTTCAAAGATACAAAATTTTGAAATTCAATAAAGGTTAAACAAAAGATCTGGCTTCAAGAATTGATTTTTAACTAACAAAATAGTCACTACATAAACAAATAATGATTGATTCATTTAGTTATTTGAAGCTATATCATTCCAAGCATCTCATCTTAGTCTCTAAATCAAGGTGTTGCAATACTTTTTACCAGGTGTATATTTTGATATACACTTTGATTGAACACTTTACCTCACAACACATTAACTTGAATACATCCGTCAAAATATATAAAGTATATATTTTGCTATTTCCATTTTAAAGTTTAACTGCATTAAAATACATGTTATCTGCAAGAAAACGTACATGATAGAGATTATTGATGTTTTTTCTATATGTCTTTTTAAACATTTGAACAAATATGTTTCAAATATTGATATACGTTTCCGCAGGAAAAATGGGAGTTGTGTATTGCAATACATCACAATACACAGTTTGATACGGTGATCATACGTACAAATGACACTGAAAATCGATCACTATTGCTATTACAACTACTCCTTCAGTAAATCAATGTTTAAACTCATTGCAAGAGGTATAATGAAAAGTAAATTACTTCCCTTGGAAATTATGCTGTGTCCAAACACCCTCTTCCATCCTTGGCTGATGGAAACTCAATGAAATAAAATAGCTGTTCGTTCTTTCAAGCTTGGAATGAGAAAACAGTCAACGAAGCACAGGCCACCAAAAACAGATAGTCAAAATAAATTAACAGAAGCGAATCCTATTTCGGAACAGATAGCTTCTTTCTAAAGACCTCTATCATTATTGCTGGCTCCTCGCATAGCGTGCACCAACAAAAGCATCTTCAGCATTGTTTATATAGGACAAAATCTGTTTCTTTCATTGATTGACAAAAAAGTAGGAAAATATGGAGAATCAAGGGCCTTAGCTGTGGTAATATCGGACTACGGAGGAGGATATACATCTTAGTATAATATCAACCAGAGGAAAAAACGATGTCGATAACATACCGCATTTAGAAACAGTGACGTCAGACTGCATCTACTACTACTGCTCCTGCTACTGCTGATATTACTATAACTACTACTACTACTACTACTACTACTACTATTACTACTACTGCTGCTCCTACTACTACTACTACTATTACTATTACTACTACTGCTGCAGCTACTACTATAATAATAATAATATTCCACTATTACTACTGCTGTTTATGTTACTACTACTGCTACTACTACTACTACTACTGCTGCTGCTGTTTCTGTTATTACTACTACTACTACTACTGCTGCTGCTGCTGCTGTTTCTGTTACTACTACTACTAGTAGTACTACTACTACTTAACACTGTTCTTACAGTGTTTAATCACATCGTGCATATATTGCTCAATGGACATACATGTATACTGATCACTAAACTTAAACATAAGGCTAACATCATATGACGGTGACAACGTCGGGATTGGCAGTCAGCGAATAAGCTTCATAGTGTTCGTAAAGCTCTCGAATGACGTGTAAATCAAATCCTCCCGTTAGAACAAACGTCGATGCAGGTTTACATGAATACTGACATTACCGTCACCGTTTGTAATTACCTCTCATACAGTGTACTGTTTTCATATGTTGACACACGGGTTGACAATATTTGTTACTTATGTTACATGTTTTATATACTGATATACTTCAGTGGAAAGTATCAAAATGAACGTCTGGAATTGATGTATGGACCCGTACAGTCTTGTAACACTGAATTGCAAAACTGATTATTAGAAGAAGAGGTCTGTGAGGGGCATTAAGAAGTGACATACATACGAACAGGTAGATTGTTAGAAGTTCAGTTTAGTTTAAGGAATGGTGGATTATTAGACGAACTTGATCTCAAACTTGCAGGAGTTTTCGTTCTTTCATTAGTCATTACCCTTTGGTGTATTTAGCCCGGTAGGTGTTGTACGCTTCCGTACAGACAAGTCAAGCGTGTGAAGATTATACAATATTACCACGCATGTAGTAAACTTATCTCTCGGGCACAAATGATCAAAAACATCGGTCACCCAAAGATCTCTCCAAGATAAAGATAGCGGTTTCCAAGTCACAGAACAACAATATTGCACAAAAGATATTGGCATTATTATTCCTCCAGAGTAACTTCATTTCCTTTTATGAGGAAAAAATGCCCCTGGTTTCACCCTTGGGCGATACATACAGCATTGCATTACTTTGCAAGATAAGGCTACGAAAAACGACGCCCTTCGTTTAATTAACACGCCTGATAAAACAAAAACCATTGGCTAGGAAAATATTATAAGAACAAGAGTGAATAGCGGGAACAAACAGCCTTCAGGGAAAGAAGTCTCACAGAAGCATAGGAAATCAATAGTTTTGGATTCATAAGATATGGAAGAAGGTATGATTTTGGAAAGTAATTTAGTGTTTGTGATATCTTGTCTATATATCTCCCTCCATCGTGATGATTCAATAGCGGTTTTCCTATTGATAATGACTTAAAACTTCTATTGGCATTTTACAACGTATTATCTGAGCAAGTGTCTGAAAGTTAAAAACAGATAATGAAATTCGTTTTAAAAATATGACATTTTCAAATTCTCCGTAAATCTAATTTCATGTTCAGTAAAAGAAACTTGTGCAATAATTCGAATCATTTAATTCGCCATGATTTGAGTATCATAGTTAAGCTCGACATTTTGTTTCTTTTTTCGAAAATAATCTTAGATGATGCATTTAGCATTTAAATTCAAGCAATTATGTGAATAAGTAGTTGCCTTCAAACTGAAATGATATGAACAGTTCACAGAGGCAGCACAAATTTCACAATCTATTAATTAAGCTCTAAAAAACATTGTTTGTAATTAAACGTCACTTTGTTTTCAACGTTAGATAAACATTTAGCAATATTACAGTTTTTCTTTTCCTTCTGACAATAATACTTTCCTTTAAAGATAAGATTAAAGGTATGATACAGATTAAACAGTGTTTTTACTTCGCCATTAAGTTCTGTGCATGCTCTTGCACAATACATCAATCAAAAAACAACAATTGGAATTTTAAATCAAGAATATTTGCAGTTAGCCGGATTCCAAGAACAACATCAAACGATGGAATAGGAGATCCATAACAGTGCGTCTTTGAAGTGATCAGCAGCTGAAACCAACTCGCATTTTCAACTTAACATCGATCAGTTGAACTGAATGTAACAGGAAACATTCACTTCAATCAAATAACATAAAATGTCGAAGAACTGGTATCTATAATACTTTAGCTAAATTCGCGGATGCGAATGATATTTTGGATATTTATTTTACTACAATAAAATCGACTTGCTGAGGAAATGGTTTAAAAAGGAAACTCAATCATATAAATTCGTGGATGAAAACAACATTTTCACTTATTTTTTCCGAGTTCTTCATCAAATATTCATACACAAAGTCAGTGAACATTCGATGAGTGCAATATATCAGAGGTTGACATTAAGTTCTCATAATCAGAAACTGGCCATGTATGATATTGAATGACTTGAAGTCGTGGATGCAAATGGTATTTGAAAAGTGATTTTTTTTTAGAAAATGTCATCGTCGGTGAAACACTACTGTTGTTTTAGTCATCTAAAGTCTGGAGTGCTAAACTATCTGAAATTGCTTTCTAAAGTGCACTAAAGTTAGAATACACCCACGGAAGTAAAATAATATCCCAATGAAGTCATGAATGCAAACATCCTCGAGTATGTACATAAACTTGTATTTCTTCATCTTACCAACTTCTAAATGCCTCTTGAAGAACTTAGTAAAGGTTGTTTTGTGGAAGGAAGGAATCAGTGATGAACAGAACTCGATTGAGGCGAGAGCAAGCCAACGATTTTCAGTGAACCTTTCGGGAAGTTCTTCAACCTCTATCCATGAACAAATAAATGTTTACCCTTGCCGTATGAATTCCACGAGACAAGTCTCATTATCCCAACTCGGCAGTTTTAGGCTTCCTATTAACGTAACGTTAATTCCATACAGGATGTATTACACAAGTGCATTACAGTCGAAGTATACATAATTCACTACAGTAGACAGGAATGATTCTATAACACACAATGCAGCCGAATTAGGGAAAGGTAAGGTAAAAACATGTTAGAGAAGATCTACTGATACAGACGACCATGTCATTGTAAAGTTGTTTTAAAAATTGAATCGTTATTCATTCTAGGAAAACCCTTTTTCGTGGCCTTAATGGGACTCCATAGAATGTCCACCTTACGTCGTGTATCCATCCATACGTAATGTCCTGATACATATATCCCCTGGGACAACGTTCCCTCTTTCTGAGCATAACGTGAAAATACAATTACGAAAAGTGATTCGTGATTTGCAAATTTAAAACCTCTTCCTTTTGTCGCATGTACAAAAGTTCCCATACATCTCATACAAACAGCACAGACACTGAGACCTTCTTACTTGAAAATAAAATACATTGTTTTGGTTATTTAATGTTGGTGGATAATATGAATGCTTTAAAACAAATCTTGATTACGGAATGATTATTGAGTGCTGTCAATAGAACAGCAAACAACGTTAGTTTCTGTTTGCTCTTGGGAAAAAGATTGAAAGAATGTTTACTGTGCTAGTGGAATAGATCGCTATCGTGGCGTTAATCAGCAAATAGTCGGGCCACGAAGCAAAATTGATTTTCAAAAGAGTGCAAATAAGAAACCAACTCGAAAAAAATCATCGATTTGTAGACAATGCGTAAAGTGCCTGCAAAACGTAATTTGCGATGCTACGCACTTGATGAAATCAGCATTTAGTTTCTGTATGTTTAGAAAGTTATTTTAGAATCGTTGTTTTATTTATAGAGCAAGTAAGAAACCAAACCAACATATTTCGCTGATTAGAAGGCAGTGTAAAGAACCAATTCCAAAAAGATTTTGCGAGTCAATGCACGAGTTGAATTCAACAGGATAAATCCGATAAACCAAAATGTTTTTCCCCTTAAACTTTCTTTTAAATTAGTATTTCTGTTCAGGAGATTTCAGCTTTCTAGCCATTTTGTTCTTGTGTAGAAGACTACAAATATTTAAGGCATGGCCCATTTCGCCTTCATTAGTGGTTTACCAAATATACAATATCTGAGTAATCTGCTTGTGGCTCATATACGGGCGAATCGACAAGTCCTAATTTAAATGGGCCAAGGACTCAGAACGTCATTGTCATAAGTAGACTTCTAGGCTGGCAGTCACCAATTTGCAATTTATCACCTCCGTTGGCCAAAAGTACAGGTGCAGAGGAATGCAACTCCATAGAGCCAGTCGTTCTTTAGAAGAAGTCTAAAAAGCGAAACACTTTAGGACGAAAGGTAGACAGACGGATGGGCGCGAAGTCATTAGTTCACCGGGTCTCTCAAGGAGGGTTCTATCGGGCATTTTTTGTTTGTGGAAACGAAATTCGAGATGATTTTCCCGTTTACACATATACACATGCGATTAACACATGATTGAAACACAGTCAAATGATGTTAATTAAGTTATTAGATTCATTATTTAACATTTGACAACTTGATAAAGACAAGCGTTCATTTGTTGAAAAATAAAAACAATAATAAATGAAGCCATTCATCGGCACTGCGAGTTGGGAAAACTTTGCTCCGGCCTAACATACTATTCATTATTAGTTTTATAATACGATATGTGTTACGATGTGAATAATCTATCAGTGTGTATGTTTTATTATTTCTAAAAATCAAAATTGTGTTAAATATAGCGTGTTTTCATTTCACGAAATGCAAAGAAAAAACCCATGGCGGATGCTGCCGATAGATCGGTGATAGAACTTTCCCTTTCAGGACAGATAAAAACGTACATGTGATGTACATAACATGGATACAACTTACTGTATTACTTATATCAATATTCGGATAGAGCAAGTTGCCAGTGAAATCACACTGACATAAAACAAATGTCTTCCTTAGCGAAGCGGTATAATTGAATGTAAAGAAGAAACTCCTAGCTCCCAACATCGCCACGGAAATTAGCGTTGTACTAACGTGCCTTGGGTGAGAAGTCTAACCGTGTGCGGAGTTGTTTTCACAAACTGAAGCCAAAAGAATGCAGTAATGGAGTTGTGCACATTAAGGGAAACCACAACGATGACAATGCACCGACGGCAATTTTCCGGAGAAAGAAAACAAAGACGCGTGGAAGAAGCCACAAAGTCTCGCGAGACCGAGACTGGGGTGAGTACCAACAATGCATTGCCCGTCAGACGGAAGTTTGACGTCAGTCTTCAATTCGATATTCAACACAATTTGTGACAGTAATTACGAATAATATTTATGTTGTTTAAAGCTTCGCTTATTAACGTCAAATACCCGTTCATTTCTACTGCTATCTAATCCGCTGGTATTTCTTAAAAACTAGGTTATGACAAATTATTTCGTTTTTAAAACGTTTAAGTCGTTTGATTTGAAAGCATTTAAAGTTGAGTATTATGTATCAGTGCATTATCGCCAAACTAACTTTAAGTTTTTCTCTGTTTCTTTTGACATAGTTGTTTCTTCATTTTATTTGGTACTATGTGGATTTAAAACAAAGATTTTGTTCCTAATAGAGGTCAACTGAGCGATAGGGAAGACGTTATACAACGGTGTCTCTGTTTACCAATCCATGCATTGACATTCCATAATATACCTGCACCAGCAACAACTACTGATAATATTATAAAGTGGACAATTACTTGCCAAAATATGTAAAGTTTGATAAGAACAAACCAATACGAGACAACTAGTCCAATATGACATTGAGCATGCGCAGAGATGCTAAGAGCGAAAGACGGAAGCTGTCGCTTCAAAATTGTAAAGCCAAGAGTTGCAGGTCCAGCTGTCCGTTGTATCGGCCCTCGACTTAATCTTGTGTCACTACAACGGACCTCGGACCTGTAACTGGGCCAATACGCAAATACTTGATTAACGACATTATATTGCTTACTTTCAATGTCTAGATAATTCCGTGCTTGGTGGCAATATCTGAACCATGGCTGAATAATAAATAAATTCTCCTTAAAAGTTGCCACTAATATTTCAGCAAAAATGGCAGTTATTGTCTGCACAGTACTGGATCCTTCAGATCTTGTATCACAAAGACCCTATAGCATGATTTCAAACAATTCGAGCATCTCTCTGGAGTACTTGATAGTAATACGGTAAAACTATCATGATTAAATGGACTTGAGGTATATCCAATATATAAGTGTCAATATCTCTGGCAGATAGTTTATCATGTAAACTCCCTGGGGTGTATAAGATCTGTCTTGCCCCAAGACTAACTAGATCCACTTACATACAATATGGTGCTTTGACATATTACATAGTAAGAGTTTGGCTGAAATGAGGATGATTTGAGATTTAACAGCGTTTTCACTTGTCAAAAGAGAGCTAATATTAGGGAGCGAAAATACCCAACACCATATGAGCTTTGCCTTGCAGTGAAACCTGGGAGAAGCGAACTATAGACGTTACTTCAGTGAGCCAAAGATGTAACTACATTGACATTCAGTGAACCATAATTGTAACTGCATTGACATTCAGTGAGCCGTAGATGTAACTGCATTGACATTCCGTGAACCATAGATGTAACTGCATTGACATTCCGTGAACCATAGATGTAACTGCATTGACATTCAGTGAACCATAGATGTAACTGCAGTGACATTCAGTGAACCATAGATGTAACTGCAGTGACATTCAGTGAACCATAGATGTAATATATAACTGCATTGACATTCAGTGAACCATAGATGTAACTGCAGTGACATTCAGTGAACCATAGATGTAACTGCATTGACATTCAGTGAGCCGTAGATGTAACTGCAGTGACATTCAGTGAACCATAGATGTAACTGCAATGACATTCAGTGAGCCGTAGATGTAACTGCAGTTACATTCAGTGAGCCGTAGATGTAACTGCAGTGACATTCAGTGAACCATAGATGTTACTGCATAGACATTCAGTGAGCCATAGATGTAACTGCAGTGACATTCAGTGAGCCGTAGATGTAACTGCAGTGACATTCAGTCAGTGAACCATAGATGTAACTGCAGTGACATTCAGTGAACCATAGATGTAACTGCAGTTACATTCAGTCAGTAAACCATAGATGTAACCGCAGTGACTTTCAGTGAACCATAGATGTAACTGCAGTGACATTCAGTGAACCATAGATGTTACTGCAGTAACATTCAGTGAACCATAGATGTAACTGCAGTGACATTCAGTGAGCCAAAGATGTTACTGCAGTGACATTCAGTGCACCATAGATGTAACTGCATTAACATTCAGTGAGCCATTACACCCGAATCATGTAGCATAATGCTCTACTGCAGACACAGGAACAAAACACACTTATCAACTACGTATATTATATTTTACAATGAGAAGGCTTCGAAACCATATCTCTGTCGATCGACATCATTCATTAGATCTTTTAGCAATATTATAAGTTATAGTTTGTAAATATATGAAGTCAATGCGTACTTTACACTGTAATAACGTATATTCAGTGTGAAGTCATTTGCGTAATAACATCAAAGAACAGTTGGTAAAAATCAGGTAAAAGTAAATATATCTGTAAATAAACAAAATAATAAATGAATTCAAAAGTCGTTGTTTGTCAATATCATTCATTCTTGTGTTGTGATTTGCATATTCATATTATTTATATTTATATATTCTGACAATTTTAAAGTTAAAACATCGTTGGATCTAAAAAAAAACGAAACTTTTTTTTAAAACTTCGGGCGTGTTTCATTGTATCATCCCAGCACATCAAAGCATCTAATTCGCAGGCGTTGACGCTGAAAGTCTTAAAAATCGGTCAACAATAATGTGCCTCCTTCTCAGAAAAGGGTTTACCGGTAAGATATGTAGGACTCGAGCCTAATGACTAGATGCATCTTGGCAACATACACCGGATGAAGATATATTTTAGTGACAGACGGCATAGTCACGTGACTTGTAAAATTGATCAGCTGTCTGTAAGTGACTCTGAAACGTCATTAAGCAATGACAGCTCTCCCTGCATCTCGTGACCTTCATCTCCACAGACGAGAGCTCGTCGCCCATACTATTGAAAGTTTTCTTAATAATTGGAAAAGAGTCGTATTTGTTGACTGAACATAAGTCAATTGAGAACATATTTATGGTACGGGTATATGATTCATCGATTTATTATGTTAACTTTATCATTACTTCGACCATGTGGATCACTAGTCCTAACTGCTTCTCAAATTATTAGAATTAAATTGACAAAACTAAAGGAGGAGACTCATATTCGAAGACTTATTTGGAGTAGGTTGAGAAAACGATTCATAGACGAACGTTTTTACAGTTTAAAGGCGTTGTAGTACGATTTTCTTGTTGAAATAATGTACTCTCAAAAATATAAATAAGTTTTACGAATGAATAAAAAATACTCCTAAATCAATAAAAACATATCTGAAACGAATGTACATGGTTCGGTTAAGCAATGCGAGTCCAATTTCCATTTCCCATTGTCGAAGGTAGCTCAAGTGATCTGACCGATGTAGCGATAACTAAACACTCAAGAGTAGAGTTTTAAATATGGTACAATGATGGAATGACCATATTGCTGTCTCTCGAGACCAACAAATCTACCTCTCACACTAAAGAGTTCCACACAACTGTCGCTTTATACGTCGCACCATTGTCTTCGATTACGGATAGCCGTTTTCTATGAATATGACCTATCGGGTCGTGTAACGAGATGTATTAACCATTTAAGAACCAATATATTGTATAAACTTTAATAATAAATGGCAAAATTGAGATATGCAAAAAAACGTGCAAAAGCGCCTTTAACTTTATTTGTACAAAACTCAGACATTAAATCAATCAAACATGGTCCCCAAACAATGAATGAAGTCACATTTGCAGTTTAAATTTCAATTGGGTGAGAACATTTTTTTATTGATAAGACTCTTCTTTACTGCTTATTCACTATTGTGTAATTTCTTTCTTTTAGGTAAGAAGATGAAGATTTTCTGGAGAACAACTTCTTTAATGTGAAAATACACGACGTTTCGGAGTACATACTCACTCCTTCATCAGGTGGAATGTAAGGGAATTATATTTCTTTTAGGTGTTTATCTCTCAACGAAATATTTAGTCTGCATATAGAAGACGATCGATACATTGTAACAGGATATTTGTTGTATACTATAATTAATTATTTGATTACAACGAAATTATCACAGATTTGTATACCATAATTTTAATGACTAAAAGAAGTAAAATTCAATATCAAAAATCAAATTATATTTGGGTTTACAAAACTATTGTACTTTTTCGGCTTTAGTTTGAAATATTTAAATTGGCATTTCTACTGCGAACATCATGATACTATCAACTGGGGATCGGTGCTTACAGCGCAAAGGTAACCTAAACTGCTACACTGGGTGTACCTGGTTCGGTAAAGCCATGGGAATCGTTTATGTATTTCGAAATAATAAAATGTGTTCACATTAAAAATGTCGCTATGCAATTTTGGCTTTATACGCAGCACCGTTATTACCAATACACATAATTGGTTTGTGTAATCAGTTTGTTTACCCTTTAAAGTTAATATAAATGACATAAACTATCATTATAAATGGGAAATTTACAGCACAGCACTTAGCTGAATTTAACTTAACGTTAATGTTGTTTTGGAAAGATGAATTGTTTTCTTTCATATACTTCAAGATACTGTACATGTTTAAAAATAGAGCCACTTGCTCTGAAGCTCATCAGGAATCATGTTATTAATTATCTCTAAGGAAAATATTAAGATATCACATAATAAGTCATTGCCCAGTCATTAAATTTAAAAGTTATTATTAAAATTGGTTACACATTAATCCATATTCATTATAAATAATGTAGACCTTTGCAGTTTATTGTTTTACTTCTTATGATTATTCTGGAATTATCAACATTTATTACATAATGAAAAGCCCCTATTTGTTTCTAAAAATCCTGTTTCTCATAGGCTCATAGTTTCATAGGCTCCTTTTCAATATTTAATTAATAAATTCTATTGAGCATCTGAGTGAAAGACTAAATCAGTGACACAGCAGAGAAGTAACCTGAAATCTCCGTGTATTAGCTTCTGTTTGCATCTCTGCCAGGGAGTGGTCACTCCCCAGGTCAACACCTGCAATTACACAACATGCAGACCCTGGACTCACAGCCAGTAAATTATATATTTTAAAATTTGTTTTCACAATCTTTATATATTTTTTTTTATTGGAAAAGAAGATGTGGTATCACAAACTCATGTAGCTAGTTTTAATAGTCTTATCTTACTTCATCACCAGTCATATTTAGTTCACATATCTAATGTAAAATAAAACATTTCATAACCCTTTTTAAATTGTTTCCTATGCATCCTGTCACAATATTCAGTTCACAGGCTATTCAATAGTTCTAATTTCACATTGATTACATCAAACGTGTCCATAATGTAGTATTACTCTTAAGCTGACAGATGAAGTGCACATAAAATCTCATTATCTTCACAGCTCATTAAAACAGCTGTTTTAAGTGGTTACCCCTGTGATCCATATTTGGGGTCACAAGATCACCAAATCTACAATTTAGAATCCCCATTGGCCAAAGAGTCTGTACATAACATTTCAGCTTTCTAGAGCTTTTGGGAGCTTTTTGGGGAGAAAAAGATGAAAAATGCTTTTAATGTTGTGACCCCTGAGGCCCTTATTTGGGGTCACAGGGTTACCAAATCTACAATTTAGAATCCCCGTCAGTCAAGGAGTATGTTCATAAAATTTCAGCTCTCTATGTTTCATTGGGACTGGAGAAGAAGATGAAAATAGCTTTTTAGGTAATGACCCCTGTGGCCCTTATTTCGGGTCACAGGGTCACCAAATCTTCAATTTAGAATCCCCATTGGCCAAGGAGTCTGTACATAAAATTTCAGCTCTCTGGAGTCATTGGTTCTGGAGAAGAAGATGAAAATAGCTTTTTAGGTTATGACCCCTGTGGCCCTTATTTGGGATCACAGGGTCACCAAATCTACAATTTAGAATCCCCATTGGCCAAGGAGTATGTACATAAAATTTCAGCTCTCTAGAGTAATTGGTTCTGGAGAAGAAGTCGAAAAAGTGAAAAGTTTACGGACGGACGGATGGACGGACGCCATCCCATGCCATAAGCCCATCGGGCCTTTCAGGCCTGATGAGCTAAACATTTATATGTAGAAAAGTTAAAATATGTAACAAACTAACATCTTAGGTTTAACATGTATTTAATAACGTGCATCTGTTTTGCAGAGGAAGCTTAAAATATATTAAAACTGTTTTGTTGTATGAAAACTAAACGTGGTCCTCTTATATATAAAACAAGAAAGAAAACGCGATTCTCTTATTTATGGAACCAGGAACTAAACGTGATTCTCTTATTTATGAAACCAGGAAGTAAACACGATTCTCTTATATATGAAACCAGGAAGTAAACACGATTCTCTTATATATGAAACCAGGAAGTAAATGTTATAGGCGAATAAAGAGACGATCGAAATGTGATGTAAACTGTTGACGTAAATAAACTTAAACTTATGTAGTGAAATCTATGAAATATATATTTGTCTTTTGGGATGTTTGGCCTTCACGATACCGACTCTAAATGTCTTATTGTTCCCTGCGAATAGAAGACCAACTATCAAGAGCGTTTCTACTCTGTATCTGAAGCTAACACGATCCGACCAGAAGTGGGTATGCTCTGGACAAGACAAGGAAACAGCATGTGCATCTTATGCTGGTGATGACTCTAAAGCACTGTTGTGTTGTGGCGAGTGTTTCGATGGTGATTACGTTACTGAATATAAAGAACATAGTCACCAGAATGAAATTTTTGTCTAACATATTGAAATGAAACTCCCTGAGTCTGGTGTTTATAATAAACCACCGGTTTACATGATAAATGTACTCAAAATGTCTTTGGTTATTTTGGGTAATAGTAAAAATGAAATAATTCACTCTCTGTCAAAAACACAAGATTAAAATGTATGCATGCAAAATCAACAAACGTAATGTAGTTCTTGTAAAGACAAACGTTACATTTGAAGAAATAATGTTCAGATATATTGATTTGCTTTCTTGGAATATAAAACAATCCTCGTTTCATTATGATATTTCCATAACATAATTCCTAGACACACCAAAATACATTTTCTATTTTGGAATTGAATTAATAAAAAAAAAAAGCTGCAATCGAATCCAACACTGAGCTCTTTCAGTGAAAAGAGGATTTCAACTCTGGCACAGCTGACGACGAATAACTATTGAAGCAAGCAGATATGAGATACATGATCACCGCCTTGTGAGTTCCTGTTCTTGAAATACATTCATGTTTGAAGCAATCAGATAGGAGATACATGATCACCGCCTTGTGAGTTCCTGTTCTTGAAATAAATTCATGTTTCTGCTTCTGTGCCTCCTGTTATGTTGGCTTGACTTTGATGTCGTTGAAATCGATGTCTTCACGGAATGCATAGCCAATCAACTCAAACAAAATTTGGCATCTGAGGAAATTTGAATATTTTGGTTCAAGGTCAAGGGAAACGATATTGACCATTATCTTTATAGACACTGATAGGACGAAAATAGAACTGAAATATGACATCGAATTTGTATGTCCAAGGACATATCGACAAGCAAGTTGTTCTCGAAATAAGACTTTGAAGGGAAGTAGTATAGACGACTGTAATTGCAGGAAATGATTGAATTGAGTAGAACTGAGCTTGACATCGCCTTTTATAAGGACAATAATATTCGAACTCATCTTTATAGACAGGCAAATGGTTCTATATTTGAATGTTTTAACCAAAGCAAACGATTTGAAGTAGCATGTTCTTTATTTTCAAATGAAAGACAACAAGAACATAGTCCACGACATTTATGGATAAATGGGTTCTCCTGTACTGGGAGAGTACGGATAAAGATCAGCATTAACATAACATTGACAAGTTTCAAAGACAATGATTGGACCAAAATAGACCGAAACAGCAAACAAACGTTATAACTTTGGTCAATACCCTAATGCTTTCATACAGCTTTATCAGCCAGTTCCACGCATGCTCGTTATAGAGAAGAGTGGAATTCCAAACGTTATCTGGCGGACCACTTCATCAGAAGAACTCCCAGGAATAATCAGGAGCAGCAGGGTAGGGATTATCTGTATGGAGATACGGACTATAGCAGGATGGTTGTGAGCTTATACAGCATATTTCGTTGTTTCGAACAATTCAACTGTATTACAACATTGTAATATATAATATATACCATTGCTTTGCATTGCGTTAAAACCTGCGATCGTCGGCTGGAATTAGCGAACCATACATTACTGCACTAACGTCACCCGTATTACAATCCAGTCACACATCGTTTATCCGAACAAGACATGAGGTTAAGCGAATCATTATGTGCATAGAAGATTTGAAATACTACCGTACGGATGGACGGGTTTCCGGATATACGGGTTCCGGTTAAACGAGGTTTCACTGTATTGTATCATAGACTCATCGGCAAAAGAAACTTATCACCTCAGTTGGTTTTGATTAATGCAATATTTAAAAGAAATCAGATGCATTTGACTGTGACAAGATACAATAATACTTATCTGCAGTAGTTTGGATGAATTAATTGGTGACATTTTAGTTAAAATTTCTTTGTTTAATGAAGACAGGGGTAAGAAATGACATTTCCACCAACATGATCCCTACCATGTTTAAAATGTTGTAAATGTGTGTAGAATCAGGCACATTTATCAATTTTCACATAGAATATGTATTATATGTCAATGGACAATTGTATCATCAACAATAATTCATTAAGAAGTTTAAAATTTAAAATTTAATTTTTTTTTAATTAAAAAAAACATGTAGAAGTATTCTTTGACTGCTGACTAAACACCTGTACTTTTCAGTTTTACATTATCATTTCGAAAACTTGAGATATTTGCAATTGAAAATCACACATATGATACAAATCTACTGAGGTGATAAGTTTCTTTTGCCGATGAGTTTATAACATATATACCATAGTGGTATGGTATTGCAATGAAATCTGCGATCGACAGCTGGAAACAGCGAACCATACTCTAATGCACTAATTTACAATAGTATTTCACCCAAACCTTACTGCATGTACATAATATACAGTACACAAAGTTGCCAACCCTCACTGTATTCTACCCAAGTGCCGCTTGGTCGGACGCCGAACGGTTTAACCAATGTGTTATGACTGGTAAAAGTTTGTGAGTATTTATACCCATGAATTTTTCAATATTTGCTTTCAATTCATTAAACAGATTATAACGTTTTACACATTGTATATACTATTCCTTAAAAGCAAACAATTACCATCAGTAAAATGGCAACTTTTGTCAGATACAGTTATCGCTTAATGTTAGTCTACATTCGTGTAGACACTCCACCATTGGCCTCTATGACACATATACATGGTTATTGCATAAACCTATTAAGCGTTTATTACACGTCCCGCTGTTAACGAGAGACGATATAAATAAACGTCCCAAAGCGTTAGGCGTCTCATAGTCCATTCCGGATCGAAATAGAATTGGAAGGTTTAATTTTAGAAACGATATTAATAATAAATCTATTCTTGTTGAATGGAAGGCATCATTGGCGTTCCTTCAGATGGAGATAACAGCAGAACTAATGGCGGTTTCATTATAGCGCTCTGCTGTAATCAATGACCATCAATTGTGTCCTTCATTTTACACAAGTAATCAAGTCGGTCCTTAACGTAACCCACGAGATCGGGTAGTCCAACTGACAACTAATCGTAACTTCATGCCGAGAGATGCCATATTATATTGCTTGTAGGAATACTATGTTTTTGCCCTAGATGAAGTGTTTTAGCTATTCAATTTGTGTTGTGGTAATAGAGAATCCTTCTCTCACAGCTCAATTAGTTATAACTCTATTAGATATAAAGGTTAGCTTGGCCAACGGTGCTAGGTTACTAGCTGTGTATGGAGTAGAAAGCGCTTTATGAATACACTTTTTTTTAAAAACCTGTAAATATCAAAATTGCCGATACGGTTTCTCTTTCATGGCGATCAATTTTGACCAAACATCTGTTGTTTTAAGGAATTATAACGCTTCCATGGTTTATTAACCCTGTATAAATTGCTGGGTAACAGGAAGACGTGATCTGACCATTTTTTGTGAGATGAGATTCCTTATTACATAACCAATATGAGTACAATTCATAATAACCCTTTTCTATGGCCCCTTTAAATTGCACAAACTTTGATCCCATGGGTTTATGCCTTCCAAAAAATTCAGCTTTAGAGGTGCAGCGGATCTGGGGGAGAAATCCTTGTGGAGAATTTACGAACAACGCCCAACGAACGACGGAAGACAACCTATGAAATAAGCCCATCTTGTTATTAAGGTCCGTTAAGCTGAAGATAAATAAAACCAATAGGAAAATTTAGTAAATGGATATAAATCGTGCGAGTTATTTAAATTAAAATTTCTAACATTTCACATTCGATCACAGAACATTATTTCTAAATCATATAAGTAAACAAATAATATGTCACATGTAAAA
Organism: Gibbula magus; assembly: GCA_936450465.1. Classification (NCBI taxonomy): domain Eukaryota; kingdom Metazoa; phylum Mollusca; class Gastropoda; order Trochida; family Trochidae; genus Gibbula; species Gibbula magus. Next base: position 7,139,886 of record OW388306.1, read on the forward strand.
GTAATAATGTCCCTATTCATCAGCCAATGTAAATGCAGAATGAAGGTTGATGAATTAGATAATCACTATGGCAACGGACATTAACAACACCCGGCATGCCACAGCTGCAGGAAATTATAGCTTTATCTTCCTTACCATCTTAGAGAGTACAAGAGGACTTAATCATCACGAGAAATGGGAGGCCATTGAAAAATTGTCTCTTCGCTTAAAAAAATTTGGGGACAAAATCCTCTTATGTTTATGGAGTTGGAAACTTTGAAGGATTCTGACATTTCCCTGTGTTACTCCAGGCACTGCGGTAATGCATTTTGACAGTGAAAAATCTGACTGGGATATTTCTCGAAATGAATTTCATTCGAAAATCTGTTATAGGTTAAGTAGACTTTTGCTTTAAGGATAATGAGGATTCTTGATGCAAGAAGGTTGCAGTTCAAGTACCTGTGATAATGTGTAGGTTAAGTAGATGTAGCAATGGGAAGTATGCATGATTCAGATTACCCATTAAGATCTTCGGATTAGTCAAGTGATGTGATGCATTATGAACAATAAGCTCTATTCAACATAAATGAACAGCTTCGTTACCTTTTACCGCTTTGGTTAGTTGGATTAAGAATAATAGATATTTGTTGAATCAATGAATAAATAAATAAAACATTACCATAATGTGAAATGAACAAGCATTTTCGCATAAATAAAACTAAGTTTTTGGATAGGTGAGAAAACAAAATTCATATACGATTTTATGTATAAATTTAAAAAAATACAATATATTTTAGAATTAAGCTTGAAACGCTTTGGGAGATAAACTATTTATTTGCTTTTAATAATACCCGATCAATAAAACTTTGTTAAAAAAGGGTCTCAATCAATTAGATGAAAATACTGAAAGCCTAACCAATAAGATAACTTCGAACCGGTAATTAGATGTCTTGGACTCTGCAGATCTAATGAAACGTGTGATATTCGATCTAATAATATTTGGTTGGCTTTGAAATGTAAATAACACTGAATTACCCATAATTGAAATTACACTTTATCATTCACAGCTCAATAATACACACTGACATGCGGATTCTAAAGTTCACGGTTTTGCGGACAACACTTTGTCTACAAGTTAAATACCATTTCAAAAGATTTATTCCATGCAGAGTAATTAAGTTTTCACGGCATATTGGTTCAATCATCGAAAGTAAATAGCCTCCGGTAAACAAAGATGGAGCGAGCATATATCCTTGCCGGGACCCAAGTCCAATACACAACATCCAACCCATCAGGCGACGAGTTGATAGGAGGAAGCGAGTATGAGATGTCGGCTAGCGATAAACAGCAAATTGATGGCCCGAAACACAGGACTGAATGACTCTCAATGATATCCTATTCACAAACTTGATGTAGATGAAAAGTCAAGTCGGAATCAAATCATAATTGCTGAATGTGTTCATCGATATTTGGATCGATAACCGCGGAATAATCGGTTACATCTCAACGCCAGTTTGATCAATGCTCGGCTTCACTTCCGCCAGTCTGCGGTCCATGTTCAGGGAACTGCTTCTTGTTTAGTAGCCGATCATTTGAGGTTCCTGTCTCCTTCAGTTCATGTCCTCTCCTCCCTTCAGGATACGCCATTGTCTGAATGGATACTCCCCCAGGATACGCCATTGTCAAGTGGAAATGCCTCTATCATGTTCAACAAAATAATCCACAGCTATTTCGCGTAATAAATTTTAGCCACAGCTCGGTCAACATGTTTCTTCATAATGGCACTCTAGCGAAACTAAGCGTTATTTCAGACTCCACGGATACGTCGATAGCTGATGTTTTCTGAAGCTGATAACTACACTGTGCAGTGATCCATAGATCCTATTTGTTGTTAGTAGGGTATATATCCGGAACATACACAAAGGACACAAAACATCCAGTTTAATGCAATATTTATTAAACGAGTAATAAATGTGCTAAAGAAGTTATCGCCACATATATATCCGGACGAAATGAAGGATACTCAACGAGATCCAGTATAATACAATTCATACATTCATTAAACGAGTAATAATAGTGCCACAAAGAAGTTATCACCACATATATATCCGGACGATATGAAGGATACTCAACGAGATCCAGTATAATACAATTCATACATTCATTAAACGAGTAATAATAGTGCCACAAAGAAGTTATCACCACATATATATCCGGACGAAATGAAGGATACTCAACGAGATCCAGTATAATACAATTCATACATTCATTAAACGAGTAATAATAGTGCCACAAAGAAGTTATCACCACATATATATCCGGACGATATGAAGGATACTCAACGAGATCCAGTATAATACAATTCATACATTCATTAAACGAGTAATGATAGTGCCACAAAGAAGTTATCACCACATATATATCCGGACGAAATGAAGGATACTCAACGAGATCCAGTATAATACAATTCATACATTCATTATACGAGTAATAATAGTGCCACAAAGAAGTTATCACCACATATATATCCGGACGAAATGAAGGATACTCAACGAGATCCAGTATAATACAATGTTTCATTAAACTAGTAATGATAGTCCTACAATGAAGTCACCATCCCATGTGTATCCGGAAAATACATACAAATCCAGTTTAAAACAATGTTTTACTAAATAAGTAAAACAATGTACTACATAAGAGTGGTTATCACATTCACTTTGCCACCATCAACACAAACATTTGTTTTTGCATTTGATTTGGAACAAAAAGATTCATTTCATCGCATTGCTGACAGGGCGTCGACAAGCGTTTCCATCTTTGGCCAAGTCCATTTCAAACAAAAATGAAAAATATATACATGTTCTTTTTCATTAAAATCGCGGAAGAAGTTATTTCTTATAACAAATATCAAGTTTTAAACATTTTCTGGATATCTGGAAAGGATATGTTTGTTTCATTCAAGAAAGACACAGCCTCACCTTAATGCAGGCTCAATCCTACATTATTGAACATACAACTGATACAGTTAACGGTGCATACAGGCTCAGTTGCCTTAGATGATATTCATCACCAAAACCATAATAGTTTCAATCTGAAATTGAATTAAAACATTGTTTTAACATTTTAAAATGGGTGACAAAAGTGTGATTGAAACTTGGAAACCAACACTGTCTTTTATGCAGGCACTGCAGTTCTTAGTACCCGTAACGATATGTTTTATAACAACAACGCTGATTTGTCTTAGATAAACTTTCAATAATAAATTTGCACCAACTCCGGTTTCGCACAAGGATATTTTTTGTATTGGTAAGCGTTTCTGTATTAAAACCTTTACGATCCATTTCTACAGGTGCCCGCGCCATTTCTACAGGTACCCGCGCCATTTCTACAGGTACCCGCGCCATTTCTACAGGTACCCGCGCCATTTCTACAGGTACCCGCGCCATATCTACAGGTACCCGCGCCATTTCTACAGGTACCCGCGCCATTTCTACAGGTACCCGCGCCATTTCTACGGGTACCCGCGCCATTTCTACAGGTACCCGCGCCATTTCTACAGGTACCCGCGCCATATCTACAGGTACCCGCGCCATATCTACAGGTACCCGCGCCATTTCTACAGGTACCCGCGCCATTTCTACGGGTACCCGCGCCATATCTACAGGTACCCGCGCCATTTCTACAGGTACCCGCGCCATTTCTACAGGTACCCGCGCCATTTCTACGGGTACCCGCGCCATTTCTACAGGTACCCGCGCCATTTCTACAGGTACCCGCGCCATATCTACAGGTACCCGCGCCATATCTACAGGTACCCGCGCCATTTCTACAGGTACCCGCGCCATATCTACAGGTACCCGCGCCATATCTACAGGTACCCGCGCCATATCTACAGGTACCCGCGCCATTTCTACAGGTACCCGCGCCATTTCTACAGGTACCCGCGCCATTTCTACAGGTACCCGCGCCATATCTACAGGTACCCGCGCCATATCTACAGGTACCCGCGCCATTTCTACATGTACCCTCGCCATTTCTACATGTACCCTCGCCATTTCTACAGGTACCCGCGCCATTTCTACATGTACCCTCGCCATTTCTACATGTACCCTCGCCATTTCTACAGGTACCCGCGCCATTTCTACATGTACCCTCGCCATTTCTACATGTACCCTCGCCATTTCTACATGTACCCTCGCCATTTCTACATGTACCCTCGCCATTTCTACATGTACCCTCGCCATTTCTACATGTACCCTCGCCATTTCTACATGTACCCTCGCCATTTCTACAGGTACCCTCGCCATTTCTACATGTACCCTCGCCATTTCTACATGTACCCTCGCCATTTCTACATGTACCCTCGCCATTTCTACATGTACCCTCGCCATTTCTACAGGTACCCGCGCCATTTCTACATGTACCCTCGCCATTTCTACATGTACCCTCGCCATTTCTACATGTACCCTCGCCATTTCTACATGTACCCTCGCCATTTCTACATGTACCCTCGCCATTTCTACATGTACCCTCGCCATTTCTACAGGTACCCTCGCCATTTCTACATGTACCCTCGCCATTTCTACATGTACCCTCGCCATTTCTACATGTACCCTCGCCATTTCTACAGGTACCCGCGCCATTTCTACAGGTACCCGCGCCATTTCTACATGTACCCTCGCCATTTCTACATGTACCCTCGCCATTTCTACATGTACCCTCGCCATTTCTACATGTACCCTCGCCATTTCTACATGTACCCTCGCCATTTCTACAGGTACCCGCGCCATTTCTACATGTACCCTCGCCATTTCTACATGTACCCTCGCCATTTCTACAGGTACCCGCGCCATTTCTACATGTACCCTCGCCATTTCTACATGTACCCTCGCCATTTCTACATGTACCCTCGCCATTTCTACATGTACCCTCGCCATTTCTACATGTACCCTCGCCATTTCTACAGGTACCCGCGCCATTTCTACATGTACCCTCGCCATTTCTACATGTACCCTCGCCATTTCTACATGTACCCTCGCCATTTCTACATGTACCCTCGCCATTTCTACATGTACCCTCGCCATTTCTACAGGTACCCTCGCCATTTCTACAGGTAGCCCAGACAGCAAAGGCGACTTGTCACTGCCAACTCTAAACCGTTAGTAGTAAAGAGATACTTGACCTTGCAAACCATTTCTGAAGCTGAAACCTGACCGGCCAGTCACATGCAAGTACCTTCAATTATTGGATTGTATTCATATTGTATCTCTCTAATTGATAATCATCTTTCATTCATCATATTCTTTGTCCTTGACTGTCATTGTTATTGAAACATTAATGATACACGAATATCACGATATCATCAAATTGCTTGGTTACCGTTTGACAATGCTTTTTAAATTACTAAAATGTACCAGTGGGGCGTTTGAAAAACTAAATTAACAAAACTTCCGAGATATCTTAACGTAAATAAATGAATATGAAGAATCGAGAGATATAAAGCAACGAAAACAAAGACATATATGTCAGAAAAATATACTCAATATAATCGAGGGAGGAGTAAAGTTGCAGTGCCAATGTATTATGTTTATGTCTTTTGCTGAATACTTATATTATTGAAAAGTTTACTTGGCTAACATGATATATTGACCGACATCGTGCAGATGTAAACTCTATGTAGAACTAAGGTAGCTGCTGATTGCATGTTTACAGAGCACTTGAGATCTGGCTAACCCTCATGACGTGTCGGAACACGAGCACTCACTTTGATCCAGCCATGAACTATCTAAAACACCGTACCATTTCCAACAGACAGATCAAGTTTATTAATAATGAGTATTTGTATGGTCACTTATCCAGGCCGAAATATTTGTTCAAGGTTTTACCTACACTTTAACCCTATTCTCAATCATTCTCAGCAGTTAAAAAACGAAACTCATTTCATGCTTCTTTGTCCATTTTATTCCTTTTACAGATGGAAATACATTCCTTAATTCCCATTAGTCAAAACCACCTACTCTCGCTTTTATATCATTTATATCTTCTCAAAATGACAATATTATTCTTATTTTGTTTATCAAACATAGACTAAGAACTGAACTATTAAATGATGGAAACTCGTCCTGAAAACTAACTCACAATTTTAGAATTGCCTGTTATACTGTTCCAGTGGTGTTTTCTATCCTTTGTATTGCTATATCATTTGTATTATAACTATCATTTGTATATGTATATTTTGTATGTGGGCCGGAGACCTTAAATACAATGAACTGTTTGACTATTGACATACTCAGTTCTCAGCTGAAGAGTATACATTAGTGTCAGTGCCACCAAGTATCATTCACATTCCGTTAATCTCCAGCCAGGTTCCCAGTTGTACTGCGGCATGCAAAGAGGCTCAATGTCTCTTGCCAAAGGTACGTCCGAAATTTTCTCTTTAACTTTGAGTAGTATATACATATCGATCGACCTATCATTTAAGTTCAAAATGTCTCATATTATTCCTTCGTGTTAGTAACATCCACCATAGTTTTCATCTAAGATTCTTTCCAAAAATATGTATATACTAATTCAACATACACTATTGATAGTGTACCCTTATATATTAAAAGTAAAGAGAATATTGAAACATATGTTTTCATGAAGCCCGGCCGTTAATACAAATGTTATTTTGTTCATGATTTTGTAGATATTTAAGTTTAAAGTACACGTGCTTATTAACATTTGTAGCTTTCAATTCAATTTCAGTTATACCTTGTTACTTTCAGAGTTTCCCTTTATGGCACACAGTGGGGTATTTGATAATGTCAACCACGAATGATCAGGGACGAGGGATGAGAGCTGTCAAATTGCTGTGTTCAAAGTGTAAATGATCATCATGAAAAGGAACAGATATGATATAATAAATAACCTATATCGTATGATAACGTATAAGGACACCAACATTATCTTAATGAAATAAACTATTTATATATATATATATACTCTTTGTACTTCTAGTCATGATCCAAAGAGACCAGAAAATGTGAATGAGTAACTAGACAACAGTGGCGATGTTGACCAGCGTGTCTTGTCCTACCTCTAGTATCCATGACAATGTCAAATAGAAGGTCACCTCGTTCTTAGTACCTGGTTGTCTGTGTGACATTTTCATTCGGAAGCTTCCATAATCACTGGTCATTAAGAAGGATTATCGTTCACCTTTTTTCCAATGTTTTAAAAATAACAGAGACATAATTCTTCAGTTATAGCTTAATCCCTACGAGTTACGCTCAATGAATCATACCATTCTTGAAAAGTACCGGCACAATTGCAGCTTATGCTTTGACATGACATTTACAAGCAGTGTATATCGATTGAAATGCGATCCACCTGGGTATAAACAAGCTTACAGCCTTGAAACTATAGCGTACAATTAGATGTTTGATGTAAGGGGAGATTCCGCATTACTATGTTTCATCGTCTCCTGTGTCTAATTGCCTACAAATGTGAATTTGCACTAATTCCAATACAAGGGCGTTCTTAACTCAACGGTTTGTTTCCATACACCTGCTTCCCTAATTACTGGATTTACACACAAAGCGAAGACACGATGCAATTAGCTTCATTTGTGTTTTGCTGAGTAAGCGTTTTTTTATGTCAAATGTGTCAAAGGGGACAAATGCGAATTCTTATTAAAATTCTTGTTTTTATTAAACCTTTCCTAGGAGTACATCATTCTATTTCACTACAACTATTTGCAGTCTTGCTTCTAACATTAATATTCCAATCGCTCTAGAACCGACTTTCCTGCCCAATTTGTCTCTGCCAATTTGAAACCAACATGTAAAGAACGAGGGCAAATTCATGATGCTATTTCATGAAAACTATTTCAATCATATTATTTTTTAGATTTTCCATATCAGAAGTGTTATTTTAAAATATATTACCACAAATAGCTCGCTATGGTGGTTGTATATTTAGCATTGCATCAGCCAGGTTGTAAATTAGATTAGAAATAGACGATCTCAATGCAGACACATATGTTTTATATCACAAATAGACTTCAAAGTCACTACACAGAAGAACTAGCTGTAGCCTTAAGCGAGCTATGTATTGTACTGTTTTGTATTGTATTGTATTGTATTGTATTGTATTGTATTGTGTTGTGTTGTATTGTATTGTATTGTTTCCTTTTGGAGAATATCACCAAGGCGATCTATAATGTTCTTCAGAATGAACTGACTGTCGTTGATGATGTATTTCTGTACCAATTGGCAGCTTAACGATGACATTACAAAGAGTGTTACATGGTATTTAGGTCCATACAGAAACTGACAATAGAGGCTATTTATCACACTTCAGTTAGGCACCATTTATAGATGGAGCATTTATATATATATATATATATATATATATATATATATATATATATATATATATATATATATATATATATATATATATATATATACTATTGAACTGATTTATTGAACTGACTATTGAACTGATTTATTTCCTCAGTGATGTTAAGAATAACGACGTGATTCCAAACTAAAGGAGAAATGTAAAAATCTAACGTTGATATATTTAGTGACTTAAAACACAGTATCTCACACTTTAGATTACATTTTAAAAGGAATATCGCAAGTACATTTAGTTCGAGTAGTATATACGCATTTCTGTATATGTGTATTATTGTGTTAAGGAAACCCATTCCTAGACGTTCCAAGTCACTAATAAGGTTAGCAAATTCATCCAGACAAGTGATATCATTTTTCAGACCGGTTTACAATAACCAGATGTTGCTGGAGTCTGACTGAATATATGCGGATTATGTGATGCTTGTTGTTACATTTCCATAATTGGATTGAATACACAAGTCAGTATTTGTAGTATTATCTCTTCGTTAAATTGAACAAACAACAATGGTGAGCACACCCTTGTCTGACACCAATTCCACAACGTCAGAAATTGAATACTTTTATGATAAATTGCTGGACATTTCAGAGATTCTTATAATTCACATTGGATACCAACATTTAGCATGCAATCCTCGAATAATGAATTCGTATAACAACAGTGAAAATTACATGGATAACATGAATAAAGAAGTTGTTATCCATATAATGTTCGCTCTCCTTGTCATTCAGACTTCTAAAATGTCCCTCGAAGAAACAATTCGTATGACGTAAGTTTGATTTTAACATGTTATCTTTGTTGAAATTCTCCTATACGCGACAATGTCCTCGCAGAATAAATGAAGTAGTATGTAATTTTAATTTCGATGATTAACGTGCTGCCTCAGTCGAAATTCTTCAAGTCATTCTAATTTGCCGTAAACGTTCATAAATCCGTAGTATGACCATTTTTTCCCTATTTTTAAAAACTCCACTCCAGTATTGTGTTTCCTCTTCTGTTTAGACCATTTATCAGAAACTAATCCTCATTTTGATGACGAGATCTACGTTTAATGAATCTTTTGATATCGCCCATTTCCATTTTTTTTTAAATCCTTAATTTATCGGTAATACATTTTAATGTCATGAACTACTTGATATAGACCGCAAAACGTTGTCAAAATCGTATTTAAGATAATGATTTCCTAATATACAACCTTCATTTAAAGGACAATATGTTACATTTCATGAATTACCAGTATGAAACCTTTATTTCAAGGACAGTATATTAAAGCGTCATGAACGGTATAAAACATTCATTTCAAGGGCACTTTATTCCAACGTCATGAATATATCAGCAGTATAAAAAAAACTCAATACATCTGACTGCGTGTTGTGTTTGCTGAAAATCTGCCATTCGCCCAAGCTCCAAAAAATCATACACCCAAGTTTTCAGTTTTCCATGAAAATGTCTCGATTTCAAAATAAAAAACCATTATTTCACTAAATGTTTCATTTGGTGAACATCTGGAATTCACTCCGCCTTCCGCTAAAGAACTGTTCACAATTACAAAGTAATTAATGTTCATTTCAAGAACTATAGGTTATCCCTGCTGGATCTCTACACTCGGTCCTCGACCCATAGCAATCAAAACCCACATCACATTGCAGCCAACAATAAGCCTAATTGCTGCTCAGTACTTGGTTCATTGATTATCCATATTCCGCTTACAAAGTTGAGCTAATTTAGCAATCACCGGCAGAATCGTCCTTGTACTTGTTTGACAACATTGCAACACTGTCTCCAGCTGTTAAACGTACCAGGCAACTATGCAGAGAGTAAATTGCCCACAGCGAGTCAATAGATAAAATTACAAGGTCAATATCCATTACAATCGGGGAATACTTAATCATCTGCAAATGAAATTATGTTCTCTAGTTCCAATACATAAACATTTTAAGGAACGTAAACACTATGCCAGATTAACGTTAACTAGAGTGTTTTAGAATAGGATCATAGATAATGTTTCAACATGTATTTCAAAAACATTTATTTTAAAGGTGTTTTATCTTTGAACTATTTTGAGTCAAAACAAAATATGTATTGTTACATTACATATATAATTGCGTAATTACACACAGCATGTGTTAGAACACTGTCTCCATCTGGCGAACGTATGTACATGTATGTGGAAACATTTACAAAATCGAGTCAATAGATATAATGGCACAAGGTAAATTATAACTGCAAACAAAATAACGTTGCTTAGGGTCAATATAAGCATTATAAATTAGGCTACATTTGTTCTGTATGTGACACATACAACGTTGCTTTAAGTGATCTGAAAATCAGAAGATTCCGAATATCATTTACATCATGTACCATATGAACAAATGGGTTTTGTATTTCAAAGACTGAATGTAAAACAATGATTTATCAAAGACATACAAGCTGAACATGCAATATCCACAATATATATAATATATTCAAACGGTGAAAGAAGAATCATCCTATAGGCCCATGTCCTTCAAACAAAAAATCTAAGAGTGAAACATCTCCCTCGTTATTATTGGGAGAATGTCACTGTCCAGAAACATTTAAATGTGTTCACCTTACTCCAGATTTTACACAAAGAATGTCGGTTGCATGGTTGCATGCCTAAATCTACATCCGCTGAACACATGTTTGTAAATTGAAACTTATATATAACAGAAACCTCAGTTTTATGAAAATTTAGTACAAAAAGATAACTACATGCAAATATCTAATTAAATCTGAAGCCACGACATCATAAACACTTGTGTGCATAGACATATAATTGGCAATTAATATATATATGTTACCTCCCAAAACTTCTACATGCCAATACTTCTACGTGCCATTAATATTTATATATATATTATATATAAATATAAATATTTTGTTTCATATTTCGTACGTCCAATACGAAAATTTTCGCAATTGCAACAATGGTTATCCAGATAGTACGTGGAAAGGGGAATTTATAAACAGGGATATATACCCCTATATATTTTTCTCTCCCCGTGACGTTGACAGAATTTATGCATTATAACATATAACATACATTATATCACGAAACAAGTTCATATACCAATAACTGAATAGGTAAATTCAACAATTTCACACAATCTATTTAAAAACGCTTGCATAAGTCAATAAATGCACAATTTTTAGGTTAGTCTCATCAGATAAGTCATTGTTACAACAGCTTTCAAATTGAATCCATGAACATAATAATAGCTCTTTGATCTTATGCGTGAATAGTTTTGGCAGATGAAAAGATAGTGCATAATGGTAGTTGCATAGGCAAGTAGCAGACTTTTCTAAAACCCTATCAAATTTGTCGTCACTGCAGAGTAATCAAAGCGACAAAGTGTTATTAGATTGATGTCAAGACGTCAGCGCTTGTGAAAGATATGAGAATTGTGATTATTATATTTGTTATGAAATGTATATATGAGAATAAACAGTTAAACAACCTACAACCTCCTGTGATATGTCTATTATTTACTCGTAGCCTAATGTAGAAGTTTTGGCACATTAATCAGACTAGTCCATTCTTACTTGAGGTAATGACATGTGCAGTGGACCCTGAACTGTGTTGTTGTAGTCTGTAGAAGTTTTGGCATGTAGAAGTTTTGGCATGTAGAAGTTTTGGCATGTAGACGTTTTGGCATGTAGAAGTGTTGGCATGTAGAAGTTTTGGCATGTAGAAGTTTTGGCATGTAGAAGTGTTGGCATGTAGAAGTTTTGGCATGTAGAAGTTTTGGCATGTAGAAGTTTTGGCATGCAGAAGTTTTGGCATGCAGAAGTTTTGGGAGGTTACCTATATATCAACCTTTTTCTTTGTTTAATAATAGGACAAACAAGTTAGAAGTGTTTAAACAAAAGCTAAACCGTTTTTAATTAGAACTTGTTGCATCTGAAACGGGGGATAATCGAATTGACAGACAACACTTATTTGTTTATATTTGTCTTAAGACACAAAAACTACATTGGATCCTGAACAAATAAAATATTACACTTCAAAAGAAAAACACTCTTGTTTTTAAATCTTTAACAATTAAATGCTTATATTTTCTAGAGGTCTATATGATGTAATGAAACCAAACGAATATATGTAAACTCCAACTCTCGATCTGTAAGGTTTCAAGAGTATTTCACTTATACCACAGCTACTACTATAATAGCAGGAGGAAAGCCACTGGACCTAGCGAACCATGGGCTATAGTGCACTGAAATTCACCATAACCTTACTGCATGTAGAACAATTCTCCACAGCAGACAAAATTGAAGAGCCACTGGCGTGATTCGAAGCCGAACGCGCTAACCACTGCGTTATCCCGCCCTTTCTCAAGTATCATAATTATTTTGATGTCTGATGACTATATCTGATGTGGTTAGTTACTAGATAATGCTAGGCAAGCGTCATATAGGGACTAAGACTATATCTGATGCGGTTAGTTACTAGTTAAAGTTAGCCAAATAGATTCCTAGTCAGTATCTGGAGTGTAATGTATCAAGATTTGTAGTTATAGTGTAACAACGTACGCGTCTGATCAACCACTTTGAATTAATTAATATGTTCTCCAACCACCAGTGTCTTGTCTGATTCGTGTATATACAATTTAATTGGCTTATCTATATTGGATAGATGTCTTCCACAGACAAATTACATTAGCTTGTAATTCATCATGGCTATACCAATTGGTTTTCAATGCACAGCGATATCCCATAAGTTAGCTCCAAGTTACCAATTTCCAATCTATAGAAATATAGAAAACAATGTCTTTCTTTGGATCTCAGTTGCATTTCTTTTGGCACATTGACAAAGAATAATCGCATACATGTCTATGTGTACATTATAATTATCATAGTGTCATCTGATTGGCGTGTATATTCCTGGAATGTTGGTGAAACAGGCAGAAGGGAAAAACAATTTCTCTACCTCTTAAACTTAACTTGTTATTTGAATAACATAACATGATTGGTTATCAACGTCGACACTGAACTATTGTTAGATCAGTAACAGGATATTTTAAGAAATGCTAAACGAAAATTATAAGTATACGCTGATACAATGTCATTTAAGATATTAAATAAAACTTGATTATGATCTGTCTAAAGACAGTCGTGTCAGTTACTAAAAATATCATGATTATATCGAACTCTGAATGAACATTAATTTCTAAAATAACCCTAAGTTCAAGTCTTGGAACATCAATGTACCCTGGCTACATGTATGTATAACAGCAACATACCTATTTAAATATCAATAAAAGCACAAGTTGGACTACTTAAAAAAAGCAATTATATTCAATCCATGGACAGACACATTCGTATAAAATCTTTGAAAAGCTTCACATCGTAGCTCCAGCTCGTTACCGGATGTGACCTCTAACAAGGTCAAGGTCCTGACTCCAAGCGTGATCCCCATGTTACAGACTGGACAGCTAACCTCCGACTGCCCCCTCAATGTCCCCACATGTCAGCGTCTCTATAAGAACTCACTCGCAGAAATGACCAAAGCGGTTTTATTAGCTGTTGACCATCCAAGACGGATTCCATCTAAGATAATGGAGCCGCGAGGAAACAACAATTTCGTGCTTGCTCCAGGGGCGGCATCGCCGTCTTCAACTCCCCCTCCTTGGTATCAGTCATTAATTTAAGTAGCTCCTAGCGCCCCCTGGCAGACACGTAGGGCAACTGGAAGCGCCAAACAGACACACAGACAATTATATTTCCTGACAATTATATAATTGCCACCAGAAATCGAATTACCTCTCTGAAATATTCTCAAACATAGAAATCAAATTACATGTTGAAGTTGTAAATAGCACTGGATTTGAGTTGTTTAAATGGCAGATGATACGCTGAATCCATTTCACTTGGTGCCAGGATGGTTTTAACGAATGAAACATTTGAAAATAAATAGTGTTCTTCGAGTTTAAAAATCCAAGTTTAATTTTTAGATTATTTTTTTTATAATGTTTTGCTATTATTTAGCGTTTAAGATTAGTTTGCAAAGTAGCCAGTTCAAAAAGTAATGTTGTTATTAGAATTGAAAATTGCAGATGCATAAAGTGGTTGCCAGCTCTTGGATTTGAAAATGCCTTGCTCAGCACCACAAAATGAGAGCATTTTAATCACAATCAATACGAGTAATGTTGAATTTTGATAGTAATTTAACGAATAATGTTAAATATCGTTTAATCGTTGTGGGAAATGGCAATATGTGTGACTGGATAAGACAGCAATATCAATTACCAACTGCTTCTTACAGAAAATGTATACCCATATCTGGTTGTCTCTAATTCGCGATTTAAAGGAGATATAGAATAGTGACATGGTGATTGATTTCAGCTTACTTCCGATTTAGTCTTCGAACCGCAAATTCAATTTCTTCATTACTCAGTGACATTACTTTAGAATGTTTGTCTGCATGACCGTTACATGTTAATGGAAGATAAGTTGATTTTGAGTAGTAACGAAAGGATTGAGTTCAATGTACACATCGCTGACTCTACAAGCTGAGATACACACGTCTCATGTAATCTGTGTAATAAGATAGACAATATAGATTCTACAAAATGTCTGTACTCTTTACTTCTGCCTGATGGTCGGTAGCGGATGGAGGCTAATGTACGGCTCACTATTCGAGTTAATTGAGTCGCTACCACAGCGAGCCAGTGACATTTAGACTGTCAGACCAAATGAATCCCTTATTTGCAGACCTTTCCTCATCAAACGTATTGGCTGCTGATCCACCACGGCGACCCAGCAGTAACCGTTCTTATTATCAGTCGTAAGGGAAATATAACCTGCTGCGGATTTTAATTATTGCCACGCATCACAAGTGGCCAAACATAGATGTTTCATTTTCTCCGTATGCCAGTGTCGGACCGGAAATAAGGCTCTATGACCCGGAAGTGAACCAAGACAGGAGTTCAGCTAATAGAACATTGACCATTGACCGGAAATGTCCTTTCGCCGCATCTCCAATATTGAGTCCAGAAAACCTAATTATTTCTGCAGTCTGAGTGTCCCAATCAATCCCAATCTTTATTATGGTACTGAAGAGACCTCATGCCTATAGTACTTTGAGTATATTTCATATATTAAAACCAAATATGCGTTTTGTGCAAATGCATATGATATAGACATGGACAGAGTTTTAAGTTCTTGAATGCCCCAACTGTCTAGCAATCAGGGGTAACACTGCGTTTAGAGCATCGTCGAGATCCCTGCCTATCTGGTTGTACAGCAGGTTTAATCGAAATTCATACACCACAATATTCGTGCTTTCCCGCAACAATAACAGCATGATGTCATTAACTGCACTTCCGATGACCGTTCTAGCTAATTCGCAGGTTCTTTGGCAATGTATACCAGAAGAGGTTGTGTGCATTCCTGAAAAATACCAACTGTGATGCGTGTAAAATACATGTAGAAAGCAAAGTTCAACGTGAACTGCCTCAACTCCACCAATGTCACATAGACAAGAACATGACAAAGTCTAGCTGCAGCAGTGACTCACAGATCGAATATAATTAAGTTTTCTCAATACTTCTTATGAAATGCGATTTACAGGAGTTTATCGCCGCATCAGCGCTACGCGTAAGAGCTTTCTCTGGTTGGTAACATTGTGACATGAACCTCATTCGATCGACTTAACGGATAATAGTGTGCTGTTCACTAGATATTTTTTGTTTTACATTTTTGAAATCTCAATAGATGACAAATCATATAAACAGGTAACAACCGATGACGCACACTCTTAGAATAGATACTTAGATACTGAGACATTAAGTTTACCTAAAACAAATGCCAATTGTGTTACGAAATGTCAATTCATGTTTTAATTTTAAATGAAGACTTGTAGCTATGCATCTCTTACGTAATATCTGTTTTCGCTATGAGTGGAAAGTGGCGAAATAGTGCATAATTTAAGCATATACATATCAATTCTTCAAAAAATAAGACAGCACACATATTTTTATGTGCATTGATCAAATGCCTTATATCTTCAGCTTACATCAGTACTTCAACTTAATTTTTATGACATTTATGAAATTCATGACGTACATAATCAAACTCCATTTATTTTTGTATCGCGACTGAGCGACTGCCACAGTTGTATAATCAGATCACTTGGACCCTGGGAGATATCGCAAGCATTGTTCGTTTCAGCAATCTGAATTACGTTGTTGCATTTTTATCGATGCCATTGTGACGTCATAAATCGGACATCGACCCCCAAATTACAGCCAGGAATAGCCTGGTAGTCTAGAGGGACTGGTACGTATATCCTCCAAGCTCTTTAACTATTTCCAAATGGTTCTGGTCCCGTCAGTCAAGCTACAGATTCAACCATTGATGTAAGTTCACGATAGAAAATCTATGATAAATCCGCGTCTGAACACCGCAATATGTGTGTATGTTAAGCTAGCATAATTCTCGAAAGAAATTCAGAAGTTTGTATGTAAAAGTGTATATATTCAAACTTAATGTATATTGAATTATTCAAAATTTCTACTACTAGTTTATTTTGCTAAATACATAACTAATAGAAACATAAGAGTTTGGGACGTCAGGAAGCTGGGATTGCTCACTTATGAACTATTTTACTTTAATTCAGTGAAGGTAATGGGTAGATATCGTATTTCATTACAAGAAGCGATACCCGAATGATACTGGTTTTAAGGGCAATAACCCTTATTAATATTATCATATTTTTTAAGCTATCTGATTGGTCGAGGGGCGGTGACGTGACATGCAGGTATTGACCTCATCACCAGTCTATAATTGTATAATGTTAGTGATGTCACAGTATAGATGACGTAGAACAGTGTATTTTCAATATATCATCAATTGTTACTTAAAGTATTTGTCTCTTCGGTAATATATTAAAGGGGCTGAAGCACATTTTTGGCAAAAACAATTTTTTTTTCAAATTTCCTATTTATAATGATAGTTTGTGCCATTTAAATTTACTTTAGAGGGTAAAACATCTTATTGCACAAACCAATTATCCCTAGTAGTAATAACGGTGTTGCGTATAAAGTAAAACTTGCAGGATGGCCATTTTATTGTAAACACGGTTTATTATTTCGAATGACAAAAACGACTCCCATGGCTTTACTTAGCCATGTACATTTATTTTTAACTTGATTTTCCGAAGAGAGAAAGGTGTTTTCGATTAGTGAAATTATTTTCAAATACATTTCATCGACTTATTTGAGCGAAAAAACGTGCTCCCTTTAAAACTTTACTCCACCAAAAGAAGAAGAAACACTACTTTATCGGTTTACAACTTATTTATTGCAGTGACATGTGACGTCTGGGTGTCTATACCATCTCGGTTATACTGTTATCAAGTTGTATTTCACCATCTTACAAATCTTAAATGATTATTAAAGAAACTCCACCGATTTTAACATAAATATGTCCTCTGCCATTAGTGTTGAAAACCATAGTGTTATTCAACAACCGTAATCAGCATTGAGAGTTAATCTCACCCCACTAGCTTAGGTCGATTCTCGGAGGTTTAATGTCATTGTACGCTGATTAGTGAGGATGGTGACTTCACATTCCTTTTGCATCATGCAGGGATATAGTCTAAACTCAACGAATGAACGAGTGGTCCACATTAAAAACAAACAATAAGCAATATCATTTTTTTATATTTTTTTTTTTATAATTTTTATTTTGTTGCATACATTATATCATTTTGCTGATTGCTCAGTGCAGAGACATAATTGTAAACATGTATATGTACATATAAGGTTTATACGGTCCCTGCTCAGTGTAGATAGATATTTAAATAGGACTAAATGACATTAATTTTGATAAGGACTATTTCTCACCAGCTGGGCAAGGTTTGAATGACAGGTGACATTTTTTCATTTTCATTTTCATATCGATGGTTTGGTCACGTGACTGAGTATCGACAGCAGCTGCTGCATGTGATGTTTTATGTATTACATAATGTGTAATAATATCGTAGATTTATTAAACCCTGATATCTCCATCGAGTGAGTCATGAATATGAATATTACGTTATTTCCATTTTACAATGATTACAATTGTATATTCGCCAGAGAATACTCTGCGTGTCCATAAACTGGAGCTGCAACAGTACAATGGTGTATGTTTCATACATGTACAGGAAGATAAACCAATCCTTGATCAAAAGTGCCATTTGTGACCAGACAATGCGCTGGGACAAACTGTATCAAAAAGAAGGTTATTGATGCAACAGTTTGTCCAGAATATGGACCAAGTGTCTGTTCTCTCACTTCCGTGCGCATCATGTACTTTTAGATGCTACATTGTTGATTGGGAAATAAAGCACAATGTGAGTAAAAACACATGTTAACACATTTAACACATGACGAGACATTTAACACATGTTAACACATTTAACACATGTTGAAGACATCTTGTACTTTTTCTAGAACAGGGCAAGATGGTCAAGTAAATCGTAACGGAAGAACTCATACATGTGCTTATTATTCATATGACACCACCGGGATCCATTAAGGCTACAGTTTCTCTCTCGCTCTCTGCGACTGCCAGTTTCTGCATGTAAATGAGTTGTTCTGGATCAAATGATAACAATTCTACATCCGCTGACTTGTTTACATGAAATAATACCGCAGGAGGAAATATTCACCTTTTTGGTCATTTGACTGTTGTCTTAACTCTCTGTGTGCTCCGTGTTACGAGGTTCGACTGAGAAATCTATAATTATAATACTTTATTGCCTTTTCATGAATTTGTTTTACATCAATCCAGAGGTAATCACAGAGATACAATTACGTACCATTGGTATTCCATCTTTATATATAAGGGTAAAGATAAGTAAAGAGTTAGTAAAGATATCAATTATTTGAAATGAAATTAATTTGCAAATGTTTTCTTACGTTAAAGAACTTAGGCCGTAAAAGACTTAATCGAAACAATAATGCTGTTTTGATAAGCACTTCTTAACGATGAGACATTCGGAATACATTGAAATCATATATATCGAAATACACCTTACTGTTATATATCAAAACATGATTTCATTCAGTACAAGTTTATTTCAACGGTTTACATCGATCAGTCAAATTAACTTCTTTGTGCAGTCGGGTTCACGTAGACCCAATACAGGCTCATGTATGATACTATGTATCACAACCAACTGCAATAATCAGTACAAATCTCATTCAACATAAATATAGGCTAATATCCTACTATGTGTAACACACTCAAGTTCTCTGTATACTTATGCTTTATTTATCTCACAACCACGTTACCTCGAGCTCGTTGCACTGTGTAATAAAAAATCAAGGCTTGACAGTTTGTGTTTAATTTGGCACAAATACATGTTACCGTAATGCACTATGAAGTGAAATTTGCATTGATGCAAACATATCATATGAAACCTTAATGGCGCCAGCCCGATCGTCATTTCAGTTGCTTCCCTCAGGCGTGTGTAATGCTAATATGTTGATAGATTGTATGTATTGAAGTTGTGTAAACAAATAAATGGCAAATCTCTACAAAAGTGATGATTGAGTAAAATAAAATGGTGAAGATCTCTGCTAAATGACGCTTGCGGTACACACTTTTTTTTATTTTCCTTAGCCCCTGTAATATAACTGATTGTTAACCCCTCTGAAGCCTTTTAATTATAATGTATGACCGAAATGGAGTTTTTAGAGAACCGTTTTGCGCTTGTCGCTTTAAAGCATATTGGCCGTAGGTGTCGACTCTCCTAAACATTATCTTCCCTCGTTACTGTGACTATTAAAGGTATAGGCCGACAGGAATCAAGGACAATTATTGCCATAAAGGTCAGAGAAATATACGGGCCACCTGACAATGCAAGTCCATAGACCAATAAAGAAGTCGGCTTTATTACGAGTCGTAATGGCGTGCTATGATTTACTGTCCTAACTCATAGGGCGCCAGTCTCTTAATAGCCATAACGGGCACTGTTCCAGTAGGAGTTCAGAACTAACAGTAACGAGATGAGATACGATTCAGGACGTAACGCTAAAAATCAAGGTATGATGCTGTTATTAATTTGAATTTTAGTTCAAAGAGGATCGCACTTTATTAAAGTGTCACATTGTTATTAACATTGTTATAAACAGAGGGTTATAAATCTATGTAATGATTGCACGATATGCTGTTGTTACTTTGAGTTGTATATCAAAGAAAGGAATGTTTATATTCATCACTTTGACCACAATAATGCTTTATATTCCTTGTGGAAATTGTCATTACAAAAACTGAAGCATGACTTCTTCATCACAACATTTATTAACGTACAGTATATATTGTTATTACTTTAACGTGAATTCAAATATGAATATTTTTTACACTACTCAAATTGTCATTAGCACAATAATCTTGTCTAATAATGTCTTGTCATCAAATGCAAAAAAGCTAAATCATCACTTTTCATTAATGAATAACATTTATACAACATTTATAAACCTACACTACATGTCACTATTACTGTGAATTGTAGATTAAATACAACGCGTTTTGTTTTTAAAAAAATATATTATCATAACTTCTTTGTGTACGGTTTGTGTCCCTTGTTTCCATCCTTGAGTGATTTCTATTGTGCATTTATTGGTATCCGATTGGATGTTCGATCATATTTACCGCAATGCATAGCCACATGGCGTTGCGGGCTTTCTCCCTGCCATAATACTAGCAGCCGCGATATAAGTGAAATAATCTTAAAAGCTGCGTTAAACCCCAACTCACCTCACCTCACCTCGATCATATTTCTCCAAATAATTTTATAAACGGTCTTATGTTGGTATCAATTTTCATCACCACGACGGCGCGCAAAGGTTCTCTGTATTCATTTTGTAAATATTATATATGATATATATATATGTGTGTGTGTTCACATGGAATGTATGGAGGTAGTCTTGAAACAATGTACAAGTCACGACAAGGATCAATGTGTACACATGGAATGTATGGAGGTAGTCTTGAAACAATGTACAAGTCACGACAAGGATCAATGGGTACGTATGGGATGTGTGGATTTGTCCTTGAAACGTTGTAACGACCACGATCATCACGATTGATGCTGAAAGGGGATTCAAGGCATGAATTTATCCTTGAAACATTTTAAAAGTCACGACCACGATGCATCACAATGTAACATATGTGTGAAAATTAAAACATTAAACTGCGGCCTGTGTAGCGGTGTTATCATATTTCGTCCTGGAAACAGCCGTCCAGTCTCATAGTTCAAGCAGATGCACCAGCAACTTATTTTACTTGAGAGTGGATCACTAAGATTTACGTTCTGTCACACTGGGATCTGTATTCATACATCGAAACGTTCCAAGAATAGTGTTCCTGAATCTGTATAAATACTTGAAACATTGAAACTTTTTAATAATTCGGTTCCTTGGTTTATTTTGAGCATATTTTAACAAAATTGATCGTGTTCAGTTATATGTTTTGCAAGGAAAACAAGTATTATGGATTGTTCAGTCATGGGAGAGAAGTCAATCCATGTCTCTGTGATTTTACCTGATCATGTGTACCAACAAGTAGAAGCATTATTTGTCTTGATCGTGTTTACAATGCTAAAATCAAATATGTGTTGTACAGGTATTCCTGTATAAGTTTTCATTTCACAACTCAGGATTGGTGCATATTTTTAGTAATGGGATACCCTCCGCTTGATCCACCACTGGACAAACATGTGAATAGAATGCATCATGTGAACATGTGGTCATGACAGGGCGATGTTGATGTTCTCTTACGGTTTGATGTCAATAAATGCATCAGCTTTTCAGAGCGGTTATACTGAACCAACAGGTCTGAGGCGAGTGACATGATGTAATACAAGTTACCATCACCCAATTCATACAAGTGATCCATGCATATTTGGGACGGATTTTGGAAACCAAAAATAATATTTTAATACTTGAATTAGTGAATGCATGTTGTTTCAATAGAAACAACATCTCCAAGAATATTTAACATCTGTACCGATAAAACTT
This sequence comes from Gibbula magus, assembly GCA_936450465.1. Taxonomy (NCBI): domain Eukaryota; kingdom Metazoa; phylum Mollusca; class Gastropoda; order Trochida; family Trochidae; genus Gibbula; species Gibbula magus. Next base: position 7,162,295 of record OW388306.1, read on the forward strand.
TGCTTCAATGTTTATTTCCCGTGAAATGTTTGGACCTAACCAAGCATAAAAGTAAGGCTTCATAATGATAAATGGCTGGAGGGTGTTTGTAAAGCAAGAAATTAATTAATTAATTAAAACTTACCGAAATATTATGCTAAATGAAATGGAAGTCATCAATGCAGCAAAATGTCATCGTTGAAATAACATTTCATTAAACAATTACTCATGTTTTAAAAAGGTCCAGTTTCTTAACAATAAGACAGAACATAACATGTTAAATAAAAATCGTAAGTGCAATTGGGTGAGTAACATCAATGGAGTTCAAAGAGTGTTTTTTCTAACATAATACAAATCTGACACACTGTCACTGAAGAGCATTCATTTGATACACTTAGTGATGCGCAGAACCACTACTATATTCAGGCCAAATCTCACTGTACGAGTTGCATCAACTGTAGTTCATGCCATTTGGATTCTATAGATTTATTCTAAACGGGGGTGGCTTGAGTCCTTCTGTGGGGAGACTTTGCTTCTATTCCGAAAATGTGAAGATTCTGACCGTACAATAATAACCAAGGCAATAGGCATTTGAAAAAAAAACACTCTGCACAATTATCTATAAATCATCGGTACGTACATTACAGCTACTTCAAACTGAAAGGAGTCCGCAACACCAGCCATTAATAGTAATAAAGAATGCAGCAATACACGGGAAATAAACTGTATTGCAAAGAAGATGGAGTCACTCGAGTTCGCTGATTGATGTCAGCCCACGCACTTGAATACAACAACCTCTGTCAATATGGCGACGTGCAACAGGTGGCAAACACAACACGCTGGACAGTGCATCCACATTTCATAATGCCAATATGCTATTGTTGGTTCAAACACAGGGTGATCATTGAATAGCATTTCCGATAGCAATAGGTTAACAGGTCCGAGTTTATAGATGCATGCCCATTAATACAAGTATAATTGACAATACGGCATATGAACATGTGTTCATTTATATGCAGATGAAGACAGGGAGGTGTGACAAGACACCGCGTGCATTTGAAATACATAAATGAAAGAACATTGATTAATGAAATTGCTTATTATATTGGTGGGTAATTTTATCAAGTATCGAATTGAAATATTACTTACATCGTCATTAATAATACAATGACGTAAAGAAGTTGTTCATTTGTAAATGGTCTCGTTTTACAACAAAGCAACTTTTATCCTTGGACATTCCAGCATTTCATGAGGCTACAATAAGATATATAACATCTGCATTCCTGGTTTACAACGAGTCGAGGCTATGTTTAATTCGTCAATTCCTACAAAAGGAGGCTACAGTGAGCCAATATCATCTTTATCCTGTTTCACAACGAGGCTACGTTTAACTTCGGTAATTCCTTCATTCAAAGGAGGCTATACTATGATCTATAACATCTGTATTCTCAGTTCAGAACGACGCTATTTTTATCTTCAGCAGTTGGTTCATTCAAAGGAGGATACAATATGAGCCAATGTCATCAATATTCTGTTTACAACGAGGCTACGTTTAACCTCGGTAATTCCAGCATTCAACGAGGATACGTTTAACCTCAATAATTTTAACATTCAACGACGCTTCGTTTAACATCAATTCCAGCATTCAACGAGGCTACGTTTAACCTCGGTAAATCCAGCATTCAACGAGGCTACGTTTAAACTCAATCCCAGCATTCAACGAGGATACGTTTAAAGGTACATCCATTGTGTTGATGGGGGTCACATATTCCAAAAGTTATAAATGGTGTTACTTTATCGAGGAGTACCGACTGTCACCGAAAACTACTATTTTGATGATAAGCGACTTAGTATATTGACGATATGAAGGTAAAAGTAGTGCTTTCTGATCAAAAACCGGACAATGCAGTGAGTGAAACGTAATTTTAGAATCTTATTTACAACAGACAAAAAGGCAAATTTGGGTGGATAATGTTAATAGGTCATAATTACTGTGCATGAACATGGGACGTGCAGTTTCGGTTTCTGCACATGCATAATGATGTTACTCGATTTTAATTAGAAACTAGTAATTATGGTATTTTTGGCGATATTGGATAAATATGCAAGCTGAGTGAAATTATTTGTACTGTAAACAGCATATATGGTGAGTCGGAACGTATTTAAGTCAAATAAAATTTTATGAAACACAATGGATGCACCTTTAACCTCGGTTATTCCAGCATTCAAAGAGACTACGCTAACCTCGGCAATTCCATCATTCAACGAGGCTACTTTGTAGCACACAGAGCCTCCAGACACACGTGACATGTCACGCACTGACCCATAGCTCCGGGCATATTGTTCTTTTCTTCAATCAAGCCTTAGAGCCTCGCTTGACTCAAGCTTTGCATGCTAATCGGTAGCATTTAGCTGAAACAAGATCCCTGACTACTGTTAACCCTCACGCGATATTGTGGGCTTGCACTTGAACGATAAATCATCTTCTCTTGCCACCGTTATAAACATTGACCAAGCGTCACGCGAACTTATTACTATGTAATGATAATAAGACAGGGTTACTGATGGTCGCTTTCACCGGAGCGTATACGAGTTGTATAATGAGGATAATCAGGTTCTATCACACCTTACTTTCGTGCAAACAGTGTGAAGCATATTGCAAACAGTTAGTTTATTATGAAGATTTATATCAAAATTGAATTAAGATAAATAGAGATTATTACCCGAGGAAGTGTGTCATATGACTTTTATGAAACGAGCGTGAATTTTTGTATTTCCCGAGCGAGAGCGAGGGTTATACATAAATTTGCACGAGTTTCGTAAAAGTCATATGACACACTTTCGAGTGTAATCATTTCTTTATTACCCATTTTATTCCATTTGATTCGCGTAAAAATAACCAGGAAACGGCCCACTTCCTTTGCGACGCCAAGCCACAGTGACGTCACGAACAATCGTTTTATGACGTCACAGACGACAAAATACGGGAAGCCGCGGTGAAATAATCGTTGTTAGGCAAACGTGATATGTGCACATGTGCTCATGTCAATAATATTAACTCGGTTAATCATATGGGTAATAATACCGAATATTATTATATTTGGGATCACACTGACAAGAATGTCGAAAGAAAACTGACTTTATCTGTAGTTTAATTAAAACACACATAACTGAAGTAAATGTTGCCGTCAATTGAAAATCCTCGATCAGAACCACTTCTTTGACGTCATAATGCTAGTTTTTGTACGTCATTGTCCATTGTTCCGTGACGTCACTAAACAGTACTTTTTTGCGAAAGAAAGGATGCTCGAAGCCTTTGACCCCGTCCCAAAACATGATAAAAAGACAAAAAAATACTATTGGCATGACATGTCATATATATGCCGTATGGCGTAATGGTACTCTTAATTAGTATGCACATTATCATTAAGTGTTATGTGTGGTATAATACAACATTAAAATGAATGACCATTTGTCAATTTGGATTAATTGGCGGCCCCCAATTAATGACATAAGCAGTATTATTGATATTTCAGCTAATTTAGTTCAAGCAGTGATAACAAACAGAAGCATGCTGCAGAAACAATACTGCATTAATATTTCATTCATATGGTACGAAGCTTTGATGTTGAGTGGAAAATGACTGCAATAAACTGATTGCCGTGTTCATCAAAGTAGACGGGTAAGCGCTATACCAATGTGTTAGTTATTCCATGTGATGTGTTTGGTCAAACAAAGATATCGCTTATACACTCGAAACATACACTCATTTTTTTTAAACATGTTTCAAATATATGGAGAAGGCTAATGTTGAAATCGAAATCCCCAAATTATTGTACATTAACCGGTATTCAGATTACTTGCGATCTAAAAGACATAATCAAAATGCATCAGTGTTGTTTTATGAACAACATTTTCCAAGTGACATCAATGTCAATTGCAGAAATAATAGACAGAGTCTGGACATGTAAAATGATTAAATTGGTGAAATTTTATTAGGTACATAATGTCAAAAATATTAGTATGTATAGATACTTTTTACAAATAGTTTTACAATTTAGATAGTGAAAATGGTTGGAAATAGTATTTGCATAGAATAAATAACAGTATTAACGCCAATTGACAAATTTAATGCAAACTGAATTTTTTCTATTTCCCAAACTAAGGCAAAATGAAATGGCAAGATGTTTAACTAAAATATAAACGTATTCTCTATCAAGCATAAAACACAGATGCTGGCCAAATGTTGATTACAGTTAATTATCAAACATTTGATTAATCACATAAATCAGTGATATAACCAATATATTTAATATTTCAGGCAATTCGTTACAAGCAGTCAGTAATGGAATCAACATCTCCACATTAGATTAATATCTTCATTTGGTCAGTCTGTAGGGAGGGAGGTCAGTAAATTCGCATCTTGATCCAATCGGACAATTCCCTGGACATTGCACTGACCAGTACGTCTCGAGCCCAAGCCACTCATCAAGTGGTCAGCTACGTCACATTTTCACACATCATTTACACGAGGACACTCTCTCAAAGCGCCTAATGTGACGTTAATGTCCACTAAAATATGCTTCGATGCATCATTAATCCGATTCCACAATGACCGAACGGTAGATCTGCAAGCCGTAACAGTAGACAGTATATTAATACACGGACCAAAGCGAGAACCTTGAAGTAGACCTATTAAATGTAGATACATTAGCCAAATACAATAAAATCACTCAGTGCCGCTATAATGTATTCAAATTACAAATTATTAAAGGGACGAAGACAAAACTAATGATTTAATTTGACTGGAACCCAGACAATAAGGCTGTATTCAGATTACTAATTATTAATGCAATGAAGGCGAAACTAATGATGGAATTTGACTGTGACCCAGTTCGATTGTGCTGTATTAAAATAATAAATCATTAATGCGATGAAGACGAAACTAATGGTGAAATTTGAATGTGACCTACCCAGTGCGATTGTGCTGTAATAAAATAATACATTATTTATGCGATGAAGACGAAACTAATGACTGAATTTGACTGTGACCAAGACAATTGTGCTGTATTGAAATAATAAATTATTAATGCGATGAAGACGAAACTAATGATGGAATTTGACTATTTGTGCTATACTCATATGATAAATAAGCAATGAGATGAAAATGAAAGTAAAAGTGGAATTAACTTTTTTTTATTAAGAATATATTTGCACGTGGCACGTGATCATTCCGTATACACCTGGTATGAACCACCATGTGACACTAATTACTTACACAGACAGTCTATGTCGTAGTATATAAACTGGAGACCGCCTATATCATGCTGAAATGCTGATTATGCGTTTTATATTACAAAAACTATTTACAGCAAGACACAATTATGGTATTAATGTTCGAAATCGTTGAAACACGACATTTATTATTAACATTATTGTCATGATATATATGCATGGCCAACATCGCACCTACAATCGTCTGATAGGGAAAGTATATAACGGATGCCTAATCAATACTATCGTCACCAGAATCGTTAGATAGGGAGACATTATAATCGTTAAATGCTAATAGAGTCCAATTATCACAAAACGGTTTGTCAATATATGTCTGTTTTATAAACTATAATTCGGCACCTAAGGACAAGGAGAGCCAGTAAACTTGTTTCCTTGATGTAAACACAGGAACGTAGAGAGTCCCTGGTAATCGTAGAGGATACAAATCGCAAAAGCAGCTAGCACTGAGCACACTAAACAAACAAATCGCAAAGCAGCTAGCACTGAGCACACTAAACAAACAAATCGCAAAAGCAGCTAGCACTGAGCACACTAAACAAACAAATCGCAAAAGCAGCTAGCACTGAGCACACTAAACAAACAAATCGCAAAAGCAGCTAGCGCTGAACACACTAAACAAACAAATCGCAAAAGCAGCTAGCGCTGAACACACTAAACAAACAAATCGCAAAAGCAGCTAGCACTGAGCACACTAAACAAACAAATCGCAAAAGCAGCTAGCACTGAACACACTAAACAAACAAATCGCAAAAGCAGCTAGCACTGAACACACTAAACAAACAAATCGCAAAAGCAGCCAGCACTGAACACACAAGTCGATTCCGTGAATTGCCAGTTCGTACAGATTGTGTTAACACCAACGATAGTAAAAGAAGTCACTGATCACCAGCAGCAGGCATTGTGCTAGTTTATCCAACTAATCATACAGTGTAAACAAGTCTAAAGACGGGCCAGACCATGGCCGAATGCAGTACCAATTTGTACAGACTTTAACTGACTAACAGCATCATCAGGCGATAGTAAAGGCAGACATGATACACCCCAAGTAAAATTCGAATAACTAGTCATACAGTGTAGACATGACATAAGTGAAAGATGAACTGAACTCAGGTTAAAAACTGAAACTGAATTTATATTTGCATCTATAAACCATAAAAGTTATACATACAATGAGGAATGTACATTGAGTAAGATCCATGCTATGGAACTAACAAAACATGATAATGTTATAGAGGTTAATATAGAATAGTCATTTCGTTTATATTTTGTCTAATATAATAACACTTGTGAAAATGTGTTTCTCTTCTGATTCTAATTTGGGTGATATGAGTAAATAATGAAATCCGTAACCAATACCATTTTAATATATTACACATGGTACAAAAGCATGGATCCCGTTCCAGTCCCGGTGTGTACAGGATGTCTGGACAATGTACACACACGGACCAGACAAGCATGCTTGCTCGCCCAGTATCACGATACATGACTAACCCCCCGGTGGCCGTATACGTCAATGTAAGACAAACACAAGTCCCATTAAACAATTTGCTATCGGTTTGTCTTGCACAGCGTCTAGGTCCTAACCATACAAGGAAAGTAGTAATTAATAAAGCATGGTTGAGAATATCGATAAATGCCGCGCTTGTAACCATTTATTGGGCTGGAAGTTGATCTTTTGTGTATTTAAGAACGGATTGTCCAGCCTCGCTGTGGTCTGAAGAGTGCCATAGATCATTCGCAAGCAAATTGAATTTTCTTTTTTTCGTCATGCAACTAAATTATTTCATAAGCTTATCACCACCAACATATTGTTATTTTCTCAACATAATTTTCAATTCCATACAAATTCAATAAAACATAAATCTAATTTCAGATACTTGCTTTCATTTCTCTAACGATGTCCGGATATAATGGCCTAATAAAGGTAACGTACAAGTCGTTAGTTTCAAAGGAGCTATTACGCTTCAACAGAATGATGTGTGCACAGGAGGGCCACTCGGTATTGACAAGGAAATTGGAAGAATTTGCATCTAACTTTGTTAACTTTAATGTCTTTTATCAGGAAGATTATGCAATCCAATGATTAATGCACCCTTGGGAGCAATAAGGTATTCAATATTTACACCGGCAGACGGTTTAGTCAGGACGTTCCTGGAGCATCAAATCGGAACTATACAGAATGACAATTCAACCACGGAACTCCGTGACCAGGCACTAAGTTTGTTTTCCGAATGACCGCATCATTACCGCCAGTATTGCCATACATCATCATTACCGTCAAACGGTGAGGCCCATATATATCTGTCAGTTTATATGATGAAGCCGACACTGATGTAAGATCTGACTAGTCTCCAGAGGGGGACTTGGTGGGGAACCAGTTCTACATCCGGGCAACCGTCGTCCACTTCCGCTACCCATACTGCAACCTAAGCGTCTTGACATGCGCAATCATGTATGGCACAAACACATGGAGTTAGACATGAGTAAATAAATCGGAGTGGCCATGTTGAATTGATCGGTATCGGGAGCCCTCTTATCGCCGCGGAGAGCTCTGCGGGAGGTAAATAGCTGGGAAAGGTCAACAAGGAAGGAAGAGCCTCGTCTTGGTTAACAGGGAGTCAGGAAACGCGGAGGGAGTTCAACCGGAAGTAGAAGGAAGTGGTCTAAAATCTAGATCCGTATTCATCAGTGAGTAATCGGATAATGATACCAACTGCAACGTCAAGGTGGACTGTCAACAATGTAATCATTTAATACGCTGACCCAGCCTGGTCAAAGAACATACGGAATCAGCCATCTCATTGCTGAGCGCTGCAAACCGACGTCTGAATGCCTCAGCTCCTATTAAGGGTTCTAATCTTGAAAGTCAAAAACACGGTCTACCGCCACCTGAATATAGCCGCTTTGATCAATACTGATAATTAGTAACGTTAACAAGAATCGGGAAAGAGATTTCAGAGGGTTCCTACGGCTCCCACGTCTCGCCCTGGCCTATAGATTGCTCCCGTTATTGATAGATCGTAACGTTTCCTACTCATAGAAACTGCAAAGTTGTTGCTTCGATCGAGGAAAGTCGTTTTCCAATGGTAGGCTATGACTAGCAGAATGTCTGACGTCTTGACACGTTCCATGTGAATTGACACGTCCGTGCTGATTGAGAAGCGTCACAACGATTGTCAGATTAAAGACTGCACTTACCCAGCAGTCAAAACAGCTCACCAACAATATTTGGGAGATGAAAGGGAACACTATGATGCCAGGAAAAGCGAACGTGACATAGAAGCAACGATTTATAACAACGGGAACGAGAAGAAACTGAAAACTATGTTGAAAGGACTTTCCCGGAAAGCTATTTTTTAACGTTCGTAGCCCTCCTGGCTGTTATATGTTGCAGGGGAAATTAGAACGATAAGAATTCAGACGCAGTGGTTGCAATGGTGCAAAGGTTATATGTGCACATGTGAAGATATGATACACACGAAACTGGTCATTTGCCATATAGATAATACACGTGGGTATGAAAACGGCTTCATAAATATTGCAGGATCAAAAACTAGCTTTGATAAACCATGTTATAAATATCTAATCAATTGCACACGTTATATAGAGGATATCTGTCTTTTCTTGACTAATACCATCTTTATCTCATCGAGTGAGGTAGAAAGGTTATATTTTCACGAGTGGCGCAGCCATGAGTGAAAATATATTACTGTTCTGCCCCACGAAATGAGACAAACGTGATATTTGTCAAGAATTGGCGGATATTCTATTTATTATATGATGTTATCCAGGTAGTTTCGTCCGAAAAGGGTCGTTTTCACGACTAGCGGCCGCTAGAAACAGCTCGTCACCACAGTAACATTGTGACGTTATTTACCAATTCGCAGCGTCAGACCATTGTTTTATGACGTCAAATTATATCAGTCAAATTATAGGTTATTTTTCACTGTAGCTTGATAGACAGTTTATTTCACTGATAAATCCCAGTATTTCTTTGTTTGTCATATAATAAATGTGAATACTGTAGTTTGGTGAATGAACTGTAACATGGATAATATAAAGAATTATTATCAAACATGAACACTGCAAAACGTGGGTGATCTACGAGGTTATACAGGATGATTCATCATCGCATGGTCACAATGATAAATCGAGGGATATATTGCTAATCATATTCCTATGATTTAACCATACCAACATGTTACATTCGTTAGTATATTCATTGGATAGTTTGAATCAATTACAAGAAATTATTTCTGCATAACGCCATATAATAACACACATATACATATCATTAATTCATATATTTGGTGATTGGGATTAGGATCAATTCACACACCAGCATTGTCTGTACCCCTTTCGTAAGAGAGAATCAATACTAGATTTTATTTTTTATATTAAGGTATCTAAAAGTAAGTTTACTACCATTTAACACCAATGTCACCAAAACAGCATTTTCACGGCCACGTTGCACAATGTAACACACCCTATATAAATCCAGGATATATTTGCTTCTATGGGTGTACAGATAGCACCATGAAATCAGTTTGGCAAATCAAGTAAGACTGTATTAAAACAACACTCTAAGAAACAACACAGTGCCCAGTGTCCTTAAGGAGAGCCACGGTGATACCATTTGATAGAGGTTGATTCAGACCACCATGTCAAATCATGGGTCATTGGGGTCGTTGCACAAAACAACCTTAACGGTAAGGTTAACGTTAACCTTAGTACCAATTTTTAAGATTACACTAAGGCTGCCTTAGTGATGTAAGGTTATCTTAGTGTGTTGTGCAACGGGACTCTAGTAGTCCGTTTACATCATATAACTACGAAATCAGTCAAAATTCGTTTCAAAATTATTTTTCAGTTATCCAATTGACAAACTCTTCAGAAAGCACCATTGAGTTTCCAGATATACAACATGTCGATATCAATAACAAGTCTAGCAACTAGCCAATTGTCCAGTTTTTCAGAATGCACGAGTTTATCATTGAGCTACTAGATATACAACATGTTAATGTTAATACCTTGTATAGCAACTAGCCAGAAGCATGCTCGTCAGAAAGCACGAGAATACCGTTGAGCTTCCATATATATATATATATATACATCATGTAAATGTTAATACCCTGTCTAGCCCTGTACCGCTGATCTAATCATAATCACTCCAGTCATCACTCCAGTCCAAAGACGGTTATAATAAGCCCTGTCACTCATGCCTGTCCGAGTCCAACCCAGCGACAAGTCGAAACCGAGCCAGGTCTCAATGACACAAGTTGTCTGTCAGACTATTTCTGGGGGATTCCATAGCAGTCTGTTAAATAAATAACGGTGATTTTTCATCACGCATTATACCATGTCTGGTGCTTTCTGTGTGATACGCTGATTCCATTGCGGTTTAATGTTTCCAGTGACTTGGTTACTTCATCAAATATACATTACAAGTATTATATGTCATTGGCGGATTCTATGTGACACTGCCACATCATTTTCTGTTTTGTTTTGTGTTTACCACTGACCTTTTGGTTCATCAAATTGATAAGTATACAAACAATACCATTTCTAGCGGTTTCTATGTGATACTACAAGTATGGTAGCAGTTGTTTGCAATATTAACCAATGACTTGTTTTTTCATGTTGATCAATGTCCCCCTGTTTTTGCCTTACTGCCGAGAAACTGCTCAATATTCGGTAAAGCCAAATGTTACACGTGTTTTACGACATTATCACAATTTCGTGAAGAACATTTTAGTATGTTTCTCCGTAATCTGTTTAGTTTAAAACACTATTATATATATGAGGAATATTTAGAGGATATTGACTGATAACACGTTCCATTAATTGTTATTCACTAGTGACTGATAACACGGTTTATTTTAATTGATAAATCCCGGTATTTCAGCTGCAATCATATAATAAAAGCAAATCTTCACGTACATTTTGTACCCTTGAACCCTCCGCTGATCATGAAATAGGGCTTAAATGACTAAAACAGACCTTTGGTATTTAAAAGTGAGTTTGAAAGCTCACATTTAATGCAAAGAGACTTTACATTCATGAAGTAGTATGAGTCAATCTCGGGGGAGAGGATAAGAGCTATGTGGAGAAGTGTGTCGTCTCTCCCGCAGTAATTCTACAATTCAGATAGAAAGTTGAATTAACAATTTAAATGTGACGTTTGGTATTCAACAGATAATCACTGGCATATATCTGCATTAGAGAATCAATAGAGCCATCACACACCAGTATTAACATCTAGTCAAGAACGTAGAGTCTACTTTACATACATAGAAAAAAGTTTATCAACAATTTTATGACCTGTAATTACAAAGTCTGGGAATTACCAAATACTAAAATGTGACATTTGACATTCAGCGGGCACCCAAGAACATAGATGTCAACATCAAGGAGACGTGCAAATGTTGAATCTTTAGTGTTCTCTACAGTGTAAATGTGAGATTTGACATTTAGCAGCTGATCAAGGAAGTAAGTTACAAGTAAGGAGAACTCCGATACATGACGCGAAGAATTTGAGGAGCATTGGTAATCATGGCATATGATAAATGTGAGAAGGTCAGAAGAACTGGAAAATTTTATGAAATTGAAAGTTTCAATATTCAGACTGACCCCATACAGCAAAGCAATGCTTTGGAAACTGAAATGTGGATTTCATTGTTAACGAGAAGAAACTAACTCTTTATCATTGGTAAATGCAAGTGTGATATTAGAGTGTTCACCGATCAAATGACAAAATGATGAACTATGGCATCTGGCATTTTTATTTTTTATGTGGCAGATGATCAATTAATAACAAGTGCACCTCATTGTACGAAGGACTCAAATGTCACGTGTCATTGAAGGAGTATATAGTACCATGACAATAACTCTATTTGAGGATGTCAAGCAAAGTCTAAACATTCTACTTAACTTGTGACATTCGCATTCAACAGATGGCCAGATAAGTACAGTTTATATCTGTCTCTAAGAAGAATTTATATGTGGGTGTTGTGAAAATAATTGAAGAATGTTCAAACTACATATATAGTTGCAACGGTTCTGTATAATTTGTACCCTATTCCGCAAATCTCTAAAATTACCAGTTCACGTGAGACGTTTGACATTTAACATATGACTATGGAAGTACATGCATAAACAAGAAGACTTCCATTGATTAAATGAATTCAGCAGAGTGTAATCATGACAATTACTTTATTTGAGGTGTCAAGAAGGACATCAAGAATTCACGACATACTGTGTTTGAAAATATACGTCCTATTCTAAGTCTGAAAGTGTCCAATTCGCGTTTTACATTTGACATTCAACATATGGGCAACATATAAAATTTATATTACGAAAGAGTAATTTAAATGCATGATGCCATTAACTTGAGAAGAGTATACAATCATGACATGTCATTAATTCGATGGTGTCAAGAAAAGAATCGATAATTTTCTAAAAACAATTTCAATGAGAAATAATTGTCATTTAGGAAGTGAACAATGTAACATTGTTACATGTGGGAGCACACTTTCTGCAGCAGAACACATTCTTGGACTTTTTTCGGGACAAGCCAGTTGCGAGTCAGCGATGGTGGTTGGTTGGTTGTTATAGCGTTCAACTGTTCTTGGAAATGTCGACCCATCTGTAAAGCCTGTAAAAGATCGCTTTACAGATGACATTTGACATTCAGCAGATGACGACGGAAGCGCATCCATGTAAAGAGAAATCAGAGTCACGACGCGATGAATTTGAGTAGAATTTACATTCATGACATGTGATTAATTTGAAGAGGTCAGGAGAATTTGAGAATAAGGCAAAATTATTCTCCTCCCATTCAATCACAGCGAGAACACTTGATCCAAACATATATTGATCGCTGCTACAAGTGTCTCATTTCGTATGACAGCCACAACCCCAAGATGTTTTAATTTCCGCTGTCGCACTCGTATGTTGATATTTGTCCATTGTTCACCGTTACATTTGGAAAAGGGTGAAATCGGTCACTTTGACAATATCTTCTCTGCTGGAATTGACAGATTTATAGGAATTGAAAGATTTCTATTCAGCAATCTGCCACGTTCTTAAAATGTAGTACACGTCTTACACGGAGAGCTCGGTGCTACAGTGATAGTAAAACATGGTATTTTTTAAGGAAACGAAATACAAGGAGAGGTTTCCGTTTGTGCATTTATACTATCATCAAAATAACCTCTGAGGTATTGTGTTTCAAATTGGACTGAGTAAATTGTACTGTATTGATGGCATGAAAGACAAAAGTTAATATCCTTTAGATTTCCTTTAAACAAAAACAGCTTTAAAGAAGAAGATGAGTGTCAATTTTGTAATTGGGTTAGTTAAATGCAAGCCCTCACCAGAAAAATAAAATAAAAACAATAATGGTTGTTATAATCATATTTATTATAATATTATTTAGCCACACATTTCAGGAACCACTCAAATGAGCATAACAGACGTATTTAGATATATCATATAAAAGTGTGAATGTGAAGAATCACTGTGTAAAGTTTTATATTTTAATAATTGCTGAAATCGATTACCATTTTTTCAAACATCCGTTGTCATGACATATATGGGATTTCTTCACAAGTGTTCTTGAAAAAGTCTGAATTCGTAAATTTATTTTGACTTGCTATGAGCTTTATACAAGCCTAGGGTGTACGTTATTGAAAATAGCTCTCGTGAATCTGAACTGAACTAAGCTACTGTTTTCGAGAGTGATGAATCTTTTATCTCGCTTATTTGTGTCTAGATAAGAGGATAGTGAATATATGTGATATCTATCAGTTCAATGCAAATCACAGTTGTGTTGATCAGAAAGTTGCATTTACATATGAATGCCAATAATGCCCGAGGCATTGTCGCATGGTATGACAGTGGAAGCACATAAAATAATGCATACATTCAATAGAATTTCACACAGAAATATAACCTAGACTCATTAACGAGAGTTCATGGTAATCAACCGCAGTCTTAATTAATGGAGTATATACAGTTAACCAAACTTCAATTTTATTTTATACAGAAATATCATATTGGTTCATTATAAAGAGTTCATATTAATGCAAATGACACGGTAGGATTATTTATGTAGAAATGAATACATACTGCAGTAACACTTTCTACACCAACATTACGACGACCGTTTCTTTTAGAGAACATATTATGCAAATGGTACTTAAATGCATTGTAGCATAGCGTAATATGAAAAAATACATACAGAAATGTCCGTATTCACTAGCAATCAATTCGGCAGCAAAACCGTAAATGCAAATGTACTAAAGGCACTTAACCGTACTAGGAATTAAGAGAAAATAAAACACAGAAATACTCGCCTGAACAGTACGTCCTTTCGAACATAACCGTGAACGATTTTAGAGAGGTCATATCACTGATATTAATATTACATGAGGCCCTATACAGAGCATGATCTGAGAAAAATACTCTCTCAGGGGTATTTGGTACAGCAGCAAACTTTAGGCTCCTTACGGGGAATACGTATCGCTGCCCAAGACATTCTGAGATGGAATATATACCAAAGCATTCTGAGATGGAATATATACCCAGGACATTCTGAGATGGAATATATACACCCAAGGCATTCTGAGATGGATATATATACCCAATGCATTCTGAGATTGAGTATACATCCAAGGCATTGTAAGATTAAATATATACCCAAGGCATTTTGAGATGGAATATATACCCAAGGTATTCTGATTGGAATATGTACCCAAGGCATTCGGAGAAATATATAGAGAATTTCACTCATTAAATGGCATTTATACGGTAACATTACTTCCTCGATTCTGAGGAGGCCATAATAAAAAGAAATTGGTCATCGACGCTTTCTGGTATAATCTGATATGAAAGAAATATGTTATAATGCTCGGGGATATTGTGAGTGATGGAAAGAGTCAATAAGTGAAAGCATTTTTTTAACCTTTCCGAAAATTCATTTAATCCAGGATGTTAATTTATACACACACTCATTCCATTTGATAGTAACCTTGTCGCGTGGCAAAGAGTTCACATCGATACAAATTTTCTCTGAAGCATTTTGGCTTTGATTAGCATGAAATAAGAATATTTTAAAATACAAAATCGTAATCAATATTGTCTTTTCAAGCAATCATGAACAAAGATGTCATAACAACATAAACTGGGGGCATTCTGTTACGATTTGGGAGAAATTTATACAGGAATACACAATTTAGTTCTTTATTCAGCAGCCTTGTCCAAAAAGGTCCTCTCGGACTGGTTGTTATCGAATCAGTGTCATATTTCGTATTCAGATATGTTGTGCTTATAAAGCGTGAACTATGCAGGAAGGTTACGACAATAAAGACGAAGAAGAAGAAGAAGAAGAAGAAGAAGAAGGAGAAGAAGGAGAAGAAGGAGAAGAAGGAGGAGGAGGAGGAGAAGAAGAAGAAGAAGAAGAAGAAGAAGGAGGAGGAGAAGACGTGGGAGGAGAGGAAGAAGCAGGAAGAGAAAGAATTGTTTAATATCGAAAGGCATATTTGTCCTGAACAGTTTAACGGATCACATCCTCATCCATATAATACTTTAATATTGCTAATGAGATGGGTCTTAACTATTTTTGTTGAGGGTATTTGAAACTTTCGTACACGTAAAGAATACAATGTATTAAACACAGATGTTAAAACGATGAAAAAATATGTTTAGGATTAAGCAGTTTTAAGGCATCGCTGTCCTTAACTGAAATAAATACCAAAGTCAGACCCATCTGCTCTGAGAATCAAATTATCTAGTGCCATGCCTGAAGGCTTGATGGTTAAGAAACCTAACCTCGTCTCCTCGATCGATAACATTGAAAGGTTGACAGTCAGGGAAGTTTCTCTCAAATGTAACTGGTTCCTAACAACACGAAAGTCAACTGTGGTCATTCTTACTTTCAGCTGAGGGTACAAAACAGGCGTAATTACCAAACGTGGTCTTGTAGGATTGACGGTTCAATATATAGCGAGCTGGTAGAATGTTACTCATCTAGTCATTACAGTGCTATCTATTTACGCCAGATGTTTAAGGGAAGTAAATGGAACTAACAAAGATCATAATCGTTTTGGTGTCAGACTATGGTGATCAATCTGTTTTGATATAAAACTCGTCATCAGAATCATTTTTCTGTTCATTGGACATAGAATGAAATCATTATCAAACCAGTCTTACATATGCAATACCTGAGCCATTTACATGTTATCATTTTGGCAGTATTCGATAATTTAACTTGTCTTAAAGTAATGTCTTTAATCTACTTTATATATATGATGCCCACGCACGCATTTACATCGCCCCCCTCTACACCAATGCGAGATTTATGTATACAATATTTACAATGTCTCTGTATGGCCCACTTACTCATGAACAACACTTTTCTCCACGTATACACATATGACACACTTCGTATATTATTGAACTAGCGTGACTTGTCTCATTAACTGGATTCCGTATGCAACATAAGATACACATTTAGCCGCAGAGCAACTCCTACAAAAACCAGTTCACTGGAACAGTGTGAGCCGCAGTGCAAGTCTCATAAAAACCAGTCCACAAGGTTATCGCGGGCTGCATTTGATTTGCTTCTTGTAGGGTTCTTGCTGTATTCTGTCTAATGAATAAGTGGCTAAAAGCGTGATACGAAAACGAAACATAGCCAGAACAGTACATGTCGGTGTCAATATCACGAATGGCTAAGACTATCATTATATTCCGTATGTGAAAGGATTAACTTCACCTCAGAATGGTTTCTGTCAATCCTATTTTTACGGATTTTAAGTGTTTTATCTGATTGGGTACAATGATTTTTGACCGCAGAAATAATTAAGAATAATGAACATACATGTAATTGTAAATCAAAATGATATGGTGAAAAACGATGTTGTAAGAAGTTATCAAAGTTAGATAATGGATTTAATAATTCCACGTTCGTGTTGTTGCTATGGGTATTTAAGTATCATGCTCCTTTGGATCACAGTGTGTTTAAATTATGGTTTTCTTTAGTGACATATGGAATAAATGTATATGTTATCTTACTATCTATGAGGATAAATTATTCATAAACATATTTTCATACCATGCAGAAACAACGACAACCGTGCTTGAATAGCTCTAGCTCGAGCTCGGGATATACCGAAACTTAAACATATACATGTTACACAGTGAATAGAGAAGACAGAATATGATCTGAACACGCGTCAGTGGCATAATCGTTTGAAAATACAAGATTGTGTGATGGTCTACTTGTTAATTCTGAGAATCAGTCTACAAACTCCTTCTACGGGTATAGTATGTGTCCTGATTATTTAAGTGTTTCAACTAGATTGTATTGTTTCTTTCCGTTGGTATGATAAATGACTACTACCATTATATGCATTCACCACGCACAGTTGCTGTCAGTATCACATTCTTTGATTTTTTGTAAATTCTACTAATTTTACGATTGGAAGAAACTAACAACATAAAATGTTTCAGTTTAAAGTAATTAAGAAATTAACGTTTTTGGTCTACTTGATTCGTAGATTAAAGCCTAGGAGATGTGAACGAAAACATCAGGAATAAGGGTTAACTTGATTTGTCGATGAGAACTGAATAGTCATATGATGAACGAAACTATAGCTCGACGCATTGGTCTACTTGATTCTTAGATGAGTTCCGAAGAGTCATACGATGATAAAACTGTATAGAATAAGACATTTGGTGCTATTTGGTGACGAGGACAATATTTAGTATAGCATAAGGGTCGACTTGATTTGTAGATCAGCAGCTCTTTTCTGCACAGATATACTTATAGGAGTCACAACCCGTGCCATATACATGAACTTGATTTGTCAGTAACTAAACAAATGAAGAATTCTGTTTTGCTATTGGCTCTGGCACTTTACATTCATATCTGCTTGATTTATCAATGTATACGGAGAAGATGCGTTTTGCTTTGGATAGAAGCTAGAGGCATCAGACAAACACAAACCGTAATTCAGAGGTGAGTCTGAACAGATCGAGATCTATTGCTATGGAATAAAGTCCAGACACGAGACATGTACACCTACTTTAATCGTCGACATCTACACCGTCAGGAGGTGTGCCATGGGTAGAAGCTTTGAGACATGAGACAAACATAAAACGTGAGGAATCTACACAGGCGTTGAAGTATTGTCATAGAGACAAACTCTAACATGAGACATGGACACCTACTTTAATCGTCGACATCTACACCGTCAGGAGTTGCGCCATGGGTAGAAGCTTTGAGACATGAGACAAACATAAAACTTGAGGAATCTACACAGGCGTTGAAGTATTGTCATAGAGACAAGCTCTAACATGAGACATGGACACCTACTTTAATCGTCGACATCTACACCGTCAGGAGTTGTGCCATGGGTAGAAGCTTTGAGACATGAGACAAACATGAAACTTGGTTATCTACACAGGCGTTGAAGTATTGTCATAGAGACAAACTCTAACATGAGACATGCACACCTACTTTACTTGTCGACATCTACACCGTCAGGAGTTGCGCCATGGGTAGAAGCTTTGAGACATGAGACAAACATGAAACTTGGTTATCTACACAGGCGTTGAAGTATTGTCATAGAGACAAGCTTTAACATGAGACATGCACACCTACTTTACTTGTCGACATCTACACCGTCAGAAGGTGTGTCATGGGTAGAAGCTTTGATACAAACATAAAACTTGGTTATCTACACAGGCGTTGAAGTATTGTCATAGAGACAAGCTCTAACACGAGACATGTACACCTACTTTAATCGTCGACATCTACACCGTCAGAAGGTGTGCCATGGGTAGAAGCTTTGAGACATGAGACAAACATAAAACTTGGTTATCTACACAGGCGTTGAAGTATTGTCATAGAGACAAGCTTTAACATTGGACATGCACACCTACTTTACTTGTCGACATCTACACCGTCAGGAGGTGTGCCATGGGTAGAAGCTTTGAGACATGAGAAAAACATGAAACTTGGTTATCTACACAGGCGTTGAAGTATTGTCATAGAGACAAGCTCTAACATGAGACATGTACACCTGCTTTACTCGTCGACATCTACACCGTCAGAAGGTGTGCTATGGGTAGAAGCTTTGAGACATGAGACAAACATAAAACTTGGTTATCTACACAGGCGTTGAAGTATTGTCATAGAGACAAGCTTTAACATTGGACATGCACACCTACTTTACTTGTCGACATCTACACCGTCAGGAGGTGTGTCATGGGTAGAAGCTTTGATACAAACATAAAACTTGATTCATAGATGAATCTACATAGGTGTTGAAGTATTGTCACTGAGACAGGATCTGACACGAGACATGCATACCTACTTAAGTCGTCTATATCCACGCAGTAAGACATTTCGCTACGGATAGAAGCTATTGGACGTTAGAAAAACATAAAACTTGATTCATAGATGAATCTACACAGGTGTGGAAGTATTGTCACGGAGACAAGCTCCGACACGAGACATGCATACCTACTTAAGTCGTCTATTATAGTGACTATATATACCTATTAAGAAGGTTTGCTATGGATAGAAGCCATGAGACCTGAGCCAAACATAAAAACTGGTTCAGAGATGAGTCTGCAGATCGAGATCTATTGCTGTGGACCAGGGTTCTGACACGAGACATGTACATCAACTCGATACTCGATGTCTGCAAAGAAGAAGAACTTTGCCAAGAATAAGATCATAGCTCCATTGTTCGTCAAAGCACGACATTCTTCAAGACAAGTGCAACATATCCGTTATTGAGCGGGCCAGACAGTAAAGAGGCCGAGCTAAAAGCATCTTATACCACGGTCAGGCAAACATTGCTGGGATTTATTTGCAATCGTTACTTGCACCTGTCGCAGTCTCAGTGTATCTCTCCTGGAGGTGCCAATACGCTTGTCAATAGCGGTATGTGGCCACACCAACAGCGCAAACTAATATGAGATATTAATCTCAATAAGACTGGTTATGACATTTGAAGATGGTCGAACCAAAGCGTATGTCGCTTTTATTATCTATTATCTGCCTTTGCTTTTGAAACACATAATTATGAACTTATGTGAGGTAAAACATATTGCAGAAGACTATTTGATTCTAAAAAAAACCACAAAAATATATTTGTATTGAAGAAATGTCATTTTAGATGTGAGGTTGAAACACAACCAGCTGTACTTCAGTTCATCTTTCCCAGCTTTCAACTCCGAATGCTATCAACTAATGTGAGGTAACAATGTAATATTTGCGATCAGCGGTACCAATACATCTTGATTAAGAAACAAAACATTTGAAAATGATCGACTAGGCCAGAACGTATTTCACTGGATATTATAGATGAGGTTTCATCACCTCCATGTGAAGTACTTTGGTGTTCATATTTGCGAAACGACTAGTCAGGGATTATTTTGATTTTCACATCTAATAATTAATTTGCATTTCACTGCAAACAACTCTGAACTTATTCCCACTACATAAGTGTCTGTATATGTGTTCATACGTCAGTAATTGTTTTATATATCGATCTATCTTAACAATTGACACTATCCGTATTTCTTTTATTGAGTTATTCATCCTCTGCTATGTCTGCGGTTTCTTTCCCGACAGAGGACTAGTTGACGCCTGACAAATCCAGCACTGTTAGTTTTGTTAGCAGCCATTGATCAAGCACTTACTAATTACACCGCGGCTATTGATGGCTAGCTTGGCTAAGGAAGTGTACACACGTGACTCCATAGTCCCGCACTGAATATGTGTAGTCCCGCACTGAATAAGTTCTGTCCCGCACACAATAGAGACAGATGAAGAGTAAATACTATAGCCTGCTCCCCAGGGACTACGATACTTGTTACTATACAAATCACGTCCTTTTTCCTGTTACCGAAAGCAAATACTTTTTCCATGATGCAAACAATGACTCCACTCCAAAACTCTCAGGAATACTGGTAAAAGCTTTAAACATGAGAACAGAAATAGTATGGAAATGGAAACTGGCGTAGTTTCACTGTAATATAAATTTATTGAATTTGATTTTCCATCTGATACACTGCATGGGGACGATATACTCACTTCATTTGCAAATTGGAAGCGTATCAAATAACTTGCAACAAGACAGCCGTGTGACACATGGTGTACACATAACGTTTGATATTGATAATGTGTCAGTAATTATTCCACGGAGATATGTCCTCTATGTGATATTTACTTCTGGAAAATCTAATTATTACTGCCTGGGATTTAAAATTGCTATTTCATAATGTGATAATGAATTATTCCAAAACTGAGTAGAAAAAAACATCTTTGCTTATCAAGAGTAACATTGAATAGAAACTAAAGCAGGCTGAAGTCATTATTTACAAAATGTTATCTTTGTATTCATTTGCCTTTCAACAGATTCATATACAAGAAAAATCATTCAAGTAACAATTGAAACTTCGGCAAATAGGGATAGCATTGGTTCATCTCCACAGAGAATTCTAATCGATGCCCGCTGTAAAACCATGTTCATGAAACGAGTGAGCAGTTTGGGATTGGTATCAGATGAGCGACAGCGATAAATACCAAAACTCGTGCTCTTGTACATATCTAATCATGTTACGATATTTGTGAAATTTTCTCACAATATCATAGGCTTATAAGCTAGTGATATATTTGAATACTGTACTGAATATTTTTTTTGTCTGCGCATTTGATCAATGGGACACTATTTAACTTGTAAAAAGCAGATTGAAAAGACCAGAGACCAGAGTCATAGTCAAATGTGACAAAATAATAATTGGTGGTCCATTATGTCGGACAACTCAATTCGTAGAAGCATATACAAATAATTAAAGCAGTGTCGTATTCAAATGATTGACATGTTCATCCATAATTCATTTTTAAAAAAGCGTAGTCATTGATTCAAACGTGTACGATTCTCAATGTTATACAATGTGCGAAATATTTTATTTATAGATTATCATTAAAATGTGAGGCTTCTCAAATTTCCATTACATATCCAATATCATTAAACCAGAAACAAAGAATGCATTTAAGCAGATTATCTCCGAATCCCCTTCAGTCAATAATCCTTTCAGTCTGGGAAACGTAATCACATGATGAATAAATAATTGATAAAAATGTGGCAGCACTTTGTTTGATTACATTGCCAACATTACATTCTGGTAGATAAATACGTAGACCAGATTTTATGCTTGAAAGCACATGCAATCCTGAGCACGCACTTACAATGGAACTGCACTGAAAAAGCCAATGTTAATTATTTAATGGAAGAAAGACAAAAGAGTTGCGTATATTGAAATATATACACACCTGGCACGCCGGGAATGTTCCCATGAATCTGTTCACACATACTCTATATTCTTGTGCATCAATTTGCTTTAAAAAAAATGTTTTAATTTAAACCTCCAGCGTTCATTTTTTTTTTGTACACTGAATTAGGTTTCTTAAAAATTAATATCCTGAAAACGAACAAGTGTTTTTCAACAATGCAACAATTTCTACCCTAATCAAACAAGTCGACAGAATCAGCTACCTGTATATCACGCCGTGTTGAAAAGTATTAAATATATTGCACAATGATTACGAACCTTTACTCTTTAACAAATTCATAATCACTTCAAATTTAGTGTGACAGAATTATTATATGCTATTAAAATCGTGGTAAATAGTAAAAGAAATGAATTCACCTCTTGAACCCCTATTTTAATTTGCGTTATCGTAAGTATTGTAATTATTGTAATTATTGCCTCAACTAAAATAAATAGAGGATAGTTGACATTTCTAGTCGAATACTCGTCTCATCGAGCGCAGCCACAAGTGAAAACACATGATTTTTTAGTTGACAGGTGCATGGTAATCCATCAGAACGTTCTATTTATTAGATTTAAATTTTAACATAGATATACACATAGATATAGTTCGTTATACCGTTATCAAATATATCTTGTTTGATAACGATATAACTGTATGCTGCTCTATACGAAACGTCACAATTGTTAAATAAGAAGTTGCTCATCCATAAATATCCCTGTCATCTTCATAACAACAACTTCTAAAACGCCTCTCAAACAGTTGATGTCTAGTTTGACGATACTTGGTCATATCTAATAATTTCTTATCGTAAAAGTTTTAAACTTGCTTTGATTGTTTTAATAATTGAATCTGTAAAGCAATAATTGGTCTGTGGATGATATCATTCATGAATTCACATACTTATTTACGCAGTATAACAGTAATTGCCTTATGACGCACATAAAGTTTGGAGAATTGAAAGTAACGCAGGTGCGAGCGTGGCCCCAGCACTCTTCTGTACAGCCTCTGTACATGACAATTACCAAAGCGGTAAGACCTGTCTGCCAGTGTCGTGCATCCCTTACGTAGGGTGTCTGCTTTATATCCCGACAAAATTTGCCTGTATTAATTTTCGTTGAAGCAGTCTTCATTCAGATCCAGATGTCCAACATGAGTTAGTCTTAAATACATTAAAATTGCTTTAAATAACCCTGGACACCGAGGATATTAAAAGACGATTGTACCGAGGTAAAAGTCAGCCGTTAGACAAATGCAATTAACCTGCTACCAATAAGCATAACCGGAAGTTCGTTCAAATTGGCAATATAAACATATATAATCTAAATTTGGTAATTAATGCAAATATGAACTTTAATGTTTACATTTTCAATATCATTCATTTTCAATTGTATCACAACAAAGTGTACATTGCTTACACCATAAACTATCTTAAACATTCTCAAACTAATGATAAAAGTTGTTTTTTTAAATATCATCAAGCAAATTTCCCAAACTATCTGAGAGTATGGAAATGAAAATGATATACATAATAAAGTAAGAAAACAAAGTTTGAGAGTATCGTACAGCAAATTAAACGTAGACTATGTTCAAACTATCCTTTTAACCCAAACGAACTCCCCTTGCCCTTACTCATCAAAGATCATCATGGCCAGAGCTAAAGGATGAACAAGTTCGACGTTTGATAATCATACACTTAAAAACCGCTTTACTCTTCTCTTTGTCCAAGCACCTCTCCACCATCTCGTCTTCTGTGCTAATTATTGAACGCACCGGGGAATAATCTCGGAATTGGATAATTACACGATAACTTGTTATTGCCCTTGTGCAAATTGCAAATTGCATAACCTTCTTGACAGAGATTAGTATTGACTGGTAGATTGGGCCTTCAATCCTGGCCAATTGGAGCTCTTCATCTAAACCATTACGTCACTGGAGACTATTTGCTGTTATACCATTCTTGATGTGACGTAATGCAAATCATACTATTGGAAATACCACAGGCCATATGCCACACTGAAGGGGTCAGTCGTATTCATGAAGGCCTGATGAACCCATTTCGTAGTCGAAATCCTAATCTTAGGCCTCATGCAAGGGTTACACTATTTGCACATATATTGCACGGGAATTGGGGTATTATGTAAAATGGATCGATAGAGTTATGGAATTAGTATCTTCAGAAAGGTTCATTTCCCTCTCAGGAATGAATAATCCATTCCATCAACATATATTTACAGTTGTGAATATCACATCCGGCATGTTAAGATATGTTACACTCACGATAGCAATTACACATGTTTTCATTACATTAAACAATCAACAGAGAAACCAACGCTTTTTTAAAAAATAAGTGAAGATGAAACCAGGCTCCCAAGTTCGATATATCTTCTAAAATGACGTGTTCGTAGTTTCGAAGTATTTAAACAATTCGATGAAAAATAACGCGGGGGGTTGGGGGATATTTTTACTGATTTTCTTCCATTGTGAGAAAACAAACCGAATTTTGAATTGCTTCACTTTTGAAAAGTTTCATAATATATGCACTTATGGAGTATGTGTACTGATCTAGTAAAATATTGAAACATATCCTAAATAACTCTATTCAGTTACTTAAACTGTTATCAACATATTAGCGTATCTCATCTGTGACTCCTCCTATGTTCAACCCTGTATATATGTCATCAAGTAAAATAAATTAGTTTTCAGATGTAACCTTACTAGCATTTTATGCATTCTGCAATGTTAAAAATGATGATAAAACTCAAATTTACTCTGCAGAACTTCTGTGAGATATGAAACACTAAATGAAGATTACTAATTCTACTTGTTTATTGTCATTTAATGGTATAGATTATTATGCTCACAATCAATAACTAACTTCCTAGGAAATTAGAAAAACGTTTATATCAATTCACGTGATGAATTGTTAAACTTATCAAATATATCTATAACGATATTATTTCATAAAGATTATTTATGCAGGTAAAATAGAAGTATCATACCGGTGATATTATGTTTTGATGAAATCTCTTTTTATTAATTCCTCATGTACTGCACTAAATGCCTAACTATGGTAATGAAAAATGTGATATTGCCTAAGTAAGGAGATAGGTGCCACAGTTATGCATAATAAATGTAATACTATGTATTCCAATAATATATTCTTTGCATATAAAACAGTATATATGTATATATCCTATTATTTGTTCGTGAAACATATTTTAAAACTCCCGAGCGCTGCTGGTGTATAGTATGTGTTTCTACGTTGATATCAGTATTGATTTTGAACAGCATGGGCCTGTAAACTGATATTGAGATGCGTGCGGTTTTTATATGCACCAATACATGCACAAATAACACCCATTTGTGTAACAATATACTTAGAAATATATATTGAAATCTATATTGCTTATTGGTTTATTATAAAACGTAAAATTGGTATTTTCGCTGACGCTAGCGCGAAGATATAATTTCTATTAAATATTTAATCCATAAACTTCACATTGATACAAGTTTACACGACAAGCCCACAGTGGTCATGGTTTCCAAAGTTTTACAGCAATAGTCTGTGAACTGTGAGTGTGGACGTCCGTTTAACAAAACATAACCCTGAGCTGTCAAAAGTCCATTAGGTTCTCCAGTCATAAGATTATTTTGTAACGTTTATTAACTAAACTAACAAGTGTTGACAGCAATAAAACCTGAAATTTACTTCACAGCAGAAAACATACATAAGCACTCTATTGCATATGAAATGCAAACATTGAATTCTAACGTGACGTTAAAAATGTTTTATAACTGCCTAAGATAACTGCCTCAGATAACTGCCTCAGATAGCTGCCTCAGATAACTGCCTCAGATAACTGTACATTGTAAACAAAAACCTGCACCTCGAAAATATACTTCATGAAAAAATAATGAATTTTATGTTGAATATATACAATGTTCACATTTTTCATTTTAAAAATAATTGTGATCAATTGTAAAATCCCAGCGAATGAGACACTGAGATTGGTCCTTTAAACTTACTAACACTATTGGCATCAGATAAAGCTGCTGGCTGCCAGAAAAAGCTTTAATTTCATATCCCCGCAACCCGAAGCAGTAGTGACCTTGAGGCGCGAACAAGGTCAGAGTAATTTGCCAGTGTGTTATCTGGGTGCTACATTGCCTATCTATACTCACACTCACAGCTATAAGCAACAACTTTGCTCTTGCCATATGTTACTTTAATTAACAACAATGATTTGCTACGCATGAACAAGTAGTTTCATTTTGGGACGAGTGAAATGATATATCTGACATGGAACTATTTTTACACTGCACAGATGGCTGCTGGGCTCCACAGCGAGCCAAATCTAACTGCAGTCAATCGCTTCTTCGGGGATTAAGGGCAAAGTGGCGCGTACTATTTGATCGAACGATAAGCGACCTAAAACCAATAAAACAAATACACGCTTTTATTGTTCGCAGCTTAATGATGTAGGTATGACAACATAAAATGCATGTCAACATGTTACAGAATATTGTATATTTTGTACTGAAAAGTCTAAACGAAATCAGTAGTAGAGAATTCAAAAAGTGTATGCATGAACATGTACAGAAACGTTTCATTATTTGCTTATGTATTCTATATAGTAATAGTAGATAAAATGCAAATGAGCAATGCTTCCAAATGTTCTATTCAATATACGACCTAGCTAATCGGAATATAGCTAGTACGTTCGAGTCGATGAAAGTGGCATAACATAATTCAAATAATGCATTCATTAAAATTGCAAGGATACATGTCATTATATATAAATGTATTATTCCAAAGACGACTGATGTGAAAATAATGAATAAATATACAATTTCATATAAAATGTTTAATTTAATATAGATTATGTGATTCACATGTTTAATTGGTTTGAAAAAGTATGCAATAAAATGCAACGAAACGTTTGATTAACCAGAGCTTATTATAATACATATTGAAGATAAAACTTCATAATTATGCAAATGAAAAATGCTATGGAATATTATATAGAAAAGAGTTTATTTGCTATATAGCGTAGTTGCAGTTGATGGAAATCATTGAAGCAGTAACATAAAAAGAACTTATCAAATATAGCTTAATTAATCAACAGATGGTACATGAATCGTAAATGGTACGGTGCTATGTTCCACTGAATAGAACTTATTTGGAACACATATAAATCAAATCACGTAGATGTCTTTAGTGGAATGATATTCAAATGAAGAATGAAGAAATAATATAACAAAATGCGTCACTTTATATACTAGCTCATTATGTCCACTGATAAAGAGCGTGAGAAAAAGGCAAATATTAAACACTACGAAATGTTCCATAGAATACAACTTATTTATTACACAAATTAATCGATTCGTAGATAAAATTGGCAAATTATAATGATGTATGCAGTAACAAGTTAAGAAACTTGTCATTAAACATGATTATATTTTGTTCACACATAATAATATGCAATAAGTCTAAGTACTGAAGAGTAAAATGCAAATAACGTTTGCAACAGAATGTCTACAAGTGCCAATAAACAGAGCGCACTTGCTCCGTGTATCAATAATGATGTAAAAGTACTACACTGACAACATATGGGCAAATTATGTATGCATTAAATCGAAGTAATACAGTTGTTCCATTCTATAAACCGCATCTGCACGAAATATCAATGAAGCTGTAGTGCACAATATATATATATATATATATATATATATATATATATATATATATATATATATATAAATGGTATGTAAAATATGTAGTTAACGTAGTTAAAATATGACAGATGTAGGTAGTTGGTTCTTGTTTGGAATGTTGTAAAGAACTTTTAAATCTCATTCTTGAAACGATATTGAATTTATCCGTACAATTTGTGTCTATTTGACAACAGACCGACATAAATGTTTATATATAGATCAAAGACGCACTCAGTTCACTTATTCTTGTATTTGATGTGCATTCTTATAACTTATAAGAACAGTGTCTTGATTTACGAGCTGATTTGGCATAGTCAGCAAAAACTTTGTTTGAAGACATGACATGAAGAGTCATGTGAGTTCTCGCTGGATCAAAATACCTTCCATGATCACTTGATAGAAGCATAATAGCTCAACAATATTATTATATATTTTGAAAGTGCGTGTTTCAATAAATTCCAACATCTATTTTAGTACAGTGTAAGTCATACGACTATCAACATATGAAACTAATTAAGGGTCTTATTATTACATGCGTATCTTCAGTCAAAATATAGTACATTTAATGGTTCTACGAATGCCTATACTACATGAAACTAGATTATAGTATTACAGAATATACCTTTATTCCAATTTCCAGTTACATGCATGTTCTATTGTAAAAAATATTTAATCCTAAATGATATATACCATTTGAAATTGAAATAATGGTGAATATTAGGCTGACATACAATGTAATAAACAAGAATTTTCCTATACCACAGCAAACAGCAGACTGTAAAAAGGTCACAAGATGATCGACATACTCTTCCCATATGATATAACCATTATTTATTTAAATGTAAATGTAAATCATTTTTATAATCATTGACAGCATATTGAAGCTATAACGGCCGAGGTGTTCAATCCTGTGGAACATCTGTCACGTAGGTCTGGGAGATACACTACATAGACTCGCATCAACATAAGATAACCGTTGTGAGTAAATTCTCTATCACTGTACGAACGGTGTCTTATTTTATCGCTTAATGTATAGCAACAAGGAGTCCAACTCTCCAAGACACACCTGCCACATACTTCTGTGAAGGTATTTCCTAAAGCAACACAAGTCCATAGATGGTATCTAAATGAAATCATCAATCAAGCAATGACGAACACATAAACTAAATATTGTAAATTGATGGTATGTGTACATTTTTTCTATGATTTTAGATCATTATACTGCAGGTATCATCCAAGGTGTTCGTACCTATTGTAACACCTGCCACCTAATTCTCTGTAGTGTATTCTTAAAGCAACGCCATCCCGTCGATACGGGCAACTGCTGCTTATACACACTGGCCTGGCGGTCCGGAGCAGAAGCAGAACAATTCAGTGGGATTGTATATCGACATAATGTACCCACATGCTGTTTATATACCTTCATAAAACCGCTATTGTTAGTACATATTGTCAAGATGTGATGTTTGTGATAATCTTCTGCTGTATAGAAAACAGCGCTATGTGCCCTTTGGAATGTAAATAACGTATATCAATAGACTATATGTATGCAGCGGCTGCCAATGAAGCTTCTTGATAAATTGCCGGGTTTTTTAAAAGCTTTGTGGACTTGTTGAATGCATAGCTACACAGGCTGGCAGGGTTGAAGTTAAATAGAGTATTCATTTATGTTGAACTCACTGTAACAAAGTGTACGAGCGTAACTTGTTGAATGCATATGCTTCACTGCAGGACAAGATAAAGTTAAATAGGTGTATTCATTTTATGTTGACCTCCTGAAAGGATGTACGCGAGTTCAACTTGTTGAATGTTGATGATTCACTTGAGGGCAAGATGGAAGTTAAATATGCATGTAATTAAGATTTTTCGAGATGCAGAGTTGTAAATTAGCTATACTTGGTAAATGTTTTCAGTGTTTTGGAAGTGGTTTGTCGATTGAGTTAGTTCATACTTCAGGTTACAAGGGGGGTAACTCTTATAGAAGTTCATGATGTATTGGTTATAAGAAAGCGATGATGCAATAGTTTGCACATGTGCAATTACTAACATGTAAAAGGTGAATATTAAATTCAAACACCGTTCAATATTGTAACACATGGTGAATAACTCTCAATTATAAGGTTCATGGTATATGAAGTAGAATAGTTCATTTATGCACTACTTTACACATGTCATATTACACGAGGATGCCTGAATATTGAACACAAACTATTCAACATGGTGACACATTTCATAACGAGAATAATTATATTAGGTAAAAGATTTACGGGTGTGAGAAAGCCCTGTTATAACACTTGCACATGCCATATCCTTCAACATAGTAACACAGCATGTAAAGACAGGCTGTTTAGGTTCAGAATATTCTCCTTATGATAATGCATCTTGATCAAATCTTACAACATGTAAATGTTTTATTGTAAACACACTATCCAACATGCTCTCGCAGTCCCGTAGAGGGATACGTGTACCAACAGTAGATTCAGGGCATGCATAGGATGAGGGTGATACACGTCATGTACCATATTAAAGAAACACTACAATACTAGAAGAAACAAAGTTCATCAGAGTACATATATTCAGGATATCCTTGGTATGAAGAAGCAATGATGCAATATGTGTGTCTTATTACAAGAAAATGCTTGAATGCTAAAAGCAAGGACTCACAGAAGAACCCAAGTGTGTGAACAATGTAATAAAAACATTCAGAAAAAATTCGATTCATAAAAATAACTTACCTTGAAATTCCTTCCGTGCAGCACTGACGTTTGTAACGATGTTGGCGATGTGTCCCAGGACTGTTGCAAACAGTAACAATGCAAACACCATTTCAAATATAGTGAAGAGGTACTCGCCCATGGTGATCGGGGTAGGGGGGTCCCCGAGGGTTGTCAGCGTCTGTGTACTCCAATAGAGGGCGTGTAGATATTGTAGACCCGTATCAGACTTGTCCTTGGGAAAGTGCCACGTGTCTTTGGACTTATCCATCCTTGTTCCAACTACAAAGTAAAGACATGCGTTCCAGTGGAACAGAGCAAGAAGATAGTGGAGCAACGTCACCGTTCGAATGACGTTGGGGTAGTTCGTGTGACGTTCTGTGCGGTCTTGGAATGTCCAGAATCGGTACACTTTGACCAGACGGAAACAGCGTAAAATTGAACAGAATCCTATGGAGAGATAGAGGAAATCTAGCGGCAGAAGACATAGACAGTCGATATAAAATGTTGTCGTGTTCATGTAATGAATCCGCAGTTTGGTTGGGTCAGTCTGCAGTACTCCATCCTCGAGGTATCCTGTCCGGAAGTGGAACGCTATATCCAGGATATACAGGAAATCTGCTGTGTAGTCAAGCGTAAACCACACAGAGAGACTCTGGTGCGTTATTTCTTGGAATGCAAACCTGTAGATGATCACCCAGAAGTTGTATAAGAAGGCCATACTGACCACTGATGACCACCAATAACATAGACGACCGGAAGGGTCAAATACGAATGTCCAGTTACAACCATCTCTGTCCGAGCTTACCGTTGTTGACGTCTCGATCCTCTCTCCTCGGACACTTTTCTTGCCGAATTTGTCCTCTATCTCCTTCTTCCTCTGTTTGCGTATGCCCCTTGATGTGATTATATTTGCCTCGCTCGGCCGAGGTTTTTTCATGAGAGAGGATCGAGCAAGGGAGTAACGCTTCTTTGACTTTACAAGATCCAGTTTGCCGCTTACGATATCCAAGAGACTTTGTTTAGAGGTGGACTTCGACTTCTGTTCCACAACCTTATTGGAATATATTGGAGAGGAAAGACTTATTTTGTCACTGGAACTGAGTCGTTCCCCAATCAGCTTGGTCCTGTCACAAGGTGTTGAGTAGATTTCCAGACCCGGGAGAGATCGGGGACCGTTAGCAGTGGTCGTCTGCTCGGCAGGGACCATCTCCGTCTCCGGTTCGGCATCATCGGTGTGTGTCTCATCCTTGCTTACAATGGCAATCTCCTCAATTTCGTCCCCATCTTGTTCCGCACTGGCACAAGGCGTGTATCTAACCGCGATACCGGTATCACTCGTCTTCCTCCGTGCCAACACACTTGACATGTTGTTATCGCCTCCATGCGTTTGAGACGACTGACACTTTCACTCGTCCAGAAGAACACATTCAGATGAGCCAGCTACACACTCAGATGATACAGACTCACATGGTTATATAATCCTCGGGAACGTATCGACTCTATCTATTCTACACACTCACACACTGCAGAGTAGCGAAGCACACACAGTTCCACGGCACGTGGTAGATAGTGATATCCGCCAGAATACGACACGTGTTTCACATCATAAACACAACATCACCAACTTTGTATAAGCAGACGACAATTCACACATCCATTACTGGGCAGCACGTGCGTCACGACTCGTACTGACAGCAGAAGAGAGCTTGATTCTGGTGGCTGAGGCCCGGCTTTCCCTCGCTGCTCCCGTCGACACGACAGCCGACCGAATCATCAGGACGCACTACCTCGCCGAACCATCTGGCGACACTATGGACATATTAGTCGTTTATACTGTTCATAAGGTGGGTCGGTGGGGCGGCGGGCAAGAGCACAGCTGCACGTACATATGACAGCAGAGCCGTCACCACACAGGCACTGTGACTACTGCTGGCACGGACCTCAACGCTCCAGCCTGGATGACAGTTGTCTCACACTGGCCGCGTAATTCCATATTCATAAATACAATAGCGCTGGCCGGGCGATTTCTGCCAGTCTCCCTGCTTCATCCCGTGGGGTCATTGCTCAGTGTTGTATTGAATATAAAATACGTTAAATATAGATGGAAATGCCGTTTAGCCACCGCCGCTGCTGCTGTAGGGAAACTCGGCTTAGGATTGATTGAAGGGCTAGTGCATATTCATGCACTTAATTCCACTAGATATGAAGAATACTAGCGCCAAAGAGTGTACAAAACGTAGACTCTATATGCATTGTCCATATTGCCGGATGCTAAATGTACTAACGCCACTAGGAAATGACTTTCTTGGTCCGCGCCAATTAGAAATTGATTTTAATGTTTTGGGAGAAGAGAGGATCAAGTATTGTTTAGCGCATGAGGGAAAAGGCGGGCAAAGGGCTGTGACGTCACGCAGGAGCTCAAATCAGCGGTCAGATGAACGATGAGGTGCCGACAGTGTTAGCGCAGCAAGGACTCACAGTGTCTACGTTCCTCGGTCCGGAGTCCAACATGTGGGCAGACGAGATATAGACGACAGATGCCGACGAGAAGAAATCGACCGCTTTCAGATAGATGGACTGTTATAAATGCTCATCGGTCAGCGGTGACGATCACTGGCAATTTCGAACGAGGGAAATATTTAGCGCGGTGTGTCGTCTTATTGATCGGTGATGGTCCGGCCACACACCAGACTGGGACGACATGGGACAGACTAGCTCTGACCTGCCCTTAGCCCTGCCGTGTCTGTCCACCGGTCTATCGGTCGTCTCTTTCATCACAGTTAATCTGGAAGATTTTAATAGTATTTTGATTATACATGTTTTAAAAACAGGAAAATGAGACAGAAGCGAAATAATCCGCAAAATAACACTGACACGTGGCAGACTAGCTTTGACCCGCGCGTCTGTCCACTGGTATAAATGTCGTCTCTTCCATCATCATCGCTCAAACAGTTTTTAATAGTATTTTAATTATACATTTTCAAACACAGGAAAGTTGGGATGTGAGACAGGGGAGAGAGTCTGCAACAGACAGAGTCAGACTAGCTCCGACTGACTCGTCTGTTCATTGGCCTAATACTCTCTATAATCACCACACTCAGACCGCAACAGATCTAGACAGAAACAGTTTGATTATGCATTTGGAGTAGTTAACATGTGCGGTAAATCCTACAGAGGATGTAAGACAAGGAGCAGACTAAAACGTGCTTCCTCTGTCCTTGTCTCCACAGTCGTCCCTATAATTATTACCACTCAGGTAGATTGATGGTATTTAAATTGAACTTTGTTAATTAAACGTAGATGACCATGGACTGAATGTAAGAAATGTGATTGTCTGAATCTGATGTAGAAGGACACTGGGTCCCAATAATGTGGCCTTAAATCACTAAGGTAGCCTTAGTGCATTGTTAAAGGGTCACATTAAGGTTAACCTTGGTAATACGTTTGTATTGTGAAATGACCGCCTTATATACCCTCGTCTGTTTAATACATATATGATTGATTCTGCAATCACTAACGTTCAGTCAATGTTTAGTATTAGATAATTCATTTTGATACAAGAACAAATGGAACATTAAACTTAGAAAAAAAGTTTGCTTTAAAAGGACAGTGAATACCCTACTTAATTAGTCCACTGTCTGTAGAGTCGTCTCTTTAATCACCAAACTGACCCTAAATTGCCAAGTAAGATTCCAATTTGAAGTATATATATAAAACAAAAATGGACCTAAGGTTATAAATATGAATGTGTACACATGCTATGGGGGGGGGGGGGGGGGGGGGGGGTGGGGGGGGGGGGGGGACGACACGGTGCAGCCTATAGCTGGTCCTCTTGTCCACAGCTCGCACAGTCGTCAACGGTTGCAACATCACTCCTACCATCCCAGATCAGTTATGTTGATTTACATAAGAAATACATGCCATGTAGATAGTGAAAAATATAATATTGTTACATTTGGGATAACACTACCTTCAATGGTACATATTCTTTTCGGGTCGAGTCCCTTGCGGGATTCAAACCAATACCCACTGAGTAACAGAACTTTCGCCAGCATCAACAGCTTACCACACGACCATTTCGCCTCGACCCGAGAAAGTACAAGAATGTGTACTACTGAAGGTAGTGTTATCCCAAATGTAACGATGTTATATTCATTTACATACAGGAAACCGTACAGAATGAAAATAAATGTTCCCCACCTTCGTCCTGTTCTATTATTTTGTCGACTATATTATAACCAAATAGCCCATTTAATCATTAAGTTCACTTATATGTTTTTAAACAAAATGAAAATGAGTAATAAAACAACGAATGGAAACATGACAGATCATTCTTCCACTCGTAAAACTTACGTACACATGAAAACGACGGAACGATGTTTAATGAATCCATGAATCTGTTAGAAAGGCGCCGGGATTCCTTTATATCTTGATTATTGATTGCAATAACAGTATTACTAAACTGATTAAGCCGGAGCCAATAATGACCTTTAATATGGCCAGTTGCACTTGCGAGCGGTTTACCTTTGGTATTTGGACGGAGAATTCCATCTACTTTGCAGGAGAGTTAATGGAGGCACAAGAGGCAAACAGCAATATTAGTGCATGGAAGCTTCATCTGTTTGGAATGGTTAGTCTAATACACCCGGGGCTGGACGACGCCCTTGTCCAGACCAAAACGTCCAGCTTGTAGCTTGTATTTTGGGGTCGTACTTTGATACAATCCTTGTATTTTATACGTTGCCTATTTAATCGAGATGAACAAAGGAAGGACGTTAATTGGTATTTCATATTGAAGGATTTACATTGATGGGTATTTCATATTGAGGGATTAACATTGATGAGTATTTCATATTGTGGGATTAATATTGGTGGGTATTTCCAATTAAGAGATTAACGTTGATGGGTATTTCATATTGAGTGATTAACATTGATGGGTATTTCACATTAAAGGATTAACATTGATGGGTATTTCATATTGAATGATTAACGTTGATGGGTATTTCATATTAAAGGATTAACATTGATGGGTATTTCACATTAAAGGATTAACATTGATGGGTATTTCACATTAAAGGATTAACATTGATGGGTATTTCACATTAAAGGATTAACATTGATGGGTATTTCATATTGAGGGATTAATATTGATGGGTATTTCACATTAAAGGATTAATATTGATGGGTATTTCATATTGAGGGATTAATATTGATGGGTATTTCCTATTAAGAGATTAACATTGATGGGTATTTCATATTAAAGGATTAATATTGATGGGTATTACATATTGAGGGATTAACATTGATGGGTATTTCATATTAAAGGATTAATATTGATGGGTATTTCACATTAAAGGATTAACATTGATGGGTATTTCATATTGAGGGATTAATATTGATGGGTATTTCACATTAAAGGATTAATATTGATGGGTATTTCACATTAAAGGATTAATATTGATGGGTATTTCATATTGAGGGATTAATATTGATGGGTATTTCACATTAAAGGATTAATATTGATGAGTATTTCACATTAAAGGATTAACATTGATGGGTATTTCATATTGAGGGATTAACATTGATGGGTATTTCATATTAAAGGATTAATATTGATGGGTATTTCACATTAAAGGATTAATATTGATGGGTATTTCATATTAAGGGATTAACATTGATGGGTATTTCACATTAAAGGATTAATATTGATGGGTATTTCACATTAAAGGATTAATATTGATGAGTATTTCATATTAAAGGATTAACATTGATGAGTATTTCATATTAAAGGATTAACATTGATGGGTATTTCATATTAAAGGATTAATATTGATGGGTATTTCACATTAAAGGATTAATATTGATGGGTATTTCATATTAAGGGATTAACATTGATGGGTATTTCACATTAAAGGATTAATATTGATGGGTATTACATATTGAGTGATTAACATTGATGGGTATTTCATATTAAAGGATTAATATTGATGAGTATTTCATATTAAAGGATTAACATTGATGGGTATTTCATATTAAAGGATTAATATTGATGGGTATTTCACATTAAAGGATTAATATTGATGGGTTTTTCATATTAAGGGATTAACATTGATGGGTATTTCACATTAAAGGATTAACATTGATGGGTATTTCATATTGAGGGATTAATATTGATGGGTATTACATATTGAGGGATTAACATTGATGGGTATTTCATATTAAAGGATTAATATTGATGGGTATTTCATATTAAAGGATTAATATTGATGGGTATTACATATTGAGTGATTAACATTGATGGGTATTTCATATTAAGGGATTAACATTGATGGGTATTTCACACTGAATGATAAACATTGACGGGTATTTCATATTGAGTGATTAACATTCATATTGATATCATATTGAAAGGTAAACATTTATGGGTATTTCACGTTGAAGGATTAACATTGATGGGTTTTTCTTATTGATGGTTTAACTTTGATGGTATTTCATATTATGGATTAATATTAAAGGAATTACTATTTTCAAATATCATTAATTGTTATTTTGATGATGAATAATGTTAATTCATGATGATGAATAATGTTATTTTGGATGAATAATGTTAATTTATCTTTCATATGAATGTAATCTAATTGAAGGGTATTTCAAAAAGCTGATTTTTACGACACTGTACCTTCGTCTACCAACTGACAATGTTTATATATGTAAACCTGCACTCTATAGTTTTATAAAGCTACTTGTGAATCTAAGCGTAAATACCATATTAACGTTTTCCGTTTGCATTGCTTCAAATACGCTAACAAAGGATCGTTATATGTCTTTGATAACAATCACTGGCAATTTCACCTTTGACCAAAGAGTCTCTACACAACATTTCACCTTTTCTAGAGCTTTACATACTTGAGATAAAGATGAAAATAGGTTTTTGGCCCATTTGGGGTCATAGGGTCACAAAATCTACAATTTTGAATCCCCATTGGCCTAGGAGTCTGCACACAACTTTTCAGCTCTCTATACCTTTTGGAACTGGAGAAGAAGATGAAAATAGCTTTTTAAGGATGTGACCCCGGTGACCCCATTCGGGGTCATGGGGTCATGAAATCTACAATTTAGAATCAACATTGGCCAAGGAGTCTGAACATAAAATTTCAGCTCTGTGGAGTAAAAGGTACTGGAGAAGAAGTCGAAAAAGCGAAAAGTTTACGGACGGACGGACTTTTCTCATCATTATTTATTGTATCAATTTAATGTACTTTAATTTCCATCTTGTCGTCACAAAAAGGGAAGGGTGATTGAATAATTCATTAGGTTTGTTCAGGAAGCCGTGTTGCTTTGATGAATTATGAATATGAATAATCAAAAGATAAAATAAATAAAAGAAAAATGGAAAAATTACATGCATGTTGTAGAAGACTATCATAATTAAATAATTCAAAACTCAATCATTTCCATAAATACGTTTTTTCAGTCTATACCGACACTGTTAGATTTAATCTATCATCGTTCTGAAGACAAAAAGTCTTTCGAGTTCCGAAGGTCAGCGTGTGAGTTTGTGTTCATCTGGTGCTAAAAAGTTCTTCCATATGATAGACTAGTGCGTTTGTAAATTAGCGTAAATCCGATTGTTTTATTCGCTTAAAGAAGCATTAGCAGAAGGTGATCTCCACATCGTTACAATATGCATAATTCATGTTGCTGACATTAAGAGTGTGATGCTGCATTTGTTGGTATCTAAACATATCGATTGCGAGAATGAACTAAAACAATTTCAATTTCGTTGGTTTACTCAATGAAAATGGATTAAGAAGAATATAATGGTTGTTTTTAAGGGGTATGAAAAACGAAGGACTACATTTCCATTTCGGTAAGTTTATTCAATGGAAATGGACAAAGGAGAATATAATGATTATTTGGGAAAAGGATTATGGGTGTTAAACATCTTAACCGCGTCCACTAATTGCTACGTCTGTTTAAACAAATCCTGGGGTTTTACTGAAACAATTCCTTTTTGATTGCTTTAATCCTTATTGTTATGCGTGCTTTTTTTTAACCGATCTTGTTAACAATTTTCAGCAAAAAAGGCTGCACAGAATTCAACCAAACTTTACAGTCTGACAACCCTTACTGAGCAATCACTTGGCGAAGCTTTTGGGCCAAATCGGTCCAGCCATTAAAGGTCCGATTTGAATCCAAATTTCGATTTTTAACATGGGAAAACATTTCAAAATGCACTTAAAAGATCCGCAATGACCATGCGAGATAACGAGTAAACCATGGCGAAGACGTAAGTCACATGGTTTAGCCACCATCTTGATTTTAGACACTTTTTTTTCATTTTTACTGACCCCATGCACCTTTGACAATCTTCTTCTCTGAAGATGTCTGCATCTAAGAGCTCAAACTTGCATATTTGTACAGCTGAAGCATTGGTGATTAAACTATAAGCCAAATGCATGTGCGACCTTTTGAAAATCGCGAACTTTCAGGGGAGATAATTCAAAAACAAAAACATCGAATTCAAAGATTTATTCAGGAGAGTAAGACGGGACTATTGTCTTTATGAATCAATAGTAAAATCGCTAGCGAACAGCCCGGTCATAATAAAGAAAAACTTTAACATGGGGAAAATGATCAAAATTCACATATTAGAGATTTGAAACTTTTTGCAAAAGATTGGCAATAACAATACGAGCAAAAAAGTAAACCAGGACAAAGTTGTAGGTCTCGTGAAGTCAGGCCGACATTTCGATTTTCTTTACAATTCTTTGATTTGAGATGTACATATTGGGTATCAATAATCCTGGGGACATGCTAGAAACTTGCACCTTGGTGAAAGGTGTCTTAGCTGATTGTATTTCAAATAATTGAATCATTTATGCGCTGAATCCGTTTTGTCGTCGCTTGCGACTATATTTCCAACTGGAATTTGTCATCATTTAAAATATTTCCACCTACAACACGTACCAGCGAAATTAAACAACCTGTATTGGGTGGAATTTAGGAAGTTATCATCATTATATAAGTATTATATCAAACATGGATATGAAAGAATGGTGATTTGAAGGTGAGAAAAAAGAACGAATATGTTCGTGGAGTCGTTCAACCACAACCATTGAAAGCACGGCAATAATATATTACAGTGTGCGTTAACAGGGGTTATTTTCGAGTATGAACGACAGTTTATTGAGCACATGTCATACAATTGATTCTTATTGGGCACGAGGAGGGAAAACTCAGTTGAATGAAACAACTGATGACTGAATAAAATATTTATCCTTTGACATTGCGCCTCCAGATGTGTATTCGTAATTCATTTCATGGATTTACATACTAATGTATTGACAGGCGTTTATTAAAGTACTCTTAAATATACACGGAATGAAGTAATAAATATTGACAGAAGTATGTAATGTCACTGACAGACATTGACAGGACTATGTAATATCACTGACAGACATTGCCAGAACTATGTAATATCACTGACAGACATTGACAGGACTATGTAATATCACCGAAACACATTGACAGAACTATTTAATATCTCCGACAGACATTGACAGAACTATTTAATGTCACTGACAGACATTGACAGAACTATGTAATATCACTGACAGACATTGCCAGAACTATGTAATATCACCGATAGACATTGACAGAACTATGTAATATCACCGAAACACATTGACAGAACTATGTAATATCACCGACAGACATTGACAGAACTATGTAATATCACCGAAACACATTGACAGAACTATGTAATATCTCCGACAGACATTGACAGAACTATTTAATGTCACTGACAGACATTGACAGAACTATGTAATATCACTGACAGACATTGACAGAACTATGTAATATCACTGACAGACATTGACAGAATTATGTAATACCATTGACAGACATTGACAGAATTATGTAATATCACTGACACACATTGACAGAATTATGTAATACCATTGACAGACATTGACAGAATTATGTAATGTCACTGACAGACATTGACAGAACTATGTAATATCACCGATAGACATTGACAGAATTATGTAATATCACTGACAGACATTGACAGAACTATGTAATATCACTGACAGACATTGACAGAACTATGTAATATCACTGACAGACATTGACAGAACTATGTAATATCACCGAAACACATTGACAGAACTATGTAATATCACCGACAGACATTGACAGAACTATGTAATATCACCGAAACACATTGACAGAACTATGTAATATCTCCGACAGACATTGACAGAACTATTTAATGTCACTGACAGACATTGACAGAACTATGTAATATCACTGACAGACATTGACAGAACTATGTAATATCACTGACAGACATTGACAGAATTATGTAATACCATTGACAGACATTGACAGAATTATGTAATATCACTGACAGACATTGACAGAATTATGTAATACCATTGACAGACATTGACAGAATTATGTAATATCTCCGACAGACATTGACAGAACTATGTAATATCACCGATAGACATTGACAGAATTATGTAATATCACTGACAGACATTGACAGAACTATGTAATATCACTGACAGACATTGACAGAACTATGTAATATCACCGACAGACCTTGACAGAACTATGTAATATCACTGACAGACATTGACAGAACTATGTAATATCACCGATAGACATTGACAGAACTATGTAATATCACTGACAGACATTGCCAGAACTATGTAATATCACTGACAGACATTGACAGAACTATGTAATATCACCGATAGACATTGACAGAATTATGTAATATCTCCGACAGACATTGACAGAACTATGTAATATCACCGATAGACATTGACAGAACTATGTAATATCACTGACAGACATTGCCAGAACTATGTAACATCACTGACAGACATTGACAGAACTATGTAATATCACCGATAGACATTGACAGAACTATGTAATATCACTGACAGACATTGCCAGAACTATGTAATATCACTGACAGACATTGACAGAACTATGTAATATCACCGATAGACATTGACAGAATTATGTAATATCACTGACAGACATTGACAGAACTATGTAATATCACCGATAGACATTGACAGAATTATGTAATATCACTGACAGACATTGCCAGAACTATGTAATATCACTGACAGACATTGACAGAACTATGTAATATCACCGATAGACATTGACAGAATTATGTAATATCTCCGACAGACATTGACAGAACTATGTAATATCACCGATAGACATTGACAGAATTATGTAATATCACTGACAGACATTGCCAGAACTATGTAATATCACCGATAGACATTGACAGAATTATGTAATATCTCCGACAGACATTGACAGAACTATGTAATATCACCGATAGACATTGACAGAATTATGTAATATCACTGACAGACATTGACAGAACTATGTAATATCACCGACAGACCTTGACAGAACTATGTAATTTCATTCGCAAGCATATAGAATTATGTAATATCACTCACTAACAGAGAGAAGTATGCAATATCACTCAAAACCATTAACATAAATACCTTCACAAACAGGGACATTGCTATCCAATATTATCATAGACAGAACTAAGCAACACTCTCACAAACAAAGACAGAACAATGTAATACCCCTTTTAAAGATAGAACAATGTAATCTCACTCACACACAAATACAAAACTATGTAATACCACTAACAGAGACAGAACTGTGTATTAACCCTCACAAACAAAGAGATAACAACGTAATATCACCCACAAACAAAAACAAAACTATGTTATACCATTACCAAAGACAAACCTGTTTATTGTCCCTCACAAATAAAGAGATAGTAATGTAATACCACCCACAAACAAAAATAAAACTATTTAAATGTACTAACACTCACTAACTAAGACAGAACTGTGTAATAACACTTACGAACACACATAAATCTATGTATTATCACTCACAAACACAGACAGAACTATACACTTTCACTCACAAACACAGAGAGAACTATGCCATTTCACTCACAAACACACTTAGAACTATGCACTTTCACTCACAAACACAGACAGAACTATGCACTTTCACTCACAAACACAGACAGAACTATGCACTTTCACTCACAAACACAGACAGAACTATGCACATCACTCACAAACACAGATAGAACTATGCACTTTCACTCACAAACACAGACAGAACTATGCACTTTCACTCACAAACACAGACAGAACTATGCACTTTCACTCACAAACACTGACAGAACTATGCGCTTTCACTCACAAACACAGACAGAACTATGCACTTTCACTCACAAACACTGACAGAACTATGCACATCACTCACAAACACTTACAGAACTATGCACATCACTCACAAACACAGAGAAAACTATGCACTTTCACTCACAAACACATACAGAACTATGCACTTTCACTCACAAATACTGACAGAACTATGCACTTTCACTCACAAACACTGACAGAACTATGCACATCACTCACAAACACAGACAGAACTATGCACATCACTCACAAACACAGACAGAACTATGCACTTTCACTCACAAACACAGAAAGAACTATGCACATTCACTCACAAACACAGACAGAACTATGCACATTCACTCACAAACACAGACAGAACTATGCACATCACTCACAAACACAGACAGAACTATGCACTTTCACTCACAAACAAAGACAGAACTATGCACTTTCACTCACAAACACTGACAGAACTATGCACTTTCACTCACAAACACAGACAGAACTATGCACTTTCACTCACAAACACAGACAGAACTATGCACTTTCACTCACAAACACAGACAGAACTATACACTTTCACTCACAAACACAGATAGAACTATGCACTTTCACTCACAAACACAGACAGAACTATGCAGTTTCACTCACAAACACAGACAGAACTATGCACTTTCACTCACAAACACTGACAGAACTATGCACTTTCACTCACAAACACTGACAGAACTATGCACTTTCACTCACAAACACAGACAGAACTATACACTTTCACTCACAAACACTGACAGAACTATGCATTTTCACTCACAAACACAGACAGAACTATGCACTTTCACTCACAAACACTGACAGAACTATGCACTTTCACTCACAAACACTGACAGAACTATGCACTTTCACTCACAAACACAGACAGAACTATACACTTTCACTCACAAACACTGACAGAACTATGCATTTTCACTCACAAACACTGACAGAACTATGCACTTTCACTCACAAACACAGACAGAACTATGCACTTTCACTCACAAACACAGACAGAACTATGCACTTTCACTCACAAACACAGACAGAACTATACACTTTCACTCACAAACACAGATAGAACTATGCACTTTCACTCACAAACACAGACAGAACTATGCAGTTTCACTCACAAACACAGACAGAACTATGCACTTTCACTC
The DNA here is from genome assembly GCA_936450465.1 of Gibbula magus. Classification (NCBI taxonomy): domain Eukaryota; kingdom Metazoa; phylum Mollusca; class Gastropoda; order Trochida; family Trochidae; genus Gibbula; species Gibbula magus. The sequence continues at coordinate 7,206,813 of OW388306.1, forward strand.
ACAAACACTGACAGAACTATGCACTTTCACTCACAAACACTGACAGAACTATGCACTTTCACTCACAAACACAGACAGAACTATACACTTTCACTCACAAACACTGACAGAACTATGCATTTTCACTCACAAACACAGACAGAACTATGCACTTTCACTCACAAACACAGACAGAACTATGCACTTTCACTCACAAACACAGACAGAACTATGCACATTCACTCACAAACATACATGTACCTAATTATGAAATATCATTTGAGTTCAAACACATCTGTATTCTAGCTCGTTATGACAAAAATCAATGATAGTAGCATGGGATGAGATTTTATCTATTCTATATCGTTTTATTTAGCTTAATCACTTTGTAAAGTGGGTAAAGTTAATGTGCTTCCTCCATTCCGCCTTAGTACGAAGCATTATTGAATAAGGTCATGATAATGAAACATACTTTAGCAATAGCATTAAGTAAAGGAATTTAAGCTACCACGCTCCCATTTAGCCTTGTTATAGATTCCCTGTATCCTTTAATACAATTCGATTTTCCGGGATCGGTCGATTTTCACTTTCCTTAATGATGTGCTAATTAGCATTTGATCGATATAGCTGAATAGCACCTAATTACATACAAGAGAATATAGAATGATACATGTAATAGTGAGCTTATTGTTACAAGAGTAATGCAAATATCCCTGGCTATGCTTCCACAGCTGGGTCAATGGACTGGTTAACCCTACATCGCTACAGACACATTAATGAGATATTTCAGTCAATATATAGCACAGGAAAACAGAAGAAGAATGTCATATCATTAATGAAACACATATTCTCAAAGGGAAAACCAATCGGTCATAAAATAGGGAAATGTGTTTCTACGGAAGCATCATGCATTCTTAATTTCGTATGAGCAAGACTTCCATACACAGGATTTCAATCATTTTATTTACGTATCATGCATTATCAATATTGAAGTACCTGGGCTTCATACAAAATAAGTCAATCCCTTTATTAACGTTATGCATTGTCAATATGAACCCACTATGATATAAGGAAGATTTAGTTAATTATCTTTTAAGACAATCATACTCGTCATTGAGCCATAAAACAGGAGCAAACTGTTTCACCACAGAAAGACAGATTGGACATTTTGAAGTCTGTAGGCCATACAAAAGTGAAGCACGTTACTTATTTAACGAATTTCGAATTCTCAGTGTAATAGCAATGGGTCACAATACAGAAAGAGCAAATTATGTTATTGAAATCCAAGAACTCACAACATACACATTGGCTTAGCATGTGACCTTCATTTAAAATGTACGTTAATAGCACTTACATTGCAAGAAACATACTTTACTAGAACTTAAATTGAAGGAAACATACGTTACTAACACTTAAATTGCATAAGAGACACACGTTTTACGATACTTACAATGGAAGAAAATATATGACTAGAAACATTCGTAACAGCCGTAGCATTCCAAGAAACGGTCGTTACATTGCTAGAGACATATCACTTAAATGTAAGAAACATACAATGTACAATGTCATTATAAGCACTAACACTGCAAGAGACGTACTTACATTGCTAGAGACATAGCACTTAAATGTAAGAAACATACAATGTATAATGTCATTATAAGCACTAACACTGCAAGAGACGTACTTACATTGCTAGAGACATAGCACTTAAATGTAAGAAACATACAATGTATAATGTCATTATAAGCACTAACACTGCAAGAGACGTACTTACATTGCTAGAGACGTGGCACTTAAATGTAAGAAACATACAATGTATAATGTCATTATAAGCACTAACACTGCAAGAGACGTACTTACATTGCTAGAGACATAGCACTTAAATGTAAGAAACATACAATGTATAATGTCATTATAAACACTAACACTGCAAGAGACGTACTTACATTGCACAATACGTTATACACTGTTGTTTCCTAGCTGCAAATGGGTTAAGCGGTCAAACCTTCGGGCATGATTCAGAAACTTCAGAAAATGAGCGACCAAACATCGGAGATATCAATATTACAAAGTGTTTCATCACTAATGATCTGAAGGCGAAAGTGTTTAAACAAACACTGTTGTTTACATGGTTACCATGGTTAATATTTGGGGTTCTTTGAGTATTTAAATTTTCCACGGATATAAGGATTGAAAGGGGGTGTCCTCCCATTCAAAACCCAAAACTCCATTTCTAGTTTTGATATCAACATTAATATTTTGCGATCGCTTCGATTTTATCTGATTTTATAACCATAACATCTAATAGATCAATAACTTTTTTGGTCGAATCTGTATATGAGCTGATGTGACCTGAATACTACTTCACTGGAAAACCTGAGTTAAAATAAAATAAAAATGCAACAACCCCATCTTCTGACGAGTTTCGAAAAAACCCAGCGGGATTCGATCGAAATAGTAATTTACAACTTTTAAACCCGTTAGAGTTCTCTTAGTAATTGCTTAGGGCTATGTCATGATGTATTTATAGTAAGCTTCAACATTAATTCTATAAAAACGAGTGCAAATGATAAACTATCTAAAAGCTGTTTATCGTTCCAAAGGGGCTACTGACGATTGCCACTCCAAAGAGGCTCCAGGTTAGTGTGTTCAACACCTGAACTGACCCGAGTTTCACCTGCTCACATCAACATATTTCAAGTAAAGCTGAGAGATGATTTATAAAGCAATGGATACCTAAGGCCAAATGGTCAAAGAAAGAAGGACGAATGATTCATCAAATGTGCGCAGATGGGCCTTTGTTATTCTTGCTGCACGTATGGTGTGATTAAAGCATTAAGAGGAAATGAAGCGCTTCAGCTGTCCATCTTGCAACAGTAAAGTATAGTTTCCATTATAAAGAACTCATACTATTGATACACACAACTACACGCACATGTCAACTGTTAAATTCTCCTCCACTTTTCGCATTTAGCATGTCTTTATCTTAAACGTTCACAATTACTCATTGATTATTACAGAATTATTTTTATTAATTCAACTCAAAGCAATTCTTAAAATTCTCTATTTGTACAGCCATTTTCTTTCACTCATTGATTATTACAAAGCATAGCAATTTTCAAAATTCTCTATTTGTACAAACCATTTTCTTTCCGCGCCTTCTTAAACGTTATTAGAAAATTGATTTACTTAAAGGCGTATCTCAAACCCGCGTATCTCAAGTAAGCCTTTTAACATCTAGTGGTTAAACTGTGTTTGTTTACTTGTGTAACAGAAGTGCTAGTTTGATAATGATTCGGAAGTAGTGATAATTAATTACGTACAAATATAGGCCTATGTATGTTTTTTTCAAAAGAATGTAAGGCAAGTGAAAAATCTTCTGGGATGAAACCATGCTGTACAGCAGTGAGTAAAATATATACGTGTTATAGTGAATCTGATATGTCTCAATACATGTTTTTCAAATCTTGTTTCAGTGAGTGTTATGTACAGTTGTACTGCGTACGTATATTTACCTGATTGTGTATCTCAGTGTAATGTACAGTTTATATACCCATGTAAACTTAAGATAGTAATACAGGGGTGCAATACGGTTTCCTTGGTCGATTTCCGTATTGCACGGTGAATTCCGTATTGCACGGGTGACGGTTCTACTTTCTCTAAACTTCGGCATTTCTCGGAATTTTCCGTACTTTTCAATGTTTTCCCAATTCAATCTCCGGAATTTATGTTTTAATAACAGTGCTAGTATTTTTCAGTTGATTAAATTGATCAGCTTTGATTTAGACCTTATTTTAACAGCAAAAGCAGGGGAAATGTTACTCAAATTAGCATTAACAAGGCAGAAAAGCGCAAAGTATAAGGGGACTTGAAAGCATTGCCGAAAGCTTCGCTAGCGATGCTGCGTGACTGTGACGTCACAACCGTTTACCATTGTGACGTCATAACCATGGTTACGTCATTCGAAAGAAGCACGACGGACGGAAGCCTGAATGTTTTTTCTTATTTTAAGTTCTTTATAATTAAATGATAGTAAAGCAAATTTGATGGTTTAATTATATTACCACACTGAAGAAACTTTCACTTAAAGCTCTATTGGGCTGACAAATGAGAAAATAAAGATACTATTAAAATATCAAATCGTGAGTCGTGCTGGTCAAGCAACCGTCCGTGTATCAATACGCAGCACGTCGTCCCAGTAATGTTATGCAATTTTATTTGTTTACCAATTTGCTAATAAAAAGGGGTATATAATAAATATAGAACATCATACTTGTGCATTTGGATCGTTTGTATTGAACTCGAAGCTGTCATGGAAGCGGAGGAACAACTCGTTCTTCGAACTCGTTGTTCCTCCGCTTCCATGACATCTTCTCGTTCAATACAAACGATCCAAATGCACAAGTATGATGTTCTATATATTTATGTACTGCGAACGTATATTTACCTGATTGTGTATCTCAGTGTTATGTACAGTTGTACTGCGAACGTATATTTACCTGATTGTGTATCTCAGTGTAATGTACAGTTGTACTGCGAACGTATATTTACCTGATTGTGTATCTCAGTGTAATGTACAGTTGTACTGCGAACGTATATTTACCTGATGATTGTGTATCTCAGTGTAATGTACAGTTGTACTGCGAACGTATATTTACCTGATGATTGTGTATCTCAGTGTTATGTACAGTTGTACTGCGAACGTATATTTACCTGATGATTGTGTATCTCAGTGTAATGTACAGTTGTACTGCGAACGTGTATTTACCTGATGATTGTGTATCTCAGTGTAATGTACAGTTGTACTGCGAACGTGTATTTACCTGATGATTGTGTATGTCAGTGTAATGTACAGTTGTACTGCGAACGTATATTTACCTGATTGTGTATCTCAGTGTAATGTACAGTTGTACTGCGAACGTATATTTACCTGATTGTGTATCTCAGTGTAATGTACAGTTGTACTGCGAACGTATATTTACCTGATTGTGTATCTCAGTGTAATGTACAGTTGTACTGCGAACGTATATTTACCTGATGATTGTGTATCTCAGTGTAATGTACAGTTGTACTGCGAACGTATATTTACCTGATTGTGTATCTCAGTGTAATGTACAGTTGTACTGCGAACGTATATTTACCTGATGATTGTGTATCTCAGTGTAATGTACAGTTGTACTGCGAACGTATATTTACCTGAATGTGTATCTCAGTGTTATGTACAGTTGTACTGCGAACGTATATTTACCTGATGATTGTGTATCTCAGTGTAATGTACAGTTGTACTGCGAACGTATATTTACCTGATTGTGTATCTCAGTGTTATGTACAGTTGTACTGCGAACGTATATTTACCTGATTGTGTATCTCAGTGTAATGTACAGTTGTACTGCGAACGTATATTTACCTGATTGTGTATCTCAGTGTAATGTACAGTTGTACTGCGAACGTATATTTACCTGATGATTGTGTATCTCAGTGTAATGTACAGTTGTACTGCGAACGTATATTTACCTGATGATTGTGTATCTCAGTGTTATGTACAGTTGTACTGCGAACGTATATTTACCTGATGATTGTGTATCTCAGTGTAATGTACAGTTGTACTGCGAACGTGTATTTACCTGATGATTGTGTATCTCAGTGTAATGTACAGTTGTACTGCGAACGTGTATTTACCTGATGATTGTGTATGTCAGTGTAATGTACAGTTGTACTGCGAACGTATATTTACCTGATTGTGTATCTCAGTGTAATGTACAGTTGTACTGCGAACGTATATTTACCTGATTGTGTATCTCAGTGTAATGTACAGTTGTACTGCGAACGTATATTTACCTGATTGTGTATCTCAGTGTAATGTACAGTTGTACTGCGAACGTATATTTACCTGATGATTGTGTATCTCAGTGTAATGTACAGTTGTACTGCGAACGTATATTTACCTGATTGTGTATCTCAGTGTAATGTACAGTTGTACTGCGAACGTATATTTACCTGATGATTGTGTATCTCAGTGTAATGTACAGTTGTACTGCGAACGTATATTTACCTGAATGTGTATCTCAGTGTTATGTACAGTTGTACTGCGAACGTATATTTACCTGATTGTGTATACCTCAGTGTAATGTACAGTTGTACTGCGAACGTATATTTACCTGATTGTGTATCTCAGTGTAAATGACGTATCTTGTTATCTTGTAACATCAATATAATTACATCAAATACAATGAATACATCCTATATCTAAATTTGTAAACTGATAATTCTCAAACGTATCCTGTGATCGTCACGTCAGTGGGGCATCTTTTCGAACTTTGGCATAAAGAAATAGAAGGAAGGGGTAACATTTTGAAAATTCAAATTTCCTTAATTTTCGAATAAAAGTTCTCATATCGACTTAAAGAAAACAAATTCATTACATATATATTGATTGAGTATCAGAGGAAATACATGATACATCTTTGACCCAAGAAGACCCAGAAGAAAATTTTAAAAAACTGTATATTAGAAAAGATTGACCCCAGGTCACTTCAAAGAGTTGCCAAATCTGTAACTGTTTACTTCGAGGTATAACATTAGATTATGTTATGAAACTCTCACCTGTCAGCGAAAATGCAAAATGACCCGTATCGTTTTCGCGTTGATACGATGCTTCAAAGTCATCCCAAATTACATGATTTTAGCATTAAAATATACGAGAAGGTGAACAAACTTTCGGGATGCAACTGTATATTTGGCGTTATATATATAACGAGGCTTGTTTTTTATAAATTAATTATGAGGATGGTATATGTACATGTAGGCCAATAGATACAAATGTGCGTCTTTTTAGCAAGTTTGGTTCATACATGTCGCTGCATCTGAAAATCTTGCTCACCTTGATTGGCGAATATTTACTTATGAAAACAGTTTTAGACGTTGACAATTTTCATAAATGATTTATCTTGATGTTTAAGGGCAAAAGTTTCTACTTCAGTCAACTTGAGATGTACCACAGCAGTCTAGATAATGTAACGGCAAACAAGGAGTCAAATTACTGTACGTCCTTCCTCCATCTATCTAATGTATGGTGATGGAAATACAATATGGTAACGTGACTTTTGATGGCTATATTGTCCACACAGGAGAAATTATTAGCTACACAACATGTAAGTTATTGCATTTTTATAATCCTGAGATTAATTTGTGGAAAAGGAGATTATTATTTTGATAAATGAATTAACAAAACACATTGAATTTGCAGATAATTAGTTGAGAACAAACGAACATTTAATCATTTAACAACGTTACATAAAAATATAATTGCGTTTTAATTGAGTTATGGATTATGGCAAATTGGGAATCAAATATTTGGATAATGAATTAACATATAAAATACGAATTTGAAGAAGATTTATGGAGTGTGAGTGACTACACTTTTAAGGTTCTCGAAATTAAAAGAAATAAGCCACAGATCATTCATGGTCCGTAAAGCGTGGTCTAATGGAAAAAATCCACTTCATACATTATCGTGTCTTCATACCGATTTCCTTTGAAATAGCCTCGAACGGAACGCAAATGTATGCGAGTTCACCTTGGATATCTATCCTAACCTCTGTTATATTTAGGCAATAGTTCACTATTCTCGCATAGATCATGAATTGTAAAATTTAAATTCCAAAATGTTCTCTACCAGCGTGTTTTTTATCACCCTAAAGTGTGTTTCATGCAAGTACAGTTTACGAGTACAAATAGTTTCTGTTTTGTTTTTCTAATCAATATACAAGATCAACTTCACCGATTTATATTAAAGTATAAGTGGCATTCTTAGAAGCTGTTTCGTTTCAGGAGAGTATAATCGATGGATAGTCCACTTTATTCCAGTGAATGCGACTAAGATTTGACTATCAAATGAACTAGCCATTGAAACTGTCCTCTTCCTAAGTTGAAGCCAAGATCGTTTATTTAAATGCTTAAGGTGTTTTAAAATCCGTGAACGGAAAGCAAATATTTCAGATTCTGAGTGATTCCGGAAAATTTAAGTAAGTAAGTATTCCTACGAAAAATTATCTTTTAAAAAAACCACGTTTCACTTTAATGTGTGAGAATTGTCAAACTGTCTACAAACGTCATATTTAAAATTTCCCACGAGACTTGCCTCGGGCCAGACATTCAGCACTTGGAGAGCAATTGTGTTTTTACTACGACCTTGAGAGCGGAGTTTTCTTCCAAGCAAGTAGCGCGGAAAGTTCATTTAAGAATCCATTTTCGTTTTTTTTCGATTTCCCCTGTGCGAAGAATCACTTTGATGTCTTGTTTTATAGCAGGCAGTGTCAGTGCGCCAATATTAATCACATTAAGAGCCCATTTCCAGCTCCGGAAGTAAAGATTTTAAATCAAAAACAATTTCTCTTATGAATCGTAAATCTGAAACAATTGATCGTCTGTACTATTAGATTATTTTCGATTTAGATAGATCGAGCGATATCTTTAATTGGATGTGTTAAGTTAAATCTTATCAAATACTATTTCTGACGAAAAGATATCAGACAAAGGTAATTTTTCATTCTAAATATAATATGAACATAACAGTGAGTTTATTTGTCGAAGTTGGTCTTGACCTATCAGTTCCCATAATCACTGTGTTCGAACCTATACACCAGAAAACCACTGTGCTACCATGGCCCATGCTATTATCCAGAGAAAGATTCGACCTCGACTAAATTTTACGCCTGTAGGCCATTGAACTATGATGCCTCCAGATGTATAAGCTTCAAAATTCGAACTTCATCCTACAAAACCAATGAGCTGTGATACCCCAGATGTGAGCAGAGTAAAATTCAACACTCGACATTCGTCCCCTTCGCCCAAAACCACATGAGCTATCACGTCCACTAAATGTTATCCAAAGATGCAAGATCAAGATTCAAAACAGGAAACTCTTCCCCGAAACTAGTTACATATACATTGAAGTTTTATTCACTAAAAATAAAAAGGGTTTATATACTTTTTTCCCATTTATTTGAAGAATTATTCCGATACATTACGATAACGCATCCCTTAGTTTTAATGCTAATAAACTTCAACTACTTAATCGCTCTTTGAATGCCGGTTCTCTTTAACCTAATTCCATTTTACACAGAAATCTCTTTATCATTTTGCTAACCACAAATGTCTTTGTATCCTGTTGACTTGAGACGTTTGCTTCACGTGTTAACCGTTGTTAACTGTTGGAAATAAAGTTAATGGCTATTGGCGTTATCGGACCACCTCCCAAGGTGCAAAATCGCATGTGAAGGAGTTATTACAGGAGAACACTGCTGGAGACAGATGTATAGCATGGACTTCTTAGCCAATCACTGCCAGTCTATTTAGATGTCTTCAACAGTTACAGCATTCATCAATCATCTAACAAACGTAAATATTCGCTCAAAGGAGGGCTATTTTTGGAAATGGAACCACAAAGATATATTGATTAGCTTTTCATTTGTGAGTTTTGTATTATGAAACCTTGCTTTATTGCGGTGTGGCATAAAAAGGCAAACAGTATTGGATAAATGAGTGTACTCTTAGATGTTGAAGTAGTCCAGATGCCCACATTGTATGGGTGACCGAGAAGGATACATAAGCGATGTGGCAGGTTCATGCTTCGCGGAAAGGGCGTTATGTAAGAAATAAACCATTAAACTCTTGATGTAAATATGAAAACCGTAAAGATAAAGATTGTCTATAAACAATATTAGTGTTAACTGAAAGGGCGTGATTAAAGTCAGCAACGTATTATTTCCTTCGAGCAGGATGACCAACAGATAAATGTAGGCGTCCTATCCATGAAACTAATTAAAGGTTTCTTTTACATGTAGAATTACAAACATCAAATTTGAGGTTGCTTTGACCTAACTTTCGATTTATGATTGCAAGCGTTGCGCATGCGTACCAAATATGACAATGTTACATTTGTTGACTATCAAACCGACATGTAAATAGAGGATACTAAACGCCCTTCTATTTAATACCATTTTTATTAAACGAGTTAATTATTTTGTATAAAACGAGCGAAAGCGAGTTTGATACCAAATCATTCACGAGTTTAATAAACATGGTATTAAGTAGAAGGAAGTTTAGTATTCTGTTTATTACTCGCCCACCAATAATCCCGCAAAATAGTCGACATGGCTCTGAAACTATTATTCCCGCAAGCCCGATGCCATTGTGACAACGTTACTCCTATTGTAACGTCATAACCGCAAACTATTGTGACGTCATACGTGCGGCGGTATTACACTAGTTTAATATTGCCGTATAAATATTACACTGCAGTATCTTACACGGGCGAGTAATAATCATAAGTTATTACTCGCCCGTGTAAAATACTGCAGTGTAATATTTATACGGCAATATCTAACAAGTGTAATACCGCCGCACGTATGACGTCACAATAGTTTGCGGTTATAACGTCACAATGGTAGTAACGTCGTCACAATAGTATCGGACTTGCAGGAATCATAGTTTCAAAGCCATGTCGGCTATTTTGTTGGATTATAAGTTGGCGAATAATAAACACTAGAATACCAAACTTCCTTTTATTTAATACCATTTTTATTAACTCCAGAATGATTTGGCATCAAATTCGCTTTCGCTCATTTTATACAAGATTTACTTGATAACTCGTTAATAAAAATGTAATTTAAAGGTCGGTTAGTATCCTCTATGTATCACACAAGTTTAATATTGTCGCATTGATATCACACTGCAATATCTTCCGCGGGCGAGGAATAGCGATGTGTAACGTAAATGTTCAAATATGATTCCGACATTGCTGAGACGTGTGTGTTTCCTTTTAAAACAATGATGTATGGGAGTGTAAAACATGATATCTTCTATCAACATTCAAGCAGACTATTTTAAGCCTGTCACACTTTCGTAGCCAGTTATAAGTTGTCAGTTGCTGCTCACGTAAACGTTAATTGGACTGTTCTGTTGAGGGAGCTATCACTGTGGGTAATATATAGGTTCAATCAAGCACCAAAATGCTCAGATCGATAAACATACAATGGACACAGACCTTTATCATTTTGGCGTACTGTAAATTAACCACCTTATTGCTTAAACGTCCTTAACAGATGTGACATATAGAATTCTAATTTTCCAAAAGCAATTTTTCATTTTGTTTAAAGTGTGACATGTGTGGATGACACTAACTAATCACAACCTACAATCATATACTGTTAGCATCGCGTGTTGCGTAGGGGGAAAGGACCCGAATTATGTTTAATATTATGGATTCATTTTGAGGTTTAATGATATGGGGAGGCTGTATACTAAATTTGGTGAAGATTGGTCAAGTAGTTTTAGAGATCTGCTCCGGAAACAAACCCTACCCTTGAAATAAACAAAGTCCAAATTGTTACCATGGAGACAAAAATATGTTTATGAAAAAGCTGAAACCCCCAAAAGGCCAATCTGCATGATATGGGGAGGCTGTATACCACATTTGGTGAATATTGGTTAAGTTGTTTTAGAGGTATGCTTCGGAAACATTTGGAACGCGGACGTGAAGATCCACGTCAACACCAGACATTGTGAGATCTGGGCTTAGCCTTGTAGAAGATATACCAAATTACAGACAACTATCTGACGTTTCAAACGGTACATGCAATATATATTTGTGCACTGTTGGTAGCCAGACAGACAGACAGACAGACAGATATTTTATTTAAGTCTCACCACATATACACAGTAAAATTACATAGAAATGTTGTGTTTATAAAATATATATATGTGCCACTCTATAAGAGTTACGAGAGACGTGTATATACATATAAAAGTATAAAAGCATATGTATATACCGTAGTTATGCATAAAAAGTACATTAAAAATTAAAATGATATAGTAGGTATACATAAAAAGTACAATAAAGTAAAAGTGTAGTACTAAGATTAAACAAAGGAGCATAAAAGGTAGATAAAAGCTGATTAAGTGTACATAAGATGACGACGTCGCTTGAGTATATTAAAAGAGGTCTTGGCAGTTATAAACATTAAGTGGCTATGGCTAAATATCCCTGAGAACTTGTCACTCTCTGGTCGCGAGTGGAAATCTTCAAAGAGATAGCTGGCTTCCTGCAACATGTCATATCTCAGATCCTCATATACAGGGCACTGTAGCAGGACATGCAGTTCGTCTTCTATGCTGGGGTTACAACACATAGGGCATAAGCGTTCGTTAATAGGAAGTTGTTCGTATCTGCCTGTTTCGATTCTGATTGGAGCAATTCCACAGCGAAATTTTGCAAAAGCAGAGCGGTAGTGGCCAGGTAGTGCAGCAGCTACGTAGGGTTCCGTTCTGTGAACAGCCTTAAAGGTGCGGTACGTTCGTAGTTTCCCAGTGTTTTGTTCAATCCGTCGGCACCAGTCATTACTGTATTTCTGTTGGAGACTGTCCGTTATCGCTGCTATAGACGACACTTGCACAAAGTCTGAGGTTATAAGATGTTCACAGTTATTCTCACTGAGAAGTTTGTGTACTCGAAAATTCCAGTTCTTGAATCGGACTGATGCCATCTTCTTATCTCATAGAAAAATACGTTTTGTTAGCCTCTCTTGATCCATATTTGTGAGTCTGCGCCACTGTCTAAGCACCGCTTGGTTTTGGTTTATGCGAACGGGAATCCACCCTAGGTCTCCAAGTATCGCGTCGGTTGGAGCATAACGTCCGAAACCCATGTAAAATCGTCCTGCTCTGTTCTGGATAGCGTTTATGTATGAGTATTCCTTTTGCCCCCATACGGCAGCTCCATACGTAATGATTGGCAAGACAAGGTTATCGTACAACTTGGTAAACACGTGAAAATTTACACCTCCAATTCCTTTACATTTTGCCATTACCAATCCCAAAGCTCTGCTTGCTGCCTGAGAGACTGCTTTTGCTGTAATTCTGAAGTCAAGGTGCTCGTCCAGAAGCATCCCTAGATAGGTATATCTCTCTGTTACCTCTAGTTCAATATTTCCAACAGTGAAACATTCTGCAGATCTCTGTACTGAGGGGTTCCGGAAATGCATGACTTTAGATTTGTCCCCATTGATATGCATATTGTTGCTGTCACACCAGTTGTGGAGATTGCTGAGAAGAACCTGTAGATCAGACTCTGATGGTGCCACTAGTACAATGTCGTCTGCATACAGTAACATACACACTAGTTCATCATTAATCTCAATGCCGATGTTCAGACTCTTCAAAAGAACCGCAAGATCGTTTATAAAGAGATTAAATAAGAGAGGTGAGAGAAGACATCCCTGTTTTACGCCACTGTTGACTTGGAACCAATCAGTCTTAAAACCATTGACTCTTACACAGCTGTAAACGTTGTTGTATATCACCCTTAAGGATTTCATCATTTTACCATTGACTCCAACATCGTTCAATTTGTCCCACAAGATACGTCTATCGATAGAGTCATAGGCCTTCTTGAAGTCTATAAAAGCTGTAAAAGTACTCATCTTCATCTTTTTCCTGTTTTCAACTATGCTTGTCAGGCTTGTGATATGATCTATGGTACTTCTTCCCTTCCTAAAACCATTCTGTTCCTCAACCAGGAGCTTGTTATCCTCTACCCACTTTGTTAGTCTGCAGTTAAGGATATGGCAGTATATTTTATATATACAGGAAGTCAGTGAGATGCCTCTGTAAGACATTGGATCTCTCATGTCCTTTGTGCTGGACTTGAGTACAGGTTGTATTATCCCACGACTCCAGATTGCAGGCATCCGTCCACAACTGGTACTAAGGCTGTGCAATATTATTGCAATAAAGAGTTGTGCAATACACGTACTGCAATACGATTTTCATATCGCAATATATTGCACCAGCAAATATTAAGTCCAATTTATTCATTTATTTTCTAAAAGGCACATTAACTTGCCTAACTTGTATTAAGAAAATGATTTTGAAGTGCTAGAATTGGGGTTTGACTGTATTACAAAAAGACATTTTATCAAATGTGTCATGATTAAACTACAAAGAGAAGTATAAAAGTTGAATGTAGAGTTAATTTAGCATGTTGCAATATCACTGACACTAGAACATTATCTCAATGTCGGATGATCTTGCAATATAGTGTGGTACAAATTACAATACATTACAGTTCAGCAATACGTATCGCAATATATAAAAAATAGAGCTTGAATGATTTAATATCTAAGATTGAAGATCTAAAAAATAGCCATGGCTCTGTTAGCCTTTTGCATGCTTCATAGTTTTAAGTAATTTATCATACAAACCAAGGGTCACAAAAATTGATGACTATTAGTACGACAAACACACCTTACCAGGTACTATTCGCGATGAACAAACTCCCCCCCCCCCCCCCCCCCCCCCCCCCCCCCCCTCCTAGATTATGGGTACCCACATTAAACTGGATATTTCCATTTTGTACTCAAACTTATTTTTGGAATATGATGTTAATGACAAATCAGTCCTCAGTGAATATAGTATAAATTTAAAAAATTAAAATCCTTAATTGTTTAATATATTCGACATAGGTTCGATTCATAACAACTGTGAAGCGACATTTAACTGTATGAATGACCTCGAATATACATGTATACTCACGTGCAATAGAAACGTCCCCACATTTTCAAACGAGTTTAACATGAAAAATAGCTGCCGTAGAAAGTAAAGTATGTATTTTATAGACACATGTTTTGTAGAAAACTCCTCACAAATACATACATCAGAGTATGATACCTGTGTTGGTATGCCTGAGTGTTCAAATACAATTTGGGTGCTATAATCGCTTTTCAAGATGATGTTTGGCCACAATGTTTGGTATTTAAGTTTTAAAAGTTTAAAAAGTAGAAATGTAATTGATATAAGATGATGTCGACCTTAATAACCTACATGGGTTTAAATGTGTTAACACATCATTTTTATAATATAATAACACTTTATTGTCTTCAATACATTGTAAATGGGAAATTCGTTTTGTGCATTTCGCACCCGACAGCCACAGTGCAGCGCCAGTTCAAGCGTTGTTCTGTCCTTATATATAATGCTGAGTCTTAAGCAAGGAATCAACAACTCCCATCTTTTATCGTTTTTGGTATGACGCGACCGGGAATCGAACCCCGGTCTTCCGGGTGAAGAGAGGACACTCTACCAACAGAGCTACATTACTGCAGGACGTCACAAAACAAGCCAAAAACCACCTGTTAATGCTAATCTCGTCTAGCTAAGGGCATTCCAAAACGACCATTTCTTAAAAAGGGTGTTTCTCAGAAATGTAAACAGATAATGTTTTGAAAATTCATATTTAGTATAGTTGGGTTCCGAAAACATGATGTAATGCTCTTTCAGTCTTTCTTTGTCGCCCGTGGATTGAAATATTTCGTATGGGGACGTTTCTTTTGCACGGGAGTTTACATCATGGCTACATGTGCACGTACCATCATTGGTAGAGGAAAATGTAGTCTATGAAATTTAATAACTACTCTATCTTCATCCATCCTTCCATTTCCATGTAATTTCAGTTTGTCTAGACGTGCTGAATATGAAACTAGGCTATATTAAAGGGGCAGTAGCACGTTTTTTGCAAATTTTATTTTTGCAAATTTCCGATTTATGATGATAGTTTATGTCATGTATATTTACTTTAGAGGGTGAAACATCTTATTACACAAACCAATGTTCCGTAGTGGTAAAAAAGTTGTTGCGTATAAAGCAAAAATTGCATGGCGGCCATTTTATTGTGAGCACATTTTATTATTTGAATGACAAAAACGATTCCCATGGCTTTACGGAAGTATGCACACTAATTTTTTTTAACTTGATTTTCCGAAGAGGGAAGGGTGTTTTACTGTTGGTGACATTATTTTCAAAATACATTTCATCGACTTATTTCACCGAAAAAACGTGCTCCCTTTAAAGGCTTTAGTTTGTATACATGTATGGTCGACAACCCCTTAAACTATAAAAAAAAAAACTGTCGTTGTGGAATTAATAAAACCAAGGTACGTCAATTACAGTGTCCCCCGTGTCATAATTCTTGCGCGATCTGATGGTTCACATGAGCAATGTGCTAATATTTAAGGCTTTGAAAATTCATACCTGTTTTATTACCCGATCGATGTTTATGTTTGATAGCTTATTGTTTTGGCTTTGACGTGGTATATAATATTGAATGCTTACATTCTGAAATATAATTTCAAACGGACATTGGGTGTTGACCTCTTTACATCCCTTTTCTTTTTTTATAGTATAAGGGGCTGGATCGTCGACTTCATATGCTTTATAATCGCTAGTTTTTCAACGATATAAGCCCCTGTGATATGATCATGGGACACGGGCTTTAACGGTATAACGCTCTGTTAACACGTGGCTTATTTACAAAATATAGCATTTGGTGATCCAAACAGAATAGTCATCAGAAAATTAATCAGTTTCTATCTGAATGTTACAGTTGTAAATACCCAAATAATTATAAATTGCTGTCACGGCATGGCTATGTTAAATTGACAAAATTCATCAATATTTATTTTCAATAGTTGCATTATTAATATAATCAAAAGAATTTTATAATGAAAACATAGCATATTCAATGTGTGCACATCTGTCATATATTTTCAAAACGGTCTATTATCAAACGCAAAAGCGAAACTACAGTGTATCATTTTGATATGACAAAATCTGTGTATTGTGTGATATACGAGTGTTTCTTACTATTGAATAAATAGAGGATATTTAATAATTTGGTTTATTTCATTGCGTGTCATGGGCAAAGTTGCAAGTGACAATGGGTAAATCTTCTTAAAACTATAGTTTTTATTTCGTTTTGTATCATAACCAGTAAGTGATCAATATACACCATTGACCTCATCTTATACTCAGTCAATATATTTGTGATGCATTTGTTTTAATTAAGTCAGTATGAACATTTATTTTTTTATATTTAATGAAAAGATTTCACCGGGATGAGTTGGAGAATGATTGTTTCACACATTGATATTTTGTTTTACGTAATTATATTGACGTTATAATGAAGGTATATTTACATGACATTTGCACTGAGCTACAGAGGCGAACAGACTTTCGGGACGCAGTTGTATTATATTGATATTGAATATCGGATATTGTAACTTTGTCATGTGAGATGTTTTATTTTAGTAATACTAATAAATCAAATCCATTCATACTCTAAAAGAAATACCAATTTAATATTAAAACTTATATCAATTTAACATATGTTCATGAATTCGATAATATTGTTATCATTTGTGGTTTTCAAAGTCATTTTGCAATTGACAATAAAGTTACATAACTGTATCTTTCATACTCGTAAGTTTGGTCTTTCTCGTTGGAAGGAAACACATAAAGTCATTGATGCACTCGTAAAAGTTTTCCGTAAGGATTCCTCGGGAGTCTTGTGGAAATAACTATAGTTTTGTGGAAAAGCTGATTCAATGTGATCAACGTTCGTCCAAAATTTAATTACAGCGTTTACTATTCAAGGTTATGAAATTTAATGAAGTAATTTTTTCTTAGATTTTTTTGCCACCGTGAATGTGTTTTTACAGAAAAATCCCGTTCAGTCATTTGCTGACAAATGCAACATTCAACAGCGTTGAGTAAGACCAAATCATTTCAAATATCTTAAAGGTACATCCATTGTATTTCATAAAATTTTATTTGGCTTTTATACGTTCCAACTCACGACATATGTCCAATCCCCAATCGCCAAATATATCATAATAACTAGTTTCCAATTAAAATTGAGTTACATAATTATGCATGTGCAGAAACTGAAACTGCACGTTCCATTTACATGCACAGTAGTTATGGGACCTGTTAAACATTATCAACTCAAATTTGTCTTTTTATCTGTTATAAATAAGATTCCAAAATTACGTTTGACTCATTGACGCGCGCCACATGCTATGCATTGTCCGGTTTTCGATCAGAAATCACTACTTTAACCTTCAGATCATCAAAATGCTACGTCTACTATCATCAAAATGGTAGTTTTCGGAAACAGTCTGTACTTCTCGATAAAATAACACCATTTATAACGTTTGGAATATTTGACCCCCAACAACACAATGGATGTACCTTTAACAAGTGTCTGCTGAAGTAAATCTATTTAACTACAGATGATGGTGTTTTATCCCGAAAATGGAATGTCAGGATCCCCACCGTTGATATAACACTATCTGGAGTCGGGGTCTCTCCACATAACGTGGGTGGGAGGGTTCCTTTTTGACGAGTAATATTTGCTCTTGAGTAGTATTGGCTCTTGATTTTGGACGCAAACTTGACCAAAATCGTTACTTTGAAAACTAATTACTTTGGGAATTTTACCATGCAGATTGTTCTAAAATATGTTACATCATGAAGATTTTCAATTGTCATAGAGAAAATGAAATTGGTTTTATGAGTCGTTGAGTTCTACTAACCAAAATCAAATATTCGATATTTTAATTCCTTTATTTACTGATCATATTTCGATCCAAAGAAAGTGAATATTCGCCCAGGGTAGTTGACACTGACTTGGATTGGCTATTTTGAAATAAAAGAGATTATGAAATGGCCAAAAATATATATTAAGGATACTACATATAACAATTGTGATGACAGAGATGATATCAACGGTTCTATCTCAAGATGTGGTATAAAAAGGCATTTATTACAAGCATACACCTCAGATACAGCTGCATCCCGAAAATCGGTTCACCTTACTGTGTATCTTAGTGCAAATATCGTTTAATTGGCTTTCTTTGTAACGTCAATATGATTACATCACATACAATGAAAATGAATAATCCAATATGCATGTCTAAAATAATGATTCTCAAACGCAGCCTGTGATCGTCACGGCAGTGGTACATGTTTTCGAACTTTGGCAAAATGAAATAGAAGGAGGGATAACATTTTGAAAATTCAAATTTCATTTATTTTCGAATTAAAGGTCTCATATTCATTAAATGGACCAAATTCATCAAAAATACATTGGATGAGTATATGAGGAATTACATGATGCATGCTTGGCCCAGTTCATCACTTTCTGGATATATCACAGAAAATATATAACTGAGGTTTATAAAAGATATGCCCCTATTCACTTCATAGAGCTACACAATCTGAAAATGTTTATTTCGAGGTATAACATTAAATTATGTTATGAAAGGTTCAACTGTCTTTTTTTTTTTTGGCGTACAATGACGCACATTGATCGTCTAGTTACACATTTACATTTACATTGAACCGATATATTTACATTGAAGCCACACATTTACGTTGAAGCGTCACATTTACATTCAAACGTCACATTCACAGAGATGCATCTCTCCTTTATGAGTGTCACATTTACATTCAAACGTCACATTCACAGAGATGCATCTCTCCTTTATGAGTGTCACATTTACATTGAAGCCTCACATTTACATTGAAGCCACACATTTACATTGAACTATCACATTTACATTGAAGCATCGCATTTACATTGAAGCATCACATTTACATTGAAGCCTGAGATTGAAGCATTACATTTACATTGAAGCATCACATTTAAATTGAAACGTCCCATTTAAATTTAAACGTCCCATTTACATTTGACCATCACATTTACATTTAAGCCTTAAATTTACATTGAAGCATCACATTTACATTGAAGCATAACATTTAAATTGAAGCATCACATTTACATTTAAGCGTCACATTTAAATTGAAGCATCACATTTAAATTGAAACGTCCCATTTACATTGAAGCGTCACATTTACATTGAAGCATCACATTTACATTGAAGCATCACATTTACATTGAAGCACCACATTTACATTGAAGCATCATATTTACATTGAAGCTCCGCATTTACATTGAAGCATCACATTTACATTGAAGTATCAGATTGAAGCATCACATTTACATTGAAGCATCATATTTAAATTGGATCGTCCCATTTACATTTAAGCGTCACATTTACATTGAAGCATCACATTTAAATTGAAGCATCACA
Source organism: Gibbula magus (assembly GCA_936450465.1). Classification (NCBI taxonomy): domain Eukaryota; kingdom Metazoa; phylum Mollusca; class Gastropoda; order Trochida; family Trochidae; genus Gibbula; species Gibbula magus. The sequence goes on from OW388306.1 coordinate 7,226,780, forward strand.
TTTACATTGAAGCATCATATTTACATTGAAGCACCACATTTACATTGAAGCATCACATTTACATTGAAGTATCAGATTGAAGCATCACATTTACATTGAAGCATCACATTTAAATTGGATCGTCCCATTTACATTTAAGCGTCACATTTACATTGAAGCATCACATTTAAATTGAAGCATCACATTTACACTGAAGCATCACATTTACATTGAAGCACCACATTTACATTGAAACATCACATTTACATTGAAACATCACATTTACATTGAAACGTCCCATTTACATTTAAGCATCACATTTAAATTGAAGCCTCACATTTACATTAAAGCCTCACATTTAAATTGAAGCATCACATATACATTGAAGCATTACATTTAAATTGAAGCATCATTATTTTTACTTTTCTATCGCCACTACACTGAACCGATAAATTAAAGTATTAAATTGGTAATTTCCGGCAACAGTCAGTATTTCTCGATAAAACAACACCGTTTATAACGGGTTTTTGTTTTATTGTGACCCCACAGAACACAATGGATGTACGTTTAACGATGATCTTAGATATTGATTGGACTTGCATGGCCAGTGCAAATTGTTTCCTCATTTTAATTAAAACAAGCGAAAGTTTTGTTACAATAATTGTGAATATTAAACGTTGCAATATTATCAACTCAGAGGCTGTGACAGTAATACTTGTTTCAAAAACAATACATCGTATTGAATACAAGTTGGTATTAACAGGATCATGCATAATTCGTTCAGATCAAGTTTATGTCCCGCGTGAAATATTTTTCCCGGGACATGAACTTGATATGAAAGGTGAAACACGTTAAATAATATCCTATAATTCAACACTGTATGGGTACTGTTGTTATCAGTCATTAGGGACTTATTTTTTTACTTTCGGTTATTATTTTCCATAATTCATGATCAAACGGTTTAGTTTCATTAATAAATCCCGATATTTCATCGGCAATCACTAGACAATGTAGTGTAATAATGTTTACGGCAATACCACACTAAAGTAAAACTGCTAGACATATAACGCCATCATGATTCAAGTGTAACTGAACAAACAATACAACCACGAATGTCACAGGGTTAGGCATAACTAGACACGCAGAAGTTCGTTGTCAAAGTAAAAAAAATTTAAAAACTCATTCAAATCAAATCTTTTAAATTGAATAGCAAAGAATGTAAAAATTGCATTAATATTTGCATGAACCATTTTCTACCCTGGTATAAAAAGTACATTAAAGGAATCGGACTAATAGTGCGTTGAGTTCATACATGATACGATCTCCATTTACTAAGCAGACAAAAACTAATTTGATAAGAAGAAGGTTTATAAGCCTGCTATTGTGACATTAAGTTCATTGCCTCACCATTTCACACGGTTATTTGTCTCAGCAAATAAAAATCACTCTTTGATGAGGAAGCATGCAATAAGACCCCCTGTGAAGCCAGCACTATCAAAGTAGGATGTGTCGAGATCAAAGTGATATCTGACAATGATTTACAATAAGATTGTTATATCATTGACATGCCTGTCAAGCTGGATAACGTTGGTTGTTGCTTGTTACAGATGCAACCAGAAAGGAAGTAGATGCTCTAGTTGCAAAGCAAGGAAAAAATGTCTTCTCATCACAGGATTAAGTTTTGGTGGTATTAATAAATGATGAAACATTGGGATTTTTTGTAATATCATTATACAAAATCAGCGTCATAAAAGACTTTTTTTTTACACAAGATCACATCTTATATAAAGATCATTTGTGAGTTAAATCACAAAGAAAATAATATCTTGTTAAAAAGGTCTCATTTCATGAGAGAAGAATTTTAGTATCATTGCTTCATAATGATGCCACATTTCGTAATCATTCACTTTGAACTAAAGTAAAAACTAGCTGCTGACAACATAACGTTATTGTGAAACGTTATTTCTTTTCTTATTTGCTGTCTCAAAGATCAAAAGAGAGAGCACTTTTACAGACATATCAGTATTAGAAATCAAGATTTTCAGCTCAGATTTTCAATACAAATATTTCAATTTATCATTACAGTATTTCTACAATTTTGCAGTCCTTGCGAACATTTGTACAGCTGCCCACAAACCATCCTCGATAATCCAGCGCTATTGTTCCGATAAATCTACACAGATTTATCGGAACAATAGTGCTGGATTATCGAGGATGCCCACAAACATGTATACATACAATAGTTTATTAAAGGGACAGGAACACGTCATCTCTCAAATAAGTTAATAAAATGTATTTGAAAAATAATGTCACCAATAGTAAAACACCTTTCTCTCTTTGGAAAAACAAGTTTAAAAATTGAGTGTATATGGTTCGGGGATCGTTTTTGTAAGTCGCAATAATAAACCGTGTCACATTATAATGGCCGCCATGCAGTTTTTGCCTTATACGCAACACCGTTATTACCACTACGGATAATAGGTTTGCGTAATAAGATGTTTTACCCTCGTAAATATAAATGACATAAACTATCATTATAAATGGGAAATTTGAAATTTGAAAAAAATAAATTTGAAAAAATCGGGCTACAGCCCCTTTAACGTCTCATTTCTGTACATACAAGTAGCTGAAATACATTTACATTTGTCCATATGTTACGTTCTGAAACATGTACATAACCGTTCAAAACAAAACTATTAATGACAAACATTCAAAAACAAGTCAGACTGTCTTAAGCTTAAAACAAATCGTTGTCTATGTTGTAAAATCTAAAGGCAGATGTTGTCTGAATCAAATTATATCAGAATGGTAAACATAAAATACATGTTACGTGTCATGCCAGACTCACTTGTACAAAGTATGATCTTTAGTCCGTCGTGAGCGATCTCTAATTTTGCTATGTATCCCTCTGAAGATGGATATATTTTATTATTTTCTCAAGGTACTGCTCAACAAAGGAGTACTAATTCTCTAAAGTGAAGGACTCGTTGACTAGTACAGTCATCAGTACATCAGACAAAGATTCAAGTGAACATGTTCTGGACTTTTCCTCAACTGATGTCTAAAAGGGAAACGGATCAAAAAGCTCCAAAACCAAAACGCCTCATACCAAAATGTGTGGAAAGGTATACCAGAACACCCCAGTAATAAGAAGTGATAAATTACCAAGACTGTCGTGGTTATTAGCTGTTTTTATGTTAATAATTTAATGCTTCCAGGTCAAAACGCGCCAAAACCGAAACGCCCCGTACCAAAACGCCCGGGTCAAAACGCACCAGTTACATAAAATGTACATTATTTTTTTAGTGTAGCATAAACAATTTTCATGATCGTGACAGTGAACGAAAACATTTAAAATTTAACATGATTGTAATCTAACATCTTGAGATTATGTTTATTATTTTCAAATGCATTAGTTTTGAGCATGGTTTGGGAAAACGGCAAAATAATAACAGCGTATTTTGACAGTAACATCATTTCCCCATTGCCACCATTATGTAAGCAGGCCTAAAGGGCTGAATAAATGGACATATACCTCAGTAATCTGTTAACTGTTTTGTTAAATAAAGTTGTATCCAAAACCAGAAATTTGGTACGTGTTACAGAGTAGATTTCCTCTTTCCATAGAAATTTTCAGTAAATTATTTAGAAAATTGAGATAATTAAAATGATCTATCTACACTGAAATGGCATGGGGCCTTATGGGAAAATGGCGATTCCTGCAACACTTTGGCACAGTGCTGTAATGTATAAGAATTATCAATATGATACAATATTATAATAGCTACTTTACACATGTACACATAAAACATTAAAAGTCACGGTGTCACGAGCAATTATAAAGATAAAACCTCACGATATCTTCATAAGAACTGTCCCCATATTAATACCATACTGAGATCTTGGACTCATGTAAATAGTAAGAATTTATGTTAACTTGTTGTCACTTACTCAAATGGTGTATAGAGAGAGATGCACAGTCAAGAGTATCAGACCAAGTCAAAGTGGTTAGTTTTATACAGGCGTTTTGTCTGAATACTTATGTTAGACCACGGCGAAAAGGCCTGCAATGCGAAAATTGTCATAGATGACTGCAACGTGTCATTTTTTAAACTTTCGTTCATCAGCCAACTGGCCATGAACTTCACGTCATGGGGGCATAGCCTAATATGATGTGAAGTCACGAAATTAAGTCTTTGAACTGAATTTCAGCGAATCAGGTCCATAGCAATTGCTATATATATATATATATATTCCTAACCATTTTTGTCGAGTATATGCATTGTGTACGTATGAATATATTATTCTCTGCATGTAACGACGTCTTCTTAACTATTCACACAATAGATCCATATGCATGTGATTGAATGAAGTTTTGTTTCTCTCATATAAAATTATGTATATAATGCCATGCGTCATATTTCACCAAATCATGATGTTTGCTTGCAGTTTAAACAAGAATTGAAAACATCATTTCATGATTCCATTAAAATTAAGCGTTTGTTCTGAATCAATTTAGTGTTTGGCCGCAAACCAGTAATTCATACTTAATAATTCACTGAAATGTACATGTATGTTTCTTTGGAAATGGTATTTAGATCTTAAAACTTATTGTTATTTTCGAGCTTTTTTATTCATTATTTGACTTTTTTGTCCGGAGGATTCTCGCTTAACGCTTGTACCGATTTGCAATAATTGACAGGGATGTTTGCCTTTGACCAAACTTAAATTTTGGGATTTGGGATTTTCACTTTTTTCGTGGGTTATTTCCCCTTTAAGGAATACTTTAAATCTCAATATCTCAAGAACTGATAAAAATGTTCAACAACGTGTGCCCGACAACATTCCTTATTGATGAGGACTAATCGTGGTTTTGTGCGCAAAATAAGTTTTGCTATTTCGAAAAAACTGAAAATTTGGTGAACCATCGCGGTTTCGAGGGATGCGTCTTTGAACATGTTCTTCTCATGAACGGCAGTATTTGCAGCTATGTTTAATAGGTAAATACATTGCCAAGAGAAGTTGGAATTATGAGTAATCTGCCCTTTAATACGGTAATACGTAATGGAGAATGCATGAGGAGCCGTGGATTCGTTAAAATAATCAACGAGCCCCGAAGGGGCGAGTTGATTATTTTTAACGAATCCACGGCTCCGAATGCATTCTCCATCTTAATCCATGTATGACGTCACGAAACATACATATGTGATTATCTAGCATTATAGACAATTCATTTCAATTATGGAACCTTAAAAAAATATTATTTACAAATTTCGGTGGCCATTCATCGGATATGGTACACGTAGCTTCGGCCCTTATGAAATGGATTCTTCCACGCACGTTCATGGCGGAAATCTTCCACGCAAAGCGATTTGACTGACAGCCAAACTCTTTCATTTCATGTGTTTCAGCACGATCCCCACGCGTTTCACACTTTACCAGTCTTGTTTAGAATACAGGGATCTTACTGACAAACAATCAAATGATTACCAGCAGGCCTGGTAGCCGAATAGGTTAAGGCTCTGCGTAACAGTCGAAGGGTTACATGTTCGATTCCCGGTCAGACATGACAAAAATAATCAGATATTTTAAGATTCTAATCAGATATACTAAGACAAAATACATCAATCTTGATCAAATTACATTGTGAGCCATTACGAAAATGTCAAAACCTGACACCCCTCCTGACTGGATTAGTCAATGACCAGTAGATTCTTAAAAATAATCCACTGTAAACACAATAGAGTGACGTCATCACCATGGATTAAATACAAAGTTCGGCTTCATTTTCCAAAGGAAATTACTCTGTCTTAAATCAACTTTTTCTGTAAATTAATTATTTCAATCATTTCTACGTTTGTGGAGGAACAATTCCATTTCAGAATATTATCAAACAAATATTTGACATATAGGGCACAATTTGCACATTAACAAAATATTTAAATTTGTTATTTTGTGTCTGTTCCAGGGGTATTGTCTTTGGAGATTTTTCTGATGAGTGATGACTCACTTTAATCACTTATATCAATTTAATAAGTGTATTACCTTCCTAATATACATATGTCATACTTTACACTTGACAAGAAATTGCCGTTTTTTCACACACAAAAAATTGTTTATGATAACTGCTAAAGTATTTATGCAATTGAAACTTGGTTTAGGTATGCTCAAGAGCAGAACTTTCTTTTAAACCTGTTCATCAGAACGTTGAAAGTAAATAAAATCAGAAGGTATTATACTTAGATCAGAAGCTACAAGCATTGAACAAAAATGAAAAACCAAGAAAATACTTTCTTTCTTTAGAAAAACAAAAGTTCTTGAATAAAGCAATTACAAAATTAGAAAAAGAAGGTTCTATTATTACTGATACCACCGAAATTACTGAACATGTCAAATCCTACTATAATACTCTTTACTCTAGTAAACCAGTTGAAGATATAGATCTTGAGCAACTATTGCCAAATGCTAATATTCCTAAATTAACCAATGAGAGTTCACTGAGTCTCGAAGGGGCGCTCCAATACCACGAGGTTATTAACGCATTAAAGAACATGAAGAATGAAAAGAGTCCAGGTCCATCTGGTTTTACAACTGAATTTTATATTTTTTTCTGGCGAGATATACATTCATTCCTGATAAATTCTCTAAACTCTGCTTTCCAGTAAGTCAGAAACAAGGGCTAATAACATGTATACCTAAAATGGGCAAGTCTAAGGAACATATTAAAAACTATAGACCAATATCACTATTAAATACATCATATAAAATTGCATCTGCTTCAATAGCTGCTCGTATAAAAAATATATTACCTGACATTATTAGTCAAGATCAAAAAGGCTTCATGAAAGGCAGATACATAGGAGAATGTACAAGATTAGTACACGATTTAATGGAATATACCGATGTCATGAACATGCCAGGTATCCTTATACTAATAGATTTTGAGAAAGCATTTGACTCAGTAGAATGGAAATTCATTGATAACTGTTTGAATTTTTTTAACTTTGGACCTTCGCTTAAAAGATGGATACAAACTTTTTACAAAGATATAATCTCAAGCGTTTTAGTTAATGGATTCGCATCTGACTTTTTTAAAATAACAAGAGGGTGTAGACAGGGTGATCCTCTGTCACCTTATATCTTTCTTATATGTGCGGAAATACTTGCCCATATGTTCGGAACAAATTCAAATATAAGTGGTATAAAAATGCTAAATCTTGAATACCTTCTCACCCAATTTGTTGATGATACAACTATCCTAGATGGCACAGAAAAATCTTTCAAAGCAGCCATTGCTACTAAACAGATACGCATCCTTCTCTGGTCTCAAGATGAATATTGAAAAAACTAAAATCATATGGATTGGATCAAAGCAATTTTCGTCTGCAAAATATTATGACTCTCTAGACATGGATTGGACACAGCGTCCATTCACACTCCTTGGTATACAATACCAACATAATGTGGCAGAAATGGTTGAACGAAATTACAAAGATAAGCTTAAGAAAATCGATAATCTTATGACATTGTGGTCTCGTAGAGACCTCACACCTTTCGGTAGAATAACCGTGTTGAAAAGCCTTATTTTGCCAAAAATAAATCACCTCTTCACATCGATCCCAAACCCAAGGGTAGATACCATTAATAAACTGCAACAAAAGTGCTTTATATTTGTATGGCGAGGTAAACCAGATAAAGTAAAACGAAATTTGATTGTTCAAGACTATAAACACGGTGGTCTAAAGGTACCCCTAATCTTAGAAACAATACTATCTCAGAAAATATCATGGATACGAAGACTGTATACAAAAAACAGTAAGCTGAAAAACCCTACTGATGCCTTTTTACCAAATAGCGTTTTAGACCCTATAGAAATGGGATCAACCTATCTTAGGAAATGTATTATACCACATATTAAAAATGCATTCTGGAAAGATGTTTTCAACGCATGGGCCACCTTACAAAGCAACAGAACTGTCAATGATGTTAAAACCGAGTACATTTTGACAAATGACAACATAATGATTGATAAGAAGCCTGTGATGATCAGACATTATGTAACATCAAAGGTAAAATACATCAATGATCTTCTCAAAGAAGATGGTTCATTTTTCAATTTCTCAGAATTTGGTGAAATATACTCGGTTAAAACAAATTTTCTGGAATGTATGGGCTTGGTGCACTGCATAAAAGAATACACTATCAAACACTCATTATCATTTGACAAACAGCTAAATATGCCTTTTATTCCAGGTAATTTGAAAATATTATTCAAGGCACCAAAAGGATGTAAAGAATTCTACACAGAACTAATGAAAAAAGATGTTTTAGCAAACCAAGTCAAAAGTGAACGAAAGTGGGAAACTGACATTGGGTCAAGAAATACGTAAAGAATTATGGACAATCTATAATTCTATCCCATTTCGAAGCACGACTAGTAGCAAACTTCGATGGTTTCAATATCGCATAATTCACCGAATACTGACAACAAACAAAAGTGCCTTTATCTATAAATTAGAAACTTCTCCTTTATGTACATTTTGCAACAATACAAATGAAACCATAAAACATATCTTATTTGATTGTGTACATGTAAAAAGCTTGTGGCGTCATCTCTTTAGATGGATTGAATTGACTTCTGGAATCAATTTAGAACCAAATATAACGCACATTATATTTGGTTATGAGGAAAAGAGAAACGATGTTCTATATTTGATTTTTATCGTCACTAAACATTATATATATACATGTAAATGCCAGAACAAAAGGCCGCACATCAATGGTCTTAAGTCAATTTTACACGAGACTTATAACGTCAGTAAACAGCGTCTCTACACTGATTGCAGATATGACAAATTCGTTTCATTCTGGTCTTCATCCCACAGCCTTTTCACATAATATTTTTCCATGCCACTGTCATATATTACCATGAAATTGTATACCAATTAACTAATGAAAACGCCTGGTCGATTTTTCGACGTCTATATCAAATATTATATTGAAAATGCCTGTTGTGTATGAATGTGATGCCTACAAAAAAGAAATAAAGTGATAAAAAAAAAAGAACGTTGAAAGTTAAGTTTCAAACATTGACAACATCCTCTAGGGATCCAAATATGTGCATGTTTTAGTATTTTTTCAATGGTCCAATATTATGTGATTGTTCGATTTTCAGAGAGGTATTTTTCTTTGGAGAATTTTCATTCCAAAATACTGAAGATAAATTTATTGTTGATAGCTCATTTTGAGGCAAATAAACTAATTAATTAAGAGAAAGTATTTTTCTTTGGAGAATTTTTATTCCAAACTACTGAAGATAAATTTATGGTTGATAGCTCATTTTGAGGCAAAGAAACTAATTAATTAAGAGAAAGTAAACATTAAACAATCAAACATGTGGTTCAAGGTTAAGCAGAAGTCCTAAGTTTTGGCGTGTCAATCCTAGTTTTCTTTTCTTATTCATTTGAGGTTGTAAAGGGATAAATAATGAATAATTATGTGTTGTTCATTGTATCTATAAATTAATAGAACTATATAACTGGGCCACTGATGTATCAAACAAGCATTAACAACTAAAACAGTTGACAAGTTTTTAAAGTACTCGGCACTAGAATCTGTGTTGATCAATCATCTGACGAACAGGAGTAATTACCTTGAGAAAAATCAATATATCTACCAAGACTGAGATGAAACTTACTAGAAATGAAGGATAATTGTGGAGATTATGGATACTTCTAATTGGAATATCTGTTTAAAAATCTAAGGTTCAGTATTCCCAGACTGTCTTGCCTTACCACATTGTCTGATAACCTCTGGGTAAGTCTTTCTTGTCCAGATTATAACACTGATCAATCATATGTATTAGAAAGAAGTCTCCAATTCCATTGGCTATACATAATATTGTCCCTTCGCAGTCCCTGGACTATATTGGTTCCTTTGAGAGAAGGTGTAATTATTGCATCGACTCATTCATTTGATTCATCTTCTGTAAATAAACTTTTTCTGCTAATATGACCAAGCCTGTAATTAATTTCATACATATCACATTGGTTTATGACGACCGTACCTTTCAACGCATTTCCCAGGAAGTTTATTGTACATGTCAAGTGGCGGGTTTGTTGGTGTTCACAAAATTATATAGCAATGATGTGGTAGAACTATATTTCTTACTGTTTTTCGGATGAGTTAAATGAAACTGAAATGAAATAGTGCAGCGACACTTCCGTTGACGCTAGAAAGTAACCTTTAAAATGGAATTTTAGTTGTTTTTGTTTTTTTATTAGTAGTAGTAGCCATGAGTCTCTCTCAATTAATCACTCGACCAAATATAACCTTGGTTGTCTGACGGATAGGCAGGAGGACGGAGCGTTTAGAGAGGCCACTTTTGGTGTCAGATAGGCGGAGGTAGCGTTTCGAAACAACGTCGTTTCGAAACGACACCTTCTCGAGACGACACCGTCTCGCGTTTGATTAGGCTACCCCTCTGGTACCAGAGCGTACGGTCGAGCTACGTGACGACACAAGTTGTCAGTGGGCTCCGCCCTCCGTAGGACGGATCGTTAGTACTTACCAGGGACTTAGGTTTTTTTGGCCCTAGGCTTCGACTTCATTTAGTCGGGTGTCAGGTGTTGTCTCTCGACTTTGCCTGCACTAGTGTTTGGTTGGCTTGAGTCATTTGATTACGAGTCGTAAATCTGTCGTTCAGTGTGTCTCACTGTCGGGATGGCTTTGCCCTTTCATGGGTTTTGCGGGCCGTGCGGCTTAAGAAGTCATCATTGTATGACCCGCACGCCTATTGCCGCCTGTACCGTACAGCGTGTACAGAAGAGGACTTGCCACTTACGCCGGGACAGCACAAGGCGTACCATGCAACCCTCAGAAGATCAGAGCAAGAGTCATGCTCCTCGCCGAAGGTCGGACAGATCTTCAGGCTCCTCTTCTATTCTTGTGATTGACGAGGACGCTAACGGAGTTTGGCTCCCCTGGTCTGTCACCTCGTCAAGACCCGCCTAGCGGAGCATCGTCTCTCCAAGTACGGACGTTCAAAGAAGAAGAAGAAGCACAACCGCTCTTCCTCCTCGGCGTTCAATGCCAAGGGTCTGATGCAATCGATCCTGGACTCCGTTAAAGAAATTGTGTCATCACTCATGTACGCCCTATAGACCTTTACGCCTCCTTCAACCAAGACACCTACGACCCCCAGACCTCGGGTCACTATTATTTCACGATCTCCGTCCGGTCCATCAAACATGTTGCTGCCTTCGTCTCCCACTTTGACAGGTCAGCGGGACGAAGGGTCGGACTTCATTTACCCCTCCTGACCTCTGATCATTCCTCTGTCGGTGGACATCACGATGGAGGATACGACGCCAGACCTGTTGGAACAGATGTGGGCCATTGGGGAGTGGTCAGGTTTTTCTCTCTCCAGGAGGTCGAGGACTCCCCTTCATACACTAAGAGGGCGAGACTTGAGACCTTCTGTGAGAAGGCCATGCCCCGCGATGTTTAGGCCACACCGACTCTTTATTAGCGCAGCGAAGGACTTCAAAGCCACCATCACATCCATCGCTCCCGGACGTCTAATGCCACAGCCAGTGTTAGCGGACCGTCAGCGTACGTCACTGCTTATAGCCGAAGCTCAAGTTCCTTTGACGCCTCCTATCTTGGACGAGGACATCCGTCGGGTGGCGGCACCCTTGGTAGCGCATGCGGTGTCACCTGCTCATTGATAACTCAATGTAGCCCTCAAGTAGCGCTCAAGTAGTACCAATTCTCTCTTGAACGATACAGTGCAAATTCCTCGAAGTTTGCTCGCCTTGCTACGTAGCGCTACATTGAGCAATCGCGTTCAAGAGAGGTTTAAAAGTACTTTGAGTGATTGGCGATGTCCTCCGTCAGCGGCATGAGACCCAACAACAGCTAACAAACCGGTTGGCGTCGCAGCGTCCTCGGGGTCATTCAACCACTCCTAAGAAGAGGAAGTACGGACCCTCTCCATCTCCATGTGGTGGTAAGACATGTGGCGTGTCCTTTCGCCAGGGTGGTCGACCGGACAAATCTCGCGACTTCAAGGCCGGGCCCTGTCCGAAACAGAACAACAACAAACAGCGAGGAGGGTCGAGCCTACGGAGGCACCCCCCGGGATATCCTGACGTTTGGCGCCTTCCAGTTCTCCCTCCGCCGGACGTAGACATTTGGGATGGTCCGGTCGGGGGCCGTCTCTTCAGCTTCATGGCCAACTGGCGACAGTTGGGCCTGGACGAATTTGTGTGCAAGGTACTGGAGCGGGGGTTCCGTACGTCTCTCACGTACTAAAATGTCAAATCAAAGACATTGTGATGTCAGAGATAATGCAAAACAATGATGCAAAAAACCGTGCAGAGAACTTTGAAATCAATCCTACATATAATTGCTTCTGATCGCACGTGTAACCTAGCCCAATTATTTAATTCATTTATTTTACGTTGATGTCAAAGATGAAGTCAAACGATGAGGAGAGTGAAAATAAAGTATTATTCATATTGCTAATGATATTCACAATCTGTCCAATTGCTCAACAATACATACACTTTATATGTACTCAAGTATATTTTATATTCATGACGAGAGTAAGAACATTGACAACCATTTAAAGGCGACAGTTGAGAATTCGAAGATCCCTATGAATACACCAAAGCTTAGAATGTATCATTTGAGGTTAAGTTTAAACATAATTTCTTAACTAACCCTATTGTTTAGTTGTTACAACACATTATTTAATATCACTATTGAAACAATACATGTATGCCCTATCTCCCAAGACACTGATCTGTCGTTGCGATATAGAACCACTATTTAGATGGGAATTAATACTCTGTATGGAGAATGCAACGTCAAGGTTTTTGGTCACATTAGATAACTGCTGTTGTCTCTTATAATTATTCACTTTGAGTTATTCTGAATTCTTAAATTGCATTAATAGTTGTACTTACTGTAAGTGTTTTGTGTGGCTGATTGAGCGGTATTTAAACACCCAGTCCACACCTGGTACCGTCAATGCTAATCAAATTCTTCAAAACAAATTCGCTGCCCTGTTATTTTCACGTCTACAGACATTCGCCTTGAGGATGTACGTAGGTGTTGCCACCATTAATCTAGTACATCAAGAACTGTCTGCTTCTGCCCTTTAATTTGTTTTTAAAATTAATAACTTACATGATAAGTAGACTGTTTATTATCTGCGCTTGCGCCAATGAATGTATGCCTAACCTCAAATTCTCAATGCTTCAACCACCCAGAAAATGCTATGTGAAACCATCTTTGATTGCGCTATTAAGATAAAAAAAAATCACAAACTGTTTGAAAACCTGCAAATGTTATACTCAGTTTCAGTCAACTATCTTCGCAAATACAACACACCCTCTTTGATGGGAAGAACAGCAACAACACCTTCTGTGAAATCACGAATATCAATATTCAAAGAGTCAAGATGAAAATGCTTTCTGACAACGTTTACTGCTGACACGCATGTCGGTTTGATTTCGCTATTAAGGCAAACATCATTTGATAACAATCTGTTTGAAGATGTCAGGTCAGTTGTTAACTAACATTGTCACTGTTTCACCTGGAGTAGAGACAAATCTCCGAGTTACAAGAGCATGAATCATGATGTATAGATATTAGTACCAGAAGAAATGCGACGGCATACTTCAATATCTTCAAATACAACAACTGATATAATAAGAATTGTTGAAATTTATTTTATTCACTATTTTAAAACTTAAATGATGGATTTTAATCTGTTTACACACGGCCAAGATGATATCATAAATGAAAGTTTAATTATAAGTATTTATGATATTCCTAATTGAATCGTTTGAGTATTAGTGCACTTCTCGTGAATTTTACCAAATTCAAATTGCAGTGACAGTCAACATGATTGAAGTCAGAACTGGTTTATTATGATCAGTTTAGTAGTTTCTTCTTATGAAAATCAAATCACATCACGTTAATGATCAAGTTTATTAATGATTGTTTTTAGCATTTCGTAATGGATGTTTGTTGAATTTTAAACGTTTTTAACCAAAACAGAATAAATTGATGAGAAATGAAAAAGCTGTTTTATAACGCCATTGTTAATCAATTTTGTAAATGACTCTTTCAACATAGTACAAGTAACAATCCTGTAATATAACGTTCAATCACAGTTCATGATCGTTTCCTGTCAAAAGGTCTCAGTTCAGGAGATAATGATGTTTATGACAAAGGTATATAGAATATCAGGTCATACTGCAGGGATCCTTCGTAACCATCCACTGGTTGTTTCTGCGGTTTAAAAAAAACAGATGCTGACAACATAATGTTATTGGGAAATATTATTTATACTTGATACTACCTGGAATAGCGGCCATTTTTAAGTGAAAATATTAAAATGGCCGCTCGAAGGTAAATGAACAATGAACATTCGTTGTAGAACTCTTTTTATTGTTTAAGGAGTATCATTTAGCCATTGGTAACACTTATTTACCTTTTCCCCAAGATTACTGTATTTCAGTAAGAAAACCGTGTTGCATCACCTTTAATGTTTCATGTTGTCTGTTTGTATATTAATAAAATTAAAACAGGAAATTTGTATCTACTTTTGTATCAAGGGCTTTATGTCTCACTACACCTGTCAGAACAAGATCAAGATTCTGGTTTCCTTAATTATAAGTCAAAAACCCATTTGATGACAAGCTGTTTTATACAAGTGCTACTGTGACAGTCCTGGCGCTCACACGAAGATCTATAATAATAATAATAATAATAATGCATAGTTCTTCTATAGCGCAAAATCTCCATCTGGACTCAGTGCGCTTTCACAGTTCACAAATGACAAGTTCTACTGGTAAGCCATTTTGAAGAGATATGTCTTCAGATCTTTCTTAAAAATGGACAGCGACGGAGAATTTCTGAGAGAGGAAGGCAAGGAGTTCCATATGGAGGGGGCTGAATAGCTGAATGAGCATTGACCGGCTGTTTTCATTTTGAATCTAGGCATGGCTAAGATGTTTTCATCTGATGAGCGAAGGTTTCGTTTAGGCCGATAGGTTGTCAGTGAGTTGGATAGGAAGACTGGAAGAGAGTTTTCAAAATGCCGAAATACCAATGTTGCAATTTTGTACTGACAGCGGAATTTTACTGGTAACCAGTGTAGTTCTTTAAGGAGTGGGGTAACATGATCAAATTTCCTCTTCCGCATTACAAGACGAGCAGCATTGTTTTGGATTCGTTGCAGACGTGCTAGTTGTTCTGATGAGATGTTCACAAACAGTCCGTTGCAGAAATCAAGCCGTGATGTTATGAAGGCATTAATTAGTCTTGCAGTTGTTTCTTTTGTCAGGTATTGGCGAATTGTTGAAATTTTCCTGATTTCGAGGAAGGCAGCTCTGCAAATGCTACTGATCTGGTCTTGTAGGTTAAGATGATGGTCTATGTGCACGCCAAGGTATTTTACACACGGTTTAAACTTTATCTCATTGCCACCAATGTTGGCTGAATCATCTTGCAGTTGTTGTAGACGAATTGGAGCACCAACTGCCATGAGTTCGGTTTTTTCTGTGTTCAGTTTAAGTTTATTGCTTGTCATCCAATTTAACAGATCGTTAATGCAGTTTTGAATTCCAGTTTTCAGGGAGTTGAAGTCATCAATTTTGGCGCTTTGTGAAAGTTCAGTATCATCAGCGTATTTGTGGAAATCACATTCATGTGATGTGATGACGTCAGATAGTGGTTGAGAATATAACGTGAACAGGACCGGACCCAAAACTGAGCCTTGGGGAACACCGTATAAGAGAGGAAGAGGAGAAGATCGTTGATCCTCAACGACAACAGACTGGTAGCGACCAGTGACATAGGATCTAAACCACTTTAGAGCTGTGTCTCTTATTCCAAAACTGGTTTCCAGACGTTTCAGGAGGATTGAATGGTCAAGCGTATCAAATGCTGCCCTGAGGTCAAGAAGTGCTATCAAAGATACTTTCCTGTCATCAGCCTTGCACAGAAGGTTGTTCATCACACTCAGCACAGCAGTCTCGGTACTATGTCCCTTCCTGTAGGCAGATTGATTTGCCTCGAGCAGGTTCTGTCCAGAAATATGTTTCATCAGCTGTTCTAGGACAACTTTCTCCAGTATCTTGGAGATAAAGGGAAGGTTTGAGACGGGCCGAAAGTTCTTGAGTTCATTTGGATCAAGGTTTGATTTTTTAAGCCGTGGTATAACAATGGCTTCCTTGAACTGTTGAGGAACCACGCCTGTCGATATTGACATGTTGATAATTACAGTGATGAGGTGAACTAGATCTGGGATACACTGCTTTACAAGAGATGTAGGAATAGGGTCCAGAATGCATGATTTGTTTGGTGACTGACACACTAGTTCAAGAATCTGCTTCTCTGTCACACAGTCAAAGGAGGATAGAAATGGGCCTTGGTATTCAGAAAAAGTTGGAGGTTCACCTTGACAGGCGTCTAGATGCACTCGAATGCGATTTATTTTTTCAGAAAAATAGTCGCCAAACTTTTGAGGTAGCTGTGAGATAGGTATGTCCGTTGGGAAAGGTGTTGATTTCCTCTTTCCTGTCAGTTCATTACAGACTGAGAACAGCTGTTTTGAGGATTTACATGATTTGATTTTATCAGAGAAATGTTCCTGTTTTGCTGTTTCTATAGCTTTTTTCACCACTTGTCGGTCATGAGCGAACATTTCTTTATGAACTGTCAACTTGGTTTTCCTCCAACAGGTTTCTGATCGCCGCCTCTGAGATCGTAACCTGCGTAGATCGTCCGACAGCCATGGGGCTGATGGACGATCTCTTACCTGTCTTGTTACAGGTGGAGCATGGTGATCCAAAATGTGTGATAGACCATCATTATACATATCAACTGAGTTAACGATGGATCCAGTTGGTTCACTGTCCATAGACTCTGCCAAGTCTTTGATTTCGGCTTGGAACTCAGTCACACACAGTGCCTTGATGTTCCTTGATGTAACAAATCGTGAGAGCGGTGGAGGTTTAGATATGTCTAACACACAGATAACTGCGTGGTGATCTGAAAGTCCGGCACAGTCATACACAGACTCAACAGATAGGAGACTGCCCTCACGTTGTACAACTGCCCAATCAAGGATGTGTCCATGACGATGTGTCGCAGAGTTAACCAGCTGTAGAAGACTGTGGTCGTCTAGGAGGGACTTGATCTTACACACCCTTGGATCAGATGCCTTGTCGTAGTGTATGTTGAAGTCGCCAATGTAGGAAACATCACTATGATTATCTGCATATGTGCCCAACAAGTTTGAGAATTCTTCATAAAAAGCTGAGTTTGAGAATTTGTTTTTCTTGCTAGGGGGTGGTTTATAGATGCATATACAGATAGCTGATGAGTGTGACGTGGATAGTTTCAGTTCAACACATTCAAACGAGGTGAAGCACAAAGGCGTGTAAGAAGTGATACCAGACAAAGATGCCCGAGCTATAAAGCCTATGCCACCACCTCTTGAGCCTGTGCGAGGGAAGGATTTGCATACATAACCAGCAGGGGTCATTGCTTCCACATAAGCCTCATCACCTTGGGTGTAGAGCCAGGTTTCAGTCAGAACCATAATGTCAATGTTCAAATCTATTATAAGTTCATGAATTTCAGTGTTTTTTTTCCGACAAGATCTTGTATTCCAGGAGAAGATCCTAAGTCTTTTCTTAATTTTATTTTCTTTGAGATATTTTTTCTTTTGGCCAGCTTTTGTGCCTCTCTTTGTCTTTATGCACCGTGCTATACCAAGCTCACATAACAAGTTGTAGGTAGATTGAGGGAGTCTTCCTGCTTGTTGAGGGTTGGATTGTGTTACATCACCAATATGAGATCTGTTCACATCCATGAGCTGGTGTCGAGTGTAAACAATAGGCCGTTTAGCAGCTTGATTGGTCACCATTGTGTAATCCTTGTGCCCAACCTTGTCAAGAGGAGGATTGGCTTGGGTATTGATCATAGTATGTCCAATACTGAATTGAAAAATGTACAAAATTGTCCACAAAATCAACATTTCAATGAATATTGGCTTAAGCAAAAGGCACTAATATGTTCCAAACATCATCACACAGTACTGTGCCGGAATTCATAAGTCTGTGATAGGCATAAACAGTAGAAAATTGTCAAAATGTGAGAGCAGTGAAACATGCTGCCTCTCAGCGCATCACCATCTCCTCAAATAAACAATGCTTTGATAAGAAAATTGGTATTATGACCTTTGTTTAGCAAATATCTCAACCAATAGCAATGTTTGATGTGCCAAGAACAAAGTGCTAAATGACAATGAAATTCAATCAAATTGACATACAAACTGAGCTCAATTCTCAACACAAACTAGTGTTTTTGTCATAATAATCAATACTAGTTGAATTGATAACAACTATCGAAGATCCCCTGGTATTATAGTTCGGAAATTGGCCTCTTCATTTCTCAAATTCAAATTAAATACATGAGTTGACATGTTCCTGGGAATTCTCTCAGCATTCTTCTGCTCATCCCTTAACATTGCTTCTCAAGCAGATTAGAAATTTAATTCGATTGTATTATAATTATGCGAATTAGTCTTTGTTTTATGACGAAATTTCCATTTTGCACTACAAATCCTCTTCAAAGTGAATAAAAAGTCGAAATAAATGAATTTATCAATAGCGTTGTTATCTCCCTTGTAAATGTATAGAAAATGTAATGGGTATTGTGTTTTGACTGCTTCGAAATTCGTATGATAGCATATTTAATTTGATTTATTTAATTTTAACAAAATCAGATACACTACTGGGTAATGGTACCCAGAAATCTAAATCACTTACAGTGATATTAAGCGACTGTATTTTATTTTTATGGATAAGTCTGAAAATAAATGCATTACATTTGTTGAAGTATTGACTTATCGGTACACTCAAGGAAATTGCTTTAATTTCCGGTAACACTTTTAAACGATCATTTAATAACATGCCGTATGACGTCATGGTAACCTATATTCGCTGTAGATATGACACTGTGTTTGTTATTCCAATTACATACATACCTCAAATTAGTGATGAACCTAAACTGCTTTGTATAATCAACTGATATACTTAATAAAACGTTCGGTGACCTCCATATTGGTATTTCTGAATTCGTTTCTTTATTCAACCGGCACATCATATTACAGTTTTCGCATTGTCTTAAATAGGTGTATAATTGAAAAAAACCTGTTGAATATGCAAAAAATAGTTTAAATTTTTCCACTTTTCTTCAAAAAGTGATAATTTAATTTTTATTTCTTCAAACATTGTCATCGATTTTGAAAATACAGACTCGGCAATACATCCATGCTGATATCCCTATGCAATTGATATCTCTCTGAGTTTATTCATTGAAAGTGCATTCATGCTTATAGACCAAAACGGTAAAATATAGCGTAATTTGACGATGGTAGTGTAACTGTTAATGATTATAACTCTCTAAACCGTCCGGTGACCCCTAAATCGTCTTACATTTCTAGATTTGAATATACTAAAGTCGGCATTTTGCACACAAACAAATGTATTCGTCCTATCTCTCCTAAAAATCTGTTTGATTTCATATCAATAATGAAATATTCTTGTAAAGAAACACAGATTGACTACTTATAGGAAATACTTCAAATGCACATGTGCCACAAGGGGTGAACGGTCAACGACTGTGCTTATTGTTTGCTGTTATCACGTCTTTATCTAGACTCAGGACATATTTTTCTCCAAAATAATACAAAATTTACCAATTTCTTGAAATTTTGAAAGTTTGTAACCGACTTCTTTAACAGATACAACAGTTGACAAGTTTTTAAAATACACTGGCCTCTGTGATGATCAATCACTTGACAAACAGGAGTAATTACCTTGAGAAAAACATCAATATATCTGCCAAGACGGAGATGGAACTATCGAAATGAAGGATAATTGTGGGGAATCTGAGCTTTAGCAATCCCAGACTTCAGCAACTGTCTTGCCTAACCACACTGTCTGATAACCTTTGGGTAAGTCTTACTTGTCCAGATGATAACACTGATCAATCATATGTATTAGAAAGAAGTCCAATTCCATTGGCTATACATAATATTGTCCCTTCTCAATCCCTGGACTATATTGGTTCTTTTGACAGAACGTGTAATTAATGCATCGACTCTTTCAATTATTTCATCTTTTGTTAATTAACATGTTTTGCTCGTATGACCAATGTTGTCATAAGTATCATTCAAGGCATTTTTCAGAAAGTTTATTGTATATGGAGTTGGATCTTCGTGTTCACGGAATTGTCTAGCAATGAAGAACAATATTTCTTGTTCAAATCGTTTTAACTTATGTTTTAAAGGTGCAGCAACACTGACATTAATGCCATAAAGTAAACTTTAAAGAACCACAAACCCCGACCATATCACTTTTTCGGTTTTTAATCAAGCATATTCCAAGATTACGAGGTTTTCACTTGATATACGTCAATTCAACCTATAAACACCTTTTAGAACGCCTTTTTAGAACGCCGCTCAAATACGCCTCGTAAAACTTTAGCCGAGAGCTAGGCCTTATGACGTAATACACATGAGTCGCTTGGCGTCTAATGACAGAATCCACTAGAATTAGCCTTACATAACTGCCTAAATAACATATTTGTAAACCTTTGTCCCTATACAACCAAATTAAATATATACACGCCCCGTAAAACTTACCACAAATGGCAGCGGATGTCAACACTGTTAAATACCGGATGTGACCATTGCTGGACCCGTAATTCTGCAATGTGTTTTGGAGCAATCCTTATCGTTGCCCAATATGGCGGCGGCAAGCATGTCAGATGATGAAAAAACGTCACAGAGATCTATTTCACATTTAATAGGATTATAACGGTGTTAACACGCCTCATTCATTGACTCAGGTATGTTGAATAATTTTTGTTTTCACATTCGTCCAATTGCAAATAAGAAAATATATGTTCCTTATATTAGGAAAATGAGAAAATCTGATGTTTTTTAGTAAAGCTCATGCAATGCTATATCTAATGAATGTTTATGTTAGGTCAGTGGTATTACACTGAATCTAAGTAATTGTACATGTCACGACTATAGATTAAAAGATAGCCTGAATATGTTTTTCCATAAAATGTAAACCAGTAACAGTGATGAAAAGTATATGATTATTTTTAGGTATAATGCAACTATTCTATTAGCACTATATAGTCACCCTGAGAAATATTGACGCAGTAGATTTCAAACTATAGGCTTCTTCAAACACAAACTCAAGCACAACAAAACATTTAACTAATAATGACGTGTATAATAATAATAAAAATTGCATGATCTTTTTTTATTTTTGAATTGTCAGTTATTCATTTCAAAACATATTGTAGCCTATAAGATAACCTAACACTCCACTCGATTGGGAAAAGAACAAATCTAAAATCAGCGATTGAATATCGAAAAATGCTCCTAAAACTCTGAAATTACACCCTACGGACGCACGGATACCTATTCTATCGGAAACTTGTAATGTCGAATCTTTCTTATTATGTTTTACCCGAATTATCGACGAAAATTGACAAATCGTCTAAGGATTTCATTAAGCAACTCCTGAGTATGACGTCACATCGCTAACGAAAGCCAACGGCGGCCCGGCAGACTGTTTAAGGATTGGGATAAATGGCAGGCCAATTGTATTCACTTTGAATGGCGAGATCTTATTAAGTAGGTGACGCTTCGAAATAATCTTTGGTGTTTTGTTTACTTGAAAGTATTGTATATATGAATAAACGAATTAACATCGAAAAAACAGGGCGATGATATTATCTTAAAGATAGAATTCGACTTGTAGTTGTATGCCTATATATTAACAGGTAAAACCATTTCAGGGCTATACATTCATTAACT
This sequence comes from Gibbula magus, assembly GCA_936450465.1. Classification (NCBI taxonomy): domain Eukaryota; kingdom Metazoa; phylum Mollusca; class Gastropoda; order Trochida; family Trochidae; genus Gibbula; species Gibbula magus. The sequence goes on from OW388306.1 coordinate 7,248,687, forward strand.
AAATCAGTTATTCAGAAAAAACTAATACGTTGGAATCACCCTAAATTGATACAAACATCACATTTCAAATTGATGATAATGATAATTGATTTTTATTTGGCGCCAGTGTCCACCAAATAATGCATGCTCATGGCGCATTAAGACTCTGTACATTGAAAACAGGTAGTCTCAGCTGTAGTCTTTTGTCAAAGATGGTTCTTTAAACCTGTTGTAAGGAGTCCAAAGATGTGAGAGTTTAATGTCAAGCCGCAGAGCATTCCACAAGAGAGGATGGTACATTAAAAGTTTTTTCTTTCAAAATGATGACAGTTTTACTTGAAAAGATGTTGACCCTAGGTCAAGAGATTTGAGATATACGATGGGACAGAGTTCGGGACACATTTAAAAACCATGCAGATAACTTTGAAATCAAGCCTACATATAATTGCTTCTGATTGCACGTGTAACCTACCTAGCCCAATTATTTAATTCGTCAGTGTACATTTATTTTACGTTCAGCACACCAAAGACATTGTGATGTCACATATGAAGCCAAACAATGAGGAGAGTGAAAATAAGATGCATTCGTATTGCTACTGAGAAGTACAACTGTTCTACAGTAGAAAGGTACGAATTATAATTGTAAGTATTTACAGTAAGTACAGTAAGTTCAGTTATATAGTATAATAGGTTTAATAGTTACATTGAGAATAATATGTATATTGAGAAATAATGGCATACAGCGTCATTTAAAGAAAATATACCATATACCAATGTTCTATACTTACATATGCCTATACTTACCGAGATACAGGGGGATCAACAAACAGGGTTTCCCCTAAACTATATACATGTCTATTGGATACAAATTAAAAATATCTTCGATTTAGACTATGGCCAAATAATATATCAAGTTATCCAATTTAGCTTCAGGCTATGCTGTAGTGACTTGAACATCGATACGTTTAACAAACATATATGAACAGATTTTGATTTCAATTCATCCTTTTTCACCTATTCTTTGTTAGATGTACTTCAATCAATGCAAAATTGATTTGAATTTGAGTTGATATTGTTTAGTTTTAGATGGAAAACATGGAACAACCAACATCGAGGTTGTTGTGTCAACATGTCTCTTACAACATGTGAAATATATGTCTAACTGTTCACCTTTTTGTCACAAATGCGGTTGTCCCTTATTCACTCACATATAACCTTGGTCTATACTGAATTCTTAAACTTTACTAATAGTTGCACTTACTGTAAGTGTTTTATGTGAAATTGATTGAGCGGTATTTAAATACCCAGTCCACACCTGGTACCGTCAATGCTAATCAAATTCTTAGAAACAAATTCGCTTCCCCTGTTATTTTCACGTCTACAGACATTCGCCTTGAGGATGTATGTATGTGTTGACACCATTAATCTAGTACATCAAGAACTGTCTGCTTCTGCCCTTTAATTTGTTTTTCAATAGATTAACAAATATGATTACCGAACTGTGGATTTTCTGTCTTTAGCCAATGAATGTATGCCTAACCTCAAATTCTGGAGCCACCTTTGATTTCGCTATTAAGACCAAAAATCATGTGATAACAAGCTGTGTAAATATCTGCCACTGTGATAGTTAACTCATATATCACCTCCTCACTGTCAACTGTCTTTACAAAAACATGAAACCCTCTTTGATCGTAAAAAATAACACCCTCTGTGAAGTTATCAGTATTCGATGTGTCAAGATCCAAATGCTATCTGACATTGCTTTACAAGTAGATCTAGTGTTCTATTGACATGCTTGTCATACTTGAAAAGTAAAGTTGTTACTGTTTCACCAGAGATAAATCTCCAAGTTACAAGAACATGAATCTGTTGCCTAAACTCACAGACTTTTAGTTCTGTTTAAACATATTTATTTCCCAAAACGATGGAACCGGATTGGTAAACAAGCAAATGCATATGTAAATACGAGCTCGTACCTCTCCAGGTTACAACAGAATACAAACAAACCATGACATGATGAATGGGCAGTATTAAATATAAATACATGTAAATGATACAATCTGAACAAGAACGCAAATAAAAATAAACATTATGACTATGCTACGGGAGCACTGCTTTAAATCAAGAATTGTGACTTGATTTAAGATCAAATACCTTTGTTTAAATACGTTGAGGAATATCGCTATAAAGCGGACATACAAGGTAATAATGAATAGAGTCTTCGTAGATATAACCCTAAGAGCAATCTCATGTTTGAGATATAAACCGTTCATATTTATGTGTAATATATGACGAGCAATGAAATACTGGGATTTATCAGTGAAATAAACTGTCTATCAAGCTACAGTGAAAATAACTTATACATGTAGTTTCACTGCGACCAGTGACTGATATAATTTGACGTCATAAAACAATGGTCTCACGCGGCGAATTTGGCTTCTGACGTCACAGTGTTGCTGTGGTGACGGGCTGTTACTAGCGACCGTTCGGCGAGAAAACGACCCTTTTCGGACGTAATTACAAGGATAACATCGTATAATAAATAGAATGTCCGTCAATTCTTGACAAATACCATGTTTATTTCATCTCGTGAGGTAGAAAAGTTATATATTTTCACTCGTGGCTGCGCCACTCAGTCAGTTTCTTTATAAATCTGTTGAGGGCTGGTACATCAAGGTTGAGCTTTTCGAGTAGATCTGCTTGTTATACCCCCGCCTTACAGTGTAAGCGGGAGTATATAGCGTTCATTCTTTCCGTCCGTCCGTCTGTCCGTCTGTCCGTCCGTCCCAAAACTTTGTGCGGAGCAGATCTCCCAAACTATACATGCTAGCATCACCAAACTTCATACACATGTCAACCATGATCCCTAGTTGTGCCTTTTGAGGGTTAGAACTATTTCTGAATTTCATTTTTTTCGGTTTCCATGGAAACGTGACTAAAAATGACTCTTTGAGGAAGTCATTTTGTGCGGAGCAGACCTCCAAAACTATGCATGCTAGCTTCATCAAACTTCATTCAAATATCAACCATGATCCCTTGTTGTGCCGTTTGAGGGTTAGAACTATTTCTGAATTTCATTTTTTGCGGTTTCCATGGAAACGTGACTAAAACGTGACTCTTTTAGGAAGTCATTTTGTGCGGAGCAGATCTCCAAAACTATGCATGCTAGGTTCATCAAACTTCATACACATGTCAACCATGATCCCTAGTTGTGCCCTTTGAGGGTTAGACCTATTTTTTAAATTTCTTTTTGGGCGGTTTCCATGGAAACATGGTAAGGAAGTAATTTTCTCTCGAGCATATACAAAACTATACTTACAAGCTTTACCAAACTCTATACAAATGTCTTTGTCGTTTGAATTGTTAATTTTGTTGTTACTGTCATGGAAATATATTAATTGTAATCACATTTTTTTCAAACATTGTACATTACCAATGAGTTGTTCTGAATACTGTCATGGAAATATATTAATTGTAATCAGCGGGGATATGTGAGCTGTGCTAGCTTCTACACTTGTTGTTTAGTACAGTTGTCCAATGCGTGAGTGAAATAATTGAAAACTGGCAATACAAACTGTTTAAACATAGTTTCCAATGGGGTTTTACAGTTTAGACTGTATTTGAGGCTTCTGAGACAATTCATCATTGGAACAACTTTTTAGCAATGTCATTAATGTGTTGGTTCTACGAACAATCGTGCTGCAATATAAGACCTAAATGTTTATTGTTTCAATGGTGGTAATTGCGTTATCATCCACTGTTTAGATTTGGCATTTGAGTTTGTTGTAATTTTCGAGTAAATTGTATTTATTTTGTATTATTTGGATTAAAAGATACTTGCCATTCAGGGGTTTGTGTTAAGTCATCATATAAATATAGAATACTAAACGAGGTCCCGTTTGATAACATGTTTTGTGAAACGAGGGGATGGTTTGGTAATTCAACGAGCGAAAGCGAGTTAAATACCGATGCCATTCACGAGTTTCATAAACATGTTATCAAACGGGACCGAGTTTAGTATTTTATTTATTACTCAATGATGTAGATAGCGCTGAATTGCAAACAAAATCGTTTTTAGTTATGCTTACTTGCAAATAGGCCACCCCCTATTGCAGACGCGCGGCTAACATTGTGACGTCAACCAAAAACGACTATGACGTCACGCGGCGATTATGACGTTACGGCGGCACGCGGTGGTATCACACATGTGTGTAACCAACTCATTGTTATCTAATGAGTGATCTCACCACGGTTGAGTAATAAATAAGCATCCGTTACGTCAGTGTTATCAATGATCGCATATAAAGAAGTATCAGCTGCAAAAAAACTTAAATCAATTACATATACAATAAATAAAAACGGTCCTAATACTGAACCCTGTGGTACACCAGCAAAGGGAATACACTTATTCGAGAAAAAAACATCAATTATGACACGTTGTTCTTTAATATCAAGATAAAATATTAGTTCTAACGGCAATGACTTATGTATAAAGATTATTATGAGGGGGTGTGCGATGGCAAGCTCAAGTGACGTCACGAACAACTAATATAATAAGAACTGATGAAGTTCGTTTATGTCAATGTTTAAATATAGAAATCATTATATTTTCATCATTTACACATGGTCAAGTAAAGATCATGAATGAAAGTTTAACCATCAGTATTTCTGAAAAGCGTAATGTAATGGTACTTTTCTGCACTTCCGATCAAAGATTCCTGATTCAAATTGCAGTGACAGTCAACATGCTGATAATGACTGAAGTCGGAACAGTTTATTATGAGCAGCTTACTTCTCATTTGTATTGAAAACTAGATCTCATCACATTAATGTTCAAGGTTATGAATGGTTGTTTTAGCATAAGAAGTGGATGTTTGTTGAATTTTAAACGTCTTTAATCATTGAGGAATAATCTGAGTTGAAAGCTGTTTTATGGGGTCATTATTAATCCATTTTATTATTGACTCTTTAAGTCGGCTTTTCAAGTAATGAGTATGCATTATTATTTCACTCATCGTTTATGATCGTTTCTTGTCATGATGTTCCATCTTAACCTTTCCGAAAAAGCTGTATCCGCCCCAGCTAATGTAAAATGTAATAAGACCTTTGTCTAGCAACTAATATCAATGTTTGATGTGTCACGATCAAAGTGCAAAATGACAATGAAATTTGATAATAATCACATGTCTGTCTTGTTCTAACTACGAAAGTATACCATCACTTTGACAAGGAATTAAAAAACAACTAAGGCAATTTAGACAAATCCTTTGGAAAATGTAATGAGCTTTCAATTCTGCATAAATTAAATGTAAACACATTACATCGACGACAAACAATAAAGGTAAAATGGACAGAGAAGTACAAGGGGTTGAAAAACGGAATTTCAAAATGTATCCAAAGGTCATTAACAACAAAATTTACACACTGTAGAGTCATTGGATGTTGCTCAATCGTTACACACTAAAATACGTCAGCGCATGGATAACGTGCACGCATCAGACACCGTTCAAGTTCTTGTCGGGTTGATGGGGGTCAGGTCTTTTCCTAATCTCTCTGTCAAGATGGTCCCACAAATGTTCGATCGGGTTGATGTCAGGTGTGAGTTTGGCTGTGTGAGGTCATGCATTGTCATGCTGGAAGACAGTGTTAAGGGGCTGTTGGATGAAGGGAAGGCGGACAACTTGCTTGACCCTTTCATTGTTATAACTGCGTTGATACCAATGGCATGACAAAACGTTTAAAATCTCCTCCAAATTAGAAAAGTGTAACTCGTCACACGCATCTGTGTAGAACGGTCCCCAGACGAATAGACGCGAGTAATTACCTTGAGAAAAATCAATACAACAGAGACACCTAACAGTGAGGTCACTGGACAGTACTCGTGAGACTGAAGCACAATCGTTGGCATTAAGAAATGATTAATCTTTATTTACAGTATACATGTAGGTGTCTCTGTAAATGGAATTACAAAACCTAATTTGAAAATTTATTTTAAACACAATAATGATTGGATCTCAGCAACAATATCAGATCTGTGAGGTGCTAAATGAGTGAAAAGGTGCTACACAAACTGTTATTATGATGTGAATCGTGTGAAACAATGGTCAATATTAAATCCAATCAAGAAGATGAGACAACAGACCAATCATATTACAAGTCAGGAGAGTTTATCCATTTTAACAATTATAGAATATAATTTCTCACTGACAATGAGGAACAAATCGAGAAATGATCAGTAAGGGAAAATTAATATGGGATCTGGACTTCATAGTACAGATAATTATTCTAGTAGCTAACAATCATTAGAAATAAAGAGTAATCACCTAATTACATCGATAGATCAATGACAGATACCTGGAGACACTGAAGGACAACTGTTGGCATTAACAAATGAATAGTAGGTGACGATAAAAATAAATTACAACGAGAACTAATATGAATAATTATTTCGAAACAGAAAATCTAATTTCACGACATTAATTTATTGATGAAATTAAGGCTTAAACCTAGTCCAAAGTCATTCAACACTGATCATGGTAACCAACTTTAATTGTCCATCTTATGAAACCCACACCAAGAACAACACTACTATACGATAGTAGTAGTGTATTGCGAGCGGCTACATGCAGGTTTATCCTTTGTTCAAAGTCATACAGCATTAGACGTAAGTTTACAGAAGCAAATGCAACGCAGATATTTCGTAATTTCATCATGACATACCGAACATACCGAGATTTTGTTTAATTTGAGTGATAAAATGTTTCATTTCAAATAGAGACAAAATTACAATATAGATACAGACTTGATCAGTTCTCATTAACTCAGCTGACATTGTCTTCTGAAAAACACCTGCGACTAGAAATGTCACAGACTCTTCAAATAGCGAGTTGAGGATTTAACATAGTTTTAATTAAATCCGAAACAGCAAGGGTACAAAAAGTACGGTGTGATACTAAATACAAAACTTGTTACATTTGTTCACTATCTAAATGATATGTATTTCTAATTTCTTACCGGGTTTATGAAAGGTGACAAAAAAGTGTTTCATTATTAATCACTTGAAACGATAAAAAAATAGAGAGAATTTCATGGATATACAACTTCTTTATTCTTTGAAGGCGACGTTTCGACAAAGGTTCTAATGTTGTTGTCAATCAAGTGTCACTTCCTTGACAATGACATGAGAACCTATGTCAAATATCGTCACCTTCAAAAAGTCAAGAAGTTGTATATCAATAAAATAGTCACTATTTTTCATCACATCAACTTCTAGAATGCCAACCAAAGATGACTTGTAACGATAAACAACTATCTAAACATACTCTATCATAAATAAACTTCAACATCCGATCATAGGAGCATATGTTTAAAGATAAGGTAAGTTGACCCTGTAACGAAAAGTGCAGAATATGTTTATTGTTGCAAGAGGATAATTGACCTCAGTTCTAAGGACATCAGTAACAACAATGGTTATTCAACATGACACACTTGTCATTAGGTAGCACTCGAATTGTACAGCATTGTCAGATAGCACTTTGATCCTGACACATCCAACATAGATAGTGCTAACTTCAAAGACGGTCTCATTGCCTATTTTCTCATCAACGACTGTATGTTTTATTTGTAAGGACAGAAGACTGCGTGAAGGTGAGACACAACTGGATTGCCACAATGTCAAGTGTATAAAACACATTGTTGAAGAAAAATAGGTATATGCAATTCTGAGAAGTATATGTTAAACTGTAAATTACAAGGAAATTAGACTGAAATGTGTTTGTTAAAAAGCAGACTGGCCTGGATTGTCAATGATGTCACCCAATGTGAACCTGGTGCTGCTCAAACGATGCTGCTCAAATGATGTCACCCAATGTGAACCTGGTGCTGCTCAAACGATGCTGCTCAAGTGATGTCACCCAATGTGAACCTGTTGCTGCTCAAACGGTGCTGTTCAAATGATGTCACCCAATGTGAACCTGGTGCTGCTTTAAACCGTTGCTGCTCAAATGATGTCACCCAATGTGAACCTGGTGCTGCTCAAACGATGCTGCTCAAATGATGTCACCCAATGTGAACCTGGTGCTGCTCAAACGATGCTGCTCAAATGATGTCACCCAATGTGAACCTGTTGCTGCTCAAACGGTGCTGTTCAAATGATGTCACCCAATGTGAACCTGGTGCTGCTCAAACGATGCTGCTCAAATGATGTCACCCAATATGAACCTGGTGCTGCTCAAACGATGCTGCTCAAATGATGTCACCCAATGTGAACCTGGTGCTGCTCAAACGATGCTGCTCAAATAATGTCACCAAATGTGAACCTGGTGCTGCTCAAACGATGCTGCTCAAATGATGTCACCCAATGTGAACCTGGTGCTGCTCAAACGATGCTGCTCAAGTGATGTCACCCAATGCGAACCTGTTGCTGCTCAAACGGTGCTGTTCAAATGATGTCACCCAATGTGAACCTGGTGCTGCTTAAACGATGCTGCTCAAATGATGCCGCCCAATGTGAACCTGGTGCTGCTCAAACGATGCTGCTCAAATAATGTCACCAAATGTGAACCTGGTGCTGCTCAAACGATGCTGCTCAAATGATGTCACCCAATGTGAACCTGGTGATGCTCAAACGACGACAGCCATAATTCATTCATTGATGACAGGTTTTTTCTTGATTTTAGACAGAATGACATATTAAACCTTCTAACTTGTCTCAACCTTTCATTCATGCATGTAGAATTAACAGAAACAGATTAGTCTTATATCTTATAATATGGTAAATGAATTTTAAATTAGAAAAGTTTATTAAGAGTTGTACTAACTGTGAGTATGGGTGGATGTCATTTATATACACACTGACACCTAGTACAACTTTTGGACTCAACTTTTTCTAAACAAATTCGCTTCCTCGAGCTCTGTGAAGTCATATTTATCAATAGTCCATGTGTCAAGAACAAAATCCTATCTGACAATGATTTACAATTAAATCGTTCTATTGACATGCATGTCACGTTTGATAACTATATAGTTGTAACGGATTCACCTAGACTTAGGCAAATCTTTAAGTTACAGGAACATAGTTTTTTTTCTGTACTCGGCACCACAGGATTTGAGTTCAAACAGCAACAACTGAAAGGGAGAGAGTTATTGTTACGACGAAGTGCGATAGCAAGCTATAATGATGGCCCTCATGTAATTAAAGTAATTGAAGCTTGTTTTATTCAGTTTTAAAAAATTGAAATCACTTTATGTTCACCTTTTATAAATGGTTAAATTCAGATCATTAAAGTTTCATCATCAGTAATTCTGACATTCGTAAAGGAATTGTAATTTTTTTACACTACTGAAAAGGTTTGGATTCAAATTGCAGTGACAGTCAACATGACTCAAGTCAGATCTGTTTAATTATGATCGGTTTCCTTCTCATTTGTATTGAAAATCAGATCAAATCATGTTAATGTTCGAGTTTATTTATGATTGTTTTTGCATTTTGAAATGGATGCTTATTGAATTTTAAAGTTTTTAACCACGAAGGAATAAATCTGGGTTGAAGAGAAATGATAAAGCTGTTGTACAGTGTAATTGTTAATCAATGTTGTAAATGACTCCTTTCAAGTACAGATCATGTATTATTACGTTCATAATCATTTCATGAGAAAATGACGGGTTTTTTTTTTTTACTATGACACGGTTGCTTCTGAGGTATAAGAATAGCTGCTGGCAACATAGCTGTGAAACATTATTTTATTCTTGATGAAATATAAGAACAGGAAGATTTTCTGAATAACAACTTCTTTAATGTGAAAATACATGACGTTTCGGAGTACATAAAGCCAGCATAGACCCTCAAGCAACTACTCAAGGCCAACGGCAGAGGAACGAGCACTGCAAGCCCCAACCCAAAAGGATGCATATACAAAATTCCATGTCATTATGGCCAAGACTACATTGGAGAAAGGCTACAACCTATCAACACAAGGACCACCAAGCGTCTGTCAAAAAACTTGACCAGAAATACGCCCTATCTGAGCATACCCTGCAAAACAAGGATCACATCATCGAATGGGAAGCTACCAAAGTCCTGTCAACCAACAACAACTGGCGCCAAAGAAAACTCCAAGAAGCGATTGACATTCGAAGGGATCAACTTGCAATAAACCATGATGAAGGAATCTTCCTACCATCTGCTTGGGATTCACTTATATAGAACTTCCATCTCCTGTCGGAGGAAATATCCGAGGAGCACCAAACCAAATCCAAGTATCCATCCACTCCTGTCGGAGCAAATTATCCGAGGAGTCCCCACCAATCAACACCTTCAAACACCATCCAAAAACGTCAAAGCCACCCACATCAACAATTGGCCTCTCTTCCAATCAACTGCAATTATTGTTTGTTTTACAATTTCAATAAAGCCAATTGGCCTCCCTTGTTTCATTATGTGTGTTTATTAACATCTTCAATAAAGCCTACAGGCCATTAATTATTATCGTGTTTTTTCACATTAAAGACGTTGTTATCCAGAAAATCTCCCTGTTCTTATGTATACAACTTCTAAATGCCCTTCAAAGACTTCATGAAATATACTGAAAAAATAACAATAAAGCCTTAAGTAACATTTTTATTTTATTATTATGACACTATAATGTGATAACAAGTTGTTTTATACTCTTGCCATTGTAACAGTATCGTTTACAACCTGCTTGTTAAATATCTACTAGTGTATTCAAGGATTTATGTCATACGATTGTCACCATCAGAAAAATAGAACAATGAAACCCTACATAAGTTTGTTTTTGATTTCGTTATTAAGACAAAAGCTATAATTGATAACAAGCTGTTTTATATTCTTGCTACTTTGACATTATCAATGCTTCTCACGGTGATCTGTCTTAGCTAGAACTTAAACATACTTTGATGAGAAAACGGGACCTCTGTCTAGCAACCAATATAAATGTTTGATGTGTCAAGATCAAAGTGCTATATGACAATGGAATTTGATTATATTGACATGTATTTTTCTAACTATAAATATGGTCGTTACTGCTCCATAAAGAACTGAGGCAAATTATCCACAGCTGACAGACTGAGACAATGCGTGTCTTTTCTTTTGTTATACATTTGTCTTGGTATCCATAGCTATAATAGTTGAAGTGATGAAGGTTTTATCATTCTCATCTTTGAAATTGACTTTATTTTGATTTCTGTAAGCACCGGTAAATATCATACATGACTTAAATTCTTCCTTGGAATGTGAACTAGATGTTTTGTCTTCTCAAGTGTTGGGGATTACTCATTATCGTCGTTGATACAGATGCCTCTAAAGATCAAGCAACAAGCCATATGAGAGTCTTTCTTTATTCAATATCTAGACGTAGATATTAAACTAAAATATGTCAGATTTTCAGCAAAACTAATAAATATTCTTAATTCTTCTTCTTATTCACTTTGGAGGAAGAACCGTAACAATGAGTTAATCTTTTTTCAAATATTCTTTACGCCTGTACAAGCTATACATTCAGGTGTAAAAAGACAACACAGTGATATTTTATATGATATATAATACCTTATGATACAGTATGGGTTCCTGCACATATAGGTCGTGCTGGAAACGAGAATGTTCATCATATTGAAAAGTTATCACTAACAAGAACTTAAATTAACGTTGAGGAACTTTGTCAATTGCAAAAAAAACATCCATTTCATTTCAAGAGATGAAGTTAGTCTTTCTCATTTTTTTACCGGCAAGGTTTAAATGCATACAGGTATATATTGGACAAAGCTGAATTTCCTTTGTGTGTCAACTGTTTAAACTATTGTCTAGAAACTGACTGTTAAGGGCATAAAAATCATCGTGATCGTCAGTGAGGTTGTAATGTCTAAATCAATCATCTCCTGACTGAGATATCCTTGGACAACACTTGACGTTTGAAGATTACTTTTAAGTTTTGGCAAGAAACGGGCAAACATGATAGCATTAAGCATTTTTAATCATTTCATGTTCTCTTAAACATCAGTTTGATTGTCCTGTATATATAGGTCAAATTTGGGACAAACGTCGCCCTTTAAACCACCGTGCTATCTACGTAATCGCCAGTAAAGCACTGCAATCAAGTCAAGTCTTGCGGGGAAGTTGCCTATATCTGTATCATCAATAGCTGGCTTATTAGTTCACAACATGAAGTCTAAATCACGACTTTGCATACGACTTGAAATCCCAATCTTCATTGACGAAGCTACACACATCCATAAATGTAATTAATCATCCCTAATCCCTACAAATGTCCTTCAGAAATACATGTAGGAATATGACTACATAACGATATCCCTGTTCCCTATGTGACATCTCCGTAGCTTTATTGATTTTTCTCAAGGTAATTACATCTATTCGTCTGGGGACTGCTTTAGGACAGGAACATGTGGCGAGAACAAATTCTCTATAAGAACTTGCTGGTTTGATCAGTAATTAAAATTATTGAATAATATAATCTTAGGTTAATCAAGTTAAAATGTTTATGTTCAGCCTATGCATTCTCAGTTTGACATGACATTTTATTAAGTTATCATTATGTAGACATTTGCAAAATAACAAATGTTTTATTTAAATCTAAAGCATTTCACTTGAATTGCATATACATCCCCTAATAATCCCAAATCCTGGTTCAACTATTACTTGTTATATAATCTGTATGAACACTACCAACCCAAATCTGTCCTTATTTCTGCTTTAGATACATACAAGTCACTGGTACCCGCCAGTCGCGATGCAATGTTTGGTTTTCTATCAATTGAATTACGCCTTGAAATTGTCGTTAAATAGAACAGACTAGCATTGGTAATTTTCAGCAACAGTCAGCACATGATGATAAATAAATGATAACATTTGGCATATATGAATCCATCAAAACCGAAAGTGCCACATCACAATGACCATGGGTTCATGTTTTCTGCTTTAAGCCAATGTTTAATATTAAACAAAACTTGTAATTTAGAAAAAAACATAGAAAAAATTCTAAATGAAATAATGTTTTGAAATTGTTTTTTTAGATCAACTCTTTATTTGTATATTTCTTTTCATCATCAGAGATCATAACAGAGACATCATTTAACAGCGCCTTTGTCAAAGAAAATGTAGCTTTCTTGACAAAATAGTGTTGTGATACAGATTTTGGCACATATCACACATTTGTGTTAGTGTTAATTTGTAAAATACAGATTGGCCAACTCTGCCGAACAAAAGAGGGATACCAAATCATCAACTTAGTAAAAAAAAATATATTGCTGTTATTTTGACGCATCATAGCTGTAGGACGTCATAAAACAAGCAAAAAAGCCCTATTTACTCTCCCATCGTGCCAAGTTTACAAAACCACGATCTGTAAAGATGTTTATATTCCAGAAATGTGAAAAGATATTGTTTTCGATAATCAAATCCTAAGTTTTGTTGGCTCCTAGCAAAATAATGTAAATTTGTTATGTAAAGTATTTATCACTCGTGGGCTTAACAATTATTCTTGTTGGTATCCTTTCTTTTGCCCATTAGTTTAAATAGTGAGCAGGTGTGTATTTGGGCTTACCGATCATTGAAACACAATAAGTCGTAAAGAAGAAGCTGAATTCAAATAGATGTTCAGCGATCATTGTATTGAAGAAGGTATTGAGAATAGCAAGAAGTCCTCGAAGTTCAATGTTCTGTGCAGAACAGTCTCAAGACGAACAGAAGTAATTACCTTGAGAAAAAACAATACATCTACACATATATGAAGTGTTGCAGGAGACGGAGCTTCTCAAGAACTGACTATAAATGAAGGATGATTACAGGAATTATGAAGCCCTCTAAATCTGTCTACAAAATCTAAGCTTTGGCAATCCAAGACTTCAGTCATATCTTACACCACACAGTCTGATAACCTATGGATTACCAAGTCATATTCCCCCAGATGAAGAAACCTATCAATCCTCTTTATGACAAAGTCCATTCCTCAACTGCTGGATCATGGTTCATGAAGAATTGGCAACGTTTGCATCGACTCTTTCATTTGCCCCTCGACTGCCAAGAAACGGTATCAAGGGCTAGAGAGATGACATTGATTTAACTGATCTAACTTTTGGGTGGGTTTTTTTCTGAATCAAATTTCTGAAGAGCTGAACAATATCCTCACAAGTTCATTAAACATGACTGTTGTTTGACGTAGTTGATCATTTATTGGAGATTTTGAAGAAGAAAATGAAAAATAGTTTCCAAATATGATCCAAGGTCACACCAACGATCTGGTCAAACTATGACGGTTTATTTGAGTAATGGCATTGGTATGTTATAGTAAATTGGAAATTGCCCTCTGAAAACAAACACAAACGGATCATTTTGGTTTTCATTTTTCTTGGATTTATAGAATACATATTTTTGACGGTGACAAAACGTTGAGACTCTCTTGGTTGTTATGTTTATATTCGATATCAAAGATAGAGCAGAGGGGCCAATGAACATGTCTGGTCAATAAATACACTTTTCACAAGAAGGATCCAATATAGTTCAGCTATTGAGAATATTGCGAACAACTAATAGAAACGTAGTTCTTTCTTATTGCTATGATTGATCAGTGTTCTGATCTTGGAGAGTAAGACTTAGTAATCCAGTCGTTATCAGACCCTGTAGTGAGTCAACACAATAGCTGAGAACTTGGAGTATCCAAGCTAAGAGTCTGTACATAAACATTCCAATTAATGGTCACTGTAATTCCTGCAATTATCCTTCAATTCTTGGACAGCTCCGTCTCACGTTATGCGTTCGTCTCCGTAGATTTATTGATTTTTCTCAAGGTAATTACTCCTGTTCGTCTGGGGACTGTTCAACACAGAGGCTTTTTGATGAGTACCAATTCCCTGGACTTTGAGGACTTGTGGATTGGTACCACTCTGAATATATACCTGTTCAATGCAGTAATCACCAACTTATACCATCTTGTATCTTAAGATGCAGTCACATACATTAACACATCTCAATACCTTTTTAATTCAAAACTGACGAAGTTATGTTCTTTTGTTCCCCTTCAAAATATGAGGTAGACAAGTAAGCCGTATGAATTTAAAATATAAACTAACTCTTAATAACGTTTCAGTCCGCCATAATACCATTTTAAATTTGAAAATACAACATAAATGTTAGATAAAAACTGAGTTGAATTTAGTTATGATTGTCATGCATCACTCAGGGCACATAAAAATGAAGCTTGTGACTTTTTTAAATATTCAAAAGGAGCACGTACCTCTTATTTTGAAATACATATAGTATTAAAGTTATGGTTCGCTTTTTGAAAATTAAACTGACTTTTTGGAGCACAAAATTTAATTTGATGAATTTTAATCTACCTGGTAACATAAAATGTTACTATTTATATTTCTTTCTTACGAAATGCTTCTCTATTTAATTGTTTACTGACCTAATCAGATTTAAAATGATGGAGGTAGATAAAGTTCAAGGCTATTTTAAGGATATTGTTGCAGCTAACATTACTGCAGGGGGAAAGCCAGGAACGTTGTGTTGATCTACTTGGTGATATGACATAAACGAACTTTCACTTGACCTTTTAATTGTTTAATCTGGGTAGATACCAGTGGCATGGCAAAACGTTAAGTGCTAAACCAAGTCTCCTCCAAATTAGGAAATTGGTACTCGTCACACGCGTCTGTGTAGAACAGTCCCCAGACGAACAGACGCGAGTAATTACCTTGAGAAAAATCAATACAACTACGGAGACACATAACAGTGAGGTCACTGAACAGTGCTCAGTGAGACTGAAGGACAATTGTTGGCATTAAGGAATGATTAATGCTACTTACAGTATACATGTAGGTGTTGATATAAATTTAGTTACACTAAGAACTAGTCTTATGAATATTTCAAAACACAAAATGCAGTTTCAAGATATCAATGTATTGAAGAGATGACAGTTTAACCTGAGTGCAAAGTCATTCAACATTGAGGTGAGGTGAGATGAGTTGGGGTTCAACGCCGCTTTCAAGAGTATTTTACTTATATCGCGGCTGCTAGTATTATGGCAGGGAGAAGGCCCACAACGCCATGTGGCTATGCATCATTCAACATTGATCGTGGTAACTTTGTTATCATATGAAACAACAAAGCTATAGTAACTTTATATATAAATTTGAGAAAGTTTGCTATACGATAGTAACATATTGCGAGCAGCTACGGTTTGGCCTTTGTTAAACATAACCCAGCATTAGGCGTAAGTGTACAGTAGTTAGAAGCAAATACAACGCTTTTGAGCAGAGGTTTAACTCAGGATTTAACTCAGTTTTAAGTAAATCGAAGACTACAAGGGTCCTAGAAAAGTACTGTGTGAAAATCAATTATATTTGTTACATTTGTTCGCTATATAAATTATATGTATTTCTTACCAGGGTTATGAAACGTGACATAAAAAAATGAGTCATAAATAAATTTCAACATCATAGGAACATTGGTTTAAAGATTAAATGAAGACGTTATATATTTCCAGCTGTTTCCTGTTGTTTCCTGTTGTTTCCTGTTGTTTCCTGTTATTTTCTGCTGCTGCAAGAGGATAATTGACCTCAGTTCTAAGGGCATCAGTAACAACCATGGTTATTCAACATGGCACACTTGTCATTAGGTAACACTCGAATTGTACAGCATTGTCAAATAACACTTTGATCCTGACACATCCAACATAGATAGTGCTAACTTCAAAGACGGTCTTATTGCCTATTTTCTCATCAACGAATTTTTTTTTTTATTTGATGGACAGGTGAATGTGTGAAAGGTGAGGCATAACTGAATTGTTACAACATTAAGTGCATAAAACATACTGTTATCAAATAAAAGGATTATTTCAAAAATGACTTTGCTATTATCCAATTCGGCTTCATTCAATAGCAACCAAGCATGGTCTGCTAAAAAGAGAAGAAAACAGTTAATAATTATTGTACAATACTAAAGCATGGATTACTCTGCATGTACTTACTCATTCGTGGGCTTTACGTGAAAACGTGCAACTACAAGAAAATAAAATTCTCTCCTTTTTAGGCTGATTTCAACAGGTACTCAAAAACTTGTTTACGATCAAATCATTAATGCAATATTTGATTATATGTATGGTATTGATTCAAATTTCATCCCAATCTAACTATTCGTTGAGAGCATGTGTCAAAGCGTCATTGTAATTTCTGGGTTCAGTAATTGTTACATGTGTTTTGTAAAGATTAGTAAACCTTTCCATGATTTGTCAAACTGGTTGATTGGTTCTATGGAAATCTTTTCATGATAACAATGCCTCATATATGTTTATTCAAATGCATATAATCAAAATATTACTTAATAGATTTAGGTTTAGGACAGGTTTATTTTATAGCGTGTCATAGGTGAAGTTAAGTATTATTTTTATTATATAAAACAATTCCATTAGGGATCCTCTATACTTTAAAAAAAATACAAAAAATATAAAAGTGCAGAAATATGTCTGCTGCTGTTGCCAGAGGGAGGACTAAGGACATCAGTAACACCCATGGTTATTCAACATGACACACATGTCATTAGGTAACACTCGAATTGTACAGCATTGTCAGATAACACTTTGATCCTGACACATCCAACATAGATAGTGCCAACTTCAAAGAAAGGTCTTATAGTGTGTTTTCTCATCAACGACTGTATGTTTTATTTGAAGGACAGATGACTGTGCGACAAGCATGAACGAATCGGCATAAATGAATTGTCACAACATCAAATGCATACAACATACTGTTATCAAATTAGCATGAACAGAGAAAGACAATTATACAAACAATTAGCAGTATATATTAACCTAAGGTGTAAATTAAAAGGAAAAAAAATGGAGTTTTGTTTTTAAAAAGGAGAGAATTACTGATTGGCAGTGATGTCCGCCGATGTTTGTGAATGAGGTGCTGCTCAAACGAAGACAGCATTTGTTAAAAAAAAAATTAATAATATAGAAAAGGTCAAACACGACATGCATGTCAGTAAACCAATATTGTTATTGTACACTATTGTCTTATAGCACTTTGATCGACACACATCCAACATTGATAGCGGGGACTTCAAAGGGGATCTTATTGCCTGTTTCCTAATCATAAAGTGTTTGTCTCCTTTGCGAAGTAACATCACCGTGTGAAAAGGTGAGACATTTATGGAATGTGAAAATAACAAGTGTATAAAGCAGCTTGTTATCAAATTAGGTTGTTTTTGACAAAGAAGGCTAGATTGTAAAAGATTTTACAACACCTTCTCGTGTATGTTTTATCACCAAATAGTGCGTGTTTATTGCTAACGCAGATCAATACACCTGCATTCCAAAGGTTTGTTCATCCATATGTGTATCTTAGTGCAAATATCACGTAAATTCACGTTTATTGTAACGTCAATAAAATTACATCATCAAATGAATCATCATATATCCTTGAGTAAAATCATCATTCTCAAACGTATCCTGTGATCGGCAGTGATGCATTTTTTCATATCGACTAAATGAAAACAATTTCAACCCAAATACATTGAATGAGTATACGAGAAAATATATGGCGTACGAGTGTTGACCCAGTTGATCACTTACTGAATATTTCACAAAAGAAAATAAAAACTGTAGTTTTTAAAAGATTGCCCCCTGCTCACTTTAAAGAGCTGTCAAAACTATAATTATTTACTATGAGATATCGCATCTTTGATGGGCATTCTAGAAGTCGAAATGACAACGACATTAGTATTTATGTCGAAACGTCGTCTACACAGAATAAAGAAGTTGTATATCCATAAAATTGTTCTTCATTCTTTATGAGATATCAAAACTAATTATGTTATTGAACACTCAACTGTCTTCTTAAAATGTAAAATTAAAGAGTGGTAGGTTTAGTTTTCACGTTGATACGATGCTTCAAAGACAAATTATATGATATTTGCACTGAAATAAACAAGTAGGTGAACAAACGTTCTGTATGCAGCGGTATACGCAGAGGTCAGACAGAATCTGGATGCTACGATAACAGGTAATAAGTTCTTTTCAATTTACTTATTGTCTCCTGAATGAAAGATTAATTACAATATTATTGGATAAAATATATTTAACAAGTCTTATTTCACAATGTAAGCATCAGAGTTCATTTAAAAAAGTACATTAGAAATATTTTCATTATGGTTCTTGGGCATGCAACCTTGAAATTGGTTTCACGTTATATTGCTTTAAAGGGGCAGTAGCACTTTTTTTGCAAAATTTATTTTTTTAAATTTCCCATTTATAATGATAGTTTAGGGAGTAAAACATCTTATTTCACAAACCAATTATTCGTAGTGGTAATAACGATGTTGTGTATAAAGCAAAAAATGCATGGCTGCCATTTTATCGTGAACACAATTTATCGTTTCGAATTACAAAAACGATTCCCATGGCTTTACCGAATCATGTACACTCGTTTATTAACTTGATTTTTTTAAAAGAGAAGGGTGTTTTACTATTGGTGATATTATTTTTCAAATTCATTTCATCCACTTATTTTAGCAAAAAAACGTGCTACTGCCCCTTTAACATTTCGCCCACATGCGTGTTTTCTCTTCAAAGGAGTTTTACTTTATTGCGAAGAGATGAGGCATTGACACGATATTTCAATAACAGATGAATAAAACACATCGTTATTGGATTACCTGTTTTATCCTAACTTAATCAAAGGACTATCATTGCAATAATCAAGGATTATCATTTTTGTTTAAGAGTTTAGAAACTGGATATAGTGTTCATTGCGTTGTCTGGTTGTCTGATGAAAAGATTGCTGTTCAATTGTTAAACAGATTCAGTTGTATCGAGCGTGGAATAAATGCTGTGTTGCAATAGGCACATAAACATGCTTGCCATCAATGTTTTTTTTAAACAAAGACCACATAGAATGGTAACAATGCATTTCTGGTTACAATAAAGCACGTAGAGATATTGTATCGATAGTGTCATACTAACGTCCAATTAATAATCAATAAAGTTACAGATGGAACTACATCAGGCATCGGATGAAAAGGGACGACTCGGAATGTTTAGTAATGCTATTCAAAGGATAGAAAGGTAGAATGAACATAAACACATATTCAACTTAATTTCAAATCAATTTCTTGTATCAACACTCTCTATGAAAAGAGGGGTGAACTCAGTTCTGTCATTGTAAACTTTTCTTTCCCGTTACCCAAGGGTGCAATCATATCGGGCGTCTTATTCGATATTCGATAATTTCATGACTTGGTGACTTCACATTGAAAAATCAGTATGTCACTCCGAGTGACATACCAATCACTTTGGTTAAGTCAAGGGCTGTCGTGACGTCATTGATTTGTGTACACAAGAAATAGTCAAGAGTGAAGGACCTCTTGATGTGGAGTTGAGTGACGGCATTTTATTGGCTACTTTTCCACCTGCTGATTCACACGTGTAAAATACGTTATCGACTCACGAGTACGATAGCTTAGAAAAAGCTTAGTGAAAAGCATTAGTCAGAATACCAAAAAGTATATACTAATATAACAATAAATAGAAAAGCGCCAATGTTAACATCAATCTATAATAGATGTATTTTCTTTATTCTATCTCATGTAAACATTGATT
The DNA here is from genome assembly GCA_936450465.1 of Gibbula magus. NCBI lineage: Eukaryota > Metazoa > Mollusca > Gastropoda > Trochida > Trochidae > Gibbula > Gibbula magus. Next base: position 7,269,296 of record OW388306.1, read on the forward strand.
AGTTGCCCTGAATAATAACTAACATGACCCGTCTAGAGCGAGCTATGTGATAGTTATACCTATATGTTTCTGAGTGTATGAGCTGATGCACTTACAGATTGGGGGGGGGGGGGGGCTTTCCGAGGCGCTTGTGTAATGAGATGTTTTACTCATTGACGTACCAATATATTGTATAAACTTTAATAATAAATGGCAATATTTGTGAACATGTGATATGAAAAAAACGTGCTACAGCGCCTTTACGGTAGAAACAATATCGATTTCAAATATAGAGTTCTTGTTCTCAGTTGAATATTACCTACATTATGTTCATATTTTATCAAGATACATTTTTACGTAATAATCTTAAGAACCTTGTTCTGAAAACATGACTTGTGAATATTCCCTGTGCGATTGATTACAAAATATACAAGATACTAATGTAACCTTTCTAAAAAATATTACGTGTGCTTCAGTCAGTTTCGATGAACAATGAAACGTAAAACAATATCGTCGAAACCAAAACTCGTGAAAAACTGTCCTTGACATTTTTTTTATTAATGATCATGTATATATAAAATATGTTTTACGTTGTTATGTTGAATACACAATGATCAAAATATTCACCAAAAGCTTCTCGTGCAGTTATCAAGGTTTTGATAAGAGCTTTCCCACAGGAATTCGTCATAGCTAATAAAAACGTAGGTATAACTACGGACATAAAATACAATTAATTATTGTAAATGTCCGTGACAGAACATAAACCACATAGATCTCAAAACATAAACAATAGTAATCTTTATATGTGTGTGAAGCAGTACGTGTACTTTAATTTCATCGAAATCGAAATGTCGAAAATTTATTATTCAAAATAACATCAATGAAGTAACATGAAGTAAGATGAAGTAAAATGAAGTAAGATGAAGTAAAATGAGATTTTCCAATACCACGAAACTAGTAAAGCATGCAGTGTCCTATAGGTGAGTCCCGTCATTAACACACACAATTCCATTTCAATAAAATTAAGATCTGATAAGATACATAGCATCAGCAATAATTGTCAATATAATAAAGAAAGTACTTCCGAAAATAATTAAACGAATACCAACGAGGTTTTATGGCAAATACAATGCACGAGACAGATTTATGACATCATGGAATATCCAGAGTGTTTGGAAATACCGGGTTTACTCCTGCTCATAGATTTTGAAAAGCGTTTGACTCAGTAGACTGGACATTTATACGAAAGGTTCTTTTTTTCAATTTTGGCCGTGCTATTAAAAACTGGATGGGTACATTTTATAAAAAAATATATGGATGTGGACAAGATGATCCACTTTCACCATACTTATTTATTTTACGTGCTGAAATTCTAAGCAGCATGATACGTAATAATAAAAAGGTAAAAGGAATTAAAATAGGTGACAGTGAGTACCTCGTAACTCAATTCGCAGACGATACTTCTTTGACACTGGATGGATCCGAAACGTGCATACAAGCGACATGTACACTACAAACATTAACTCAATAACCTCTTTCTCGGGTCTAAAAATAAATGCAAGTAAAACTCAAGTTATCTGGATAGTTCCTTAAAGAATTCGAAAAAGACAATGTGCAAAGATTACAAATTAGACTGGTCTAAAACAGAATTTACAATCCTTGGCATAACATTCACACATAACTTTGCAAACATGGTAGAGAGAAATTATAAAGATAAACTAAAAACAAATAAAGATCATCATGAACCAATGGCTGAGAAGAGATCATACTCCACTTGGTAGGACGACCGTTTTAAAAAGCCTTATCCTGCCTAAATTAGACCAGATATTTACAATACTTCCAAATCCTAGTGAAAACACATACTGAAAGACATTGAAAGACTTTGTTTTGCCTTTATTTTTTATGGGAAACCAGATAAAATTAAACGTAAAATAAGAGTTAGTAATTACAATGAAGGTGGTTTTAGAGCACCCAATATAAGAAATATAATTTATTCACATAAAATAAGTCGGGTGAAACGACTCTTCAATTCGAACAACTGTTCTAAATTGAAGAAACTGTTTCATATAAACGTTTCCCCAGCACACAGTGATGTTTATCAATACAGCGCTGGGCATTGATGAAGCATGTTTGTATTCCAAGAAGAAGATTTTTGGAAAGACGTTTTAAAAGCATGGGGATGTTTCTTTACACGAAAGTGGGAAACTGCAAAGACGCAAGCTGATGTCCTGTCTCAGCCGATATGAGAAAATGACAATATTAGAATTAACAATAAGGTGATTCATTATAAGCAAATGTCTTAATTGTATGAAATCTGTACTATATGTATGTTCTATGGGCCTGTAGAATGAAACTTGAAATAAATAAATTCTTCTTCATAAGCAAATGTCAAAATCAGGTATCTATATCATAAATGATATAATTGATAGTGACGGTAAATTATGTAACTACACACAGAATTAGTTATATAAATAAATATAAATATATATAAATCTTATATAGGATAGAGAAAAAACTAGAAATGCCACTAATAACTTATTTTATTGAAAATATTACTACCAAGAGAAAAGGTTGTCGAATATTTTATGATATTTTACAAGAATAAAAAATTACATATACAGAATGAAATGGGAACGAGATTTAGAATGTCCAATCAACGAAATTGAATGGAAACATCTAAACTAATTGCCGTTTATGTCCAATTTAAGTTTAAAATGGTTTCAATATTCAATTCTACATAGAATACTCCCGACAAATGACCTCCTGCATAAGCTAAAAATCAAAGATGAAAATAAATGTGAGGACGAAAAAGAGACCATAACTTATAAGTCACCTTTTCTTCGATTGTCCTACTGTCAAAAATATATGGAATAAAATTTAGGAATGGATAGAGACAAACACACAAGCAAATATAAACTTCTCAGAAAGGAACACTTGCCTTGGATATCCTGAATATAGAAATTAAGTATTGAACACGATTATCACAACTGTTAAGCCCACATTATTCAAAACAAAGCAAAGTGGACTGAAACCAAACATAACCTACATCAAGAATGACATCAATAACGCTTACAATATTGACAAATATAACGCATACTCAACTTGCAACTATGTTAAATTATGACATTCTGGTCAACCTGCTATTTGCTATTTAAAGATTAACGTTAAACAAATCCATGTTAATATTCCTTTGTTGACATCTAAGAAAAACAATATTTCCAAGATAGCAACTTCTTTATTGTGAATATGCACGACCTTGCTGGGATACACAAATACAGAATATTCTGTATATATGTACCCCCACCTTGTTATACCCGGTTTCACCCTGATGAAGAAGTAAGCATATACTCCGAAACGTCGTGTATGTTCACAGTAAAGACGTTGTTATCCAGGAAATATTGCTTTTCTTATATTTTCCGCATGTAAAACGACCTTAAAAAACATGTATTGAACATCTACATTGTAACATGAAGAGCAATATTTCCAAACAGCAATTATAGCATGTTTTTAGTATATATTACTTTGATAATTAATTAAAATGTAATCGCCAGTGCAACTAATAATCATAAGATGTAAACCAAGAGGTCAGTGACTTTTGCTTATATAAAGATGTCTATACTTAAGAGAAGCATCAGTATTCTAGTCCGTGAAGACAAGGTACTTGACTTGGAGATTCTGTCCACTGAGTATTCGAGCTTAATATACATTATTCTGACTGTCTTTCAGAAGATATATAGCGACACTCAAACCGCTTATGTAAGTTATTAGTTTACAATGCCGGTAAACGTTGAGTTTTTTTAAAATTAAAATTTCAATATTTAAAATAGTGCCAAATTATATACCACGTTGGCTGACAACGTATTATCCGTATTATCCGTTATGTATGGCCTGAAGAGGCTGTTTAGCTGTAAGCGCTCGCCATTAAAATGGATGATTTCTACTTCTAAATCCATTATTTTTTCCATATATATATTACATATCCATTTTGTTGGTACCAGATAGTTTCATTATTGTTAGAGAAGTGTCTTATTTCATGTGATTTCATTAGATTAAAACTTCCTTAGTTTTCTTCAATGTTCTATAAAGAAATAAGCGCCGGGTCTCCAAAAAGCTACGGATCTCTAATAAGCGCCGGGGGTTCAAGGGGTGCTGAAGAATTAAGCGCCCGGTCGCTTATTAGAGTAAATACGGTAAAACTCGCCAGCGACAAAATGTGTAACGTTTCACAGTGTGCCCATGGATTGATTATTTACAACTGTTAGACCAAAATAAATTATAAACAATTGTTTCTGGTTTCCGCCCGCGTCAGTTTCAAAACCACTCCTCAGGTGCTTTTGAGAGACATAACATTCAGTTTCGCAAGACACGTCCACTGTCCATATAGACTTAATATTATTTCGTCTGATATTTTCTGTACCCAAACCACTAGTGATTCCAGAGAGTGGACTGGCTTTTTAGCAAGAACATATATCAATGTTATGGTCAAAAGAATTGAAATCCTAAAGATATGTAAATGATATAATACATATAATTTCTTAACAGCATCCAAAATCAAAAATAAAGTGTTACTCCCATGAAATGTTGAGATGTGACCACGAACTCTAAGAACCTGTCGAATTCTAGCGAGAATAATGTTGTACAGGCTCCTGATGTAAGTGTGAGGTCCCGCCATAACTCGCCGACGATTGGAATTAGGTTTCTGACTTCAACTCGTCTTTTCAAGCAATGTTTCAGAGTTTTCCACACATTTTCTATGACATTTAAGTCAGGACTTTGAGCAGGTCATGGCAAAGTACGAATTCCATTGTAATTTTTCCTCTGATTCGCTCGAAACGATACATGATATGGTATATGGAGCGTTGTCCTCTTGAAATATCCATGGTCTGTTTGTGAAATGCCTAGTGATGACAGGCCACGCCGACCACTCCATCCTTTGGAACAACATCAACATGGTTGAAGTCAAACGTCAACGTCCTCTATTTAATAATACATGAATATTATATCACACATCTATGATATAATGCTGCGTTAAGTGCTATACACAAGACAGTTAGGTATTTAAATGTTGCATGCAGATGAAATAAACTGCAGAATATATTATATATGGTACATCATTCTTTATCTTTTACTGTTATAATAATAAGAGCACATTACATTTTCATTTAGATTCGTGTTTCTCAACATGGTAAAGCAAAAAGATATACAATCATCCTTCATGATATTGACATTATTACTTTGTAAAACGTCAAAATTGATCATATATGATGTTGAGATGTTGTTAAATCTAGTTTGCATTACAGATGCAAATACTTGCCACTCATCGTCGAGAACAGAAATACCATTTGATTTAGAGGATAAACATTGCCTCTCCTTACATGCGACATGTATTTATCTGACAGTTTCCACTGCTAATTTAAAGTTACAACAAAGAAATCTCGCAAATATAATTGTCAATATTGAGGGATATTGTTACTTATTAAGTAGCTCTTTATATGGTATGTTTGATCCGGAGTTGACATGATTATAATGAGCATATGATATGTATTGTTGTTATGCAGAGATGATCGGGGTACATTATTATGACATATCTGTCTAAATAATTTCATAGATAATTTGTGGTCACCAATTTCGTGGCATATCCTAACAAACACGAAACCTAAATGAAAATAGTGTCATGGTTGCCCACGAAGTTCAACCTACTCTGTTTAGTGAAATAACATTATTTTGGTATTCTATATTCAAGCATGTTTAAAAGTCCACAGCAGAGTTTAATTAATTAAAACAAATCTATAACAGAATTTCAGGGATATGATAAGATAAGGAAAGGAATTTACTTTCGACGTATATTCACTAAAGAGACGCCTATAAAGTCGACGTAAGCCGTAGGATAATTACATAGTGCGTTGAAGTCTGTTTTGCTTCAAAATAGTCTTTAAGCTTGATATGTTTTGTCTGGTCTAGTCTTGGCTTGACTTTGATAAGGTCTGATAATTGGATAAAACATTCACCAGATCTGTTTGTTCCGGCGGAACAGTGCCAGAAATTTCAGCAATAAAAACAATTCCACGCCGATTCCAACAGTCCTATTGACATTCGACAGAGTCAGAATGTTTTTATTTCCGTGTGGCGTTGATATTACCCATAAAGAAAAGAAAACGACCGAAGACTATTGAATTGATGACATGGGGTCGGACATATGAAAGCCATATGAAAACACTCAAGTATTTTTTGCAAAACGGAAAAATAATAATATCATTTGAGTGTGTATTCCGTCTGTATGTTGTTGATATTGCCCAATGAACATTGATTTTCCTCCCAGCCAAGAAGGGACCGAAGACAAATTAATTGATGACCGAGGATTGACTGTGTGAATGTCCAATGAACGCACTTACAGCATATTGGTACACAATAAAACTCAGAAGGCGTCACGATTGAAGCCTCTATAAAACCTTTCGAAAACTCCCAAGTCAGGGGTTAAGTTGATAGTCATTATCTTCCATTATGGTGTATTATCCGCGAAGCAACAACACTCTCGTGATTGTCTAGTCAGCTTGCGCCTTGTATCGCTGAGGTCTGGTTACTCATGACTATATATAGCGCATATTACATCAGCCAATGAAATATTCTGAATTGAAATTTGATGACCGCTTTATGTTTTAAAAAGATATTGGACAATCAAATTGAGGGTCGCCATCTTGGACAAGCACAAACGTTGTTGCTATCTTTGACAAACATCATTGTGGTCGCCATTTTGAAAAAAACAACGTAGTGGTCCATCGTGGCAAAAGGAAGGAACAATGCTCTCGATAACAGCGCTAGCATTCAAAGCAAATTTTGAAATTGTGACAATTTTAATGTAAACAAATTAAACTTTTGATTGGTCAAAATGTTGACCAAAACATCAATCAATCCATTCTTAAAGGGAGGCTTTAAATATTACCAAATGATTAAAACTTGTTTGTGATTCCGTTTTTTAGATTAAAATATGTGTGTTGTTGGACGCATGGTGGCAAAAGGTGAATACTCTTCAAGATCATACATACGTGTTATACCGGTAGTCTATGAAAATAGTCAAGACAAAATTTCATGTTCACTCATTCACTCATTGGTACTGCCTTACAGACAGTGACATAGAGTGGTCGAATCAACAAAACGCAAGTCGTTTATCTACGTCCCTTCGGAAAGGAGTGTCATTTTGAAAATTAAATTTCAATTTCTAGTCGGCTGCATGTTCGCACTTAGAGATTTCCCATTGGATTATGGTTATGATGTCCGACCTCAGGAGACGTGTCCATGACACTTTTGATAGATAACGTTTTCCCGTGGTAAAGATTATCAAATAAACTCACGTCATTTTGACAAATATTCACTGTAAATGAAACCCCAGTAGAATTCGTTATATTCTGGAAAACTTGAACCGAAATTGTGCTAATATTAGAAGTGTTTATGCCGAAGAGTAAAGAAATTATTGGTTACATCGTTTATATTTTTTTAAAATGGCAATACAACTTTTTCTTGACTTGTCTTTCAATTAACATGAAGGATAAAATTGCCATGTCTGAATAAATTCATTATTCATGTTCATTATATGACAGTAATTTCTGCAAAACCTGTTTCTGTACGATGTTACAGTGTCACACATGAGCAAACAGCCCAGGTGACCAAATATGATAGTCAACAAAATTGTGTTCCAGGGGATTATCTGGCTTCACTTATCTGGAAACCTAAAATAAAAGCTGCTAGGTGAACGAGAATGAGCTGCTGATGGTGAATTCAGCTAGATGAATCGCTCATTCATCGCTCACGTTATCGCTCAACTCAGCAATTTTGAACAACGCGGAAGAGAGATGAGAGTTTAGAGAGACATTTTGCAAAAGTATTCATTGTTACTAATATAGCTTTCTGCAACAGAATCAAAACATGGTCGTATAAGTGTTAGTTACTGGTCTTCACTTCCGGTGTCTATGAATTCCTCATGCAAGCATACATGCACGTGCGAGTATGAACCGTGGAGATGAGTGCATCACATAGACCATGAAACCCGAAGTCGAGGTCGATAACATATTTAAACACTGGCTTTCTATCATGAGACAACCAAGAGTTCGACCTGCGTGGACTATACATTGATGGACAACAGTTGGTAGATTTTATTCTGAGCACACACTTAAAGTAATGAAACGAACATACGTCTATTTCAGGGACACACTGGCAAATAATCCATGATCGTCTGGTAAAACACAGTGCTGGACAACAATGGGTAGACTATTTTAGACACGTTTCTGCCCAGATGCAATCATACTTACCAGCACTTCGGTATTCAAGGGAACAAGTTATACCAGTGATTGGAATTCTAGTAAATGGTTGTATTATATCGCCCAAGATGGTAACAGTAGTTGAGTCATTATATCTATACTAAGTCTTCGCTTCTCTTTACGTCTGTTTAAGTTTGAGTGAACTCTTAGAGAATAACGTAACCATGTTAGAATAGAAGACAGATGTATCTTAAGAGAACACCAAATGTAAAGATTTTGTTCAATTGCGCTTTTCATTAACAAATACATTGCATACTAACTGCTGAAAGAAATGGTAATTCAACCAACGGCAACATTATGTATCTCCTCTTTCTCTGCTGAAAGCTTCATAAACAGTACTTTATTAAAGGGGAAACAGCACGTTTTTTTCGCTCAAATAAGTCGATGAAATGTATTTTAAAAATTACGTCACCAACAGTAAAACACCCTTCGGAAAATCAAGTTAAAAATGAGTGTACATGGTTCCGTAAAGCCAAGGGAATCGTTTTTTTAATTCGAGATAATAAATTGTGTTTACATTAAAATGGCAGCCGTGCAACTTTTGCTGTATACGCAACACTGTTATTACTACTATGGATAACTGGTTTGTGAAGTAATGCTAATTGAATCGCAGGGTTATAAATCTTAATGAATAGATTGTCATATAGATACCGTTACAGTTACTTGATGTTTTAGACAATGTGGTCAATATATTGTAACACTTTCCTTTCGATCTTATACAGTGTATATCCTTTTCCTAATGGTTTCTTACGCTGACCATTAACTCATTGTTATATACTAATTTGGAAAGATTCCTCTAAAAATTACTCTAAATCATTTTTCCGTTTTTATCGTAATTCTGTAAATATTTTGTAATACTTTTGGCAGTGCATGATTCAGATTGCGCAGTTTAGATGTATATATTTTGGCAGAAGTTGATGGCATAACTGAGCATGTCGTTATCTGGTGGTCTACAGCAGCTACAATAAAGTTTCCATGTATAAGCAAACCCTCAGAGTGGGTTACAAGATAGAGGGCTTTTTGATAACGTGTAACAAAGGCATATCAACATGAACTTGTAATATTTAAGAAGCAAATGTCATAAGTGTGCTGTAGTTGCAAACTGGGTAGGCATATGTAATTATTGTAAGATTTGTTTATATCATCCCTTATATAAGTGATGTTTGGTGTAAGTTCATTTTTCTTTGTTTTGAATACCGGTTGTATTTTACAATTGTGATAATCATTTTCAGTAATTTCTTTTTTAATTCAGGATATCTCGGGAAACTGTTGAATTTGTATATGCTTATGTCTGCGTGTGTACCTATCTCTATGCATTCCTTAACTTTGTTCCATATATCTGTGACTGAAGGACAATGACAAAATTAGTTAGGGTCTTTTTCTTTTTCTCACAGAAGGTACATATATTTTCATCTTTAATTTTCATATTGTGCAGCAGATCATTCGTCAGGCGAATTATATGCAGAATAGCATATTGAAACCATTTAGTTTTCGAATTTAGATATATATAAAAGGCAGTTTGTTTGTGTGTCTCAATTCAGCTTCGTTGATTGAACATTCTAAATCTCGTTCCCATTGTAGTATGTATATTTATACAAATCCGCCTTCATTACCGACTCTTGTAATATATCGTAAACTATTCTGCAACATTTCTCTTGTTTGCGATATTTTCAATAAAATATTGAATACGCTGCATATGCTGATTTTTCTCTCTAATCTAATGTTGGATTTTACTAAAAAAATTGTGTGATTGCGTTAATGATACAAGCATATTCAATACAAATGTCTTTTACACTGTTACATGGACTAGGTATGTGTAGTTTTATTTATTTACCGTCACTAATTAAATCATTAATCATAAAGGTACCCAATTTTGACATTGACATAGTTTATTACCTATTACTTATTATTTGAATGCTAGGGTTTGTTTCCGGAACACATCTCGAAAACTACTTGACCAATCCTCACCAAATTTGGTATTCTGCCTCTCCCTATCATGTCGATGTGTTCGGACTATTTTTACTTTTTTATGTTTCCATGGCAACAATTTGGACTTCTTTCTCAAGAAAATGAATTGTAGCCTATACTGCGAATTTCTCTACTTATTATCATTTTATACATTTACATTTGATTATACATTAACATTAAATACATATTTATATTTATATTGTAATTATAATCTTGGAGCATATCTAAGTTATCTTTATCTTATGGTATAATATATATATTATTTAACTTCATTTTAGATATTTTATTTATTATAAGATTTTGAATTAACAATATTGTTTTATGTTTTAAAATAAAGATAAGATGAATTTAATGTTCTATTGTCTATAGTCTCATTAGCCATGTGGCTGAATGTCAGTTGTTTATTCATGAATGTTTATCAGTTATGTATATCTCTTTGTAACTGACTTAACCAAAATAAAATATATTCTTGTCTATGTGTCTGTTATCCACTGTGATGCTTCACTTGTATTTTAGATCCTTTAGAAAGTATTCTGTTACACTGACCAGTAAAGTCTGTCCCACAAATAGTCAGCTCAACTTCTTTAGACTCCATATCATTTCTGTCATCTAGCAGAGTTATAAATCTCTATGAAAAGAGCATTACGGAGACATGTTCAGTTACAAGATGTTTATTGACTCTCGTTAACTTACAGCGATGACCGTTTCGCTCTTGAATATCCCATCATCTAGATCGTTTTCGAAAGCAGATATATTCAATAACCAATTAGGATGTGTAGCACAGGAATATGCTATGTAATAAAATGATATTAACGAAAATATCATCACAGATTCTTTGTTCAGCTGCAAATGATTATTGACGCCCATTTACTTATTGCGGTGATCGGTTCGGACTTGAATATCCCATGTTCTGGATCGGTACATTTGATAATGAATTTTAACGCATGGAATATCATATCAAAGTGATACTTTATTTTATTTTCGGCTTGATATATCATTATTTATGGTTTTGTAACTGACCTTTTAACTATTTTAGAAAACGTCCGCTGACAACAGTGCAAATTACAAAGTACATTATGAAGTACGAACATATTCTTGCATGATTCAATACAGTCAGGTCGCCTGAAGCGACGCCTCCCCCCACTGCCCCTCAAATGAGAGCACACATGGACTCCATGATCACCTACTTTGAGTGTGTTGGTGACGAAAAGAACTTAGAAACTTTGATCACTATGCGTGGGTCATTCAAGCCATTGAGTACAAAATCTGTAATCGGCAAATTCTTCAAACCTGAGTGAGTTCGTTGAATGTTTTGACATGTTTTGTGCATGCATGTCTAGAAATGATTTTGTGCAATGATTGTTTTATCAATATATGTATCCCAGTTGTTATGTGTATATGAAATAAAACTCATTTGATATTCTAAATACTTTGTCGCCTGGATGTAGATTCAAAGGGGAGTAACTCCATCTTGTTTGGTTAATTTCAGTAGTCCGAATATTTCACTATCCGAACGTTTTTGATGAAAAACGGAAGTGTTCGGATTATCGAGGTCTGACTGTATATATATATGATATAAAATATATTTCATTACAACTACTATCAACATACCGTTTTAAGAAGGGCATTTATAAGTGGGATACATAAGAGAGCCAAATTTTCCTTGAAAACAAAGTCTTTAACGTGAACATACAGGACATCTCAGACTTACTTACTTACTTACTTACTTACTTACTTACTTACTCCTTTTGTAGCCCTTGGTACCGGATATCCATTGGTAGGGTTACGTACCTTACATGTCAATGTTCTGTATCACGTACAAGAGAATAAACTATGCAGCAAATGAAACGCTACCACAGTTTCGAAAAGAGTACAAACCTAAATACTGCTGCCGGAGAAAGTTGATTTTAAATGGCTTAAATAAGCATATGTTTTGCAAAGAAATAATCACAATTTCATTCATCAGGCCATTCATTCATTTTATGTCTGTTTAAACATGGGGTGCCGAAAATTACATATTTTAAATTACATATTTTAAAAACGGTTTTGGACATAATGTTTGACATATAAGTTAAATTGGTATATGTTGATATATATATATATATATATATATATATATATATATATATGTTATCGACATAATGTATACCTTCTTTAATTCTTTAATTCGATGACGCATCGTTGCTGGGGGATGTCACAAAACAAGCAAAGCCTTCGATCCTGGTTGGGAGGTTCCAAATCGACGATTTATTAAAATAGGCGGTTTTTTCAGAAGCATGAACATAATTTTCTAAATGTTTTACTTTAAATGAGAAATGAGAAATGACATGGCTTTTTTTAGTCGCTTATATCACCTGTGTATTCAAATATCATGCTTGCTTGTGGTTGCGTTTCTTCTGTCGCTTAGTTTTGTTGCAACGCGTTGTATTTAAAGTTTCCAGCGCTTGCAGCTAAACATAAGACTTATCTAACGAAGTATCAGGCACTTCTAACGTTTAAGTCAAGGGGGAAATCAAATAATTTTTGGTAACCAAAATGGTAGAAAACTACAGTTGTCTGTAGAGGTTCTAAATATATAACTGACACCTTCGTTGGTCTGTGTTATCCATCCTCGTCGCCATATGACTGATCTGAATACTATGAGGAACAATTAATATGAAGAAAAGGACAAATTATCCAAGTTGATGTATCTGATGGCCTTTAATCAATGAAGAGTATGTCCCACAAGGAACGGATATTGGAAATAATTTAACCTATTCTATTAAGCTGAATAGTAAATAATTTCAGAGGGATCATTATCTGAAGTAGACAAGCCCAATGAGGAACACTAAATAAAAGAAGACAGACTAACGTATTCGAGAGATTTTAATTTCCTCTGGGTATGTAGAAAAAATTGCCAAAGAAAGAAATATAGGAAATACAGACATTTTACTCATTTTATTAAGAAAGCCTCATAAATGATCTCCGAGGTCATCAACCTAGTGGCAACTGGATACCAGACTTTTAGCAATATTTATAAATAATTAAATGGTTGTTCCTCCTTTTTATAATTTTAGAAATATACTTTATACATAATTTCATTACCACATATTTTATTATTATTGTTAATAATTATCCTATTGTATTAACCTTTTCTGTCATTGTCCATTCAGGAAATTTGGGGGGGGGGGGGGTTTAATGTAATATAATAACTCATAAACCACCCTTGTGGCGGTTGTTTTAGATAAAGAATTTGTTTGAAACCAATAAGGAACAATGTGTATAGAAAATGTTTTTATCTTTTAATGTAAAGCTGGTATCTAGCGGAGTATCGTAAAATTAAGCACTGGGTGACCGAATATATCAATTGAATCATAACTTAGATTAAACTATTTTTTTTTATTCAGAACCTAGTTTGTAATAGTAACTTGTGAGAACAAATATTGATATAATAATACTAATGAGTAGTTATATGGCACATTTTTCAATTCACTTATGCATGTTGAATGCGCCATCAGCATCGATATCTCTCCATCAATTCCTCGTTGTTAAGGTCATTTAAGGCATTTTTTCTTTCATGAAAAACTCTTGGCAGTCTCCGTGCAGCCATTTTGTTTTCTTTCAATAATGACTTAAGTCAAAATACAATGATTTAAGCCTGCTTGGTTGCAGACTTAATAGTTAAGTCAGAAAATGGTGAAACTTAAGCCTAAGTTTCTTGATAAATCTGACTTAAGTTTTTCCAAGAAACTTAAGTAAAAAAAACATCAAAAACTAAGTTTTTTTCAGACTTGTTGTTTGATAAATACCGCCCCTGGTCTAACCCAAGCTAACATACATGCCACTAGAAGGTCACCTCCAACACAACCGTTACCAGGTACCCAGTTGCAAGATGTGTAGTTCTGGGTGAACAGGGGCGCACTTTGCAAGATGTGTAGTTCTGGGTGAACAGGGGCACACTTTGCAAGATGTGTAGTTCTGGGTAAACAGGGGCACACTTTGCAAGATGTGTAGTTCTGGGTGAACAGGGGCACACTTTGCAAGATTTGTAGTTCTGGGTGAACAGGGGCACACTTTGCAAGATGTGTAGTTCTGGGTGAACAGGGGCACATTTTGCAAGATGTGTAGTTCTGGGTGAACAGGGGCACACTTTGAATGAGGTCACATACCCTGCAGGGTGACACCATAAGTTTATCAACTCATGTCATGATATAATGTATCGCAAAATATTCCACATGTCTATAGTTCTCCTGATAACTTCTTCATGTTGTTTTTAAAAAAGTTACGTATCAAAATAAGAATATAACCTCATGAAAACTACATCGTAGCTTACCATTGCAAGAGGCGTTTGGATATGTTACAGTCATACAAAACATGTTATATGCTTCAACATCATCTATGATGAATTCAACTTGGAAAAAGGCTCACATTGTATGTTCGATGTTTGTTATGGACGAAAACTGACAATGAAGATAACTTAAAATGAACCATAACAGTAAGAAGACAGTTGATTTTATGCATTAACAACTTCTTTATGTTTACAGTGGCGACGTTTTGGTTTAGATGCTTATATCGTTTCAAGCATATGGAAAAATGATGAGACACAGCAATTTGTATACAAGCTAAATGTAGGTATGATAATAAGAACAAGGCGGTATATGAAGGATCTATACCGAAACGTCGTCAATGTGAAAATAATGATGTCGGTCAGCCAGAAAACCCTTAATTGCCTCAATTATATATACTATGAACTTGATATACAAGTTGTAAAAATGGGAAATACCCTTTATTAAAGTATGTCAGCATCTAGATTAGTCTGTCACTCACTGGAATAAAATAGCACGTCATGAAGGTACTTGACATGAGACAAACTTGTAATCATAATGTTAGAAACAAAAAATGAAATACCAAAAAAATAAAAGATTTTCTGGATAACAACTTTTTTATTGTGAACATACACAAAGTTTCGGAGTGTATGCTTACTCCTCCATCCGACAGACGGACATGTTTATTCAGCATGTAAGGCTCAGCGGTCCATAGTAGAGTTGAATTTATGTTAAAGCAATTTGGTCAGGTGACTTTAAAGGTGGAATGTGATGGCCGACAAAAATATTCAGAAAATATAGTTTTCTTATGTCATTCCAATTAGAACCATCTTCATTATTACTCTTCACGTGATACACTAAGAAGGGTCATAAATAAGAATTACCCCTTCAGGAAAACTAAGTTATTAGTAATATCGGACCTGAAACATGAGTCGGGCTACTGTGTTTAATGGGCCCTTTGGGTTTTGGGAACCCAATCGTTCTAGAGTTTTTATCAATTATACAAACTACATCATATAAGTGTCAGATTTGTAAATATAGCCGACAGTGTCAATTTATCATACTGCCTATTTCTCTCAATATATCTGTAATATATATATTGTCCCTAACGCTTAAATCTCCCTGAAGGTTAAAATGAAAATGCTTTCAGAGAAAATTCAGAATTATTATGCAGACTTAGAATCGAATATTAACTTTGTTTTAAACTCTAATTTCCAGTTTGATGGAATTTCAAAATCTTACAAGAAAAGCGGAGTACTGCCACAGTGTTGGTGTATGTAGTGGATTATTGTCGTCTATGCAATGGTGCTGTTGAACTCATCAACGTGTTTTAACAGTTCACTTTACCATTCCACATCATAAACGTTCTCTTCAGCATATAGCTCATAGAATATTTTAGGTAATACATGAAGTACTGCATTTTATTTCCACAACAATAACCCGAAAAAGAATTGTATGCCTTCTCCATCAATATGTTAACTATAATAGCCTTGTTCACATGCACCCTTCTGCATGGAGCGGCATTAATATAAGGTAAGCCATTTAGGCTTGTTTGCCAAATTAGCCAATGCTTTTCTTTTGAATAATATATGTTTAAACCACATGCACTTCTATACATATTATGTAAAGTTACACATGTGTGCAAATTTTACTCACGAACGTAGTCTAACACTTGAGACTCTGAACAAATATTAAAACAAATATGAAAAGGAGCCATACAGGCCATAGTTTTCGGAAAATGCCATTTTTCATAGTCTCTTCTTCAATATCTAATAAAAAATTTGATTTTTTTCAGAATACATACCTTTCTTCAGAGTCTGTGTGTTAGACTAATACGAACGCAATTGCATATGTGAGTAACTTTGCACAAGGAGTTAATTTACATCTAGCAAGAGGGATAGTGCAAATGGAATTTAAACATGTGCACATCTGCAGTCTTGAGTCTTAGCAATTAGGAAAATTCCATTTGCCGGCATAGCCTTGCAAATAGCTCCGTATTGTGGTAAAGTGTGGTGTGGTGTGGTGTGGTGTGGTGTGGTGTGGTGTGGTGTGAAATACTTCTCCGCAAACTGTGACGTTGAGTTATGGTGACTGATACAAAATTAACGAGTAAGTTACAAAACTACAAGAGTCATCATCTACCTTTCTGTTTTTACACACCTCTTGAGAACGCATAGCAAACTGTCGAATGCATACACGTGTACATCTTGTAAAAGTTGTTCATGAGAAAAAATCACAAGTCAGACTTGTTCGAGATCCAAGTACATTTTACGTATGCTTCTTAATAATCCCCAAAGGGTGGTTACTTCCATTGGATTTTTTTTTTTTGGTCAATGAATGTTTTGTGAGAAAATATGTTTGTTGTTTCTAAATGAAGTTTATTGGTATAGAAATTTAAAAATATATATCAGTGTCGACTTTACATTTTGATTTCATGTGGAGTCATATGGAATATGACAAGAAAGAACAAATATTTTGTTTATTCAATAAAATTGGTTTATATATCAAAAAATAAAATTGGCACCACTGCTACCCTGCACCATTTCTGTATATATTTAATATTTTATTCCTTTTCAGCGATTTTATCATCATACATTCAATCAACAAGACTAATGTAAAATAAAATATTGATATATGGATTGCGAGATCACTTTTTCCTATGGAGACGAATCACATCTTTCTGATTAAACATAACAAACCACTTTTAAAATAAACTACTGCATAGTTCATACATGATACCAATATTGAAGCACCAATCCCAGAGATAGTCCATGAAATATAACAAGTTTGGGGTCTTTTCAGATTGCAAATACATATTATTTGTATTACCGAAAATAACTTAAAGGGGCAGTAGATCGTTTTTTCCCTCAAATAAGTTGATGAAATGTACTTGAAAATAAATGTCACTAATAGTAGATCTCCCTTCTCTCTTCGGAAAACAAGTTAAAAATCAGTGTACATAGTTTGGTAAGGCCATGGGAATTGTTTTTGTAATTCAAAATAATAAAATGTGTTCACATTAAAATGGCCGCCATGCAATTTTTGCTTTATACGCAACATGGTTATTACCACAACGGATACATGGTTTGTGTAATAAGATGTTTTAAATTTACCCTCAAAGGTCAGTTTAAATGGCATAAACTATCATTATAAATGGGAAATTTGCAAAAATCAAATTTGCAAAAAACGTGCTACTGCCCCTTTAATCATTCCCCCACAGTATAACAAAATTTGTGTATTACGGAAAATTATTTCACTAAAGGCCCTCTATATATGTATTACTGAATGTTACTTAATTAGAACTGCTACCTTAAAAGTGTCCCTATTACAAATTAAAGCAAGTATACCAGTATATAAAGTAGAAGGTGTAGTCCACCTTAGAAACCTTTATCCTCCATTTTGTAGAGATAATACAAAGTCCAAATTGTTGCCATACAAACTGAAACAATAGAATTGATGAATCCACATGATATGGAGATAGAGTATATCAAGTTTGGTGAGGATTGGTCGAATAGTTTTAAAGTAAACAAACCATACCCTTCAAATGGCAAAGTTCAAATTGTTGCCATGGAAAAAGAAAAAAATACAATTACAGTCAGGCCGAATCCGAACGCTTCCGTTTTTCATCAAAAACGTTGGGATAGTGAAATGTACGAATTACTGAGTACTGAGGACTACTATAGAGATTAGTTTGGTTACATCTTCCTACCGTTCGGAAACTGCGAGATTCGGATTATCGGTGGCCGGATTATCGCGGCTTGACTGTATACATCATTATCAAGAACATTGTATATCATATACTATACACACCTTCTGAAATGTTGCAATATCTCTAAGATCTACCGGTAAGTCATTTGCATAAATATGGTTTCCATTCCATAATACCAATGAAAGTCATTGTGTTACATAAGTCGTCAGGCATGCTGTACCATTTATATAACATGAATATCAAAGTATTATCAACATTTTTTTTTTAAATGTTTATCTTTAATAAAAGGCCCATATTATCTTAGCTTAGTGTTTATTATATCCAACAAAGTGAAGTGAGGTGATTTGGGGTTTAACTTTGCTTTCATGAAAATTTCACTCATTTCACACTGCTTGTTTTATTACAGGGAGAAAGCCTGCAATGATGTGGTGCTTATACATTGCGGTGAAACCTG
This sequence comes from Gibbula magus, assembly GCA_936450465.1. Taxonomy (NCBI): domain Eukaryota; kingdom Metazoa; phylum Mollusca; class Gastropoda; order Trochida; family Trochidae; genus Gibbula; species Gibbula magus. The sequence goes on from OW388306.1 coordinate 7,288,022, forward strand.
CGAGCATCAGCTTGAACTAGCAAACCATGTGTGGTACTGCATCCAATACAGTGATATTTCCTCAATCAAAATAAATATTGTTCATAGTATCATATAAGTAACCTTATTTTTAAATAGCAAATAAACTCAATATTCACATAAAAATAATGGTCACCTTTAAAAATTTAACATTACACTATAGATCATTATATTAATCATTATTTTCTACCTGAAACTTCTAATATTATTAAATAATTTGACATGTAATCAACAAACATAATTACAAATTTCTCCTTGATTATTTAGAAAATATCTTATTGCTAAAAAAATTCCGACATTATTTCGGCAGAGGAGGAAGACCGAAGTCCTCCGGTTTGAACTGTTCGAGATTGTCGAGGATCTGCACGGCCTTGTCCTTCAGTTTACTGCGGTCCTCTCTTGGGTCTGGTACCCACACCACCTGCAGAACAACAACACATTAATTACTCGCGATGGATGATTAAATTTAATTAATCAGCTGCTATGATCAGAAGCCATACCCTGATCAGCAGGATGTGATGTTAAGGGTACTGGTATGTACAGTCACCCTAGATAACTCAAGGGTATCCTTTCCGAGAAATTTCTTTGAGAAACATTTGGGATGTTGTTACCGCATTGTATGTCTATTAAGGACACTAATTTCAGGGTGCTAGTTAAGAAAAATGCTTTGATCTCCATGTTGTATACATGTATTTGGTTCAATAACGAGTTCTTCCTTCGTAATCTCTGTTGTATATGGAGCTTATTTCACGATTCGCATAAAATCTCTAGGGGTAACACTGGTAACGTCCATATTTTTATCCAGTCAAATTTCATTATACATCTACGACCTCTTAGAGATATGTGCACATCACACAGATGAAGCAGCTCTGGTCATTTCCAGTTACGAAAACAGACCGTTTGAAACAACATCACTGATCGAACAACATGATGCAATTTAACCAACCAGTCTCTCTTTGCAAGTGCTCCATATGCAACAGAGGTTACGATAGGAGTGGATTGAGTGGAGTAACCTCTGTGGGAACACTTAACCCATAACCACCTAATGCAGAATTATTAAGTCAAAAACAGACTGTTTTCTCTTAATCAACAAGTTATTATTTCTGAAAATCAGCCATGCATGTATTGTTAAGTCGGTGACCATAGAAAAGTAATACTGATGAAACATTTTGAAACAGAAGTCGTTAACAGAGAGAATGATACAGGCTTCCCAACAATTATTAAGGACTGGGTTTAGAAGTTGGTTAAATTAGTAACTACACATGGGGCAAATATGGTATTTTGCACAATTTCAAAAAATCTTTGTTCTTGAATGGATTTTGAAAGTAGTAACAAACCTGCATCCCTGCACCGTGACCTGCCAACACCCCATTGGCTGCATCCTCAAACACAAGGCACTGGAACAGATGATTGGAGGAAATTGCGTTTTGTCAAACTGATGAACTACTAAAATCTTGGAATCAAGTTCATTTGGTAGCAACTGATATCACAATTGTACCCATCACATAATTTGCTACTGACTCACACTGACTGGCTTTTTAAGGTACTCCGAGTAAATATTCTGAGTAAGTAAGTATTGCCCAAGCACATGTGATACAATTTGATTTAAAGGAATAGTACAGACATGGGGGGATGGGGTAGTTGGGAGGGAGTATTTCATGGGTTCTTTTTATTCAAACTCATGACACAATCCATTGGTAGATCCAGTGGGGTTCAGGGATTCGACTCGCGCAACTGTTTACATATAAATTTGAGATACTCCCTGGGTAAACCCCCTTTGAGGATTTTCAAGTCAACTACATTCGAGTTGAAAAATCAAGAATGGTTACTTTTCTGGTTTGTTTCATACAATATTAATTGTAATATGCGCATTTTTAACTAAATAAATCAAGGAGACAACTGTGATATTTAAATTGTAAAGTACAAATGTACAGCTTCACAAATTATGCAAACTTGAGTCTGATTATACCTTTGATGGGTTGGGACTATCACTAAACCTCTGGGCGGCGATTATGAAGCAGTCTGGCGCTGGTTTACCGTTCTTCACTTCCGGGTCGTCACTGCTCAAAACAATGTGACTGAACAAGCCAAAAAACTCTTTGTGATTGATCACTTTCAGATCGTAGTTGTACTTGGTTGATCCTGTTGCCACGGCAATAGGAATGTTGTGTTTATGTAGATGGCGAACAAGTTTCTCTGCTCCTGTAAAAGTATAAACCATGAAGTTCCACAAAAATAATCCACAATATGTGTTTGAATAAAGCTGCTTCCCCAGCAACTAATTACAACCAGCTTAATGTCTGCCTTGGTGAAATTTAAACAATTTCTGGTGTTGATTGCAAGTGCTTGTTTATTTCTTTATTTTATTACCAAATAAGAAATGTTTAATTTTGCTTTATGGTGATTCTGGTAAATAAATTCCACAAAAACTTAAGGAAAATGAGTATGTTAATCCATTTTCAACTGCCAAGTTATAAATCATAACCCAATATTTTAACTTTCACCAACTTTATTGGCTATTCTTTGCGTAAGTAGCCTAATCTTTGATTTGTAAACCTTTCTGTCAATGAATACACATCACTATTTTGAATCCCTGAAATTGATATTGTAAGTAGCTATTTGATTGGACAATCAGATTACAATGTTCTGAGGGTACAGAAAAATGTGTAAAATGCTGAACAGGAGAAATCTAAGCTTAGCATTCGACTTGAATGGGCAGCTGATTGAGCCAAGAACAATGGTTTGCTGGTTTACTGATAATCATCAGAATAATTGGTAGACTTATCAGTTGTTATTGGAAGTGATAGAGTCCACAGGGCATCAAGGATACCCGACCCCTTGTTTGATCGCTTTGCCTACTTAAGTGTCATAGAAATATACAATCATTTCCCTTCAATAAAAGAAAGCGGGTTTGTTCTGTTGCTAAATTTAGCACATTTATGGAGAAATGGTGCTCATCAGAGTTTTCTGCAATAGATAATTCTATTTTAACATATTAAAGGAAAATGTCCATGAGCTTCTAGGGTATTGTTAGTAAGCAAGGTAACAATCTTTCAGGGATATGTACATATGATATTGTATTCAATATGGATTGTTTCCTTGTGACTTCCCCACCTGGCATGAAGCCGACAGTTGGGAAGATCTTGTCGTGCTCTCTACATATCCTGTTGTTGAACTCCGGCACTGTCAGGGGCAGCTCTAGCTGTTCTGTAATACAGTTTAATCACAAGTGAGAATATTCAATATGGAAAAACGTTAAGCACCCCCAATATTCAAAACTGAAATGTGATGCTATGTGAGCGTTAATTTGAGTGAATTAAGCACATGACAACATGTTGACATTAAAATGGCCAATCGAAGGTATTAGGTGACTGATGTAGTGATACCTAAACACTCAAAGTAACTTTGAGTTTAAAATATGGTACAATAGTGGAATGGTCAACCATCTTGCTGTCTGAACTATCAAATTCTCATGAGGCCTACACATCTACCTACCACACTGAAGAATTCCACACCACTGTCACTTTATACGTCACACCATTTTCTTCCGATACGGAAAAACGTTTTCTACAGATACAGCTTATCGGGTCATGTAACTATGTATTGTATAAACTTTGATAATAAATGGAAAACTTGATAAAACACGACATGCAAAAACATTATACAGGGCCTTTAATGAGTAAAATGGGGAAAGTTTTTACATTAATGTTGAACAACAGATGATCAAACTGGGCGAATATGCACGATAAGATTCCTGATTTAGAAAGGGATATTCCACTGCGGATCATATATTTACTTTGTATGCAATGGTCCAGAAGGTATTATCAAAACAAAAGCATAAACTGTACACAGCATTTTTAACTAACATGATATAAGAGAGAGAGAGAGAAGATATGAAAATTGGCAAAATTCATTGCACACAAAAAGACTGGAAGGCCCAGCTTAACAAATAGAGCCACCATGTGCTGGCTTACAAACAGATTTGAAATATGTAAAGGACGAGCATGCAACGAGTCATGATATGAATAGGCCATACATTAGCGAACAGCTGCACCGCATACCAATAAGAATGTTAAAATACATAGTTGATACAGCGGGATGGGGATACTTTTAAATATACATTTCATACACTACACTGGTAATTCTATTATTATATCCATTGATTATATAATAATGCAATACACAATAATATGCACAAAGTCTTTTTGGGAAATAATAACCTAAAAAAAGTTTTTAAATATAAATGTTTATTTGTTTTATTTCAGGGATTCATTATCATTCAAAACCACATATTTCATAAAACCGAAGTTTCGATTTCGCTTATTTCTAGGATGTTCCTTTACCTTCTCTCCATCCTATTAAGATTAAACGCAGAAATGTTTCACATGGGGCTCAGCTCACCTATAATAATTTTCGCACTCTCGTCCTGTTTCCTGCCCATCTGTTGCGACTTGATCTCCCATGTGAACGTCTTGCCGAACTCATCCAATACATTCTGTGTTGATACGGTGTATAGGGTCTCTGTGTCTGGAGAGAAATCAATTTCAGTTAATACCTACAAGGGCAATCATATCAGGATTATCATTTTTCATATGATGCACAAGGGCAAAAAACATTACTTCGTCACTGTGACGAATGGAACAATGTTTAATGTCACTTTTCGTCAATCTTCTGAATGTGGCAACACCGCGGCTATGAAACCTGCTTGATAGATTGTGGTGTATGCTTGTTGTAATGATTCTGATGGGAGCAACACACTACGATACTTTCATTGTAAGAATATTCAGATTCCTTTGGCAGGTCAAGGGTTCCAAACCTCCACAATCTACATGTGGCAGGGTGAGATGAAAGTGTTCCTACTGGCTTCGGCTAGTGGGATATCCCTTTAGCTCAACTGGTCGAGCGCAAGACTGTCACCTGGAGGTACCGGGTTTGATTCCCACTGGAGGTGATCTCACAATCATTTCTGCTACCCAGACAACCCACTTTTACATACTTTTTTTTTTAAATTTGAATGTTAATTAGATGAACCAATCCCCACCCTCTCCCTTCATTTAAAAATTTAACTCCTTTGAAAAAACCTGGGTTCGCCTACATTACTCGCTATTGCTATATCTTTTGCAATTCTTTTGGATCAAGCTGTATTCTTGTTTCCAAACGTTTTATTGGAATCGTCTAGTTTTATGAATCTAATTAACCCCTAATTACAGAGCCTTTTAGGGGTCTAGTATCACATTGTTTAATTTTGAACAAGCCATCACATGATAGCAAATGCATGCATTTTGAAAATAATTTTGGTTTCTTTCTTAATACAATGAGGCTATTCACAATTCAAGTATAAGTGAAAACAAGTTGCTACAAAGTATCATTATATCATTGTATCACTTTATCTTAGTGCATTAATATTATCATTGTGTGATATGTCATATATCGCTAAACATTCATTAATATATTTACCTAGTATAAGACCATCCATGTCAAATATGACATGTGTTACAGGTGCGGCTGTCATGGCTGGATGTTGGTTAAATCTTATGAAGTTTAATGATAAAAGATTGGTTAACTGTTGTATCAAACAACATGTGCAGATGGAAATAAATGAGAGTTACCCGCCCTTGAAAGAATTCACGAAGCGCACCTAAAATATGTTTTCTGACCATACTAGAATGAAATATGATTTTACATCATATTCTGTAGCCTATATTATGTTTTTTAATTGGATGGATTAACCAATTGATGAATTTTTCCAAAATAAAGAAAATAAAAATTTCCCAAAAAATGTTTGATTATGAATACATTATACGCAGAGAACCTTTTTTTATAATGAAACGTTATTTTTACACGTCTATCCTCAGGTAGCCACAGAATATTCCTAGGCATCGCCTCGTAGATAGACGAATATATTATTTATTAAGGTCGCATCTCACACGTTAATTAAACAAATCATATATCAGTAAAATTTAGGGGTATGAAAGACTAATTAATGCATACACTAAAAGAAAATTAGCAAATATTAAACATTATAAGTGTGGCATTTTCTTAAATTTACAGATAACCATATAACGGCAAAATACAGACAGTTTTGAAAATATGCAATTAAAATAATTATATATATATATATATAATTATATACATATATATATATATAATTATATACATATATATATATATATATATATATATATATATATATATATATATATATATATATATATATATATATATATATATATAATTATATACATATATATATATATATATATATATATATATATATATATATATATATATATATATTAGAGTATAAAGGTAATAAAGGGTCATTTGGCAACAGAAAACAATTATTTCTACGCATTTCTCATTCATAACCAAAGGCATGCCCCGTGTGAGACATTACAGTGTTATAAGCGTGATCCTTCATAAATAATAATATACTTGAAAATACAGTTAGTCAAGAGCATACAAGAGCATACAGTAATTACACTAATTATAATGTTTATTATTACAGTTTAATTATGATTTAGAATTATTTGACAACAGAAACGATCTCATCTACACATATATCACCAAGTAAGTCAAAACATATCCAGAGGCATCACCTCGTGTGTGACATTAGAAGCGTGTCACTTTCTTATTATAGAGTTAAACGTAATCCTTATTAACCCTTAATGTGCCCCGTGCAGGTGTGATAATCAGTTAGCTCCCGGCTCAGCACGTGCGATTAATTACTGGCAGGTGTTAATGAGGTATATTTACCTAAGTATATCAACATGACAAATGTATTCGTGTAGGTAATAACAACTAACGAGCTTCCTGTAGATTTGCAGCTATAGTAATTACGTTACTTATTTTAATTAAAGACAAATGATACGGTTGAATGAGTTTCGATGAAGTTACTTCAAGGTTTATTTTATAAACTAATATGTCATGTAACATGGTAACATAATACACTTGAAAGAGTGTTTGTGATAACTCTCAAGAATGTTTTTTTTTTAAATTACACATTTGAAGATATAGTTAAATTTCGTTACGAATCAAACAGCTTATTAGTTCAACATACATCTCCTACCTTGGTCGAGTTATTTGGCTTTTAAAAAACTGGTCTATTCATATGTTGAAATAAACATATTTTAGATATAGAAACTATTCGATAACATCGGCAACTATATATCTTAAGACATAATATCAGTTGTTGTTTTCTTCGCTAGACCGTCAAACAATTTTAACTATGTAAAATGGACCTCTGCTTTCCTTTTGATCGCCAGGCAATGACATCGATATAACATGCCATCATTTTCAGAGCATTGGTATGAAATATAGAAAACGCGCGTTTGGCAATGGGAGATAACTCTTCCATACTTAGTCTATCGCCAGGCTCACCGTGATATAATAATGCAACTTTGATGTAGCGTAGAGTAGTCTAATTAAAATATTATTTTAATGACATTGGGCGATTTGGGTTCGAAATATTACATTTTTCACAGTGAACATGGCAGATATCTATAGAACATATTGTTTGACAGTAATAATGTATTTTTTTAGCCTTGTCAAATATTTGTCGATTATGTGGAGGAGAGGCCTTCAATAAGTTTTATAAGTTGTGCCCATTCCATTTCTTAAATGAATAAAATATGTTTTCAGTTTTAAAAAAACAACGTTAATGTGTTGTATACCATGATTAATTGGACGCGGACAATTTAATAATCGCATCAGCTATTATTGGGATTTGCTGAATACAACTTATACGCCAGTAACATACAATTTCAATTTGATGTTTTGTAAATGGTAAACTCCAGTCCAATACCCACTCCAACTGCTAGGTTTGGTGCCTTATTATGAATACTAAGAAAACAGGCACACATTTGTACAGCATTTATACGAATGAATCCCTTAGTACCCCAGGTTGCCGAGCCATAAGAAAATATGATAAAACACTGTGATCAAAACCACCAACTGATTTAGATTTACATATCACAGCATCCAATGCACGACTAGCAGACTTAGCAATTTCCTTGGAAGTGTAATTTAAATTTGTACCACAGACAGTTACGATTTTTTAAATTAAAGGGGCTGAAGGACGTATTTTGAAAATTTTATTTGATCACATTTCCAATTTCTAATGATAGTTTATGTCATTTATATTTACTTTAAGGGGTAAAACATCCTATCACACAAACCAATTATTCATAGCGGTAATAACGGTGTTGCGTATAAAGCAAAACGTGCATGGCGGCCATTTCAATGTGAACACCTTTAATTTATTATTCCGAAATTTAAAAAAAAGGTTCCCATGTCTTTACCGAACCATGTACACTCATTTTAAACTTTATTTTCCGAAGAGAGAAGGGTGTTATACTATTGGTGACATTATATTTCGATTACATTTCATCGACTTATTATCGCGAGAGAGAAAAAACGTGCTACTGCCCCTTTAACATACATTTATGTAGCAGACATGCGTCAATTCCTTAGAAAGTTTCCTATTCTGTATTATATCATTACCCATATGTTTGAAAATAACCGAGTTAATATATTCGATACGAGTACATGTGCACGTATCACGTTTTCAAAGCAACCATTATTTCGTCGCCTGTGACGTCAGAAAACAACATGACGTCATTGTAGCTTGGCGTAGCAAGATAAGTGTGCCGTTGTCTGGCTATGTTTTATGCGACCCACAATGAATAGAATCGGTAATAAAGCAATTATTACAATCGAAAGTGTGTCATATTACTTTTACGAAACTGATGCAAATGTGTGTATAACCCTCGCTTTTGCTCGGGCAATAAAAAAATCACACTTGTTTCGTTAAAGACATATGACACACTCTCTCGGGTAATAATCTCTATATTTGTTATTGTGTGATTTTGCCTGCACGAAAGCCGTTCTGTTCATCTAATCTACCGTTGCTTAGTCAATTAGTAAGATACATTACAAAGTATAATGTGGCCATATGTGCACGGAGTAAAGATGTCGTGTTTAAGGGGCAAAGAAAGAATTCATAGCACTTGCAAGTGTAACAAATGACTTCTACTATAAATCGTCCAAAATTACCAACTACCAACATTTACTGTTGTTTAACAGTATTACACACTAGTTCGTGTAAGTATCTTTATATATCTTATAATTGTTACACAAAAAGGAAAGTTTATTTAAACGATATATCATTTCAAGATTATACAAGGAATTCATTTTCAATTGTATCTAGTGTTTACAATGCGCTTCTGTATATAAGTTGGCCGACTTTTAACTTGGCAAGATCATACTTGTTATCTATAAACACTCCTTAAAGTTTCGAAATTGGGTCATTTTTTATTTTATTTGAATCATTCTATTACACTATTTTTTCTGACAAAGTTTTGAGATGAAAAATTACACTCGTAACCGAAGCGCTCCAGGATCTATGACGTCATAACGCCTCTTCGCGAGCATCAGTAATATATCATTCTAGCTTTCATATCGTCATCGTGAGGGTTGGTAATTATTCTATAATTAATTCTATATAATAAATGTCCAAATGGTGGGTGGGTGGTTGGTTTTCATGATAAAGTTAAACATCAATTCCGGAAGAGGGAATTTGTCTTCTTAATCTTGAGGGGTGGAAAATCTTTATTTTATTGTTGTAAATAATATACCGTAATATACGTTAATATCCGCCAATCAAACAGGAAATAACTCATAAAAGAAACTAAAACATTAGGTAGTATGTAGATGTATGAAGAAATGGAGCCCAACCTTCTCAGAATGGATTCTTGTCAAAATAACATGTATCAATATAAATACATGTATATGTTAAGTGCAATACCTTATTTAGGCTTCTAAACTTTAAACTTAAATGTGTTGGTTACGTGATTCTTTTTCTCATGAATATCTTAAAAAATTATATATAAAGAAAGTTTTAACAAAATATTTTATGAATTTATTTTATCAAAAAATATTACATCGACATATATAGAGATTATTACCCGAGGTAGTGCGTCATATGACTTTTTCGAAACGAGTGTGAATTTTTGTATTGCCCGAGCGAGAGCGAGGGTTATACACACATTTGCACGAGTTTCGTAAAAGTCATATGGCACACTTTCGAGTGTAATAATTTCTTTATTACCCATTTTATTCAATTTTATTCGCGTAAGAATAGCCAGGAAACGGCCTACTTCAGTGACGTCACGAACAATCGTCTAATGACGTCACAGTGGACACAATACGGGAAGTCGCGGTTAAACAATGGTTGCTAGGCAAATGTGATAGGTGCACATGTGCTCATTTCAATAATATTAACTCGGTTATTTTCATATAATATATATAAATATAGATACGTTTCATCATTCAATTTAAACACATCACTTTCACGACTTCTTCCTTATCTTCTTGTATTTCTAATACTGATCGTACCACTTTATACGCGTGCATCCAGCATATAGCATTAGGTACCGAGTAAGAAGAAGATAAAATATTTCGCAATTTCTTAAAAACTATATAAAAACTTGCCAGTATCATTTAAGTAATAAAATGGACATTTAGATGCACTTCTAAGAGAATACAAAAGTAAATCCTCATAAACATTACATTGTAATAAGAAAATCCTCTTAAACCAAATGTATCTATCATTTTCATATGTTTACAATATACACAGTGCCGTTGTAAAATAGGAAAGGAATAAGTCCACGATAAGCGTCCACGTGTATACCAATCCTGTTGTTCATTGTACATCACAACTCATGTCAACATAAACAATAAACAGGATTCGTCGAGTTGAGATAATGGCGCGATATAGCACGACGAAGAAGTTCTATCCGGGCTCTTTCGTCTGCACGTGCGATACCAACACTGCACGGAGTTCTAATCGCATACAATATCCGCACATGGCTGCCGTAGAGTAGAATCGGAAACCCTGTAAGGAGTTGTAATGGTTGGCACTCGACTCGAGTGTTCGGTAGCTTATATTGCAAGACATTTGAAACCAAGTGAGGCATTAAACCAAAGTTAGTACTTACATCTATATAATTTGTAATCAGTATATTGTTGAATTATGCTTATATTTAACGACACTTCGTTCAACATGGTTTTAGTTTGTTAAAACATATTGCATCAACGGATTTTGAACAGATATCAACTACATGCAATTAATAAATTTCTTATTAGGGTTTTTCAATATAATTGATTCAAAAATATTTATCGGCGCTAACCAAACAATACAAATAATTATAATACGTTTTCAATTTAACAATAAACGTGTTTTTTATCATTACTAAAACATTTAGATGGTTTTCTTGCCAATAATCACATTTCAAAGTTACAATATCAAACACAATTGTCGTTTCTATTTCTCCGTGGCGTTAACTTGATGAGTGCAAGATATACGTTACACAAAAATTTAGTTTATCGACTTTTAATCAGTACTTTCAACCTTATGATTATATATTTGTAATACTTTCAGTTTCCATATCAGTTTATCTAGACTTGCTTAATGAGAGTCTAGACTTTATCAAAAGCTCTTACTTCTTACACAGTCATGGTGCCGGACTTTACAGTTGCGTGTGTGTACACCTCTTTAATCGCACTCGCCTTGTCCATGAATTACGTTAAACGATATAATCGTGATTGGAATACATTTCTTCTTTCAAAACACTTTCGTTCTCATTGTTTAATTTCAAGGAAGGCCTAATCTGTGTCGATCAGTAGGCATCATGTTCGCACGTTTTTCTAACAGCTAACTTGAGGATTAGATTCTATACACATACCAATAGCGTTATTAAATAATAGCAATATGCATATTGACCCTACCCTATTACTAACGAGATCGTAATGGGGTATAGGGTCTAAAGTCATATATGCACATGTCTCTCGAACGCTATTTCTAAGCCACACACACCTGCTTCGACATCAACTTCCATATATCGCAGACTTACTCACGGTAGTTCATATTGGAAACAGGAAATCCCTTAAAAGCAAGTCTAGATTTTGATCTGAAATTCCCAGTTATTGAGAATAGCTTTTGCAATATTTAATAACATGTTCATTTTTTAATAATTCAAAGTTTGATACTATAACTTTGTCATATTACAAAATACAGCGAATAACTATCTGCATTTTTAAACAAAACAGAGATAGATGAATTTACTAAGATTTAAGAAAAAGTATTCTGCTAGTGTAACACTTTTGTACATCTCATTATATTTACAGATGACGCTAATGACGCTTATGGTTATTCACTATATTTGAATCACACATTTATTCATCTCACCTTAGTTGCGAATTTTCCAAAACTATTACAATTCATTAAATGATATTATTTCCATACTAATGAATCACATTTAAAAATCGCCCGAAAGGTGGAATCGAACCACTCTGACGTCAGTCAGCTACAGGTTTGAAGCCTGCACCCCAGACCACTGAGGATCGTTCGGGCAGTAGTTTGTGGTTTTGCTGGGTATATATACTGTCATCTTTAATATGGATGATGTAAGTAGGTTGGCCTCATTTGCATATCACCTTGAAAAATCCTCTTGCTTAAATGATAACAAGTCCAACGCATAAATGTAAATCAGCAGTCTAAATATACACATATGTCTGTGTTTGTGCAATTAAATATGTGGTGAAGTTATGCACGGTAAATGTTTAAAATGATATTAACTATGGAAAATAAACAAGGGAGATTTTCTGGCATGCATATTGGATATTGTCATGCTCTCACAGCTGTTCACATGAGCCAATCGCCTTTAATGTTACAAAATTAACAAGACTTTCTAAAAAAAAAGTAGCGGACATACAATGCATTGATTGGCTCAGTCTTAACATTTTAATATAGTTTTTTTCAAATGAAAATATAGAAAAAGTGAGCCTCTTATTTTGTAAGATTTTGAATACATGATGAAACAGCTAATTAAGTTAGTTGAGCATGATCATTAATTAATTTACATTAACGATCAAAAGAATTGAATATAATTATAATCAAAATCTTAACCACTCTCTCTGTATATTCTTTTAAGAAAACATGTTGTTAGGGTAATAAATAAAGGGTCATATTGAGAGAGAGCTTCTCGAAGGGATCCGCTCAGACTTGGAGGCTGGTCATTGAACTGTCAACTGATATCCATAAATTCGTTTATGTTCTTATGTATGCCACTTCTCGATGCCCTTCAAAATCTTGATCCGACATCACCATGGAGATGATGCAGTAACGCCCATCAACATATACACAAATAGGTCGCGTATTTTCACATTTAAAAAGTTGTTATCCAGAAAAAAAACTTCCTGTTCTTAAATTGTAAGGATTGGACATCTTGTTAATGTGTTTTTGATATTTAGACCAACACAAAAAAATGATCAGATTATCAGATGATATTATATACACCGAGATACTAGTATATTAATGTTTATGTTTATGAGTCGATCACTTAATCTATTAACGTAATCTACTTAAGTCAATGTCGTCATCCTACGTAATGGCTACACAAGTAGAAGTGGTTCATCCATCACCCGCTAGATGGCGCGATCTATCACTGAGTGACATGGATGTATATATCACTCACCATGACACGTGCTTCCTCCATCAGACTTCACTGCACGTGTCCACGACAGGCCTGATTGGTCCATTTCCGCGAAGCCCCGCCTACTTGTTTCTCCAGGAAAAGAACTGATTTTGAAGAGAAACATTTTACTTCCTAAATAGATATGGTTGCCAAAATGTATAACCAGGGTTTTAGTGGAATTGTGTGATAGATACAATCTATATATTGCACAAAAATATTGGTTGGTTTTGAAGAGAAACATTTTACATCAGGTATAATACTGTTGTAATAAAAACAATCTCTAAAAGTAAAGACCTTTTACTTTTTAGTTGACCTAAGCATTAAAACCAGATAAGCTGTTTGCAGGTTTTTTCCAACGATCCTCTTGTGTGAATTAAAGAGTTCAATTTGAAGCCGAATCGTTCGTTCATAATTTAAAAAACGTTCACTTATAACGTGTTCAGTATCTGCTACCGTTTATTACCAAGTCACTCAACACTTCTTTGGTCAATTTTATAGGAAAGGGATATCCAAGTATCGTAAACCTCCTTTTGGACATGCCAATTATTTTACTATTTTACAATATACTACTACTACTACTACTACTACTACTACTACTACTACTACTACTACTACTACTACTACTACATTTGCTGTTGCTACTGATAAGACTACTACCACTGCTGCTGATTCTGCTTCTTCTTCTACTACTGCTACTACTACTGCTACTACTACTGCTACTACTACTGCTACTACTACTACTGCTACTACTACTACTACAGCAACTACAAATACAAATACAACAACAACAACTATTACAACTACTGCTACAACTACTACTACTATATTAGCTAGTACTACACCTACTACTACTATATACAACTACTACTACTACAGCAACTACTACCACAACTACTACTACTACTACAACTACTACTACTACTACTACTACACTCTACAACTGCTATCGCTGATGTCGCTACTATCATATGATTTTGACACACACAAAGTGTGTAAATGTGTAAGCAAGTTCTCGTAACATAACTGTACTCAGGAGTCTTGCATACAGTCTAGAGTTCTCTTACAGCAAGTCTAGTTAACCGCATATATACTCAAGATATCACAAACCGAATATAATGATCGATGTTAGGAAAAGCTATACATGAATTCAAAAATATTTCATATGACCTTTTTAAACAAAATTCCTCTTCTATTTTTCTTTATCAAGCATGACCAAGTCTATACAATTGAAAGGTCTGGTTTCTTTACCGTACTCAAAACGGCGTCTAAGGGAGATAATTCGTGTCGGTATATTCCGAGAAAGAAGGTGTGGCCCTGTGTTGCAAGACTTGTGTGGGTGGGGTCAAAGGTCCCATTGCGTTTCAGTAATAGGTTTATGTGTTATCAGGCTGGGCCTATCTCGTAACATAATAGACTTCCTCCAAGCTCTATGAGTCAGTATTCCTTGTTTTATTGAACAAAATATGTACGTCCTAATTTTATATGAAAGCTTAGAAGTTAAACAAAAGTAAGGTCGATTAGTTCTTCACCGCTGTGTTATGTTGTGATAAATAACTTGCTTCAGTCTCATCCCAAAATGTGTCATCTCATACAAGTCAACCTCACATAAGAAAAAAACAAGAAATCATTATTCACATTCACCTTCAACTGAAAGCGTACCCAGGTCAGAAAAAAACGAGGATTCTTTACCACAATTATCCTCTTATTACATATTCCCGACAAATACATGCGTTAAATATCTTCCTTCCCCTTTCGCCTCACCTAAATTGAAAATCTCATTAAAAGCAAGATGTATAATCATTCTGGCATTTTGAATGATAATAAGAATTTTTAAAGAAATATTCAATTTTGGAAACATTTCAGAAGTAATATTTTTTTAATTTTATAAAAAAAAAAATGCGGCCTCCTCATTTCGCGATTATTTTATTTTTACATATATATATGTTTGTTTATCCAGAACCATTTTGAAACCAAACCATATTGCTGTTGATGTTCAATTAATTAGCGCATAGAAAATCACAAAAGCAAGTCTAGTATTGATACTTCTTTCCCCTGAGATCCCCATATGCATGTAGCTTAGATAGACAAATAAAAACGCGACTTGTGGCCAGTCTAAGACATCATCCCATGCCTGGGCAGTGAGCGGAAATCTGGAGGCTATTGTCATCATCATGATCATGTTGTTAACAGCTGTTCTGGAGGAAATAATAATTCTAGTGAATCACCTCTTCTTCTATTTTTTTCAGAAGTTTTTTCTGATTTTAAGAGACAGAAATTGTTTGAGGAAAGCTCTAATAGTTTGAGGGAGGCAACTTATAGCAGTTCTGAAACGAGCCTATTTACAGTCTACTCTTAACCGAATGTCCATTAGAAAAATATCATAATCACGTTGTTTTATTTTTATTTATAGTGTATATCTACATCTAATGGTACATATATGCTGTAATAGGTGTGACACAAAATAAACCGTTCTTTCTCCTTTATTCATCCTGAAATCATATGTTTGTACATTGTATGTATACTTTGTTTACTCTTTAACAGTGAATTAAGTATTCCTTATCTATTCTACTAGTTTATCTATTGCTTAAAGTTAGATCTTACTAAACATTCATAAACCAACAACGTCTAAACAAATAAATTTAGGTGTGCACAGTTCGTAATTTATGGATAACATGATCATATTGTAAATAATATAATTATTTTATGTAATCTTTTGGCTGTTCAGAGAACCCCTAGCTGTACACATTTCTAAGGCGACCATAAATTCTGTAAGGTTTAATACTTTGTTAAACCATGAACTTAAGGTTGCCATTGCATTGTGGTTGTTTTGTGCAACGATCATTAGAGCATATGTCTATACTTTAAAAACAAATTGCATTCGCTACAAATATAGTTCTTCGGTGATTTTAACTGTGCAGTCCCGGTAATTTGCGTAATCTTCATGTAAATCGACATCACATAAATTTCAGTCTATGTCTTTAAGTTGAATGGTTAAAGAATAAAGACATTCGTGTCATTAAAATAAGATACGAATTAACCCCCTTGTCGCCATACTCTAGCAAATTAAACTTCAAACGAATACAACGAAATATGAATTTTACATATGTTGCGGAAATGAAACAATGAAACACAATATTACGACATTCAGCGGACTATAAGTATAAATCCTCAATCACTTGTATATTTTACCTTTCTACTATACCCTTTAAATCCTCTTAAATGATCTTACGAAAGGATAAAGTTACACAGTTAACTTTCAACAAACAGTCTGTCTAGCTACACATGTACAGTTTCCCATAAGAATCATCATCAAAAGAAGCCGCCATAACAATGCATCTTTTTATGTATGGGAACGTTTCGTTCTAGGTGATAATGAAGGGAAATAACGTATTGATGATGTTTATCAAGGCGGTGTTATAACACCTAAGCGCCTATAATCGCTTAACATACTGTATAGGGATGAATACACCGTGCCTACTGAAGCCGGACACTCGGACAAATGACCCAAGGAAACCCCGCCCACTCTGGCTACTGAAAGTGACCAGTCTGGTCTAACTAGCTGTGTTACGTAATGGCGACAAGCGGCTTAGCTCCCACAGTCCGGGGTTCGAACCAAGATGGTTGGGCGGGGATTCGGTGCGGGGGTTCTTTCATCTTCCGTGTTTTACTTCTGAAACCTTCAATTTACAGTCTTGCTCGCCGCAGTGTTCTAATTTGATACCAGGCAAATAACGAGAGTTTAACACAAAACCAGGGACTCTATATACAGAGATTATATATTCTAATTAGAGAGTCCCGGCATGAACGTATTATGTCCAATGCATGTGCACGTGGATTTGGATTGACGGCCGTACTGTAAGTCCCTCAAAGAAGTGTTTAGGCAATTGTTTTTTTAAAAATTGGTATCATGTTTTTTATACGAGACTGAATTTGGGAAAGGGATGACGTTCAAGCCGATAAATGTATGTTTGATTAAAACATATCTATTCCATCAAAGAATTGGCCTAGTAAAGCTGATGATTCATCTAAACAACTTAAATGATCTTAATGTACATGTATATGTTTAAAGATGGGGCTATATATTATTTTATCACGTTCCTGTGTCAGGATAGGCAGATTGAAGTTCTCAAAAATATGTCTATTGGGAAAATTGAGGAAAACAAATTGTAAAAGTTACTGTATAAAGCTCTTTAGCATTTACAACATAACATTATACGGGAAGTCGCTATACACTCGTCTATGATTTAAAAATCAAACTCAATCTAAGCTGACAAACTAAAATATTATATATCACATAATTGTGAAGTTAAACAGGGAATAAAACAAAGGAGGCGAGTTATAAAATGATTGATTTACAATATAAAGAACAAAGATCTGATCTAAGGTAAATTATTAAGACGTTGGCTTCGGTTCATATATTTTCCTCAGTCTTGTATATGTCAAACACAGCACTGCAGTGAACACGAGACTATATACTGCCTGAACAGAGACGGGTTTCTGTGGGACGCCAATTAACGGGAGATGAAATGAAAGTGATATGAACGCCCTTGTTTAAATATACATGCATGTGACAGAACCTTTCAAAGATTTAATAACGAGTCCTTTGGGAAAAGTTTTATTTCGCGATGTAAAAAAAGGGTCATAAAATGTTGGCGTGGAGCGATCGATTTTGACAAAAATTCCCACTTCCGTTATAAAGCGTAATGTCTATTTTTTGCAGGTAATGTTTGTTCATGCGGGGGTGTGTTTGGCCGAAACAATGCCCCATTGAATAGTTGCGCGTAGGAATACAGTTGAAGTTCTACCTGTGCAGCTTTTCACACACCTCATCTGTGCGTCGATCAGTGCCCGGTCAAGTTACCTGGTCGGGCCAGGGCGCCGCGAGGTGCCGTTTCATCTTTACGTCTGAACAGTATACTCGGGCGTTTGGTCGTAAGGACGGATCACTTTTCACTCAATTCACGATAGAATTATTAATTATGCAAAGTCTTGTCGATGTCTTCTCAAGCAGGCAACAATAAAAGTCATTATACAATAATAGGTTTGAAAAATGAACCATTGGCGATTGTTGATCTGGTGGAAAGAGATTTCTCATGTATTGTTGGTTGTTTGACAAAACTCCGTCCCAGGCTGCCTAATTACCCGTGAGTCATAGCGCGACACTGCGAGTATATTAACAACTAGTTCATGACACGTTAGGTCAAACAATAGCTTATATACAGTCAACAGCCCAACAGTTGTCCATGTGAAGCTATGTATACCGCATTGTGGCTTTTTAGGACTGATTTTTTCTCTCTCTGTCTCTCTATTTATGTTCGTAAATTTATATATTTAAACAAAGACATTCATTTAAGCTTTGATATTTATTCAATAAGTTGAGATGATGAACAATGAAGAACTATATTTTATAGATATACAGCTTCTTTATTCTGTGTAGGCTACGCCGTTCGACATATAGACATCGACAACGAGATATATAAAGCTATATGTTGAAACGAAAGTTATAGAACGTAAAACAGTTCTTCATTCTTCAGAGACATTGTTGGTTTGACAAACATTGTAGATTTGTTTTCATTTTTAAAAATATGAATTTAAAAACTCATAATTACTCTTGTAAATGCAAGCTAACATCTGCTATGTTGCAGCAGTGTAATGGAAGAATAGAAACTTAATCGTTGATCAATGCTTACATCGTTCTTGTTCAAAGTGTGTATATTGTGTTCTATACGTGTTGTTAAATACCGATGATTACTTTAATAATGACACGCCCTAGCGTATAACGAATCCATACCATGCATTAAGGTTATAATAACTACATATAAGTAGTATGGTCCGCTAGGTTACTGTTTTTGGCTAACAGAAGAATTTAGATGAACCGTGGCAACAAATATATACACTTTGTATATGTGTCACATGTTGTTTTACATCACATTACATATTATCAACAGATATGTTTTACAAAAGAAACATCATGCGGCCGTAAGGCCTTTGAAACACAAATGGACATATAAATACAGTAAAATATGAATATAATTGTTAAAATATAAAACAAACTTGGTAAAACAACTATAAGGGTGGGATAAATTATTTACGTCGTTTTACCATTGAATCAAGTATATATAACCGGATGACATATATACTTGCTATTTAGTAAGAACTAACGACTGTAATGGTGTGCTACCGTTTTGTTTTAATACGTTAGATTTTAAATTCAGTTTTGTACTATCTTCTAAACTTTATTTATCAAACTTAGGTTTAATGTGCCTTTACACCATGTGTTTTTTTATTTCTACGTGACACGCTGATGAACAGTTCATTCATTCATTCATCCATTATCTTATCTTATCTCACTCTGTGTATAGGTAAGTATGTATGTTGTGAACGAGTAATATTGATCTGTTCGACAACAAATGTATTCTAACATTCAGCGAAGAGCTATAGTATATAAAGAATAAGATCACAAGCAAAGGACGCGTCCCGCGATTAAAATTATATAAATGTTGTTTTTTGCAGGGATATAGCATTGTATTTCACAAACATCATATCTTATATAATAGACAGTATATATTTAAGTCAATATGTATTATTTTTTATCCATGGGGAAGATTCGTGTTTCACCTATATTAATTTTCCAACACAATTAGGAGCAAAAATATAACCTACGTTTAATAAGAAATGCGCAGCTAGCTAGTGGTATTATATTATTTATCAATGGGGGAGCGGTCAATGGATGTTTATATCCCCGATGATAAACAACAATCACCTATATTTAATAAACAATCACCAGGATTTAAAGGACTTCCCCCCTCAATTCCCCAGGTAAAACTTCGTGAGAAAACACAATGCAGACATTCCCATGTGTTGTGGACGATTTCATGCACTTCAGTATTTCCATGAGTCTGTGCCCAGTGGATTTACCTGTACGAGATCAAAGGTTTCGATCATATACCCACTTGATCTCACTTATCAATTTGCCGGAGCACGGAATTGATAAAGAATATTGTTGTATACCACGACCATGCATGCACTCGGTCCATAAATAAAGCCAAAATACGATTGTAAACTCTTGATGTACTTTTCACCGTATGTTTATTTTCTTAAATATGTTTAAAATATATACACCATGAAATCATATTCTAAACACCAAGACTAAAAGTATACTTTTATATACGTTTGTTGACCTTTTCACTATATGTTTATTTTCCAACATATTTTTTTAAAAGAAGACATGTGACAGCGTCACGTAACCACACTCTATTCATTATTAATCAAATTATAAGTAAAGTTGTAAACTTACTGTTGACGTTTAACTAAGCATACATGTAAAGCATTTCGGTACACATTTACAAACATTGATTCCATTTAACTAAAACAAAACCCATAAAATCACACTATCTATATCCGAAAAGTAACGTCAACACACAACATAACTATAAAGTCAAACCCTCAATTTGTAAACTGCATGTTTGTGACTTGTTCAATAAGCACGATGTAACCCACTAACCCGTTCTCTCCCCACAGACGTTACTCCTATAGTCTAACACTAAGACTCCGAGAAAAGTATTTATTCTAAAAATGTATATTTTTTTATTGAATATTAAAAAAGAGCCTCTGAAAATCCCATTTCTCATAGGCTTCTTTTCTAAATTCATAAAATTGTGATATTTTACGAATACATACTTAAATAAGTAAGACTGAGGCTACTCCATGCATTCAGAACTGAGTGTAGTGTGAATAATATACACTCGTGAAAATATAACCTTCTACCTCACTCGATGAGATAAACATGGTATTAGTCAAGAAAAGACAGATATCCTCTATATATTAATTAATAAGTTAGACTCTATCCCTAAGCAACCCCAAAGGTTCACATGTAAACTTCTGATGACCTTTTCCCTTGTTATTTTTTTTATATTATAAATCCATATATATAACACAACAGCACATGCACCCTAACATAAAACGCACATATATATATAGGCCTACTTGTAAACTTGTGTTGACCTTTTCGCTTATTTTCCCCATATTATAAACATAAATACTAAAGTTAAACGTATATTTGTTTCATTTTCCAAAATTAGAGAATCAAGTTAAATAACTTTTTTAATGTTTGTAAATCATATTTTGGCAAATCAATGCAATGGGTCTTTTATCATGTTGCGAACCAAATTATCTTAAGAAACAATGGTTATAACTATTACTTTCAACTTTTGGTTTATGACCCATGTAGAGATACCCATTTGTCATAACTATTATTTATTTTCTTCCATTTATGAATTATAAACTGATTATTCCAATTCCGTTGAAAAATGAAAAGCTGCATCATAAATATTTTAAACAAGGTTAACCTGGGAACAAAACCTAAGTGTTATGAACGTACAATCGTTCCATTTCAGTTTGTTAATTGATGAAAGTCGATCCCCGTTATCTAAAAATAAATCAACACACTAAACAAAGGGATTCGAGGAGATTGCCAAAGCAGTTCAAAATCAATAAGTTCGATAAATAATTCACGAACTAAAAATCAATTGCTCTTCTTCAAGATGTTGGCGGCAGATTGGTAATGCTATAATCACCGGCTGTTTATATCATATATATACCGTTACTTCCCAGCCATAACGCACGGGGCGTTCTTTATTGCTTTTCACGTGCTCAGCGGGTGCAATAGACCCGGTTGTATATTCGGGTCAACGGTTATTTTCTCATACTACACAGTTACTATATCGCACGTATACTAATACACTTCCGAGTCATTCAAGATATACACTGATAACCCTAGTCACCCATTCACCCTAGCGGAGTGATTCACTAACATATGTTTGTAGTATATTGTTATTGAGGAAACATTTGTTTAATTAAAAAAGAAGTCATTCACACACCCCGCTCTTCAGTTGTGACATAAGAAATCGACTTTTGAGTGACAGCTAGGGTCTTTTCATTTCGATCGGGCAAAATTCCATATAAGGAAGCAGGCAAAGCCCCCTAAGTGTCCCAAGCGTGAATTGGTCAGTCGCCTTGAACCGCCCGCCTCCCTCTAATTAAGAACACCTTTCCTATGGAAGTTTGATTAAGTCACCCCAAGGTGTTTCGGCGACTGACCGCTGGAGCGTGTCAATCTATTTAATCGTTTATCAGCCTGCCTCGCCCTCCATTTCTGTCAGGCAGACGTCAAGTTAGCAAACGTCCCGAGCGAGGATAGCAGTCGTGACGTCACACTTTGACCTTGCTTATATCCGCTCGATATAGTCGGTCTATGTCACATGCCCCGTTTCCGTAACGCGCTCGACTGTCCCATTGTCACAGACATTTCGGGCTCACTTCGCACGAGAATCTCAACAGAATCTAGATTGACTAACTGTAAGAAGATTGAACGTCAAAATCAACCCGGACTACTTTCTGTGTCGGAAGCTCGTACCTGTTACACTAGTGGTGATGCGGTGTGGGTAAACTCAATTTCGTGCTAACCTCTATGGTGATGCGACTCACCTATTTTCTTGCCGGGAAAACTTTAGGATTCATGGCTATTATTTTCGTGTGAGGAGTGGGCAACTTGACTGTGAGCTATATTCAAGGATTTTAAAGTGTGATTTGAGTGAAATTTTCACCCAAAATGTCACACGACCGGACTGAACGGAAAGGCACCCAGGTCGTTCACGTCAGGGACGGCAGTGACCAGGCCTTTGACGAATTATTCAAAGTTGTGATAAACCCCCCAGATGAGCAGAAAAACACACCAACATTGCCTTTTCGTATGCGAAACTTGCCAGCGTCTTTCTTTAAGCAGCCTGCTACGAAAAATGTGGAAGACGAAGTGCCTGGTTATCCGACCCAAGCAAACGGCGGAATGTCTATAGCACATAGCCGTGCCCATTCCTCCCCTGCTACCCTCCAGCAGACGCTCAGTGCGGCCCCTCCTCTCCCCCCTCAACACCACAGACAGCACAGTTACGACCTCGTCGCAGACGAACCTCTACCCCCCGGCTGGGACATTGCAAAAACGTCTCACGGACAAAGGTACTTTTTGAAGTAAGTCGGCGAAAGTTGGTAACTCGGGGCTCGGTAAATTTTGGCCGCCATGTTGGATTAGGGTTGTGCACATGATCACAACGTTCTCAGGTGATGTTTCTCGTCTGTCAGATGTAGAGGTGTCGAAAAGTAACGGTTAAATCCTTCTGTAGATAGCTTTGGTCTTGTGTCTTGGGTTTTGGAGTTAACGGGTGGCAGTGTTTGCCTTAGGGATCGCTTTCTTAAAGTTGTTTACTTTTCTTGGAAGTTTGTTGACTCTACTGTCACGACGGGTTCCGCTTAGCTCAAAGACAAAATATATCTTGGTGCTCGAGATTGGTGTCACAAACAACAGTCTCTTTCAGTATTTGTGTAATTTGTTCAACTGTCAAGGTCTTAATTAGTGTCATTTACGTCAGATATACTATCTGACCAATAATGTCAATATGTCAAATCTGACAGAAAGTAAACAAATGATGAAAGTTCATCAACTCGCTGTTTATTGTGCAAGTGTGTCTCGTGTTGTTCAAACAGGCTTGATGACCACATCAAGGAGTGTCAGTATGTTACTGAACACATTAATTTCATGAAGTTGTATGACATGTTATCGGCTTTGGTGTATGTCCTTAGGCATAGACTCCTAAACCTACAAAACAAGTTCATATTGTTCTCAACAATGAGTGAGTTCATCAAATAATTTGTCAATGAAGCTTGTGATCATTGAATGTCAGGAATTGTACCAGTTATACAAGAAAATAACATAAAATCGCTATTGGTTGAAACTGCTTCTTTAAATAAGACAATTCTTATCACAATTCTTTTATGATCATCCACGTATGGTAAATTACAAACAAATCTCCCTTAATAACATATTATTATAAGGTTCATGCTAGCAATATACAAGTAAAGAATACCGGCATAGTTATTATGGTATAAAACCTTATATTACAGCCGTGTAACATTATGTGTTATGTTTCTCCATATCAGAAGGTCTACCAAGAATAAATACTGTTATCCTGTTACACCACACTTACAAACCTCAGTGATAACTAAGAAATTAAAACAATGTTTCACTTTTAATGTTGTTTTAGATGAACATCAAAGCAATTGATGAGATCAGTAGTACAACAATGTTGAACAGTATTGTACATGTTCTCTTGACTAATTCAGATGATGAACATTTAGAAGCAAGCCCCTTGAATTATTGAACAGTTTTGAAATCTATCCTTTCCACAGAACAAAGCAGATTGCTTACTATTAATAATTAAGAAACAAGGTATATGCAAATTAGTCCTTTTGTTTCAATGGGTGAGATCAAATGGTCGAAAGATGTACATAAAGTGATATTTAATGTCAAACAATATTGTATTAAAGTTAACATAGTTGGTAGTTTCTATTTCTTATCGCATATATAAAGAAGAGTATATGAGAAGTTTTGTGCTTGTTAATTAAGCATGTAATGCAATTGAATTTCTCAAACATAAACTTTTGTATCTTATCTTTGAGAGCAGAGAGTTAGTTTTTCTCCAAGAAGATGATCCTTTAAGGACAAATTGGCATTCATGAATTTACTGTGTTTTCTTATTGCAAATTCTTCTTGTTTATTGGAAATTTTTCTTGTTAATATTTACTGAATTATTGTGAACTCTTTTTGGTTCGTATCAAACACCTTGTTTATTTGACAAATAACGATGACTATAGCATTTAGTATTGGGGGTAAGTTTCGTAACTTGGAAGTCGCTTGTTAGCCACATCCTGTGTGGGTGTTGTATTTAATGGCCAGATAAATTCCCCAGAACTATATTGCAATAGAACATGATAAATTAGTGTCATCCTGCTTTTGAAGTAGTAATATATAATACAAAATGTTGTCTTAAACTTATGGTGAAACAAATTTAATATGAGACATTCTGTTCAGATATGGTCATATTAAGTTTTAATTAGCTGTCACTTTCGAACAACACAGAAAATGTTCTTCAACTGTATACTCAAAATTAAATATAACCTGAAAACAAACATATATAAGGGATATTATTTTCAAAGATGAGACACTTTGATGATGTAAAGTGATATATTGATGTTTAACTCCTTTCAACAACATGTTTTGGTGTAGTTCTTCATATCTTCATCAAGCATATTGCAGATCCGCCTTTGTTATCAAGCATAGATATATATGTTTGATAATGGCATAGGGATCTCAACTTAATCGTCTGTCAGTGAATGCAGATGTTGAATATCCATAACTTTATGTACTTTATTATCACTTAAACTTCTGTAATGCCAATATTTCAAAAGCTTGTGCATATAGAATAAATTTCATCACTTTTGAGGGATGATGTAAGTTTGAATATGACATCTTTCTTAAAATCTAGACATTAGGCTATTTTTGCCGAAAGATGCAAACATGCAGCACAATTTTTAATGAAGTTTTAGAAGCAAATAATTAAAAATGAATTATATATAATTTAAAAGATGGATCAGTAGCAAATCATGGGACCCTAGTCGGCTCTGTTTTGGTGGCAAATATTGCGTTGCCATGGAAACGGTTCTGGGAAATCTTAGGTTTGAGAAAGCAGAGGGCCGGTTGGTGTAAGCAGACAACCTTCCAGCTCTCCTATCAGTTGCTAGCTGTGAATAATTTATACACACGATAAAAGCACACATATTTCCTCCGAATAATAAGTGTCTTTGTGCAGATTATAAGAAATGCATGTATTTTTTCACGGCACCAGCTTCTAGTGTAAGGCAGCATTAATGTCAAAACAGACTCTTTTTGTTGGTTGCTGAAACTCTGTTTAGGTTAAAAGGATTTAAATAATATAAGATTAGAATTGTAAGTTATATCCAAAGCACTTATCTGTTATTAATTATTCAAAGTTCTTAATGACGATACAGGCTAGTGTTTGGTTTCTTTACTATTGTATTTTCACTGTAAGTAAGTTGACATTGATTAGTTTTATTGTAAGATTTTAGCTATATATGAATCAGTAATGATATCATGATGTATATAAGGTAAATTATCTACGGTGATATTGTTATTCAGATTAATGTAAGAAACAAGATTTGCGGGATATCAACATCTATTATGTAACGATACACACTGTCTATGCTCACTCCTTCATTACATTTCACCAGGTGAAGGGGTGAGTATATACTCCGAAACATTGCGAATCTACAGATTTTGTTGATATCCAGAAAATCTTGCTTCTAATGTACTCTGCTTCAAAGACTTTACGATTTATCTGATTATGTTATGAGTT
This sequence comes from Gibbula magus, assembly GCA_936450465.1. NCBI lineage: Eukaryota > Metazoa > Mollusca > Gastropoda > Trochida > Trochidae > Gibbula > Gibbula magus. Next base: position 7,314,840 of record OW388306.1, read on the forward strand.
TGTCCATTGTTTTTTCCCTTTCGATCCTGTAGACAATGTGCGATAAGCAAATCACTGGAAAAGAGTTGTCTTAATTTGAAGTGTTAGTAAAAAAAAATCTGAATTAACCGATATGGAGGTTTTGACAGTGCACTTAATCAAGTCAAAGTCAAACGTAAGTTATCAAAATAAACACTATTTGTATATACTATGATAACATAACTGATACAGAGTTTCTAAATTAGTACTAAAGTGTCTTCTTAGGAATAACCTGATGATATCCACAATGTTTGTCTGGAGTAAAACCCATTGATTCAGAGATTCGGTATATACTATACGAGTACAAATTCCCATAGTCTAACAGTTTACTGTTAGTCTGAAAGTAGTCCCTGCCCATGAATACACTCTATAGGGAGGCCATGTAACCTGGCCTTTCCACACAGGTGTGAGGCACAGAAATTATCAAGTCATTTATTTGCACCTGCAGAATTAATTTTAATCTGGAAAAACAAGTGCTTCGTTAGAAGTACCTTGATAGATTGAGGTCAGCCCTGATCTATGCTGTGGTGAGAATCAGGTGCATTGGGCAGGCAGGTAGGGAGGCCTCTCCTTAACCTGTTTAAGTAGGGCAGCTAATCCCACTGGAGGGGAAAGAAAACAGGGTATGATTTCTTGGTGGGGGGTCGGCTTTGGGCCTGGGGGTTAGGCCTGTGTGTCAGGGTATTTATAATTGGTACTGTTAGTAAAAGATTTGAGAGTACAGCAGTGACAGTGGCTTTTTAGTTCGAGCGGGTGCAATACATGTCAACATCAATCATGGCTGTCAAATCTCTTATATTTGGAGCTCTCCTGGGGTACCTTGGGGTAAGGTGGGGGGAGGGGGGAGGGGTGGGGATAAAGTTTGTGGGGCAGGGCCATGAGTGGTATAGCTTGAAGGGTAAGATAGGAGGGTGGGGATTGTTGGTTTTGACTGGACTCTGTAAGAATTGTTTCTACTGAATGAAGATTTTCTTGTCCTGCAGAGAGTCCGAATTGTGAAGTTTGTAGAGAGTGAAGGGTGAGCGGTGTATTTGGTGTGATGCTTTGAGGGAGGGTGTAGGGTGTAGGAGTTCCATTTTAGGCAAAGATCGTTTGTATCATTGGCAGCAATATCTAGGTCAAAGCCTGAAGTACATGAAAGTGATGTCAGTAGATAAAGAAAAGAGGAAATGTTGACTTTTACCTCATGCATAATGAGAAAATGAACTAGGTTAATAATACCAAGCAAGTAATGATGTGAAGTCAATATAAATAGCATGCTGTTAATCTGAGATTATCCTGGCCCATGTGGCCAGACCAGGTGAGACAATCAGTCGGAATTAAGGTCACACAGGTAAACTTCCTGTCGGTCACTACACCTGGAAACTCGTTAGGAGGCAGACTTCTGAAAGTGCAGTTTGCATTCAGTTAAATTTACAAGATCCTAAGCAACCTTCAGTACAAGTATTTTTACTATCACAGATAGTGTTATCCCAAATATAATGTTACAGTATCTTTGTATTGGTGTTGGAACATATTGAGTACAGAATATTGAGTAAATCGGGGCGGTCATACAGGTAAACTTTCTGTACAGTACACCTGGAATCTCTGTTATGAACAGACTCTTGCTTCGAGTTTTAAAGATGTTACCTTTGACACATTGCTGCTTCAAGATGGATGCATTGACTGGACAATATGGATATAAACAAGATAATATAGATTCATATGTTAGTGCTTATGATGAATTATTGCTCGCCGGTGTGAGATACTGCAGTGTAATATTTATACGGCAATATTAAACTTGTGTAATACCGCAGCGTGTATGACGTCACAATAATTTACGGTTATGACGTCACAATTCGAGTAACGTCGTCACAATGGTATCGGACTTGCAGGAATCATAGTTTCCGAGCCATGTCGGCTATTTCGCTGGATAGTATGTTGGCGAGTAATAAACAGAATATTAAACTCTGTTCTATTGAATACCATTTTTATTAAACTCGTGTATGATTTGGTATCAAACTGGCTTTCGCTCTTTTGATACAAAATCATTAACTCGTTGAATAAAAATGGTATTAAATAGAAGGTCGTTTAGTATCCTCTATGTATAAAACAGATTTTAAATCCAGTTTTAAAAGCATTACTGCAGAAATATTGGGGGTTTGTTACATCTATATATCAAATAATTAAGTATCAGGGCCACATCAACTGGGAACCTCCTGAAGAAAACTGGAAGTTGGAGAAAACATTTTGCAATCTGATTTTCATGATAAATTACTGGATATTTAAAAATCTTCAAAATATTTTGTAATATTTGTACATTTGAATGACCACAGCCACCAACAATTATCCTAGCTGGGGCCTTATTCTCGAAACGTTCGTAGCCTTAATAATTCTTAACTTTGATCGTAGCCCATATGTGTTAATAATGGGCTGAGGAAGTTCGTATGGCTACGAACGTTTCGAGAATAGGGGCCTATGCATGTATAGAATAAGGATTGCAGCTGTATATAAGTAAATATATTTGGATATTCTTTGGGTCAATATCCTATATACGACCTAGATATAAGCCACTATTCTGTAATCGATCTTGGTCTTGTGGTTGCAGTATTTTTGTTAAGGTCTTTTAACTCTTTAAGTGTGGGTCTCGAAATATAGCTTATCTTTAACCATTGTCTAATCCAGTTTATTCCCTTTAGTAATTAGTCATGAATCCTATAATTTGGTGACCCAGAATAACTTGGCACTATAATTCTGCTGTTAAAGTGATAATTGTAGCTATCCTTTATATTATATATTTTTTATCAGTCTTTCGTTCAAATTTCAAGTATTTTCAAGACTTAATGTGATTATGAGTGTGCTCATATATTAACATTGTATATTTAGTTGATGGGGCAGTAAAAAGGATCAAATATCTCTTAAATTGGACAAATTCAATCTCTTGGTTAAAACTTTCAGGAATGAAAAATTCTCTAAAAACAGTACACTTAAAATTCAGCATATATCTGCTTCACTGGTGTGGCGGCGACAATGTGTAAATGTCATTACACCTTTTGTTTAGTTCAACTTGACACCTAACAATTTCAGCTTCCAACAAATTCAAACTCAAATGTTCGGGAATGATAGGTACTGAACACAGAATAACATTAAAATTCAGCGAATGTCCATTTCACTGTGAGGCAATGATGGCTATGATGATACTCGACCACACCCACTGCCGCACCTAGCTGCCGCCACCGCTGCTTCATAGATCAGGTCGACCCACAATACCTGACAGGGGCCTCATTAATCAGCCGGATATGCATCGCACTCCGCCACCCATACACTCACTCTCAGTCTCTTATCCCTATTTGTCCTTACACTGTCCTCTCGAAGTCTTGTCTCAAGTCTAGGTTAAAAGATATTTTTTAAAATCGATAAAATCAGAATATCAAGGCATAATTATACTAAGGAAGATTAATTTAGGTTTAGACTTGAGTTAACGACTGCCGGCAAAAAATAGCAGATCATGGCGGACTTCACTTGATTTTGATTTTCAGTACGATTACAGACTGTGAAAGTGTAGCCTAACAATGATTTTCAGATACATGCCAAGTGAAACTTTTGTTTACCTTAAAACAATTAAATAAATTTGCTTTAAGCATTAAGAAATATTTTAGAAACTTTCACTGAGTCATTTTTGACCACATGAAAGAAAGGGCGTTTGTCTGAAAGTTTTACTGAAGTACAGAATTTGATGGAATAGTTCATGGTTCCTCATTAGGAGACTTTGTTCAAGTCTGTCAAGGCCACCCAGATAGAAGAGGGGTCTAAAGAGGAAATAGGGGCTGTTTGGAAGAATAGGGGCCGACTCCAGTCTCCCTTACTGTTTGTTGATTCCTGTCCTTGGCCCTGTTTCGACCCCGATTCCCTTAAATGTGCTGTAACCCTTATTTTCTCACATGACCTTTGTCGCCTTAAAGTGCCATAACCCTTATTTTCTCAAGCAACCCCTGCCCATTAAAATGTTGTAACTCTTGTTTTTGTCAAACAAGTGAAGAATGGGGGATGGGTTTCATGTTTGAAATGCGTTAACCACGTTTATTTTGGTTATGTCAACTTTATTGATTTTAACAGATTAAGCACCCAGAATTTTAAATGGGGGTTCCTAAAAGAGTTTGGTGAAAATTAACAAGATTCAGATGTGTTGTGTTATTTTCTCGGCAATATTCAAGGATATAGGGGTATCAGTATTACAAAGTTGCTGTTCTACGCTGTTCACACACCTGCTACTAATTGCCCCTGTGTCATTAAAGTGTGATTTTTACAGGTGATATTGTTTACAGATTACAAATTGTAATTTGAGAAATGGACATTTGGAGACTGAATGGTAATTAGGCACATATGTTTAAATCAGGATGCTGTCAAGTAGGGCTGGGACGGGTAACCCGGATACCCGGGACGGGTGGGTATTGAGTAGGACCCGGGTACCCATCACACTACCCGGACCCGTTTTTATCATGTGACTAATCATAAAACAGTTTTATTTGCTATTCTTTCATTTCAAGATTACAATGTATTTGAAGATTCTAACATAATATTAAAATGATCTATTGTCATACATAATAAATTTGATTGAAATAGCCATGGGTCTCTATGCTAGGCTTCTAGCCCCATGTTCCAGCCAACCAGTTGAATAAAGTAGTACAAAATCTTACAATTAGATGTTGGAGATCGACAAAACGGGTATCCGGGTAGGGTAGGGTAACAGATGGTTGGGTACCCGGGTACCCGGGTAGGAAATATCTACCCGTCCCAGCCCTACTGTCAAGCAAGATGGATTTTATGAACAAATGTTGTCTTATTGAAAATGGTCAAAATTAATCTTTGTCAAATCGAGTTTTGTTGCTTACAACTAGATTTGGGGGGGGGGGGGGGGGGGGGGGGAAAGAGATACAAAAAATGATATTTGTTCGCGATACATTTGGACTATTTTACATGTTCAGCACCAATATGCATCCACGGCAGATTTGCACATGTGGGTTGGTTGTGAAGTTCAAGTGCAGACATGTACTCTCTGCAGGGTTTTTAGGAGTCATGGAGAAATTAGGAGTTTTCAGTACACTGCACAGTTGTAGCTAGATAGGGTTACGCAGCAAGGAATACGCTGCGATTTGATTGGTTGAAATTGTGTCTGGTGTGAGCCTGACTATTTCTGTACGGAGTTTATTGCGATACAGTTGATAACCATGTTGATAATAGTTCTTCCTAACTTGTTCCTACCTCTATGGATTTGAAGAGGAACTGTTCAAGCAGCTGCTTTTAACAAGAAGATACAACGATATGTGTCGAAGAAATTATCGTTTTTTCTCATCTCTTATCTTTAGAAATACATTTTATTATGATCAATTACAAAGTTGACCTCAGTGCATGGAGGTGATAGAGGGTAGATGATGCTGCTATAGTAAAAAATTATATATTCCCCCAATTTGTGTGGATTGATCACATCAAAATTATCTTGTATGCGACAGTTGCGGTAGATTCATTGTTGATGAACTCGTTCTTGTGGCAAATAATGATACAGAGTTAAGAGATAGGTTCACCTGTTGGTTAAGTCTTATCGAAAAACTGATGTAAACCTTTAAAAATTACCTTAAAAATTACTTATCTAAAAAGTTTTAGCTAGAGTAAGCCATGAAATCTCTCTACAACTTTTCAGGGTATATTTTCGATTTACAAATATTGATTTGATGTAATCTAATTGACATCAAGATCTTAGCCAATAATCTATGTATGGCTGAAGTAGGGACAGCAGCCTAAGACAGGTCATCTTGGAAGGAATTAACTTTCCTTTAGTTTGTCCATCAGTGCACTGTTTACCCCTCACGAAACACGTTTGTTGGTAAGCAGTGCTCTGATTGGCTCGGCTTCAGAGGTCCAGGGTTCGAATCCCGTCAGGTTCTCTGCAGCTTTGCTGTAGAGAAATGTTTTACTTGTAGTAAGGTTGGGGTGCAATTCTACTCTGAATTTCAGATCAGTACCACCCATGCATCACTGATGCTGGCAGGTTTCACCACAATACATAGCTACAATGGTGTTGCGGGCTTTAATACATGAGTGAAATACTCTTGATTTGAACCCCAAGTCACCACATCTCTGGTTGGTTTTTATTTCAATCACTTAATCTTTGTGTTTAATCAATCTCTGAAGCAGTTATAACAAAATGATAGTTTAAATGAAAGAAACAGATATAAAAAGAGATTCTTAAAAATCATCAAGACGTTTGGTTTTGCTTGCCTGGGGTCACCAGTACACACGTATCACCACCATTGTATGGTTTGATATGTCAATATTCATATACCTAATATTAGATAAGTGTGCTACATTGTAACAATGCTTATTGTTACCTTGACACAGTGCTTAAGAAACTGGGCAAGACACAACAATCTATAGAAGTGTCTGTACTGATGTAAGTAACAGATGGCCATAGATTACTGAGTGAGTCTGAAAGTAAACCAAGCAGGCCTTCTAGCCTTGCCATAGGTCTCTTGAACTCCTTTCTCCTTGCCTTGCCAGTTGTGTATTGAACCCCTCACCCTTGCTATTGCAATATCAGTCTTTGTATTATGGAATAACAATCTATAGTGTCTGACAATCTATCGAAGTGCCTTTTCTGAGGGTAACAGATGTGACAACTAAATCCAGAAGTAAAGCAACAGGCCTTATAGCCTTGCCAAAATTCTTGGAGCTGTTCATGCAGTGTTGGAAAAGAATTATTCTTTACCTACCTTTACCTATCTTTATCTACCTTTCCCTACATTGCCCAGTAGTTAGCATATTATGAATCAGGAGGTCATGGTTCGAAATTGTCTGCTGAAAACAACTTTTCCAAAATATGGCACCCTAACATATCTTTCTCTATCATCTCATATATTTTACTGTTAAAATTGGAGTAAAACCTTTAGTAAAACCCAGACTCTTAGCAAGTCGAGGGGAGGGCTCCGAGAGCCCAGCACTAAATATAGCAGTCATGTTTACAAGCTGTGGGCTAGGACAGGGTGTTCACCTCACTAGCTCAAACTGTACCAGGTACGATCACTTGTCTTCACGCTTCACCGCATCTTCGTATACTTTACCTGGATATATTTAGCTCCCTGTGAGACCGAGGGACAGGGGAGAGACTGTATTCCTCACAACAAACATAAACTTGTGACGGGCACTTCTCTTTGTGTGGAAATTGCATATTAAAACGAGGGAAGGACGGCACTTATCCGCTTGGATCCCCCTTGAAAGCTAAACGTTGAGACACAAAGTGATAGTGCGATGGGTGGGTCCCCAGACATGATGACTAGAGATTTCTCACACATGGCACAATGTTCCTTATTGTTCAAATTGTCAAGTCACATTGCTTTACAATCAGTTTTATGGTAATAAGTCACATTGCTCTCCAATACGTTTTTATGACTACAACTAGTTGTGGTAGTTGCTGCAGTGATTTATGGCCTGACGGAACAAGCCTTGATCTGTCCTGAATCGTTTTAAAATTATGTATGTTCTTTTTAATTTTTCTGCTCTTAGTGAGCTTGTTCAGAATCAGAAGTAGTACATTGTTTTCCTGTTGTGAGCTCAAATCTGAAAGGTCTTATTGTTGGTGGCATGCATTTGAAATGACCTCGTAACTTCAAGTATAATATATATAATATGCTGATAAAAATCCTAAGATATTTAGTATGTCCTTTTATCTCCGTCTAGTATGGCTTTGTTTCAAAAAGATAATTTACATGATTACATAACTTCTAGGATGTTTAGCATAATGTCATATGTCATAGGATATATTATTATGACCTTGTCTATGAGGAAATTAAGTATGACCTTGTATCTCATAGGATATTAAGTATGACTTCGTATCTTCCATGACACTGGCGACTATTGACAGCCATCACTCAGCTAGGATATATCTTTTGTTATACTCTACAAGGAAGATACTTAAATGAATTAGCTGACAGTTATGATTAATTTCTGATTAGTTGAGGTTTGATAATGACGAACAGCTGTCTGTTGGCCTGGCCGGGTGTCAAGTACTTGTCTATGAATCATTTTGTTGGCAGCGAAAGGGTTAATGATATGCTCATTAGATGGTGACATGGATTATATAGGGATTTATTACTGTGTATCAAATTATCGGTTACTTGTATTGTAAGTTACTGGGCATGTTTTTTAAACCAATGAAACATTTAGGTATATTATGTATGCCCATATGGCCTTTTGGTTCTTTCTTAAACTATTCTAGTTGATGACACGTATGCACTCTAATGTTAGGAAAGGAGTACCCATACCTGCATTTAAAACAGGCATTCCCACTCATCAAGAGTTGAAGGCAATTTTGTTCACAACACAATGTGTTTTTCATTATCTTGTTTATTTCAAGTTCAACTTAAAACGTTTTCCGACACTGCATGGGTTCCTTTCCAGAGTTAAATCACATTCACGTAACTAATTTGTAAAATCACTGCAGATGTAGAAAGTTTTCAGTTTGAGGTTTTCACAGTTGCCCAGTTTTTATAAATCATCATTTATGTTCACTTTATAGTTATTGCTTCTATTTAATTGTTTTATCGTTATTCCAATCTTTTTGCTGACGGTGCAAATCTGTACTCCTCATGAAAAAATACTTGATATACTAAGAAATAGACGTTTTAGACTTTAAAATTTTGTGTTTAAAATTTATACACATTTGGTTTTGATTAGAACCTTTTTGACGGGGTATTAAACATTTTGTTTTGAGAATCTTTTAAGAATAATTTGATTATAGCTAATCAACATATTTTTTCCTTAAGGGCTTAAGTGGCTTTAGACACAAATATTGTGTATTGAAAATGGATATTTGTCTTCTTTCCTTTAGGAAATGTTGCCACTGATATATTTGATTCATCCAATAGATTGACAATTTGGTCATGGTAATTCTACGACTTCTCATTTCAATTCCTCATTGTATTCATATTCAGATATTTGGTTAAAGATCTGGTTTTGTGATGACAATTCAAAATCCTTCTAAAGCTGGTGAACTTGTCAAGAAAACTCTTCCAGGCTACAATATAAAGTATTCAACAATTTCGTTGAATTTTTGTTTGGTCAAGGACATTTTCGGTCCTCAAAGAGCTTAAGAGTCCAACTTTCTCTGAGTTCTGTTTGTAACTATAGGCATGTGCTTGAATAGATCCAGTGGCTAGAGAGTTGTTTTTTGGTGCAGTTCCGATTGAGGCATGGTTATTGTGTTCGTAGCTTCAGCGGCCATTGCATGAATGCACACTCGTCGATCCTAATTAGTCTAGATCATCAATTAACTCTTGTTACTGATTGATGCATGGTCTGTTTTGAGATGAATTGTTTTTGGCATGATGGTTTTAGTAGATTGCTTGATAGTTTACAGTGTGTTTTTGCATGGTTTCTGTGATTTTCTAGGGTTTGAATATGTTTGTACAATTTTGATGATTTCTTATTTGATGTTTATGACATGAATGGTTGAAATACACATGAAAATGATCACTTATATGATTAAGTTCATTAAGTGGAAGTAAGTTTTGGATCAGCGTTTTCAGATCAACGTCAAACAAGCTTATCAAAGCATGAAACATATTTTCTTAGTAAATGCATTTCATTATCAATCATAATCTATTTCAGGAATCATGCATTCACTACAATAATATTGATGAAATAATGTGCCCACAAACAAACTTCAAATCACTTAACTAATAACATGAATTAAGCCGACATAGTTATATTGATTCATAATCGGGTTGTAATTTTGTATCTGATTGTAACAAGAATAGGTAAGCGAACAAGGCAAAACAACAATTGATTGTGCAGGTCCAGACTCGTTTCATTACAGGTAATTCGAATTTCTAGGAAATGCACCCAGGTGAAAGTAGGGACTATTTGTTGGTGTAGTAATCTGCCACATGCTGTGATAAGGAAAGTGTGTCAGGTGTGAATGTGTCTGCTTACTTCCCTGATAAAGATACAGTGCAGCAAATGTTATTTATTTTTCAACTTTTATTATTACGTTTAATTTTAGTTAATATTTATTAAATCCGTTATTGTTCAAGCTCTCTTAGACTTTCCTAACTATCAGGTCAATCTTTTCTTTTATTCAGGCTTAAGCTTGTGTTTGACGCAAAATAGAAAAATCCCTAAGGATTCTATTATATTTCTATTTAAAAGTAAGAATTGTTTTATTTAGGTATAGAAACAAAACAATGTAGGTAAATCTGTATGTTTTATGTTTTATATATGGCAACATATGTGACATATTTCTGTATACAAAGTCCCTAACAATAGATTGAAAACAGACCATTGTTCTGGTATATTTCAGTTTCGGTAGGTTGGTATATATATATATAGTGTAATATCTGTGCTATGGTTATGTAAACAGGTGTAGGAGCCAAGGGAAGGCATATGGTAAATTTTAAAAATTTAGCTCCTGAATTATTATCCTTATTCACAACTTTTCGTTTCATGTGTAAAATTTAAAACTCTTCGGTAGGCAGGATAGAACTTAGGATTGAAAGAATCTTTGTTTACCTATAACCATGGTTTGCTAGTTCCAGCTGGCTCTCGCAGGTTTCACTGCAATGCATATCTACATGGCATTGCAGGCTTTCTCCCTGCAAATAATAGTAGCCGTGATAAAAGTGAAATACTCTTGAAAGCAACGTTAAATCCTAACTCCCCTCACCTCATCTTGTTGACCTGCAATGGTGCTGGAAGCTTGAAGAATGGGACCCAAGAGATTACCCAATATCAAGATTTGCACTGGAACGATTTTGTTACACAAATGATAGAAGCGGTCAATGGGATGCACCCTTTGTCTGGAGTAGAGAACTGTTCTACACTCAGTAAGGTTTGGGTGCAATGCTACACTGAATTTCAGTGTAGTACCACCCATGGTTTGCTAGTTCCAGCCGATGCTTGCAGGTTTCACCGCAATACATAGCCACATGGGGTACCATCAGCCAGGATATACGTGAAATATCCTTGAAAGCGGCGTTAAACCCCAATTCACCTCACCTGCCCTTTTCCTCCATTACTCCACACAGAGTGATGGACATGAGATGCTAGTGTACAGGGCGAGCTGCAAGGTGTGGTGTGGTGAAGAAATCAAGTGTATATATCTCTTCAGGCTGGAGATTATAGCTTCCCATAAACTAGCAGTACACTTGTGGGTGACCGACTTCACAGCCAGCTTCTCCTTACAAGAACACTGGTGTCCAGACTTTCTCACGATCTCCTAGTATTACCTGGCACTTAGCTTCAGTTGCAGTCCTGCCAATTGACTGTGTATAAAATAAAAACCTTCAGTTTAATGCAGTCTAGGTTCTTAATCAGCAAGTCTAGAATGAAAGGTTAAAAAATATAATCTTATGGATGAAGATACAGTAATTACTAAAATTATATTGATTAAAATTTAGTCTCTCTTGTCCTATGCCTATGAAATAATTATACAGTTGGTCCTTCCTTATTCAGCAAGTCTAGAGAAACTGAATATGAAACTAAATGCTTAAAAAAGTAAAATCACATGGATGAAGGTAGAACAATTCATTGACAAAAAGAGCCTTTAGTAAAGTCTAGGTACAGGTCTGGACAAAGTCAAATCTATGTTACATTGTTGAGCATGTTGAGGTATCCGAAATAGAATTTGAAAGAGAATCATTTCAATGCTGGCTAAATAGGCTACAATATTTTATAGATAATAAGGAGGTTGCGAGTAAGTCTATCCTGTGAGTGAAGGCATCACATGGCTATCTGCCAGACTCACAGGGGAGGGCACAAGGAGAGGTACTGAAGCCTTGCCTCTTTGAGTCATAATATTTTTATCTCGTGTTTTTGCTGAATTTAATGGCAAACAGGAAAGTTGGAATGAAAAAAAGGCTCATTTCTGGGGGTTCGTTTTAGTTTCTTGAGTACAGAAGTAAAAGATGAATTTATGATATAATCAGTTTTGATGTTTAGACCATATGGATAGAGGTACATTTCAGAAAATATTGAATGAGGGGACTGAAACAGAATCAGGGTAAAAACTGAACCCATCTAGGTCAAAACTGGAAGGACTTAAACCAAGTCAAGGGACACTTTTGACATATATTGGTTATTTAGTAAACAAGGGCCTCATTGTTGTCTGTGTGATTCATGGTTTATTCTCAAGACCTAGGGGAAATCGAAAGGAAAGTACAGTCTACTGTAATGAAACCAGGGTTCAAATTGAATATATGTAGGCCAAATCTCATGAATAAGATAAAAGGAAAGTAATGTACTAAAATTAGATCAATTTTCAAATAAAATATCAAGCTTCAAAGATAAGATAGGTAGGTCAAACCCACATAAATTCTCAAAATTGAGAAAAAAACTATCTTAGCTCTAAGATTAGTCTTAAATAATAATAAACGAACGGCTTAGGATTAATCTAAGGGCTAAGATTGGTTAGTGGAATGGCCCCCAGGAATTTTATGAATTGAGCTTAAATTCAGGGTTCAAATTGAAATAATGTTGATGTTTTCAGTCAATTTAAAATCTTCAATTCGCATGTAGGTACGGAGTCCTTACTATTGTCCTCGAGAATTTAACATATTCTCAAGACCGAGAAGACTATATTGATGAAGTCCTTGACTAGAGGAGACTCGATCCCCGGGAAGGAAGGATACGTTAAGGATATGCAAATTATAGACAGTCAAGCACCTGCAAGTGATACTGGGGACACAGCTATATGGTACTAGAGTAGGTGGAGGAAGGGGAACATCGGAGATAATTGTGAAAGTGAAAGAAAGAAATTTGACATAAATTTCATAAATTGCCTCAGTGTCGGTTTACTAAGTAGGTAAAAAAGGAAGACTTTCTGTCATGAAGTAAAATATGTATTGTTTGAAATTGAGGAAAAACTATTTAAACTACTTTGAAACTGGTCTTTGAAGGGCATTTAGAAGTGGCATACCTAAGAACAGGAAGATTTTCTTGATAACAACTTCTTTAAATACACAACGTTTGGGAATATATTCTCAGATGGAGTGTTAATTTTCACATTAAAGAAGTTGTTATTCAGATAATCTTCCTGTTCTTACTTGGAAACTATGTGTAAATGAAAGTAAAAAGTTAAATTGTAAAAGGATAAAAAAAAGTCATAGAACTTCTTTCTTCTTTAAGACAGGTGATTGTTCAAACTAATGAAATTAAAAACCATTAAGATAAAAACTCTACCAAAATTTCACATTATTATATATATCATTTGTATAGATTAAATATACTCTTGTTGAACGAAGTTATCACAAACATTCAGTTATTAATATTTCAGCATGTGAACACTAGATCCTTCAGTATCTGAAATACATAAAAGTCCTAAAAATGATAAGTGTATTGTAGGTATTCATTTTGTACTAATTATAAGATTCAAGAGTGATTCATATATACAAAACTGTTATCAGTTAATTAATGATTAATATGCATATTTAATTAGTGAAAGAGTACCTTCTGAATCTCATTACAAGAGTCATAACAGGATGTTTCTTATCTGTGTTCAAGACTTCAAACTGTTGATGATTGGGAGTGCCTAACAGAAGACTTGTAAATGAGTTAAAACTGTTTAATATTTATTTTTAAGATATATAAATAGTTGCCATTCAATTTCCAGATTCATTAATGTGTTTATGAAACACTGTTCTCCACCCAGATGAGAAACTTTTCAGATTTAAACACTAGTGCTGTTGAATTAATTGTCAAAACCTAGCGCATTGTATGAACAATATGAATCCCGATATGATTGCCCTCGTAGATAATAAAGGGAATTGTCCAGATTTTGCAACTGGAATATTCCAGGGCAAGCCTGGTGAACAGTGTTGCATCGTTCTGATTGGTCAATTATCACAAGGAAAAACCAGCTAACACTTATACTTTGTACAGGCACTTTGCATTCAAATAAAACAAAATTCAACACAGGTAAACTCCCACATCAGCAAAAGGTTATGATGTATTTTCAAAATTAAATGTGGTTAAACAAGTTAAATCACCTCTTGAATCTAAAGTTTATAAGTTATAATAAGTCAGTTAATCCGATCAGCCAATCCATAAGCACAAACAAGAGTTCATTTGGTACACATTGTTTTCAAACATAAGTAAATTGATAATGCCAAAACACTGGGAACATATACCTGCCAAATACAAAATACGAATAACAGGTAGAAATCTCTTGTTCTCTGCTGACCCTGGTTAAGGAGAAACGTGATTGCTTAATATCAAGCTTGCAAGTTGTACTTAAGCGGCAGCCATAAGTCATTAAGCTTGTTCACCAGTCCAGATTTCCTTTCAAGAAATAATATTACCAAATCTAATGATTACCGTGGCAACAGGTGCCCTTGGAAAACTGGTTTCCTACCTGTCTGCTTATCTCGTTGTGTTACCTGCTGATCTCGTTACCTGAGGTAAGAGAGACTGCACGTAGTCAACTTCCCAATGCGTAAACATATGTTTTACTTATAAACAGTTGTGAAGTTGGTGCAGAATGTGTTACACAGACAAACATATAAACTTCCTGATGTTGAGGTGATATTGAAATTGAAGTTTTGGAGATTTAAATAGGAGGTAAATAGAATGAAGGGAGTTTGAAACATATGTTGGGAAGGAATCTAGACTTGACAACATTTTCTAGACTTGATCAGGCTTCTCAAAGTTCTGAATTGTTAACACACTCCGTGCTGAAAGCAGGGTATGTTGCATTTCTACCGTAATACTTAGTTGACCCTTTACTTGCGGGTTTCCAAATAATATGTCTTTAGCCAATGGCCAATACTGGATTATTCCTTCTGTAAATCGGCCATTAAGAAAGTTTTGGCACTAAAAGAACTTTTCCGGTAAACATGTTATACCTGAAAACAATTGTGAAATCTGGAGAGAATATGTTATTGTAAACATTTGTAAAGGTGTGGTAAGCTAGATAGATAGGTAGGTATTAGTAACGGGGATAAAGTCAAGCAGGTGCTTGTTTTCAGGAGGCTTTTGATGAGTTAGTAATTAAAACCAGTCTGGATTTTAGATGAGTTATAGGTTCTTTCTTGTATCTTTTCATTTTGCCTGAAACATTTTCATTCCTGGCATATTGTTTCTCGATATAAAGATAAAATTATTTTGAAACTCACAGGAAAAGGAAAAAGATTTCACCAAAAAGATAAACATATAGTTGCCTTTCTAGAATGATATTGTAAAAATACCATTTGCTATTCAATCCAGTCATAACAGAGATTTTATTTTATAAAGTTAAATAGATGAACACAAAATGTACCAACATATATCTTTGTTCCATAGTTAACGCAAATAAAAATACATATGAGTAATCTTTACAAAGCGGTGTAGGTTAACAAAACTCTCATGAATATTTTAACCCGACAGTTATTGAAATCATTAAAAAAAAGAATGCTAGATATCAATGAATATTGACCTTTAAACGAAAGTTTTTCTAAAGAAATGAAAAAAATAATGAAAATCAGACAATGTATATTTCTCTTTTTAATGTATAGATTTCTTACTTAACAACATAAATAAATATCTAATTCACAAATACAAATTTATATTTATGAGCAACCTTAACTGAGAAGTTTAGGTAAACAAAACTCGCATGAATATATCTATCTGACAGTGATTGAAATTAACATATACAAATAGATTGTTTGATGTCAATGGGAATTGACAGGTCAAGGAGTTGCTATCAGGTTATTGAAAAGTGATGGACTGAACAAGCACCTTGCAGCTGTCAGAGGGAGATGGAGGAGGGATGAAGAGTTCACCAAGGGGGCATTACTCTTCCAATATTATTATCTCCTGGACAGTTTTCACCTGACAACTGAGTGGCAACAAGTAATAGGAGTTAAGGACAAAAACAGCATATTTCAATCATTTAACAGTTAAGTTGTTGAATCAATTAGTGTTGAGGACAGTGCTATAATTCAATCCTTTAATACTTCAGTTTACAATAATTTTTCAAGGATTGTTCGCATCATAAATTTGGTGCAAGAACACAGAATAAACTGTTTAATGTTCTTTAAGTAATTGATTTTGTTGACCTTTCAAATATATAGCAGTTCAACTGTTCATAAGGGGCAGGGAGAAGGGTACTCACATTCACATTGAAAATTAAGGAGTTATGAAGGGGGGTAAAGTGGAAGAGCCCTACCCTATCATTGGAAGACACCTGTAAAGGTGAGAAAGGAGAGTAGAAATGAAATTATGGAGAAGTGGAAATGATGGGGACACTAAGTTGGGGGTAAATGAAAGTTAAGAAGGGAGGCAGGGGGTAAAGTGCAGGTGCCCTATGTTGTTAGAGGTGGGAGGAGGGCACCTGTTCACAGGCTCACAGGGGATCTATAGGTGGTGGGAACATGATAAATCACTGCAGTTGTAATATGTGTCTCCTGAATTGATTGTCTATATCCTGGGAGGTACTCTGCTGTCACCACCTATCCCTTACCTTCATCTCGGCTTGACACTGTCACAGTGACAGGCTGAAATAGTAGCTATCAGTTCCAAAAGCTAAACCAGTATATATTAGGTTTTGATGTGAACATTGTGAGATTGGGATTTATAAATCGTTCCTTGACATGCCCCAATCAATTAAGATGTATTTGTAAACATAGTTCTCTATAAATATATGTTTATACCTTGTGTAAATTTATTAAGAGGTGTCAAACATCTGGATTATATCAGAGTGCGATTCCAATGGAAACTAATGGAAAGAAAATCCTCACCCAAAGCAAAACGAAAGAGGAAATACCTACTTAGTAAAGCAATGGTTGATTTTAAAGAGGAAAGAAAATCTTGCGAAACAAAAAGCATAGAAAAATATTCAACACAAGCACCTGTAAGTAGTATAGCCCACGAAAACACACTCGAGGAGTGTTGCAAATAGAAAGACCTAAAATCACCAAGGTAAAAGAATACATGTACAAGTAGCCAGTGAAAGCAAGGGGGTACAAGTAGATGCAGTGAAGTAGAAAGGTTGTTTTCCTACTTGAGGCTCCCTCCCCACTTGACAAGGCATGAGTGTGCAATATATTGCCCCAGGTCGGAGTGTGTATTAAAGGGGAGGTGAGGGGACAGCCCCATATACAATAGGAAATATACCCTCCAATCTGGCAGGATCAAGTGAGGCCAACTTTTGACCTCCCGTATCACAAGGTACTCTCCAGGGATGGGACAGACGAGCAGGTGCCCTTTATTAGACAGGTTGCTTGACCAGTATTGATGAGGGTGGGGTGGAATAGAGGGGTTTGTAGGGGTTGGGATGGATGGGCAGATATAGTGTTGGAAATTTGTCCTTTTAATGTATAATCATTTATTCAGGCAGTTATCGATCGATGATCGATGGAAAAGAAGTTACAACATTCTCAACTATGATACAACATGCTATTTAAATAAAAAAACATGTTTTTTTTATCATGTTTATCAATCACAATGTTTTATAATCAAGTATTGATTGACAATCCACAAATGATCAATAATCGGATTATTTGATTGATTGGTGAATCACTTCTAACAGGTGCCCTCTGTATAAGGCAGGTTGCTTGACCAGTATTCGGTATTGTGAGGGTGGGGATGGCATAGAAATGCTTGTAGGGGGTCCGGTTGTCTACAGGGATAGGTCAGTTGTAGAAAAACAGGTCCCCTCTTTGGAGGGGAGGGGAGGGGGGTGGTCAATTTGTGTGGTCAACACCTGAAACTTCAGAAGGGGATGGTCATGCTGCAGCATCTAATTTCCAGTTGGGTTGGGTTCGCTTGATTGGGGGTCAAAACACAGGTTCATTGGGAGTCGGGTTACATGGCTCCAGTCCGTGGGTCAGGTTTCTTTACCTGGGGTCAGGTGTTTGTGTTGGGGGTCCAGTGACTCTTTCGTAACACTCTCTCCTCCCCATCCTTTTATCTTCTGTCCAACCTGCTCTCCACTT
This sequence comes from Gibbula magus, assembly GCA_936450465.1. NCBI lineage: Eukaryota > Metazoa > Mollusca > Gastropoda > Trochida > Trochidae > Gibbula > Gibbula magus. The sequence continues at coordinate 7,332,794 of OW388306.1, forward strand.
TGCTTCACTTCATTTCACTCTGAAGGTAGTCTCTACCTGTATAGGTAATTACAGCCGAGAGCTGAAACCAAGTGAAATTGTTCTATAATGTTTAATCAGTTAACTGAGAACAACCTATGTCTTGTGTCTACTTAAAAATCTCCAGTGAAGAATAATTTGTGTGGGCATCCAGATAAAAAAGGGGTAAGGGGGTTGGGAGAGTGGAGAGTTGAATTGTACTGGATGTTTTTCTTTAGAGATGTGGCAACAGTTTTGTCATAACATGTTGTAGAAGCACCCTCACCCCAAAATAAAATATTTGATGCACCCCTGATATGTTTATTTTACAGTTTTAAGAGTAAAAATCCCCAAATTTCATTCCAGAAATAATTTTGTCTTTCTTTTGTAGAAGTTATCATCTGAATGTATCTCACAGTTTGAGTATAGGAAGACACTGTAGAAATGAGGGTTTATGAAAATATCAGAAACTTTTCTCAAAGACCGCCCTTTAAGGATTGTCTGTAAAATGTATGGGTGGGGACGATTGGGAGAACAAAGTAGGTATTCACGTACAGAGATATCATGTATCCACCCAGCGGTGTAGCTTCTGCTTGATTGGATTGGTAGAGGCCTGTCCTGAACCTCTTAGTGCACTTGGCTGGTCAAAAGAACAGAGGCTTAGTAGCTTCAAAAACTCTTTTTATTTACTCAAGATGGTCATTTCTGATATGGCAATCAAACTAAATAGGTCTCTGTTGAATGGTACAGTACTGCTTTATGTGAATTTATTTTGTTAACATTGTCAATTGTACGATGTGCACCCTTTAAAACATTTATTAGCTTGGGATATCAATTGATATGGAAACCCTATAGCTATATATAAATCAGCAGTTTAAGTGTTATGCGAGGGCCTTTAGTCATTTGCTTTTACCTATTTGGTAATAATGAAATCCGTAGTTGAAGTGTTAATGTTTTACTCGTTAGCAAGTCTTCAGTCACCTACTGTTATGATTTTACATATTAACGTCTCAAAAAATTAAAAATGCTAAATAACTGCTGAATTGGGCTCTACACACAAACCTGCTGCAAGTCCAGTACTTATCAACACTGAAAAGTTGTTTTGACGATACTTCACCTCGTGGAATAAGAAGAGTTGGAGGCTGTGCAGTACAGGAAAGAGTCTCAACAACAACAATAGACTGCAAGCAGAAGTATAGGGGCCCCAGGGAAAGTATATTATTCCGCCTGAGCAGGGGAATTGTTTACCTGGGAAGGTAATATTGTTAATATACCGCTGTAGGTAGAGTGTAATATTGTTAATATATAGCTGCAGGGAGAGTGTATACGGGAAGCACGCTGCAACCATTGTGTTTGTGATTGTAGTTCCCTCGCTAATCACCAGGGGTCTCTGTGAGCTCCAGACGTAAACAAGTTTTGTGAGATAGATCTAGGTCGAGGTTTGTTATGGGATAGATAGGTAGATATAGGTTTGTAAGGACTGTAGTCCTTGTTATCGTCTCTCTGTCCTCGTATTGCTCGGGTAGAGATGATATTAAAAAAACTCCAGATCTTTTATCTCCTAGGACCAGAGAAAATAACTAATTATATAATGTGTTTTTATTATATGAAAGCATAGAATTCATAAATAAAGATAACTCTTGAGAAAAGTTTTGTAGAAAATGGAACAGAAGACTATATATATATTACACATGGCAAAACTAAAGGGTTCAAGAACCTTTCTTGGAACTCTCTTCCGCACCCTGCAAGGCTGTTTCTTTAGACGTGTTACCATTGATGCTAAAGTGATTTTACTTCAACTTTATTACTTCACATATTTTTTTCAATGTTTCTAATATAGTTATTCAATATAAAATTCAAAAATAACAACTCAGTAAATTTGTCAGTTTTGTGGAGGATATTTTGAGATACTTTAATCAATATATGTTGCTAAAAAAAATTTAAAAAAATTGATTACAAATTACAAAAAGACCCCAGCAGGAGGAACGATATATTCAGTGAAACCTGCAGGATGTCAGATTAGAGTTGTATACAGGGGCACAGCTTGGTTGGGGTCGGGTCGGTTGTTGTTATTTGTTGTTGTTGCCATGGTTTTTCTTGGTGTTTTTGGCTGCCTGCCAGAGGAGGGCGGGCATTACGACACATGTGGAGGAAGATCATTACACCTAGCCAGGATATACGCACATATAGTAACACATGGGCGATAACAGTTAAAGTGTGTCAGTACTATACTTATCACCTAGCTGCTGAGTAGATAAGCATCAACCTATTCTGAGGGGCCTGTTTACAGGATTAGAATCTTTTAAAGTAATACAAGACCCGCTCTCAATCTTCCTCAAATAAAAGTAAAAATATACTGCAAAAAATCAGTGAGGGAGATTGGAATTTTTATGATTGATATTTTATCAGTGTGTCAATGAATAAATAGATCATTATTTAAGATTTCAAAATTTACACATATTCCTAATTATAATTGTCTAGTATTTAATAGTTTTTTTGCCTGATTTGCTTAACTTGGTAACTTCTGCTTTAGACTGGTCAATCATACTCACAAAGATTTGGTTGGCCATTTATCAAGCGTATGTCTTACTCTTTAGTTTGTTTTAAGCCTTGTGTCTATGAAAATCTTCCCTTTTCCCATTCTCTAATGATGTACAGCCTTCCAAAGGATGATAGACAGAATGCTGACAGCAAGTGCATCTGGCAGAGCCTCTAACAAGGGGAATGATTATATTGCATATGAGAGTCGCCTCTGTACATGTCCTCGGGGCTAGGTGGAAACCCTTGTGTTTCACTTGTCTGCATAAACTTATGCACTGCAAAGTCGTAACTTCTATAATTATTTAAGCTGAGTTTAAGTTCAGAGAAAGTTCTAGTTGTGATATTGTTTGTGACAATCTTGATAAATTATAATTATAACAATTAAAACTTTTGTTGGTATTTTTAATTCGTTTTAACCCTCTTTAATGTTAACTGTGCCCTTGCTGAATTTGAGAAAAGTTGCTGAGAATTTAATTACTGATATTGTACTAATGAATCCGGCAGGCTAAATATTGGTATTTAAAGGTATTAGCAAAGGTATCTATATCATTTGATTGAGAAGCTTTTTTATTTCTTAAAAACAAACAGCTTAATTTGTTGTACATGTTTTTGGATAAGATGACTTTCCTTGTAATATAAAACAGCTGGTATATCCTTAGTTTTATGTCCTTTAGATACTTTTATATCCTGTTTCAACACTGTTGGAAGAAGTAACCTCGATTGAAATTGACCGGTAGCATCCTGCTTCATCAGGGTATTTGTTTCGCAAGGCTATTTGTCCCCCTGATTGTCTACTGAGCCTCCTAATATTACAGGCTGGTTACTCATCGCTATAGCGTTTGTAAGCCAAAGAAAAGTTGTGATTTGAAATTTGATGTTTGTTCTTCTGTCTTCTCATCAGGGATCAATTTTAAGTTACTATTTTGACTGGATATTTATAGTGCTATGAGAGGCAAAAACTAGGTAGCCAATCAGGGGGATTGAAGTAGTCTTGTTGATGCAAATACCCTGATGAAGCTGGTTTGACTGGTTGTTATGGTCAACATTTTAACTTTTATATCCAGAATTTGATAATGGTAATGTCAAAATATTGTTTACATGATTTTACACAAAATATCTAAACTGAATATATAATAATCATAATTAAAACCTTTTCTGTGAAGTCACAGTAGATGAGTTAAATCTGGTGATATCTGCAGTGTCAAGTATATTGGAATGTGTTAGATAAAGTTATTGGGTCAAATTCTGTCCATAAGTTAAATTCTTAAGATTAAACATGAACTCCTCCAGGCATTGGAAGATTGATAAAGGACAAACATGAACATATTGAAGGGGAATTGATTTAAAGTGACTTGCCCTTGGGTCAAATGACATCATTTCATAATTCATGGTTTTTTTTAAGGGCAAATGATATCATTTCATAATACCTTCTTTTTATGGCAAATGATATATTTCATAAATATCATGCTTTTCAGGGCAAATGATATCATTTCGTATTTCATGTTTTTTAGTTAAAAGACAACAACGTTGATAATTGTAACACATTAGTTACTACATGTTCACTGTTAGTTAGGTGATAAGTTATTGAAAGTCAGATTTCTCTGCTAATGATCTTGGTAAAATTATGTTTTTCAAGTTTTGAGAGTAATATTAGACCATGATGACTGAGAGTCACGGAAAGTTATTAGCAGAACAATAATGAAAACATGTATATCAAAGTAAGGGTGATTGATCATGAGTAATAACATCCGAGTAATAACATCCGAGTAATAACATCCGAGTAATAACATCCGAGCAGAAAAAGAGGATTGTGGTACTGGAGACTTGAAGCATTGTGGGTAATGCAGATTTAAAACTGCCAGAGAGGATCATAGGTATCGTTTTCAGTTTGGCAAATCTTGCCTACTCTTTCACAGTTCGCTTCTTTATTTGCACCGTGCAAGAAGTTGGTCTATTTTGGTTGGCAGTAACTGATAATAGCTCTGTGTATAGATCCCAGCCACCTTCTCAATGATGTCCTGTCTCGAAATAGCCCAGATTTATGACGGCTGCTTTCAGAAAAATTGGCAACCAAAGGAAGTATGGAAGATAGAATTGGTGATAGCAGTCCCTGCAGAAATAGGAAGGAGAATTTAGTGATAGGTAAACGTAGATGAATTCAATGCATGAAAAAAAGCTTTTAAAATAGGCAAGCCCAAAATTGTTATTTTATCAAATAAAAAAGTCAAAAATAAAGAAAAAAAGTTCAGTCCCGACAAACATTGACCAGGTGGGCTGTCGGACGGGCCTTATTTCATAAACTGATTAACTACTTACATTTTGATAGCTATCCTGAGGTGAATGAACTGGGAGATGTTTGGGTTACAGCTGGAGATAGTGAAAACTGTGATTCTCTCCCCCCCCCCCCCCCCAACAAAAAAAAATAACGTAGACTTTTGTTTGAAAATTTAAGTGATATAAAGCACTACATATGTCATAAGTGAGCATATTCTCACAGTGTTCGAAGCAAGGCCATAACTTGGTTTTAACCCGGGTTGGAAATTTTTTTTCTTTCTTCAATTTTGCATTATAAATTGACAAATACAATTTTTGGGCTCCTACTTTTCAAGCATACTTCATAGTTCATATGACGCCTGTGAACAATTTTGAATTTGATTAGGAATACTGGTTACCTGAAGTATGAAGTATTGTCTTCTCTTTAGTTCACTGCATCTCGTCATCCATGTTAAAGTTTGAATGTGCTGTAACCCTTGGTCACTCATGATTTACAAGTTTCATTCCAGTCGTTCTTGGAATTCTAGATCCATAAGGAATTTTGTGAGTGAGTTGTGGAATTTTTTCATGGTGATGAATTTGATGGCTGATTGCTGCAGGGCATAAAATGTTTTTGGAACATTTCTGAAAAAATTCAAAATAGATATTACAAATTCCACTCTAAAGCTGCTGGCTATTAGTAAAGTTGAAGGGTAATTACTTTTTGCTTTCATAGTGTTCAAAGAAAGTAGGAAAACAATTTTCAAAGACATGAAAACCATTTTAATCAAAAAGGTTAATGATTTTGGTCTATGGGTCACTTATCAACATATACCTAAAGTGTATGGTCTACATATAGAAATTAGGACAAGTATTAACTAGAGTATTTTAGTGATTCTGTAGTTTATTTTCATAGAGATCTATGCTTTGGAAACTTTGTATACTAATCACAGATAAAATTTGAGAATCAATCCCCTGCATGTAAACTGAAAGAGTTCGGCTACATTGGAAAAGTGAGAATAGGGCACCGTCAGCTGTTGAGCTGAACTAGTTCAGTCAGTGAGTTCACAAGCAGCAGCCACTATGGGGATATGAATGAGTCACATGTGAAATATTTAAACCATGAATTACTCCACTGGGAAAAGTCTGTCTGTGTGTCCCAAACTCCCACTCCACATCATAGGATCCATGTCGAGAGTTGTCTCCCATGAATGACTCTCCACACCCTGTCACCCTTGTACCTCCTGTCTGTGGGAATGTTATCATGCACACTTTTCTGCCTCTGGTATTCACAGGGTTAAAGTCACTGTTGGGGATGTGCTATTGTATTATATGTGACAGCTATATCACATGTATATCTCCTGTGTGTGAAATAATAAGCTTTCAACATGACAGGAGAAGAAGGTATTACATTGTTAGTTTAAATTGCAAATTAAAGAAAAGGCTTAGTTATCAACCTGGAGCAAAAGTTACAAGATGTTACGGGTACCATGTGAAAGACTAATAGATCTTGTCGGGAATTAGTTTTGTTTCCTTAAAAAACTTGATTACCTGTAATTACTTAAAATGAGGGTAGCTAAAAACATTAATGCACTATGTGCTGAACAAACAGTCTTTCCTTTAAAACTTATCAGTATATTTAGAACCAAGAATGGATTGAAATAGCTTTACTTTTAGTATTATGCCTTTTCATTCATTCATTTTCTAGTTCATTTGTTAGTTATCTAAACACGATTGTTATTGAATCACAATAATATCAGTGAACTTTTTACTCCTTCATCAAAGTCAGTTTTGAAGTGGTTTTGATTTAGTCCGTATTTGTCATTCTTGATCATATAAAATCACAAATTTATCAAACTTTTGGTATCCAACCTTGCTACCCTCTGCAAGTAAGCTGCCTGTAACGAATTCTTAATTTGATAAAGCACAAACTTATTAATGAACTAAACTTTCAGTCAACTTCTTTGTGTCTCTACTATGAGGACCTGCAGGACAAAGACAAAGTCCCCTCGATTTAGCCCGTCCGTTGTTTGCATACACGTAGCGTGATGTCGTGACCCGGCCTTTGTTTTCCGCAACTTCGTAGTTCCACTGGACATTTGTAGAGATAGTGCCCGATCGCTATGTACGGGTTAGTGTCCACACAGGGAAGAGCACACCTGTGGGGCAATGTTGGGCCTGCAAATAGACGAGCTGCCGATCGCATCCGGTGCGCAGTTTGCGTTTGCTTTTTGATGCTGTACCAAACACGACAGTTGCCCCTCAGACGGGACGTCTCCATAAACACTGGCTGAGGAAGCAAAGTATGCCTTGAACTGGTTCCTGTTTGGTATGAGGGACAAAGGGAAGGGAGTTTTGAAAATGAAATTTTGGTCAAAGGAAAGTTTGTTTAATTTTGAAAAAAGAAATATTTCAGTCAGATCAGAAGGACAAGAGTTACATTCTCTGAAAAAATAAATTCAGAAAAGTGACTTGAAATAAACTTGGCAGTGTTTTGTAACATTTTGAAAAAATGAAATTGCATGGTCAGAGCAAAAATATTTTTAGATATAAGGAAATGAAAAACTGGGGTCAGATCATTAAAATATAGAAATGACAACGATTGGGAAATAGGTCTAGGGCTTTATAAGTCTAGAAGAAACCTAGTTTTGTTATAAATGTTATAGAGAGAGGAATGTTTGATAAATTGCTTTTGGGCTTCTTATAATTTTGAAAAACGTTGATATTACATACAAAATTGTTACCTGAAATGTGGCAAAATATTTGTAAGGTTGTATTTGATGAAAACATATAGTTTCGTCAAGCCCTTCATTGAACTTCAGACTGAAAATGATTGATGTCTCTTCTTAAACTACTAATACAGTACAACTTGGCTATCATAGTAACTGTGCATATGGCAGTTGTAATGGACAAGGTAACCTATAAATGTCAGCACTTTCCTTCAATTATTGGAACAATTAGCTGTATTTAAGTGTAATCATTAGACAAGTTCATGAATGAAACAAGCAGCTCGTTAAGCAAACACAGAGAGCACCCAAATTAGTCTGGTAATTAGCAAGAATTAATTAGCATTTATAATGAAAACTACTACTCCCGAAAGAGCCCGTCGATCCAATGATTGGATCATTTACTTTTCTGGCAACCTACCAAGAAGTAAATATAGGTAGGAATATAAGCAGTGCAAAATGGTTGTCTGCTTATTAAACAGGAACAGCTGGTGAAGGATTATTACTATCGGCAGCTGGAAATTATCTTACCAAGTTACAAAGTTTGTTCCAAGTATCTAATTAAATATCAAATTATAATTATGAAACAAGTGCAATTTTGCTAAGATGTTGTAACACGGATCAAAATAGTCATTATTAACTATCTGCCTGCTGGAGTAGATAACATTTGCCCAACAACTGGTCTTACTGTTTGACTGTAGATGAAGAAGTTTGGGGTTCAAGCCCAACATCTACGACACTTAGAATTTAAAATTATTTAATTATAAGTATAGAATATTTGTTTTTGATGACAATTTTATCAATTATTTGATAAGAGTCTGGACATGCTCTTCCAGAGGATGTGTTGGTTGAGTTGATGGTGAAGTTAAGGTTAAATTGGCTGTGTCGGGCTGTGAGACATTCAGTTTGAGGTTAGTTTTTATTGCTATGGTTGTTGAAATAGCAAAGTGTTATGCAGAGTATGACATGTTTGGTACAGCAAGCATCATATTGCAGTATTTGGCGAGTTTGACATATCATAGTGTTTGGTATCATAGTTTATATTCAGTGTTGGTTGATAGTAGCAAATATATATATATATATATATATATATATATATATATATATATATATATGCTAAGTCACCTTTTCACTTGATTAATTGAATGAGGCCAAGGGAATTAAATCTCGGCCTGAGTTTTGAAATAATTGCTGTTTTTATTTGAAAGATAAGGAACTAATTATTCAAAATTTATAAATAGATGCAACTGTAAACAGACAGTTCGTCAAGTATGTTTTCAAATAAACATCTTAACATTTCAATAGACATATTTAACTGGATGAGGAGACGAGTTGACAATCCTATTCAACGCGGCTATTTACTGAGGCCACGAGAGTCCTGCATGTTGTTTTGCTGTTTGTCAGTTTTTAGTTCTCATTCACCCTTGGTTCTTGTTTTTCTTTCTTTCTTTTTCTTTCATTTGGTGGTTTGTCTCAAGTAGTATACTATTGATGAAAGAATTTATGCACAATTTGGCCTTGATCTTTTAAAATTTCACTTGTAACGCCCACAGTACCATCGGTCAATGATTTACAAAATTTACAAAATATTTAAAAATTATCAATATCAGTAGTTTAGTCTACACTCTTACTCGCATATTAACTTACTAATTTATCTATATCCAATCTGTAAACATTAACAACTAAAATATTCACCAGACTAATGCATCATTATTTCAGTATTTATTCAATTATTATTTGTATTTATTTATGATGATTTAAACGAATGTGAAAATTCAGAATTTTAAAATAAATTTACACTGAAGAAAACTCCAAATACCAACATTATAAAACCATGTTGTATAACGTTTAAGAAAATGTTCCAAATATCATTGTCTGAAACAATACCAACCGTTGGATCACTTCCTATTTACACCATTCCTTTAATTTTAATCTCAGAAGGAAAGAGGGCCATAAATATTATAAATTTGAAAATCAAATCTAAGGATCCCCTCTTGCTCTTCCAGTCACCTGTCCCAGACGACAACATGGCAGGACCCCCGCAAATCAGTAAGCACAACCAACCTCAACAAACAGCAGCAGCAACAACAACAGCAACAACAAGGGGGTCCCCCAGGGTCCCAGTCGCCGGGTAGTCCCTCCCAATCCCAGCAAGCACTGGACAACACCCCCCTGCCTCAGGGGTGGGAACGGGCGTATACAGCCGAGGGGGAGGTCTACTATATCAACCACATCAACCGGACAACGAGCTGGTTCCATCCGAATATACGTAAGTATACACAGATTTATTTTATAGTACTCTCAGTTGGAAATTATTTTACCAAGGTTACAAAGTTGGTTCCGAGTTTTTGATAAAATGTCCAATTATAATTACCATATTGGTGTAGATTGGCTTGTAACACAATGAGCTGTTTCCATCTGAATATAGGTAAGTATGTCAGAGAGATTTTAACCCTGGTTTGGGATTATTATCCCCCGCCACAACGAAGTTGGCGGGGGATATAGAAATGAGCTCCGTCCGTCCGTCTGTCCGTCTGTGCGTCCGGGCTTTTCCATTCCGGCCTCAAACTTCAAAACTATAAGACATATCTCAACGAAACTCGGTGTGTGGAACAATCATCATGTGTAGATGTGCCTTTTGGGGTTTTCAACTTCTTCGAGTTATTTTTTTTTACCGTTTCCATGGAAATGGAACTTCGAATTTCGTTTCCGGAGCAGAACTCGAAAACTATAAGACATATCTCAACAAAACTTTGTGTTTGGAACAATCATCATGTGTAAATGTGCCTTTTGGGGTTTTCAACTTCTTCGAGTTATTTTTTTTGACCGTTTCCATGGAAATGTAAATTAGAATTTCGTTTCCGGAGCAGAAATCGAAAACTATAAGACATATCTCAACGAAACTTTATGTGTGGAACAATCATCATGTGTAGATGTGCCTTTTGGGGTTTTCAACTTCTTCGAGTTGTTTTTTGTTGACCGTTTCCATGGAAATGTAACTTAGAATTTCGTTTCCGGAGCAGAACTCGAAAACTATAAGACATATATCAACGAAACTTGGTGTGTGGAACAATCATCATGTGTAGATGTGCCTTGTGGGGTTTTCAACTTCTTCGAGTTATTTTTTTGGACCGTTTCCATGAAAAGGTAACTTAGAATTTTGTTTCCGGAGCAGAACTCGAAAACGATAAGACATATCTAAACGAAACTTGGTGTGTGGAACAATCATCAAGTGTACACGTGCCTTTTGGGGTTTTCAACTTCTTCGAGTTATTTTTTTTGTCGTTTCTATGGAAATGTAACTTAGAATTTCGTTTCCGGAGCAGAAATCGAAAACTATAAGACATATCTCAACGAAACTTGGTGTGTGGAACAATCATCATGTGTAGATGTGCCTTTTTGGATTTTCAACTTCTTCAAGTTATTTTTTTGGACCGTTTCCATGGAAATGTAACTAAGAATTTCGTTTCAGGAGCAGAATTCGAAAACTATAAGACATAGCTCAACGACATTTTGTGTGTGGAACAATCATCATGTGTAGATGTGCCTTTTGGGGTTTTCATCTTCTTCAAAAATTTTAATTTGTTTAATTTTTACCATTTCCATGGATACATAACTAAATAATTAACTCAAAAACTGCCTTGGATGTATTTTTAGCTCATCTGGCTAATGGCATGGCACGGTGTCCGGCGTCCGTCCGTCCATTCATCCGTCTGTCCGTCTGTAAACTTTTTGCATTTTGTCTTCTTCTCCAGAACCACTTGGTCTAAGGAGATTAAATTATGTGTGCATACTCCTTGGCTTTGACACAACCTAAAAAAACTATCTTCTAACTATTTTCATCCTGATCATCAGCAAACGATAACCATCAGTTGCCATGAACCTTATATTGGGTAGGCTAAGATTGTTTTGATATGTTACAAACCTTACAGGGAGTGGCATCCCTGCCCTGCTGAGCCAACAAATCATCATCCATCCTGCTACATCAGGCTATAAGGAGAAGGTTCATAGTCACTGTTATTCAACAACTATTCTTCAATAAATGTTCCCAAAGGCGGGGGATATGGCCGACTCTGTCTGCTTGTTACTCTGGACTCGGGCGGCTGGAAATTATCTTGCCAAGTTACAAAGTTTAATAAAGCATCAAATTATGATTATGAAACTGGTGCAGTTTCGCATAGAAGTTGTAACAAAACAAGCTGGTTTCATCTTAATATACGTAAGTATAGATAGATATATATTTATACATGTGTTTATACTTACACACCTCAGAAATAAGTTTGTATCTTTATTTCAGGGATATTTTTCTTCCACATTGCTAAATCTATGGCACAATAGTTTTGAAATATACTCACACTTATGTTTATACTTATAAGAGATTTGTCTATTGCAGCACCACATCTGCAACGTCCGGGCATGAGGTTACAGCAACAGATGGTCGGAGGTCAACCGGCAAGACCTCCACAGCTTGGCCAGCGACCTTTGACCCCTGAAGAGCAGCAACGGCAGATGAAACTGCAACATCTTCAGCGGGAAAAGGAACGGCTGCAGCAGAGGCAGGAAGAAATAGCTCGTCAGGTACCTATCGAGGCCGCCCACTTGGAATCTTTGAACAATTTTAGTTTTGAGCTGTTTGTCTTGGGATTGTTAGGTAGAAGAGGGTATAATTTAGATATAATGATAATAATTAAGAGATATCAAAATTTAGGTAATGATTTCAAGAAATGCCACTGTGATTCTGAAAATTAGCAATGTTTTAAAATGCTTTTGAACCTGGTCAAAGGGGGATAATTGTGTCAAATTATCTCCCTTGTAATATCCAGAATATTGTCCTAACTTTTACTCCATGTTAAATGTTGATGGAAGCTCTGTTACTGTCACATGTTTAAAACTAATGATTAAACTAATGAATTCTCAAGTTTTCTGGAAAGCACGAAACAGGTGTTAATCTCTTTTGTAAAAGCAAATAATATAAAAATATTTTCACCCTGATTCATGTTCAACTTATGTTCCAGGAGATGTTAATCCGAAACCTCGGACCTAACGCTGACCCAAATGCTGCAGCAGCGGTGGCCGCAGCAGCCGCCCAACAACAGACTCAGTCTCAGTCGCAGAAGATTGGCCAATCTAACGAGATGACCTCGATAGCAGACCCTTTCCTCGGTCAAACCGCTACGTCCGACCTCCACTCACGGCAAGAGAGTGGGGACAGTGGCCTTGGTATGATGTTCTTGTTGATCAATTCTTAATAATTAGTAATACTTCACAAATTCATTTGTCAAACTTGCAACTCAAAGATGAAACTCTGGTTAGCAAAGATCGCAAAACGTTTCCTGAAGTTTTCTGATTTTTCTGTGCTTTTCATACAGTGTACTACACAAAAAACTGATAGTCCAATCAGTCATACAGCTAGGAATACAGACACCAAAATATTAGGATTTACTTGTATTCATCCACAGCGGTTAAGGTATTGCTAATTCATTGTGAGTAAATGTTTTCAATATTCTTTTCTGTTTCAGGTGGGATGGGGACAAATTATAGCCTTCCTAAAACTGAAGATTTCCTAGGCGTGGATGAAATGGACACTCAAGATGGGGGTACGTCCTTCAATACATGTGTTGGAATATTAAAATGAGGAGACCACCACCAGTTTGTTTACATTTGTTAACTTATCCCAGCGATTATTCAAGTTAGGTGCTGATTTATTTCAACAAATGCTTTGACCCAGTAATTATTCAAGGATTTGCAGTAATTGGTTGCGTTTGATTTAACAAAACGAGAGTTGAGACAATGCATGCGCTTTGACGTTTTTGATCAAACATAATTTGAATTTGACTCACAGCATCAAAATTTGCCTCTGTTATCAACAGAAGCAATTTGAAATTCAATTGAAAAACATGTTAATAATGTATAAATATAAAAATGTATCTATGTATATAATTTAGTATTTAATTCATAATGTGTAAGTGTGACTTGTTTGGAGAGGTATCAACACTACCCATAATTCATGAGACGTCTTACAAAATCGGGGTTTACCATCTTGACTCGTCGCTTGAGTTGAGTTGCCCATTAATGGCGTTTGATTTGCAAACTTGGCTGCAAATTAAACACAGCCCTAGAGTATCTTTTGATAACCTCCACAGTTAAATGACAATGGCAGTAAGTGTGTTTTCTCCTTTCAGGACATAAGCTACCGTGTCAGGGAGACTTTGGCATGGACATGACGCCAATGGGGAGCGGCGATGGTGACGCCGCCAACATGGACAGTGATGACTTGGTGCCCAGTATACAGGTACAACTCACTCTAATGCAACAACTTCCCCCACAAGTCATTACTCACGCCAGTTTCCATCACTGGCTAATTTAAGCCTTGCTGCGTTGTGTTAGCTTTTCATAGTGTGTGCTGCTATGCTAGCACAGAAAAGTTAAAAGAAATGCTACAAGATTCAAATACCCAGTGATTAAATTTGGCTCAAAAAATGACTCGAGGGAGAAGATGCTGATGTGATAGATCTTCTTCTTTGGCTTGCAACCATTCAACAATGCTTTGTCTTCCTTCCGATAACAGGTTGAAGTGGGCTTACTCTGTTAAATAAAGCTCACGTGTGTAAAAACACCATACTACATCCTGACATAAGTATTGCAGCATTGTTTTAAATTAAAGGCTTGTCTGGTTACTACATGAAAACAAAATCATACTTTTGGGCTGGTTACTTTTCTAGCATGTTTCATACACTGTTTGCAGGCTGTAATATACCAGTCAGTAACTGTGTTAGTCTTAGTGAAGTAAGCGAGAAGACTAAATGTTGAGAGTATTTCGAACCACAATTTTAATTTTGACAAATCTAATTTAGTTTTCGTTTGTTTTCAGGATGACATCAGCAACCAGCTACTGAGAGACGTGGAGAATGTACTAAACTCAAATAAAGACAATTTGTTGACGTGGTTGTGAATCAAGACAATGGTTGAAAAGGCTAGGGTTTCCATGGAAACGCCTTGTCTTGTGGTGATCAAAAATTTCATCGGAGCAGTGCTGAGACTTGTTGATATATTCCATTATGTCAGAGGAATACATTTATACAAAATGTAGTTTTATAAAATATTCAAACATGTATTTTTTTGAAAAAAAATCGGTTAATATCAGGGAAAAGCTCAAAGGACTAGTTTCATAGATTATTTTGTATTTTCAAACGAAAAGTACAAAAAAATCAATAATGCCTTGAAAACAAACAAAGACAATGAGTGTCCACTATTCCAATATAGGTTTGAATATTTCCGGGTTGGGTTTGGGTGGGGAGGGAGATAGTCCATGTTCGGGGAAGGGGAGATAATTTGTGTCAGATATAGTGTTTTTGTTGCCAGATATTTATCAATCTTAGATAAGCCGTCCCTAATGGAAACACTTTGCAGTGGTGACATAATTATGATACTGGTAATTGTGATGATGTCATCACTTTTCGTATATTGGAAACGTTTTAATCATGTACGCATGTGCAGGCACAATTTCATCACCGTATAGTGATGACGGCCTTATTACTTTAAGTTGAAGCAGGCTTTACTTTGCTACATGGCCTGCAGCCGCATTTTTGTGACTTTTTATTAGGTTCCTTTTTGGAACATTTCCTGTTATATATTTTTTAATTCCGAGAGGAACTCGTGAAATTTGACTAGTTTTTTTTCCCAACCTGCCTTGTAATATGTTAGTTTTTTATTCGACCATCTTTCACTGTTGTGAAAGATCTTAGTTTAGAAAGGCATTGTTAGTGTTCTCGAGAAACTGTACATTGTAACGTTGAAATTCCAACATTTTACTATGCAATATTTTAGAAAAGTGTATTTATTTTAAGGACTGGAATGATGAGTTTTATTATTGTGTAAAGGACTTCGTGTAATGTCCAGTTTAGTGTTTAACAAGTGGTTCTGCTACCTCTATTATAAATACAAAAAGCATGGAGCCAGCTTACTTAGAGCTCCAAACCTTGCTTTTTTTTACTGCGTGACGTGGTGGTGTTTGTGGTCTCTATGACAACAATGTTGTTACGTTTTGTAGTCGAGCAGACTACGTCAATCCTGTATGCCAGCAATAATTTTGCTGATAAAGCACCAAAACTGCTGTATGACCTTGACATTGGAAAGACACAAATGTGACCTTGACATTGGAAGACACTGAAGTGACCTTGACATTGAAGGTTTTTAAGTGTCCTTTGCATATACCCTTGACCTTGTATGTCAAGGTCCAAACGTGACCTTGACTTTTTTATGTCAAGATCCAAGTGTGGCCTTGACTTTGTCAAAGGATGGCGTCATCTCCCAGAGTGTACTGCTGCAAGATAAGCAGCACTTACCTCCCTTTGCTAATTTAAGCGATGAAACCGAAGGCGAACAAGTGCTTTACTAAAGGCCTTCACCAGAATATAGCAAGGGAGACAATTCATGCAGAGTCGTATGAATACCGGGAGAGCAGATGCAAAATATTGTGATGTAAAGTTGCTAGTGTAATCAAATTATTGAAGTGTAAAGAGTTTTTATTTTCGTACTATCATACACTACCGTATTGTTACTCACAGTCCTGTGGACACTTTATTTTTTGTGAACATGAACTTTTTATCACAGTGTTTGATACTTTCATCATTTGAAACGTTTTAAGCAAGATGTTATATATACATTCCACATTGGTCCAGCCTCAAGCAGCAGATTTAACGTTGTCCGTGACGACGACAAAAATGACTTGCTAAGTGAACCATTTCTGCCCTCCTCACCGTGCAGTGAACGATTTATTTTCCAATTATGCAAATGCTTTTTGTTACTGTTGATGCAGTTTTCTTGGTTACTCGTTAAACAACACTCCGTTAGTCGGATATTATTGATGAAATGCATTGTGGGAGAGAAATCCCAGTAGGTTCGATGTGTGTTGATATTATCCCTATAACTAATATTTACGTCAACCGTTGTTATTCTTTACATATTTAGGTTGATTTTACAGTGATGATCTATCAAATATGCAAAAATATCGTTCAGAAGGTTATGCCCATAATTATATTTAATACTACAAATATGCATGCTAGTATCGAAATCGTCCAATTTATATTTTGCACTTCTTCATATCTTATTACATCAGACTTTAATAAGGCAGAAAAAATGTTATCTTTACCGTTATTTAATTTCTATGGAGATATGTGAGAATGTTTACACAATATTGTTCTGTCATGTATGAAATGGGAGTGTGTTATAAACAATATAATGACTTAAAATGGCTATGTTAGTACAAAGCATTATTCAATAGCACCGTGTTATCCTTGACAGCATTATAGAAGCTTATCACAATGAAATAGGTAAAAAAGTGCTGAAAATTATTTCTGCCTCTTTAAGATGACTAAGATATGAAGAAACCTGCCCAAGTTAGATTGCTCAACCTTACACCCCTTTAATCCCAAGAATGCCAGAGACCCAGTAATATCTTTTGGCATCAAGGGGATCAAAATGAGAAGTTCCATTTGTGTTCCAAGGGGTGTCAGGTTGGCAATTTCATCATGCACATACTCTTTGTTTGCTGTTATTGAAAGTATGCATACATTAAAACCTATGTCATTCTATATCATATGATCACTTTGGCATATTTGTTCTTCCATTGTTTATTTTATTCTTTTTTACACTTATCTTTGGAAGGAAATCTTCCAAGGTTTGAGGTATTTTAGTAACTTTAAGTGTAAATAGGTGGTTAAATGTACATAGATCTCAACACAAGATTTACAAAAACATCACAAAATTCATAGCCCAAAAATAATCATGAAATTTATCATTGTCTAATCAGTTGTAACCCAGCAAAGGGTTCAAAAAGTAAAACGAAATAAAAATATTAAAACTGTAAACTGGTTGTTTGTTTTTCAGTGGTTTATGTCAAAGATGATGTGAGTAAAAAAAATTAGTTGGCATCTACTCGTCAAGATTTTGTCCAACTCGTCCAGATTTGATGTTAACCCTTTGATTGCCAATAGAAACTAATGGTCCAGCCTCTGCTGGTCACCTCTGCTGGTCACACAACTACACACATTTCTTAGGCAATTTCAATCTCCTTCAAAAGCGATAAAATAGTGTTTATATTACTTTCTAATAAAGTTTGTGAATTGACTCCTCCAAGAAAGTTATATCTCCATTCATACATTCTATCACTTGCTTCTCATGTACATATATGGAAGTGGGTTTATCTAGCTGATAAATATAGCATGTCAAAGCAACCAATGGAGAAAATGTCAACCTCGCAACAAAGCGATCTTATTCTGCACACTTTGCTATAGAAATGCTGGGATAAAAATGCCATTAGTCATTATTTTATCCTCTCCTCCTACCAGTATACGGATTCCCTCCAAGTATCTTATATCTGTGGTGGGGGCAGGATAATGCAGTGGCTAGGCAACTTTGTGAGCTGTGGAGAACTTTCTATATGCAATGCTACATTGAATTTCAGTTCAATACCACCAATGGTTTGCAAGTTCCAGTCAATACTTTCAGGTTCACCACAATGCATAGCACACATGGTGTTGCAGGCTTTCTCCTTGCAATAATACAAGCAGTCGTGATTAATGAAATGCTCTTGAAAGCGGTGTTAACTCACCTCACCTTTATATATTGCTGGTTTCTTGATCCAATGCCAAATGTACTAACCACAGTGCTACCAATAGCCCAAGTATGCAGGAAGAATACATGAAAATGTTTAAATCAAATCAGGAGCTTGACCTATTGTTCTCATTCATGTAGAAGAGAAACTCTAAAGAAAATGTTGATGTTCAGGCTTTTTTCAAGATGCTCATGGCTGTTACATGTCAAGTATCAAATTTGTTGAAACAAATGTACTGTCAGTCTACAAGCTCAAAAGACAAGAGTTTTTGGTTTGATTACACCGGTAACCATTATCACATAATGCAAGCAACTCATCCTCAACTAAAGTGAAATTTTACATTTGATTTAACATCCTGCCACGCCCATATTTGAGAAGTGATTTTTACCAAATAAACAAACTTTAGTTATAAAGAAAATTTAAGCTTACTGCATCAAACGATTTTGGCGAAGAAGTTGTTTAAAGATTTTAGAGTGGACCCCTACCACACCCATATTTGATGGGCGGTCAATTTCAAATGAACAAACTTGAATGTACATGTAATAAAGATGTTTTTCGAAAATTTCAACTTCCTTTGTCAACTGGTTTCAGAGAAGAAGTTGTTTAAAGTTTTCAGGGGTAATGCCTGCCAAGCCCATTTTAGGGGTGGCAAGTTCGAAATGAACAAACATTGATCCTCTTGGTGTAAAAAAACGCTGGCCTATGCCATAAGCCCATCTGCCCTAAAAAAGTGTGGACCTGTGGATGTTGAGGTAATGTGAATGATTTTATTAATGCTTCACTCTCCAAAACATTTTCTTCAAGAGAAAACATGACCTTTATCATGTGCCAAGACATTTCCTTTGGGTCTTTGATTATCTTAGAAGTACTTGACTATGTTAGATACATTTACACTGTAGTTCACCTGGAGTATTTTGGAAAAACTAAATGCTCACTTTAAATCAACTTTAATGATTGAACAATAAATTATATTTTCAACTCCGCAATATCGGCCTTTAATAACAGATGTTTGCAATAGCTGCCTGACCATCAAGCATTAAGGGCAACTAGAAATGGGAAACATCAGAAAATCAGGGCCTGTGGGTAACAACTTCTTGATTGTGAATAAACACAGGGTTTCAGAGCATATGCTTATTTCTTCATGAAGTGGAAATACATGTACTGAATTTTCCAGATATAGAAGTTGTTGTCCACAAAATCTTGACTTTCTCACGTTAGTTGGTGGCTAGTTTCAGAAGAGGCTAGTGAGAAACATGGTCAGCAAATTTGTGAGAATTTAGAAAGAGGGTCAATCACTCCCTGCCTATTTCAAACACTGGTATACCAGTAGGTAGGTAAGTAAAATTTGCTATCTTGAAGTGGTTCTGACGTGCAAACAGTAAAAAAAAAACACAGAAAAGAGATTTTATTGTTTATTGATGGTTGATTCAACAACAACGAAATCAGATTAAAACAAATTATTTCATCACATGGCTCAATATTTCTCTTTCAAAGACCTTTTTCTTTCCCATCGAGCAGTCACTTCGTCCTGAATGGACAGTCATCTCTCACTCTCATACTTCTAGAACATGAGATATCTGTCAAATTGGCAGCACTTAAAGCGAGTAACTTTGGATAAATAATTTTCAAGTCATTCAAAAGTACTTTCTCATTGTCTTCTTAGATGGATAATTCTCCATATTGATAATATGCTTATTTTGAAGCAATCATAAAATATACAGCTTTACAAAGCACTGAAATTTTCACATTAACAACACCCTAAGATGTTTATTTTTGACCAGAAATATCGAAGCTATCATAAGATAAAAAAATTTACTACGAAATAAAAATTGAAAACATCTAAAGATGTTTATTTTTGTCTAGAGATTTTGAAGCTTATCTCTTCACATATTCCTTCGACAAGGTCCCCTGAGTCCTCTTAACTGTCTGGATAGAGGACAGATTTTTCTCTCTCAATTACCATGTCAGTTCATCAAGTTACTCCGAGGCAAGCATGAGAGTTCCAGTTTTTCACTGAAATGGGAACTTTCACACGGAGAACATCCAATGTAATGTTGAAGTTGGATCCATCTTACAATCCAGTCCGACAGAAGTATGATCACAGCCAGATATGCCTCCTACACAGTGGTAGTCTGCTTGACACTTGACTTATTTTTCTCTTACTTCTCATGTCAATTGTCTAGTTTGTAAGATGATAATTGATGGAACTTTGTAGCGAATCTTCTGAATCAGCTCAGGCTGTCCATTTCAAACATCTGCAACCACAACATAAGATATTTCTCAACAAAACATTCAAGAAAAAGATGATGACAATGTGAGTGAAATATAGAAAATAACAATTCAAGTCTTTATTAGAAATACATGCCAGGCTCAGGACCTCCATTTCCTGAAAGCCAAAATATGGTATTTGACCTTGAAAATCTGTGATATGGTTCACAAATTGATTTTCAAAAATAAAATTTATATTTTCTTCAAATGAAAATATATACATACAAACTAGAAATATGTGCATGTGATGCACTGTGATGTCCCCCGCTCCAACTTTCAATCTAACCTAGTCATATTACCCTTATTTTTCACTTATGCTACGAACTAAGTTCAATACTGCATTAATAACGAGAAAATTAAAAATTCAGAATAGCCAAAGTAACAAAAGGCACCACTCTATCACTAGGTCTAAGCAAATACAATGTTTGCAGAAAAAATATTGAACAGTTTTGGAGATAGAGGCCGGAAAAGGTCCCTACCCCCAATATGCACTAAGTTCAAATTGTTTCCATGGAAACCCGAAAAAATTAAAAATTCAGAATAACCAAAATAGCAAAAGGCACCACTCCACCACTAGGTCTAACCACATACCAAGTTTCGTAAAGAAATACTAAATAGATTTTGAAATAGAGGCCGGAAAAGGTCCCTACCCCCGATTTGCACTAAGTTCAAATTGTTTCCATGGAAACCAGAAAAAATTAAAAATTCAGAATAACCAAAATAGCAAAAGGCACCACTCCACCACTAGGTCTAACCACATACCAAGTTTCGTAAAGAAATACTAAATAGATTTTGAAATGGAGGCCGGAAAAGGTCCCTACCCCCAATTTGCACTAAGTTCAAATTGTTTCCATGGAAACCAGAAAAAATAAAAAATTCAGAATAACCAAAATAGCAAAAGGCACCACTCCACCACTAGGTCTAACCACATACCAAGTTTCGTGAAAAAATATTGAACGGTTTTTGAGATATGGCCCGGAAAAGAAAGCATTTCGGAATAACGGAATAACAGAATAACGGAATAGCGGAATGACGGAATGACGGACGGAGGCGAAAACATTATGTCTCCCGAAAAAATTTTCGGGGGACATAATCAGATACAGAATACAATATTTAATAAATTACTCTCCTAATTAATCTTTATTAATTAATCTCTCTCACCTGGTATCTTGGTGAGTGCCAAGACATCGTACACAGCAGTAACGAGCTCCACACTGGACACAGGTGTAATTAGAAGGAAAGGTAATAACTGTTAAGGAAATATTCTATCATATGTACACTTACTGTAGCTCTAAAAAATAGAGCCATTGGCTTTGTAGCTCAACAGGATTTACAAGGGGATCAAGAACAAAGCACAAGTGAGCACTGCTCACATACCCGTGTCTCTAGTTTGACCACCTTCAAATGACATATGATCAAATCAGTTTGAAAACGTATGTAGTCAATCATTCTCATAAATGACACTAACTTTCAATGTAAGTCAAGTTGTAACCTCTAAAAGCCACAACACCATCACATTGGTCACTTCCGTAACAAATTTGAAGCGAGGTAATAACAAACTTTAGTGTCCAAAATGACAATTGGTTTCTGAGAAAAAGTTGCTTAAAGGTTTTAGGGAAAATGCCTGCCACGCCCATATTCGAGGGGGTATCAGGACCAAATGAACAAACTCTGACCTCTCCACAAAATTTCAGCTTTGGCGGTGAAGCACTTCTAGGGAAGAAGTGAATAATTTGATCAGTTTACAACGGATGCCTAGAACATTAGCCCTTGTGGCCTGATGAACTAACAAATACAATTTAATTTATGTTTTAACTTCAAACAAATGACAAATATCATTTTGAATTAATAATAAATATGTGACCTTAATAAGTAAAATAACAGAATATTCATAAATCAAAAGGATATCCACAGATTGCGCAAAAGTGACGTGGTGGGAATGATGATGGTGGCACACTTGCACTGAAATAACTTGGTTCATCTTTGTTCAACATTTGCTGAAAAATTAAAGTGTATAATGGTAATTAAAAGTATTGAGAAAATTGAATGAAGATAATAAAAACAGTTTATTTTCATATTATAAATGTGATGTTTTAAAGATTAACAAGAAATAGACTGAGAATTAAGTCTTCAAAAACTATTTACATAACATCAATTTAAAATTCTCAATGAAATTAATAAAATATTAATGACAGATATATTTGATTTCGTACAAGTAATAAAGCAAAAGTGAATATTTATAGCACTAAAGTTTTAGCTCTTACGTACTTCTTCCTCAAGCAGAGCGGCAAAGCTTTTCCTGTATCTTTGTTTGAAATCTCCCCCTCTTGACTTTCTTTTCTTCTTCGTGGCTGAAGCTAATAAATAGAAAAAATATCAAGATAGTACATTTGATTGCAATAATGTTAAACAGTGATGTTCTGTTACAACTACTGTGTATGAGTACGTCCTTTTGTCACTAGATAAAAATGGTTATGTACCAAATCAAATTACAACAAGTACCTTCAGAATAGAATTGAATGTGTTTTAATTTGTAAATAGAAGCATAATCATATGAAAGGCAATAGGCACTCAACATCCTATTTTGACAGTCAGACAGCATTTCACAAGGTGTAACGTATCCCAGCCTTTGTATGCAGATATTATACAAGCACTTCATGTTTTGTCAACGACATGAACGATTATGACACTAATGCTTTATGGCAACATTAAACATATTTGCAGACCTGGATGATGTCATTATTAAATGTAGATGTCACTGACACAGCAAGACATGTTTGTCTTATGTCAATACACCAGGCACAAAATTTATAAAATTATTAATTACCGCCAGCATCCATTGCCTCTTCAAACTTTGGTGCCTTTTTGCTCATCTTGAGATCTGCATGTGGATCTTCGGAAAAATTATCCTGCTCCAAAGCTTCCAGAGCTTTTCTCTGGCGCCGTCGCCGTGCAGCTTCATCCAAAACCCGTCGCTGTTGGACATCTTTGATTCGGCCTAATAATAAACAGTTTCAGTATATTAAAAAAATCCTGTTTAAAAGAGGATCCTACCAGTTGGTTTGGATACATGAGTAGGTGATTGATTGGCTGATTGCCATTTGTTCTTGTTGTTCTGAAGGATAACGAGAGCGGGATATTAAAATTTAAATTAGGTTTGTTTTGTTTTGTTTTTTTTAATCATTCTTGAACAGGAAATATCCGTCAATAAGAAAACTAGGAATGCCAATGGAGGATTTTTTAGACAAATAGTTGACTTGATAAGTTAGAGAACGAATATTACTAATGACAATGCTTTTTATATGCGAAAGGAATGAAGAACAAACTTTACAAACCCGATTCACGTTTCTCTCCCGCCATCTTGGTGGTTACTCGCCAGCAATACTACATCCGGGTTAACGACGTTCGAAATATTCCTTTGTCAATTTCAATTTATATAATCCACAATTACAATCAATTTTCTAGCATAGTATAATCGCTTATTATCTACATGTTGTTTTTCCCCATTGTTAAAATGATTCAGTGACGCTTATGTTACCGAAAAGCCTTACTTCCGTTTTAGTAACAACAGACGCGAGTAAATGGCTCTGCTTGATTGAGAACCTGGCGCACCACCCGGCGTACGCCGATATAAGCGGCGAAATCGGATACCCAGCGCACTACGAACGTGCCGATTTGAAATGACCGACAAAATGTGGCGAACTAATCGTGTCCATGGGACATTGAACATCTTGCTTTCATCAATCAACATAACACTCGTACATCCTTCTTCGCAGCGAGGAACGAGTGTAAAATTACGTCTAATATTATTTCAATGAGACTGCTTCTTTACGGGAGTGCTTTTACAGCGTACACCCACTTTTGGTACTATTAGGGATAAGGGTTTTTTAAGAATTAACTGGACTAAGAGATTAAACATATTAAGATTATTTGGCAGTCAGTGGGCACTGGGAAGGGAAAAAAAGAAAGATTATCATTTTAGTGTATATGTTTTATTCTTCTTTGACAAGACGCTATTGGGTGTAGGTTTATTCGTAGATGAAACAGGTTCGTAGATGGGATTTTTTACGGTTTCGTAGAGACAGGTTCGTAGAGAGTAAAAACAGGTTCGTAGAGAGTAAAAAAATAGTTAATAAATAGTAATTAAAGTTCATTTTAGATAAATAAAGAAATCAGGTAAGTATGATTATATTGCAGGATTACAATTGCCGATGATAAATGGATGCGGAGAAGATGAAACGGGTAAGTCGCCGACAGAGTAATGTGCAATCAAAACATCTCACTACCAGCTTATTGCTTATAATCTGTTCCGGTGTTGAGTAGACAAAATAAAGTAATCCACAACAGTACTGTTATATATAAACCACAAGTTGACCACATACATTCTAAACATACTAAACATGCTTTCACATACTAGATGGGGAAGCAACACAGAAACTATATTAATACTATACAAATCCCTAATAAAACCAAAACTGCACTATGGCGCAGAAGTACAGCTGCTTAACAAAAGTTTGTTTAACTGTGTCCCAAACTCAGTGCAAATATCATGAAAATCCGTGTTCATTTAAGTTTGCGTTATTCCTTAACTATGCCCGCAAAAGTTATGAATCTTTGTGTAGATGTAGAGAAATCATTTCTTTATTATATACTTAAAGATGATACTAATATTTCTACAGGAGCAAATATGGCAGGGATTTATATAACACCGGGGTCCAAAAATCCCAAACTCCAAAATTGATATTGTTTTATAAAATTTTCATTTTTAAATCATTTAGGGAAAAAAAATACTTCCTATCATCACATTGACCAATATTTTCTATAACTGTCGAAATTTTACAGACTTTATGTTTAATTAATATTTTATTGCAGAAACATTGAAATCTAAATTTCCTAATTTTGACCCCCTGTCTCTTTTGCTGTACGCCAAATTTTTTTCTGGCATGTTACATATCTGTCCCTAATATATGTAGTGTAGAACTGATTTCTCTACATCTGGTCCAAAAATGGTATCCATAATGTGTTCTGTTAAGAAATAGTGCCAAATTGAAGTTTTCAAAAAATGATGATTTTACATTTGAAATCTTGCATAGTTAAACAAACTTTTGTTAAGCAGCTGTATGGTGCGACACCAATGCCACTAATATAAACAAACTTAAAGTTATACAACATAAAGCCTATAAAACCATGCTAATACCTCGTTAGTAGCTAATTAATGTAAACAATAAACGGATTAATTGATAATTGCGCCCACGCTATTGACGTATGGATAGGCAAGGACGTATATCACATCTAATTCCTTGGGATAGGTAACTAATGTATTTGGAAATAGCAATGTTTCTAATCTTTACACAATGCCCAACACGATAATGAGTATCCATCCATATGTTTCGAACTTATAAAAATAATACTTGTATTGTATTAATCACATGTTTATTGAAACTAGTTTGATGGTTGCTGACGTCTTCCTGTCTGTGTCTGTACGCCGATACATGCTATTCAACTTCTGTCGGCTCTAGAAGCGACATTCGCCGGTCACATGGTCAGTGTATACGCCGCTTGAATTAATCAAGCATATCCAATGGGCAGTGATGAAGCAAAATAGTTTGTACAGAATGACAGGTTCTTCAGTGAACGGAAGAATAAATACTTTACCACAACTTGTGCTTACGGACATTTTTCAACACTTGAAGCCAAAAGATAAATTTGCCTGTGCATCAGTTTGCAAGAAGTGGGAAGAATTGATATTAACAAACAAAAGCCTAACTCTGTGGAAAGTTTTGACTTTACATCTAAAGCCTGAGAAAGGACCGTATGGCAAAAAAGAACATGAATTTCACATTCAAATGTGTGAAAAATATTTGACACGGTCACATACTTTGGTACTATATGTTTGCAACTGTCAGGTAAAACATTTCACCAGACTCAGCCAGGTTTTAGAGAATTCAAGTTTTTCTAAGCAGAGATGTGTAATTTTCAGACGAGAAAGTTTCAACAAGTGCTGCCAAGCTGAAAATGCTGGTCCTATTTGTTGGTTCACTGATCATGAAAGAAACATGATCCTGAATTTAAGACATCTTCAACAACTGTCCTTCGGGTTTGACTGTCATGTGAACGGTTTGACGGAGCTTTGCAGCGTTCTCTCAACTGAGAATTATTCGCTTACAAAATTGAATGTTGCATCAGTATCATGCTGCATGTATGAAAGTAACTTGGATCTATCTTGGATGTGTGAGCTTCATGATGTCACAGTCAATTTTGAAACATTGACTGAGAATACGTTGCAAGGTTGGATCAGAAACAAATCTTGTCATTTGAAAAAACTTAAAATTGTTTTCTTAGACACAACAGTTGATGATTATTTCAACAAGCAAAATGTAATAAGTAATACAGACTTGACAAATACAGAAAACTTCCCGTCATCTCAAACGTGGTCCATGCTCAAGTCAACTTTCCCATCTCTGAAAATTCAACTGATATTTGTCGCTGCTTCCACTCAACTGAAATATTTACTGAGTAGCTTGCCATGTAGGATACCATTCCAGGATATTGTTATTATATTCAAGCTGAACAACTGTCCCCAAAGCTTACCATTCCGACAGTGGTTTCATCAACAAGGCTGTTCTGAAGTAAAGTCCGTCAAACTTCATGGAATGGAACATGACTTTTTCCATTCTTTTAGTTCTGTGTATAGTGACAATTGGTTCGATTTCTTTTGCAACGAAGTCGAAAGTATAGAGCATTTTACAATAAGTGGTATGTTTGTAGCTATCTCTAAACTGAAGGAATATGTCGCCACGCCCACGCTGAGAAATATTTGTATATCAAGGCAAGATTTGGTGGTGGAATCTCAGGTGTTAGTCGATCTACAGGTAAAACCTTCCCTTACACAAGTTGCTAACTATGAGAAGTTCGTGTCCGCAAAACTGAATCGAAAATTCAGATGTGATGTGGAAATTCCAATTCAAGTGAAATACAAGGATTTCAGCTTGTTAAATATTTCAAGAGGTTTACTGCAGAAGGAAGAAGATATTCAAATGTGAAGAATTGACTCTATAAGTGTGGGTTCAATTCCCCGCCCGTTAGAAAGTACATGAATTTGTACTATTTCAGATAGTATTATCCCAAATATGACAATGGGAGAACAGTCGGTTTCAAGATATGAGTTACATGAGGAATTTCTACGAGGCTAATATTTATTATATTTAACGGCAAATGCCAATACAAGTAGCTACTGCAGAAAGGGATCACAAGCTTAGTTTTAATTTTATATCTACTTGTATTTCTGTAGCTATGTTTGTCTCTACTCATGGCGATTATGAAGTGATTCAACAACCGATGAGAGAAAAAATGTACTTTTCAAATTATGTTTTACAAAATGTATGAATTAATTAATGAGCAGAATTAATTAAATAGCATTCTATATTTTTCTTAACTCTCAGTGATTATGAAGTGATTCAAATAACCTTCTAGAGACATTTACTTTTTGAATCATGTTTGACATGTTTAAGAAAATGTCATCCTCGATAATCCAGCGCTATTGTTCCGATAAATCTACACACAAGCGCGCTTGTGTGTAGATTTATCGGAACAATAGCGCTGGATTATCGAGGATGAGAAAATGTATTCATGAGCAGAATTGATTAATAAATGGCATCCTTGTATCTCACACTGTGACCATATTTTTAAATATCTAAAATTAAAATATTTATATTTTAATAAAATTTATCCTTTTGTAACAAAGTTATCACTTCTGATAATTAATTTGTTGACTTCTGATTGAAACATCAAAGTCTAGTGCAGTAGACTTGAAGATTAGGAAAAGAATAGAAACTACAGGTAACGCAGCTACAGACCTAGAAACAATGCAAACATACAATTCTGCATGCGATCTATACAGAGATTATTACTTAATTTTAATGAAACGAATAGATTAAATTTTATCCTAGCAATAGCAGTAAAGTCAAACGTTTCCAGATTCCTTGAAGGTTGATGGCGGATTCATAAGCAAAGGTGAGGTAAGTTGAGTTGGGGTTTAACACCACTTTCAAGATTATTTAACTTTTCCATTTTTTATTTTATTGCACAGATAAATCCCACAATGCCATGGTGGCTATGCATTGCGGTGAAACCTGCGAGCACCGTCTGGAACTATCAAACCATGGGTGGTATTGCACTGAACTTAAGTTTTTCATTGCACCCAAACCTTTCTGTATAGAGCAGTTCTCCACAACAAACAAAGCTGCCAAGCCCCTGGTGGGATTCGAATCCTGGACCTTTCGATCCTTAGCCGAACGCTCACAGGCAAATGCATAGCTTATGTCGATCTTCACTGAATGGAACAACCAAGAATAACAAAGTTCTCATTATTAAAGACAAGAACAATTGAAAATCATAGTTTTTAATCGCATAAGAAAATGGTCCCAGAAAAATATTGCAAACATACTTTGACATAACAGATAATAAATTGTTGCATGTTATGCATTGCAGTATTTCATAGACACAAAATAGAGCCATGGCCTCTGTAGCTCATCAGGAGATAATAAGTGGGGTATGTTATGGAGTGGACTTTATAGCAATGGTCAGATAATGGAATGTAGTAATAAGAATCTAGGTAGTGAAACGATTAAAGCAGTTTAAAAATATTTTGTTACCATAACTTTGCCAATCTGCTATATATATGTGTTGAAAGAGCAACACAAAGCTTGGAAATAAATTGCTGGTATCAAACATATAATAATGTGGTGGAGAGATCATACTATTTTTTAAGATCGTACACACATTATATAATAATGAATATACCGGGTACAATTCTTTGCATACAATTCACCACTGTAAGCTATTGCAATAATGGCCTGGGGCTGTAGAAGAAAATGAAAAAAACCTTTTTAGGTCATGACCCCTGCTAATTATTATCAAAATTGGTTACACATAAATCAACATTCGTTATGAATATCATACACCTTTGCATTATATTGTTTTAATTCTTAATTGCATTATGGCAATACCAACATTTATTACATAATGAATAGGAGCCTCAGTTTTTGCAAATCCCATTTCTCATAGGCTCCATTTCAATACTTAATAAATTGGTGAATTTTTTTTAGTAAATTCTTTTTCACCATTTCTTATAGGCTCCTTTTCAATATTTGATAAAATGGTGATATTCTATGAATAAATTCTTTTTTAGAGTCAGTGGAAGACTAAAGCAGTCTCACGCACAGTCTATGATAACACAGTGCTGCACAGAAGTTTGAAGTAACCTGAAACCTCTGTGTAACTATCAGTTTTCATTCTTCTGCCAGGAAGAGGTCAACACAATGCAATTACATAACATGCAGACACTGGACTCACAGCCAGTTAAATTTATATGTTAGATGCAGTTTTTCCTACAATTAATTATTTTTCTGTACTGGAGAAGATGATGAAAATAGGTGTGATGTCACAATCTCATATAGCTACTTCTTTTATAGTCCTATGTTATCACCAGTCATCACTAGTCATATTCAGTTCACATATTTCATGTAAAATGAAAAAATTTAATTCCTCTTCAAGTTATTCCTTCAAAGGGTATTCAATAGTTCTCATTTCAAATAGATTCACATTAAACATGTCCATGATGTAGACATCTATCTCATTTCTTGTTCCTATTGAATAAAATTAACTGCAAAGTTAATAGAAAACTAAATCAGTTATAAAGTATAAAATATGATATAAATAAGGTATACCAAATTGACTCGTACTGGAAATTCTCATTAATTAATTAATTAATTCTCCAAATAATTACACAATATCATGAGATATTAAAAAACTCCATTATTTACTCTTAAATTACAAAGAACATAATATTAGATTTCATAAAAGATTCTGTATTAAATCTTTAGAATACTTTTAGACTTGTGTACCTTTATCAGCAAATTCACTTGCAAAATACAAATAATTACTCATATGTGAAATGTGAGACAAAGATAAAATATGACTTATATTTTTGTTAGACCTCCAATTCTAAGTTTTTAATTGTAAATATCTCTTTTTCATCAGACATATTATATTCTCAAAGCACATGTTAGAACTCTCACATCAGAAAGATGAAATGCCTTTAACTCAGCTGTTTTCTTTAAAATTACCTCCCTTACCTACTTACTGATTGAAGTGCACATATAATCTCAGAAAGATGCTGTAAACTGAAATAGGCTTTTAGGTTATGATCCCTGTGACCCATATTTGGGGTCACAGACTCACCAAATTTACAATTTAGAATCCCTTACAGCCAAGGAGTCTGTACATAAAATTTCAGCTCGCTAGAGCCATTGGGACTGGAGATGAAGATGAAAATAGCATTTTAGGTCATTGCCTCTGTGACCCAATATTTGGGGTCTCACTGTCACCAAATTTACAATTTAGAATCCCCTTCAGTCAAGTAGTATGTACATAAAATTTCAGCTCTCTACGTTCATTAGGACTGGAGAAGAAGATGAAAATATTTTTTTTTAGGTAATGACCCCTGTGAGCCACACTTGGGGTCACAGGGTCACCAAATCTACAATTTAGAATCCCTTTCAGCCAAGGAGTCTGTACATAAAATTTCAGCTCTCTGGAGTCATTGGTTCTGGAGAAGAAGATGAAAATAGCTTTTAAGGTTATGACCCCTGTGACCCACATTTGGGGTCACAGGGTCACCAAATTTACAATTTAGTATCCCCTTCAGCCAAGGAGTCTGTACATTAAATTTCAGCTCTCTGGAGTCATTGGTTCTGGAGAAGAAGTCGAAAAAGCGAAAAGTTTACGGACGGATGGACGGACGCCATCCCATGCCATAAGCCCATCGGGCCTTTCAGGCCAGATGAGCTAAAAATTGGTTAACAGTGTCCTTCCCTGCCAACATTGACTTTATAACTCATTTTAGTGTTGAATTGGCTAGAATGAATCCAATCTCATTAAAATATAATCAAACGCAACAATCATACATGTTCCGGACTGTCATAATCTGAGTTCTGCATGGCAGGGGTCATGTCTCCTGACCTTTCACTCTAGCCAACCGGCAACAAGGCTAGGAAATCTTGGCCATGATCCCATATGTAAGTGTCCCTGTGATTGGTTGAGTGAGTGAATTATTGTTTAACGCCGCTTCGGCAGTATTGCAGCCATTAGCGGCGAGCGTGATTTGGTTGAACTGTTGAACATATTGAAGGTCTACGATCACAAGGCATGACCTTTGCTGAGCA
The DNA here is from genome assembly GCA_936450465.1 of Gibbula magus. Classification (NCBI taxonomy): domain Eukaryota; kingdom Metazoa; phylum Mollusca; class Gastropoda; order Trochida; family Trochidae; genus Gibbula; species Gibbula magus. The sequence goes on from OW388306.1 coordinate 7,364,419, forward strand.
GTGCTCACATAACCCCGCAAGGTACGAGTGTTAAGTTTGATTGGATTTTGAGTGAATCTTACCAGGCATACCACAATCTTTTTTTTTTTTAATTCATATCATCACATATTTGTTGGTCCATTTTAGCCCTAAGATAGTTGCCAACTATCTTGTTTAAATTTGGTATCCCTATTGATGTTTGTAGAGTTTGTTTGTGAAGGATGAGTTATTAGTTGACAATTATCAGCTCTCAATTAGGTACAGTACTCTCATTAAATCAACTTGGTACAAAGTTGTTGATATCAAGTAAATACTTAACTGAATTTCAATGATGATACAAGTTACAATACATAAAGCAAGAAGAACTATGTACATTATATACAATCAGCACTTTCATTTTATCATGTTCAGATTCATAGTATTGATGTCCACTCTCACATTTAGAAGTTGGAAATTTGTATAATTTTACTGATAAAACTAGTCCGTAAATACATACACGTGACACTTCATGTAGATGCCAAAGTTAGGTTAAGTAGTGGTGTACAATAACTGATGAACGACCATTTGTGCGCTATTGAAAAAAGAAATGTCTTAGGTGTGAAAAAGTGTTATTATGTTAATGTAAAGGCAAAGTTTGACATACTTAAAATAAACCTCTTAAAGTTCATGATCTTCATCTGTCCCCATTATTGGTGGGAATGTCACATATTTTGAGGAAACTGGTCTCTTGCAAATAACATCACGCCAGATATTTTTAAGCTGCTGCATTGCTGAGAGTCACTGATATTAAAGATGGTTCCCTGCCATGGCATTCTGTCTAATAACCCCATCCATTACTTGTCCATTCAAACTGTCAAAAAATAATTGAGGAAGTTAGGGCCTTGTCTTGTCTTTTCTTGGTCCCACAGTTTTGTCGATTGCCACAAACACCAAGGAAAGACAGTGCCTCTTAATGTCTTGTCCAATTGTCTAGTCTTCAAAATTGCAGATGTTGCACTTGTTGAAGACAATCACTTGTGATGACAGATCTGCTCCATGACGGTACTGAAGAGAGCCATCAACTGCAGATACTCGTCCGCTCCATCCATCAGGCACTTGTCAACAACCTGTACAAACATATCATACACACTCTTACACAATTACACAAAACCTAATCCTACATGCCGGCAGATTTAAAGTTCACCATACTGAAATGGAATACTAGAGGGGGCGGCGCTTATCCACGGTGGTTTTGAAGTAGTTGGTATCTATTAAGTATATGGATCCACTAAAGGATACAGGCGGCTACAGCTAATGCGTGAACATTAGTTAGCAAATAGAAAGGGTACAAGTACCTGCCAAACATACAAAATAGAAGGGCAATCATCTTCAAGGTGAAACTTTAGTAACGTTTCCTCTGATGAAGGGGAGCAACCGCTCCCCGATACGTTAATACAGTTTCTCCTTGAAGATGATTGCCCTTCTGTTTTGAAATGGAATACCAAAAGGAAAGTTACTTGGAATGTAGTTTCAGACTTCTGTAAGTATGAAAAGATGCAAGTCTAAATAAGCAACATTACACTTTTCATATTTTCTAGGAAATCTACAACTGTACAACGAGGAAGTATGGTGTCAATGCGATGACGTTTCAAGATATCAAGAAGAATTAAATTTAATTACCCTTAAACAAAAAACATGACTTGCATTTCATAGAAGAGTCAAGTTTTATGTCAATTTATGTTAAAATACCTACAGCCATTTTATCACAGATGGCCGACTTCTGATGATCACTGAGTTCTCCCAGGTTGACAATCTCATCATGCAGCTGCGTCAGGATCTGAGTTGCGGCGAATCCTTCGCTGATGACGTGCTGTAGATATATATGTAATATTCTCAGTAAAAGAAATTTTTATTCAACTGTACTCCATCATGGTGATGCATACAAATAAAATTTAGCTCATATTGTTGAAACACTTGTGTGGTTAGCTGAAGTAGAGGAATTATAAGTTGTAAAGATCAGTTGTACTTTCACCTGCAGGAGTATTCCCACATTGCCTATATTTAGTTGGTGGCCAGTTCCCAAAATGATTCAAGATTCAACTCGCTATTCTTTCATTGGGTTAGAAACAAGCGAATTCTGCGGACAAGAGAATCAGTAGAGACCAATGAGCAGCCTTGAACGCAGCCCAGGTTACCATACCGACTTGAGTAGTCACACATTTATTTATATCGAAGCTAACTTACTTTAACCAGTTTGTCAAGTTTATCGTAGGAATCAGAGTGACAAGTCTTCATAATCTTCTGCAGTAGTTCCTCAGGACACACCTGAAATAGTTTTAAGTTACTAACAAATGAATCAAGTACATAGTGAATCTCACCCAAGTGTCTTCTGATTATAGTGATATAAAACATATCAACACAAGTTGATAAAAGTAACAAATATCCGAGGCATGCCTAGGATATTTTTACTTTTATGGAGTGTAGATATATTTAATTTCAGAAGACACCAGGGTGAGTGTATCATCCAAAATCATTCTTCATTACAATTCAATGGATATGTACATCTCTGAGCACACCACAACCATTTGACTTCCAATGCGGTGATGTCATAGCATTGTGAAGTCATCATGTTTGTCATCATGAACTGTGATGTAATTGCTCATAAAAGCATTATGAGTCATGGAGTTGAAAAATCTACTGTAATATGTCATACTGGCACTTGATCTCACACATGCGATATCTCCCATGGAACACAGTTTATGATGATAAAGAATCATATGCAAAGTAACAAGTGAACTGTACATCAACCGCTCCCAATCAGCAGCTGGGCCCCTATGGATTCATTGTCACTCGGGCTAACACATTGAATCTCTGTCCTATAACAGTAAGCAAGAGCCTCGTTCTAAATGTTTTTTTACTCACCAGGCTCAATCTGAATTGTGAAACAAATCACTATAATGACAATGTACCCTAACTTAGGCGAAGAGAATTGACTGGTATCAGTGTCCTATCCCCCAATTTTATGGAAACCCATCCCCCCTCCCCTTCAAAATTGCTTGATCCACAACTGTTTTTGTGAGAACTGTCATGAAAACTATGAATAAAGAAAGGAAGCAGTGAACCAGTACTGACCCCAGCTATCTCCCAGATGACATCTTCTGTAATGGTTTCATCTCCTTGGAGTCGGGACGCACTTTGAAGGTACGTGATGGCTTTACGAAGATCTCCCTCAGACGTCTCCATCAGACACTTCCTGGCCTGACCATAAACAAGTCATTAGCTTAATTTTTGGTCTTGACATTTTTTGCCCCAATGTCATCATCCGATCTTCAGTATATATATATGTATTTTGTCAGCCAATGAAATGTCATGATTTGAAATTTGATAGTAAATCATTGGTATTCTCATTCTTGCTGCCCTGACACTATTGCTTGATTTAAACAAACTTATTCAGCTAGTAATTTATAGAAAGTGCTTATGAGATCAGAAGATTGAAGTTGATAATTTATACCTTGTAATATACAGTAACTTTCTGTCAAATAGTTTATTCATATCGCTGTTTTGACTTTTGTTGACATGTCCACTCGAGTCATAACACGGAAGTTCTATCTACGACTACATAAGGATGTCTTGGGGACTTTGAACTAGTTTAGAATGAAATTTAACAGAATATAATAATTTGTGCTGACACATTTTGTAGTGTTTTTGACAGGGAAATACACGAGTGTAGTAGATAAAAACGAACTTTACCAAAACAGAACGGTACGTTTTTTTCAAAGCAATTTTTCGGTGTACCGAACAGTCAGTAAATACCGCGATACGAATACACCGCGGTAAACCGTTTCACCCCTAAACAACTTCTTCAGCGAGTAAATTATAGAAAGTGCTTATGAAGTTGCCTGGCAGATAGAGATACCCTGATAGAGCAGGGTACACTCCAAAATGTTAATTAATTTTACTCCGTTGATAAGATAAACAGCAAAATCCACACAAACCTTCTCATCGCAGGTTATGTTTTCCTTCCCGCAGATTAACTGAATGCGCTCAGTCAGCACTTTCTCAGAGAGAGGCTTGAATCGGAACTTGGCACATCGAGACGTGATTGGTTCGATTATCCGACTGACGTAGTTGCAGATGAGACAGAAGCGTGTTGTTCTCGACTCCTTCTCCATCGTTCTTCTTAGGGCTGCCTGAAACAAAGATAAGTAACTTGGAGAAATGTTTTATAGGAGTTATAAAAGAGATTGCACCATTTTGGTACTCTGAATTCTTTTATCTAAAATATTTCAAAACATCATCATATTTGAGAGATAAATATTATCAAAATACAGCCAATGGCTCTGTAGCTCATCAGCTTTTAAAAATACATTCTATACAGTTGAAAAGTCCAATTTTCCAGAAGTAGTTGTCAGAGGGTTAAAAACTCTATTTATAATCCACACTGATCAAGGCTTCTGCACACAAGATTTCAGCTTTGTAGGGCTTTCACTCGCCATAGTAGGCCAAGTCCGTGGAAAAGATTTTACCCTTCAGCATTCAGTTCTAGAGAAGAACAAAATAACTTCCAAGGATAATATCCTCATTATTTATTATTGAACATTTTTATTTCAACAAAAATACCCCCATAGAACCTTCCCTTTAACAAACTAACCTGGGCCGGAGATGTCATAGAATCTGCTTCATCTAGTATAACAATCTTGAACGGAGGACACGGCTTCCCACTGTTGGTTCAAACAAATATATTTTATAAAATTCCTAAAAGATATCTAAAATATCTACATACAGTGATTGGGAAGGCCACGCGCCATGCGCAATTCGCGCATTCTCCTTCAAAATGTCCCCATACAGTTTGTGACCCGTGCGCCATGATGACGCAATAGCTTTTCTCAACTAATTTTGAACCTAAATACAATCTGTTGCTACTCATACCAATTCATAAATGGGCATGCGTACCTCTAAATCCTATCAAATAACGAAGTAAGAAATCCTCCCACGAGCACATCCATCTTTGCTGGCTATTAACCAATCGAATGGTCGTCAGATATCACGTGATGAATTCATCAATGAAAGAGTAGTACTACACCACCATATATAGAAAACATGGCAGGCGGGCGACGAGACACGTGACCGAAATGATTTTTCCTGTCTCGGAAAAGTTAACTGAATTTTACTTTTGAAATTCTTATAATTACAATATTTTGGAATGTTATATACCAAAATACTGGTCAAAACCCTATATCTCATGTATAAGTCGACCCCCCTTTGACCACGTGCTGACTGACACTGAGCGACAAGTCGACATGCCCAAGAGTCAACATAGCGGCGATTGGTAAGCAGCGATGTCGACCAACTGATCAATTGTTTTGCCCTAAAAGTTATTAAATGATAATTTATTTTTCAGACGTTGTAAACAACCAATAATAAAATACAGCTTGTGACTCGCGGTGTCTGCTATTATTTGTTTCAATCAACTTACATTTTCCTATCAACAAGCCGAATAAACTACGACCAACATGTTGACAAAACTTTATTAGATAACCGGTGAATAGTTAAATTCTTACCTAGTAGAAAAAGACGTAAAAAGACATTGCTTTTACTTTTGAGATGAGAAGTGACAGGCTTTAATAACTGTTAATTACAATCAATTAATGTTAATTTAACATCAAAGCTTAGATAATTGCCGGATGCGCTAATGAATCACTACCCTGTCTGGCAATTAACAAATCTATTCACAACCTTAATCACACGTCTGTCTATCAACAAGTATATTGAGTATACACTATTATACAACATGAATGGTGAACATCTTAGTAACAATACAATGATAATCGGCAATTTACATTTATCTAAATATTTTTTAATATATTCTATTTTGTTAGAACATCTCAGAAATTATACGTCTACTCGTACCAGTAATTTGCACTTCTCACTGTGTTAACACTTGATTATTGTTTCATGAGGATCTATCTCGCATGTCACCGGCTTCTATGTAGAATCTCATTGGTCCACGTGACCTTATCGGGTCACTCGACTTACATCAAGGCTAGATTATCGATTGATGTTTGTCAGGTAGATAGTGAAAATTATAATATAAACTTTATGAACTTTCGTGATTGAAATGTAATTTTTATTCATATATCACGCTATATTTGTATTTTAAAAAGACAACAATAAAGCATATGTTTTTTACTCAATGATTTTAATATTGACTCGATGTTTGTGAATTGTTTCCGGTGTAAACATCGTCTGTTCGACTTGCTGGGCTGGCAGATACTTACCTGGCCTCTAGATTTTTTGGGGTGAAACATAGACCCTGTGTATAAATCGAACCCCCTCCTTGACCCCCTAATTTTTGGTATGAAATTCTCGACTTATACCCGGTAATATACGGTAGTTTTCAGATTTTTTTTATTGCAAACAGTAAATTTTATGTGTTCATGTTCACCTGTCAGGCTGTGTTGAGTTGTTATTAATGGTGAACTAAAGACCAAGTGTTAACATGAAAATAATAAAACTGACACATGCAATTTTTATTGTTATTATTGAATTTGAAATGGGAAAACAATGTGACCTATTGATTTGTAAATGACCTATTTAAAAAGAACTGTTCAGGACAATTAACCTGCTGCTTAAAATTATTTCTTGATTCCCGGCCCATTGTCTTAGACCAATGGCCCATTGAAAATTGAAATGGCCCATTACAATTCCTACACATGGGGCCATTGTCTCAAGCTAAGAATTGGCCTTCCCAATCACTGATCTACATATCTTCATATGTAACCTAACCTACAACTTCCCACTGAAGTCATAATGCACACCACTCTACACCACTGGCTTCATTAAGCCTTGTCGCATTTTCTTAATTTTTCTGTGCTAGTGGAGTGACACACTGCACTTGAACTTCATAGTGCCTCTGCTATGCAAGCACAGGAAAGTTGTGGAAGTGCGACAAGGCTTAAAACGGCCAATGATGTAAGATGGTATGCATTTGGACTTGCTGGGGGACGTTGCCTGAACTATGGATCTAGGTGATTTTGTTGTTAAATTCTTCTTAAAAAATATATTTAACTTTGAAGAGTAAACATCATTGGTTTTGATATAAACAGGGCTACAGATAAGATGAATATCTGCATAAAATACACATTACACATCCACAATTAAAGACATGAGTGAAAAATATGCATTTAATTTTCTAATGAGTATTATTTATATATTTATATTTTTATACATGATTTAAACACTGTTTACTCTTAGATCTCAAAGTACAAGCTTTTTAAGACAACGAAATTAGATTTACTATAGCACTATTTTTTCACTTCAGAGTCAGTGATTAGAAAGGGAGATAACTCACTCTGATCGTGTCCCAGATGCAGTCAAGGTACTGAAACTCTTCACTTTGTTTCGAACAACATCAATTCCTCTCTCGTCGGAAGCATTCAACTCCAAAACTCTGTTGCGAAACATCTCTGGCCTGGAAGAAAAATGAACTTGAAAAGAAAAAATTGTAGACACAGTATGTCAACACAAAGCGGTAACGTGGATACTTTCACCTCTTTTACATAAGGTGTGTTTATGTTTAGAGTTGTGGAAATGGTTGATTTAGCTTATCTCAGAGCAACACTGTTCAGAGCCACACTTTATAAAAACTAGCTTGTTCTGTGTCCTGTTTAACAATTTAACATCTCAATTAATCAGTGACCACTATTGTGAGGGGTCAACTTACAGAAGTTAGACTCTATAATGGATCATTTGCTGGTTAAATATCAGGTATCCCTGACAGTTATGGGGTGTGCTGGTAAATGGCGGATGTCCCTGACAGTTATGGGGTGTGCTGGTAAATGGCGGATGTCCACTGGCAATGTTTCATTCCAAATGATTTATTTACCCAAAAAGGTCTCTAGCTGCTGCCAATATGGTTGATGTCTTGCCAGTTCCAGGAGGGCCGTAAAACAGAAGATTGGGCAACTGAAACACACAAATGTTTTCATAATTCATCATAACTCATTCCATTATGTATATCTATATATCAAGACACCACTTCAGTTGGTGATAATACAAATGCATGATTTTTAGGAAGACATAAAATGAAAGTTCTTGAGCTCTATTCTGGAAACGAAATGATAACAGACAGATGGACAGGGTGAAGATATATCTGTGGGATAAAAAGTTTAACTCATGTATAGATTAAACCCAAAGATAGTACAGCTAAAAATCATGGCTGACATGTGAAACACATTTGGTGAGGCAAGTATGAAAAGTTGGGGAGATTTGCTGGACAGATAAAATGAAAACTGCATAACCCAGCCAACAACCATTAGAAAACAAGAGAATTAGTGAGCAAAGCTCACTTATGATACCCCCGCTTTTACATTAACATTGGTCAAAGAGAAATGTTTTGTATGAAAAGACCATTACATATATTATTAAAGCAGAGTAAGTATTACACCTCTAAGCATGTTTTAGAAGTAAAAGTCAAAGTGGTTTCGTAACATTTGAACAACTAGAAGAGCGTTTGCGGGACACCACAAAAGCAAAGCAGCTCCGAAACTTTGGGTCTCGCCTTTCCCTGTTCCGCCTTCTCCTCAGCATAAATAAAATGGGATTTTTTTTGGACCAAAATTTGTTCATTATTCAAGTTATTCTAACAAGTTGAATCATCACTGGGGTCACTTTTCACAAGTTTGTTCTTAAAACCTATTTCTGATTTCAAAATTGGATCAAAGGATTAACATGGCCTGAACCAATATCTCATGACCTTGACCTTGACCTTAGACCTTCAAGGTCACACCATCACTGATTACTTTTCATTGTGTATAACAATCATGCAATGACTCAAAGTGTTCATTGTTAACATAAGGCATATTCACAATAGCATGCTTAAGTTGTGACCTTGCTGTGACCTTGACCTCTGACAGATTTTAGCGAAAACTTTTTCAAATCTTGGTCTATCTCCATACTTGATATATACCAAATAAGAGCCTGACAGCACAAAAACGTTTGAAGTTATCATGTTTACAAGGATTATTGTAGTAATTAAAGCACTCATGACCTTGACCTTAGACCTTCAAGGTCACACCATCACTGATTACTTTTCATTGTGTATAACAATCATGCAATGACTCAAAGTGTTCATTGTTAACATAAGGCATATTCACAATAGCATGCTTAAGTTGTGACCTTGCTGTGACCTTGACCTTTGACAGATTTTAGCGAAAACTTTTTCAAATCTTGGTCTATCTCCATAGTTGATATATACCAAATAAGAGCCTGACAGCACAAAAACGTTTGAAGTTATCATGTTTACAAGGATTATTGTAGTAATTAAAGCACTCGTGACCTTGACCTTTGACCTTGAATGTGAACATGTCAAAATCATTTACCAGATTTATAAGAAAGAAGCTATGTATATGAGGTGTGAATACCTTCTTGGAAACAAGTAGTATTTGAGTTATGAGCGGAACCAAAAGTGTGACCATAGACGCGCACACAAAGACTCTTAAAAGTGGAAAATCTGAAAAAATAATCATGGAATCTGAAGGAAACATAGAAAAGGCACATCTAGGGACCATAAAGTGTCCATGTATAAAGTTTCATAACAATTGAACAAGTAGTATTTGAGTTATGAGCGGAACCAAAAGTGTAAGCATAGACGCGCACACAAAGACGCTTAAAAGTGGAAAATCTGAAAAAATAATCATGGAATCTGAGTGAAACATAGAAAAGGCACATCTAGGGACCATAAAGTGTACATGTATAAAGTTTCATAACAATTGAACAAGTAGTATTTGAGTTATGAGCGGAACCAAAAGTGTTCCGGACGGACGGACGGACGGACGCGCTGAGCGCTATATACCCCCGACTACTTCGTAGCGGGGGTATAATTAGAAATGGGAATTAGTAGGTAAATAATATCTCATTTTTCTTCCAAGAACTCCATTCATAGGTCACAACGATATCCTTAGTGAAATGTTAAAGAATGGGAGCTGAGGTTAGTAAAACTACTTTTGCGTCAACGGTGCCAGGATCAAATTGGTTTCACAATAGAAACATTGATAGGATATGCATGAAGTTGAGTCAGGCACCAAGAAAATCCAGAACTTCGAAGTATCATTCAATAATCCTGTAGCCCACCAGCAGTAAGTTATTGCAGTAAGTAACCCACAGAAGATATCTCTGAAAAAGAGCCAAAATTAGTCAAAGTGTACTTACATCAGCTCCTTCAAGCGACTTTCGTAAAACTGCTACTACTTCATCTTGAGATGCAACATCATTCACACATTTAGGCCGGCTGCAAGTAAAGATCTTGTTAGCCAAATATATATATATTCTGTTACTAATTACTATGAAAATTTTGGGTTTTTTTCCAAATCAATAAACATGCAAAATGTCCAATATTTTTCAGTTATTTGAACAAGTATTTTATGAACTTACTATTTTTCCACCCAGGGTATGTTTTTAACCTTTGCCTCTTTTTCAGTTTTTGAGCTCCCACTTGTCTGTGCTTTGTCCTTGGTCTTGGCTAAGCCAGCTGATCCACCTTTCAAAAAGGCCTGCATTTTTCTGTATCAGACCTGGATGTAGAACATACAGAGAATCTCACCAAAATGTCTTCTGATATCAAATATATCAACACGAGTTGATTAAGATAAGATAAGATAAGATAAGATAAGATAGATAAGATAATTCTTTATTGCCCGTTAGGGAATTTGTTTCACGACTGAGTGAGCATAAATACAAAATTATACACATTCATTTATAATAAATACAAGGAATACATACATTGTTATATAACATGGACAAAGAGTATGATGATGGGAACATTAACGCTTATTCAATAGAGAAACTGACTTTTATAACGTTTGGTTTTGCACGTCCTGCACGTCGGTAACAATTCAAAACAGTCATGCAAAACATGTGAAGGGTCACAGAAAATTTTTGAAGCCAAATTTTTAGCCTGTCGAACTCTGGATAAATAATTATCAACAACAAAAAGTTTAAATTTCAAAATATTTTATTTGGTTTATTTCATCATATAACAATGTTTTGATAAATCAAATCATTGTCTCTGCAAAGAAATATATTAATTTATGCAATATCAAAAAATCAATACCAAATCTTATCAATTATAAAAAGACTCTCTCAGATATTTACTATGTGGAAAAATACATCTGTCAAAGAAACAATGAAATGAGTAAATTTACCAATAAGCGGAAATCACTCATCCCAGTATTCACAAAATAATGTTTTATGAGGACTTTTCAATTGTCTTTACTCTCAGAGTATTCTGTATATGATTCAATCTCCAAAGACTAGTGTTTTATAATGTTTATATGCCATCTTACACTGATTTTGTAACCCTCTGCTCTCTGAATGTTTTGTACATGATTCAATCCCCAAAGACCATTGATTTGTAACACATAAAACATTTATATATGTAAACTGATTTTGTAACCCTTGGGAACGAATAAAAAAAAAAAAAAAAAAAAAAAAAAAAAAAATGTTTAGCCTGTCCTTCATGAAGTTCATCTAATGTCTTAAGATACAATTAGAAATTTTCTCTCCTTGTTTAATTATCTTATTTAATTTGTTTCTATTTGTTAGTGACTGGGAAACGAACCAACATAAGATAGAGAACATGAGAATAGACTGAACACAGGTTTTATAGAAAAGAGCCAAAATACAGTCAAACCGCGATAATCCGGCCACTGATAATCCGAATCTCGCAGTTTCCGAACGGTAGGAAGATGTAACCAAACTAATCTCTATAGTAGTCCTCAGTACTCAGTAGTCCGAACAATTCTCTATCCGAACGTTTTTGATGAAAAACGGAAGCGTTCGGATTATCAGGGCCTGACTGTAGTTGAGTCAATGTGGTAAGATCAGAGTTTCCTGAGGAAATGAAGACGAGATTGACACTTGCTATAAATACGATCGGTATTTTCAGAGAAATTTAACTTATTATAAATTTGAGTTCAAAGATATTTGTAACTACTACCGGTAACTACTTCAACAACATCTCCATTTATAATGACTGGACTACCTGCTGGCTTATTCCTTAAAGTTACAAAAGTTTTATATTTATTCTAATCAACAATTGTTGATATATTTGTTTTTCAGAAGACCCGAAGGTGATATTTTATTTATCATTCAAAATCATTCTTCAACAATCAGTGCTCCAGATAATTTTCAGACCAATTGGGTATTTACCCCTTGTTTTTGTTACCATTGAGTAAATTCGATTTTGATTGCGTATTCAGTAAAATGGTACTCCTCCTATTTCTGACAATTGGGTATTTTATATAAAAATTGGATTACACTACACTCAAGATTTTATATGATTAGGTTATTCTTACTATTGAACATATATATATCTTACATGTTTTGAAGATGTTGAAAGCAATAAATGTACTTTTTTTTCAATATTTTTGGTCATGTCTTTTTGAAAGAGTAAATGCAATAATTGTATCTGTCATTTCACAGAACAATTAGTCATCTAGACTTGTTTTCATTCTTTCACGTTTGCATGACAATTTGATGAAACAATTGTCTAAAATTAAATTAATGTTGTTTTCTTAGTTTGAACAAATTACAAAAAGAAAGATTTATGACCACCGACTGACAGTGCCAATTTGAAAACTTACATGGTGATAGTAAAACATCTAACATTATTGAGGAGGCTTCGTTGTGCACAAACAAATACTGTTGTAGAGTTTTATGAGATTTATTGTACAGATTCCCATAATCTAACACAGAAGCACCGGGTTATACATTTAAAACACTGACGTAGAGCTTTGATATCAAATCGTGGAAAGTTTATGTTCAAATACGCTAGTGTTTCCAAACTATTGCAAACATTACGATATATATTATGTTTGTATTGAGTTCTAAAGAAAATGCCTGCGTGAGGTGAGGTGAGTTGTGGTTTAACGCCGCTTTCAAGAGTGTTTCACTTATATCGTGGCTGCTAGTATTACGGCAGGGAGAAAGCCCGCAACGCCATGTGGCTATGCTTTGAGGTGAAACCTGCGAGCATCGGCTGGAACTTACGAACCATGGGTGGTACTGAAAAATGCCTGCGTATCTGTACTCCCAGTTTTGTGATGTCATAGCAATTATCATCAGTGTTCTTAGTGATGTCATTAAAGGTACATCCATTGTGTTTCATAAAATTTTATTTGGCTTTAATACACTCCAACTCACCACATGTGCTGTCTACAATACAAATAAATTCACTCAGCTTGCATTTTTATCCCCAATCACCAAATATATCATAATTACTAGTATCCAATTAAAATTGAGTAACATCATTATTCATGTGTAGAAACCGAAACTGCACGTCCCATTGACATGCACAGTAGTTATATGATCCATTAAACATTATCTCACATAATTTGTCATTCTGTCTGTTATAAATAAGATTCCAAAATTACGTTTGACTCATTGACGCGCGCCACACGCAGTGCATTGTCCGGTTTTCAATCAGAAATCACTCCTTTTACCTTCATATCGTCAATAAGCTATGTCGACTATCATTAAATGATTGTTTTCGGTAACAATCGGTACTTCTCGATAAAGTAACACCATTTATAACGTTTGCAATAAGTGACCCTCAACAACACAATGGATGTACCTTTAACTGATGATCAAATAGGATTATGATGATTTGCGCTTGTTACTTGTAGATCTCGCTTGATATCACACAGAGTTTTGGATTTTAAATTATTAGAACCGAAATCATTACATATGGTTATTCGGCAAATATTATACACAAGTAAAACATTATGAAAAACTATGGATGTCACTTAAAAGTTCAAAAAACAGATTTATATTCAATATTTTGACATTGACAAGATAATCTGCGCCACACTTACCGCTTTATTCGTGCAGTAAGGAACTGAAAATGATTATCATAAAGGCTTTCGTGAGTACTTTACGTTTAAGGCCACTATTTTTGACAAAAACAATCTAGACCGACGAATGTTGTGCCGCATTTCCCGCCATGATCTCCCTTTCTCATACTCCTCACAGTGAAACTAAAGTCGATGCTGAGAATGGATCCCGTTTACATGTGAGGTAAAGTGATGTTCAGAGTTTGAACATTGAAACGCGGAAGTGGTATGTGCGCACACACGGAAGTGTTAATTTCAAGTTTCCTTTTCAGAAGAGTTCTGTTTGGTTATTTTATTTTATCACAATGCAAAGTATTGAAAAAGCGCATGAAACAAGAGATTTAGATTTGAATGCTTCAGCTAGAGGTGTTTGGCTTGTCAAGGTAACATTCTAAAATAAATTTCGCCCATGAATGAACCCATAGTTTGATTAAATATTGACGTATTATTTGATAATTACATATTTTTGTTGGAAAAGGCACATCACAGCAGTGTAGATAAGATAAGATAAGATAAGATAACACTTTATTACCCAAAAGGGAATTCTTCTTACATCCAACAGAGCATGACATGAAATGTATACCAAATTTATATAATACATGATTATTAAACATAGAAATTTTTAAAACAAAAACACACATTCACACAACACATATAATTGTAGAACTCGATAAGTTCTAAAATTGGTATTGGAATCTGAAATTTCTCATGCGGACTGTTTATTTAGAATGGAAATACTTGAGGGTATAAATGATTTCCGAGTTCTGTTGGATTTGTGAAAAGGCATATTAAAACGTTTTCAGGATGGCAAAAGTGAATACTGTGAGTGCAGGACATGTGATGGATCTGAAATAATCTTCCGAGCGTATGATACTATTTTGTCGTCATTTATTGACGCCGGGTGATCAATAAATACTACCCCCATATGATGTCATAAAAGTACATTTAATGACTTAATGTTCATAACCCAGTCCATATATCTTACAAACAGACTAACGACGCCAATAAAACACTTATTTTACAAATGATGAATGGGGTGATTTGGGATTAGAGTATTTCACTGATTTCACTAAGATTATTGCAGGGGGAAAAGCCTGCAACACTATTGTGGTGAAACCTGCGAGTATCTACTGGAACCATGGGTGGTACTAGGCTGAAATGCATAGTAGCATTGCACCGTAATGTTGTCAAATTTAGGATTAATATTTGCATTTATGATGATAAGGCCTATTTTTTAAACATGATCAACATTAATTCATTGTATTCTCGAAGAACTTAAACATTAAACAAAGTGTTTATTGCAATTGATATAAAATGGCAAGAAGGACAGAATGTTTAAAGTCACAATCATTTTATATTCTAGATTACATCAGAGAAATTGTTATTTTTCTGGAAGCTTATCTGATGTCAACATATTAACATTTATGCAAGTAATATTATCATTTTCATAATTGTAAATCCTGGCCAATGGGTTTCTGTTACAGGTTCCTAAGTACCTTTCTGAGAGATGGCAGAAGGCACCAGGTGGTACAGAAGTTGGAAAACTAAAAATTACACGACAAAAGTAAGTTCATTAAAAAATATTGAAATGACATAAATCACCTGTTTTCCAGTTTATTGTCACCATTTTAGAAATGGCTCCATATTTTTATTTCATATGTGCCCTTTCAGTGACTCTGCTATTTCATGTGTTTATACATATTATGATAGAATAAGTGACTGAAGTGATTAGAATCTGTTGTGTAAGAAAGAAGTTAATCTTCATCAAAACCTTGAATTATTTATCAATCATGTTCATATAAAAATGAAAATAGTTTTACAATTATGTGTGTATACGATGGTGTATTAACTTTACCCCAAACACGTTTCTTTTTAAAATGAAATACAGGAGTTCTATTAACTTTCCATCAGCGTTGTTATCTGTTGATATAGTTCACCTACAGAAGTATTCTCTGTAGACCCGGAATAACTACGAAATTTAAATTAACCGAAAGGTCTTGGAATTTGAAGCCAGAATTTGTGCTTCATGTTTCTATTTCTTTTCAATATTTCAATGTGTCTTTGGAATTTAAATTTGGGGTTTACAACCAGAAATTATTTTCTTCTCAGTACTATTTCTTTTTGATATTCTTAATTTTCCTGAATTAGACAATGTATATTTCCTTTTCACAGGACGTCAGGTCAGAAACCGGAGGTTATTTTCACAGCCAACGACAACATGCGGCAGGCTGAACCAAGTTTAGGAAAAGCACCACGAGACCACAAGTTTATAATGGCTGGTGTTGGAAAGCAGAACCTTGTCGTCATGTCTCAAACAGCCATATATGCTAAAGGTTGGAAATGCTTCTGTTTTTCTTGTATCAAATACTATGTAGTGTTTGTAATAGGCTTCTATCGAGTACTTGTTTCAGAGGTGGATAAACGCAAGACCGATGTTGTTTTGGGTGTACATGCAATATTTTTCATACTACAGGCCTTTGATTTGCGTTTATACAAGAAAATTAATCCCCTTATCTTTTTTAGCACTGATTGTGACTCTACTAAAAGAAGACGGTTTGATATGAACTCATGTTTGTTTCAAACATTTTCGAAGTGGAGGGAGGGGGGAAACCCTTCTGGATCGGGCACTGATATTGATTCAGGCTTTATAATCATATGAGGCTTATTTATTAGTGTTATTTGTTAGTTTTAGAAGAATTCAATTGTTTTAAAAAAAACATTTTGTTTATGAATGTTGATTTTAGTTGTATTTCACTTCCACCCAACTGATATTTCAGTTATGAATTGACATTAGTAAAACTAAATATCAAGAATATGAATTACAATCTTGTATTGCCATTGATCATTAAATGTGATAATAGGACACATAAATCCCTTCTTTCGTACATTTCATGACATAAAACACAATAACAGTGATGTTCACATGAGTCACAATTATTTGCTTGAAGATATGATATACTTGATCTATATTTAGACTGGAAAACGTTTCCATATATGTGTCATTCATTACTCGCCCGTTGAAGATATTGCAGTTTAATAAATCCACAATGTTAATACACACTGCGTAATAACATCACATGCTGCCGATTGATGTGACGTCATATAACATAAATATGACGTCACAATACAAGCACTGCGGTCGCAATGGTGTGTGCCCCATTTATCGACGAGTTCTTTGAAAATGGGATTTAAATCTATGAGTAATAAATAAAATACTACACTCGGTTTCGTTTAATAACATATTTATGAAACTCGTGAGAGGGTATTTGTATTTAACTCGCTTTTGCTCGTTAAATACAAACCACTCACTTGTTTCATAAATGTTATTAAAACGGGACGTCGTTTAGTATTCTCTATTTCTCCACTTATCTTTGTTTATTAATTAATGGTAGTTTAATGTCTTTTTCTGAGTGAAATCTTTAATATTACGTCAGCATGTTTTATTGTTTGAATACAAAAATATTAAGAACATTTTTTTACTTTCAGATGGAAGTGGAGGCAATAAGGAAATGGTTGCAGGTATAAATTTACCCTTTTCTTTACATATAAGAAGCGGATAAATCTGTCAGTTGTCAACAGGAGGAGAATTATTGTAGTTTTGTAGTATTTCGGGGGTTAGATCCCTTCTTCAGATTCACCAGTTTGCTGATGAAGATGATTGATGGTTTCTAAACTCATGTTGCTCATGACTTGATGCTCCAAGTAGGACTGAATGATGACCTTGTTCTTCCATTTAGTTTCTCCTATATATGCTCTGGCTATAGATATCACTTGTGTTGGATCAAGCAATATCCATGATGTACATGATCTACATTGTAAATATTTCTACAATCAAAACGTCATCATGCAATTTCATCATCAGTTAATGACTCCGCAATTGTATAACATCACAAAGTTGATGATGTAACAATGCTATGATGTCATAATGCTGATGATGTCACACTGCTAAAAGCTATAGCTATGACCTCACCTCACTTGTTGATATGAGTAAAAACATCCACGTCATGCTTTGCATATTTGTAACTCAACTTGTGTTGAATTATATTTGATATCAGAATATGCTCAAAAAGATTCTTTATGTGTGCTAATTTCATTATATTCCTTTTCTTTCAGAGAGAGTAGGAGTTGAGGGTAAAGTTTTGCAGAGAGCAGAGTGTCGACCTATAGAAGGGGAAAGCTACAGCAAACTAAAGAGGTACAATGTAATGATTAGTAGAAATACAACCAAACCAATAAACCCATGTTTTTATTAGTGGGAGTCTGGGGGATATATTAATCAACTGTAGGTTATGTATTATCTCGACTTGCACATTGGTCAAAACTGGTCACGTTCCGTCAGTATATTTTACTACCAAGGTATGTTAAACTGAATCACACATACCAACAGTAACAACATAACACAACATAACAACAGTATGCCCTCAAGAGTTATCTCCCTTGATTGCATTGTTTGTAAATAAACACTAATGCTAGATCAAACTAATATTTACAGTGAAGCGTTTCGCATCTCAAAGTGTGGAGTGAATTCATGAGAAACGGAAAAAAATACATTCTCAAAGCAAGGTAACTTTATTCTCGTTTGATATATTACTCGGACACATGATAACTCCATATCAAACTCACGGACACATGATAACTCCATATCAAACTCACGGACACATGATAACTCCATATCAAACTCACGGACACATGATAACTCCATATCAAACTCACGGACACATGGTAACTTATAATAGTAATATCTTTATTAATTAACAGGTTACAGCTGGAGATGCAGAACAAACCTAAGAGAGAGGTAATCCAGTTGACAGGAGTCGTACAGAGCTACAAACCACGAAGTGACATGGCCTTCACTGTAAGTATTGTCTATTTTATACTCACTCAGGGAAGTTACTGTCAGTTTATAACATTCTAGTGTAATACCGCTGCAAATAATGAATCATACAAGTAAGACGTTTCAGTGTGTGTAGTTTTTCTTCCCTATGGTTGTACGGCCAGCACAGGGATACATACAGTCTGATTAAAATTGACCTTGTTCCGAGGAATAAAATTTGCAAAATTTTGCATCTGCCGGGATACGAACAGGTTCTGTAGATTCCTCGCCACAAGGTCTGAGAACACCCCGTATAGGCGTGTGTTCAGAACCAGTTTAGCGCAGCAAAACCCAGTCAAATAGCTGACCAATCACATCATAGTATTTAAACGGTTGCGGTTTTGAAAGCATTCGGAACAGACAAAAATATAGCTGTTTGGAGTTATCTGCCCCTAGTTTCTCGCACCGAAAGCATTTGTTGGGCATCTTTTGATTGGCTAGCTGAATTGCGCCCGAACACGCTAGTGTACGGGGTGCTTTCAGACGGTTTGGCGTGGAAACCCACGAACGAGTTCGTATCCCGGTAGATGCACTATTTTGCATTTTTTATTCCACGGAAAACCGTCGATTTTAATCAGACTGGGGATACATACTTTCAGAAATCGAGGTTCCATTGAAATGTTGGCAATTGCGCTTGATTAATGTGGACAGTAGTGATGAGTGCCGAAGTTAGCGCTGTTTTTAAGAACAACAGCAAAGTGATACTCTTGCATTATACTCAAGGCTTTTAGTGGTATACAAAGTTGGTTTTTAAAAAAAATATTTTAATTCCATTTCAAATTCATACATACATTTCATACAACAAACAAAGGCGGCAGTTATACAATCGTTTGTTATAACAAGTATAAGATATTAATGCAAAGTCAGTGAGGGTAGATATGCTCGAGATAGAACTATCATTTGCACACTGGGTGGGGTATTGATATTTTATGGGTGTGTACCTAGGCACAAGCCAAATAGAAGGTAGAGAAAAATGAATACATTTGAATAAAAATGTATGTTTACACTTTACATGTGGAATCTTTGCATATAGAATTAGTTTTACTGAATATGTGCCCAGAAGTATGCTGCATACCCGTTTATATAAGTGAGTTAATTATTCAGTGCAGGACTGGCTTGTGTATCTCATAGTTCTTGTCAAGAAAGGGAAGTAACCTCTTTGAAGTATTCTAAGAAGAGGATAAATCTGTTATCAACACATGTAGTTATCCGCAAATAAAACAGAATGGTGTTGTTACAGGTTTTAAAGGTAGCTGCCTTCTTTGTCAAACCTTTATAAATATTCAAATTGATAAATCCATTTATGGCCTTATTTTACAGAGTAGCGAAGAAAAGCGAAAGAAAGAGGAATCGAAGCGGTCCCGTTTGGACCCCGAGAAAGTACAAGACATGCTTTTCAGTGCTTTCGAGAAACATCAGTATTACAATGTCAAAGATCTGGTTAAAATTACTAATCAACCGGTGGTAAGTCTACAGCAAACTTCTCTTATTTTAGCCTCTTGAAATTGTATTATAACATCAATTCTTGAAAACAGTATAATAATCTTTACCCATTTTGACATTGTGAAAATAAAGACGTTGAATATCAATAGAAAAATGTTCATGCAAAATTATTTTCTAAGAGTTGATTCCATCCAACTCAACCTGCCAAGTCCATCTGGATCAACGGCTGCAATATATTCCGGGACCTGCATGTTAAAATGACTGTGTTTCTGTTGCAGCCCTACTTGAAGGAAATCCTGAAGGAATTCTGCACGTATAACATGAAGGCGCCGCATCGAAACATGTGGGAACTGAAACCAGAGTATAGACATTACAAGGAACAGAACGATTCCTAGCATTGGATGGACGGACTATACCTGTATGATACAGACCAGTGTATGATAGTGTGAACATGGTTGTACATTATTTTATGTCCAAAGTAAATTGGTTAAATCAGAAAGAGATATGTTGTTTGGAGCCCGAACTGCATACCATAATATATAAAACCACTAATTCAACACCATCTACAACATTTTTGTCAGACATAATGCCTTTTCACTGCTGTTATATCTGTTTATTTTTAAAGTAAGCACACATATCGGTCACAGAGTCAACCTGTGTAAAATATGATAATACAGCATTGGTTGAAATTGACATTGAGTCATTCTCTATCAAGAGAGGTTACTCAACTAATTTTTTCACATGTAACCTCTGTCACAAGTGGAGTATTTTCTGGGCTAGAGAGAGAGAAACCTGATTGGTTGTAGTCTAACTCACTGTGCATTGTGTGCAATCAGCGACGCAGTTTAAAGGCGCTGTAGCACGTTTTTTCGCTCAAATAAGTCGATGAAATGTATTTGAAAAATAATGTCAACAAAAGTAAAACACCCTTCTCTCTTCGGAAAATCAAGTTACAAATGAGTGTACATGGTTCCGTAAAGCCATGGTAATTTTTTTGTCATTCGAATATAATAAAATGTGTTCACAATAAAATGGCCGCCATGCAATTTTGGCTTTATGCGCAACAGCGTTATTACCACTACGGATCATTGGTTTGTCTAATAAGATGTTTTACCCTCTAAAGTAAATATAAATGACATAAATAATCATTATAAATGAGAAATTTGAAAAAATAAAATTTGCAAAAAACGTGCGACAGCGCCTTTAAGACTTTCAGACAATCCAGTAATGTCCATCTACATTGGGTTGTACACATCTAGAGGGAGGCAACTGGATATGCAAAACGATGGACTGAAATAAGGGCACTTTCATTGTTGCTAACTAGGGGATTTAGAAGGAATCGTGACATATGACCCAGTTATAACAGAGGTTCTGTTGGCAGGAATCAGGCTTCTATGAGTGCATTTTTTGTGGAAATAAAATTCAAGTTGACATTCCTGTTAATAGTGAATAATTTATACATATGTTGTTAAAACATGATTATAACATGTTTAATTGAAACATGTTCCAGTAGCATGAGATGTTTTGAATTAGAAACAGCACATATGTTATTTTGCCAGGCATAAAGGCCAAATAAAATGTCATGAAGAACTGCACCTTTAAGGACAGATGACAACTTTCAACCATCAATACACATGGTTGTTTCTGCGCAAGAAAATATCAAGAATATTATTTACGTGTTTGTTTTTATGTGTTTGTACATAAGATACATTGGAGTCAAGTGTATATACATATGTTGTTAATATCTGAAAAACAAAACAAAGGTTTTAGCCTTGAGAATTGTTCAAATTAGTAAACACTTTCTGTTTCAAAATTTAACATATATTTGCATTTCAATCACTTCTGCAGTGTGACGACCTCAAAGGTAGAAAACAGCTTCTCTTCAGGCTTTGACAGGCTCTTGTGTCTCAGAGTCACTTACCATGCCGTATTTTTTGCGAATACAAATTATACAACCCATGGGTTCTATTTCATTCAGAACCCCCTTTACCCCAAGCTTCTATTCCAGACCCAGTTTATATCTGAGACCAGGGTTGTATTCAAAGAAATAAGGTACTTAATTTGAGAAAGCAACATTTGAATTGATCGTATGGCTGGAAGGACATACAAGTGTATTAGAGTTAAATGTTTGAAGGGCATATATATATCATGTTGACATTGGGATTATTCTTAAACATATGTGGGCGGGATAGCGCAGTGGTAGGCGCGTTCGGCTTCGAATCAAGAGGTCCTGGGTTCGAATCCCGCCAGGGGCAGAACTGTTCTACACACAGTAAGCTTTGGGTGCAAAGGTACAGTGAATTTCAGCGTAGTAGCGCCGATGCTCGCAGGTTACACCGCAGTGCATAGCCACATGGCATTGCGGGCTTTCTCCCTGCCAATAAGTGTACTAGCAGCTGAGATATAAGTGAAATACTCTTAAAGCGGCGTTAAACCCCGACTCACCTCACCTCACCTTAAACATTTGTCTTCATGACAGTCATACATCACGATCAGAAAGATATTCATGCATTTGTTAATTTCATCAATCATTATAAGTTATACATCTGTGCAAAACGATGATAATGATTTCATATTTTTTTCATTCTTTTTTTCACATTAATCAAAATAAATGAGCTCTTTCAGTTTTAGTTGTTTAATGATAATCCAATATATTTTCTAAAATATTTGTTATCTTACTTTTATCATATTTTGCCTTGAAAAGAGCTTGATTGAAATTCATGTTATGCTTCTTGCTAGATTAACCTTAAAATACATAGCCAATAAGTGTCGAACTATTCCCAAGTGATAATTTCTTTACAGAGTGAATAAATCTGTGGTTAATCTAATGATTGGCATACCATGAATATAATATTCAACCAAAATATCAAATGGGCTATTCTGCCCCAAATCAGTGTTGATGATTTGTAAAAAAAAATTGGAAAAAAATAATCAAATATGCATATATTGGTTTGGAATTTGTGAAGATGAGTGAAATTGTAATCTTGGAATATTTTCTATATTTAATCTTTAATTTCATAGTAATTTTCAAAGAACATACAGAAATTGGTATTCTACTCTCTGGAAATGTCTCTTTTTATTGTCATTGTACAATTTTCATTATAATCTTCGATTGTAACTGAGGTATGTTCCATATTTGTAGATAATGTGAAAAATACAGTTTCGATTTGATGAAATAAAATTTTCCATTCAGTGACTGTGCTTTTTCCCTTGCTTTATTTCATGATGATGACTATAAATTGAAAATTTGGCGAAAAAGTTAAAATGGATTTTGAAACATCACCTCTAGGTATTAATTAAGAAAACATCCTTTGATAGTGCTGTTCTAAGTATTATGATACATTGTATTGGTGAGATGTAAGGGAATGTGTTTCCTTTATGGCCATTATGACTTTTTCTATGGCCATTTTGAAAAGGGGTTTGCAGCCATTTTGACTTTTTCATGGCCATTTTGACCTGCACGTTGTGTGACCATTTTTTCGTATGGCCATTTTGACCTGTTCCCTTGTGACTGACCCAGAAATTTGACTGAGATTTGTGCAGAAAAATGAAAGCAAACTAATCAAGTATCATTTAGTGGCATCATGATGAGCAACCTGGCTCTCCCTTTTGTCCTTTGACATCAGTAAGGCTGGGTGCACACTTTGTCCGATTTTTCTTGCGATGCGTTAAAAAAACGCAGACAGTGTTTATTTCATAGGCAACACGACGATGCTTCAATGCGTCACCTGTTTTATCGCATCGCAAACGAAATCGCATGTAGGATTCCCTATCTTATGTCATCTTTTACACTTCTTGAGGGGGTTTCCTCACTCAAACCACATCTAGGAAAGTGGCTGGCCTATGTATCATGCGAGCTATGATTATGTCTTGATCAATAATTACAAATCCCGCTTTTTATATTGTTTTGAAACAATTGTTTGATATTACTGTTACTGACATATACATGTACATATTGTTTGTTTTGAAGATAATACTGAAATTTCTTCAACATGTTTTATTTGGACTATTATTTGGATATAAAGAGAATTCACACTAGAAATATATAGCACCTAATATGAACTTCATATAAAATGTCTAACGCACTTGCTAACAGAAAAATGCAACACATCGCATGATGCATTGCAAAAATAATCGGACGTAGTGGGCCCAGCTTAAGCTTCATCCTGAGAGTGATAGACTGTGGCAATATCCAAAGGGAGAGTTTCTCTTATCCTGATGATGTGTGGTACTGTCTAAAAAAACAATCGGCAAAAACACCGGCCTCTTTCATTAAGAACATGAGTAAATGTTGTGGACTTTCCCAGATGTGTAAATGCAGGTGGCACGTGGTCCTGTGCATAGCTCAGTCAACCGCTATCAGTGAAGTTCAGCAACAACGGCCATGGCTCACTGGATGGGTGGGTAACCCGCCTCATTGCTGAATAAAAACTGAGAGTTTGAAGGGTGATTCCCTGCCCCACACTGAGACATGAGTTGAGAGGCTCATGGTGTCACCTTTGGCAAGGGACTTTATTCGAAATGTGCCTCTATTCACTCCGCAGTACAATTGAGTACCTGGTTTGGAAGTGAAGGCAATGTGACTGATAACCTTCAAGAGCGTTAAATGGTAGCCCAGGTTGCATACTCCAAGGGGAGTTGAGAATGAAAAAGGAACAATGTTGGTCCGTATATCAGAGTAATAATCTGTGTAGCGCTTTGAGCATGGCCCTTTGTCTTGTGGATTCAGTGCCATATAAGTATCCTCATTATGTCCCCCGAAAATGTTTTCAGGAGACATAATGTTTTCACCTCCGTCCGTTATTCCGTTATTCCGTCATTCCGAAATGCTTTATTTTCCGGGACATATCTCAAAAACCGTTCAATATTTCCACGAAACTTGGTATGTGGTTAGACCTAGTGGTGAAGTGGTGCCTTTTGCTATTTTGGTTATTCTTATTTTTTTTTTTTATTGGTTTCCATGGCAACAATTTCAATTTAGTGCATATTGGGGGTAGGGACCTTTTCCAAACTCTATCTCCAAAACCGTTCAATAATTTTTTACCAAACTTTGTATTTGCTTAGACCTAGTGATAGAGTGGTGCCTTTTGCTACTTTGGCTATTCTGAATTGTTTATTTCTCGTTATTAAAGCAGTATTGAACTTAGTGCTTAGCATAAGTGAAAAATAAGGGTAATGTTTATTTCTCGTTATTAAAGCAGTATTGAACTTAGTGCTTAGCATAAGTGAAAAATAAGGGTAATGGCTAGGTTGGATTGAAAGTTGGAGCGGGGGACATCACAGTGCATCACATGCATATATTTCTAGTTATTATTAAGATGTACACTAACCACTGCATCAGGGCTACAGGGGCGGCTATCCTCACAAATTTGCAAGAGCATCACAGGGCACAAACGCCTTCGTTCTCTCTCAGTGTACAAACTTGTATCAAACAGACAAAAAATAGAGCCACTGGCTCTGTAGCTCATCAGACTTTATATACATTAACTAATTCAAAATGTCAACTTCAAGGTGAGAGGTACAACAAATAGGAAGCACTTTAAATGGAGAAGATAAAATAGGTCTTAAGGTCCTTACCCCTCTGACCTATCTCTGAGGCCAGATAAAAAATCCCCTTCAATAAAGAGACACTTCAACATTTAATTCATCACTGGTGTTTCCTTTAAATTACCTCCCTTTGAAGAGCACATAAAATCTCAAGATGAAAATAGCTTTTCAGGTCATGACCTCTGTGACCCTTTTTGGGGTCAAGGGGTCACGAAATCTACAATTTAGAATCCCCATCGGCCAAGGAGTCTGCACACAACTTTTCAGTTCTTTAGACCTTTTGGAACTGGAGACGAAGATAAAAATAGGTTTTTAAGGTCGTGACCCCTGTGACCCTATTTGGGTGTCAGGGAGTCACAAAATCTACAATTTAGAATCCCCATTGGCCACGGAGTCTGCACACAACTTTTCAGCTCTCTAGACCTTTTGGAACTGGAGAAGAAGATGAAGATAGGTTCTTAAGGTTGTGACCCCTGTGACCCCATTTGACCCCATTAGCCAAGGAGTCTGCAGACAAAATTTCAGCTCCTTAGACCAAATGGTTATGGAGAAGAAGAAGAAATTGCAAAAAATTTACAGACGGACGGACGCCGGACACCATGCCATGCCATAAGCCCATTGGGCATTTCAGGCCAGATGAGCTAAAAATGCAAATGAGCCACACCTTATCCTGTGGGATGCGTAGGTTTACTTTAAATCCAGCTATTGAGCCAACATCATTCGAAAGTAGATCTGCCGTCAAAACCATCACAAGTTAAGGTCAGGGGAGACATCATTGTTGCCAATAACAGCGGGAAAAGAAATGAAAAACAGCTACATTTCTCTGAAGATATGGATCTGAACAGTTTGTTTGAGGACTTTCGAGTACTCAACAGTCAAGCCAATGCAAAAATGAATCAAACATCATAGTACGAAAATGAATTCTCCATGCCCCTGCATCCCGTATAATGAACCAATAGCAAATACACAGTGATTGCCAATTTGTCCCTCCTGGATCTCCCACTATTTTAGAACAAAATGGTCTATTTAAGAAGTGAGAACATGAATGACAAACAAGAATACTTGACTTACAAAAGTTTGTTCCCAACATCCAATACATGCACGAAATGAAAGGAGTGACTCCAAGCAATATTCTTGGCGGGCAGAACATGTATCTTCAATTGTAGATTTCTTACTCTCTTCTGCATATATTGTGTTATGTATTTTAGCCTTGTCAAATAGTTGTTGATTACGTGGAGAGGGCTTCTATAAGTTTCACAACTTGTGCCCAATCCATTTCTTAAATGAACTAGAAATATGTTTTCATTAAAAAAAAAACATGTTCCTGTGCTGTGTGGCTTGCACCACCTATTTCATGGGAACAGGAATGCCAAGAAAGGAGCAACCCTCCGGTAAGCAGCAGCTCCCTGAAAATATTACTCAAATAGCAACTTTCCGGACAGAAAACAGTTCAACAGGATTTGAAGCTTTGACACTGGTGTTTTTCTTATAATAGTCAAGTACCGGACCTTGATTTCACCAGGCGTCAGTCAGAGGGGGAGTTCCGAGGACAGAACAGTCCAATTGTCAATGTTACAAAAGCGCTTTCAAATTCACCTTCGCGCGTGTACATCCCAATGGTACCAGTTTATTATAAACAAAGCTTTGCATGAGCACAGGCCTTTGGGTTATTGCTTTCAACACCATTTTTAGTTCATATTTCAAAATAATTTAAAAAAAAATATGTGTAGCTTATAAATAGCATATTTATTGAAGGTAGATTAAGTGATGCTGAAGTCTTCCTATCTGTGTGCAGAATGCAGATACACTTGATTACCGGTAAACTTGAATTTAACTTTAGTTTGGACCGGGAATGATGTACCCCGGTCACGTGGTCGATGTACAGTCCTATAAATGAATCAAGCACAGCCGACCAGACAGCCGTATACGGAGTATGCCGTTCCAAATAAGTGACCCAGCTGGTCCCCAATCAAGTGTAGCCCACATGCAATCGGTGTACACTGAAGTAATCCCAAGTAGAAAATCTTATTCATTTTCAAATGCAAACTTGATAAGAAGTAATCTTACAATATTCAAATTTATACACAGAAACAATTACTTCATTAGTTTACACTTTCAATTCAAAATTTGTCAACAACGTGTTACAAAGTCACAAATACAATTGGACGACACTGAGAAATCATTGATTAATTCATTGGTCATTATGTAACAAGACACCGGCGGAAGTACTTAATTAAAGGCGTAGATCTATATCTATTCACATTCAGTTCCACCCGTCTACAAATTAAATAGAATTTACTGAAAATGTCTTGGGATAATTGGGCAAAAATGGGTTTGCTTCAAAAGAACATTAAGGCTGCCGACCATGTAGGATTCTATGGCAATGACGGAAGGTGCTGGGGCGCATCGGATGACTTTGCAAGAGAAGTAAGGCTTCGGAATATTATTTAGATCAACACACGGGGAAGTTGTTTGCCCACCCTGGTATTTATCAATTAAATTAACCGTAGCGAGAATATCTTTCATAATTAAAGTGTCTGTAAAATAGTTATCAAATATATATCAGAAGATGGGAAATCACTTCGGCCCTTTCACTTCAGCCACTCACATAATTTCAATGTTAATTTCCATTGAGTGTCAAGAAAATTGTCTACATCATGTAGGTAAGCAAATGGATCCGGGTCAGTTCGTACCAAAACCAGTTCGTCCCAGGGACAGTTCGTACCAGTCGGCTCGCCCCAGTTTTAATACGATAAATATATGTGATGGTTGATGTATCGTCAAGGACTTGGTTTTCGGACAGAGTATTTTTTCATGATATTTGTAGAAATGTAACATCATCAATCCATAGGAGAGGTCTCCGCTAGCCGTTGGAATAACATGCTTCATGTGAAACTTCCTAATATTTGTAATATCATATAAACTTCACTTTTAAAGCTTAAAATTAACATCTATCCTAAACTAAATATGCATGCTATGAAAAAGTCAGTATTTTGATAATTTTAACAAGTCTTCCCGGCTTGTGACAAATTATCTACGTTGTCTTTGTGTTGTAGTAATATTCTAGGTCAACGGAACTTCCATAAATAGTTTGGGATATATTTTGGTATCGACCAATCAGATCACATGACAACTGACAGATACTTACCAAAAGTGGTACATATTTATACATATTTATAGGATATCTAACAAGCGTCCCCTTTCATACCAAGTTTATGTCCCTCGTGAAATAATTTTGCTTTGTCTCAGGCCTTGGCAAGAGACAAACCAAAATTATTTCACGAGGGACATAAACTTGATATGAAAGGGGAACAAGTTATGTATCCTATTTATTACCAAATATATTTCATAAGATTTATTGTGTTTTAAAATATATTTCTGTTGTCCCTATAAAGGAACGGAACAGCGGAGTAATATCAACCCTATCACAGCATCTATAAGTTCATAATATTGCGACGTTAAATATTCACGCTTTTAAAATCAAACCGTTCTATAATCCGTGATGTTCGGTATGGCAAACCAGCTGCACTAGTCATGATGAAGGAAGCGTATGTAATATAACATCTCTCTGCTCGAGGACATGAGATGAGAGTTATCTGTCCTTTGAATGAAGTCATGTCATGGCAACCGCCATTCGCATGTTTCTCTTCGACGGAATGTGTAAACAAGCTAAAACAACCTCATTAAATGTAAGTTTTAGATGAACATCGCCGTTGAAATGGCTTTCCTTTCGGTTATTTGTACCTTGTGAGTAAAAATTCACTGTGCAGCATTACGAACACGTTTTTTTCATCGAAATACTGAGCTTTTGATGCAATGTCATTCCCAACGGTAAGATTAAGAGCAAAAACTCTTGCTGCATTCTAAACTTTGTGCTTATTAGCTCTGCTCTAGTCATGGTGTGTTTGTTAATTATTCACTAAAATCAATCATTGCGTCGACTAGGAGTTAGTGAATTAATTGAACAATAAGATAAATATTTATTATAAGTTTTGTCGTAAAAGGAATGGAATTCAGGAATGAATTCACGTTCGTTTATGAATGAATAAAGTAGTCCAGGCAGTGTCAAAGTTCATCGTTAGCCAATCAAATTACTTGAAGGTGTTATGACACATATGTGTCATAACAGTTTGTTATGAAACCCCTTTACAAAGTACCACGTGGGTAATAAAACATTCTAATATGTCAATATTCAACAACATATATAAACCAATATAAAATAATGTACAATGAAACAGAAAACATAGAACACATATTTCATATTTAGGGCGAACCGACCTGGGGTGAACTGGTTTTGGTGCGAACCAACCCTGGGACGAACTGGTTTTGGTACGAACTGACCCGGAACCAAGCAAAGTAGGAAAAGTGACCAAAGCTTGTACATTACCCGAAGTCGCCCAAACTTTTCTTTAACTTCCTATTTTGAGCTGAAAGAAACCCTGACAAGTAAATATCATTGAAACACAACTCCCCTAGATTAAAAGGCCAAAATTGATTCATTCAAGCGGGGTTAACACTAAACACCAACCATGTGACCGACGTGTGCTGCTGCTGCTTCTTCTTCTCTTATAGGGCAAACTGACCAAGGTTCGGACAGTGTTCCAATCTAAATACTTTCACTCGTTGTATTTTCAATATGTGACTCTTTAACAGCCAACAATAAGTTGTCAAAGTCGAGAATGAGGTTATTGTTCAAAATTCTAGACACTATCTTCGTTCAGGGGAGAGACCAGGGGGGGACCAGGGGGGGGAGGGGAGTGGGGGAGTGTTTAGCAACAATGTTGTACATGTGCATTTATTCTTCAATTGTTACTCTTTTCATATGTTATAAAATACCATAATGCTTAGTAAAAGCTACAGTGTAACATATTGAAGTTATTAATCCTAATAGATATAGTGGGAGTTATATGATACACATTGTTCATTTGTAACACATTTAGATAAATTGGTATCATTTGTTATCTTGAGCCAAACAAAAGATGAGTCAACAAGTGGCTTTTTAAGAAAAATATTTAATCAATCATTTCAACACCATACAGTGCCCTGTTGGCGTTGTTGCGTTGTTGTGCCCATGTCAATCAGTTTCCTCTCTTCAGTGTTGGTGAGTTACCCTGCCTGTGACCCAATTTGAAATTGTATAGATTTCGCAACGTTATACATCTTGGCAGCTTTTCTTATAGACAGCAAACCTTGTCTTACAACTTGAACAGCTTTCATAGGCCTGTTTTCTTTGGAGGGACATGACATGTTTCTAACGTGGCTTTTACCTGTCTGGTTGACTGGTTACCCGAGATACGGCCACTGTACATATTTGATGTCATACACGAATGGCGCCCTATCATCAGAGCACTGTACCATGCAAAACAATGTTATTTTGTTGTTGAACTGTCCATTATTAAATTCCCACGTAAAAACAAAAAAAAATTCCTGCCATTTTATTAAGTAGCTGGAAGAGTCCAAGCCTTGGTTGATTTGTGTCCGAACTTTGGTCTTCTTGTGTCTGAACCATGGTCAAACCTGTCCGAACCAAGGTCATTTTGACATGTTATCAAAATCGCAATTACAAACCCAAGAATAAATTTGAAAGTACTATAATACAAGTTTAATCGACTACCGAATCAAGCAAGTGTTACACAAGTGGGGAAAGAGCTGGGTTTCCCCACTTGTGTACCACTTGCTTGACAACGACATTAGAACCTATGTCGAAACGTCGCCTTCAAAGAATAAAGAAGTTGTATATCCATAAAATGGTCTCTATTCTTCATAATCAACATCTCAATCTATCATAATCAAATCATGACAACTGATGCTTTCTTCAAGGTGCCAACCGAATTTGTACTGGAAGCTGCAAAAATAATGTCAGCAGGTATCGGAGCTGGGAAACTGAGTTATAAGGACAAGGGGTATATCTCAATTTATTCTGATGAAAGTGTTGTGAAGGCCAAAAAAGGTACAGCGGGTGTCAGTGTCTGTAAGACAAAACAAGGTAAGTAGCTCTGTGTTACCATCTGGATCGTAATCCTCGATCACACAGGAGCTTGTATTGCTAAAAAAAAAAAACTCCCAATACTTCCATACCCTCTACTTATAAATAAAGAATGGGATCCAACGCGAATTTTCCCCCCCTGCCCAAGTCCACATTTCAAACTGTTACGACACCTTTTACTCTTAAAGGCGCTGTAGCACGTTTTTTCGCTCAAATAAGTCGATGAAATGTATTTGAAAAATAATGTCACCAATAGTAAAACACCCTTCTCTCGTCGGAAAATCTAGTTATAAAATGAGTGTACATGGTTCGATAAAGCCATGGGATTCGTTTTTGTAATTCGAAATAATAAATTGTGTTCACAATAAAATGGCCGCCATGCAAGTTTTGCTTTATACACAACACCGTTATTACCACTACGGATAATTGGTTTGAGTAATAAGATGTTTTACCCTCTGAAGTAAATATAAATGACATAAACTATCATTATAAATTGGAAATTTGAAAAAATAAAATTTGCAAAAAACGTG
The DNA here is from genome assembly GCA_936450465.1 of Gibbula magus. NCBI lineage: Eukaryota > Metazoa > Mollusca > Gastropoda > Trochida > Trochidae > Gibbula > Gibbula magus. The sequence continues at coordinate 7,396,645 of OW388306.1, forward strand.
CTACAGCGCCTTTAATATATACTGCAGAATTAAAGCAAAGTGATATCTCTTGGATATTTCATTCCTAGAAAAAGCAATCAATCAAGAGTTTTCTCCTATCACTTTACATCCCTGATACATGTGACATACTTAAATTGCTTGTGGCTTACCGTTACAACTTTATTGCAACTTTATAGTAAATACAAGCAAATCTTTGACCGGCCTACACCATCTTTGAGGAAGTGACCTGCATTACATGCTACAGATATGCACTGAATTAACAGCTCTCAACTGATTGGCTAAATTTTGTATTTATATCAATCAACGTAGAGCTAAATAATTTAAATAACAGTTAAATAACAGTTTGTGTTTTAGTTGATAATTGTATTGATGATAACTCGTAAGTCACTTACTTTTGAAGACAAAATAACACAATATCTATATCATCAGACCATTTGACAAATAACCCCAAGCTGATGATATGGTCCGAAACGTGGCTCATTGGCTGACCTATTTATTTTTCCAAGAATTCACAGGAGTCTTCACCGTTGATCTTAAATTGTGAATGGATTTTGACAGCTCATGTGTGAATTGCAGTTTTGTTTAGAGAAAAACATAGGGTTATTATCATCCTTACATTCCATTGTAATGCATTTGTGTAAAGAATGACAAATTGTTTTCTCTATGTACATTATATATTGGAATCAAATGAGCATACAATTGAGACAATATACACTTGCAATTAATTATTAACCCCTAACTTGCGAATCCCGGCATAGTCCGGGATGGCCATAAACAATTCATAGGTGCCTCATTCCGGGTCACGGACACTAGCTTAGATTAATTTGCGGATATCTACCCTTTAGCTAGTACTCAACTAGCCCTGTCCGCGATCTGCGAGTCGAGTTGTCTCCGTGAGTCGCACCATAAAAACGTTTGTATTATGTCTCGCAGTTAGCCACGATAACAAGTCTTTGTCAATGTCCGGTCGAAATGTCCAGCGTAAATCACATCAAATTGAGTGTGCATTGTTGACTCGTAATGCATCGATAATTAGCTTTACAAAAGGCCAATTTTGTCGTGCTTCGCCCCGAAGCCTAATCTCCCTGGGGGCTAATTATCACCCACGTGTTTGCATTGCCTTGGGTTTGCCCCGCCCGTACATGCTATCTGCCTCACATCTAGCGGGACGGGGAAAAAAAACGGTAACTTGCCTTACTCCCGCACTTCAAATCATGTGAACAAATTGATTGTTTTCAAAAAAAATTTACGGCAAAATAAAGGGGAAAGAATAGACTACAATCCCATATAAAATTCGCAAATGTCAAAAAATAATAAAGACAAAGCAAGCGCCGTGAAAAAGGTCATGTTTACACTTTATAAATTCTGAAACAATCGGTGATTTTCACAACTTCTTACACAATTTATCACTGCTAAACTACTGAATGCATTTTCATAATTTTTAGCTCATCAGGCCTGAAAGGCCCGATGGGCTTATGGCATGGGATGGCGTCCGTCCATCCGTCCGTCCGTAAACTTTTCACTTTTTCGACTTCTTCTCCAGAACCAATAACTCTAGAGAGCTGAAATTTTATGTACAGACTCCTTGGCCAATGGGGATTCTAAATTGTAGATTTGGTGACCCTGTGACCCCAAATAAGGGCCTCACAGGCCATTACCTAAAATCCTGTTTTCATCTTTTTCTCCGGAACAAAAAGATATAGAAGGCTGTAATATTGTATGCAAACTCTTTAGCCAATGGGGATTCTAACTTGTAAATTTGGTGACCCTGTGACCCCAAATATGGGCCACAGCCTAAAAAACCTTTGAAAATGAATTTTGAACTGATATTTTATGTGCACTTCATTCACTTTATTTGAAATGTATGTCGACTTGAGATAACAATCTACATTGTGGACATGTTTGTCAAATTGATGTAATCAATGTGAAATGAGAACTATTGAATAGCCTATGAACTGAAAATTGTGACAAGGCATAAAGGACTAAATTGAAGAGGAGTTAAGAATTCTTTTATTTTACATGAGATATGTGAACTGCATATGACTGGTGATGAAATGATAAGATAAGATTATTTTCATCTTCTTCTCCAGAACGAAAAGACCTAGAAGGTTGTCATGTTGTGTAATGAGTCTTTAGCCAATGGAGATTCTAAATTGTAGATTTGGTGACGCTGTGGCCCCAAATAAGGGCCTCAAATGGCCATTACCTTAAATCCTGTTTTCATCTTTTTCTCCGGAACAAAAAGATCTAGAAGGCTGTAATATTGTATGCAAACTCTTTAGCCAATGGGGAATCAAACTTGTAAATTTGGTGACCCTGTGACCCCAAATATGGGCCACAGCCTAAAAAAACCTTTGAAAATGAATTTTGAACTGATATTTTATGACACTTCAATCACAATGATTTGAATGTCGAATTGAGATAACAATCTACATTGTGGACATGTTTGTCAAATTGATGTAATCAATGTGAAATGAGAACTATTGAATAGCCTATGAACTAAAAATTGTGACAAGCCACAAAGGACTAAATTGAAGAGGAGTTAAGAATTAAGAAAAGACCTAGAAGGTTGTCATGTTGTGTAAAGAGTCTTTAGCCAATGGAGATTCTAAATTGTATATTTGGTGACCCAGTGGCCCCAAATAAGGGCCTCACAGGCCATAACCTAAAATCCTGTTTTCATCCAGAACATACTAAAAGGAATATTTTGTTCAGAATGTTTAGATGTTTGGATGACAAGGCTTAGAACCGAGATTGTTTAGCCAAGGTGATTCTAAATTGTACTATGTACCATGAGATTCATCACATTGCCTGTTCTCTTTAAGCCTTATACAGTTAGATCAGTGCTGCCAGTGTTTAGTGCAAGCAAGAGTCTATTACATAATTTGGCGGTAAAACACAAAAAACACAGCTGGCTTGTAACCAGAGCCAAGGGGTCAGAATATTGCATAATCTCCTGTGTGTTGACCTTGCTGAGTGCTCTCTCTCAATTTCAAGAATAAGATTTGTCAGGGTTAGGGATTGTACATTATATTGAGACAACATATTTCTGTCTTCATCATCAAACAAAATAAACTCTGATGAGCTACAGAGCCCATGGCTCTATTTTTATATCACAATAAACCGAAAAGAATAATCTTTTATGCTATATAAAATGCGCATATTTATTCACAGGAATAAAGATACAATTTTACCTTTCTGAGAGGCATGTAAAACCAAACGACACACAAACTAATCAACACATTTTCATCGGTTATGGTTCGAGGTTAGCATTTATTTGAAAGGTCAAACAACATAACCATATTTGGCTTGACATGTGCTTATTTGTCAACTGGTTTGAGATTATGATTTCTTGGAAAAGTGCGATGAACGACCGTTTGCAATGCTACATACATGTTGTAAGTATTTACGATTTTATAGGTGGAAATAAAGACAAACTTTACATAGCTATAGAATTATAACCAAAGGTCGCATTCTAATAATTTTTATATCATTGTGAAGCCAGACATATTGTCTTCAGTTCCTAAATAAATGGAATTTTTTCGTTTCGTATTTATGATGTTATGAGGCCCGAATTAAAGACAATCTTTTGAAAGTAATAGAATAAAAACAAAAAATCATACAAAATTCATTCAAAGTTTCGGGTGTGAATTAGCCACTTGTGTACGGGTGCCGCGACTTGAATTTGTATTGAACGCCCGTATATAGTCCGTTTTCGCGATGTAGATGCGATATATTTCATAAAAACGGTACCGGAATCGCCGCTTGGAAATTCCGCCAGCAGAGCTAATTAGTGCCTAAGCCAAAATACTGCTGCGAGCTGGTGGGTCTGTAAATTCCGCCACAGGGGCTAAAATGGGTAAAATAGAAATACACAACGTAAGGGTTAAGACAACTTTTAAAACCTGGTTTGAGAATAGCTGCAAATTTGCGGCAAGCTCTCTAAAGCGTGAATGCGTAATTGGCCACCTGGACATCTGTAATCACCGCCTGCACCGCGCCTCATTAATTAGCTGTGTAATGAATTCTCACTGCAGTTACATCAGATCATTGGTTTTTGAAATCGACTAAATCACATGTTTATACAATAATTATGCAACTGTCATTTGTGAAATTAACCAAGTTAGATATCTAAGGATTCAATATATCAAAGATTTTAGTTGTTTTGATAGATATTATTATGTTAAATCAACAGTTAAAAAGGTGCTAAAACACGTTGAAATGTCATGTACGCGGGTATCCAAGCACCGGGAGATTTAAGATTGAAACAAAACACGAAATGGGCAGCAAACTCGTATCTCCTAAATGCTAACAATGAGCTGCCTAAAGTATCATAAGTGATCTAGAGGATATCTGTCTTTTCTTGACTAATACCATGTTTATCTCATAAGTAATCTAGAGGATATCTGTCTTTTCTTGACTAATACCATGTTTATCTCATAAGTGATCTAGAGGATATCTGTCTTTTCTTGACTAATACCATGTTTATCTCATAAGTGATGTAGAGGATATCTGTCTTTTCTTGACTAATACCATGTTTATCTCATCGAGTGAGGTAGAAAGTATATATTTCACGAGTCGTACCATGAGTGAAAATATCTAACATTTCTACTACCGTACTACTTTTCTAATTCGCAACGTCAGACCATTGTTTTATGACGTCAAATCGTAACCCGGTGACTGGTCAAAGTGGAAATATAAGTTATTTTCACTGTAGCTTGATAGACGGTTTATTTCACTGATAAATCCCAGAATGTCATTGCTCATCATAAATTTTCTTTTTTTCTTCTTCAGGTTACATTGTTTCTTTTTACGATGGGGAGGATGTGAGTGGACAGAACAACTTCACTGCTGCCTCACAAGTTTCTGATCAGCTCAAGGAACTCGGGTATTAGGATGACTTGACCGTTGTCAAGTGGGTAAGTTACTTCCCGCTTAGTCAGCGTATTTGTGCCCGCTAAACTACAACAATAACATAATTCCCTCAGCCATATCACTGTCCTATGGCTATAAATATCTAGCCAATGAAAGAACTTAAATTCGATCAATTTAAATTATATACCCATAAGTCATAAAACATTGTATACCTGTAATATTTTTTTAGCCAATGGGGGATTCTAATTCTAAATTGTAGATTTGATGACCCTGTGAATTAATGAACCTGTCCTCTGTCAGTTGGGACTAACTCAATTACCAGTTAGACAATACAAACATGGTTTGACAGAACTAAACGTGGTCATATTTTTACCTTGGGTTAATGTGATGATCTTAGATTTTAAATCATGGAAAAGCCTATTAAGCTACAGAGCCCATGACCATTTTTTAGAATTCTTGTGCAGCAATAGGACAAACACTGTGGTCTCCTCTGCTCTCAGAGCCCTTTTGTTAGAAGTTTTAAGCTACGCAATGCAGAATATTATGCAGATATTTGAAAAAAAGGGATGCAGAATTTACTTAAATTTACTGTGGAATGTTTTAAAATCTTTTGCGGATCCAGAAGGGACTTTTGATAGTTCTAAACTGTTTTGTTTTCAGGTGGAGGTGACGACTCACACACCGAGAAGACTGATCCTACTGAATGAGATCCTTAGAACTGAGAGTTGATGACCTTCTAATCATTATTGCCCTCTCAATTTCTCAATTACCTATCCATGAAAACAATTTAACAAAATTATTAACCTATGTACACATTTTCAACTGAAGTTTGAGATATGAATTTAAATGCATGTTTTACTAACCTTGGTATATATATTTCGAGTTGGATTTCATGAACAAAATATCATGACTGGATTATTTGTTCTGTGTTATTAGATAATTAATGTTATACTTTCCTGAAAAGTAGAATAAACCCAAACAATATCAAATCATTTCTGCAGTATATGAAATAAGTTTGAAAAGCAGCCAGCCCAAAAGCTTTTGTCAATTTAATAGCAAAACTTGAGAAAAAGATGGGCCTCATATCACACATTCATTTCGGCTAATTAGGGCAATGACGTGTACAGCAGTTGGCCATATTACATACAGATGTAATTCAAAAAAGACATTCTGTCACATGTAATTTTGCAAGAATAATGTCTAGCAATATAAACAGTACCAGGAAACTAATTAATAGTTTGCATTTAACACAAGAGGAATAGACAGACAGTCCTTACACACATGATTAATTATAGGCCTTCAATTAGTCCAAAATACATGCAAGGTTTGTTCTGTGTATGATGCCTTATTTGATGACATTGTGTAGTTATGAAACACATTTGTCTTTACCAAGCCCTATCTTGTCTGAGTTTTGAATTCTAAATTTTTGTTATTTGGTTATATACACACCAAGTTTCTTTTCAATTATTTGGTTATGTATTGTTTACAATTTTGAACATTCCTTTTATGATTATATACATACCGGTATATAGTTACTTGTGTTTGATTTATATTCAGTTATAACTGTTAAGGTTCTTGTTTTTGTCCATGGTAATTAGCATTACAATTTGTGAGATATGAAATAAATTATTTGCAAATTTTAAGAATTGTTTCAGTGTCCCAATATATTTTTTTGGACAGTATTTAATGTAATTTGAAATGCATGTTTTTGAATCGGGTTACAAAAATAATGGACTGGATTCAAGGGTGCATATTTTAAAAAAATTCCTTAACATGAAGTTCATAAAGTTATTATTTTTATGGTATAATGTAGAACATGTTTAGCAATAATTAGCTTAAAAAATGTAGGACAAAATTATTCAAGTAGTCCTTTGATGAAGTGATTTTCAATTAAACTTTTTATTTGCCTATATGCAGTATTTATTTGCTTCATTGAGAATTGTTTGCATGTTGATCATACTGTCATACACAAAACAATTGCCTTACAGATAGATTTCCCATTCTTGAACTTCTGAATATTTAATTTTTGATTTTATGAATTTTATCATTCCTTTTTAGTGTTATTTTTGTCGTTTCCCTCCTTTTTTTTCATAGTATACAATCACAATTATCACAATACTTGTAAGTCAATTCATGGTTTTGAACACAATTATATTAATTACCAAACTTATTTTTAGAAGACATGTGACAAAAATATGTTATGCTTTTAAGCTAAGTGCTTGAAATGATAAAATCAAAGGTCTGTTTAAAAATTGTTTGATATTAATGAAATAAATAATAAATGCAATAATAAATTTGATTCTTTTATTTCCAAAAGTATTTCATTTACTTTATGTCCAATAACTACATATACACCATTATATATCACAGGAGTATATATTATGTATTACACCTGTCCTAATCTCACTAACATTCCTTCCAAAGTCCATGACATTTTTTCAGGGCAGTATTTCTTTTCATGTTAGAACAATTTGTGTGTGTCCATTGAACATAACATGCTGGTTTGTCAAAGAAATACTTGTGTTGTTCTCAGATGGTCATCTGAGCGGATCATTTTGGCCAATACTGACCAGACTTGACCCTTGCAATGTAAAGTGTGCTACGTCTCAAAAAGTAAAAACAAAGGAAAGGGTTAACGACACCATGACGCCCTCTGGGGACAACATTTCATTAGTGTTGTAATATTTTTTCGTTAATACTCTTTTGGTTGATAATTCTTTGGTTGATATTTTTGTTTTGTTGAAGTGAAGACGATTGAAATTCAAGACATGAATATGAAAAATTGTTTGAAGTGATTTTTACCCAATCATAACTTGCTCAAGACTGTATTGGTTATGCTGTACCGGTGGATGTTTTATCTGTATGTGTACTCTTTTGCAACACTGTTTTTTATACTCTATTCAACTTCAAAAGTTGACCTTTTTGTCACTAAGTATGTTTTTATATCTAGGTACTTATTGTATGCTTCACATGACTTTTTATCTTCAAAAGTATATTGTACTCTTTAAATTAATTGCTGTACTTAAAGAGAGGTTTCTATCGCTGACTGGTGGTCATCTTGCTTTTTTGCATTACTTGTACATGAGATGAAAAAAATGCTGTATTTTCACTAATTTTAATTTGTTTAAATAATAATACATGTTTTGATAGATATTTCTTAAAGTAAGATATAATGTGTCATAAAACTAATCAACAACATCTTCTTGTGCCGTAGCAAGGCTTTCCATTCTCATAGTGCCAATGATTGGCTTCACTTATTATTGTTTGTATTTTTGAATGAATTTGCGCTAGCCTTGAAAAGAATTAAAAATATGAAGTCATAAAAACATTACCGTCAGTAACGTGTTTCACCTGGTAACGTGTTTCACCTGGATTGTGCAATAACCATGTATGTGGAAATGGGAACGTCTTCTCAAATTTCATTTTCAAAACAAAATATCCCGATAGAACCCTCTCTTTAACCTCTTCCTTAAAGATGAGAATCTCTGAAATATCTCTTCTATTGTTTTACTAATTTCAATTTAAGTGTAGCAAAACATATTAGGCAAATAAAACATTACCAATAAACTGCTATCTGTTGATCCTTTGACTCCTAATGATTTTAGTGAAATACCTTTGAAAGAGCATATGAAACTTCAAATCGTTTGTGTCGGGGAATAGTGGAAGCTTTCACCGCAATACATTGTCACATTGGTGTTGCATGCTTTCTCCCTTCAGTGTTATTGACCAACATGATATTCAATGTTTCTCTTACCGGTAATAAGTGTTGGACTTCTGTAAAACCAGGGGTTCGAATCCCGCCAGTGGCTTGGCAACTTTGTCTGCTGTGGAGAACTGTTCTACATGCAGTAAGGCTTGGGTACAATGTTATATTGAATTTCAGGGCAGTACCACCAATGGTTTGCTAGTTCCAGTCGATGCTTGCAGGTTTCAAGGCAATGCCATGCTGTTGCGGGCTTTCTCCCCGCAATAAAACTAGCTACCGTGATATAAGTGAAATACTCTTGAAAGCAGCATTGAACCCCAACTCACCTCATCTCACCTGTGTAAAACCATTGGCAGGTTAATAAGTGGATAATTAGGTCACACAGTCATGTGAATAGCTCAGTTGACTGCAGTCAGTGAAGTTCAGCAACAATGGACATGGCTCACCGGATGGATGGGTGACCTACTTCATTGCTGGATAAACTAAGAGTTTGAAGGATGATTCCCCACACTAAGACATGAGTTGAGGACTGAAGTACAGTAGAACACGGATATAAGGAACTCGGATATAGCGAACACTTGGATATAGTGAACCAATTTTTAGGTCCCGTCAAAAGCCTTATAGAATATCACTAAAATTATATGTGTATAGCGAACCCGGATATAGCGAATTATCGGATATAGGGAACTGAATTTCATGCCCCGAGGGTAAATTAACATCACTTATAGGGAACACAATAAGTGTCAGCTTTAGTCAATTAGCGGTAAGATCAACATTGTCCGTGGTGAATCAAAGCTCCTCATTATTGTTAGAGCAAACTCAGTCCGTGTCAGCTTAGTCAACCAGAGGTATCTTCAACATTGTAAGAAAGTTAACTGTTAAGTAAACAAATATTGTCTTTAATTACCCGACATGGTCACAGAATATAAGTTCACTCTCGTTTCTTGTCACAAGATGGCGGGCAAACGTAAAGCTATCACTTTTTATACTAAACTTTGAATCATAGAGTCCGTTGATTTGGGTGTAAAATATAAGAAAAACAAGAAAAAACATGTACGTTTTAGTTTTGTTCATATGATGGACATGATCCAAGATGGCTGCCAAACGTGAGTAGCGAACACCGGATATAGCGAACTAAATTCGCTGGTCCCTTGGAGTTCGTTATATCCGAGTTCTACTGTAGTCACCCTGAGTACGTGACCTGATAAAAATGTGCCTTCTGCAGTACTAAAATGAGAACCTGGTAAATGTTGTGTTGGAAGTGACCTTCCTACTTACGTAAACTGAAATCTACTATAAATAATATTTTCCCAATACATTAGTCCTACTGTAATAATATAGAAAAAGCTACTAAGAACAGAAAAGTGCTAAAACTAGCGCCTCATCTCATTGTTCAGGGTTATAAAAGGCCACAGGGGTTTATGACTAATGGAATTGGCTATTGTCTGTTAGGCAGTGTCTGTAAATGTTTTATATTTTCAACTTCATCTCCAAAACCATTGCACTCCCAAAGCTGAAAACAAAATAAATTTTATCTTCCTCATACAAAAAATATATGTAATGGTAACAGTTCAAGGAAATTCTATGAGGAACTAATTTAGATTGAGACAACACCCTAATCATCAGAATATTGGAACAATGTATTTTTAATCTAGTTTGACTGGAAGGATACATTTAGCTGCTGTAGTAAATGCACAAATGACTAAGCGCTCAGACTTTCAATACAGATATATTCATGCAAAGAAAGAATTATTGAAAATAAAGTTTGATGATAATACATGTACATTTTGTAAAATTTCTTAGAAGATAAATCATATGCACTTTAAACGTCAGTTATTCAGAACTTCAGGATAAAAATTGGAAAGTTTCTTAATGATAACTTCCATCCCAATTTGACAAATTGAAATTAAATATAATGTTTGGTGAGCTCTCACAGTACCAAGTCTATCACATAATGTTACTCCTTCAGTCCTTGCAAAATAAACATCAATTATAGTTTAAAGGGTCATATATAGCTTTTACAGGATTGTTTCACAGGATTGTTTTACATTGCTAAAGAACATTATGTTATATTGAAAGGTTCATTGAAACATAAGAAACATTACTTTGACATTCTAATGAAGCATTCATAAAATACTTCGCCACTGAACACACCACCAGGCATCTATCGGTCTACCAGACAACCATGTGCTAGTCTTGTCATTCAGACCCTAGAGCAAAATATTCAATTCATGACCAGCCCAGTCTAAACGCATCTTTAGGGCTCCATTTTGCATAAATATTTGAATTGTTTGTAAAATGGTGTTGGTAAGAAGAAAAATATTTTGTGATCAACTTGCATGTCATATTGTCTCTTTTATCAGGGCGGATACAGCTTTTTGAGAAACAGGGGGTGCAGTTTTTTGAGAAACAGGGAGGGCAACATAGCAAAGGGTTATTCAATATCAAAGGGGGTGCACTTTTCCGGGCCTCAAAATTGGTCTCAGTGGGGGGGGGGGAATTAATACCTGATAAAGAAATACTGAATATACGTTGTAAGTTTGTAAGTGTACTATCTCTGTGGCAAAAAGGGGGGGTGCACCACTGTTTTGAGGTTTGTTTCAATGGTCATTTTCTGAAATGTTAAATGAAAAGGGGGGGTGCGCTTCCCTGCACCCCCCTCTAGATCCGCCCCTGTTTATATACTGCCAGCTCATGCATTTTATTTATATTTGTACATGCAAATTGAAATGGAATATTTAAAAATATATAAAGAAGAACCTGTTTAATATTGTGAGTGTCCTTTATATAAAGTCTGGCTTTATGTCAGTCTGATTAAGTGAGGAAACGTCCAAACGATATGAGTTCCTATCCCGGTATATGAACAATTTTGCAATCTCATTGAATCTCTTCCAGCAACGTTTGATCGGATTTCAATGAGATTGACTATTTTTCAACTTTTATTCCTCGGAAAATGGTCGATTTCAATCAGACTGGGCTTAATGCATACACAAAATAAAATCGCACATCAAAGCATTGTAGTAAAATGAAATTAATTCAATAACGATAACTCACTCACCTCAAACCATGTTAGATGTTATTTTTTGAAAATTGCCAAACGAATACAATACTTCATGTTACATACATATTCACAAATGGAACCAATGATCGAGACTAATTTGATCTATATTAAAATATGTTTGGTTTTTTTTGGTATTTTTTTTTAAATTAAGAATTAACACCAACTTAATAAAACATAAAAAAATAATCTTCAATTAAAAAAAACGTCTAAAAATTACAAAACAAGGCTCCAGGGGGATTCGAACCCTCGACCTTCTGCTTACTAGGCAGACGCTCTAACCAACTGAGCTATAGAGCCTTCGATGCGGGAATTGTGGAAATACAGAGTTATATACAAATCAAAGAATTAATTTTGCGATAAAGTAAGTTATCAATTTTGTTTCAAGGATTCCACAGTTTGGTCATTTTGAAGCCTCAATTATAACAATATGTAACGGCGCAACGCATTTATACATTCGTCACACAATGTTTCATTACTGGGTCACCGGAAAATCGCGACCAGTAACGAGTCCTCTCTGGAATTCACCTTCGTGACGTCACAGAAGGGAAATTCCTAACATTTTCGATCAGCCATGTTTATATTGTGACTCAAGACAAAGTAGCCGACGAAGCACACTTTTCGGGCAAGAAAGGCACATTGCGATGACGTATTGGTGAAACGAACCATAAAAAGTCCTCAATTGAAGTAGACAGTAAGTTTATAATCTTAGGTTTGCATGATCATCGCCCGAGAGCCCTTTTATCGTCAAATAACAGGTGCCCGTTATGCGAATTTGAAACCGCCGGCAGACGCAAGACAGGCTACACCGCCAACTTTAATTTGTCGCCGTATTTCTGAAAGACCTACATTTTATCACGTACACGAATGTATGCTCTGTTCAACTTGATTCTTTTGAAAGGGTATATATATATATATATCGCTTAGTGTTCATGGTTTGAAGTCTGTCATGCATATGAAGTAGGCTGCAGTAGGCCTATTTTTTAAAAAATTTTGAACTTGATTTAAACGCTCATTTCACAAATCCTGATTATGCTTTTCGCATGCACACTAGTATATAGCTGTAAAATCGATTCCAATATTTCTACATACCAAAATAAAGATTATATAACAATCCATGGAAATTAAGGAAAAAAAGATGCACATGAGAATGTATTAAATAAAACAATTTAATTGAAATTTAAGTTCTATTAACATGAATTTGATTCATGTTAAAGAAAGAGTACTGTAGATTAATGTGTCATATGTGTTTGGACAATTTGATATGTCAGGTAATGAAAGATGATAAAATATCAGCTGTTTCTCTTGACCCTGATACTGTCAATCATACTTAGAAGTTAGATAAAGCTTGCATGTTATTTAGTTCAGTGCATCTCAGTTATTCTTTTCCTCATCAACATTCATGAACTCATTTATTAAAGCAGTGAAAATTATGATAGTTGTTAATTTTTTCTTGAAAACAAACCTCTTACCTGAGTTAAAAAACAACAACATAATATTCTAAATATATGGAATGATAATTGTTATGCGCTGGGGCAAAACATTATACCTCAGTAGCAGTATAACCACGTTTTATAGTCGTCAATTTAGTTTTTCCTTCATTGAATAATTTCACTTCCTTCAGGTTATAGGGTTATTAACTATTGTATATTAATAATTTCTATGTCACTCAACAATTATTCACATTTATGGACATGGTGTGTCCCCATAACAACGAATTAAAGGACAGTTCATGCTATAGCAAAGTTAAGATTCTTGAGAGGCATTTAGAAGTTGGCGTACACATATTGATAGCAGCATTAAACCCCATATCACCCCACCTCACCCCATATATAACACCTGATGCAGTTGCAAGGAACAGCCATGAAACATTGTGCATATAAAGTCGTTGTCATCCATCACATTATGTCTCATATTGCATAGTCATGTACACGCATGTAGAGGTATCTAAAATATGTAGCATGTGTTTTCTTGCATAACGATATAATTAAATGATGTACTGAACTGGAACGTGTACGATTGCATGTGATCACTGACAACCTGTTCAAGGAATGTGTGAACACAATGATGAATTCATAAATTTTTAATTCTAACTGCAATAATCCCCCTGTCAAACCCAGGCCAATAGAAGTCTGTATGTGAATATTAAGGGACAATAACATCCATGGAGATTTGTAGAAATCTGAGGGGTTACTCCATTTTGTCCCTTTAGGAGCACTTTTGATTTTTTGGGGATATTTACCTATCATTAGCCATGTTAAAGTTCTAGCCGTTCAGACAAGTGCATTTCTGAAATTGCTAACCAAGAAAAAATTTTGATCTAGCCAAACACATCTATATCATCTTTATATTCAACTAGTTCATCAGACTTTTAATGGCGTCTTTTCTACTAGCCATAGGTTACCAGACTAGTGTTAATCTCCTATTATATCTTTATATACCTTTTAAAATATTGCCATTGCTCAAATCGTTACTATTTTTAAAATTATCTTTTCATTTTCCTTTTTCCTTTCCTGAAAGTCTGATCAATATATCTAGGTATCCCATTAAGAATACTGTCATTATCATAAACCCTCTTTCCTTTCCTGAAAATCATTTTGTGTAAGGCAAGGCAAAGAGCCGGGAGATTTGTTTTATTACCCGTGTTCATTTATGTTCATCAAAATAGCACCATAATCAATGTGTTTCCAATGGATTAATATTTAACCACGAAACAACGCTAAACCTTTAATCCTTTAATTTACCAACATGCCTAGTCTGTCATCCAGACCCTAGAGCAAAATATTCAATTCACGACCAGCCCAGTCTAGAAAATTATAGCAAGTCTAGATTACTCAGCTCTAGGAAATTAAGGTATCTTTAGGGCTCCATTTTGTATAAATATTTGAATTGTTTGTAAAATGTTGTTGGTAAGAAAAACAAATATTTCTGAGAGAGACTAAATGTTAGTCTAAAACATTACCGGTATGCCCACCATCAACCCCTGTCGTTGCCTCCAATATTCCTCTTGTACAGTTCAGTAGTGAATCTAAGTTGCTGTATAAAATACGAACAATTATTTATGGAAATATGCAATTTCTATTATAATTAATAAATAACACAAACACTCTTGTTTTGACAGGTTATATATATATATATATATATTTCTCTGTAAATAATAGTACCAAAGTAAAAAGCAAATCTTCTTTTTTCGGAATATTCAATACTACCTTCTGGACGTAGACTGCGAATGCCGACTTTTAGAACAAACAGGTTTTGCCAATCATTCATTCCTTGCAGCATTAGAGAAATATATACTGATAAGTGCACTGTTGCACGATAAACATTTTCATGTATATCATCTTCTAGTCTCTGTAAAGTGTGTTAATATCTATTGTTTTGAATGATATTTGTATGTTTTGTATGCTGGAGAATTGTAATTATACACAACAAATTTCCCTTTTGGGACAATAAATATTATCTTATCTTATCTTAAGTCCATGTTAAAAATTAGTGTCTTATTGTCTTATTAAAATGGCTAACAAGTCTGTAGACATGCAGGAAAAGTATGAATTTAAATTCATAAGCCCTGTCGATGGTGCAGTTGTCCACCACATTAGAGAAAGCAATGCTAAATGCCTAATAAATAAATTCCTGCAGACAGTAAGCAGAAAGCGGTGAGCTGAGTTAAGACGTGGTATGTGGCCCCCTAGGTGGGGGCTCTGTGTGATAAAACCTAGGAGGTATTTATCTTATTATACCATGATAGCCTCTGGAATGTCATTGTCTATCTGGCGTACCTGAGCTACATTAACTCGTTAACTCACCTGAGGACTTATCAACTATCAAGGCATGATATAAATGAGTATGTGTGTCACCTACACTTGTAGGTGACATGTCTTTAAACTCGTCAACTCTATATCAACTTCAAGGCATGTTATAAATAAATGTGTGTGTCATCTACACTTACAGGCGAGATGTCTATAAACTCGTTAACACACCTGAGGAGTAATGTGTGTTATATTCAGTTTCTCTAGCGTAAACGTTTTCTCGTCAAGTTTGGACTAGTTTTCAGTATAATGTTGCAAATTACAATATTTTAAGATTTTGTAGTTATGAAATGTTTTTCATGAGAATATTTTTTACTCAAAATTACCCTAAGTATGAATCACAAACAATTTTCCACATTCACTAATATTCACTATTATTTTTTAGAAATGTCTTTTAAAAACATTTTATGGGTTTAAAATTTTGCTTTCAACAGTTTAAAGAAAATCACTTTTAAAAAATTACAAGGATTTACCTATTGCGATTGGATTAATTGAATAGAGAAATATCTTCGCCTTATTAGGAATGTAAGCGTCTCATGCCCCCACTGATGTTGAATACCGTGTCCATAAATTAACATAACTGTACACTTTAATACCCTACTGCGATTTCATTCATAAAAGTATGTGCAGTATGTGGCTTGTCATCATGTCATAGTCTTAAACTAAATCTAGTAACTCCCCATTAAAATCAATTGGATCATGTTTTGTGAAATATTAACCCATGCTCTGCTATGTAATATTGTTAACCCTTTAACTGCCATTGGACTAATATTGTGGGTATGTTATTCATCATTCCCTGGGTGATCCTGGATAACTCCTTTAGTTAGATATAGGTTTCCAAGAAGTAATCACTTAGAACTGGTTTGTTTCGATTCATTTGTTATCATGAACAAATCATGGGGCGAATTTTCGTTATTTTGTCACTTAGCAATCAATTACCAGTTATCAGTCAATAACATCAGAACACATTCTCTCTACATTATTAAAGAGACATTTCATCCAGGTTTTTTTGGGGAGACAAAATTTGGGCAGTGCTATCTTTTGTGTATTTTTGCAATTAATGCAAAACAGTCAATTTGCAAATATATTATATATATGTTATATTGATGATAATGATAATACTTATTTCAACACCTAATATCTAAAATAATTGCTGCTCACTGGTGGTACATTATGACCCTGAAGGAATTGTACCTTGGACAGACAAACAAATTTATTCAGTATTTAAGGCACAGTGGCCCAAAGTACAGTTGATGTTTCATCATGACAGCTTGAGATCACGTGACATAGTTATTGGTTTTGCTCAGGATTTTAAAAGGGACATCACATGTTTTATCAAAATGGCAACGGATTTTAAGACACCAATGTTATTAGAATTAAGTAGATTATACATGGTTTGTGGATTGACATAAACACAATTTAAATACTTCTTTCGGCAGGCAGAAAAAGCATCACAAACAATATGTGAAATTCGTCTTCTATTTGACCAGAAGAACAATAAGAACATGATAGATCATCCATCGTATTATTATCCTTTCTAAAACGTTGTATTTTTAAATAATGTAGTGAAATTCTAAATTTACATAGATTTCGTGAGAGTGACTTATCATTAAGAAAACTCATATACTTTTCCGGTCCAAACACCGTTTTACAGTGCGAATAAATAACTTGATGAATTAACTGATTGGGACCAATTTTGTATAAACATATCCTTAATTCGTTGTTTAAACATAGACAAAAATATTTGCATATCACCAACATTTTGATTCAACCAGACATAAGAAAATCCACTTGAAAATAAAATATATCTCACATCTGCAGCCCAGGAATGTTTTCCGCGATCATCTAATGATTTCAATAGCTGATAACATTGATGGGCGTGACGAAAATCAGGCCACTGTATAGGTCCTGACTTCATTTGTTCAGGTACCCATTTAAAAATCTGGGCGGACTTGGTGAAACACAGTATACCCTGGTCACAAATGTTTGGTGTCTCCACTGGGAGTCAAACCCGGGCCGTTGGCGTTAGTTGTTGCTAACGACTACACCACTGTGCTCATAACATATCAGCATTAATTCATTAACTGGAATATCTCTTGAATTACATTTCCCCCCAAAATAATGCAGCTGTACGTGTACTGTGCCTTTAAACGTGATATAATGAGAAGGCTTTGTACTTCTAAGGTTAATTGTAACATCAGAACGCTTTGTACTCACTCAACCTTCTGAAGATACGTGACAATGGTCTTATAAATAAGGAGTTCTGATTTCACAATTCGTCTAATGATGAAGGTCCATTAAGTCCACCTAGATTTTTAGGATTGTCTTCCCTTTGGAATGCAGTCTTAAATAAGCTTGGAGTTGGCAAAGTAGGTCACAAAGTCAACTTCTGAAATTAGACAGCACCTGGGCTTTCATGAAGGAATTTGTTATTTACTCATTGGGAAACAAATATTCAAAATGTACATGGTTGGTTCATGGCGGACATTTTTTAACGAATTATTGAATTGTTTTGCTTTCATCTTTAAAATAGTATTTCTTATTTCTTAGGTTTGTATGAATTTCAAATAGTTTTTACGTTTTTTTATTTGTTTGTAGAGAAAATTGTTCCACATAGCTTCCATGGTGAAATGAGAACTTATAAACTGAGAACCTTTTGATATAATAAATATTAATGCATTATCTTGAAATCTTACATTTCACTTAAATTCAGACTGAACTATGTTCAGTGTCTATCTATTTTACATTTTATGAAACAATTCAGTCCTTATAAATATAACACTCATCTTTGTAACAATGTTTAGTTTCAAAACAAAGAAATGAAAATTGCTAAGTTATAACTAAAAGATTTTCTGCCCCTAAAGACCCTCTAAGTGTAAGATGAATTTAATATCACTGATATTTCAAGAAAATAAAAATGTTCAATCCTTTGAAAAACACTCTGATGATAATGAAGTCGTCAGTGAACAGTTAAGAAGACTGTTAGTTGTGTAAACATCTAAGATAGCAAGTAAACAAGTCTTGGTACATATTTCTCTTTGTTAGACTCATGACGGTGGGATACGGTTTAAGGAATGCGAGACCTGTGTGTCTTTAATGCATATCTGCCCGCCATTCAGACGCACGGCAGTTCTCAACTATTAATTACCCCCTCACTGCTTGAAACATTCGCCTCGTGAATGGGTATAGGTCGACTGAAGGCTCTTCCACAATGTTAAAGCTGATACCATTCAGACGAGGCTCATAAATTTTACAATGGAATGTTTTTGTTGGATATTTTGTACTGGCCATGTGACGAAATAGCTGAAGCTTATTTGAGGACCAAGTGTAGCTCGATGACATTCTTATGATTGCATTGTTGATGTGTAGACTTAACCCTTCACTTGATAGTGAAGTGAACTAAAGTCAGCTTGTACCTCTGGATTACCTTGAAATATGCATTCGCTGGGCAGCTTGAGTTGATTTCAGCAAGGAGGTGGTTAAAGCGTGAAGACATGTACAGCTAAAGCAGTAAAGGAGGACATTTAAGTTTTGTGTTGTCCTGTGTTTCACAAGTGTTTAGAGTTCGTCACATTCAGGCAGGATTTAACGTTTGCCTAACAAGACTGAACAATGAGACTCCCAGGTTAGTTTAAATACTTTACATATTTTAAAAGAAAGGTTTTTCTTTCAATTTGACATGTTTTATATTTATTATTTTCGAATTGTTTTGAATTTGATTGAATTGGTTATCAAATTGGTCATCAATGTTTTGGTGAAAATAGATATTCCCCCCAAAATAGTTTAATCATTTTCTTAAATTTTGTTTTTCTGATTTTCCTATAGGGTAAAACATGCATATTTTCCTTTACACAGTGAATGAATAGATCTCACTGAATTTCATCAGAAAAGATACTTTTGAATAATGTGTTTAGATTAAGTTATTGTTACAACATAAATGAGTAACTTATATAGAATCAGATATTTGATTTTGAACTCTGTTCATGTAAAGTTCAAGTTAGAAATGTAGTAAACTATAAATCTATGATATATTAGAAGAATATATTGCAATGAATAAATAATATTCGCCTGATATGTATCCTTCTCTAAGAAGAATCTTAGAAGTTGTAGAGATGAAGAAAAACTAAGATATATGGATAGTCAACTTCTTTATTACAGTGAATGTGGCATTTTGGTATAGATACTTACACCGTGATACATAAATCTGACAGGATATGTATGTTATTGAATTCTGAATCAGCACACCGCTAGGATAACATAAGGTTTCTACATGTCTTTGTTAGTCAACTTTGTCTGATGCGTCATAATGCATAGCAGAAGCATGATACAATGTATATTCACTAGATTACAAGCTGCTAAGTATAACAGACAGACAGAAATAGTTTATTTGAGTGTCACAAGTCAGTTACATGAAAATTATACATTGTAGAATTCGAGTTTAGGAAACTGTCATCCAGCCATAAATTGGCTTATGAGACACTAAACATTAAAGCATTTAAAATATCGTAAAAGTATAGGTTAAAATATATAACTCCATGAGTTTTATATCTCTTAAGTAATGAACCACATGGCATTGTGTTAATGATCATATTTCATTTTTAAAAAATCAAAACAGTGTCCAAAATTAGTATAAGTCTAGTTTAAATAGAATTTGGACTAGATTTGAAAAGAAAAAAATTATGTAAAAGATAATAGACGCTGGTATAAAGATTTACAATCTGCTTGTCAAGGAACTCAATTTAATTATCAACTTTAGAGAAAAAGATTGTGATATAAACTAGCCAGAATGAATTTCTGTTTAATACACAAAATCTGAATCACTGGTGCTTTGATGAGGGTAAGTTTAAGTCATGTACGGTCTACGTTGCTTGAGGCGTCTCCCAGTGAAGCTAGCTGCACAGCAAAAGCATAATGTATTCTGTAGTAGATGGAGAGCTACAAGCACTAAGTTATAAATCACATGTCAACACAGCAGGAATGTATCTTGCCTTGTCCCGATGGAATTTATATGATACATGTTAACCAGGGATTTTAGAGCCTTGACAAAGAGTTTTTAGTTTTATGTATCTCTTAACCCTTTACCTATGGAAAGTTTAAAATTCTCTTTCTACATGGTACATCTCCATCAGTTTTTGTCAGAGACTCTTGATATTGAAATTCATAAAATAGTTAAGGTTTTGTCCTTTAAAGAAATTTATCATCTATGACTAAATTTGCATATTCTGCAAATTTCCAGAATTTTGGGTCTACATAAATATCTTCAGAAGGTTTTGTCAGAGTCTCTTTATACCAATAACAATATTTAAAAACCAAAAACACTTACTTCAAGGTCCTTGAAATAAGGTTTAAGAGGTGTTACAATAATTATGGTTGCCTTGTTTAAATAATTCCTGGGTGGTATATGAGCTCTGCTCACTTTTGCCTTGTTATTAATGGTGTAACGATTTATAAAAATGCATCGATGCATTGATCTATGGGCTGCCGATACAGTGAATTGCTACAATGTTTAACTCAACAGCTAGAGTGTTACGAGGTTTTATCTTATCTCCCTGACCCTTACCAACAAGAATGTTGAGGAGGTTGTATATCATTTGAGCTATGCTATATTGTTCTTAACAGCAAGTTGGATGATACTATATAATGTTATCACCTGCCCCTTGACAGAGATATTTTAAGGTTTATTTTAGTAATGTGATGTACTTACAATGTTAACTTCAATTACCAGGGTTTATTTTGAGGATTTCGAGATTATTTTTCATTTCTAAAAAAATATATATATATCTTTTCCACAACTTTAATTACTAAAATCCGGTAAAACAATTCTTTAATTACTCTATCACACTTGATTTAACAAATTGACCCTCTTAATGAGCCCAAAACATTAATACACTGGGTGGTTTTAAAAATGATAAAAAAAAGGCTTATAAATTTATAATATTTTTAAGTGTCATAGCGAAATGTTTACATGACTATATAAGTATATTCAAATATGACTCATAAAACACTTATCGCATGATGTATTTCACATTTCAAACTGAGTGACTTTGAATGCAGGGCTAGTTGATTTCCTTGAAGCAAATATGCTGGCTATGTTTGGGCCTGCTTGGCTTGACATACACCAAGTCAGCCCAGCTTTCACACTCCAGTGAACAGAAGGTATTTGCATTCTTCTCTTGCCTTGCCTGCCTATTTCACAGGAAGTGGGGGGGGTGAATATAAGGAAGCAGGGGGATAAAATATTGAAGGGGGAGGGTCAGTAAGACAGATGTGAGCGACAAGCAAAAAATATTTTTTCACATTCCTGTGGGGTGGGTGTAGTGGGGGGGGGGGGGGGGGGGGGACTCCTCTGGCCATCACGAATACAAGTTGGGGGGGGGGGATTACAGTTATGGGGGGTGCGGGGAGGAGGGAGGGTTGGTAAGACAGATGGGAGATGGCAAGAAGAAAATATTTAGCTCTGTGTAATGTGTGAATATCACATCACATTCTTTCCCTTTGTGCTTATGTTACAGGAAGGGGAAACATGGAGATGGGGGAAGGGGAGGGGAGGTATGGGGAAGGGGGAGAAGGGGGAGGGATTGAGGACAGATGTTAGACGAGAATACAAAATCTGGTGATTATTCTCTTTGTGATGGATGGATTTCACATTCCTGCTCTGACCTCTCCCCCAACCGCCACCCCCTCCCCCTCCCCCTTACTATCTGCTGTTAACAAGGTATGGGTGAGGGATTAGTTGAAGGGATCATTAAGGCTGATGTTAGGTTGGGAAGAAGAAAATCTGTTGGTTATTCACACTGTAATTTTTTTTATTCTTTTATGCCCTGCCCTAGGGGAGGGGTCAATTAGATAGATAGGTTTGTGGTGGGAAGAGCAAACATATTGGCTAATCTCTCAGTAATGTACATAACATTATTATTCTTCTCTGCCCTGCCCTCCCCTCCCCTGTCCTAAACCCTCTAAATCACAGAGAATTCTGTAGGGAAATGAGAAATTCTAGACAGACATTTGGCGGGAAGAGCGAAACATGCTGGGTATTCTCTCATTTGTTCAATTTGTAGAATTCTTATTCCTATGGCCACCTTCATCCCACTCCCCTCATCCCCCAATACCCACTACACCCTACCCCTCATTTATCCTAACCCTCAACCCCTCTTTACCCTCAAACCCACTAACCCACCACTCATCCCTTATTTTAGGAATGAATGAATGTATCTCTTGATGAAGTCCGTGAAGTATTTAAATGGACAAACGTGTCAACTAACATGATGTAACATGATGTAATGTGACCAGTTGAGTTCACATTCTTTCCTGTTCGCCACTCCCCCATCCCTCGTTAGTAGTATACTTGAAGAGAATTAGGGTTTTGTGGCCCATATTTAAAAAGACAAATATGTCAACTAACATCATCTGTTGTGTTCAGTTCACATTTTTTTACCCCCCTCTTCTCTCCCTTCCATGGTCCTCCCCCTCCCTCTCCCCCTTCCTCTGGTATGCTGGGGGGTGATGAATGAAAGGACACCTGCCACAGATGAGGGGATACGGTTGAGCGAGCAGGAATCTGGTGTCCATTCAGTGAGAGAGTGTGTGTAGCGGGCTTAGCAGAATACCTTGCTCATGTTTACTGTCTGTGTGCATTGCATTCCAGCTGCCTTTGTTGAGGGAATTTCATGTTTTCGGATTTAAAATGCATATTGGTAGGTTGTTGATCTTTGGTTTTATTACTGTTTGTCTTAGGATATTATCATTATGAATTTGGGACAGTTTTGTTTCATTGTTTTTTATGTAAATAGAGAAAGCATGGTATTACCTTTGTTCAGTGGACGAGCATTTCGGGACATATGACTTGGTGATCTATGATGGTTAGAGTTGAAAGATAGTCCTAGTGTCAGTGATTTAGAATTGTCATTTTGTTGTAATGTGTCACTTGATAAGTATTTTTGATTGACAAAACTCAGATATGTTTTTATTCTGTTATTTGTCTTTGTTAATAATAAGTAACAAAAGAAGATCTAAATTGTCTCTCATAAGATCTCAAATTTTTGTCAATAGATTTAATTATCATTTCCAGAATTGAATATTAACACAACTGGACATGTACTTTGGCTGTTTGTTCATTTATTTGTTATTGGCTGATGGATTTTGTGGGTCTGTATTTCAGTGAAGTTCACAGTGATTGGTTATTGTCTCAGCATTTTCTGGTTATTATTTCTTTATTGAAATTTATTTTATTGGCTGTTTTTTAGTGAGATTGAGATACAAGGTGAAGTTTGCTTGGACGATCAGGGGAATAGAGGAACCTTTCCGATACAAATACCCTGATAGAGCAGGATGGCAAAGTTCATTCTGCTTTTTGATGTGGATGACCTGCAAATTACCCTACTCTGAAGAATTAATCAATATTAACCCTTTATTTGCAGGTCCTGAAATATATTAGGAGAAATCTTTGGCTTTTGGCCTGTACCAGGTTAAATCATGTGTTGGTGATAGATTCCTGTAGCTTAATGTCTCAGAATGGTTTTGCAGTAATTCAAAAACTAATTTCCACAATTTGTTGCAGAGTACCCTCTCCTGGACCCAAGCGGCAGCTACTATGCTCCGAGCTACGAGCTGGTGATCGGGATGCAGAACCAGTACCGGGACCCGCCCCCCTACCCGGGCCACAGCAAACAGCTCTACAACCAGCCAGGTAGGAGAGCTTCAAGGAAATATTGTTCAATATGCCATTCTAAACTTATAAAACACATAGTATCTAGATCTATATGTGTTTACCAACACACATGCTGATCTAGGAATTTTCAAAACGGGTTGGGGTTTCATATTGGATAAAATTAGTGGGTAAAGCGGACAAGACCCAGATGCTTCAAAATAATTGACATGTTCAAAACTGAGAGGGGAGGCTCTGGATCCACCAGTACATTATTGATGATCTCCAGGTTGGACATTTATAAAAATCTCCATTCATACCTGGAATCAAATTAGTCTTTTGCAAGAAATGTTATTACCTCCCTTGGGTCAGTCAACCAATGATTTTGGAATTAACATGGAATGGTTCAGTCAGTCAACCGATGATAATTTTGAAATGAAACATTGAAATGTTTATCTGATTGATGCACACGATTCAACATTATGCTTGTTTCGGTTCAGGTCTTCGTCAAAGTTTTTCTGGAAGTGAGACCAGTACCGATGTCTCTGTTTCGTCCACGGAGAACCTGGCTACCCTACAGCGCCAGGAACCTCAGGGCGAGGAGAACCAATCACAGAGCTGCTTATATAATCAGCTCGACCTTAATGCAGCCACAGCCGGAAACAGTGACTACAGTATCCTCGCCCGTCTTGGGATGCCTACCACGACGGCCGAACTTCAAGCAAGCCCTGCGTATCTCATAGCAGGTCCTCCACAAGGAAAAGTATACACAGTTCATAGTGAGGCTTCACCAACATATTCGCAAGGACACTTAACGGTTCCACAATGGTTGCCGCAGACAACCACAACGACGCAGCAACAAGTGTCCGTCAGTCGTACCGTAGAACACAATCCAAATTTGATATCTGCATACAGGACTATTCCGACGTATGTGAATTCGCAATGGAGTCCACAGTGGTCACAAGAACAGAACAGTCATCTAGTGCCTTATCTTTCAAACTTGCCCCCTCCGCCAGAGTATCCTGGGCCTAAGGCTCCTATAATTGAAGCCCCAGAAATTACAAAGACACATGAAACCAAGGACAAGATAGAATTGACAAAATCTCAACCCGACTTGTCCAGGCTGACCGAGCCACCACAACCAAAAGCCCAGATACATGCATATGCTAGCGAACCAAAGTTTTCATCTTCTAATACTAGGTGAGCTATCCTCATTTAGTGTGTGGCGTTCCCTGTAATTCATTGAACCGTTGTGCGATGTTCATCTTAGAATATAGAACAAGTGATCTTTGGCTGCATAAAAATATTTCTTGTCTTCATAGCCACAGGAACCTTAAAGTCAATCTGAACCTGAGAGTATTTTGTGTTTTATAAAAGATGAAAATCAACTATGACTCTCAAATTGACTCTGAATTTTAACACTTCTAAATTACTTTTACAAGATTTATAAGATTTTTTGAAGACATAAAAGGAAAGAAAAATGAATGATAAGTAAAAAACAAAACATGTACCATATCCACATTTCTGTGAAAGAGTTATATGAATGTCTTTAGGAATCTTTAAAAAGATTTAGATATCTTTACCAGAATTTGTTTAATTTCTATACTCTTCAACTCTTGATGTAGTTTTATCAACTAATAATAAAATGCCATTTCATCTGTAGTGGTGATTCAAAAGGGGAGGATATCGACCACTTGGCAATAACAGCTCGAACGACGCAGATGATTGAGATGTTGTCGGTCGAGAACAGACGTTTGAGGGAAGAGCTAGACGTTAACTACAAAAAAGTTTCGAAATTGCAAAAGGTATGTTATTTCTTCAAATTTTGTTTATAAGTTACTAAAGTGAATGTACAACTCTGGAATGTTGTTAGTGTCACACTTTGACATGATCGACTACATATGTTTGCAAATCTATTAATGTTACGTGAAGTCGGTCAGACTACAGGCAGGGGATTGTGAGCTGTTCCCACTTTAACATTCATGCGCCATTCTTTATAGTTTCTTCAGTGTAGTTCTAGGCAACTCTTGAAGGTATCACTTTACTCGAATTCAACTTTCCTTGAATAATACTAGCCAAAATATAAATCTGGATGTTCCTCACCCAAAGTTTGGAATAGATTGCATTAACTGGGCTGAGTTTGTCTGCTAACGATTGTTTACTAGGGTTAGTAAAACGCTAGATAGTATAGTTCAAGTATTGACCAACTTTCCACGGAAGTATTGTCGGACTATTTGACTGACTCTCTAGTTAGGAGCAACTTCCCTGCACAAGGCATAACTCTTACCAGTCTCCATTACTGGCTGATTTAAGCCTTGCCGTATTTACCTCACTTTTCCGTGTTAAGATAGTGGAGCGCTGCACCTGAAATGCAAAGTGGGCTGTGATTTCCTAGAACAGAAACGTTAAGGAAATGCTACAAGCCTTTAAATAGCCAATTACAGAGACTGGCAAGAGTTAAGCCCTGTGTAGTGAATTCGAGTTAGGTTTGGCTACACAACATTAGTACTAGTTTAGTAGACTGGCCTGAGCTTCATGACAGCAATTGATAGCTATTTTTAGGGAGTCCAACTCAGCCCTGTATTATCATCGCTGAATCTTATTCCAAGTTTCTTATATGTAATACTTTTTTTCCAGTTCGAGTTTGAAATACAGAAAGTCCATGAAGCCTACGAGTCACTGGTTAAATCTTCCGAGAAGCGAGAACGTCTTGAAGCAGCCATGAAGAAAAGGTTAGAAGAAGAACTGAGAAAAGTCAGAGTCGAAAACTTGGAAACAAAAGGTAAGTTGTAATGAAAGTAGTTTTTGTTTAACAATATACTGGTGATGATCTAACTCTAACAACAAAGAGGATGTGTTAAGTGCACTTACTGCAGTACAGTATTGATTATAGGTTTACAGTATTGATTAATAAGAGAAATAGTTGTGTTTGCAAAATCTTCTGAGAAATCATTCATTAAAATACCGTCATTGGTGAAATTTGAGGGCATAGATTATGTGAATTGTAATACTTATATGATTTAAATATATAAAGAATGAAAAACATTATCAGTGACTTGATAAAAGTGGAAATCATGAAATCTTGATTAATTTAATGAAAACTAGATCAATTCATTTCAAATTTTGTGATTTTATGTATCATTTGTTTTTTCTCACAGAAAAATTGGAGAAAGTCATACAGGAGTCGCAGCAAAAGGTAAATATTACAACGTTTTCATAAACATTTCAAATCTTTCTTAGCAAATCCTCTTTTATTAAGGAAATATTATTCAACTCTGAAGTGGCTGAAATATTAATTCCTATCTACATCATAAATGAGATTTTAAAAATATTGTAAAACATGAGAATGTTTAGGAAAAACTTCTTTTCGGTCTGCAATATTCCTTTTATATTTGATTAATAAGAAACATCATATTCTTATCTCAGTATTCAACAATCCCTTTTCTTTCCAGAGTTATAGTTCCGATGAAGCCACAATTGGAAAGCTACTCGCCCAAAGTAAGTGTTTCCATAGCAACCACTATCTAAAATTAACAAAAATTCTAAAATACAAAATATTAATTATTTGCAGATAATAAACTGAATATACAGACACACCTTAGAATCTAGCTCTAAAAATACCTGAATTAATTCAAAAATGTAAAATTAAAAAAATTGGATATGTACTGATGTTTAAAAATCTCTTTGTTGACTTATTTATATAATAAGTTAGCAGGATTATAGATATGAACAGTATGCATTTCATTCTTTGAGTGATGCACAACATTTAAAACCAAGTGAGGGAAATAAAAAAATACACAGATTAAAAAAATTAAAAATAACGAATTATTACATTCATTACCTTTATATGTCAAATGGATTATAAAAAAAATCATTATTAAATAAATTAAATAATAAAGTAGTCTTTTCAAAGACTTATATAAATAATATAAAACTAGCTCAGAAAAGTTTATAAATCTCGCTACGTAGAACTGTGTTCAGCATTTAAGAAGCAAGCGCCTCCTCAGACGTAGACAGATAGCAAAGATATACATAATGGTCGAGGGTGTAATGACTCATGCTGTAGGTATGTGAGCGTGTGCAAAGTTTCTCTAGACACACTTCAACCTTTCAACTTTAACCTCACTGATAAGCTATCTAGTGCACCAAGGGAGCTAACTCTAGATCTTGAAAACTTACTTTGTGATGTGTGTTCTGTTACTTGTTCCTTAGGTTGTGGGTTCAAATCTGAATGTTTTATGTCTTTGTCTTAATGTTGAGACATTTTACTTTTGGTAATGTTATTTTGATTCATTCATGAATATTTGGAATATATTTAGAAAAAAGGAATTTTTTTTGCTTTCATTTTTGGTTTAAAACTGATTTTGGTCTTTATTTAAGTTTTCAGATTTTGTAATGAATGGATTCCAAAAATATCATTTAAAAATTCAAATTTACATGAAAGGCAATCTACCTGTTTTCATTGGTAGATACACATCGGTGTCGATAGGGTCAAAATACACACCAAATTATTAACGTAAATGTTCCTTTTGGATTGTGAGAAATCAAAGGTTACTTCATGCACCAGTTATCTCCCCTGGTCATGTTACCAACAGTTAACTTTTGAACCATAATTTACATTGATTGGACCAAATTACAAGCAAATTAGGTGACAACAACCAAAAATAAGGAAGGAAATGTATTTCAAATAGTTACATACCCGGTAGGTAACATGTCTAACAAATCTATTTTCCTTGCAGATAAAGAGCTACTGTCTTTAACTAGGAGAGATCCAAAGACAAACCTGACTTATTTGGATACATCGCTAGCACAGGTCAGTTACGAACAGGAGAATCCTTGTATTTAAATTTAGTTTGGTATAAATGATAGGTGTAAGTAGTGGATTTTCGATAAATGTGATTTGAATTTTACATTAAAAATTAGTTACAAGGATAAAGTTGCTACATTTGTCACAAAATGCAAATGAATCTCCTTATTTATGTCAAGCATATTCATCTCCGATTTTGATGTTGGTAAGAAAATGTTTTTTAATTTGTATATAATGTTTGTTATTGCAGGAAGCGGAGCTTCGAAGTAAATTGGAGAACGAAATTGATTCTCTGAAATCTCACCAAAAGGTAAACAAAAAAGAGTTTTCTGATCTCCATGCTCCTGTCCTGTTGTCACTCAATCACAAAATTCAATACTGTTACCCTTTGTATTTTGAGTTATCTTTGACTTAAGTTGATGAGAATGAAGACCGTCTGTTCTCCAAAACATTTTACTTACATCACTTTGAAATGAATTATTTCCGACATTCGTCTCAAGTTAACCGTGAATTAAGAATTATGAACACAAAAATAAATAAGAATAACAATGATTGAATCTTCAATACATACAGCGTGAAATGTTTTACAAAAGCAAAATTGATTATTTAGGACAACCTTAAGTTGACATCGAAGCACTTTCATTCATCGTTTTAAAAAATAATTTTGATGTTTTGTTTACCCAGATTGGATGGAAGAGAAAAACAAGTGACAAAGGAACTGACCTGACAAATATGACAGTGGTGAAGCAGTTGCTAAGCGACAAGGACGCGAAGATTCTTGAGCTGGAGACCGAACTCGCCAAGTGTGAGCAACGATGTCTGGAGGAGACGACAATGAGGCACCTTGCCGTCGAGGACAGCGTTGGGTCCAAGTGAGTCTTCTGGAGTTGTGAAATTTGCTGTTATTATCATTTTATGTGGATGAATGAATTTTCATTACACATTCGTTTTAAAATTTGGTAATCCAAGAGCGTTGCTGTAATGTCAGTTTATGTGTTACGAAGTTGATCTTATAAGATAAATAGTTGTTTCAAATCAACCAATCAGAATCAAGATTACACCAAAGTCATATTACGATATCCCTACAATGTTGAACATCAAGGAAACTCCGACTGTTAATGTTTTTTGGTTTGACATTGGAAATCAAACCCTTGCCTTTGAGATAATGAGCGAACACTCCACCAACACTACCAACATTCCCAGGTTATCACAATAAGCTCAGGCTTTAATGTCTTTCATACTTTTACCAACTATTGTATGAAGGTAGACATGATTACTGAAACAAACTATGTCGTGTTACAGGGATGGTCGTCTAGCGGCGCTAGAGAAGAGTTCGGCGGAGACGGAGAAGATGATTGACGAGGCCAAGTCGGAGAAGCTGAGGCACATGGAGGAGTTGTACCAGGCAAACAGGAAGGTGGCGGAGCTCGAGGCCAAGTACGTAGTTTGGTCTCACATTAATTAATTGATTAATCAATCGATGGATACTGGTGATTATTGATGTAAATATTCCCTCTGTGTTTACACTCCCTTCCCGGGATCAAAGTGCAAAAAAGAGACCATAAGATTAAATATATGTCTTTGTGATTTGCATTCAGCTTAAAACTGAGTTATCTCCCTTGAACAACTACCCAATGCATTGTCATTTTGTATAAAGTAACAACAGCTCATGGTCAAGTTTAAAGCATTCAGAGACATGTTTTTGTTCATAAACTGTTGCCCTGTGTATGGTTTAATGATGTTAATATTTGATTCTGGACTGTTTGACATTTTTCCTTGATTATGGTTCTTATGTTTTTTACAAAATTTGTATATGAGGGATAAAGACAATATTTTACTCTATCACCCCTCCAGAGTTAAGTCCCTTCAGACGCAGCTCTCGGAGAAAGAGGCGATGATGAAGGTGTTGCAGCGGTCGCCGATGACGCGGAGTAGCAGCGTGCATACAATCTACTGCTCGCCCCTGCACTCGCCCCGTCCCTCCATCATCTCCACCTCCTCCCTCAGTCGACAGGGCAGCCAATCAGATTGCTTCCGAGACTTCCCAACCATCAAACACGTCAAAACAGGTCAGTGGATGTACGGTCATACATGTCAGTTCTTTCTCCCGTATTTGGTTTGGGTGTGTGGATGTATTTATCCGACACAGTCATGTATTTACTCTCATATCTCATATCTATTGAAATATTGTAGAAATAATTAAAATAACAATTACTTGCACATCTCACAATATTCAAGGAAGTTTACCTTTAGCTATAGCATCCCATTGTCAATTCATCAAAGATGGTAAATTGTTATATCTGTCGTCACACTTACTGCAATACACAATTTGATGTACTTCTTGCGGCATGAGTCAATTACAGAACACCCTCAGAGTCCGTCACCAGCAGTTAAATCTCCCATTAAAGTTACCGTGGCTTTGCTAGCAACCAACAACTTCCATAGGCGAGGCATAACACCTGTCCGTCTCCATCACTGGCTGATTTAAGCCTTGCAGCATTTCCTTCACTTTTCTGTGCTAAGACAGCAGAACACTGCACCAGCATAGTGTGCTCTGATTCACTAGCACAGAAACCTTATGGAAAATCAGCAACACTTACAAGAAGCAAGTAATCTAGATTGGCATGAGTTATGCCTTGCGGAGAGAAGTTGCCGTTACCAGATGCTAAACATGCATTTTCCTCAGAGAATTATTCACACAGTATAACAATGTTCTGAAATGTTTCTGCTCACAGGAAGTGCAAGTGCTGTTGAATCTCACTCTGTCCAAGAGGATCTGCGAGAAAAGTTTCGAGATCTTCAAACTGAGGTGAGGAAAACTATAGTAACTGAAAATTATTACAGGTTTTCCTTATTATTATACAATTATAGACTGGTAATGAGGTCAATACCTGGTTTTTTGTTACCCCCAAAAACAATATTGACCAAGGACGAAGTCCGCAGTCAATATTGTTATGACAGGTCCAGAAAAACAGGTATTGACTGAATTCACCAGTCCATAATTGTTTTATTATGTATTTAATACAGAAATGAAAGAAAAACAATGAAATACAGTAACAAATGCAATTTGGTTTGGACAGCTGGGACTTTGGTCAGATGACGTCATGGTAACAATAGCATGACGTCATGCAACAATCATTTGATGTCATGCAACAATCGTTAAACATCAGTCAAGTCAATAAGGCTTTTGGTCGAACTCGGGCTCGAGTCAATATGCTTTTTTGTCAACGGTCACGTGATCGCCTCTTGCTAGAAAAACACGTTCACATAATAATTCCATTTATTGTACATGATAGTACGAAACAAGTTCTGTTTGGATTTCTTAGTCACTTGTGATGAATGGTAATCAAGAGTTCACTTATAAAAAAAATGTGGTGCTGACAGGTTTTACTGCCAAGCATAGTCATGATAGTGTTGCAGGCTTTTTCCGATCTTCCTTATGACCTATACTCGCCACTAACGGCTATAATATTGCCCAACAATAACTTAGCCACTAATGATCTTTAATATAAGTGAAGCAAAAAAAACTTCACCAAGCTTAAAGCTCACATCATCACTGATTTAATGGTAACAGTGACTTATTCTTTAATCAAACATCTTTTAATGTATCTATCTGTTTTTCAGAGCAAGGACCACTCGGACGACGAAGAAAAGATGCTTCTGTGGCAGGTTTGATGGCCTCAAGAGCCTCACTTGAGCTTTGATGTGAGCAGTCAGTCCTTGCCTCCACAAAATCATGAAAGGAGGAATCCAATTGGCTAATCAAAGAATTACTACCATGATGGATTTGAGACTAGCCTTGTGATTGGTTAACCAAAGATCAACTAACTTCATGCTTTTCATTGGACTTGAGTGCAAGCGTTTGATTGGTTAGCCAAAGACTGACTCATAATTGTTGAAACAAGGCATTTGATTGGATGTCAGATGACCAACAACATCTCATGAAAGGAATTTGCCACTGGACAGAATGTTGCAGATGACTGAACATTTGTTTCGAAGACCTATCAGCATGGATTGTTTTGAACAAAGATATTCATCGGTCTTTGAGTGATTGAGCTGATGTTATTTCTTGAATGTGTGCGAAACAAACGGATCATGCGCCCATGTATGCATTGGGTAAATGCTGGAGAAAATTGCAAGAAAATTTCTTAAATGCTTTGGAACATCATGAGTGCTTAGCATGTTTAGTACTTGTGTTACTAGCTGAATGAACGTGTGGTGTGTGATATATGATACATGAAAGCAATCGGTTACTGGAGCAACATGTGTTATACAACAGTGTTAAATTGGAAAGTTTTTCGATCGTCATAGAGAAAATGGAAACATTTGTTCATGAATCAAAGTGTTTATCGGATTCAGGCATATTTGTTTTGCAGTTTTCTTTGATAAGCTAAGCGTATTTGGTTTAGGAGTAAAGCATTGCCATTGGTTGCTGGATCAACTCTTTATACGATTGGTTGAAATAGAGAGCGTTGCCATTGGTTGCTGGATCAACTCTTTATACGTTGGTTGAAATAGAGAGCGTTGCCATTGGTTGCTGGATCAACTCTTTGTACGATTGGTTGAAATAGAGAGCGTTGCCATTGGTTGCTGGATCAACTCTTTGTACGATTGGTTGAAATAGAGAGCCTTGCCATTGGTTGCTGGATCAACTCTTTGTACGATTCGTTGAAATAGAGAGTTTGAAATAGAGAGCGTTGCCGTTGGTTGTTGAATCAACCTTATATTTGATTGATTCAGATGGACAGGATTGTGATTGGTCAATGAATGCAGCATTTTCATTGGTTGCTGGATCAACTCCATATTCGTATGGTTGAGATAGAAAGCACTACTATTTTTTGCTGATGATCTCTTTATTTGTTTGGTTCAAAAGGAATGGATTGTGATTGGTCAATGAATGCAGCATTTTCATTGGTTGCTGGATCAACTTCATATTTGATTGGTTGAGACTGAAAGCATCACCATTGTTTGCTCTATCATGATTGGTCCAAGGTATTGATTGATTCAGTTATCTGAATTATGATTTGTTGCTGAGATGAGAAGTGAATCTAGTTCTAGTGTTTGATTGGCTGGTTGTGTATAGATGGTTGAGATTGGTAAAGGGGTACCTCCATGATGTGTGACATTCAGTGCAATATTTTACTGGTGCTATTATCGACGTACATGTCTCAAACATGGCTCTTCCCTTCCTTCATGTTTCGCAGTTCTTGGTGAATAGTTGCGTCAGTCTTTTATTTTGAATAACAAAAACTGTTATTTTAAAACTGTGTGCTAAAAGCTTCTTAGAAAAAGTTCCAAAACAACATAATATCAAATTTAAACTTTTGATCACAGTAGCTTCTAAAAAAAAAGTTGCAAAACACACATTTATTTTTCACTTGCTGTGAAAGTTTAAATAATTATGGCAACAGGCTCTTTGCATATATCCAAAACCCAACATTTTACTTAAGCCCTCTCGCCATGAAACTTCCAAGTAATTTGGTTTTCCATCATGCCTTATGATATGTATTTATTTATGAAGTATCACATAGTTTTTATGAATACACGATATTTCCAGATCTACACAGATCTCGTCATCAGGTAAAGACAAAATAGATTGTTACCAAGCTATACTAAAGTGCCATGAAAAGGAATGTTATGGAATTTTAAAATATTTTAGAATTAATACATATATATGTATTCAGATGCACAAGATATTTCTCATATAGGTGAAGTCGTAATTTTTTTGTTAGATATATTAATATTTGACTTTTCCAAAGGATACATATTTAAAATACAATATTGTTTGAAATCACAGGCATATCCTTGATTTTTTTTGGGGGAGGCATACCCTGTGAGATACTTCTATTACATGTTTAAATCAAGCGTTTACAAGCAATGCACATAGTATTTTTGGATCTCTCCTGAGATGGTTTGTCATTTCATTCAGGCATGAAGAAATACTTTTTGCCTTTATTTCATCTCCTCTACTGTTTCGACTAGTGAAGGAAGGGAATATCGCCAATCGCTAAACTTATTTTAATTATTTATTTTGTCCACTGCCATGTACAAAGTGTAAATAAAGAAATATACTCCAGGTTGTGCTGTTTTCATAAAGTGTTTTAGTCATCCTTTTCTCGATTTGCCACGTAATTTATTATTTAAGATTAAACTATGATTGTTAGCTACTACAATGTATTATGTATTTTGAAAATTTGATAAATGATTTATTATTTTATATTTAAACAATATTTTTTTTAATAATGCATCATTATGGTTTTATATGTTTTTAATGGTTAGATTGGTATTACCTGCCATTGAAATAGGACAATTCTAAAGTCAAATCCCGGAAAAGTTCTGAGCAGGGCTTTCAATTATTTATTCATTTGCCATTTAAATTTAGACAGGCTACTTTTCAATATACATTTGAAATATGTATAAAATCTCAATATTAAAGTGCATAATTCTGCAAAAACCCTTAAAATAGGTTTTGTTCTTTGAATCACATAAGGTAGGAATTATAGTGATGTTTTCATTTGTTTCATAATATGTCGTATATATAGGGATGTTATATTTGGAAATAAGAGTGTGCTTATGATATCAGGAATGTCTGGTTACTATGGTAACTAATAAATAACCAGCTCCTCTGGAAGGACTGTGACATTATATTTTGAGTTTTCAGGATTTGTTTGTTTTTGATAATTTCCATGTAATCATAACCATCATTTTAAAGGTCATCAAAATAAATCATAGATTTACAATATTGTTAAACAAGTCTCGTATCTGTGTCATTCAGATGTGTTTATATAAATAATTTATTTCGAAAATAATATTTGGAAATACTTTGTGATTGTTTTAACTGAAATCTTGAAATTATGTTTTTTTGTTTTAATTAAAACATGACACATGGTTTGAGTTTGATACATAAAATTCATTTGTATTTTGATTGTTTTCATAATCATATTTTCATGTTATTATAACATTATCATGAGCATTTTCATGACAATTGAGTGAAACCAATGTCTCCTTGTATGCCATATTGCAAATCATATTTGGCATAAAATAATAAAATTGGAAAAATTTATCCTATGGATTTGTTGTTTGTCAGTAAATATTTTACTCGCATCAGTATCCACAAACGCCCGCTTTATGCATTGAAACATATAGCAGCATGTGCTATACTAACGACTCCACACTAAAATGTATGGTTATTTCAAAATAAATTATTTGAAACAGTTGAAATATGTAGAGGATAAAGCAAGACTCCTCGGGTAAATGTTATTCAGAAGGGAATGTTTAAGAGCCGTAGGTAAGTCATGCTGAACAACTTTTTAGTAACAAACACATTCACACATCCACACACACCCCACACAGTCGCACGCTCTCTGTTTAATTTGAATATCTAGCGCTCTGAATCTTACGGTAATTCCGAAAAAAAAGTCCTTCCAGAACTAAACCTTTACGTCACTGGGTGATATCAAAACATATCAACTTCTGTGCAAGTAGGATAAATGTTATAGTCAGTAGGTTCTTCAAATGCTTTTTTTTCGTGGATATGACAGTGAGAAATCCACAGGGGCTTGTATTGCTGAAAACAAACAGTTCCTAGGTCCAATACTACGATACGATATATACCGTAATTTATATATTAGTATAGGGTATATATCGCATCGTAGTATTGGACCTAGGAACAATTTGTTTTCAGCAATACAAGCCCCTGTGGAGAAATGCTTGGTGTGCCCGGTTATAGAATACCTCATTAAAATTTTGTAAACTGCCGTTCTGATTTGGGACAAGGTTGAACATTATCAATATCTAACATCAGCCTCGGTCTGCCAGAATCAATTTCTTGACATCTTGTTTAGTAGTTTTTCAGCAAGTGTTTTAATTGAAATGTAATATGGTTTGTCTTGGTTTATTTTCATTATATATATATGTATCATTTTAATTTGAATAGAGGACTTAAAAAGTTAGTACCACTTCCCAATCTTGTTCAGACAAAATTACAAACGTTTCAATGGAACTGAAGTAAAATATTTTACGGACGCTTCACGTCATCACAACGTATGGTTTGTGATGGGGTTTGTCACCATTTACAAGAAAATATATTGAATCGCAAGAATGTCCATGGGTCGATTGTGAAAATGAGCACTTTGCAGACAATACAAAGATACTTTAGAACTTTATCTTACCCTAACTACAATATCATGTCTTAAAGGTAGGGTTCTGTCGCCATCTTGGATATTTTGCATTATGTGAAAAGAAAACACGCTATATTGTACCCGATTTTGAAACTTTTTGATAACTAAAGACATAAACTGACAGAGTATTCACATAGTAACACATACCATGTAATAAAACTAATAAACAATTTGCTGTTATGCTGTAGCGACGTTTTCCCGACTCGCAGCGAATGAATGCCTTCAGTTCTCATTGTTTTATTGTTTCCACAAATGTGCGCTTGTGTTTATCAAGTTGTGAACAACAAAGTCATAAAAATGTTACATTCATTAGTATCTTTCAATTTCACCGTGTTTTAATCATGTAATAATAACATATATGTGTAAACAGGAATATCATCCCGAATTTCGTTTCCACAAAAAATACCCCGATAGAACCCTCCTTTTAAATTGTTAAATTGTAATAATAACTAAACAGTAAGATATTAGCAATCTGCTTCACAAATCTGACTACAACTAAGTATTAAAGAACAGCTAAACGCATTGATTTTCTGAGCATCTTTGTAATTATGAATTTGTGCCGAATAAATGTTGTTCTGATCCCTATGGGTCAAGTGTCAGGACATGCACGTGATTACGTAACGGAGAAAGCATGACTCCGAGGTCATCTGCTGAAAGAAAAACCTAACAGGAGGGGTTAACTTCCAATTATCCAATTTATAAATCGCCAAATGTCAACATTTTCATTTCATAAATTTTGATTTCCAATCCTACCTTATACAGTACTACCCCAGTAGAGTTATAATGAGGCACAAAAGACGACAATAAATAGAGTTATTAAAGCCGACAGCTGATTTCTCGGTAGTCTTGTGGTCGAGCTCTCGGCGGAGGGTTTCGATTTTAATCCGACTAACTCATCTTGGAAATTATAACTTTGTATACTTTCCGATAATAATTGTTGTAACAAAGATTGGTTCTTTGGTCCGACAAATCATTCTTAATCTCTTTTCCAGGTCTTACTTTCAAAGTGAAACCTCATACGAGGCTAAACTCGGAACAAAATCCTCATTAGTTCGATTATTCCAAGACAAGAAGTGACCTACAAACAACAAAAGATATCCGACATCCGTTTAAAGCGATGAAATGAAACCTCTCAATGTTTTGGAACCATCTTGATGTCATTATTTTCAAAATCAATTTTCCGATGTCAAAATGAAAGTTTACACTGGGTTTGACTTAGCCTTTTCACATAAAGCATTGGAATAAATAAAGTTTTTCGCTCAGGTTGAATACAAATTGTTGAATCACTGTTATATGAGGAAAAAAGAATCCCTTATTCATGGGATTTGAACTTCGATCTAAATTCTCCATTTTGAAAAGAATTTGCACACTGAGAGCGCTGCATTCGTCATCCTCGACACTTCCAGGGCAGAGATTTATTCGAACGTTTACCCTGAAGTCATAGAGAATGCTTCTCAGTCCGATTAAAATCTAATCTACCATGTTTCGAAGAATACAATCTGTAAAATACAAAATAGTGCATCTACCGGGACGCAAACTGGGTCCATAGCTTCCTTGCCAAAAAGCACTGTTCGGAGAGATTCCGCGAGATACGAGTTCGTATCCCGGCAGATGTACTATTTTGCAATTTTTATTCCCCAGAAAACCGGCTGATTTTAATTAGACTGAGATGCTCCTCCGAGCTATTCACCATTACAACATTTCTCATTTGAATATTTGTAAGCTAGACTAAAACTATAAAGATCAACTGATATATACACCAACAAATGAAATTTCATCATTTATTGTTTGTATTGCTACACATATGATGGACATGGTACCAGTACACATCAGTGAATGTGTGATACATAATGTCTTAAGTTATGTACTCAGTACAGTCAATTTGGTGGAAATATAAATCTGAATGATAAAAATGTCAGTACTTACATGATGTAAATTGACAGACAGACAAACAGACATTTTATTCAGTAAAATGCCATTGGCCCAAAATACAGACATATATAAAACATATCTTACATGAGCTTTACAAAAAAACAACAGAATTTTTATTTTTCCTGCATGATATAAAAATAGGCATAACTTATTTATAACATTTATATTTGTTGAAGACATGATTACCAAAACTGTATTGTGATAATGGGTGTCTCAAATATTTATCAAGAAATATATTCCTTATATCTAGGTAGGCCTCACAATAAAGTAGGACATGTACTTCATCTTCAGTTTTATTAAGATTAGATTTTTTTTACAAAAGTACAAACTCTTAATTCATAGGGGACATTGCTATATCTACCAGTCTCTGAATTAATTTTAAATCTACCACATCTAAAATGTATCAAACAATTTTTTAAATATGGGGGGATATCTAAACTGAGATATGTTTCAACATTCAGGAGGGACTTAAACATTATATAATTAGAGCATGAGGCTGAAGAGATGAATACCAATGATGATGTAAATTGTTATGATATAAATATCATATCGTCGAAACTGAAATCATAATGATAGTCATTTATAATACTGTTATGGTTTTAGAGCAAATTCAAGACGTTCTATGATCACAACAAGAATGTTTTTTCTAACAAATTCTACAGCCAAAAGGTTCACTTCCCACATAGGGTACTCAAGTCATTTCTTCCCATACACCTAAACGTTATTTGGAAAGGAGTGATCTGAGTATAACCTCTTGTGAGGTACATGGCATGGGGCTTCTCATGCTAAACACGCATTGAACAGGGAGGACGTTCGCTTGTTAATACTCCATTAGAACGAGAAAGCAGAAATAAGATTGTAGACTTAATTATCGTAACTATCGACATCGCTGGTCACAGTTTATCAAATGAACGGTATGTTCTATTTGTAATAACTGATCGTATGGGGAACTCTTAAGATGATAATGTTGTAAAACTTGTCATTTATTAATCAATTATTATGTAAATATATTTTCGACAATTTACACTACTATACTAAAACCACGGACTTGTAATTTAAGTCCGTGCTAAAACATACGATGATATCTGTAACAGTTCACATTAAACACATTTGAGTGCATACCAAACTAATACAATCATTTTTTACCACGAGAATTCTTTTTTTTAGAGCCGTTGGCTCTGTAGCTTAACCTGAGTTTCAATGATTTATAAAAGGTAACTTATCACCGAGAAACAACCAAAATTGTCCATGGGTTTATGTAAATATGGTATACGTTCATAAGTCAATGTTTCCTTTTTGGTAAATATTCATCACTTCATCCATTGCGTCACTGACAGTGCATGGTCTTGTTACATTAGCACATTAACAATAATACCATGTTCACATTAGCACTTTATCAACAATACCATGTTCACATTGGCACATTGTCATATAGGCACATTTTCAACCAAAACTATTGTCAAATAAACTAAATGTCAACAAATGACAGTGCAATCTTAGTACATTGACAACAGTGGCATTGTCACATTTTCTACAGAAATATTGTACTGACACATTCTCGACGTCAGCATTGTCACACCGTCAACAGTAAAATGGTTCCTTAGCACGTTAAGAGCATCGTCAATTTGTCACATAAGAACATTGTCAACCATACCATTACATATTCTGCACATTAACAATAGCAGTGTCGCATTAAACTAGTGTAAACATATCACCCTCTTCGTACTGCCACATTAATAATACGCAGCGCGTTGTCACCAGCACTGTCCTTTCAGGACAACTATAAGGGATTTTCCATAAAAACTTACAATTCAACAATAACAGTATTAGCAAATTAGCCAACAATCAAATTGTAATTTTCGCTGATTGTCCTTCGACAACTTCTCCAATATTAATACAACGACTGCTCATCATCTTCGTGGTGCATATATATATATATATATATAGTATATAACGTGCTATATACCAGTATATCGGTCTTTTCAAGTATACTCTTTATTATATATTACCATCTGAAGTTTACTCTTTTCTATATATTACCATCTGATGTTTACTCTTTTCTATATTTTACCTTACTTCACGTGAGAAGCAACTCATCTAAAATATATATATATATATATATATATATATATATATATATATATATATATATATATATATATATATATATATATCAGGGTGTTTGGATCCTTGTATATACATCATGATATCATCGTGCACCTTGGCATCCTGTATAAACCACCGTAATATTTGTGTATCAATCCTGGTCGTTAGCCTTTAGTCAGACAAGTCTTAAATTCCTCCAATTAGACTCTCAAATGACGGGATTCTAGGGTTATAACATGTTTGAATACAGTTTCCTCAACATTTAGTGTACTCCAACTTGTTTGTTAACTAGAATAGAATAGGATATATTTACTTAAAATATGAAAGTGTTTCATGAGGTTTTATCGTCATCTTTACATTTCCTAAAATAATATCAACGATAAACAAACGGCAAAAGATTACTGCTTGATTACGATATTTTGTTCGGTCTGATCACTTGAACGTGGTTAAGAATGGCCTCATCATGTACACGGATAATAAATATAGGTGATTGATGAATTCAGAAAACAATATGTAAATGGATCACAAATACTGAATAACAAATATATATCAAACAACGAATTGAAAGTCGCGTCAAGGACCTCAGTTAATGTTACGTTCTTAACAAATCACTTAGGGTCAAACCTTTAAGAGCATGCCTCTTGTCATGGAAGCAAACGACTGCGTGTTTCTCTGCAAGCCACATTCTGAAATGCCTACTTAACCGACACCGGCTAAGCCGATTACTGCTGTCAATCTCTCGGAGACATACCGTAAATCCTTGAACACTCGCCTGTCTTGAATAAATTAATCGCCTGCCTTGAATAATCGCTGGGTAAAATTTAGCAAATGTAAATAAACTAATGGCTATTTTCCTTTTCAAAATTAATTCCGACATAAGCATATTTATCCGAGGTTTAACCTTTACATGGCATGCCCTTCGTTTACATTATTCATAATTTAAAACAAATTATATTATATATTAAAAATTTCACATATATTATGGCTTTAAATAATAATCGCATTGTCTCCAATAATCACCGGCCTTGAATAATCGTCGGGTCAAATCTGTGTTTGAAATGAATAATCGATTATTCAAGGAATTGCGTTATTCCGATTGACTAACAGCGTTTAAGAGGATGAAAAATGTAACCAGGCCAGACACAGTTACTCAACCAGATGTATTTCCTTTTCACTGTGGATGATAAATCCCAACACGTCAGACAAGTGGTTGGGAGTTTCTCGGCAATGCTTGCGATCTATTACACCTTACTGACATCATCTTAAGCGGGTGATAATTTCTTAACACAGAACGTCAGTTGGCGACAACATTTTCCGATGTGCTAACGTCAAATTACCTGATGACAACTTCTGTACACATCAAACAATTGGATTACAGTTTTTCTGTAAGTACATCCCGGTGCGTGATGGTTGGACGGCTTGAGACCATTGTTCTATGACTTCAGAGATTTAATGTTATCAGTCAATTAACACCTCTTCATTGATGTCAGTTACTGGTTTTATAACACACCACATCAAATCACATGATCACATCAGACAAGTGGTTGGTAGTGTCCCTTCAAGGCATATTCCGATTTGTCGTACTCTAGAAGACAAGTGTATGATAGATTCTGAATATATCAGATGAGTGACACATTCAGGACACATAGAATAAATTAGATGACAGATTCTGAACACTTTAGGCGAGTAAATGACAGATTCTGAACACATCAGACAAATGGATGACAGATTCTGGACACATCAGCTAAATGAATGATATATTCTGAACATCTTAGGCAAGCAGGCGACATATTCTGAACACATTCGTCAAATGGATGACCTATTCTGAAGACATTAGGCGAGTAAATGACAGATTCTGAACACATTAGGCGAGTAAATGACCTATTCTGAAGACATTAGGCGAGTAAATGACAGATTCTGAACACATTAGGCGAGTAAATGACAGATTCTGAACACATTAGGCGAGTAAATGACAGATTCTGAACACATCAGACAAATGGATGATCAAACCGGAACACACCAGGCAAGTGGTTTCAGATTGTGAACACATCAAGCAAGCGGACGACATTTTGTCTGCAAGGTAGACTGTGGGCTGTCATACACTAGTTCCGAGGTGAGGGACGTGTCTGATATCTCCGACACAGACATGTCTGTATCCGGACAGGATATCCGGCAGTCATCCAAGGGGACGTAAGTCATGGATCTCAGTCCTGATGGCTTGGCTGTTGTCGCCGAATTTGCAGTTATCTTTTCTTTGTTACCTTCTGAAACAATAAAAGAACACATCGGCGTTAAAATACTCTCTGATCCTGATACCTCCACCCCCTCCCTCATCCCAACTCCCCCAAACACTATCCCCTGCTATCATATTGTCCTAACAGAATCTCAGAAGAACTAAAGCCCTGTACCCTGCTACCCACTCTCTGATCCTGCCTCTCCAGGAACTACATCCCTACAAATTACTACTCACTCTCTGATCCCGCCTCTCCCTCGGGTTCTCCTCGTTCGTGGAAGGTGACCACCCTGCCAGGCTGTGAGGTCGTGTGGAAGGGACGCCCAGTGTTGCTGCTGCCACAACCCATCCTGTAGGGACTCGTCTATCAATCTGCCCTCGC
The DNA here is from genome assembly GCA_936450465.1 of Gibbula magus. Lineage (NCBI taxonomy): Eukaryota > Metazoa > Mollusca > Gastropoda > Trochida > Trochidae > Gibbula > Gibbula magus. The sequence goes on from OW388306.1 coordinate 7,440,377, forward strand.
TAGAGATCCAGTGGTCTTCTACATCTCTTCAAGATCTCTTCCTAGCTGTGTATAATCTGTTGCTGCAGTGCTGTGACACGCGGGTTGGTTTCTCACGATCTGCAAGACAAACACACTTTATGATAAAGAATGGAACTATTTTTCATGTTACAGTAACTTCCTCTTTGTGAATGCGTCTATATTCAATCTTACACGGTTTTGATAGAGCTCTTGAGCTTCCGCATACAAATGATTAAATTAACTAAACGTGGTGTATTGGGCTTTTTCCTTCTGTTTCAATGTAATAATATTGTTATGATAAAATATTAAGACTTCTGATTGAAAATCATAATGATTGATAATCCTACTATGACTATATATACTTTTGATAATCATACTACCCCTGATTTATAACAATAGCCATCAGGAAAGATGGTTTGTCCCCCAAAAGGCACATCTGCATATTATGGAGAGGCTGTATACCAAATTTGGTGAAGATCGGTCAAGTAGTTTTCGAGTTCTGCTCCGGTAACGATGGGATCATGGACATACGGACTAACATACAGACAGACAGACGAACGGACGAACATATCCTCCCGCATTATATGCCGGGGGATAATCATACCATGATTACTGTATGATAATTATACTATTAGTGCTGATTGATAATCATATCGGACTATAATGATTACCAACTGAATGATTTATCATAATCTTTTACTACTATTTGTCAAGTTAATGTTTGATACAAACGATTGACAAACATACTGAAATTGTATATTGATAGTCATCTTCTGCTTACAACTTATTGATAATCGCACTGTGAATACTATTATTAATGATCGATATCACACCATCACATCAACTAATTGACAAGGATATCCCCGTTTCTGATGGACAATCGCGTCTCTTATTTCCTGTCACAAACACAAACATTAACGAAGATTAAACACTGCCAATGGCACATTTGTCATTGTCCTTAAAGAACTGACCCCTCCCGTGGGAGATTTACGGATTTGCGTAAAATGGCATTGCTGACTTATTTCCAGGTATACCATTCGTTTAGCAGAAACTTGATGGGGCCCATGGGTTGTAGATTGAATAGACTTTAATGGCATAGACTTTTTCATTAAAAAACAAAACATATCTATGATGTAATGCTATTGTTTACCGCATTATAATAACAAAAATGAATGATTGATAATCGAAAAGTTGTTTATTAATTTAGAATGTGATTTACATTAGCGACCAATTTCAAAAGTTAATTTACACTAATACTCCTTTTTCAAATATTATCTCAGATATATAACCATACTATTATCTCAGATATATAACCATACTATTATCTCAGATATATAACCATACTTTTATCTCAGATATATAACCATAACCATACTATTATCTCAGATATATAACCATACTATTATCTCAGATATATAACCATACTATTATCTCAGATATATAATCATACTATTATCTCAGATATATGATCATACTATTATCTCAGATATATAATCATACCAGATATATAATCATACTATTATCTCAGATATATAACCATACTATTATCTCAGATATATAATCATACTATTATCTCAGATATATAACCATACTATTATCTCAGATATATAATCATACTATTATCTCAGATATATAACCATACTATTATCTCAGATATATAATCATACTATTATCTCAGATATATAACCATACTATTATCTCAGATATATAACCATACTATTATCTCAGATATACGATCAGACTATTATATCAGATATATAATCATACTATTATCTCAGATATATAATCATACTATTATCTCAGATATATAATCATACTATTATCTCAGATATATAACCATAACCATACTATTATCTCAGATATATAACCATACTATTATCTCAGATATATAATCATACTATTATCTCAGATATATAGCCATACTATTATCTCAGATATATAACCATACTATTATCTCAGATATATAATCATACTATTATCTCAGATATATAATCATACTATTATCTCAGATATATAACCATAACCATACTATTATCTCAGATATATAACCATACTATTATCTCAGATATATAATCATACTATTATCTCAGATATATAATCATACTATTATCTCAGATATATAATCATACTATTATCTCAGATATATAACCATACTATTATCTCAGATATATAACCATACTATTATCTCAGATATATAACCATACTATTATCTCAGATATATAATCATACTATTATCTCAGATATATGATCATACTATTATCTCAGATATATAATCATACCAGATATATAATCATACTATTATCTCAGATATATAACCATACTATTATCTCAGATATATAATCATACTATTATCTCAGATATATAACCATACTATTATCTCAGATATATAATCATACTATTATCTCAGATATATAACCATACTATTATCTCAGATATATAATCATACTATTATCTCAGATATATAACCATACTATTATCTCAGATATATAACCATACTATTATCTCAGATATACGATCAGACTATTATATCAGATATATAATCATACTATTATCTCAGATATATAATCATACTATTATCTCAGATATATAATCATACTATTATCTCAGATATATAACCATAACCATACTATTATCTCAGATATATAACCATACTATTATCTCAGATATATAATCATACTATTATCTCAGATATATAATCATACTATTATCTCAGATATATAATCATACTATTATCTCAGATATATAACCATACTATTATCTCAGATATATAACCATACTATTATCTCAGATATATAGCCATACTATTATCTCAGATATATAACCATACTATTATCTCAGATATATAATCATACATGTATCTCAGATATATAATCATACTATTATCTCAGATATATAATCATACTATTATCTCAGATATATAGCCATACTATTATCTCAGATATATAACCATACTATTATCTCAGATATATAATCATACATGTATCTCAGATATATAATCATACTATTATCTCAGATATATAATCATACTATTATCTCAGATATATAACCATACTATTATCTCAGATATATAATCATACTATTATCTCAGATATATAACCATACTATTATCTCAGATATATAACCATACTATTATCTCAGATATACGATCAGACTATTATATCAGATATATAATCATACTATTATCTCAGATATATAATCATACTATTATCTCAGATATATAACCATACTATTATCTCAGATATATAACCATACTATTATCTCAGATATATAATCATACTATTATCTCAGATATATAACCATACTATTATCTCAGATATATAACCATACTATTATCTCAGATATATAATCATACATGTATCTCAGATATATAATCATACTATTATCTAAATATATAATCATACTATTATCTCAGATATATAACCATACTATTATCTCAGATATATAATCATACTATTATCTCAGATATATAATCATACTATTATCTCAGATATATAACCATACTATTATCTCAGATATATAACCATACTATTATCTCAGATATACGATCAGACTATTATATCAGATATATAATCATACTATTATCTCAGATATATAATCATACTATTATCTCAGATATATAATCATACTATTATCTCAGATATATAACCATAACCATACTATTATCTCAGATATATAACCATACTATTATCTCAGATATATAATCATACTATTATCTCAGATATATAGCCATACTATTATCTCAGATATATAACCATACTATTATCTCAGATATATAATCATACTATTATCTCAGATATATAATCATACTATTATCTCAGATATATAACCATAACCATACTATTATCTCAGATATATAATCATACTATTATCTCAGATATATAATCATACTATTATCTCAGATATATAATCATACTATTATCTCAGATATATAATCATACTATTATCTCAGATATATAACCATACTATTATCTCAGATATATAACCATACTATTATCTCAGATATATAACCATACTATTATCTCAGATATATAATCATACTATTATCTCAGATATATGATCATACTATTATCTCAGATATATAATCATACCAGATATATAATCATACTATTATCTCAGATATATAATCATACTATTATCTCAGATATATAATCATACTATTATCTCAGATATATAACCATACTATTATCTCAGATATATAATCATACTATTATCTCAGATATATAACCATACTATTATCTCAGATATATAATCATACTATTATCTCAGATATATAACCATACTATTATCTCAGATATATAACCATACTATTATCTCAGATATACGATCAGACTATTATATCAGATATATAATCATACTATTATCTCAGATATATAATCATACTATTATCTCAGATATATAATCATACTATTATCTCAGATATATAACCATAACCATACTATTATCTCAGATATATAACCATACTATTATCTCAGATATATAATCATACTATTATCTCAGATATATAATCATACTATTATCTCAGATATATAATCATACTATTATCTCAGATATATAACCATACTATTATCTCAGATATATAACCATACTATTATCTCAGATATATAGCCATACTATTATCTCAGATATATAACCATACTATTATCTCAGATATATAATCATACATGTATCTCAGATATATAATCATACTATTAACTCAGATATACAATCATACTATTATCTCAGATATATAGCCATACTATTATCTCAGATATATAACCATACTATTATCTCAGATATATAATCATACATGTATCTCAGATATATAATCATACTATTATCTAAATATATAATCATACTATTATCTCAGATATATAACCATACTATTATCTCAGATATATAATCATACTATTATCTCAGATATATAACCATACTATTATCTCAGATATATAACCATACTATTATCTCAGATATATAACCATACTATTATCTCAGATATGTGATCATACTATCATATCAGATATATAATCATACTATTATCTCAGATATATGATCATGCTATTATATCAGATATATAATCATACTATTATCTCAGATATATGATCATACTATTATCTCAGATATATAATCATACCAGATATATAATCATACTATTATCTCAGATATATGATCATACTATTATCTCAGATATATGATCATACTATTATCTCAGATATATAACCATACTAATTTCTCAGATATATAATCATACTATTATCTCAGATATATAATCATACTATTATCTCAGATATATGATCATACTATTATCTCAAATATATGATCTTACTATTATCTCAGATATATAATCATACTATTATCTCAGATATATAATCATACTATTATCTCAGATATGTGATCATACTATTATCTCAGATATATAACCATACTATTATCTCAGATATATAACCATACTATTATCTCAGATATGTGATCATACTATTATATCAGATATATAACCATACTATTATCTCAGGTATATAATCAGACTATTAATTCAGATATATAAACATACTATTATCTCAGATATATAATCATACTATTATCTCAGATATATGATCATACTATTATCTCAAATATATGATCTTACTATTATCTCAGATATATAATCATACTATTATCTCAGATATATAATCATACTATTATCTCAGATATATAACCATACTATTATCTCAGATATACAATCATACTATTATCTCAGATATATAATCATACTTTTATCTCAGATATATAATCATACTTTTATCTCAGATATATAATCATACTATTATCTCAGATATATAATCATACTATTATCTCAGATATATAATCATACTATTATCTTAGATATATAACCATACTATTATCTCAGATATGTTATCATACTATTATATCAGATATATAACCATACTATTATCTCAGATATACGATCAGACTATTATATCAGATATATAATCATACTATTATCTCAGATATATAATCATACTATTATCTCAGATATATAATCATACTATTATCTCAGATATATAACCATAACCATACTATTATCTCAGATATATAACCATACTATTATCTCAGATATATAATCATACTATTATCTCAGATATATAGCCATACTATTATCTCAGATATATAACCATACTATTATCTCAGATATATAATCATACTATTATCTCAGATATATAATCATACTATTATCTCAGATATATAACCATAACCATACTATTATCTCAGATATATAATCATACTATTATCTCAGATATATAATCATACTATTATCTCAGATATATAATCATACTATTATCTCAGATATATAATCATACTATTATCTCAGATATATAACCATACTATTATCTCAGATATATAACCATACTATTATCTCAGATATATAACCATACTATTATCTCAGATATATAATCATACTATTATCTCAGATATATGATCATACTATTATCTCAGATATATAATCATACCAGATATATAATCATACTATTATCTCAGATATATAACCATACTATTATCTCAGATATATAATCATACTATTATCTCAGATATATAACCATACTATTATCTCAGATATATAATCATACTATTATCTCAGATATATAACCATACTATTATCTCAGATATATAATCATACTATTATCTCAGATATATAACCATACTATTATCTCAGATATATAACCATACTATTATCTCAGATATACGATCAGACTATTATATCAGATATATAATCATACTATTATCTCAGATATATAATCATACTATTATCTCAGATATATAATCATACTATTATCTCAGATATATAACCATAACCATACTATTATCTCAGATATATAACCATACTATTATCTCAGATATATAATCATACTATTATCTCAGATATATAATCATACTATTATCTCAGATATATAATCATACTATTATCTCAGATATATAACCATACTATTATCTCAGATATATAACCATACTATTATCTCAGATATATAGCCATACTATTATCTCAGATATATAACCATACTATTATCTCAGATATATAATCATACATGTATCTCAGATATATAATCATACTATTAACTCAGATATACAATCATACTATTATCTCAGATATATAGCCATACTATTATCTCAGATATATAACCATACTATTATCTCAGATATATAATCATACATGTATCTCAGATATATAATCATACTATTATCTAAATATATAATCATACTATTATCTCAGATATATAACCATACTATTATCTCAGATATATAATCATACTATTATCTCAGATATATAACCATACTATTATCTCAGATATATAACCATACTATTATCTCAGATATATAACCATACTATTATCTCAGATATGTGATCATACTATCATATCAGATATATAATCATACTATTATCTCAGATATATGATCATGCTATTATATCAGATATATAATCATACTATTATCTCAGATATATGATCATACTATTATCTCAGATATATAATCATACCAGATATATAATCATACTATTATCTCAGATATATGATCATACTATTATCTCAGATATATGATCATACTATTATCTCAGATATATAACCATACTAATTTCTCAGATATATAATCATACTATTATCTCAGATATATAATCATACTATTATCTCAGATATATGATCATACTATTATCTCAAATATATGATCTTACTATTATCTCAGATATATAATCATACTATTATCTCAGATATATAATCATACTATTATCTCAGATATGTGATCATACTATTATCTCAGATATATAACCATACTATTATCTCAGATATATAACCATACTATTATCTCAGATATGTGATCATACTATTATATCAGATATATAACCATACTATTATCTCAGGTATATAATCAGACTATTAATTCAGATATATAAACATACTATTATCTCAGATATATAATCATACTATTATCTCAGATATATGATCATACTATTATCTCAAATATATGATCTTACTATTATCTCAGATATATAATCATACTATTATCTCAGATATATAATCATACTATTATCTCAGATATATAACCATACTATTATCTCAGATATACAATCATACTATTATCTCAGATATATAATCATACTTTTATCTCAGATATATAATCATACTTTTATCTCAGATATATAATCATACTATTATCTCAGATATATAATGATACTATTATCTCAGATATATAATCATACTATTATCTTAGATATATAACCATACTATTATCTCAGATATGTTATCATAATATTATATCAGATATATAATCATACTATTATCTCAGATATATGATCATACCATTATCTCAGATATATAATCATACTATTATCTCAGATATATAATCATAATGTTATCTCAGATATATAATCAGACTATTATCTCAGATATATAATCAGACTATTAATTCAGATATATAAACATACTATTATCTCAGATATATAATCATACTATTATCTCAGATATATAATCATACTATTAATTCAGATATATAAACATACTATTATATCAGATATATGATCATACTTTTATCTCAGATATATAATCAGACTATTAACTCAGATATATAAACATACTATTATCTCAGATATATGATCATACTTTTATCTCAGATATATAATCAGACTATTATCTCAGATATATAATCATACTATTATATCAGATATATAATCAGACTATTATCTCAGATATATAATCATACTATTATTTCAGATATATAATCATACTATTATCTCAGATATATAATCATACTATAATCTCAGATATATGATCATACTATTATCTCAGATATATAATCATACTATTATATCAGATATATAATCATACTATTATATCAGATATATAATCATACTATTATCTCTGCTGGATGAGACCATTATTTTCTCTGACTTGCTTAATGAGTCGCTAAATAAACATGATGTTATACTTCCGATTGATCACCACGCCATTAATTCTGGTTAATGATGATATTGTTATCTCTGTTTCGTATCGTTTGTTTGCCGAAATAAACATCCATGTTGATACTTACTATAAAAGTGCAGTATATACTCTCTCTAAACCGACATCAATCTAATACGTCACTTCTTTTAAACCGACATCCATCTAATACGTCACTTCTTTTAAACCGACATCCATCTAATACGTCACTTCTTGTAAACCGACACATCTATTTGGTCCCGGACTAGTCCTTCCATGAACCAATCCCTCTCATCCAACATCTATATACATATTTATGTTCCAATTTTGAAATTTAGAACCTTAAATCTCAACTTACCAATTGAAACTGGAAGATGGCAGAACATACCGAGGGATGAAAGACATTGTAAACTTTGTAACCTAAGTGTAATCGGTGACGAATTACACTATATTTTAAACTGTCCAATGCTAAATTTAAATCGCATACGATATCTACCCACAAACAAATGTTTTAATAACAACATATCTAGATTAGTATACGTCCTGTCGCCAACAACCATCGTACATAAGAAATATTTGTCAATTTTTATCAATCAGCTTCAAAATATGCTAACACATATTTAGTAAATATCTGTATTTTGTCTGTTGTATATTCACATGTTCTTGTATTATTCAATGAACTATTAATTGTTATCATTGTCTATCTACAGACGCATGCCTGTAAATTGTAAATTGTATTTGTGTATATGCTCTTGTACCACCGAAGGTGGTTTATGAGTAATAAAACAGTTGAGGAACAGTTGAGGTTATATAAACCGACATCTGCCCAGTCTCCAAGACGTATATAGTTGGTTTAAAGAGGGTCAACACACCTTGTTTCTGCACGCTCTCAGATGTCAGGTTGAGAAGTGCATAGCCTTGTAGCTTCTGTGTCCATTTTCAGTAACAGTGGCATACATGTACATTGGGAATTTAAATATACCTAAAGAAATAGGATCACTAAATCATATTATTATAACTAATCTATATACAATTTGTTTTATGATATTTTTTTCATTATTTTTTCTTTAATCTATTAAAAGTGAAAAGTGATATTAAATTAGTGATCAGTCAAGCTTTGGAGTTATCTCCCTCTGGACAAAATTATGACCATATCTTAATTTTTAAAAAATATTATTTAAATGGTATGGCGACCTCCTTTTTTTCTTTCATTATATTGATTTGTATATTAAGTTCTATATTTAAAAAAAAAGTTTGGTCTCTGTAATGGGTTTTGAATTTACAAACCTATTTTTCCAACCAGAATCGCTACAATGCAGAGACAATTTCTTCAAAGGCGTATATCTAATGTTACAACAACAAATGAGATACGCTGAATGAAATGTGAGTGAATGTTTCGAATGAGTTCGTTTTGATTATGAATTCCCGATTGCGACAAGGTCGCTTTGGGGAGGAATTTACCGACTGCTGCAGTCCAGCCCAGTACCAAGTTTGCGTCACGTGACCTCGCTACCAGGCTCGCTCGGGCCTCGCCACGCTGCGGTCACAGCACACATATCCTACAACAATGTCCCCCTTTAAACCTTGTAAATCAACATAGGGAAGCCTTTATTTCATTTCACTGTCTTCATAAGTGATACGTTTTAATTTTAAATCAATATAAGAAACAAATATAACATAGTTTGAAAATTTCTTAGTGTGTAAGACAGAGACGAAAAAAGAAACATTATGGAGTCTGCATCAGCTTGCGCCGCCACCTATAGTAGATTTATTTCACTGGTGAGGTACTTTTTTTCCATTTTTATGTAAGGGTCAGTGTTCAATCTATCTTATGTCAAATTTTCATGAATTGTTAATGGATTTTACTTAGTGTGTGGAACCTCTCTTAGATACTTTCTTGTTCCATGGGGATTACTGGTTCAGAATTAAGTGTAATTACAGTAAAGCTGATTGCTTTCTCGTCACTGCTGATTTATAGGGATTGGGCCACTGTACATTTCACATAAACCACACTGCTGACAACAATGATCTATTTTTACCTTTAGTCGTTAGGCTTTGGTTTTGTTGACGTCGTTGGTTTCACTCATTTTGTATAAATGTATAACGTAGGATATCATAAAAATGAAAAAGGTTGTGTATGAACACGATTACTTTTTAGATTGGAAATGTGTATGATTAAAATAGAAATAGTGTAACAACAAGCATATGTAATAATTAATGAGGTAAGCTGTATACTGTTCATATCATTTATATATAATGCTTGCACATGACTAACGAGAGTCCAAAATAAAATATAACCAGTGGTACTTGAAGAAAGAAATGTTTCTGATCTAACTAACAGGGGCTTGTACTGTCGAAAAACAAGCGACTAGAAAGCATATGAGAACAAAAACACACCTTTTAAACATTCTAGGAGATAGGAGAGCAAAAGAACGTTTCGGGTTGTTTTGTGAAGTCATATATTAATGACGCGTCAACGAATTGCAGCACATAAGTTGTATATGTCGACAACATCTTTATTTATTAAATTTCAATATTTCATAAAACATTTTAAATAATGGAAAAAGTTCTGATGAAACAACTATTTTTTATAAAAAAACGATTTGAGCACCCAACTTACCTATGGATGTATGAGATATTATCCATTGTCAGCATAGCGTAGATGGTACTCCTAAACACGAGAGAGACCCCTGTATATGTCACATTAACAGGTAACACGATACCCATAATATTATAATCGTGACGCGAACAGGCAAAAATTTGAAGAAAAAAATCGCAACTTACCTATGGATGTATAAGATATTATCCATGTTCAATATAACGTACATAGTACGCACAACGAGAGAGACACACGTGTATGTCACGTGGACAGATTACAAACTCTGCATCTCATCCACTGCCAATGACTTCACACTTTGGATGCACCACACGCCAGAGACCAGATCACAGCCAGGTAAGGCGTGTACAAATCACCTGTTGATGCAAACGCTCAGGTATCATTATCCGCCGTCTCACCTGTCTCCTCGGCGTTTTGCCTCTGTTTCCATGGTAACGATGACAAGCAACAGGTAAAAGCAATTCATTAATAGTTGGCCTCAGTGATATCCAGCCTCATTAGGAATGTTTTGTTGTTTAACATTAACGTCCATGTATAGATGATATATTCCGTCTGGAATGGTTTCCATGGTAACCCCGTTTGGCATCCAAAAATAACGGTAATCACCATGAAACAAAATATAAAATTAATTTCACTCATGGGAGGAAGCGAAATGGATAAGGCCTATTTCAGCGGTAGCTTTAGGTCATTTGTGCGATGTATAGAACAACCATATCGGGAGAGAACAACCATAGAAGGTTTAATTATGGTGGTAATATCGAGGGTGTTCAGCGATGACAATGATATTATGTTTAATTCTGAGTTGTTCTCTCTGAACAGATATCGCTCTCGTCCATTTCAGAGGAAGAACTCGACAGTTACTGGCGGCGACTGTGTTGTTATCAGATATATCAATGCTCTAGAATTTGTATCATCTAAAATATCCAAAAGTCGACTAAACCTCAAGTCCACACACCCTTATGTTTTCTTAAGAAAATGTATTTGTCATTTAAGTAACGTTGTTTTTTCAATCTCAAAACCGTACAGCCACACAGTACAGGCAACACCAGGAAATCAAGTTAACGCATCTATAACTCATAAATCATATTGATGAAAATCTTCTCCTTTTTAAAAACCTACTCCCAAATAAGCGTTGGATTTAACTTTCTAGAATATTACTTCCAATTTTACATATGTTTTATCATTCTTCTTTGTGACATTAAGTCTCCATATGGAACAGTAGGAATTAAACGAATCTAGCATTTGTTGGATATCATTGGAATTAGAAGCCAACTTGAAGAGAACTAGAACTGCATATAATATAAACATGTAAACATTAATCATTAAACTCTAGGCCCTTACACAATCTTCTAAACATTTTTTAACCTTGATTTTTAAAAGTATGTTACAGCATCTATATAATAAATTACGACATGTGGCATTCCAATACAGGTGAAAAGCGAAAGAAATCACGTGAATCATTAGATTATCATGACAGATTGACCAACATTTATAGCATAAGCTCAAATTAAACTTAATGATCGCCAAATACTTATTAAGGATTTTATAATCCTATATTTTAACCTGAAAAGTTGATCCCATTCTATTATTCAGTTTGCTATTTAAATATATTTTTATCACCAGGAAGATGGTATTCAGGGAATCATTATATCCGGATAGCCAATCATCAAATGTTTCTTTGTTTTTGAACTTAGATAAAAGCCGTCTGATGTAGCCAGATTTTTAGTTGATGCCGACTTTGACCATTTTACACCACCAAAAAGATGAATCAGAAACTTTTTTCATTTTCGCTTGGAATGTTTGTAATGCAGTTTTGATTCTCAATATAATTTTATAATTGATAAAGAACATCATTAGTTGGGAGCTCAGGATGCAGTACCTTGAAGTCTCAGTGTCACGTTGTCATCGAACAGGTATCATATGGTAGTCGGGTCAAATGGTTCGGGTTTAAAAACGTGTTGTGCTCACATCGTGCAGTTTAATTTTTTTTCGTGATGGGTGTAATCCGTATGTTGAAAAACTGATTAGATACTTTAACAAACTTTACCCTATTTTCGTATCTGTGTACTATTACTTGAGAATTAACAATTTATGGATTTCCAATTTCTTTTTTTTTCAAAATATATACTACGTGATTCGAACCCACATCGTCAAAGTCAGGCACCAATCGCCAGAATTGTCTGTGCCAACTACTTATCCACTCGGCCACCGTGACAAGAGACGGTGTTGTCATGGAGATGATGTTTATTTGGTTGTTGCATGATTATGGTTGTTACATTAGTACAGATGAAGTTGAAGGTCAGCTGATGATTGTGATGACCCCAGAGTCATAATGACTGCCAATGAAGCTTGTTGAGGCTAACAGCCACCCCTCGACATACACGTCCTATACTTGAGGTCTAGCCTCCACTCGGCCTTACTACTGCCTCTTCTCACTATTTCCACACAGAGATAACTGAAGTCAGTTCTTCCCATGTAACCCTTTGCCAAATGAGCCACATTTCTCGGTTTAGCGGCAAAAATCATATCGAGGATTATCTCCCTACGTGTTATCCAATGCAATCTGCAAATCCTGCATTGGCTATATCGACCGAGTAATAGCACATGTTATTCAAATTTAATCCATGGTCATGACGTCACTCTATTGTGTTATCAGTTGAGGAATTTTAGGAATCAACTGGTCATTGACTGTCCCAGTAAGGAAGGGTGTTAGATTTTGACATTTTCAGTAATGGCTAATAGAGTACATTTTCGGGGCTCGTTGATTATTTTTAACGAATCCACAGCTCCTCATGCATTCTCCATTACATATAAATGATACAAATAAACTATATTAGTTTTTGTAACGGGGTTGGTATTCTTTATTTTTAGGCATGTTATGGTCAGTAGGTTTCACTAATTCAAAACATCATACATCGAGGACAACACATTAAACGAGAAAGTTTATCCAACGTTTCTATTTCTCAAAATTTCATTATTGGCAAATGTCACAACAACAACGGCGTCGCTGATTGCACAACTAGCTTTCACTGCAACCATATAGGATGCTCTATTTCAGTCGACGTTAGTCTTGACGAAATTTACTTGAGTAATGTCTGTGGGGAGAGCATGACTCTGTTGTTGTTGAACTCGAACTCAAAGAGCGCACAATTGAAGGGGTCTGTGTCACCAATGTCTAGTGGTCTGATTGACAGAATCATGAATGAATGAATGAATGAATGGATGGTTTATTCTCACGAAGATCACAAATGTGACACAGAGATATAACAATAATGCTTATAAGAGCATACATTGTATGTAGACAAGACAATAGCCTAAAATGTCAACTACAAGAGACAAATTGACAGTGCTTTGTGAACTTACTTATGCTATTGATAAACCAAAACATGCGAAAATAACAAAATTAAATAAATACATAAATATACATGCAGGTATCAGCACTGTCATTTGACAACATTATATGGTATACATCTCTCTGTTGCTGGGCTATGTAGCTTAGACTTGTGGCCATATCGCTTTTTTTGCTTGGCCATATCGCTTTGTTGTGTGGTCATATCGCTTTGTGTGATCATATCGCTTTGTGTGATCATATCGCTTTGTTGTGTGGCCATATCGCTTTGTGTGATCATTTCGCTTTGTTGTGTGGCCATATCGCTTTGTGTGATCATATCGCTTTGTGTGATCATATCGCTTTGTGTGATCATATCGCTTTGTTGTGTGGCCATATCGCTTTGTGTGATCATATCGCTTTGTGTGATCATATCGCTTTGTTGTGTGGCCATATCGCTTTGTTGTGTGGCCATATCGCTTTGTGTGATCATATCGCTTTGTTGTGTGGCCATATCGCTTTGTGTGATCATTTCGCTTTGTGTGATCATATCGCTTTGTTGTGTGGTCATATCGCTTTGTGTGATCATATCGCTTTGTTGTGTGGCCATATCGCTTTGTGTGATCATATCGCTTTGTGTGATCATATCGCTTTGTGTGATCATATCGCTTTGTTGTGTGGCCATATCGCTTTGTGTGATCATATCGCTTTGTGTGATCATATCGCTTTGTTGTGTGGCCATATCGCTTTGTTGTGTGGCCATATCGCTTTGTTGTGTGGTCATATCGCTTTGTGTGATCATATCGCTTTGTTGTGTGGCCATATCGCTTTGTGTGATCATATCGCTTTGTGTGATCATATCGCTTTGTGTGATCATATCGCTTTGTTGTGTGGCCATATCGCTTTGTTGTGTGGCCATATCGCTTTGTTGTGTGGCCATATCGCTTTGTGTGATCATATCGCTTTGTTGTGTGGCCATATCGCTTTGTGTGATCATTTCGCTTTGTGTGATCATATCGCTTTGTTGTGTGGTCATATCGCTTTGTGTGATCATTTCGCTTTGTTGTGTGGCCATATCGCTTTGTGTGATCATATCGCTTTGTGTGATCATATCGCTTTGTGTGATCATATCGCTTTGTTGTGTGGCCATATCGCTTTGTGTGATCATATCGCTTTGTGTGATCATATCGCTTTGTTGTGTGGCCATATCGCTTTGTTGTGTGGCCATATCGCTTTGTTGTGTGGTCATATCGCTTTGTGTGATCATATCGCTTTGTTGTGTGGCCATATCGCTTTGTGTGATCATATCGCTTTGTGTGATCATATCGCTTTGTGTGATCATATCGCTTTGTTGTGTGGCCATATCGCTTTGTTGTGTGGCCATATCGCTTTGTGTGATCATATCGCTTTGTTGTGTGGCCATATCGCTTTGTGTGATCATATCGCTTTGGGTGATCATATCGCTTTGTTGTGTGGCCATATCGCTTTGTTGTGTGGCCATATCGCTTTGTTGTGTGGTCATATCGCTTTGTGTGATCATATCGCTTTGTTGTGTGGCCATATCGCTTTGTGTGATCATATCGCTTTGTGTGATCATATCGCTTTGTGTGATCATATCGCTTTGTTGTGTGGCCATATCGCTTTGTTGTGTGATCATATCGCTTTGTTGTGTGGCCATATCGCTTTGTGTGATCATATCGCTTTGTGTGATCATATCGCTTTGTGTGTGGCCATATTGCTTTGTCGTGTGACCATATCGCTTTGTCGTTCGGCAAAATCGCTTTGTCACCCGACCATTTCGCTTTCTTGTTGTCGGTCATATCGCTTTATAACCGGGTCGAACCGGTTTAAGCTAAAGCGATGTCCCCTCTCGGCCATTTTACATTTTACAAGCACTTCCTTTCATTCTGCGTCCTGAATGACGACATCGACTTGGTGACCTTTAACCCGGAAGGTGTCCGTTTCTGTTGGAGACTTCCGGAATGCAGTAGAGAGAAACCCAAACATCGCGCATGAGAAAAACATGGCGGCTTGAAGGAAATAGAAATGGGTGTTAATGTACGCAGCCTTAATTAATTAAATATGCGTCTGATGCTCATTGTATTCTGAAGAAACTCACGACGGTCAGTGAGCAGAATAATGTCAGATCACAGGCGCCAGACCATATTATACATTTAAATAAAAGGAGATGTCCGGAAATAGTTAATATAGCTCATATTTTGCGCTTGTATAATCCGTAGACGCACCCCAGTGTCTGTTTCCAGGCACCTATACAAGGTGAGGTATGTCTAGCTCATATATCTAGTTAGGGTGCGGTGCCGTGAGTCAGAAAAAACATTTGATGAGCAATGATATGTCAGTGAACAACCAACCCAACAGACATAACTAGCTACAATGTCACTGCCTGCCACAAGCACAGCTCGACATCTGCCTTATTACAGTTTCCTTATATGCTATGTAGAGAGTAGCGAGCGACATTCAGTTTGTAAAAAAATAATCCTAAGGCCCGTTCTCAAGGAGATATGTGTACGATTTGTCGTATTGAACTCTAGTTGCAATGCAATGCAATGTATCGATTGATGTAAATACAAACTGTGTAAATACTACATGTTTATATTAAGTTGTAACAAGAAATCGTACAGTATGAACAACTCTTTAAAGGAGAATATTTGTAAAGATTTATATTCTGTTATAGTAAAATATACTTTAAAAACATATTCCCCCGAAAATAATATGGAAAGCCGTGTTTAATTACTAATTACGCGATATAACAACCGCGCCTACTGTTGCCTGTGCGCGTATGCATATTTGCCGGTAGTAGTCCACCGGCCAATAAGGGTCACCATGCACCCCCCCCCCATGGCAGAGCGAAACTATGTTTTTTTAAAGCCTTGACATGTCTATAATGCAAATATGAGTGGTAACAGTGTATAAACTGGGACCAACCTTGTCGTTTTTGCACTTTTTCATGGGTACCCCCATCAGCGACATTTTCTCTGAAGCGACACGCGAAAAGGTGGAAGTCATCATATCTCCGGTTCTAATTGTCATAGAACCATAATCTTGGTATCTAAATGTATGTTTTTCAGGTCATAGAAGTCATTGGTGGTCTTTTCAGACAGCTATCATTGGTAATTTTTATGAAATTTGAGCTTTAAGTTGCTAAAGTTCGCGATTTATGATTCAGATCTTAAAAATTTATATTTTCACCTTCTTTTCAGTTTATGAATGTCATTATTCACATTATTTGTACTTTATGTATTATTATAAGTACTAGTGGCACTTATTTGTACTTATGGCACACATAAAAAGTAGCCAGAAGACTTCAGAAGCTAGTATTCTACTTAAATTACCATCAAAGAAACACTCGAGAGCTCAAGACTTTTGTGTTTCAAGTTGTGGTTGATACATCTTAGCCATTAGGGCTTTGAAGGGATACATTGTAAGGGGACAATGAAGAAAGGATCCACACGTGTATTCCTTCATTACAAAATTAGCATAAAAGTATATTCTGGGTAGTTAGATTCAGCTTTTTTTTGGACATCATTAATTTAGCACACATCATCATCACTGTCACAGTATTAAGAGGTAACATCCTCATCGTCGTCATCATCATCTGATCATCATTATTATAGTTGCCACTTGGCTTGGCCTGGCCTGGATGTTGCTAAGCTGCTCAGAAAGAGCACTACTATCAAACAACAATGGTCAACAGTCCATCCATGATTCTCATTGACATTAGGAACATCAGGTTTGGCAACATAAGATTCCTGGTAGTTGACACATTTAATATGTTGCTCCAGGCTTTAGCGAAAAGGTGGCACCTTGCTCATGTCTTTATGTTCCTGGGTTTGTCTAGTTCTTCACAACCATAGTCGTTCAGTTGCAGGTAGCGAAGTTCATCAGCATTTTTTATGCAAGATCTTCCAAAGAGAGCATAAGCGAAATCAGCCACTTCATCAATCAGATCCGATGGAAAAAACCAGAGAGTCACCTTTTCTGGCAAGAGATACTTCAAAATGGCCAATCTTCTGAAGGATTTCCAGAGGTTTCAACTTGCAAATCTCCTTGAAGCAGTTGGTGAAATCACATCCTGTGACTGCATGTGACAACAATGCTTCTGTATGTAAGTCAGCCATGCCCTTAGCCAGTTTAAATATACTCATCAGCCGTCTCTTGTTTCCAGTTCCAGTGTCAAACAAAATGATGACATCTTCTATTTTGGATGCATAGTATAACAACAGGAAGAAGAAACAATTGTCTGGGCTCTTGACTCTAAGTGTATGGTAACCACATCTCTTGCCATGCATTCAGTATGTATACGATGATACTGAAAAGACAAATGGGTGCTTTCAATAAAGTATGTAGAGATTTCAGTGTATGCATTTTCTGCACAACAGCAAGTTTATACACAGTAAGAGCAAAGGACCAACACTATGATACCATGAATCTTTTCCTCCAAAGATTACTGCAGGGAAGGCAACTCTGTTTTGATGACCGTGTGTCCATCATCGGTCAGCAAGTAAGCAATTCCATCACACACCACAGAGACCTCTCTGTCTTGCAGTTTATGGGTGTATGAATCCTGGTTCCAGAGCTTGGGTATGACCTTGGGGCATCCAATATATTCAGGGAATCAAGGATGCACCTGTATGGTGTTATCAACCAAAACTTTAAGGAGCTGATAAACTGAAGTGGCAACTGGTGGCGAGTCGAAGTTACCAAAACACATTCCGTTGAGCATGACTCTGAGGCACCTCTACAGGAGTGAACAACTCGTAACCATTCTCAATAGGATGGGACACTGTGAAAATTATTCTTACTCCTTGTAGGTGAAGACAGCCTTTACCAAATCAATTGTAGAGACATCAACACTTCTCTCAACTCAAATTGTCAGAGCTCCAGAATCCAAATTAGTGGTTCAGTTAGAGTTTACAATGTTTGTGTGATAGTGTGAAAGTGAGTTTAAGGCTTTGCCATACTGTTATGTAGCACTCCACCAATTCAGTTATCTCTTGATGAAGGAAACACTTTTTTGTTCTTTCTATTGATGGCATTTCAACACAGACAGCAGTATGAGACTCTGAAGGTCCTGCAGTCTTGCAACATTATTCCATGAGCTGTGTGAACAGAATCCTTTCTAGTAATTAGTCGAAATGTCAAACTCGGAGTTAGAAGTGTCTCCATTTCCAGTTGTAAAAATAATTCTCTCAGGGTTTGGTAACTCCCACTCGCCACCAGTTGCAGCACAGCAGATGTGTGTTCCTGTGGATAGAATGAGTCGCTGAGCCTTAGGTGTATTGAGGAAAGTCTGTTCAGTGAAGACAAGTCTCAGTTACATTTTCAGTTCTGTTGGTATGTTTGTGTTTATTTCCAAATCAAGTACATTTGGAGGCCACTTCAGCTTATCAGCTCCTTTAAAGTTTTGGTTGAGAACAACATACAGCTGCATCCTTGATTTACTGAGTATATTGGATGCCCAAAGGTCATACCCAAGCTCTGGAACCAGGATTCATACACCCATAAACTGCAAGGCAGAGAGGTCTCTGTGGTGTGTGATGGAATTGCTTACTTGCTGACCGATGATGGACACACGGTCATCAAAACAGAGTTGCCTTCCCTGCAGTAATCTTTGGAGGAAAAGATTCATGGTATCATAGTGTTGGTCCTTTGCTCTTACTGTGTATAAACTTGCTGTTGTGCAGAAAATGCATACACTGAAATCTCTACATACTTTATTGAAAGCACCCATTTGTCTTTTCAGTATCATCGTATACATACTGAATGCATGGCAAGAGATGTGGTTACCATGCACTTAGAGTCAAGAGCCCAGACAATTGTTTCTTCTTCCTGTTGTTATACTATGCATCCAAAATAGAAGATGTCATCATTTTGTTTGATACTGGAACTGGAAACAAGAGACGGCTGATGAGTATATTTAAACTGGCTAAGGGCATGGCTGACTTACATACAGAAGCATTGTTGTCACATGCAGTCACAGGATGTGATTTCACCAACTGCTTCAAGGAGATTTGCAAGTTGAAACCTCTGGAAATCCTTCAGAAGATTGGCCATTTTGAAGTATCTCTTGCCAAAAAAGGTGACTCTCTGGTTTTTTCCATCGGATCTGATTGATGAAGTGGCTGATTTCGCTTATGCTCTCTTTGGAAGATCTTGCATAAAAAATGCTGATGAACTTCGCTACCTGCAACTGAACGACTATGGTTGTGAAGAACTAGACAAACCCAGGAACATAAAGACATGAGCAAGGTGCCACCTTTTCGCTAAAGCCTGGAGCAACATATTAAATGTGTCAACTACCAGGAATCTTATGTTGCCAAACCTGATGTTCCTAATGTCAATGAGAATCATGGATGGACTGTTGACCATTGTTGTTTGATAGTAGTGCTCTTTCTGAGCAGCTGAGCAACATCCAGGCCAGGCCAAGCCAAGTGGCAACTATGATAATGATGATCAGATGATGATGACGACGATGAAGATGTTACCTCTTAATACTGTGACAGTGATGATGATGTGTGCT
The DNA here is from genome assembly GCA_936450465.1 of Gibbula magus. Classification (NCBI taxonomy): domain Eukaryota; kingdom Metazoa; phylum Mollusca; class Gastropoda; order Trochida; family Trochidae; genus Gibbula; species Gibbula magus. The sequence continues at coordinate 7,461,781 of OW388306.1, forward strand.
AAATTAATGATGTCCAAAAAAAAGCTGAATCTAACTACCCAGAATATACTTTTATGCTAATTTTGTAATGAAGGAATACACGTGTGGATCCTTTCTTCATTGTCCCCTTACAATGTATCCCTTCCAAGCCCTTATGGCTAAGATGTATCAACCACAACTTGAAACACAAAAATCTTGAGCTCTCAAGTGTTTCTTTGATGGTAATTTAAATAGAATACTAGCTTCTGAAGTCTTCTGGCTACTTTTTATGTGTGCCATAAGTACAAATAAGTGCCACTAGTACTTATAATAATACATAAAGTACAAATAATGTGAATAATGACATTCATAAACTGAAAAGAAGGTGAAAATATAAATTTTTAAGATCTGAATCATAAATCGCGAACTTTAGCAACTTAAAGCTCAAATTTCATAAAAATTACCAATGATAGCTGTCTGAAAAGACCACCAATGACTTCTATGACCTGAAAAACATACATTTAGATACCAAGATTATGGTTCTATGACAATTAGAACCGGAGATATGATGACTTCCACCTTTTCGCGTGTCGCTTCAGAGAAAATGTCGCTGATGGGGGTACCCATGAAAAAGTGCAAAAACGACAAGGTTGGTCCCAGTTTATACACTGTTACCACTCATATTTGCATTATAGACATGTCAAGGCTTTAAAAAAACATAGTTTCGTTCTGCCATGGGGGGGGGGGGGGGGGGGGGGGGGGGGGGGGGGGGGGGTGCATGGTGACCCTTATTGGCCGGTGGACTATAGCCCTCGGCAGGTTTATGCTGTGACGTCAGAGATGCTCTACGGCCCGCTTTGGGTCCTTAGCGCAGTGAAAGAGAAGGCATTAGAGTAGATGGAGAATCGGTTGAATACGTAGAATTCGGGTAGTTTCGGACTTGATATGGTATATTGTGCAGCGTTAATTGGTGTGCAGTAATTCATCAAAGTCTGGACAGAAGTTTACATTTTTTTTATTTTCTAGTGAAAAGACGGATGCAGCGCGGCGAAAGGTTTGGATAGTGTCAAAGAGGAAAGAAGGACCGAAAACCGTCGGAATCTGTCTCACTATGTTCAGAGCATTTTGATCCGTTATATTAAAACAGTTTTATAAATAAGTGATAGTTAGTCTTAGAGTACTCGTAATTAACAGTCCTTTATAAGGATATAACTTATAATACCTTCTTATTGGATGTGTCGTCCTCGGTTACCCAGAGTTTTATATATGCTCCAGCGGAGAGTAACGGAGCATATATAAAACCCTGGGTACCACCGAGGATGGGGATGTGTAGGCCTTAAAACTTAGTACACAGTTGTCTAATTATTTGTCATTGGCCAATAACTGTATTAGATTAATTTCAATTTAATATGGACAACGTGGCAGCTCAAATGGCATTGTCAGACACACAAAAATATTTCCTGGTTATAAATCATTTGAAAACTATAGTGATATTCAACGCTAAAATGATATCTGTCGCCTATATTACACCCCACCACCCCCACTAAATTCTAATTCTTGCCCCAACTTTTGAACCCTTCCTACGTCTATGTTGGATCCTGTTTTTTTTTAAATATATTTACTAAAAATGCATTTACACTGATAGTATATGTTCACAATATCATAACAAATGATTATTGCAAAAATAAAAAGTTTCAGTGTTCATTCCTGTTGGTTTGCTTGGTTTGTGTACTATTGATAGGAGAACACGTAACTGTCTAGCAACTCAAGTTCAAATAATTACTGTCTGCAATTAAGACAGAACTAGTAGAAAGCACACGTAGAAAGTGACTCAAGGTCAAAGCCGCCCCAACCCCCAACTCGGTTAATAGTAAGCCCTGTTTATACGGCAGGCGTTTGCATTTGAGTAAATCATTACACATATGAAAATATGCTCATATGAGCAAAATTCGCCGTATGGACGCATTTGCACAAATGTATATTTTACTACCGTAAGCAAATTTTCACCTAGTCAGCGACGGTTGCATATATATGGTTTTTAAGTATTCTAGTAACAGTTCGTCGTTTACAGACATAGTGACTTCACATCGGTTGAGAATATATATATAAGATATATAAGAACTTTAGAAATTCTTAATATTGTTTTTCAAATTCTCTTTATAGGATAATCTCCTTCTTGCACGCGATGAACTTCGAAATCTATCTGACTTTTCGATTTTCATTATAATTAGGGCGACAAAGTCAAACCAATGTTGACAGATTTAAATTAATGTCATTTATTTAGTTTACATCTAATACATATTAATTAACAAATTTTAGAAATTCTCTATTCATATATTAAAAGAGTTGGAATCCCATTTTCTTAGGCAGAAATTAAACACGCATGAACGCATAGTAAATTTACTTTTACTAACATGCGTATATTACTACCATAAGCAACATTGTAAATGTGCACTGCAAAGTTCGCCGTATAAACAGGGCTTTACACTACGTTATTACAGGCTTCTAATATAGCGAGTTCCTTATTATCGTGTTAGTCCGGTTTTCGTGACTACCAAATCTCTCACATAGCTATGTGTAGATCTTACTGTCTTTCTTACTTGGTTAGGATTGAACAGTGGTTGGTACGGCAGATCTAAATAATAATAATATCTAATATCAATACGTTTTTAAAGCAAACATGATTTGAATAATCGAGAATCAAGATGGTTCATTTTGTCCTGTGCAACTGGTTACTTCAGCGGTACAGTATATATACGAATAAAGCAGTATAATTTGTAGTAACATATTTTAATTAACTACATATAAGTTGTTGACACCCATGTTATCTACATGTAGACAATAACTATTTAATGTACGGTATAATCCACCTATTGTGAAATTGTAACGTTAGAGTTTGCCAGTCCCTACGTACGAATCTGTATTTCCAAAACTCTCACTGTTTACTTCTGAAAGCTCATCCTCACTTGATTCCTGGTGTTCAACTCAATGTTGATTCACAATTGGTTCATACTGATAAGGACGGATGTTATTTATGTCAGATGGTTGAAAATCAACCCTGCCATCGCTATCCGAGAAAGCCATAACAACACTACGAACGTAGCAAATACACTGTCTCAGCGCGCGGGAGAGCATCTTTGACATCATATCACGTGACTGCTGCCAGCCTGATTAACTCTCGGGGATTTCCGGAAAATGACTCGCACCGAAAACGTTTTTTCAACGTTTCTACATAAAATGTCGTATTTTAATAAAAAATTTTGACACACTTTGTCTTAAACAATACTGTTAAACATGTTAAAACAAAGTTTTTCTCTAATATTCTCCTTTTAATTCTGAATGCATAGAAAGACTTAAATATTGCCATGATATAACAAAATGCCTAGATCTGTCAAGCCGTCAAGGTTAGTCGTCATTGACCTTTAATATCTTACCAACGCTGGTACATTTATAACAATCAAAGTGCCAATGAGCGACGTACATGGATCTTTAAGATCAAGATTGATACAGGTGACCAAAGCTCACCTGCAAAGACAAAAGCACCATAGTATGTACCTGACAGTTCCTAGACATTATCTGAAACAACAACAAAAAAGAAAGTAATTTATCGGTCATATATAACAGATCTTGATTATAGGAGGTTGGTGATTCAATCTTTCAATCTCATTAAAATCAAATCGAACTCAACACTCTTTACTTAACCTTTTACCCTCCAAAATCTCATTTCCTGATTTCATATGGAATCGTGTCGACGATTTCTTAGCCTCGACGCTGATTGGCTGGAGCGTAAAATCACGAGAAATAACCCCATTTATTGTATCAGGACAAAGAAGGCATGTCTGGGCATCCATACACTTTGACACCACTTCACAACTTCTGGAGCATCTATTCTCTACCTAGAATGGTTACTCGTGTCTATTTCTTCCTTTGTAAATTATGTTGCAAAGTAAAACACACGTCTTGGTTAGAATTGTGATTGGTTGCATTCAAAGTTAGTTGTGAAATCTGGCATGATGTGCACATTGCCAATTGCCAATTGCAAGTTATAATGTTATTTTCTTAAACAGAAACGTTGGAAGAACTTTAAATGGGTGATCCTCGATTTATGCTATTTCAATTTGAGAAACAATAAACATGCTGATTAGAGGGAAATACCCAATCTGAGAGGAAAAATAGTTTATTTGTTGTGGTTTATATCAGACACCATTATTCGAAGTAGGCCTATATCTGCAAATAAGAAATACCCTTTTCCCTCAAAGGCTAAGATCTTTGAACTTATAATTACTCGTCGACTAAACGAGTGTAAATGTCTGTATTATCCGAGCGAGAGCGAGGGTTATACATACATTTGCACGAGTTTCGTAAAAGTCCTATGGCACACTTTTGAGTGTAATAATTTCTTTATTACCCATTTTATTCAATTTGATTCGCGTCAAAATAGTCAGGAAACGGCCCACTTCCTTTGCGACGGCAAGCTACAGTGACGTCACGAACAATCGGTTTATGACGTCACAGACAACGTAATACGGGGAGCCGCTAGACAAACGTGATATGTGCACATGTGCTCATATCAGTAATATTAATTCGGTTATTTTCAACCATATGGGTAATAAAATGATATACTAGTACATTCATACTCCAATGTATAAGCTCGGTATGTACAGTGTATCGGTACATAAAATATGAACATGATAATTATGTCTAACTATACAGAAGCATAGACACACAATTGCATTGACACATTCGCTGCTTGTATGTGTTGTATTTTGAAGTTAACACATGAGTGTGCCACAAAAACCTATACATTACGAACTTCCCATTTTTCTTCATTTTGGTTAAATTAGTATATACATTTTGTGATATTGTAATATTTGATTATTTCATTATAGTTCATCTGGACTGAAAGGCCCAATGGGATTATGGCATGGCGTCCGACGTCCCTCTGTCCATCTATCCGTCCATCCGTAACTATTTCACGTTTCAACTTCTTCTAGAGAAACAGTGTCTCGAGAGAGCTCTCATTCTCCAGACGCCATGGCCAATGGATTTCCAAATTGTAGATTTGCTGACCCTGTGACCTAAAAACCCATGTTCATCTTCTTCTCCGGTACAAAAAGCTCTAGAGAGCTGAAATGTTATGTGCAGACTCCTTGGCCAATGGGGATTCTAAATTGTATATTCATGACCCCGTGACACAGGGGTCACATCCTTAAAACCTATTTTCATCTTCTTCAGTTCCAAAAGGTCTAAAGAGCTGAAATGGTGTGTGTAGACTCCTGGGCCAATGGAGAATCTAAATGGTAGATTTGGTGATCCTGTGATCCCAAATAGGGTCCCAGGGATCACGATCTTAAAACAACTATTTTTCATCTTTTCCTCCAGTACGAAAACCCTAGAAAGCTGCTTGTGCGTATGTGTGGGCACGTGTGTGTGTGTGTTTATCTAGTATATAACTGACTGTCATAGAACTTGATTTTTTCCCTGGTTTCTCTTGGGACTATTCCTTGAACATTTCTAATTGTAACAGTAGAAACCCCGGATAGTACCGATATACAAATAGTAAAGATATGTTATACATCAAAGAATGTACATGTATCTTTGTATTAGCATATACCAACAACATATTCACATGTAAAATACTTACTTGCTGATGGTGTTCCAGGCAGACACCCAACTCCAACTGCAAACATTAAGGCACCAAGACCGGTAGCCAAAAGTTCAAGTCCAAGAATCTCGAACGTAATTGGGTTGAAGAGGGCCCATGTTCCACCCGTATATAGCCCTATAAGAAACCCGTACACATAGGCTACAGGAGTACTTATAGTCAGGAGAGGCACCAACAACGTCACAACGCCCACGAGTCCGTTGATTGATGCATAGATGAGTCCACTTCCAATAGCGGAGTCCTGGGCAGCAAAGCCTGTCATAACACGAGACAGCACAACACCGAGTCCTGATAGTGACACTGTGAAAGAGGCTCCGTAGAGGGATATCCAGGCAGATGATGTCGCACTTGTGTCATCCAGAATATCTGCCCTTAGACAGATGGTGAGGATTTCAGAAGAGTACAGCAATGACTGGAGATTTGTACTCTCGTCCTCCAAAAGTGAAATTGTGACCTTCCCATATCGGCCAAGATCTCGTCTGCATGAGATTGAAATCAAGCTGTATGACCAACCCCTCCCCTTGAAAGAAACAATCCGACATGTTGGAATGGTCTTGTCAGGCCACATGTCATGTATGGAGCATGTGACGCAATCTGCCATTTCCTTGAGATATAGTGTGAGATCACTGACAGCTCAAGGCTTTCATCCACGGTTTACAAACCCGATTGTAACCTTGAAAGTTGTAAACAGTGTTTTCCTTCCCAAAGCTCTCTACGGGTCAGAGTTGTGGACTAACCTTTCCAAAGTTGAGCTCCTAATGCTAGAGAGGTCCTACAGATATGTCATCAAATCCATCCAAGACCTGCCTCGCACCACTCGCACTGATATCTGCCATGGACTCCTTGGAGTATTGCCTATGGAAGCACTAATAGATCAGCGAAAGTTGTGCTTCCTGGGGGGTCTGTTGAATATGGATCTACCACCAAAGCTATTCATATCCCGGTTGATGTGCTTCTTACACAACGTGACATCGTCATCGTTTGAATACGTGCCTGATGTAGTCAGGGTGCTCAAGAAATATAAACTTAATGGGCACTTGGAAACGTTTCTACAATCAGGAATCTTTGCAAAACTCTCGAACTGGAAGAGAGTTGTAAAGAAGTCAGTCAGAGAATACCACGTGACACAATGGAACAGTCGTTTAGGAGATGACCCTGACCTACACTAGTTCCAGCGAATACATCCAAAGCTCCAAGTCCATCCTGCATGGACAGTGTCACTGATCGAACCAATCCTCAGACGGCAAGCTAACTTTGTCATCATAGTCTGTGTCATAGGTGTGGTGTAGTGTATGGTGATCCTCTAACTCACGCCGTACTTGTATGTGAATACACTAATGAAACTCGGGATGAACTGTGGATGAGCCTGATAAATGTCGGACCAATTGACTTCAATGTGAAACTCCATAACATGAGCAAGACTGAGCTCATGGAGTGTTTGTTGTCGTGTAGGACTGACTTTCCCCTGATCAACGAGGACATAATTGAGTTTTCTGCCTTCAATGTAAAATACATCACCATGATGTTCAAAGCTATTTTTCGATAGCTCTCTCTTCACATCAATCGTATGTGGTCGTGATACTGAACAGCTTCTCAGAACTTTTTTGTAAAATAGCTGTTTAAATATTTTCAATGATGATAGAACGTAGAATATGAATGCCTTGTTCGTGAAGACCTTCGAGTACCCTCTACAGTCTCCACAGAATGACCTCAGCAACGCCGAGCGTCTTGTATGTCCACTGAACACCTTCTTTCGGCGTTCAATTTCAAATTTTGTCGGGGTCATGAGAAGTCCAAATATACAGGAATGAAATGCAAAAGCTCCAATTAAGAGGAAGGCTTCCCTCAATCCGTACATTGATGAGCAGCTGACACAATTGCGGATGCACGAAAAGTCATGTTGCGACACCCAAAACGCTGATTCCACTTGCAACGCTGATGCTACCTTCGAAGTAATATCCAATCACTACCATCACTCCCGTGCCAGCTAGAGATACCCCCGAACCTACAACAGAGAGCTTGTTTAAGATACTTGGGAGCTACATTGTAAAAGGAAATATTGTCATAGTTCATTCATTGGAGATGGCGAGAGCTGCCCCCGAACTTACGTATACAACAGAGGGCATGCTTTAGATACTTTAGAAACACTACCACAGTTCATGCATTGGTTAAGGCCTAAAACAAACAAATGTTTCTGGTCTTTACAGGCTGACAAAAATGATGCGATGACGCGATGTCTTTTTAATTTACGACGAGATATTTAGCTCATCAAGCCTGAAAGGCACGATGGGCGTATGGCATGGCAGGGGTCCGGCGTCCGTACGTCCTTCCATCCATCCGTCCGTAAACGTTTCACTTTTTCGACTTCTTCTCAAGAACCAATGAGCTGACATTTTATGTGCATACTCTTTAGCCAATGGGAGTTCTAAATTGTAGATTTGGTGACCCTGTGGTCCAAATAGGGTGACTGGGGTCAGAACCATAAAAACCTATTTTCATATTCTTCTCCAGTACTAAAGAGAGAGAGAGATGGCATGTTGCACAGACTCCTTGGCCAATGAGGATTCTAAATTGTAGATTTTTCGTGATACCATGACTCCAAATAGGGTCACATGGGTCACGACCTCAAAAAACTATTTTTCCAGTACCAAAAATTCTTGGAAGCTGAAATGTTGTGTACCGACTCCTTGGCCAATGGGGATTATAAATTTTAGATTCGGTGACCCTGTCGCCCCAAATATGGGTCACAGCGGTCACTACTTCAAAACCTATTTGTATCTTTTTCACCAGTATGAAAACGCTGGAATAGTGTGTACAAACTCCTTAGCCAATGGGTAATCTAAGTTGAATATGTGGTAACCCTGTGGCCACGACCAAAATACCTATTTTCATCTCCTTCTCCATTACATAAGGTACCTGAAATTTGTTATACCTCTGATAAATACTCTTTTTTAAAATTAATTTAGTTTATTTTTAAATCCTGAAGAGCTACAGAGCCAATTGCTCTATTTTTTATATTTGGGGCGAACCGACCTGGGGGTGAACTGGTTCTGGTACGAAGCGACCCTGGGGTGAACTTGTTTGAGTACGAACCCGGTTCACTTCATCAAGAACCCAACAGAATAGCGAACTCAGATTCCGAAGGTGCAGTTGCATTGCATGGTAGTTTCATAGATGGTGTCTGGACCGGAGAAGGTGATAATTTTGAAAAAGAAACTAAGTTGATAGAATGATGCAAAAAGTAACGAACAACGCAATGCTATACACAACTTCCCAATGCAAGGCAAAACTCTTGCCAGTCTCCATAACTGGCTGATTTAGGCCTTGCAGTATTTCATTCAGATATCTGTGCTTGGAAATCCGGGCCCACTATGCATTTCAGGTGCAGCGAATCACTGTCTTGGCACAACAAAGCGAGGGAAATACTGCAAGGCCTAAATCAGCCAGTAATGGAGAAAACAAAAGTGCTTGACAATTCCACCCAGAAGCAACTAAAGATGTATATAAAGTATGTTAGATCTGAAGTCAACTGTGACTGTTGACTGTTTCATCTGCCTTCTGTTTTATAGCACCATTTATATTGTCGACGTCAATGAACTCTGCCGTGGCTGCAAGATAAATATCATGCACAACCTACCAACTACCAAGGATGCTATATTGTAGGAATTGTCAAAGGAAGAAAGGTTTTCGTTATCTTGTTTGCTTCGAGCAAAGGCCCAGGAGAAGTACAGAAAACCTATTAGGTGCGGCTGCAAATCTTTGCCAATGTGTGCAAAGAAATGTGTTTGCAAAATCGTGGAGCCAAAAAGCTATTTTCTTCGAGTACGAAAAGCTCTAGAAAGCTGAAATGTTCTGCGCAAACTCCTTTGTCAATGGATATTCTACATTGTAGATTTTTTTACCCTGAAGCCCCAAATAAGGGTCACGAACTAAAACTTATTTTCATCTGCTTCTCCATTATATGAAAAACTCGAAATTTGTTATAACTCTGATAAATAATGTTTTGAAACTTATTTATTCCATTGTTTTAGCCTGATGAGCTGCAGAGCCAATGACTCTATTTTCAACGAATAGCGACGCAGAAACGTTTTGGATATATCCATCAAAGTAATAATAATGTAATAATATTCAGCTATGATTTCTACTCTATCCAAATGAATAGGGCATATATTTCTTCGGGAGTTTCTATGTCAGTTTTTTTCCTCGAGATTTTACCATGCTGATGTCACTTGGTAGAGCAGCACACTGAACATATAGCGACTGTTGTGGGGCAGTATTTATCAGAAGCTATGCTTATTTGGTAGTTAAAAATTTTCCCGTGTTATATATGCCAAATACATTTGCATTTTGCTGATTCAAATATTTTATTTCGATATAATAGGTAAATGAATCATTAAATTTCGGTTTCTTGCACTTTGATCTTATACAATCAAAGTTTAAGCTCTTTGTTGACGTTTTTGTCGTTGAAAAAATGTATTTAACATTGTTTAAAGGTTGTTTTTTAAGTGTATATCATACATCAGGACTCTTTGGACGAAAAAGTCCTGATATTGACAATGAGCGGGACACTTTTAATAATGGTTGCCACATATGGAAGGGGATTTGTGCCATAAATAAAGACATGTTGACTTGTAACTTGTAAAGTGTAACATGTCGTTCTCAACCATACAAGTCTCGAAAAGACAAGTCCAACCATGCACAACTAACATTTTAATCCTGTCAATCTTAACTTTCCATTCTCAACTTTACAAAGTTGAAATGTAATTCTAGAAATCGTCAAAGTCGAAAATTCAACTTGTCATTTTTAATTATTAAATCTAAATTATATACACATTTTGTAATGTTTTTTTTATATTTTTTTTATGTTTTTATTTCCCATCAGATGTTTACATATACATGTTCATTGTTGTATACAACAGTAAAGTTGTTCACATATCAGTAAACTTTACACAAAGTTCCATTTTGCAGGTATTGAAGTTCATGGACAATTGCAAGATTTTATGGCTTTCAAAGTCTTATCTGTATTATTTACAAAATTATATCTCGTTTTCTAAATGTCTAAATAATGTGTGGAAGGAAGACCAAAATGAATAGAATCTGGGCTGTCTATTATTTGTAAAGGCAATGTATTTACATGCCTGGTAATATCTTAGTATTTCCTTTTGGATACATTTAAACTTCGGTATCTTACCTTTTCTGCTTATTGCATAGATATTTTGTTTCACTAGTAGACAAATGGCATTTAGTGGGTTATTATTTCTTCCCTTAAATCCAAAAATTATATTTTCCGTTGTTAAATCAATAACTCCCTCAGCCAGGTTTTCTAACCATTTAGCCAATTCCTTCCACACTTTACTAGTATATATACAATCACATAATAAGTGTATTGTGCTCTCAGGCACTTGTTTGCAGAAAGAACACAATGGTGAATCAATATATCCAATCTTATGTAAAAAAATGTTGGTTGTCAAAATATTCTGATTGATCTTATATTGAAACCATTTTAAGTTAACACTTTGCGTACATCTATTAGCCATCAAATTACAATTTTCCCATTCATTCTGTTGGAATTCCTTATCAAATATATCTTCCAATTTTAATTGGCCATTAGATTTTGTAAAGCTAAATTGGCATAATATTTTATAAAAATGTTTACTATTGTCTATAACTGAGATATTGTATGGAAGAATTGGGAAAGAGTGTATATTTTTCAACTGATTGGTAGTGAAATTATATTTTTTCAAATATTGAAGTACAGTTCTCTTCAAACCTTGATATGTAAGAAAATTTAGACAAATATTGTATTTGTTAATCAATTCTTCTAAAGAGAGGATGTTGCCATCTTCCTTCATAATGTTTCTCAGATAGGTTATACCCCTTTCTTCCAATTTTTTGTAAAATACTGTTTCCCCGCCTATCAAGATGTTGTTATTGTACCAAAGCGATTGATTTAAAACATTAGAGTAACACTTTTCATCCTGGTAGCATATTGTTAGATACTCTGCCCATGCCTCAACAACATCCTGCCAAAAGTGGTTTGAAATAGTAGGCACCATACTTTTACCAATATAAATACCATCAGCAAGCCATAGTTTCTGAATATTTGGAATATATAAGGCAGCATTTTTACTCCATATAGAACTGTCATATAGCAATCTTTTAATCCATGTAATTTTTTGAGCTTTAATAATATTTTTCACTATTGGAACATTGATTCCTCCATTTTTAGGAGTGGATGAAATAATATTTCTTTTAATTTTATCTTTTTTGCCCTTCCAAATAAACTTATAACATCTCTTCTGAAATGCCTGGATAATATCATCAGGTGGGCTTGGTATTGATGAAAATAGATGATTTAATTTTGAAAGCAACAAGGACTTCAACACCACATTTCTACCCATAGGTGTTATTAGTCTTGCTTCCCAACTATTCATTTCTCTCTCAATTTTCTCCAGCTTATCGGAATAGTTAATGCCTACCATTGACTCTAAATCAACATCAAACTTAATACCTAACAAAGTAAATTGTGATTGTGTCCAATCTAGATTATAATCCTTGCATAGCTTGAGTCTAGATCTCTTTTTGGATCCTATCCATATCAGTCTAGTTTTGTCAGTATTTACTTTAAGTCCAGAAAATCTTGCAAAAAAAGATAAAGTATTGAGCACTGCATATAGGCCTTTTTCCGTACCGTCTAATGTCAAAGATGTATCATCAGCAAACTGTGACAAAAGACTTTCAATGTTGCCAATTTTAATACCCTTAATCTTCTTATCTTTTCTAATCATTAGTGCTAAAATTTCTACACATAAAATAAATATATATGGCGAGACCGGATCTCCTTGTCTGCAACCTCTGGTTATTTTGAAGAATGAGCTTCCAAATCCATTAACAAGAACACAAGATTCAATATCATGTAAAAGAACTGAAATCCATTTTTGAAGACTTGGACCAAATTTGAAAAAAGAAAGTACATTTTTGATAAAATTTCTATCTACCGAATCGAAGGCTTTCTCAAAATCAATCATTAACAGAAGGCCTGGAACCTGATATGTCTCAGTGTAGTCCATAATATCATAGATAAGTCTAGTTACCTCACCTATATATCTACCCGAGACAAAGCCTTTTTGATTTTCATTAATAATTATTGGTAGTATGGGTTTAATCCTGTTTGCAATGACTGCAGATGCAATTTTATATGCAGTATTTAATAGACTTATGGGGCGCCAAGACTTTAGAAACTGTTTAGGCTTGTTGGCCTTCGGTAAACATGTGATTAATCCTTGTTTTTGTGTAACCGACAAAGAACCATTCTCATATGCGTAGTTTAGTGAGCTTATCAAATATTTATTTAAGTCAATCCAAAAGAACTTGAAAAATTCAGTAGTGAAACCATCCGGACCTGGAGATTTTTCATTTTTCATTTTTTTCAGTACACTCAGACATTCGTCATAAGTTATTTTACCCTCTAAATTTATTGATTCTTCAGCAGACAATCTTTGAACATTTGTATCAGAGAACAAATTCTCGAGATCAATATCTGTACACTCTTCTTTAGAGTACAATTTGTTATAAAAAAGTTTAGTTTCTTCAAGGATGTCATTTTGATTATTTACTACAGAGCCATCATTTCTTTCAAGTTTTGTGATAGATTTATTTAAAAAATTCCTAGTTTCTAAATGTAAGAAATACTTACTTGGTTTCTCACCATGTTCTATCCATGTTGCTTTTGATCTAATAAAAAGTCCTTGAGTTTTTTCCTTGTTTATTTCTTCTAGTTGCGATTTTGTGTCCTTAATCTTTGTTAGGATATCCTCTTTAACAGTCATATTTTCCTCATTATCTATTTCAATTTCCAATTCTTGCATTTTACTCTCAAGTTCTGATTCTTCCTTAATCCTCTTTTTCTTCTTAGTAGATGAATAATAAATAGTCATACCCCTTATTTCAAGAAGTAGCATTTCCCACAGTAACTGATCGTTCAGTTCATATTTTATATCTTCTACTCCCTGGTTGGATATTTGATACTTTTCTAGGGTTGTCTTTATTGTATTTTTAACCTTGCTGATATATTCCTTATCATGCAGTAATGAATTGTTGAACTTCCAAAATCCTTTACCCCTTTCCATCTGTGATGAATTAATTGTGATAGTTACAATTGAGTGGTCCGAGTTGATGCTTGGAATGATATCTGTATCTGAGACAGAGTACATCAAATTATGTGAAATTAAAACAAAGTCTAGACGTGACTGTTTTAAGGGTGTTGGTTGTCTCCATGTAAAACGCCTTTCATTAGGATGAGACTCTCGCCATGGGTCCTTTAAGTCCAGTAAATCGATTATCTCCATAATCTCATTTCTAGCTTTAGGATTATTTATATGTTTGTAGTTATACGTATCCTTCACTGTGTCTAGTACTAGGTTCCAATCACCACAGATTATAGCTTTCTCACTTTCGAAGTTTTCTATAATATTTTTGATATGTTTATAAAAATCCGGTTCATCAGTGTTTGGTCCATACAAGTTGACTAAGGAATATACAATTTCATTTATTCTTAGTTTTAATGCAACATAATTTCCTTCTTTTTCATCTACTGCTGTTTGTATAACATCAAAATGAAAATCATTATTAAAAAGGATGGCTGTCCCCCTGGCATTACTTCTATAATGACTGAAATAGCATTCGTTATATCCCCATTGTTGCTTAATCATTTGTTCTAATTCCTTTGTAAAATGTACTTCTTGAAGACAAAAGATCTGTGCCTTCTTTTTCCTCAAAAATCTGAAAATCTGTTTCCTTTTAAAACTATTATTTAGGCCTCGACAGTTTAAGGATATAAGTTTAAACTTTTCCTGATTACCCTTCATTTAAACATATTAAATTGTAATAATAAGTTAAAAAACCTTGTTTTCCAAACCTGCAAAGGTAAACAATACATCTATTTGTTATATAGCAAACATCTAGGGTTTTCATTTGTGTATCTGATATATATGTAAACACTGCAAACATAATTGGGATTTCCTTGTAGTTTCTGCTTTGGGAAACAAAAATAAAAAGGAGTAAAACTAAAATAATTAATGTTACTTGCCCCATATTGCCCTCGGCATTTGCTCCCCATGTTGTTTAATAAGTTGGAAAATGGTTGATACCAAATATATATTGAACTTAATTATTGTTTAAATCATACAGTGGAAGTCAGTATCGCTACATCATACACATGATACATATCAATATTCATATTTAAAATAAATACCAAAAGGCACTTTTAATTTTATAACAAAATTTAGTCAAGTTTAAATCATATATGCATTTTACTTTCAACACCAAGAAAAACAATTGCATGAAGCTCTCTTAAAATATCCTTGGATGAAACAGGTACACTTCCTGTTTGAAACTTGAGGTGCACATTTTTTAACTATCTACTTGGTAGCATGTCCACAAGTTCACAAAATATATGAAAATAGCTCTAATTGTACAGTAGCAATACCCGTCAACACATATTTCAGTCAAATATTTTGTAATAATTCCTCACACCGTTAAGCATTATTTCCATAATAATTCAACATAATATTTAATAACATGCCCACTTATATTTCAATATACTGTTTGGTTTTATATCCATATGTCATTCCATATACTTATTTGAGTCCACACACAAAGTCACAGTAAACTATAAATTCAAAGAGACTGTAGTGTAGATCTACTGTAGTACAGACAGTTCAAACAGAAAAGTGTTCATGATTCTTCATGTAGTTTACCACAGAATGAAGCATTCGTAACATCACTTGTCGTGGTTGTTTGTAAATAAACAGAAAGTTGAAGAATACCCCTACACCGTGGGTATTAACCATAAAAAATAAATCAAGTACTCACAATATCTCTTCCAGGCTTACAAATATTCCCTACACTTCAGGGATAATACGGACTTAAATTCCGTGGGAATACACAACATAAACACACAATGTCACAATCCTGAGTCACATATCCATAGAATCTCAGTTCAGAATTTCCTCCACAGTGATCCATGGGTGGCCCGGGGCTCTCCGGGTTTCCAGCTTGAGATTTATATCTCTTTCGATGATACGCGTCTGGATTCTTTCGGTTTTCCTCAGCTCGTACGCCATGTTTGCGAGCTTCCCTCGTTGTTTTTTCAGCACTACGGGCAGGTCGGTTCTCACACTTATCTTCTTTTCACTGAGAATTTTCGATGACTTTAGCGAAGCATTATACACACGTTGTTTGTCCATTGCTGAGACGAACCGCACTGCTATGGGTTTCGGCATCCCTGCCCGAAAGTTGGTGGGGTCTGTGCTTTTTCTGTTCAGCCTATGAACGTTGTCAAACATGATTTCTTCCCCCCGGTCCACGTGCAGAATGTTTACAAACAAATCCCGCGTGGCTTGAATGGGATCGCGGTCTTCATCGATGCCGTATAACAGCAAACTATTCTTTCTGGAATATGTTTCTTGCACCAATAAATTTCGCTTGAGCTTCTCCATTTCTTCTCTGAGTTGCTTTATTTCTGACTTGTTTTCTTTAATTACAGTTTCATTTAATTCCATGGAAGTTATCACATCCCCTATTTTATCTTCGAAGTTTCTGATTTCATTTCTCATGTCACTTAATTCTGTTCTTACGCTTTTTATTTCCTTTGTAATATCATTTGTCTGTGCCTCTAAAAGTTTTTCGAAACACAGTTTCATGTCTTCGAAGTTTTCTATCTGTTCGGTCGCCATGTTTGTCGCCATGCCGGTTTGTTCGTTCAAGTTTTCACTGTCCTTCGTACTCGATCTGGTAACAACAAAACTATCCAAATTTTGTGTTATATCACCCTTAGAAGTGTGTTTGTTACGTTTATTTTTGTTTTGTCTCTTTCCAGCAGACATTATTGTGGATGTTGACTGATTTTGGGGAGCGGCTCTTTCGCCCTGCCTACTCGCTCAACGTCATAACCGGAAGTGACATTTTGTAATGTTACATTACGTTTGACAAATGAAAAATGGAAAATGAAGAGTTGCAAAGTCAGCTTTGTAAAACGGACTTTAGCATTTCGAGACTACTTGCATAGTTACAATTGCAAAGTTTCAAATCACATCTCTACACGATTTGGTATTGATCATATTTGGAATATTACGGAAATTAGCGGAAAGGAACGAATAATCCCGATCCGATAAACACAATGTTCAACAATGACGTCTTCCTTGACAAGCATCTCCCAGCAACTACTAACACATATTTGAAAGTTGCATACTAGTTTTCCCATTATTAGCATACTATTGACAAAAGCACATTGACTAAAACATTATAGGAGACCATACAGTGACTGTGGAGAACGCCCAAGACGCGGTTATTTCTTTTGCGAGCTGGCAAAAAGTAAACCTTACCAGCCCGATGGTCGGGCACACATTGTGTAATCATGACCTCTTATGTAGGCCCATTATTTTTAAGGAATGGAGAGTAACGAGGATATTACCCTACTTAAATTACACTCAAAGAATTGCTCTTTTATCAAAATTGCTTTAAAAAGTTAAAGAAATTAAATTTCTACTTCAAAAATATGATGTGATGTGTAACTCTCCATTACTGAAAAATATTGGAGTCAAAGAACAATAGGATGACGTCACAAGTGTAATTTAACTGAGCTGAAATTCATTTCTGATTTTGAAACAAAGCAAGCAGGAATATCTTATTCAAATAAAAATGGAACGTAATTTATACGGGTCCAATTTTTTCCCTCACCCGCCCATGCAGCAACACATTTTGAAAGGGGGATCCGCCACTGTATGTTCATAAAATTTGTTTATGATATAATCAATACATTTTTACGTCAGATTGATCAAAGTAATCCGTAATATACGAAGTCTCAGCAAATGTGCTTGTTATATGTGGAGGGCCAATCTACATTTTCACGTGGAGGAAGGAACTGGTCAACCACAAAAAGGAAAATAAAACATTTGTTTCTCTCCTTTGTTTCCAGGGTGACCATACAAATAATTATTTAAATACCTATCTGTTGACTAGACCTACTTTGCCTACCTCCTCTCTAGGTATGCTATTTCAACCTTAACACAGACGAAAACTTGAACAGTGGAGTAAGGGATGCGTAAAATCCCTATCCAAGGGCAGGTAAGTCTGCCTGGTCTCGTGACGTCACTACCGGAATAAGCCTCTCTCCTTTCAGTTGCAGGACAAGACAGACGTATTTTGTTCTGAGACTGGGTATTTTTAGCGCTGTTTGTTGCTAACTTGCTATTTCTATCTTTTATTTATTAAAGAGATAGTTCGACGCTCGCTTAGGCTCCGCCTGTCATTCGCTTCGCCAAGCTTTCGCTTCGCCAGTCATTCGCCTTAGGCTCGATTCTACTTGACTCGCATCGTCTCGCCAGTGACTTGCAAAGGTCACTCGCTTCGCCAGTCTATCGCCTTAGGCTCGACGCTAGCGTAGGCTCGATTCGACTTGACTCGCATCGTCTCGCTAGTGACTCGCTTCGCCTGTCAGTCTTGTTCATGTATGCTTTAGCAAGTCAAGTAGAATCTAACCTTAAGCGAATGGCTGGCGAAGCGAGTCACTGGCGAGACAACGCGAGTCAAGTTGATACAAACCGAAAGCGAAAGACTGGCGAAGCGAATGACAGGCGAAGCGAGTCACAGGCGAGACGATGCGAGTCAATTACCAACGGCGAACAAAGGCACTGGCGGAAGGTACGACCGTGCGAACCGAGCAGTTAACCGACGAAGGTGAGAGAAAAACAAGACACGAATTGCACGTGCAAAGCATGCAGCCACCCGACAGGTAGCACACAGCTAGCACATGTCAACAAGGCCCCTTGTAACTCAACACCTAGCTGAAACAGATTGTCTAAACAACCTGTTAACGACGAACGTAGATTAAGGCGTTGAAAAATTCTCTTAAATCCAATCAGCAAACAATGATACTGTGACGTGCGCACACGTGTAAGAAAGAACGTGCTATTCACTTGAGCGACTGGATGGTCGGACTGGTTTCAACTGTGATACAATATGGCGAACACGTGCTTGTCGGAATACTCTTATTTACAACGAAGCAAACATATGGATAACAATTGTGGGCCCAGTTTCGGGTGATGTAACAAAGATTACTGATAAAAGTTGAAAAGAGGATTGTGTAAATTAAATGTGTTATTTGAGCAATGAAATGCTCAATTGCATAGACAATCAACAATTGCAATATCCTGGTTGTCTTGTTCCTGTATGCTGCAGTTGGATTCTTTGAATCTAAAAAAGGATCAGCAACGCCTCATCTCTAGAAGTAGAAGACCGACACCAGGCCTGCATGTTTTATCAGAGTGCTATTCTACTCAAATCAGCCGTGTTTCAGGTAAATACTTTTACGAAATCAAATGCATCGACCTGTTCATCGTTAAACGCACTGTAGCACTTTTTTGGGCATTTTTACATGTTCATATTTGCTATTTATAATAAAAGTTTATGTAGTATAAAAGCAGTACATGCTGTGATCTGATTAACCGTAGAAAACGATGTGACGTATAAAACGAAAATTGCTAACGGCCATTTTAGTGTAAACACCTTTTAATGATTCAAGAATGAGTAAAAGGATCTGTGTTTCTTAACCAAACCGTAAGACATGAGCTGATGAGGCTGAGCATTTTTGATGTCTGTATGACATTAAAATGAACATTTCTCATTCAATTTGGTGCGCTTTTATGATTGATAAGATACTTTTTTTTCTCGTAACGTGATACGGGATATGTTGGGCAAGAGAAAACATGTTATTAAATGTATTATTTCATATGTTTTGTATGACTATGTAAACTGCATTGATTCGTATTTCATTGAATTCAGTTCTTTTCTGCAGATATTGGACAATTTGGATGAAAACCAGGTTGAAACAGAGTCGGTTTCGTGACACATCTCTCTAGGAATACGAAGATCTACCCTTACAACATATCAATTATCATCGCGCCTGTGTTTGAAGAACTGCTTATTGTTGTTCTTCATGACATTGAATTCGTTTGTGTAAATGCACTATTTTGTTGAAAGAAAAAACTATGAAAACTTGTTCTGTTCTTCCTCCTAACCATTCGTTAGATTAATCGGCAAAGTCGATACTAACATATTAACCTAGGGAAATATCAGATAACAACCTTTCAGACGTCAGATTACCTTAAACATCTTTACGGAAGTGTTTTTAAAAGATTACTCGAGGCAAAGCAGAGAGTAATATTTTAAAAACACTCACGTGTTTTTAACCGAGGAAGGATACTGAAAGTCGAGGCGAAGCCGAGATTTTCAGTATCCGGACGAGGATACATTCTTGCAGCTATGACGTCATCGAAGGTTGAATATCTCATAGCTCCCTAGGTTGATATGTACATATCAACCTCAGATGACGTCATGCCAGGTTGATATGGATTATAAACAGTCATCCGTTTCAATGGCCATATCATCCCTTGGTGCGCATGATCTCACACAAGCACCATATCTACTTAGGGAGCCAGTTTTGGGTGATAAAAGACGATTGTTCATGAAACTTTCCATTCCCCCAAAATTCATTTACATGATTACCTTTATTAAAACATATTGGATACTTTCTGGTTCAGATTTACAGAAGGAACAAATATTTGAAAGACTTATTTTCATTTTCAGCAGCTCTCTTCTTGTGTAGATTGCTCTATTTATAAATATATACTGAACATCTAAACATGTGACACTCTTAGTACAGTTTCTGGACTTTTCAAACACACTAATCCTTGAAATATGTGTATAAAGACGCCCATTCTTCAACTTCGGGCCTAATTGTTTTGTATTTCTCCTTGACAACACATTAATGGAATGAACATTTCTTTTCTTTCAACTTTTAAATTAATAATTTGATATATATTTCTACTACAATGAGTTTGTTACATTAAAGACTAACAAACAAAAGTGTTAAATAGACACGGCAAAGTTGTAAAACATACATTATCGGAACTATTATCTAAATAAAAAATATCATCGTTTTATATATGAGTTAATAAAACACATGTTTAATTTATTGAAAACAATACGCATGTCAATGTATTCATGAATGTGCATTTTAGTGAAATTGTACGTTTTTAAAAAAAAAATTATATCCTGTATATGTTACAGTCGATTCAATTTTTAAATTCAACAGTGCAAAAATATATTTTTGAATTACAAGTGATTTTCAGTTTGCATTCTTTATTCATAATTATTTTCATATTTTGGCATGTAGAAGTTGAATGTTTATTGTTTAAAGTGTGAAACAACTGATTTAGGCTTATGATTTACATTTCATACCTGAATTCAGTAATTTAATTCTTTATATAGAATTAATGGACAAATAATTTCTGTCCCACAATACACTTTTCAAAGCTTCAAATACTAAAAATATAGTTTACTTGATAAGTAAATGAAAATAGATAAATTAACATATTCAAAACCAATAAATAATTTAAACTAGTTGAGAAAAGTTTGTAAAATAATTAAGAGAATTAAACTCAGCTAAAGAACATTTCCTCTTGATTATTTGTCTGTAAGAATAAAGTATTGGTACTCAGAACAGTTTTCAGTTATAATTAAAGTGCAATGCATTTTTTTTTATTTTTAAAGAAGTATATGAAGTTCCCTGATTTAGATCATTGCTTTTGTGGTACATTTAAAATATTTTAAAATTAATAATAAAGTTGTCAACACTGGCTTATATATTACTTTCAATATCAAGATTTTCTTTATCAAAACTTGGATATTCATTTCTGAATGCAAAAGACTTTATTGAATACACGTAAAATTGGAGTATAAAACAGTGAATAATGACATCATTGAACTGAGAGAAGATAATGTGTAAATGAACGCACAGAAAGTAATTAATTTTGTCGGGTGTAGGATGTCTATATATGGTTTGTAAATCTGCATTTTTATATGTAAGTGAAAGAAGTTTTATGATAACGGATCGGATACATTAATCATAGCATCAATGCCAATCAAGCTATGCGATCCTGTATGTCTGTCAGTGTCATCCCACATTTACATTACTTCCGCATTCGTTTTGCGTTGCAAAAAAAAAAAGTTTGTTAAATGTCCTTAAAATTTATTGAAATAATAATTAGAATACCTAAGAATTAATTTTCAATTGGTATTTTCGTTTGGCATTTAATTACTAAGCGACACTATCACACGGAATGTAAGTGACAGTAGCGCTCCGTGAACTGACAACGTGCGTTTATTTGTAGGACATATCAAGAGGCACGTCCCTTGATTTCAGGGGGCGTGGTCAACTCGTCCAGCGTTGGGCTCAAAATAGACTATGGGATTGGTGTCTGCACATGACGCAGATCTTTAGGAATTCCCCATGTTCCGGCACTGGGGGTCGTACCCCTCACAAGGGGAAGCGGAGGAAGTGACTCTTTGTCATCCCCTCTGTTTCCTCCTCCACTCGTTACGGGGTCGGTGGGGGACGGCTTCAAAGCTTCGTCAGCAACTGGGTACAGTTAGGGTTAGACCTGTTAAGTCTGTTACCTGTTACCCGACTGTCACTCACCTCGCTTACATTACGCGCGTTAGTGACTCGCCTGTCACTCATCTGTTAAGTGATTGAGTGTCACTCACCTCGTCTAGACTACACGCGTAAGTGGCTCGTCTGTCACTCGCCTGTTAAGTGACCCGACTGTCACTCAACTCGTCTAGATTACGCGCGTTAGTGACTAGCCTGTCACTCTTCTGTTCAGTGATTTGAGTGTCACTCACCTGTCACCCACCTTCTCTAGACTACACGCGTTAGTGGCTCGTCTGTCACTCACCTGTTAAGTGACTCTACTGTCACTCACCTCGTCTAGATTATACGCGTCAGTGGCTCGCATGTCACTCACTGTTAAGTGACTTGAGTTTCACGCACCTGTCACTCACATCGTCTAGTTTACGCGCGTCAGTGCTCACACTCACCTGTTAAGTGAATTGAGTGTCACTCACCTCCCCTAGCTTACACGCGTCAGTGGCTCGTTTGTCAATCACCTCGTTACTCTATTACCTCCGTATTTGCTTCACTATGTACTCTGCGTTTGTACAATTCGCGGAGGTAGGAAGTCTGCTAGGACTTGCCTTGTATGAAGTGCAAGGACCTGGGTAACGAGGGTGCTCTCTTGTCTTCAGACTTCCAGGCGTATGTTTCGGCCATTCGGCCACAATTTTTAAACCTGGAAATATTGTTAAAAAAAATTCATTTCGCATGGACAGAAGGCGTTGTTTTTAATGTACGAGCGAATAATGTTTGCAACATTAGATACATCCTTGACAATATTTACAACACTTTCTATGGATATTTTAATTTTTGGAGGTACTGTAATGATATGATAATATCAGACTATATATCGAGAATTTCACCCAAGTGTCTTCTGATATCAAATATATCAACACGAGTTCATTAAAGTGACAAATTAACTGTCATTAACTGATTATATAATCAGATTATGAAGATTTGATTTTAGCGTTATCTACAATGTAGATATCGCTTGTCGATATGTACTAAATAGTAACCTACCCCTAGGTTGATATGTTAAATATTTTACCTCGAGCGGCAGAGAGAGGTTAAATATTAAACATATCAACCGTAGGGGTAGGTTACTATTTGTCATACACACAGAGGAATAAAGGGTAAATTGTACAAATACTGTTTTCATCATTGTTGTTACTATTTCAGTTCATTCAACCATTTTGCCTGCTAAATAACATGGGCACTCAATGTACAACCTCACGAGCAAAACATGGCAAGAAGAACGCTCTGCACGTGCAAAGTTGATGATGATGAATGATGATGGTTTCAACTGTGGCGAACACGTGCTTGTCGGAATATTAACAACGAAGCAAACATATGGATAACAATTGTGGGCCCAGTTTCGGGTGATGTAACAAAGATTACTGATAAAAGTTGAAAAGAGGATTGTGTAAATTAAATGTGTTATTTGAGCAATGAAATGCTCAATTGCATAGACAATCAACAATTGCAATATCCTGGTTGTCTTGTTCCTGTATGCTGCAGTTGGATTCTTTGAATCTAAAAAAAGATCAGCAACGCCTCATCTCTAGAAGTAGAAGACCGACACCAGGCCTGCATGTTTTATCAGAGTGCTATTCTACTCAAATCAGCCCTGTTTCAGGTAAATAATTTTACGACATCAAATGCATCGACCTGTTCATCGTTAAACGCACTGCAGCACTTTTTTGGGCATTTTTACATGTTCATATTTGCTATTTATAATAAAAGTTTATGTAGTATAAAAGCAGTACATGCTGTGATCTGATTAACCGTAGAAAACGATGTGACGTATAAAACGAAAATTGCTAACGGCCATTTTAGTGTAAACACCTTTTAATAATTCAAGAATGAGTAAAAGGTTCTGTGTTTCTTAACCAAACCGTAAGACATGAGCTGATGAGGCTGAGCATTTTTGATGTCTGTATGACATTAAAATGAACATTTCTCATTCAATTTGGTGCGCTTTTATGATTGATAAGATACTTTTTTTTCAAGTAACGTGATACGGGATATGTTGGGCAAGAGAAAACATGTTATTAAATGTATTATTTCATATGTTTTGTATGACTATGTAAACTGCATTGATTCGTATTTCATTGAATTCTGTTCTTTTCTGCAGGTATTGGACAATTTGGATGAAAACCAGGTTGAAACAGAGTCGGTTTCGTGACACATCTCTCTAGGAATACGAAGATCTACCCTTACAACATATCAATTATCATCGCGCCTGTGTTTGAAGACCTGCTTATTGTTGTTCTTCATGACATTGAATTCGCTTGTGTAAATGCACTATTTTGTTGAAAGAAAAAACTATGAAAACTTGTATTGTTCTTCCTCCTAACCATTCGTTAGATTAATCGGCAAAGTCGATACTAACATATTAACCTAGGGAAATATCAGATATCAACCTTTCATGACGTCAGATTACCTTAAACATCTTTACGGAAGTGTTTTTAAAAGATTACTCGAGGCAAAGCAGAGAGTAATATTTTAAAAACACTGACGTGTTTTTAAACCGAGGCGAAGCCGAGATTTTCAGTATCCGGACGAGGATACATTCTTGCAGCTATGACGTCATCGAAGGTTGAATATCTCATAACTCCCTAGGTTGATATGTACATATCAACCTCAGATGACGTCATGCCAGGTTGATATGGATTATAAACAGTCATCCGTTTCAATGGCCATATCATCCCTTGGTGCGCATGATCTCACACAAGCACCATATCTACTTAGGGAGCCAGTTTTGGGTGATAAAAGACGATTGTTCATGAAACTTTCCATTCCCCCAAAATTCATTTACGTGATTACCTTTATGAAAACATATTGGATACTTTCTGGTTCAGATTTACAGAAGGAAAAAATATTTGAATGACTTATTTTCATTTTCAGCAGCTCTCTTCTTGTGTAGATTGCTCTATTTATAAATATATACTGAACATCTTAACATGTGACACTCTTAGTACAGTTTCTGGACTTTTCAAACACACTAATCCTTGAAATATGTGTATAAAGACGCCCATTCTTCAACTTCGGGCCTGATTGTTTTGTATTTCTCCTTGACAACACATTAATGGAATGAACATTTCTTTTCTTTCAACTTTTAAATTAATAATTTGATATATATTTCTACTACAATGAGTTTGTTACATTAAAGACTAACAAACAAACGTGTTAAATAGACACGGCAAAGTTGTAAAACATAAATTATCGGAACTATTATCTAAATAAAAATTATCATCGTTTCATATATGAGTTAATAAAACACATGTTTAATTTATTGAAAACAATACGCATGTCAATGTATTCATGAATGAGCACTTTAGTGAAATTGTACGTTTTAAAAAAAAAATTATATCCTGTATATGTTACAGTCGATTCAATTTTTAAATTCAACAGTGCAAATATATTTTTGAATTACCAGTGATTTTCAGTTTGCATTCTTTATTCATAATTATTTTCATATTTTGGCATGTAGAAGTTGAATGTTTATTGTTTAAAGTGTGAAACAACTGATCTAGGCTTATGATTTACATTTCATACCTGAATTCAGTAATTTGATTCTTTATATAGAATTAATGGACATATATATTTCTGTCCCACAACAATACACTTTTCAAAGCTTCAAATACTAAAAATATAGTTTGCTTGATAAGTAAATGAAAATAGATAAATTAACATATTCAAAACCAATAAATAATTTAAACTAGTTGAGAAAAGTTTGTAAAATAATTAAGAGAATTAAACTCAGCTAAAGAACATTTCCTCTTGATTATTTGTCTGTAAGAATAAAGTATTGGTACTCAGAACAGTTTTCAGTTATAATTAAAGTGCAATGCATTTTTTTTTTTAAAGAAGTATATGAAGTTCCCTGATTTAGATCATTGCTTTTGTGGTACATTTAAACTATTTTAAAATTAATAATAAAGTTGTCAACACTGGCTTATATATTACTTTCAATATCAAGATTTTCTTGGATATTCATTTCTGAATGCAAAAGACATTATTGAATACACGTAAAATTGGAGTATAAAACAGTGAATATTGACATCATTGAACTGAGAGAAGATAATGTGTAAATGAACGCACAGAAAGTAATGAATTTTTTCGGGTGTAGGATGTCTATATATGGTTTGTAAATCTGCATTTTTATATGTAAGTGAAAGAAGTTTTATGATAACGGATCGGATACATTAATCATAGCATCAATGCCAATCAAGCTATGCGATCCTGTATGTCTGTCAGTGTCATCCCACATTTACATTACTTCCGCATTCGTTTTGCGTTGCAAAAAAAAAAAGTTTGTTAAATGTCCTTAAAATTTATTGAAATAATAATTAGAATACCTAAGAATTAATTTTCAATTGGTATTTTCGTTTGGCATTTAATTACTAAGCGACACTATCACACGGAATGTAAGTGACAGTAGCGCTCCGTGAACTGACAACGTGCGTTTATGTGTAGGACATAACAAGAGGCACGTCCCTTGATTTCAGGGGGCGTGGTCAACTCGTCCAGCGTTGGGCTCAAAATAGACTATGGGATTGGTGTCTGCACATGACGCAGATCTTTAGGTTGAAGCATTCTCACATTAAGCAGACCTTTTTTCCCCTTTGATGTCTACCGATGTAGTCCTACAACTAATTGGTGTTTGCTTACTGGCTTAACGATGAGACCTCATGATTAGCTAATCACTTCAGTGAATAGTGGTCTATCAATATAATGATATTCACCTCCAAGAGTAAAAGGTGTTCACTCTACAAGAGTGAACAATGTTCAAAATGACAGTATTTGATGCAAAGACATATCCTATTCTTTTATATGGGTCGAAATTTGATTTGGAGAATAAATATAATTGCAAAATTAGAAATGGTACATTTGTATTTTGGTGTTGTTGGTATTAAACAAAATACTCCAAATGTCATGATTGTAAATATTGTAAAGTAATTCGGTATTGGATAAAGTTATTATATATGCCATCCTATCGCATACGATCTTTAATGCTACAATATGATGTTTTTATGTGATTTAATTGGACATAAAAAAAACTGGGTAACAGACGTAAAACAACTGGAAATGTTTGGCACAACCAAGAACATGGAATATATCCGGAATTCATGAAATCCTTTACTCAAAGACTAGAAGATATTTTTGCAAAATTCGCATGCGAAATTATCTCTCTCAAGCGTATGTGACACTTACCTAATATTCAAAAGCGATATCCATACCGAATTATATCTATCTTGTTTAAATATTACAAAGCATAGAATATGTCTGGCACGATTTCGATGCTCATACATGCAAATGTATTTGTAACGTTCTACAGGCCTGAGGCCTTTTGAGTACCGGTAATAAAGATTATTATGAATTCGTTCTCTTATACCAGTTTGTAAGCAATGTAGACAAGGTAGACCTTACTCCTAATGAGCTGATCACCCAAGCAGAGAATCCGGATTAGTAGACTGAACAAACATAATTACATCGGCTTAACACTACTGGCCAAACTAACATAAGACAGACCTTAATTTTCCCTTCAAAAGTAGGAAACTCTGCTTTATGTGCATTACCCATCTGGGACAATGGCAAGGGAGGTCTTGTTTTTTTGCAAATGCCTCTCGTCCTCGGAAAACATCGGCAATGTTCGGGAAACTTTCAAATATGGTCAATGCGAATTCATGTATAGATGTACAATGTAATTTGAAACATTGCATTCGCAACTATGCAAGTCGTGTCAGTCTCGAAATGCTAATGTCCGTTTTACAAAGCTGACTTTGCAACTCTTCCTTTTCCTTTTTTCATTTGTCAAACGTAAGTTGTAACATTACAATATGTGCATATTATTTAGATTTAATAATTAAAAATGACAAGTTGAATTTTCGACTTTGACGATTTCTAGAATTATATTTCAACTTTGTAAAGTTGAGAATGGAAAATTAAGATTGACAGGATTAAAATGTTAGTTTTGCATGGTTGGACGTGTCTTTTCGAGACTTGTATGGTTGAGAACGACATGTTACACTTTACAAGTTACAAGTCAACATGTCTTTATTTATGGCACAAATCCCCTTCCATAGCCACAGACAACGAGGTCTAAATGGTCTAAGTAACTCCCCATTTCTTAAAATACCGGAGCCTAGGAATGGATAGTAACGAGGACAATAACCTACTCTATAATCGCATTGCTTATAATTAGTTAACAAAGAGTGAAAATACAAAACATAACTGATATTTCAATTATTTTATATACAAAATCAGTAACAGGCGTCATTAAGCACAATCATGACATATTTACTGTTTCCTCATTGACAGAATTCAATTTGCTGCTTAGTTTAGAAGTGAACCCTTGAGCTGTGTTTATTTTGAACAATAAATTTTCAAAACGAATATTGGCGAAGTCATGATGGCTTTCAACTGAAAGATTTCACCACCAACTTCTATTCCCATGCAAATGTATGAGTAACCCCAGAAGACCTCTACTCCCACGTATCGAAGGTGTTACCGCAAAGGTAACGTTACCAATTGTCACAATGGACATAATACCGACTAACTGTTATTGTACGAGACCTCGGTCGTTATTAAGCATATCCTGTCCACTTCCAGATCAGTTCCCGTATCGTATCTCCTCCGTACGGTTCTGTGAGTATTTCCTCCCACTTTGAATTCGTTACCACCTGGGTATAAACGATATTCACCAGGTTTCTTGTACTTTTAATAGATGTTATTGTTTCATTGTAAGCATCTTCTCTCTACTGACATATTCGTTTTTCTAATTTATTTCTTCTGTTGTATGTAAAATAAATCATAGCAATTTATAGTTAAGATATATTTGTTAATAAAATGTTTTTGCGAATTAATTTCATGCTGTTTAAATCAATGGATGTATCTGTAAATATTATTTACGTACTACTTACGTGTTACTGATATTGTCCACAAAATAACTGTATTATAATTTATGTAATGTTATTCCCCTTTCTCTGTTACTGATATTGTATACAAAATAACTGAAATATAATTTATGTAATGTTATTCCCCTTTTAATGTTACTGATATTGTATACAAAATAACTGAAATATAATTTATGAAATGTTATTCCTCTTTTCTATTACTGATATTGTATATAAAATAACTGAAATATAATTTATGTAATGTTATTCCCATTTTTCTGTTACTGATAATGTATACAAAATAACTGAAATAAAATTTACACATTGTTATTCCCCTTTTCTATTACTGATATTGTATATAAAATAACTGAAATATAATTTTTGTATTGTTATTCCCCTTTTTTCTATTACTGATAATGTATACAAAATAACTGAAAAACTAATAACGTTTTGTTATTCCCTTTCTCAGTTACTGATATTGTATATAAAATAAATGAAATATAATTTATGTAATGTTATTCCCCTTTTAATGTTACTGATATTGTATACAAAATAACTGAAATATAATTTATGAAATGTTATTCCTCTTTTCTATTACTGATATTGTATATAAAATAACTGAAATATAATTTATGTAATGTTATTCCCATTTTTCTGTTACTGATATTGTATACAAAATAACTGAAATATAATCTATGTAATGTTATTCCCCTTTTAATGTTACTGATATTGTATACAAAATAACTGAAATATAATTTATGAAATGTTATTCCTCTTTTCTATTACTGATATTGTATATAAAATAACTGAAATATAATTTTTGTATTGTTATTCCCCTTTTTTCTATTACTGATAATGTATACAAAATAACTGAAAAACTAATAACGTTTTGTTATTCCCTTTCTCTGTTACTGATATTGTATATAAAATAACTGAAATATAATTTATGTAATGTTATTCCCCTTTTAATGTTACTGATATTGTATACAAAATAACTGAAATATAATTTATGAAATGTTATTCCTCTTTTCTATTACTGATATTGTATATAAAATAACTGAAATATAATTTATGTAATGTTATTCCCATTTTAATGTTACTGATATTGTATACAAAATAACTGAAATATAATTTATGAAATGTTATTCCTCTTTTCTATTACTGATATTGTATATAAAATAACTGAAATATAATTTATGTAATGTTATTCCCATTTTAATGTTACTGATATTATATACAAAATAACTGAAATAAAATTTATGTATTGTTATTCCTCTTTTCTATTACTGATATTGTATATAAAATAACTGAAATATAATTTTTGTATTGTTATTCCCCTTTTTTCTATTACTGATAATGTATACAAAATAACTGAAAAACGAATAACGTTTTGTTATTCCCTTTCTCTGTTACTGTTATTGTATATAAAATAACTGAAATATAATTTATGTATTGTTATTCCCCTTTTTTCTATTACTGATAATGTATACAAAATAACTGAAAAACGAATAACGTTTTGTTATTCCCTTTCTCTGTTACTGATATTGTATATAAAATAACTGAAATATAATTTATGTAATGTTATTCCAATTTTAATGTTACTGATATTGTATACAAAATAACTGAAATAAAATTTACACAATGTTATTCCCCTTTTTTATTACTGATATTGTATATAAAATAACTGAAATATTATTTTTGTATTGTTATTCCCTTTCTCTGTTACTGATATTGTATATAAAATAACTGAAATATAATTTATGTTGTGTTATTCCCCTTTTAATGTTACTAATATTGTATACAAAATAACTGAAATATAATTTATGAAATGTTATTCCTCTTTTCTATTACTGATATTGTATATAAAATAACTGAAATATAATTTATGTAATGTTATTCCCATTTTTCTGTTACTGATATTGTATACAAAATAACTGAAATATAATTTATGTAATGTTATTCCCCTTTTAATGTTACTGATATTGTATACAAAATAACTGAAATATAATTTATGAAATGTTATTCCTCTTTTCTATTACTGATATTGTATACAAAATAACTGAAATATAATTTATGTAATGTTATTCCGCTTTTCTGTTACTGATATTGTATATAAAATAACTGAAATATAATGTTTGTATTGTTATTCCCCTTTTTTCTGTTACTGATATTATATGCAAAATAACTGAAATAAAATGTATGTATTGTTATTCCCCTTTTTTCTATTACTGATAATGTATACAAATAACTGAAATATAATGTATGTATTGTTATTCCCCTTTCTCTGTTACTGATATTGTATACAAAATAACTGAAATAAAATTTATGTTGTGTTATTCCCCTTTTAATGTTACTAATATTGTATACAAAATAACTGAAATATAATTTATGAAATGTTATACCTCTTTTCTATTACTGATATTGTATATAAAATAACTGAAATATAATTTATGTAATGTTATTCCCATTTTTCTGTTACTGATATTGTATACAAAATAACTGAAATATAATTTATGTAATGTTATTCCCCTTTTAATGTTACTGATATTGTATACAAAATAACTGAAATATAATTTATGAAATGTTATTCCTCTTTTCTATTACTGATATTGTATACAAAATAACTGAAATATAATTTATGTAATGTAATTCCGCTTTTCTGTTACTGATATTGTATACAAAATAACTGAAATATAATGTTTGTATTGTTATTCCCCTTTTTTCTATTACTGATAATGTATACAAATAACTGAAATATAATGTATGTATTGTTATTCCCCTTTCTCTGTTACTGATATTGTATACAAAATAACTGAAATATAATTAACGTATTTTTATTCCCTTTCTCTGTTACTGATATTGTATACGAAATGACTGAAATATAATGTTTGTAATGTTATTCCCCTTTCTCTGTTACTGATATTGTATACAAACTAACTGAAATATAATTTATGTAATGTTATTCCGCTTTTCTGTTACTGTTACAGGGCATACGTTAATCATGATCAACAAATTCAATAGAATGCTGTAAACAGAGTATTCATAATGTGTCTTGTTGATTCTATAATGTGCTTATGAATGTTTTTTTCATTGGATGTGTGTAGGTTTATGTTAACAGAAAGGATAATTTGTTTTAATCTTAACTAAAGCAAAATGTTATCCGTTTTAAATGATTATATAGTTAAACATTAAAGGGAACAATTGATGGTATTGACACGAACAGGATTTAATTCAAAAGGGAAAAATAGAACCATTCGCTCTGTAGCTCAATATGCTTCAAAAATACATTATATTAGGTTCAAAATGTACATTTTCCAGAAGTATTTGTCGGAGGTCTAACACATTTTAAATACTTTTAATACTCTAGAACCGAATATACCATTTATAATCCTCATTGGCTACGAAATTTGAACACAACATTTTAGTTTTGTATGTTTTTTTCAGGTGGAGAAGAAAACACAAATGTTCGTACGTATTGGAGTAGAAGATGAAAATAGGTTTATATGTGTGACAATAAATTATTTACCAAATCTACATGGTATAATCACCTTTCGCCAAGGTGTCTGTGAA
Source organism: Gibbula magus (assembly GCA_936450465.1). Lineage (NCBI taxonomy): Eukaryota > Metazoa > Mollusca > Gastropoda > Trochida > Trochidae > Gibbula > Gibbula magus. The sequence continues at coordinate 7,494,389 of OW388306.1, forward strand.
GCTAATTCAGCTTTCTGGAGCTTTTCATACTGGAAAGAGGATGAAAATGGGTTTTTATGTTGTAACCCCAGTGATACTTATTTGGGGTCACAGCGTCACCAAATCTACAATTTAAAATCTCTATGGCCAAGGAATCTGTATGTAAAATTAAATCCGTTATTGGTCAGTTATGTTGGAATACATATTAAAAGGGGCTGTAGCACCTGATTTACAAATTAAAATTTAAAAAATGATAGTTTATATCATTTTTTTTTATTTACTTTAGAGGGTAAACCCTCTTATTACACAAACCAAATTATCCGTATTGGTAATAACGGTGTTGTGTATAAAGCACAAATTGAATGACGGCCATTTTAACGTGAACACATTTTATTATTTCGAATTACAAAAACGATTCCCATGGCTTTACAAAACCATGTACTCTTATTTTAAAACTTGAAGGGTGTTTACTATTAGTTACATTATAACATCAACTTATTTGAGCGTAAAAACGTGCTACTGCCTCTTTAAACAAGGACATACATATTACATAATGCATTACTGAATAATGGAACGAATGATATGCATGTTCATGTTTAATTCGTTTCCTTCGTGTTCGTAAGCTTAGTAAACGTCCGTTCAGTGTACGGCTCCACCAAGTGACACCAGCATGATACAGTCTCGAAGAAAACGTTCACTGGGTCCTGATGACGTCTGATATACACTTATTTAAACCCCGTTTAAACAATGTTAAATAACAAAAATTCAACAAAAAAAACGTTAACAAAGAGCTTAAATTTGACTGAATATGATCATAGTGCAAGAAACCGAAATTTAATGATCCATTTATCGAAATAAAATATTTGAATCAGCAAATTGCAAATTTGCATTTGGCATATGTACAACTGGAAATAACTTAACAACCAAAATAAACATAGCATCTGATAAAGTCTGCTTCATAACATTCGCTATGTTCAATTCACTGGGGGCGGGATACCGCAGTGGTTAGCTCGTTCGGCTTCGGATCAAGAGGTCCGGGGTTCGAATCCCGCCAGGGGCACGGCAACTTTGTCTGCAGTAGAGAACTGTTCTACACGCAGTAAGGTTTGGGTGCAATGCTGCACTGAATTTCAGCGTAGTACCACCCATGGTTCGCTAGTTCCAGTCGTTGATCGCAGGTTTCACCGCATTGCATAGCCACATGGCGTTGCGGTCTTTCTCCCTGTCGTAATACTAGCAGCCGCGATATAAGTGAAATATTCTTTAAAGCGGCGTTAAACCCCAACTCACCGCACCTCAGTTCACTGCTCTGCCATTGACATCAGCATGTTCTCGAATAATTTTTGTTGTTATATACAACCTCCCGGGGAGGGAAATGCCCTATTCATTTGGATTCTGTAGGAATCGGCCGGCCAGGCTTATTATCATGCATATCATTCATTGTAGGATTTAGCTGTAGGCTGATCTAAAGTGTCATAGGTTTGAAAGATATCTCTGAAGAGCTACGTCGCTAGTCGCACAAAATGAACCAACGTTGTGCTTTAACTATTCTTTTCAGTGCACTAGTATTGCAAGAACTTGGCTTAGCCGAGTTCTATGGTGACAAAGTGAAATATATTATTTCACAATCTGTTTACCTCTTCATCACTGCTTCATATATCGTATAGTTCAGTGAAATTAAATATGGCTATATTTGTATTAGTTTTATTATCATTTATTATTATTATACATTTTTATAAGTTATTTATTGCACACTATCTTAATTAAGAATACATGCCGTGGAGAACAAATGTACATGTATTATTTGGGATCCCACTATCTGCAATCGTAAAGGTAAACTCACGGGCAAAAGAAACGTCACCACATTTTGAAAACAGTATAAAATGAAATATTGATGTCGGAGAAAATAGATTTTGTATGTATTTGGTAGCCACATGTTTTCTTAAGAAATATTCACAATTTCATACATCAGAGTATGCAATTTTTATTTTAACATCTGTTCAAATTGACATGGGGTGCTAAAATCGTTTTTGGCCCACAATATTTAGTATTTAAGTTTAAAACATTGAAAAAGTAGAAATCTTATTAACTTAAGATATCCTCGACATAAATAACCTTTTTTTTATTTAAATTTGTTGACGCGTCTTTACTGTAGGACGTCTCAAAACAAGCCAAAACTGGCTTTTTGAGGCTTCTATCTCGTCCAGCTAAGGAGATTCCAAAACGACCATTTCTTAAAACTTGTGTTTCTCAGAGTTATGAATAGATAATGTTTTGAACATTCATATTTAGTATTGTTGGGTTCTGAAGACATGGTGTAACGCTGTTTCAGTCGCATTTATCGCCCGATGATTGAAATATCTTGTATTTTGTATGGGGACGTTTCTTTTGCCCGTGAGTTTACAAGAAGCGGTAGGCCTACTATTGCAGATAGTGAGTGAGATCCCACATATAAGTGTGATACGTATTGTATTATTGTTGTGATTGTTATCGTGAACTTACCTTTGAACTATCTTCATCAATAAGTAAACATTATAACTCTACAATTTGTCAATAAGGCAGTGTGTAATGTAAACCTCCCTGAGGATAAAGTTGAAGCATGTAGGAGGACATCGTTTAATTAGTTATCGACATTAGTTATTCTTTTAACTACCATTTGAATATATAATTATATATATATATAAGTTAATAAATTTGTGTTGGTTTTATGCACTCATTATGTCCCCCGCAAAGCTCTGCGGTAGACATAATGTTTTCGCCTCCGTCCGTGATACCGTGACTCCGTGATTCCGTCCAAAATGCTTTCGTTTCCGGGCCATATCTAACAAACCGTTCAATATTTTTTTTATACGAAACTTCGTATATGGTTAGACCTAGTAGTGGACTTGTGCCTTTTGCTACTAAGGTCAAATCCGTTTTTTTTCTAGCTACCATGGAAACAGTTTGAACTTAGTGCATATGGGGATAGTGACCTTTTCCGGCTTCTTTCTAAAAATATATGCATTATTTTCTCACAAAACTTGGTGTGTGGTTAGACCTAGTGTTGGAGTGGTGCCTTTTGCTACTAAGGTTATTCTGGTTTTTATCATTTTCTGGTTACCATGGAAACAATTGAACTTAGTGCATATAGGGCTAAGGAACCTTTTCTGACCTAAAAAAAAATAATGTTAAGAGGACACGGTGGGATTGAAAGTTGGAGCGGGGAACATCATAGTGCATGATATGCACACATTTCTAGTTCTTTTCTATTTTCAGCAAACGGATACTTAATTTTGAAGACACGGCGATAAAGTAACCACATAGTCAACGACCCTGCAGGACCCCATCGTGACGAAAGCTTTGAAGAGGACCTCATATTTATGAATACATCATGACAGAAAATCATTCAAAAGAAGATGTATCCATTACGGTAATAGAAACTGGGGGTAAATCGATTTTCGTCGAACATGAATGAGTGACTCGATAAAGAAGTCATTTATGAAGTAGAATTTATCCCAAGTTTCAGGCCACAGGCCCATAGAACATACACATTATACAAACTGCATAGAATTATGTATTACATAACTTGAGCTCTGCTTTTTTTAGCTAAGTTATTCGAAAGAGGTCATTCAATTGCAGAGATGAAATTTACGACCTATCGATTCTTATTCTTGTTGTTTTTTGACAAGTTGATACTCATAGATCGAGTTAAATTTTCTCCAACAATCTTGCTGTACAAACACATGCGATATGTTAACTACTGCTGTAAATGGAAACGGTTTTTACACATAGAAAAAGTAGAAAAAATAATATGTTTCAAGTACATTGTCTACACCCTGAAAGCCAGTGATGTACACGAACACTTTAATTTGTTGCTAGGTAACATCTGATCATCCCCCCGAGAAGGGACGCTATAGGTACGTCATCCTCGCGGCCTCATTTCTCACCCACCTCTTCAACGGCAGCCTCCACTATGCTACGGGCGTCTTTCACATCGCTTTGCAGGACACGTATGACTGGGACGTCGACGGGACAGTGTGGCTGGGGTCTCTTTTCTTCTGCATGTTTGGTTTGGCAGGTAATATATTTATAAAAGAGTCAATGTATGAAACGTATTTATCTCACCTAGGATGTACAGTTTGTTGTCTCGTCTATGGTGTACAATACACTGTGTCGACTACAGGACATGGTTTTGAGTATGGCGTCCATTACAATGTCTGGACTATGGTGTACATTACGTTGGCTCGAGTGTTGAGTACTGGACATTAATTTGGATTTAGTGTACATAACGTTGTCAGGACAATGATAACTATTAAAATAAAATTAAAGATTATTTTAAGAAGGTTATATCATATTTTTGCAGCACCTATCGGAAGTTTCATCATCAACGTGAGTGACTGTCGTACCTGTGTGTTCATCTCCGGTCTCCTCGGGTTGGTCGGCTTCTCTGTCAACGTCTTCATCACCGACATCAGATGGCTCTTCTTGACCTATGCACTCATAGCAGGTAATATTGGGGAAAAAACAGTAAATATGTATACGATAGGAGCACATGAGAATACACCGTGTTTGACTAGCAACGTCAGTGACGTCGCAAAAACTCATAAACGCAAAAACCTCTCGATGAGGTAATATATCATTTAACATCGTTTTGTACAACACCTTTGCTTGGACAATAATCTATATTTTCATTTAAATAAGTAATCACTTGGACAATTGTACTACAGGATCTCATTGCTAGGTATGTCATTAAGTCAAGAAAAGGATTGGGCAAAAGTTATCCAACTTATAAAAGCCCTTTCCAGATAATTACATCTTTGATATCACAACAATGCACAACAAGAGATAGACAAGAGGTAAGGATATGTACAAGAGTATGTAAGACAAAACGTTTAGTTTGAGAGATATAAATATGTTCAATTTTGAAAACACTCTGATGTTAAAGGATAGAGAGACCTGACTGAGAAGGAAAGCTACATTGTTGAGTACATCCAGTATGAAGATATGGTGGAGATGTTGTTTAATAATGGGTTGGAATGCATTTCAATGGTCAACAGAGGACGTGTCATAGCATATTATGATGGCCGAGAGGGGACATCGCTCTTTCGCCCTCTGGTAACAACGCGATAAAGCGATATGACAACACGACAAAGCGATAATGGTCACACAACAAAGCGATAAAGCATCACGACAAAACGATATAGCAACACGACAAAGCGATAAGGTCCCACGACAAAGAGATAAGACCACGCGACAAAGCGATAAGGCGGCACGACAAAGCGATATTGCCGCACGACAAAGCGATAAATACCATATCGCTTTGTCGCGCAGTTATATCGCTTTATCGCTCTTTCGCTGATTCGCTGATTCGCTGATTCGCTGATTCGCTCTATCGCTTTATCACTTTATCGCTTTGACGCGCCACTGTACCTTTTTGGAATATTTGACAGAAGAGACTATTTTTTCAAATGAAATGATTTTATTTATTGTTCTTACAGTTAATCTTTTTAATTGCATGTACTTGTCTGAACTTATTCATGTTCTAACAAAATAATAATACTTGACCTTTAAGGCTACATCAAAAGATGTGCGTTTTGCTCAGTAAGATTTAATTGGTTCAAAAAACTTGAATTGAGAAGGAAAAACAATGAGAAATTTGTTTTGTAATAGAATACCAAGATTTGTAGAGGTATTTAAAACCAGTTCCAGTCAAGCAGAATTGTTTTATATATGATCATATTTTTCGAAAAACGTGAGAGATGTTTTCATTCTCTGTTTTACAAAATGCAAAATTCTCGTCATTTACAAACTGCATATAGTTTTAAACTCCTTCTTGGTATTAACTATGCTGTGTAATTTAACATCATTTGTACAGCATCTGTACCGAAAAAAAATTCGTATTTTCCCATTTTAAAGAATATAGATCGAAATGCCCACTTTTCATATACATTTGTACATTTAATACCATAATTCACACGGTCACAACATATCTCGAGCCTTTATAAGCTTTAAATCATTTAAGTTATGAAATGCCTTACTAATAATCAAGGTGCGAAATTCATTACATACACATAACCAAACTTTAACAAACCTTTTTGGATTAATTAATTGACACCCTCAATTTTACAAGTAAAATTTGTTTGATAATGAATTTGATAATAGTTCAAAAACGACTTACGATCTGATTGTCTAATTGTCTAATTTAAAAAAGAATGAAGTGATAAGGAGAAAGAAGACACTTGGAGGAACTATATGCACATGGTTTCCCCCTTCGTTTCTGTACTTCCTGAAGCTGTAAACATCAACAAGATAGCTATAGGTTCTTCTCTGAACAGATATCGTGGATATTTCATGCCTAGTGCTTATCTCCATTTACTGACGTAATCGTACAATTAGTTTCTCATAATATTAAATAATTTATTGTGTACTTTATCTATCCTATGTACTAAGCTCATTTATTAAATAAATATTCAATTGCCTTTCAATAAGTCTCAATCTCGTATTCCTTATACATTACATAAGATATTAACTGACATCCAATCAATGTCATCAATCAATGTATAACCCCATACGTCAATACTCTTTATTGTGTAGACAACGCATCTCCAATTTATTTTTAAAAACAGCTCATGTCTATTTATTTCCTTATTTGGTACTGGTGGTAGTTAATAATATGCCTCCACATTTGGATTTATATGTAAAGTCTGTACTTGTGTAAAATGTTTTATACACGAATACCATGCGATCATTACGCTATTTTAGATTAAATCGCAAAATAGAACATGGTTTGGAATATGTTGGTTATGAAAGTCATTCGTAAGTTCTTATTCAATTCAAATTTACGTACAGAACGAGTTTATCCGATGGTATCATTGTTCAAGAAGTACCCTCAATGTCTGAAAGTTCGTAATTAAAATCAAAGCGTTTTCACTGTTAATAAAGCCAGGAGAATATCTTCATATCTTCATATTTACTAATTTTGCGCCGAGGACGCACCCTCACTCGCTCCGCCCCTGGCTACTGCTGAAGTTGTTGTTTATCTACTATTTACATCTACTTCTAATGTACATTTTATTTGAATTAGAGAGCGAGTTAGTTTCATAAATATTTGTAAGCCGATTGAACCAACCTTTCAAGTGTTAAAGAGACGACTTTGTATCCTCCAATACGTATCCGAATGTAAGCTAAGCTCCATACACTGAAGACGTACATCTTATTATCATCATGTTAATAAGTCATGGTCATTCCCAGAGTTCGCAGTTTTTATGTCTCTGTAACATTAACCCCAATCTTGTAGCGAGGGTTGAACGTGGACATTGTGATAATTATAATTCAACAGTGGATAAGATTATTATACTATGGCAGAATAACAGCATTTTGCTTATAGTTTACAATTGAGATTAGCAGAAGAAGGTATTCAATGTTGGGCTCTAAATGTAAGAACTATTCTCTATGAATATGGTTTTTGGTGTATGTGGCAAAATGCAGATTGTGTCTGTATCAGTTCTTTTATAGCAACCTTTAAGGAGAGATGTATATCTATTGATACTCAAAAGTGGTCAGAACTTGTTTCAACACATTCTAAACTTCAAAAGTTGTTCTTGGCTATGAACATTACTTGTCCATTGTAAACATCCGAATACATGTATATATAATTAGAAATACAAGCTATTTATATAGTGAATAAAACTGCCTTCAATAGTACACATACTTGTACTTTTTCGGGCCGAGTCACATGCGGGATTCCAACCCACACCCTCAGAGTAACTCTGAAGTACTTTGTCAATTTTGTATTATCCCATGCACTGAGTCAGAATACCATTTTGTATTATTTATCCATTTATAAATGCTTTACGAACGACTTAACTCAGATATTACATTGAAATTCCTGGTTATGAAAAATCTATTCAATTGTTTAAGTCTTTAGTGAAATAGATGTAAATAACTGGGATGTCCTCAACAGTCATGAAAATTTATTTTACTACTATGCAATGTATAATGCCATGGACCGGTGGCCTCCTTTCTGAATAAAACTCTCTCTTTATGTGAGCAGAATGAAGCCATTCAAGTGTGAAAGAGGCGATTTTGTAACCTCAAATACGTATTCGAATGTCGCTGAGCTCCACGCACTAATCATCATACTAATGATTTATGGCAATGCACGGAGTTCACACTTTTAATAAATTTACCCAAAACGTGCTTTTTGATGAATCAGACCCTTTAGAGTTATTCCTGTCGCACATTTTAATACACAATGTCACACAAATATTCTACTGTGATATAGCCTAATAGTATCTTTATACGTTTTGATTTGCGCAATGTAACCCGGTAAACAAAATTATATATTTTATTTTGATAATGATAGATTATTTTATTCTTTCCTTTGATTTGTTAGTGAATGTCTAAATAATATACCAGTGTTGTTACAATAGATTTCCAAACTTGTATCCTACATTATATTGATGAATATATATCAGAAGTAACCAGAGTGCGCCGATTCAAATTTATATAAACTTTGTTTTGGTCAATTAAATCTATTATTTAAATACCTATCTGATGACTAAGCCTACTTTGCATACCTCCTCTCTAGGTATGCTATTTCAACCTTAACACAGACGAAACTTGAATTGGAGTAAGGGATGCGTAAAATCCCTATCCAAGGGCAGGTAAGTCTGCATGGTCTCGTGACGTCACTACCGGAATAAGTCACTCTCCTTTCAGTTGCAGAGCAAGACAGACGTGTTGTTTTGTTCTGTGACTGGGTATTTTTAGCGCTTTTGTTGCTAACTTGCTAGCAATCTCTTATTTAATTAAGAGATAGTTTCAACTCCTCATTCTACGATTTCGTCGTTAGCAGGTTGTCTAGACAATCTGTTTTAAGTAGGTGTTGAGTTACAAAGGGCCTTGTTGACATGTGCTAGCTGTGTGCTGCCTGACGAGGTGGATGCATGCTTTGCACGTGCAGTTCGTGTCTTTTGTTTTCTCTCACCTGTCGTCGGTTGACTGTTCGTCGAAAGGTCGTACCCTCCGCCAGTCCCTTTGTTCGCTTAAGCCTACGCTTTTGTGAGCTGTCTTTCGCCGTTGGTATTTGACTCACTTCGCCTACGCCTGTGACTTGCTTCGCTTGTCATTCGCTTCGCCAGTCATTCGTCTTCGGTTTGTATCAACTTGACTAGCAAGGCTCTCCGGATTATCTTTGGAAATCCGGTCGAGTCCGAAGTTTGTCGCGACAATGAAAGTGTCGCGAATAAAAAAAATTTACAAACAAATTTCATTATTTAAATGCCCTGCATGAGTTCTCTGGAAATTTTCAGGTTAAATTTTTTTTTCATAATGGAATTTTTTTTCCAATGGAAATTTTTTTTCTAATGGAATTTTTCCAATGGAAATATTTTTTCCCAATGGAATTTTTCCAATGGAAATTTCTTTTCCAATGTGGAAAAGGGTGGTGGGATAAGTCATTGAAGGCAGTTTTCATAATAATGAATTTATGAAATATTATAATTATATTTTGTTTAATTTGGTGAAGTTTTCAATGAAATGTTGATTTTAATAACATATATTGAGTTAGATGAAATATTGATTTTGGAAAAAATATAATGTTTGTGAAATGTTGACTTTGGAAATATTTATTGACTTTGGTGGAAGTTTTACTTTGATAAAATATTGAATTTGATGACATGTTGAATTTTAAAATATTGTTTGAGTTATGTGAATTGTTGACTTTTGAAATATTTATTGACTTTTGTGAAAGTAAAATGTAGAGTTTGTAAGATATTTTGAACCTAGTGAAATGTTGACTTTGATCAAGAATTTATTTGGTGAAATGTTGACTTTGAAAATATTCATTGACTTTTGTGAAAGTTTAATTTAAATAAAATGTTGATTTTGAAAAAGATTTAATTTAGTGAAATATTGACTTTGATCACATATTGACTTGATGTGAAATGATGTCTTTGAAAATATTTATTGACTTTTACGAAAATTTAAATTATATAAAATGTTGACTTTGGTGACATGTTGCTTTTGAAAAAGGTATTTTGCATTAAGTGAAATATTGACTTTGATCAGGTATTGACTTTGATGAAATGTTGACTTTGGAAATAATCATTGACTTTTGTGAAAGTTTAACTTAAATAAAATGTTGACTTTGAAAAAGATTTTTTTTAATTTAGCGAAATGTTGACTTTGATCACATATTGACTTTGGTGAAATCATGACTTTGAAAATATTTATTGACTTTTGTGAAAGTTTAACTTGTATAAACTGTTGACTTTGGTGACATGTTGCTGTTGAGAAAGATATTTTGCATTAAGCGAAATATTGACTTTGATCAGATATTGACTTTGATGAAATGTTGACTTTGGAAATATTTATTGACTTTTGTGAAAGTTTAACTTAAATAAAATGTAAATTTTGAAAAAGATATTTTGAATTAAGTGAAATATTGACTTTGATCAAGTATTGACTTTGATGAAATGTTGACTTTGAAATTTTTTATTGACTTTTGCGAAAGTTTAACTTATATAAAATATTGACTTTGGTGACATATTTGTTTTGAAAAAGATATTTTTAATTTAGTGAAATATTGACTTTGGTCACATATTGACTTTGATGAATTGTTGACTTTGGAAACATTTATTGATTTTGTGAAAGTCTAACTTAAATAAAAAGTTGACTTTGAAAAAGAAAATTATCAAGTGTCCTTCTCCTAAAACATATATTGAGATTATAGATATGTAGTATTTTTTTAATAAGATGTTTCCACAATATATTCTCCTATCAAGTATTCACCTTTGCGAAATGTTGACTCTTGAAATATTAATTGCGTTGATAAGGTTTCTATCTATTGACTTTTTTAAAGGTGAACACTGTCTGGCTAAAGGTGGATTTTTCAGACAGTATGTGTTAGGTCATTTGACTAGGCTATTGCCCACATTACATCAGTCACCATGACTGATTATTTATACACACCTGATTGCAGGTTACATATATATAACGATAAAACAATTGCAATTTAATCATGCAACTGAGGTTTAAGGGATATATCAGACTTGTGTATTGACTCTCTCTCGGTATTACGTAACATGTATATTCGATCAACTCATTAAGGCCAACAGGTAAGTAATTACCGGTTCAACGGCATTGACCCAGCAGCTAGGTGTTACAAGAACACAAATGTAGTCAGACTTCAATAGAGTGACCACATGAGCACTTATTTGTTTCCGATCTGTGTGCATTACACTGCAAATTTATCTGCGATCAGATGACATTCTCGAACATGAACTAATAGCGCTTGGTAAAGGTATTGAGAATGTTTAGGTGGGACTTACAAACGTAAGTTATGTTACTTTAACATATCAGATAATGAATTTCTTATGTTGTTGTTACAGGCGAATAGTTATAATATGCATAATATTATCCATGTAGGATTTGCTGACTTTTAAGAGATTGACTTTGGTGACTGGAAACTATTTATTGGCTTATAGCCTAATAAGGTAAAAATGATTCTAAATCCCTATGTGTGACGTATTGGCTTTTCTAAAAGGTTTAACACTTTCAATTGGACATCAAAGGCTGATTGTTTCAAATATGTCCAAAGCCATGTATATCACAACTAAGCTGATGTTGGTGCATTCTATGTGAGACACAAACTATTTTCATCGCTTTGACGGTTATTAACTAGTGATTGACCTCTCATGTGTAACATATGCATACTGAAATATTGAATCAACATCGCATTTCATTCGATATAAACATATTCCAAGCAAAACATGAAGTGATTGTGACAAAGGAAGTAACAAAATTTATTTGAAGCGATAATATAATGATTTTAACGGTATTTAAGTGTGCTGTGTATTAGAAAGTCCCAGGTCTTACATAATGTGCATGAAGCAGAGAACGTCTCCCCGTCAGTGGTCATGGGAATTCGCGTGTTGATGTAATTACAGGTAGCCGGAATGACCATTAACTAATTATCATGTACCGACCCTCACTTAATTGTTTGTGTATCTCCTTCCAGAATATTAGGGGTGGCCAGCATTCCGACACGTTCAAATGTTCTTATAGATCTAATGGACAAGTATTATATAACATGTGATCCTAGAAAGGCAGTAATAAAGCTTCAATTATCATGTACTGTAACAGATTGTGAATTGTAAACGCTCAGTCAGTCAATTATCGTATTTATGTCTATTGGAAATCATATATTATTATCTTATTGTGTTGTGTATAAATGAACACATAAAACACATACATTCGCTGTTGGAAAAAGGCATTTAGTAGCTTCACATTTAATGTTGTGATGTATGATGTCATTAAAACCGATGCCGTTGAAATCTGGTCAATTTAAACATAAAACACAGAATTAATATAATAAATAGAATATCTGTCAATTCTTGACAAATATCATGTTCACCTCATCTCGTGAAGTGGAAGAGTAATATATTCTCACTTGCGCCGTCGCTGCATGCGAAAATATAAACTTGTACTTCACTCGATGAGATAATCCTGGTATAAAAGAAAATCAGATAGACAAGAAAGACATGTATCATCTTATATTTATATTTGTATTTAATTGTATTGTGCTGTATATCACGAGGTCATGTATAGACGCATAGGATTTTCTTTCCCAGAGATCGACCACATTTTCTATTCGTTTGATTTATGTAAAACATTAACAATTTAACTGTAAAAAACATTGATTTTTCATAAAATGTTTCTTGCCGTCACAAATCATAAGCATAAGCATAAGCCATTTTAGTTTGTTGTACATTTAAATAGATCTCATATATATGCATATATGAATATTTCAAAATAAAGTAAACCTATTGTATAATGTAAGAATCGAAGGAAATCTTAATTATCATTTTCTATAAACATGAAGACACAATATGGAAATGGGAGAGTTATGGGACATGGATTTTGATGTCTCGGTAATGTATAATAAATGTATGTATGATAACCTGATAAGATACGTGCTTTCAAATCATTGATTACAATATGAATACGAAATACAAACGTGTAGAATGCAATGTTTATGTAACTGCATGAATATTTAGATATTATGACACTTCCAACAACCATAAACATTATTTGAAACGTAATATATGTTGTTAACCGTTAAATGTAATAAACAAAGTCATGATATCGGTACCTATCTATCTATAATAATTTGAATTTCAAACTGTCTTGTAACAATTATTTTAAACTATTTCCGTGCTGTAGTAACACTTATATTTAGCAACATTGTCAACACTAAAATAATAAGAGAACACATGTAAATTATTCATTAAGTTCTCAAACAAAATTTGAAATCAACCAGTGTGTATACAGTACAGTATTGTTGTATCTAATTACCATCACTAGTCATCCTGTGAGGAGCCAAGTCGCGCTCTGAACGAGTTAAATAGAATATGCAAGTCTGGATATACTGGGATATGTGTGTATTGCAAGGGGGCAGTCTGTGCGGGTATTACCATAAACCAATCTAAAAATACGTACGAATGTGTATTGTCGCCAATACTGTTATTTCAATCTGAGCACCGTGACACATGTTGAGTTGACTCAGAGATACACACAAGTTGTCACTGGGATGTTCATGAGATACGGTTCACTGACTTGATGGATAAACGCTAAAGAATTACTGTCTGAAACACGCTCCTTTAGCCAGACATTTGTGTTTTCAAAATGTCATTAAATTCAAACTTCAACAACGCCAACAAATATTTCAAAGTCAACATGTCACCAAAGTCAATCTTTTGATAGTCAACAATTCAGTAAACTCAAAATATCTTCGCAAGGTCAATATGTCATCAAAGTCGGGATATCTTTTCAACGTCAAGATGTCACTAAACAATCTGTTACAGTACATGATAATTGAAGTTTCATTACTGCCTCTCTAAGAACACATGTTATATAATACTTGTGCATTAGATATATAAGAACATTTGAACGTGTCGGAATGCTGGCCACCCCTAATATTCTGGAAGGAGATACACAAACAATTAAGTGAGGGTCGGTACATGATAATTAGTTAATGGTCATTCCCGCTACCTGTAATTACATCAACACGCGAATTCCCATGGCTACTGACGGGGAGACGTTCTTTGCTGCATGCACATTATGTAAGACCTGGGACTTTCTAATACACAGCACACTTAAATACCGTTAAAATCATTATATTATCTCTTTAAATTAAATATTCGTTACTTCCTTGTCACAATCACTCCATGTTTTTCTTGGAATATGTTTATATCGAATGAAATGCGATGTTGATTCAATATTTCAGTATGCATATGTTGCACAAGAGAGGTCAATCACTAGTTAATAACCGTCAAAGCTGATGAAAATAGTTTGTGTCTCAAATAGAATGCACCAACATCAGCTTAGTTGTGATATACATGGCTTTGGACATATTTGAAACAATCAGCCTTTGATGTCCAATTGAAAGTGTTAAATCTTTCCGAAAAGCCATGACGTCACATATAGGGATTTAGAATCATGTTTACCTTATTAGGCTATAAGCCAATAAATAGTTTCCAGTCACCAAAGTCAATCTCTTAAAAGTCAGCAAATCCTACATGGATAATACTATGCATATTATAACTAGTCGCCTGTAACAACAACAAAAGAAATTCATTATCTGATATGTTAAAGTTACATAACTTCCGTTTGTTAAGTCCAACCTAAACATTCTCAATACCTTTACCAAGCGCTATTAGTTCATGGTCGAGAATGTCATCTGATCGCAGATAAATTTGCAGTGTAATGCACACAGATCGGAAACAAATAAGTGCTCATGTGGTCACCCTATTGAAGTCTGACTACATTTGTGTTCTTGTAACACCTAGCTGCTGGGTCAATGCCGTTGAACCGGTAATTACTTACCTGTTGGCCTTAATGAGTTGATCGAATATACATGTTACGTAATACCGAGAGGGACGCCGTAGGGTATTCTGAGAGTCAATACACAAGCCTGATATATCCCTTAAACTTTAGTTGCATGATTAAATTGCAATTGTTTTATCGTTATATATATGTAACCTGCAATCAGGTGTGTATAAATAATCAGTCATGGTGACTGATGCAATGTGGGCAATAGCCTAGTCAAATGACCTAACGCATACTGTCTGAAACACCCACCTTTAGCCAGACATTGGTGTTCAACTTTAAAAAAGTCAATAGATAGAAACCTTATCAACGCAATTAATATTTCAAGAGTCAACATTTCGCAAAGGTGAATATTTGATAGGAGAATATATTTTGGAAACGTCTTATTAAAAAAATACTACATATCTATAATCTCAATATATGTTTTAGGGGAAGGACACTTGATAATTTTCTTTTTCAAAGTCAACTTTTTATTTGAGTTAGACTTTCACAAAAGTCAGTAAATATTTCCAAAGTCAACATTTCATCAAAGTCAATACTTGATCAAAGTCAATATTTCACTAAATTCAAAAAATCTTTTTCAAAGTCAACAATTCATCAAAGTCAATACTTGATCAAAGTCAATATTTCACTTAATACAAACAAATCTTTATCAAAGTAAACTTTTTATTTAAATTAAACTTTCACAAAAGTCTATAATTATTTTCAAAGTCAACATTTCATCAAAGTCCATACCTGATCAAAGTCAATATTTCACTTAATGCAAAATATCTTTTTCAAAAGCAACATGTCACCAAAGTCAACATTTTATATAATTTAAACTTTCGTAAAAGTCAATAAATATTTTCAAAGTCATCATTTCACCAAAGTCAATATGTGATCAAAGTCAACATTTCTCTAAATTCAAAAAAATCTTTTTCAAAGTCAACATTTTATTTGAATTAAACTTTCACAAAAGTCAATGAATATTTTCAAAGTCAACATTTCACAAAATAAATACTTGATCAAGTCAACATTTCACTAGATTCAAAATATCTTTTACAAACTCTACATTTGATTAAAGTAAAATTTTCACAAAAGTCAATAAATATTTCAAAAGTCAACAATTCACATAACTCAAACAATATTTTAACATGTCATCAAATTCAATATTTTATTAAAGTAAAACTTCCACCAAAGTCACAAAATATTTCCAAAGTCAACATTTCACAAACATTATATTTTTTCCAAAATCAATATTTCATCTAACTCAATATATGTTATTAAAATCAACATTTCATTGAAAACTTCACCAAATTAAAAAAAATAGAATTATAATATTTCATAAATTCATTATTATGAAAACTGCCTTCAATGACTAATCCCACCACCCTTTTCCACATTGGAAAAAAAGAATTCCAATGGAAAAAACAATTCCATTGGAAACAAAATTAAAAAATTCAATTGGATTTTTTTTTCAAAAATTGAAAAAAATAATCAGTGTCACTGACTAAGCTCAACACTTGTGAGACGAGACGATTCACGTAACAAGTAAGTACAAACCTGAAAGGCGAAAGACTAGCGAAACGAATGACAGGCGAAGCGAATGACAGGCAAAGCGAGTCACTAGCGAGATGATGCAAGTCAAGTTGAATCGAGTCATTTACTTTGTCTGACCATTAGTTGATATTGACTTTGTTCTCTTCGAGTTTGGAGCCCCTGCATTCAACACTCTCGATTAGCTATCGGAAGAGTTGTTGTTCTTACGCTACACTACTTAAGTGTTTCGCGTCAGTGATTCGCCGGTTATTCACCTCATCTACGTTACGCGTACGATTGTCTCGCCTATCGCTCTCCTGTGTAAGTGACCTGACTGTCACTACCTTCGTCTAGGTTACGCGTGTTAGTGATTCGCCTGCTTCGCCATGTACTCCGCTTTTTGTACGAATTGCGGAGGTAGGAAGTCTGCCATCAAGGATCCGCACTTGTTATGTAGGAAGTGTAAGGACCTATGCGAAGAAGATTATCGTTGCGACGAGTGTGCCCCTCTCTCCGCGTCAGACTTCCACACGTATGTCACGGCCATTCGCAAGTCAGTTGCTGATAGGGCTTGGCTTCAGAAACGTTCGGCTTCGTCGAGTCAATGTCGGGAGGTGTCTCCCATTCGTCACCCGTCTCCAGAGGAGGCGGTAGACATTGTCCTTACGGAACGGGCGGATGAGTTCGACCGGGAGTCGCCGGTCTTATCAGAATCAGCTAGGGGTTCGAGAGATTCGCTCTCTCCCCCTTCGCGTTCGCGTTCACGTTCTCGTCCACAGACTCGCACTTCGTCTCCCCCTTCGCCAGACAGGCGTATGCCGCCTCTTAGGCTTAAGGTTGGCGGACCCTTCACGCCCAAGAGCAAGAAGAAGAAGAGCAAGAAGGCCAGGTTCGACAAGGTCAATCCGGGCCTCCGTCTTGCCTTCGTTGCTGGATGCTCGGTTGGGTCCGCTGACTTTGCCTAGTCACACTACCCCCGCTACTATGCCAGCGCGTGAACCCAATGCAGACTGCGTGTCTCAGGGTATCGAACCCTCCGTTCATCAATATAGTATCGGATGCGGAGGGTATGGTGTTGTCGGAGGATCCGCCGTTTGTCGACTCAGTCGCCATGCTATCGGAAGTGGCCTCGTTCGCGGAGGTACCTCAAATAGAAAGCTCGCCTGAGTAACACTTACTCGAAAGGGGTGCACCCACATGCTAACACCAAATAGAAAGCTCGCCTGAGTAACACTTACTCGAAAGGGGTGCACCCACATGCTAACACCAAATAGAAAGCTCGCCTGAGTAACACTTACTCGAAAGGGGTGCACCCACATGCTAACACAACTCACGAGGCGAGAGTAACGAGAGTAACACTCACTCGCAAGGAACCCCGCAAGGTGTACGCTCATATGCTAACACAACTCACGAGGCAGGCAGCGTAGCTAGACGCTGACCCTCAAAAAGAAAGCTAGCGAGAGTAACACTCACTCGTAAGGCAACCCGGCCCAGAGGCGGACGCAAGGCGTGCCCTCACACGCTAACACAACTCACTATACAGGCTAGAGTGTCCTCACATGCTAACACCAATCACGAGACAGCAGCGTAGCGAGACACTGACCCTCATGTTGGATAAGGATAGGGCTGGCGAGAGCATCACTCATCCGCAGACTAGCCCGACCCTGGGAGCCAACACTTGCGTGTCGCAGGGCGGACCCAAAACTCCTGACACAACCTGCTTTCAACTCCACAAAACGGTGAATCATAGTCGCAAGGTTAGGTGACAGGAGAAGGCTTGCGAGCGAGACGCTCACACGAGCTCACAAGCGGGTCAAGGCATGACTAAAGAGAGTCAACACTCACACGCGATCAAGCCCGACACTGAGGTCGACGCTCGCAAGGCGGAGAGCGAACACTCACATGCGAGCATAACCCGCCAAGGGGGTCAAGGCATGACTAACAAAAGTCAACGCTCACACGCAAGCAAGCCTGACACTGATGTCGACGCTCGCAAGGCGGAGAGCGAACACTCACATGCGAGCATATAAGTTAAGCGCCGACTACCGGGTCCCTACACATCAGCTCATGTCAAACTTTATCTGAAACAACCCTTTTTTTCTGGGACGCTTTCTGTCCACACAGGAAACAGTGGTTGTTACTGTATATCTACTCTCTTGTATCTCGCAAAAACATTAACTGTGGTAGTATTTCATTGTACACTGTACATGTATATACAATTATCATACAATGAATGGTGTTCTCGGCAGGATAAAGGCAACGGATATTTTCGGTATCCGTTGGGGTCATATACGGATAAAGATGCAAATTACAGAGGTCAAGTGACAGAACTTCTTTTGAAAATGACGTAACAAGCATTAACATTTCTAACGCCTGTAATAACCGTAACAGTAGTAATAGCGTAATAGCTTCATGTAAATAGACATACTTCAGTCTTCATTTCATATAGATCTACATTAATTTGAGAAATGACAAACCAAACATAGAGCAATGCATATTACGGAAACTATTATTATGATCAAGCAGTGCCAAAACATGTTCATCGCGAGTTGAAAACTACTACGGAGTAAATACTTTATAAATACTCACAGGTAACAAAGGCAGTTTGAGTTACATATGCATTTATCGAACGTCAATCTTCACTGTTCTATAATGTGACTTTTGTAAAGGAGATTTTAGAATTCGTTGCCTAACATTCAGTTTAGCTCTCCGTGTGATGTGTGCGTCGCCATTTGCAACCGGGCGGAAGGGAAGCAACTCTCGCCCCTTCAATATGGACTCCCCTACACTCATGATTACACGAAAGGACGCGAGTTCGAATTCGCTGTCCTCACCTTAATTATTTTTCATTTGATAAACGTATTTTAAAACGTATTAAAACATTGAAAATTAAGATCATGCCAAAAATAACAATTACTTTCACTGAAAGCATAATTTAGGAGGCATTATTTTGTGTCATTTTACTGTGAGAATAGCACGCAGTTCATTTGCATATATCAATACGCGTATTTACAGTAAAGTTCAACTTTGAAATTAATGTTATCATGCTGTTTTGCACAAAATGAATGAAGAATGACATTGTATGATAAAGAAGTTATCATGCTCGTGTGTTTTGGGATGGTAAATATCCTGCATTAGGAATAAACACAATGTATTTAGCTCGCCAAGGCTCGCAAAATACAATGTTTATTCCTAATGCAGGATATTGACCATCCCAAAACACACTCTCATGATAACCTCTATGTATCTAAAATAAGCATTATTGGACAGCTCTAGCCAATACATGAAATGTGGTAGCCTCTCTGTTGTAGGGACGGGGACAGCTCTAGCTTACACGGGAGCGCTGGTAGTACTGGGATATTACTTCGAGGACAACATCAGTCTTGCAAGTGGAATCAGCGTTTGTGGTATGGCAACAGGACTCTTCGTGCATCCGCAATTGTGCCAGCTGCTCATCAACATGTACGGATTGAGGGAAACCTTCCTCTTAATTGGAGCCTTTGCCTTCCATTCTTGTATATGTGGACTTCTTATGAAACCGACAAAATTTGAAATTGATCGGCGAAAGAAGGTGTTCAGTGGACATACAAGACGCTCGGCGTTGCTGAGGTCATTCTGTGGAGACTGTAGAGGGTACTCGAAGGTCTTCACGAACAAGGCATTCATATTCTACGTCCTGAGTGGCATGGCCTTTGGGATGGGACTCTCAGCGCAATACCTCTTCCTTCCTGACTACCTCCAGAAACGAGGTCTATCCCTCTATGAAGCCTCTTTCACAGTTTCAATGACAGGAATCAGTAGCCTGTTATCCCGTGTAATTACAGGTTTTGCTGCCAAGGACTCTGCTATAGGAAGTGGACTCATCTACGCATCAATCAACGGACTCGTGGGCGTTGTGACGTTGTTGGTGCCCCTACTAACTACAAGTGCTCTTTCGGCCTATGTGTACGGGTTTCTTATAGGGCTATATATCGGTGGAACATGGGCCCTCTTCAACCCAATGACGTTCGAGATTCTTGGGCTGGAACTTGTGGCCACCGGTCTTGGTGCCTTAATGTTTGCAGTTGGTGTAGGGACTTTGATTGGAGCTCCATTGGCAAGTAAGTATTTCAGATTGGAAGGTAATGGGATTAAAATACAGACACATACTTTTTGATGTATGACGTCTCCATTATTTGCACATCCGTACTATAAGAACATACGGAAACGTTCCAGAACTCTCCACATAGTTTGTATTATATTGTTAGGTGCAACGGGTGATGGCAAGACATGGTGTCCAGTGTCCATCCCTCTGGCAATCAGTAAACTTTTCACTTTTACGACGTTCTATTTATACCAATTTCCATCTTCTTTTCCAAAACGAAAGACTATAGAAAGCTGAATGTTGTGTACAGAGTCATTGGCCAATCGGGATGTTTATTTAAGATTTTATGACTCTGTGCTCTCAAATAAAGCCACGGGGAACGCGGCTTTATATCACATTTTAATCTTCTTCTACTGAACAAAAGCTTGAAACTTATATACAGACTCTTGGGAATTACAAAATTGTTGATTTGTTGACTCTTTGACCCAAGACTTTTCATCTTCTTCTCTGGAACTCAAAGAGCCTAGAAAGCTGAACACTAGGCTCCGTGTCAAGTCGGGATTATATTTTATAAGTTGTAGACTCTGTGGCCCAAAGTAAGGGTAAGAGGGGGCATGATCGAAATACCTATTCTCATCTTCCTTATCCATGACAAAAATTCCTAGAAAGTTAAAAAGCTGTGTGCAATTTGGTGACTCTTAAAGGCCACAGGTACCGCTAACAAAAACTAATAGGTGTCTTCTCAAAAAGTATTATGTACAAGAAAGCTAAATATTGTACATGTGTACATCTTGGCAGATGGAGTTAGTAAATTGGAGATCTGGTGCACGCAATAAGGGTCATACAGGATATACCTTAAAAATGCTTAGAAAGCTCAAAAGTTGTATACAAACGTCTTGGCCATTTAGCATCAAAGATTGTATATCTGTTAACCCTCTGAAAAAGTACTCTTTGAAAATATAAATCTTCAACCTTATGTAGTGTATCCTTTAATGCCCTAATGGCTCTTTTTTAAATATCAAATGTATATGTGAACAGTTGTCCCCTCGAAAATTTTAAATGAAAACCCCCAAACTGTCAGGGACTCTTATTTTTGTAATAAAGAGGGAGGTAACTCCTAAGTCAAGGAGCTGGTTTTAAATCCTTAATCCTTAAATCCTGCAGTGATTGAGAGTTCAAATCCGCCCTTGCCAAAACATTTCTGACCTCAAACAAAGTAAACTATGTTTATATAATATTGATGATTAAAATATTCTCATAACATTACTAAGATACTAATAGATAACCATAAATAATTAAATAAAAATACCGGTTAATGTAGAATTCCCTAGTGGTTTTTATAGACATCAAGTTGATTGAGGTAGCATCGCCTACTGCTGTAAATGAGGGTTTTGCTTAGCAGAGGCTGCTTATTTAATTTTAGTTGGAGCCTAGATAAAATAAAGACACGTATAGGGTTGGGTAAAAATGATATATTTGTTTATTTCAAATGTATAACTGCAGCTAGATGACGTGAAAAGAACCCCCCCCCCCTATATTTTCATAACCTGTTTTGGGGGAACCAAAATCAAGATTTAAACGCAAACCCAAGTTCTTTTCACCCAGTTATGACCAGATGTAGATAGAAGTGCGATTCCCTAGGTGCAAGGGTGTATGTCTGTTTGTCTTTTGATTCACCTTGATTTGTGTGTTTCAGATTATGCCTATGAACTGTCAGGTTCCTACTATGGTGCTTTTGTCTTTGCAGGTAAGTTTTGGTTTACTCATTTCAGTCTTGATAATCAAGTTCCATGATCGAGAGTTTTGTTTTTAAAGTTGTAACACTGCTGGTAAGATCTTCGCCTTCGACCCTATATATTACTATATACCCTATATTTATAGGTGGCTATTGACGATGGTTATAACGTGTATGTCTGAACATTTACTTTTAAACTTGGACTTTTTTGTCACAGTTATAAGAAATGAAATATTCATATATATATGTAACCATGGACAGCCAGCTGTTTCAGTCTTTTGGACCTCATCAGCATGGTGTGTGTGGAACACAATTGGGCTTTGTATCGTTATCAACGCAATATGTATGTATATATATATATATATATATATATATATATATATATATATATATATATATATATATAAGGCAGTATTATCAACGCCGGACCATAAGTAGATACACTTTTTAAAAAATGTTTTTATTTCAGCTGCCATGTTCTTTTCATGCACGATGTGCGGGTTTCTCTCTACTGTATTCCGGAAGTCTCCAACAGAAACCGGCAACCTCCGGGTTAAAGGTCACCAAGTCGATGACGTCATTCAGGATGCAGAAAGAAAGGAAGTGATTGTTAAAAGTAAAATGGCCGAGAGGGGACATCATTTTACCTTAAAGCGATATGGCCTGGTGACAAAGCGATATATCAGAAAAAGGAAAAGAAACGGTCGGACGACAAAGCGATATGGTCATATATCAGAGCTATATGGCCGAACGACAGTGCCATATTGCCACATGTCAGAGCTAGATGGCCCAAAGACAGCACGATATATACCATATCCCTTCGTCACGCAGCCATGTCGCTTTGTCGCCCGGCGATATCCCTCTATCACGTGGGTGGAATGACAACGCTAATCTGTATATATTTTATGCATATTAGGGGACAGCTATTCTCAGAAATCTTTTAAGATAGGGTAATCAAATTTGTTGTCTGACTTTAGGGCATAAATACCTTGATGGAGTTCGAAAATGAGAAGCCTGCAATATATTCAGTATTTTTGGACTTAGTTCACGGTATCTCCAAAGGGGACAGCTTTTCTCAGAAATTATTAACGATAGGATAACCAAAGTTGGTGTGAAGCTTGAGGGCATAACTACCTTGATGAAATTCGAAAATGAGAAACGTGCAATTGTATTTTCCGAAGTTATTGCACTTGTTCCGTATGTTTTATCCTGTTCATGGTATCTCCAAAGGGGACAGCTCTTCTCGGCAACTATTTAAGGCAGGATGTGTTAATTTGATATGAGGCTTAAGGGCATTAATACCTTGATGGAGTTCGAAAATAAGAAGCGTGTGATTAGTTTTTGGCGGAGTTATTGCCCTTGATCTTTTTTTACTCTGTTCCAGGTATCTTCAAAGGGGATAGCCTTTCTTAGAAACTGTTTAAGATCAAATCAGTTGTGTGGCTTGAGGTATCGATACCTTGATGGAGTTCTAAAATGAAAAGTGCACAATTATTTCTTCTCGAATTATTGCCCTTGTTCCAATTTCTTGTATCTGGCGGGGGATGTTGATGACTATGTCTTCTTGTTTTTATGTATTTTGGAAGTTATTCATTTGAATGTTCACATGATACTACCCATGTGCCCCTTGTCCTTGTCACTGCAGGATTAATGTGGTATGCTTCAGTGATTATCTATTCTTTATTATAGATAACTTTAGGTTATGAACGATTGTTTCAATTAGAAATTATGATTAGTTTCTTGCCAATCAGACGCTATGATGATCGATGACTCATCAGCCATTGCTAGCATGGAACCCTGGTTAGTGCCCTCTTTGTTAATAAAATTTTATTGAAATAATATTACTTCAATGTTTTAGAATATTCGAATGTTTTGTTTTTACAACAGCATCAAACTGTTTTTTAATGAAAAACATATATTTTGTTCTTCTTTTGAGGTTACCATTCTCTTTCCACAGAGATCACCCCCTTCAGATTTCCGATCCTAACATCTGTCTATATCTCTTGAAATCGAGAGCAGAAATGGAGCGTTCTGGTTGGTTGCAATTGAATCTAGTTGTGCAATCAGCGACGCCGTTGTAAAAGTGACATTTGCGAATGAATGTCATAATGATAAAATAAACGTAAGATAAACATGTTCTCGTTTAATGTGTTTTCCTCGAAATATGCTATTTGACTTTATGAAAACTAATGATCATAAACATGTTTATAATTAAAGACGATCAAATCAGAGACAAATAACAAAAACAGTTCATTTGTGTTATTTACATCAGACACATTCGAAGGACATATGCCAATGAGCAAGACCCTTAAGAGTGAAATACCTAGATCTTTGAAGTCCCTCGGTCGACATGGCCACTGAAAGATGAGTTTTCATTGGTAAAAAAGCAGGGATACAGTATGAGGTTCCCATTTTCCCCGCTAGGAAATTTTCCTGGAGTGTAGAACTTCAGGTCATTGTATAGGACAGAGGTTAGGATCGGAAATTTGAAGGTTGCAACCTCTGTGCGAAGAGAATGGCACTTCGTTTACACTATTCATATTTTAAAACATTCTGAAATGATGTTTTTGTTATTATTTTTTTCATATAATTTTTACACATAATATTATTAATATTATTCGAAAAAAAATAATTGCCTGGATCGAATAATGAATATTCGCTTTGCGATTATTCAAGGATTTATGGCCTTGCAGAGATTGAAGGCAGTAAGCGGCTTGCCTGGTGTTGGTAAAGTAAGGCATTTCAGAATGTCTCTTGCAGAGATTGAAGGCAGTATAAGCCACTTTCAGGTGTCGGTAAAGTAAGGCATATCAGAATGTCTCTTGCAGAGATTGAAGGCAGTAAGCGGCTTGCCTGGTGTCGGTAAAGTAAGGCATTTCAAAATGTCTCTTGCAGAGATTGAAGGCAGTATAAGCCACTTACCAGGTGTCGGTAAAGTAAGGCATTTCAGAATGTCTCTTGCAGAGATTGAAGGCAGTATAAGGCACTTACCAGGTGTCGGTAAAGTACGCCATTTAAGAATGTCTCTTGTAGAGATTGAAGGCAGTAAGCGGCTTGCCTGGTGTCGGTAAAGTAAGGCATTTCAGAATGTCTCTTGCAGAGATTGAAGGCAGTATAAGGCACTTACCAGGTGTCGGTAAAGTACGCCATTAAAGAATGTCTCTTGTAGAGATTGAAGGCAGTAAGCGGCTCGCCTGGTGTCGGTAAAGTAAGGCATTTCAGAATGTCTCTTGCAGAGATTGAAGGCAGTATAAGCCACTTACCTGGTGTCGGTAAAGTAAGGCATTTCAAAATGTCTCTTGCAGAGACTGAAGGCAGTATAAGCCACTTACCAGGTGTCGGTAAAGTAAGGCATTTCAGAATGTCTCTTGCAGAGATTGAAGGCAGTATAAGGCACTTACCAGGTGTCGGTAAAGTACGCCATTTAAGAATGTCTCTTGCAGAGATTAAAGGCAGTAAGCCGCTTACCTGGTGTCGGTACAGTAAGGCATTTCAGAATGTCTCTTGTAGAGATTGAAGGCAGTATAAGCCACTTACCAGGTGTCGGTAAAGTAAGGCATTTTAGAATGTCTCTTGCAGAGATTGAAGGCAGTAAGCCACTTACCTGGTGTCGGTAAAGTAAGGCATTTAAGAATGTCTCTTGCAGAGATTGAAGGCAGTAAGCCACTTACCTGGTGTCGGTAAAGTAAGGCATATCAGAATGTCTCTTGTAGAGATTGAAGGCAGTAAGCGGCTTAGCTGGTGTCGGTACAGTAAGGCATTTAAGAATGTATCTTGCAGAGATTGAAGGCAGTAAGCGGCTTAGCTGGTGTCGGTACAGTAAGGCATTTCAGAATGTCTCTTGTAGAGATTGAAGGCAGTAAGCCGCTTACCTGGTGTCGGTACAGTAAGGCATTTAAGAATGTCTCTTGCAGAGATTGAAGGCAGTAAGCGGCTTAGCTGGTGTCGGTACAGTAAGGCATTTCAGAATGTCTCTTGTAGAGATTGAAGGCAGTAAGCCGCTTACCTGGTGTGGGTACAGAAATGCATTTAAGAATGTCTCTTGCAGAGATTGAAGGCAGTAAGCGGCTTAGCTGGTGTCGGTACAGTAAGGCATATCAGAATGTCTCTTGTAGAGATTGAAGGCAGTAAGCCGCTTACCTGGTGTCGGTACAGTAAGGCATTTAAGAATGTCTCTTGCAGAGATTGAAGGCAGTAAGCGGCTTAGCTGGTGTCGGTACAGTAAGGTATTTCAGAATGTCTCTTGTAGAGATTGACGGCAGTAAGCCGCTTAGCTGGTGTCGGTACAGTAAGGCATTTAAGAATGTCTTTTGCAGAGATTGAAGGCAGTAAGCGGCTTAGCTGGTGTCGGTACAGTAAGGCATTTCAGAATGTCTCTTGTAGAGATTGAAGGCAGTAAGCGGCTTAGCTGGTGTCGGTACAGTAAGGCATTTCAGAATGTCTCTTGTAGAGATTGAAGGCAGTACGCATTAGCTGGTGTCGGTAAAGTAAGGCATTTAACAATGTCTCTTGCAGACATTGAAGGCAGTAAGCGGCTTAGCTGGTGTCGGTACAGTAAGGCATATCAGAATGTCTCTTGTAGAGATTGAAGGCAGTAAGCGGCTTAGCTGGTGTCGGTAAAGTAAGGCATTTAAGAATGTCTCTTGCAGAGATTGAAGGCAGTAAGCGGCTTAGCTGGTGTCGGTACAGTAAGGCATTTCAGAATGTCTCTTGTAGAGATTGAAGGCAGTAAGCCGCTTACCTGGTGTCGGTACAGTAAGGCATTTAAGAATGTCTCTTGCAGAGATTGAAGGCAGTAAGCGGCTTAGCTGGTGTCGGTACAGTAAGGCATTTCAGAATGTCTCTTGTAGAGATTGAAGGCAGTAAGCGGCTTAGCTGGTGTCGGTACAGTAAGGCATTTAAGAATGTCTCTTGCAGAGATTGAAGGCAGTAAGCGGCTTAGCTGGTGTCGGTACAGTAAGGCATTTCAGAATGTCTCTTGTAGAGATTGAAGGCAGTAAGCGGCTTAGCTGGTGTCGGTACAGTAAGGCATTTAAGAATGTCTCTTGCAGAGATTGAAGGCAGTAAGCGGCTTAGCTGGTGTCGGTACAGTAAGGCATTTCAGAATGTCTCTTGTAGAGATTGACGGCAGTAAGCCGCTTAGCTGGTGTCGGTACAGTAAGGCATTTAAGAATGTCTCTTGCAGAGATTGAAGGCAGTAAGCGGCTTAGCTGGTGTCGGTACAGTAAGGCATTTCAGAATGTCTCTTGTAGAGATTGAAGGCAGTAAGCGGCTTAGCTGGTGTCGGTACAGTAAGGCATTTCAGAATGTCTCTTGTGGAGATTGAAGGCAGTAAGCGGCTTAGCTGGTGTCGGTACAGTAAGGCATTTAAGAATGTCTCTTGCAGAGATTGAAGGCAGTAAGCGGCTTAGCTGGTGTCGGTAAAGTAAGGCATTTCAGAATGTCTCTTGTAGAGATTGAAGGCAGTATAAGGCACTTACCAGGTGTCGGTAAAGTAAGGCATATCAGAATGTCTCTTGCAGAGATTGAAGGCAGTAAGCCGCTTACCTGGTGTCGGTACAGTAAGGCATTTAAGAATGTCTCTTGCAGAGATTGAAGGCAGTAAGCCACTTACCTGGTGTCGGTAAAGTAAGGCATTTTAGAATGTCTCTTGTAGAGATTGAAGGCAGTAAGCGGCTTGCCTGGTGTCGGTAAAGTAAGGCATTTCAGAATGTCTCTTGCAGAGATTGAAGGCAGTATAAGCCACTTACCTGGTGTCGGTAAAGTAAGGCATTTCAAAATGTCATGCAGAGATTGAAGGCAGTATAAGCCAATTACCAGGTGTCGGTAAAGTAAGGCATTTCAGAATGTCTCTTGCAGAGATTGAAGGCAGTATAAGGCACTTACCAGGTGTCGGTAAAGTACGCCATTTAAGAATGTCTCTTGTAGAGATTGAAGGCAGTAAACGGCTTGCCTGGTGTCGGTAAAGTAAGGCATTTCAGAATGTCTCTTGCAGAGATTGAAGGCAGTATAAGCCACTTACCTGGTGTCGGTAAAGTAAGGCATTTCAAAATGTCTCTTGCAGAGATTGAAGGCAGTATAAGCCACTTACCAGGTGTCGGTAAAGTAAGGCATTTCAGAATGTCTCTTGCAGAGATTGAAGGCAGTATAAGGCACTTACCTGGTGTCGGTAAAGTAAGGCATATCAGAATGTCTCTTGTAGAGATTGAAGGCAGTAAGCGGCTTAGCTGGTGTCGGTACAGTAAGGCATTTAAGAATGTCTCTTGCAGAGATTGAAGGCAGTAAGCGGCTTAGCTGGTGTCGGTACAGTAAGGCATTTCAGAATGTCTCTTGTAGAGATTGAAGGCAGTAAGCCGCTTACCTGGTGTCGGTACAGTTAGGCATTTAAGAATGTCTCTTGCAGAGATTGAAGGCAGTAAGCGGCTTAGCTGGTGTCGGTACAGTAAGGCATTTCAGAATGTCTCTTGTAGAGATTGAAGGCAGTAAGCCGCTTACCTGGTGTCGGTACAGAAAGGCATTTAAGAATGTCTCTTGCAGAGATTGAAGGCAGTAAGCGGCTTAGCTGGTGTCGGTACAGTAAGGCATATCAGAATGTCTCTTGTAGAGATTGAAGGCAGTAAGCCGCTTACCTGGTGTCGGTACAGAAAGGCATTTAAGAATGTCTCTTGCAGAGATTGAAGGCTGTAAGCGGCTTAGCTGGTGTCGGTACAGTAAGGCATTTAAGAATGTCTCTTGTAGAGATTGACGGCAGTAAGCCGCTTAGCTGGTGTCGGTACAGTAAGGCATTTAAGAATGTCTCTTGCAGAGATTGAAGGCAGTAAGCGGCTTAGCTGGTGTCGGTACAGTAAGGCATTTCAGAATGTCTCTTGTAGAGATTGAAGGCAGAAAGCGGCTTAGCTGGTGTCGGTACAGTAAGGCATTTCAGAATGTCTCTTGCAGAGATTGAAGGCAGTATAAGGCACTTACCAGGTGTCGGTAAAGTACGCCATTTAAGAATGTCTCTTGCAGAGATTGAAGGCAGTAAGCCGCTTACCTGGTGTCGGTACAGTAAGGCATTTCAGAATGTCTCTTGTAGAGATTGAAGGCAGTATAAGCCACTTACCAGGTGTCGGTAAAGTAAGGCATTTAAGAATGTCTCTTGCAGAGATTGAAGGCAGTAAGCCACTTACCTGGTGTCGGTAAAGTAAGGCATTTAAGAATGTCTCTTGCAGAGATTGAAGGCAGTAAGCCACTTACCTGGTGTCGGTAAAGTAAGGCATATCAGAATGTCTCTTGCAGAGATTGAAGGCAGTAAGCGGCTTAGCTGGTGTCGGTACAGTAAGGCATTTAAGAATGTCTCTTGCATAGATTGAAGGCAGTAAGCGGCTTAGCTGGTGTCGGTACAGTAAGGCATTTCAGAATGTCTCTTGTAGAGATTGAAGGCAGTAAGCCGCTTACCTGGTGTCGGTACAGTAAGGCATTTAAGAATGTCTCTTGCAGAGATTGAAGGCAGTAAGCGGCTTAGCTGGTGTCGGTACAGTAAGGCATATCAGAATGTCTCTTGTAGAGATTGAAGGCAGTATAAGGCACTTACCAGGTGTCGGTAAAGTACGCCATTTAAGAATGTCTCTTGCAGAGATTGAAGGCAGTAAGCCACTTATCTGGTGTCGGTAAAGTAAGGCATTTAAGAATGTCTCTTGCAGAGATTGAAGGCAGTAAGCCACTTACCTGGTGTCGGTAAAGTAAGGCATATCAGAATGTCTCTTGCAGAGATTGAAGGCAGTAAGCGGCTTAGCTGGTGTCGGTACAGTAAGGCATTTAAGAATGTCTCTTGCATAGATTGAAGGCAGTAAGCGGCTTAGCTGGTGTCGGTACAGTAAGGCATTTCAGAATGTCTCTTGTAGAGATTGAAGGCAGTAAGCCGCTTACCTGGTGTCGGTACAGTAAGGCATTTAAGAATGTCTCTTACAGAGATTGAAGGCAGTAAGCGGCTTAGCTGGTGTCGGTACAGTAAGGCATTTCAGAATGTCTCTTGTAGAGATTGAAGGCAGTAAGCCGCTTACCTGGTGTCGGTACAGAAAGGCATTTAAGAATGTCTCTTGCAGAGATTGAAGGCAGTAAGCGGCTTAGCTGGTGTCGGGACAGTAAGGCATATCAGAATGTCTCTTGTAGAGATTGAAGGCAGTAAGCCGCTTAGCTGGTGTCGGTACAGTAAGGCATATCAGAATGTCTCTTGTAGAGATTGAAGGCAGTAAGCGGCTAAGCTGGTGTCGGTAAAGTAAGGCATTTAAGAATGTCTCTTGCAGAGATTGAAGGCAGTAAGCGGCTTAGCTGGTGCCGGTACAGTAAGGCATTTAAGAATGTGTCTTGCAAAGATTGAAGGCAGTAAGTGGCTTAGCTGGTGTCGGTACAGTAAGGCATATCAGAATGTCTCTTGTAGAAATTGAAGGCAGTAAGCGGCTTAGCTGGTGTCGGTACAGTAAGGCATTTAAGATTGTCTCTTGTGGAGATTGAAGGCAGTAAGCGGCTTAGCTGGTGTCGGTACAGTAAGGCATTTAAGAATGTCTCTTGCAGAGATTGAAGGCAGTAAGCGGCTTAGCTGGTGTCGGTACAGTAAGGCATTTCAGAATGTCTCTTGTAGAGATTGAAGGCAGTAAGCCGCTTACCTGGTGTCGGTAAAGTAAGGCATTTCAGAATGTGTCTTTCAGAGATTGAAGGCAGTAAGCGGCTTACCTGGTGTCGGTACAGTAAGGCATTTCAGAATGTCTCTTGTAGAGATTGAAGGCAGTATA
Organism: Gibbula magus; assembly: GCA_936450465.1. NCBI lineage: Eukaryota > Metazoa > Mollusca > Gastropoda > Trochida > Trochidae > Gibbula > Gibbula magus. Next base: position 7,525,347 of record OW388306.1, read on the forward strand.
AGGCACTTACCAGGTGTCGGTAAAGTAAGGCATATCAGAATGTCTCTTGCAGAGATTGAAGGCAGTAAGCCGCTTACCTGGTGTCGGTACAGTAAGGCATTTAAGAATGTCTCTTGCAGAGATTGAAGGCAGTAAGCCACTTACCTGGTGTCGGTAAAGTAAGGCATTTTAGAATGTCTCTTGTAGAGATTGAAGGCAGTAAGCGGCTTGCCTGGTGTCGGTAAAGTAAGGCATTTCAGAATGTCTCTTGCAGAGATTGAAGGCAGTATAAGCCACTTACCTGGTGTCGGTAAAGTAAGGCATTTCAAAATGTCATGCAGAGATTGAAGGCAGTATAAGCCACTTACCAGGTGTCGGTGAAGTAAGGCATATCAGAATGTCTCTTGCAGAGATTGAAGGCAGTAAGCGGCTTAGCTGGTGTCGGTACAGTAAGGCATTTAAGAATGTCTCTTGCAGAGATTGAAGGCAGTAAGCGGCTTAGCTGGTGTCGGTACAGTAAGGCATTTCAGAATGTCTCTTGTAGAGATTGAAGGCAGTAAGCCGCTTACCTGGTGTCGGTAAAGTAAGGCATTTCAGAATGTGTCTTTCAGAGATTGAAGGCAGTAAGCGGCTTACCTGGTGTCGGTACAGTAAGGCATTTCAGAATGTCTCTTGTAGAGATTGAAGGCAGTATAAGGCACTTACCAGGTGTCGGTAAAGTAAGGCATATCAGAATGTCTCTTGCAGAGATTGAAGGCAGTAAGCCGCTTACCTGGTGTCGGTACAGTAAGGCATTTAAGAATGTCTCTTGCAGAGATTGAAGGCAGTAAGCCACTTACCTGGTGTCGGTAAAGTAAGGCATTTTAGAATGTCTCTTGTAGAGATTGAAGGCAGTAAGCGGCTTGCCTGGTGTCGGTAAAGTAAGGCATTTCAGAATGTCTCTTGCAGAGATTGAAGGCAGTATAAGCCACTTACCTGGTGTCGGTAAAGTAAGGCATTTCAAAATGTCATGCAGAGATTGAAGGCAGTATAAGGCACTTACCAGGTGTCGGTAAAGTAAGGCATTTCAGAATGTCTCTTGCAGAGATTGAAGGCAGTATAAGGCACTTACCAGGTGTCGGTAAAGTACGCCATTTAAGAATGTCTCTTGCAGAGATTGAAGGCAGTAAGCGGCTTAGCTGGTGTCGGTAAAGTAAGGCATTTGAGAATGTCTCTTGTAGAGATTGACGGCAGTAAGCCGCTTAGCTGGTGTCGGTACAGTAAGGCATTTAAGAATGTCTCTTGCAGAGATTGAAGGCAGTAAGCGGCTTAGCTGGTGTCGGTACAGTAAGGCATTTCAGAATGTCTCTTGCATAGATTGAAGGCAGTAAGCGGCTTAGCTGGTGTCGGTACAGTAAGGCATTTCAGAATGTCTCTTGTAGAGATTGAAGGCAGTAAGCCGCTTACCTGGTGTCGGTACAGTAAGGCATTTAAGAATGTCTCTTACAGAGATTGAAGGCAGTAAGCGGCTTAGCTGGTGTCGGTACAGTAAGGCATTTCAGAATGTCTCTTGTAGAGATTGAAGGCAGTAAGCCGCTTACCTGGTGTCGGTACAGAAAGGCATTTAAGAATGTCTCTTGCAGAGATTGAAGGCAGTAAGCGGCTTAGCTGGTGTCGGTACAGTAAGGCATATCAGAATGTCTCTTGTAGAGATTGAAGGCAGTAAGCCGCTTAGCTGGTGTCGGTACAGTAAGGCATATCAGAATGTCTCTTGTAGAGATTGAAGGCAGTAAGCGGCTAAGCTGGTGTCGGTAAAGTAAGGCATTTAAGAATGTCTCTTGCAGAGATTGAAGGCAGTAAGCGGCTTAGCTGGTGCCGGTACAGTAAGGCATTTAAGAATGTGTCTTGCAAAGATTGAAGGCAGTAAGTGGCTTAGCTGGTGTCGGTACAGTAAGGCATATCAGAATGTCTCTTGTAGAAATTGAAGGCAGTAAGCGGCTTAGCTGGTGTCGGTACAGTAAGGCATTTAAGATTGTCTCTTGTGGAGATTGAAGGCAGTAAGCGGCTTAGCTGGTGTCGGTACAGTAAGGCATTTAAGAATGTCTCTTGCAGAGATTGAAGGCAGTAAGCGGCTTAGCTGGTGTCGGTACAGTAAGGCATTTCAGAATGTCTCTTGTAGAGATTGAAGGCAGTAAGCCGCTTACCTGGTGTCGGTAAAGTAAGGCATTTCAGAATGTGTCTTTCAGAGATTGAAGGCAGTAAGCGGCTTACCTGGTGTCGGTACAGTAAGGCATTTCAGAATGTCTCTTGTAGAGATTGAAGGCAGTATAAGGCACTTACCAGGTGTCGGTAAAGTAAGGCATATCAGAATGTCTCTTGCAGAGATTGAAGGCAGTAAGCCGCTTACCTGGTGTCGGTACAGTAAGGCATTTAAGAATGTCTCTTGCAGAGATTGAAGGCAGTAAGCCACTTACCTGGTGTCGGTAAAGTAAGGCATTTTAGAATGTCTCTTGTAGAGATTGAAGGCAGTAAGCGGCTTGCCTGGTGTCGGTAAAGTAAGGCATTTCAGAATGTCTCTTGCAGAGATTGAAGGCAGTATAAGCCACTTACCTGGTGTCGGTAAAGTAAGGCATTTCAAAATGTCATGCAGAGATTGAAGGCAGTATAAGCCACTTACCAGGTGTCGGTGAAGTAAGGCATATCAGAATGTCTCTTGCAGAGATTGAAGGCAGTAAGCGGCTTAGCTGGTGTCGGTACAGTAAGGCATTTAAGAATGTCTCTTGCAGAGATTGAAGGCAGTAAGCGGCTTAGCTGGTGTCGGTACAGTAAGGCATTTCAGAATGTCTCTTGTAGAGATTGAAGGCAGTAAGCCGCTTACCTGGTGTCGGTAAAGTAAGGCATTTCAGAATGTGTCTTTCAGAGATTGAAGGCAGTAAGCGGCTTACCTGGTGTCGGTACAGTAAGGCATTTCAGAATGTCTCTTGTAGAGATTGAAGGCAGTATAAGGCACTTACCAGGTGTCGGTAAAGTAAGGCATATCAGAATGTCTCTTGCAGAGATTGAAGGCAGTAAGCCGCTTACCTGGTGTCGGTACAGTAAGGCATTTAAGAATGTCTCTTGCAGAGATTGAAGGCAGTAAGCCACTTACCTGGTGTCGGTAAAGTAAGGCATTTTAGAATGTCTCTTGTAGAGATTGAAGGCAGTAAGCGGCTTGCCTGGTGTCGGTAAAGTAAGGCATTTCAGAATGTCTCTTGCAGAGATTGAAGGCAGTATAAGCCACTTACCTGGTGTCGGTAAAGTAAGGCATTTCAAAATGTCATGCAGAGATTGAAGGCAGTATAAGGCACTTACCAGGTGTCGGTAAAGTAAGGCATTTCAGAATGTCTCTTGCAGAGATTGAAGGCAGTATAAGGCACTTACCAGGTGTCGGTAAAGTACGCCATTTAAGAATGTCTCTTGCAGAGATTGAAGGCAGTAAGCGGCTTAGCTGGTGTCGGTAAAGTAAGGCATTTGAGAATGTCTCTTGTAGAGATTGACGGCAGTAAGCCGCTTAGCTGGTGTCGGTACAGTAAGGCATTTAAGAATGTCTCTTGCAGAGATTGAAGGCAGTAAGCGGCTTAGCTGGTGTCGGTACAGTAAGGCATTTCAGAATGTCTCTTGTAGAGATTGAAGGCAGTAAGCGGCTTAGCTGGTGTCGGTACAGTAAGGCATTTCAGAATGTCTCTTGCAGAGATTGAAGGCAGTATAAGGCACTTACCAGGTGTCGGTAAAGTACGCCATTTAAGAATGTCTCTTGCAGAGATTGAAGGCAGTAAGCCGCTTACCTGGTGTCGGTACAGTAAGGCATTTCAGAATGTCTCTTGTAGAGATTGAAGGCAGTATAAGGCACTTACCAGGTGTCGGTAAAGTACGCCATTTAAGAATGTCTCTTGCAGAGATTGAAGGCAGTAAGCCGCTTACCTGGTGTCGGTACAGTAAGGCATTTCAGAATGTCTCTTGTAGAGATTGAAGGCAGTATAAGCCACTTACCAGGTGTCGGTAAAGTAAGGCATTTAAGAATGTCTCTTGCAGAGATTGAAGGCAGTAAGCCACTTACCTGATGTCGGTAAAGTAAGGCATTTAAGAATGTCTCTTGCAGAGATTGAAGGCAGTAAGCCACTTACCTGGTGTCGGTGAAGTAAGGCATATCAGAATGTCTCTTGCAGAGATTGAAGGCAGTAAGCGGCTTAGCTGGTGTCGGTACAGTAAGGCATTTCAGAATGTCTCTTGTAGAGATTGAAGGCAGTAAGCCGCTTACCTGGTGTCGGTACAGTAAGGCATTTAAGAATGTCTCTTGCAGAGATTGAAGGCAGTAAGCGGCTTAGCTGGTGTCGGTACAGTAAGGCATTTCAGAATGTCTCTTGTAGAGATTGAAGGCAGTAAGCGGCTTACCTGGTGTCGGTACAGAAAGGCATTTAAGAATGTCTCTTGCAGAGATTGAAGGCAGTAAGCGGCTTAGCTGGTGTCGGTACAGTAAGGCATATCAGAATGTCTCTTGTAGAGATTGAAGGCAGTAAGCGGCTTAGCTGGTGTCGGTACAGTAAGGCATTTAAGATTGTCTCTTGCAGAGATTGAATACAGTAAGCGGCTTAGCTGGTGTCGGAACAGTAAGGCATTTCAGAATGTCTCTTGTAGAGATTGAAGGCAGTAAGCGGCTTAGCTGATGTCGGTACAGTAAGGCATTTCAGAATGTCTCTTGCAGAGATTGAAGGCAGTAAGTGGCTTAGCTGGTGTCGGTACAGTAAGGCATTTCAGAATGTCTCTTGTAGAGATTGAAAGCAGTAAGCGGCTTAGCTGGTGTCGGTACAGTAAGGCATTTAAGAATGTCTCTTGCAGAGATTGAAGGCAGTAAGCCACTTACCTGGTGTCGGTACAGTAAGGCATTTCAGAATGTCTCTTGTAGAGATTGAAAGCAGTAAGCGGCTTAGCTGGTGTCGGTACAGTAAGGCATTTAAGAATGTCTCTTGCAGAGATTGAAGGCAGTAAGCCACTTACCTGGTGTCGGTACAGTAAGGCATTTCAGAATGTCTCTTGTGGAGATTGAAGGCAGTAAGCGGCTAAGCTGGTGTTGGTACAGTAAGGCATTTAAGAATGTCTCTTGCAGAGATTGAAGGCAGTAAGCGGCTTAGCTTGTGTCGGTACAGTAAGGCATTTCAGAATGTCTCTTGCAGAGATTGAAGGCAGTAAGCGGCTTAGCTGGTGTCGGTACAGTAAGGCATTTCAGAATGTCTCTTGTAGAGATTGAAGGCAGTAAGCCGCTTACCTGGTGTCGGTACAGAAAGGCATTTAAGAATGTCTCTTGCAGAGATTGAAGGCAGTAAGCGGCTTAGCTGGTGTCGGTACAGTAAGGCATTTCAGAATGTCTCTTGTAGAGATTGAAGGCAGTAAGCCGCTTACCTGGTGTCGGTACAGAAAGGCATTTAAGAATGTCTCTTGTAGAAATTGAAGGCAGTAAGCGGCTTAGCTGGTGTCGGTACAGTAAGGCATTTAAGATTGTCTCTTGCAGAGATTGAATACAGTAAGCGGCTTAGCTGGTGTCGGTACAGTAAGGCATTTCAGAATGTCTCTTGTAGAGATTGAAGGCAGTAAGCGGCTTAGCTGATGTCGGTACAGTAAGGCATTTCAGAATGTCTCTTGCAGAGATTGAAGGCAGTAAGCGGCTTAGCTGGTGTCGGTACAGTAAGGCATTTCAGAATGTCTCTTGTAGAGATTGAAAGCAGTAAGCGGCTTAGCTGGTGTCGGTACAGTAAGGCATTTAAGAATGTCTCTTGCAGAGATTGAAGGCAGTAAGCGGCTTAGCTGGTGTCGGTACAGTAAGGCATTTCAGAATGTCTCTTGTGGAGATTGAAGGCAGTAAGCGGCTAAGCTGGTGTTGGTACAGTAAGGCATTTAAGAATGTCTCTTGCAGAGATTGAAGGCAGTAAGCGGCTTAGCTGGTGTCGGTACAGTAAGGCATTTCAGAATGTCTCTTGCAGAGATTGAAGGCAGTAAGCGGCTTAGCTGGTGTCGGTACAGTAAGGCATTTCAGAATGTCTCTTGCAGAGATTGAAGGCAGTAAGCCGCTTACCTGGTGTCGGTACAGAAAGGCATTTAAGAATGTCTCTTGCAGAGATTGAAGGCAGTAAGCGGCTTAGCTGGTGTCGGTACAGTAAGGCATTTCAGAATGTCTCTTGTAGAGATTGAAGGCAGTAAGCCGCTTACCTGGTGTCGGTACAGAAAGGCATTTAAGAATGTCTCTTGCAGAGATTGAAGGCAGTAAGCGGCTTAGCTGGTGTCGGTACAGTAAGGCATATCAGAATGTCTCTTGTAGAGATTGAAGGCAGTAAGCGGCTTACCTGGTGTCGGTACAGAAAGGCATTTAAGAATGTCTCTTGCAGAGATTGAAGGCAGTAAGCGGCTTAGCTGGTGTCGGTACAGTAAGGCATATCAGAATGTCTCTTGTAGAGATTGAAGGCAGTAAGCGGCTTAGCTGGTGTCGGTAAAGTAAGGCATTTAAGAATGTCTCTTGCAGAGATTGAAGGCAGTAAGCGGCTTAGCTGGTGCCGGTACAGTAAGGCATTTAAGAATGTCTCTTGCAAAGATTGAAGGCAGTAAGTGGCTTAGCTGGTGTCGGTACAGTAAGGTATATCAGAATGTCTCTTGTAGAAATTGAAGGCAGTAAGCGGCTTAGCTGGTGTCGGTACAGTAAGGCATTTAAGATTGTCTCTTGCAGAGATTGAATACAGTAAGCGGCTTAGCTGGTGTCGGTACAGTAAGGCATTTCAGAATGTCTCTTGTAGAGATTGAAAGCAGTAAGCGGCTTAGCTGGTGTCGGTACAGTAAGGCATTTAAGAATGTCTCTTGCAGAGATTGAAGGCAGTAAGCCACTTACCTGGTGTCGGTACAGTAAGGCATTTCAGAATGTCTCTTGTGGAGATTGAAGGCAGTAAGCGGCTAAGCTGGTGTTGGTACAGTAAGGCATTTAAGAATGTCTCTTGCAGAGATTGAAGGCAGTAAGCGGCTTAGCTTGTGTCGGTACAGTAAGGCATTTCAGAATGTCTCTTGCAGAGATTGAAGGCAGTAAGCGGCTTAGCTGGTGTCGGTACAGTAAGGCATTTCAGAATGTCTCTTGTAGAGATTGAAGGCAGTAAGCCGCTTACCTGGTGTCGGTACAGAAAGGCATTTAAGAATGTCTCTTGCAGAGATTGAAGGCAGTAAGCGGCTTAGCTGGTGTCGGTACAGTAAGGCATTTCAGAATGTCTCTTGTAGAGATTGAAGGCAGTAAGCCGCTTACCTGGTGTCGGTACAGAAAGGCATTTAAGAATGTCTCTTGTAGAAATTGAAGGCAGTAAGCGGCTTAGCTGGTGTCGGTACAGTAAGGCATTTAAGATTGTCTCTTGCAGAGATTGAATACAGTAAGCGGCTTAGCTGGTGTCGGTACAGTAAGGCATTTCAGAATGTCTCTTGTAGAGATTGAAGGCAGTAAGCGGCTTAGCTGATGTCGGTACAGTAAGGCATTTCAGAATGTCTCTTGCAGAGATTGAAGGCAGTAAGCGGCTTAGCTGGTGTCGGTACAGTAAGGCATTTCAGAATGTCTCTTGTAGAGATTGAAAGCAGTAAGCGGCTTAGCTGGTGTCGGTACAGTAAGGCATTTAAGAATGTCTCTTGCAGAGATTGAAGGCAGTAAGCGGCTTAGCTGGTGTCGGTACAGTAAGGCATTTCAGAATGTCTCTTGTAGAGATTGAAGGCAGTAAGCGGCTTAGCTGGTGTCGGTACAGTAAGGCATTTCAGAATGTCTCTTGCAGAGATTGAAGGCAGTATAAGGCACTTACCAGGTGTCGGTAAAGTACGCCATTTAAGAATGTCTCTTGCAGAGATTGAAGGCAGTAAGCCGCTTACCTGGTGTCGGTACAGTAAGGCATTTCAGAATGTCTCTTGTAGAGATTGAAGGCAGTATAAGGCACTTACCAGGTGTCGGTAAAGTACGCCATTTAAGAATGTCTCTTGCAGAGATTGAAGGCAGTAAGCCGCTTACCTGGTGTCGGTACAGTAAGGCATTTCAGAATGTCTCTTGTAGAGATTGAAGGCAGTATAAGCCACTTACCAGGTGTCGGTAAAGTAAGGCATTTAAGAATGTCTCTTGCAGAGATTGAAGGCAGTAAGCCACTTACCTGATGTCGGTAAAGTAAGGCATTTAAGAATGTCTCTTGCAGAGATTGAAGGCAGTAAGCCACTTACCTGGTGTCGGTGAAGTAAGGCATATCAGAATGTCTCTTGCAGAGATTGAAGGCAGTAAGCGGCTTAGCTGGTGTCGGTACAGTAAGGCATTTCAGAATGTCTCTTGTAGAGATTGAAGGCAGTAAGCCGCTTACCTGGTGTCGGTACAGTAAGGCATTTAAGAATGTCTCTTGCAGAGATTGAAGGCAGTAAGCGGCTTAGCTGGTGTCGGTACAGTAAGGCATTTCAGAATGTCTCTTGTAGAGATTGAAGGCAGTAAGCGGCTTACCTGGTGTCGGTACAGAAAGGCATTTAAGAATGTCTCTTGCAGAGATTGAAGGCAGTAAGCGGCTTAGCTGGTGTCGGTACAGTAAGGCATATCAGAATGTCTCTTGTAGAGATTGAAGGCAGTAAGCGGCTTAGCTGGTGTCGGTACAGTAAGGCATTTAAGATTGTCTCTTGCAGAGATTGAATACAGTAAGCGGCTTAGCTGGTGTCGGAACAGTAAGGCATTTCAGAATGTCTCTTGTAGAGATTGAAGGCAGTAAGCGGCTTAGCTGATGTCGGTACAGTAAGGCATTTCAGAATGTCTCTTGCAGAGATTGAAGGCAGTAAGTGGCTTAGCTGGTGTCGGTACAGTAAGGCATTTCAGAATGTCTCTTGTAGAGATTGAAAGCAGTAAGCGGCTTAGCTGGTGTCGGTACAGTAAGGCATTTAAGAATGTCTCTTGCAGAGATTGAAGGCAGTAAGCCACTTACCTGGTGTCGGTACAGTAAGGCATTTCAGAATGTCTCTTGTAGAGATTGAAAGCAGTAAGCGGCTTAGCTGGTGTCGGTACAGTAAGGCATTTAAGAATGTCTCTTGCAGAGATTGAAGGCAGTAAGCCACTTACCTGGTGTCGGTACAGTAAGGCATTTCAGAATGTCTCTTGTGGAGATTGAAGGCAGTAAGCGGCTAAGCTGGTGTTGGTACAGTAAGGCATTTAAGAATGTCTCTTGCAGAGATTGAAGGCAGTAAGCGGCTTAGCTGGTGTCGGTACAGTAAGGCATTTCAGAATGTCTCTTGCAGAGATTGAAGGCAGTAAGCGGCTTAGCTGGTGTCGGTACAGTAAGGCATTTCAGAATGTCTCTTGTAGAGATTGAAGGCAGTAAGCCGCTTACCTGGTGTCGGTACAGAAAGGCATTTAAGAATGTCTCTTGCAGAGATTGAAGGCAGTAAGCGGCTTAGCTGGTGTCGGTACAGTAAGGCATTTCAGAATGTCTCTTGTAGAGATTGAAGGCAGTAAGCCGCTTACCTGGTGTCGGTACAGAAAGGCATTTAAGAATGTCTCTTGTAGAAATTGAAGGCAGTAAGCGGCTTAGCTGGTGTCGGTACAGTAAGGCATTTAAGATTGTCTCTTGCAGAGATTGAATACAGTAAGCGGCTTAGCTGGTGTCGGTACAGTAAGGCATTTCAGAATGTCTCTTGTAGAGATTGAAGGCAGTAAGCGGCTTAGCTGATGTCGGTACAGTAAGGCATTTCAGAATGTCTCTTGCAGAGATTGAAGGCAGTAAGCGGCTTAGCTGGTGTCGGTACAGTAAGGCATTTCAGAATGTCTCTTGTAGAGATTGAAAGCAGTAAGCGGCTTAGCTGGTGTCGGTACAGTAAGGCATTTAAGAATGTCTCTTGCAGAGATTGAAGGCAGTAAGCGGCTTAGCTGGTGTCGGTACAGTAAGGCATTTCAGAATGTCTCTTGTGGAGATTGAAGGCAGTAAGCGGCTAAGCTGGTGTTGGTACAGTAAGGCATTTTAGAATGTCTCTTGCAGAGATTGAAGGCAGTAAGCGGCTTAGCTGGTGTCGGTACAGTAAGGCATTTCAGAATGTCTCTTGCAGAGATTGAAGGCAGTAAGCGGCTTAGCTGGTGTCGGTACAGTAAGGCATTTCAGAATGTCTCTTGTAGAGATTGAAGGCAGTAAGCCGCTTACCTGGTGTCGGTACAGTAAGGCATTTAAGAATGTCTCTTGCAGAGATTGAAGGCAGTAAGCGGCTTAGCTGGTGTCGGTACAGTAAGGCATTTCAGAATGTCTCTTGTAGAGATTGAAGGCAGTAAGCCGCTTACCTGGTGTCGGTACAGTAAGGCATTTAAGAATGTCTCTTGCAGAGATTGAAGGCAGTAAGCGGCTTAGCTGGTGTCGGTACAGTAAGGCATATCAGAATGTCTCTTGTAGAGATTGAAGGCAGTAAGCGGCTTACCTGGTGTCGGTACAGAAAGGCATTTAAGAATGTCTCTTGCAGAGATTGAAGGCAGTAAGCGGCTTAGCTGGTGTCGGTACAGTAAGGCATATCAGAATGTCTCTTGTAGAGATTGAAGGCAGTAAGCGGCTTAGCTGGTGTCGGTAAAGTAAGGCATTTAAGAATGTCTCTTGCAGAGATTGAAGGCAGTAAGCGGCTTAGCTGGTGCCGGTACAGTAAGGCATTTAAGAATGTCTCTTGCAAAGATTGAAGGCAGTAAGTGGCTTAGCTGGTGTCGGTACAGTAAGGTATATCAGAATGTCTCTTGTAGAAATTGAAGGCAGTAAGCGGCTTAGCTGGTGTCGGTACAGTAAGGCATTTAAGATTGTCTCTTGCAGAGATTGAATACAGTAAGCGGCTTAGCTGGTGTCGGTACAGTAAGGCATTTCAGAATGTCTCTTGTAGAGATTGAAAGCAGTAAGCGGCTTAGCTGGTGTCGGTACAGTAAGGCATTTAAGAATGTCTCTTGCAGAGATTGAAGGCAGTAAGCCACTTACCTGGTGTCGGTACAGTAAGGCATTTCAGAATGTCTCTTGTGGAGATTGAAGGCAGTAAGCGGCTAAGCTGGTGTTGGTACAGTAAGGCATTTAAGAATGTCTCTTGCAGAGATTGAAGGCAGTAAGCGGCTTAGCTTGTGTCGGTACAGTAAGGCATTTCAGAATGTCTCTTGCAGAGATTGAAGGCAGTAAGCGGCTTAGCTGGTGTCGGTACAGTAAGGCATTTCAGAATGTCTCTTGTAGAGATTGAAGGCAGTAAGCCGCTTACCTGGTGTCGGTACAGTAAGGCATTTAAGAATGTCTCTTGTAGAGATTGAAGGCAGTAAGCGGCTTAGCTGGTGTCGGTACAGTAAGGCATTTAAGAATGTCTCTTGCAGAGATTGAAGGCAGTAAGCCGCTTACCTGGTGTCGGTACAGAAAGGCATTTAAGAATGTCTCTTGTAGAAATTGAAGGCAGTAAGCGGCTTAGCTGGTGTCGGTACAGTAAGGCATTTAAGATTGTCTCTTGCAGAGATTGAATACAGTAAGCGGCTTAGCTGGTGTCGGTACAGTAAGGCATTTCAGAATGTCTCTTGTAGAGATTGAAGGCAGTAAGCGGCTTAGCTGATGTCGGTACAGTAAGGCATTTCAGAATGTCTCTTGCAGAGATTGAAGGCAGTAAGCGGCTTAGCTGGTGTCGGTACAGTAAGGCATTTCAGAATGTCTCTTGTAGAGATTGAAAGCAGTAAGCGGCTTAGCTGGTGTCGGTACAGTAAGGCATTTAAGAATGTCTCTTGCAGAGATTGAAGGCAGTAAGCGGCTTAGCTGGTGTCGGTACAGTAAGGCATTTCAGAATGTCTCTTGTGGAGATTGAAGGCAGTAAGCGGCTAAGCTGGTGTTGGTACAGTAAGGCATTTAAGAATGTCTCTTGCAGAGATTGAAGGCAGTAAGCGGCTTAGCTGGTGTCGGTACAGTAAGGCATTTCAGAATGTCTCTTGCAGAGATTGAAGGCAGTAAGCGGCTTAGCTGGTGTCGGTACAGTAAGGCATTTCAGAATGTCTCTTGTAGAGATTGAAGGCAGTAAGCCGCTTAGCTGGTGTCGGTACAGAAAGGCATTTAAGAATGTCTCTTGCAGAGATTGAAGGCAGTAAGCGGCTTAGCTGGTGTCGGTACAGTAAGGCATTTCAGAATGTCTCTTGTAGAGATTGAAGGCAGTAAGCCGCTTACCTGGTGTCGGTACAGTAAGGCATTTAAGAATGTCTCTTGCAGAGATTGAAGGCAGTAAGCGGCTTAGCTGGTGTCGGTACAGTAAGGCATATCAGAATGTCTCTTGTAGAGATTGAAGGCAGTAAGCGGCTTACCTGGTGTCGGTACAGAAAGGCATTTAAGAATGTCTCTTGCAGAGATTGAAGGCAGTAAGCGGCTTAGCTGGTGTCGGTACAGTAAGGCATATCAGAATGTCTCTTGTAGAGATTGAAGGCAGTAAGCGGCTTAGCTGGTGTCGGTAAAGTAAGGCATTTAAGAATGTCTCTTGCAGAGATTGAAGGCAGTAAGCGGCTTAGCTGGTGCCGGTACAGTAAGGCATTTAAGAATGTCTCTTGCAAAGATTGAAGGCAGTAAGTGGCTTAGCTGGTGTCGGTACAGTAAGGTATATCAGAATGTCTCTTGTAGAAATTGAAGGCAGTAAGCGGCTTAGCTGGTGTCGGTACAGTAAGGCATTTAAGATTGTCTCTTGCAGAGATTGAATACAGTAAGCGGCTTAGCTGGTGTCGGTACAGTAAGGCATTTCAGAATGTCTCTTGTAGAGATTGAAGGCAGTAAGCGGCTTAGCTGATGTCGGTACAGTAAGGCATTTCAGAATGTCTCTTGCAGAGATTGAAGGCAGTAAGCGACTTAGCTGGTGTCGGTACAGTAAGGCATTTCAGAATGTCTCTTGTAGAGATTGAAAGCAGTAAGCGGCTTAGCTGGTGTCGGTACAGTAAGGCATTTAAGAATGTCTCTTGCAGAGATTGAAGGCAGTAAGCGGCTTAGCTGGTGTCGGTACAGTAAGGCATTTCAGAATGTCTCTTGTGGAGATTGAAGGCAGTAAGCGGCTAAGCTGGTGTTGGTACAGTAAGGCATTTAAGAATGTCTCTTGCAGAGATTGAAGGCAGTAAGCGGCTTAGCTGGTGTCGGTACAGTAAGGCATTTCAGAATGTCTCTTGTAGAGATTGAAGGCAGTAAGCGGCTTAGCTGGTGTCGGTACAGTAAGGCATTTAAGAATGTCTCTTGCAGAGATTGAAGGCAGTAAGCGGCTTAGCTGGTGTCGGTACAGTAAGGCATTTCAAAATGTCTCTTGTAGAGATTGAAGGCAGTAAGCCGCTTACCTGGTGTCGGTAAAGTAAGGCATTTCAGAATGTGTCTTGCAGAGATTGAAGGCAGTAAGCCGCTTACCTGGTGTCGGTACAGTTAGGCATTTCAGAATGTCTCTTGTAGAGATTGAAGGCAGTATAAGGCACTTACCAGGTGTCGGTAAAGTAAGGCATATCAGAATGTCTCTTGCAGAGATTGAAGGCAGTAAGCCGCTTACCTGGTGTCGGTAAAGTAAGGCATTTCAGAATGTCTCTTGCAGAGATTGAAGGCAGTATAAGCCACTTACCTCTTGTCGGTAAAGTAAGGCATTTCAAAATGTCTCTTGCAGAGATTGAAGGCAGTATAAGCCACTTACCAGGTGTCGGTAAAGTATGGCATTTCAGAATGTCTCTTGCAGAGATTGAAGGCAGTATAAGGCACTTACCAGGTGTCGGTAAAGTACGCCATTTAAGAATGTCTCTTGTAGAGATTGAAGGCAGTAAGCGGCTTGCCTGGTGTCGGTAAAGTAAGGCATTTCAAAATGTCTCTTGCAGAGATTGAAGGCAGTATAAGCCACTTACCAGGTGTCGGTAAAGTAAGGCATTTCAGAATGTCTCTTGCAGAGATTGAAGGCAGTATAAGGCACTTACCAGGTGCCGGTAAAGTACGCCATTTAAGAATGTCTCTTGCAGAGATTGAAGGCAGTAAGCCGCTTACCTGGTGTCGGTACAGTAAGGCATTTAAGAATGTCTCTTGTAGAGATTGAAGGCAGTATAAGCCACTTACCAGGTGTCGGTAAAGTAAGGCATTTAAGAATGTCTCTTGCTGAGATTGAAGGCAGTAAGCCACTTACCTGGTGTCGGTAAAGTACGCCATTTAAGAATGTCTCTTGTAGAGATTGAAGGCAGTAAGCGGCTTGCCTGGTGTCGGTAAAGTAAGGCATTTCAAAATGTCTCTTGCAGAGATTGAAGGCAGTATAAGCCACTTACCAGGTGTTGGTAAAGTAAGGCATTTCAGAATGTCTCTTGCAGAGATTGAAGGCAGTATAAGGCACTCACCAGGTGTCGGTAAAGTACGCCATTTAAGAATGTCTCTTGCAGAGATTGAAGGCAGTAAGCCGCTTACCTGGTGTCGGTACAGTAAGGCATTTCAGAATGCCTTTTGTAGAGATTGAAGGGAGTATAAGGCACTTACCAGGTGTCGGTAAAGTAAGGCATATCAGAATGTCTCTTGCAGAGATTGAAGGCAGTAAGCCGCTTACCTGGTGTCGGTACAGTAAGGCATTTAAGAATGTCTCTTGCAGAGATTGAAGGCAGTAAGCCACTTACCTGGTGTCGGTAAAGTAAGGCATTTAAGAATGTCTCTTGTAGAGATTGAAGGCAGTAAGCGGCTTGCCTAGTGTCGGTAAAGTAAGGCATTTCAGAATGTCTCTTGCAGAGATTGAAGGCAGTATAAGCCACTTACCTTGTGTCGGTAAAGTAAGGCATTTCAAAATGTCTCTTGCAGAGATTGAAGGCAGTAAGCCGCTTACCTGGTGTCGGTACAGTAAGGCATTTAAGAATGTCTCTTGCAGAGATTGAAGGCAGTAAGCCACTTACCTGGTGTCGGTAAAGTAAGGCATTTAAGAATGTCTCTTGTAGAGATTGAAGGCAGTAAGCGGCTTGCCTGGTGTCGGTAAAGTAAGGCATTTCAGAATGTCTCTTGCAGAGATTGAAGGCAGTATAAGCCACTTACCTGGTGTCGGTAAAGTAAGGCATTTCAAAATGTCTCTTGCAGAGATTGAAGGCAGTATAAGCCACTTACCAGGTGTCGGTAAAGTAAGGCATTTCAGAATGTCTCTTGCAGAGATTGAAGGCACTATAAGGCACTTACCAGGTGTCGGTAAAGTACGCCATTTAAGAATGTCTCTTGTAGAGATTGAAGGCAGTAAGCGGCTTGCCTGGTGTCGGTAAAGTAAGGCATTTCAAAATGTCTCTTGCAGAGATTGAAGGCAGTATAAGCCACTTACCAGGTGTCGGTAAAGTAAGGCATTTCAGAATGTCTCTTGCAGAGATTGAAGGCAGTATAATGCACTTACCAGGTGTCGGTAAAGCACGCCATTTAAGAATGTCTCTTGCAGAGATTGAAGGCAGTAATCCGCTTACCTGGTGTCGGTACAGTAAGGCATTTAAGAATGTCTCTTGTAGAGATTGAAGGCAGTATAAGCCACTTACCAGGTGTCGGTAAAGTAAGGCATTTAAGAATGTCTCTTGCAGAGATTGAAGGCAGTAAGCCACTTACCTGGTGTCGGTAAAGTACGCCATTTAAGAATGTCTCTTGTAGAGATTGAAGGCAGTAAGCGGCTTGCCTGGTGTCGGTAAAGTAAGGCATTTCAAAATGTCTCTTGCAGAGATTGAAGGCAGTATAAGCCACTTACCAGGTGTCGGTAAAGTAAGGCATTTAAGAATGTCTCTTGCAGAGATTGAAGGCAGTATAAGGCACTTACCAGGTGTCGGTAAAGTACGCCATTTAAGAATGTCTCTTGCAGAGATTGAAGGCAGTAAGCCGCTTACCTGGTGTCGGTACAGTAAGGCATTTCAGAATGCCTTTTGTAGAGATTGAAGGCAGTATAAGGCACTTACTAGGTGTCGGTAAAGTAAGGCATTTAAGAATGTCTCTTGCAGAGATTGAAGGCAGTAAGCCACTTACCTGGTGTCGGTAAAGTAAGGCATTTAAGAATGTCTCTTGTAGAGATTGAAGGCAGTAAGCGGCTTGCCTGGTGTCGGTAAAGTAAGGCATTTCAGAATGTCTCTTGCAGAGATTGAAGGCAGTATAAGCCACTTACCTTGTGTCGGTAAAGTAAGGCATTTCAAAATGTCTCTTGCAGAGATTGAAGGCAGTATAAGCCACTTACCAGGTGTCGGTAAAGTAAGGCATTTCAGAATGTCTCTTGCAGAGATTGAAGGCAGTATAAGGCACTTACCAGGTGTCGGTAAAGTACGCCATTTAAGAATGTCTCTTGTAGAGATTGAAGGCAGTAAGCGGCTTGCCTGGTGTCGGTAAAGTAAGGCATTTCAAAATGTCTCTTGCAGAGATTGAAGGCAGTAAGCCACTTACCTGGTGTCGGTAAAGTACGCCATTTAAGAATGTCTCTTGTAGAGATTGAAGGCAGTAAGCGGCTTGCCTGGTGTCGGTAAAGTAAGGCATTTCAGAATGTCTCTTGCAGAGATTGAAGGCAGTATAAGCCACTTACCTGGTGTCGGTAAAGTAAGGCATTTCAAAATGTCTCTTGCAGAGATTGAAGGCAGTATAAGCCACTTACCAGGTGTCGGTAAAGTAAGGCATTTCAGAATGTCTCTTGCAGAGATTGAAGGCAGTATAAGGCACTTACCAGGTGTCGGTAAAGTACGCCATTTAAGAATGTCTCTTGCAGAGATTGAAGGCAGTAAGCCGCTTACCTGGTGTCGGTACAGTAAGGCATTTAAGAATGTCTCTTGCAGAGATTGAAGGCAGTAAGCCACTTACCTGGTGTCGGTAAAGTACGCCATTTAAGTATGTCTCTTGTAGAGATTGAAGGCAGTAAGCGGCTTGCCTGGTGTCGGTAAAGTAAGGCATTTCAAAATGTCTCTTGCAGAGATTGAAGGCAGTATAAGCCACTTACCAGGTGTCGGTAAAGTAAGGCATTTCAGAATTTCTCTTGCAGAGATTGAAGGCAGTATAAGGCACTTACCAGGTGTCGGTAAAGTACGCCATTTAAGAATGTCTCTTGCTGAGATTGAAGGCAGTAAGCCGCTTACCTGGGGTCGGTACAGTAAGGCATTTCAGAATGCCTTTTGTAGAGATTGAAGGCAGTAAGCCACTTACCTGGTGTCGGTAAAGTAAGGCATTTAAGAATGTCTCTTGTAGAGATTGAAGGCAGTAAGCGGCTTGCCTGGTGTCGGTAAAGTAAGGCATTTAAGAATGTCTCTTGCAGAGATTGAAGGCAGTATAAGCCACTTACCAGGTGTCGGTAAAGTAAGGCATTTCAGAATGTCTCTTGCAGAGATTGAAGGCAGTATAAGGCACTTACCAGGTGTCGGTAAAGTACGCCATTTAAGAATGTCTCTTGTAGAGATTGAAGGCAGTAAGCGGCTTGCCTGGTGTCGGTAAAGTAAGGCATTTCAGAATGTCTCTTGCAGAGATTGAAGGCAGTATAAGCCACTTACCTGGTGTCGGTAAAGTAAGGCATTTCAAAATGTCTCTTGCAGAGATTGAAGGCAGTATAAGCCACTTACCAGGTGTCGGTAAAGTAAGGCATTTCAGAATGTCTCTTGCAGAGATTGAAGGCAGTATAAGGCACTTACCAGGTGTCGGTAAAGTACGCCATTTAAGAATGTCTCTTGTAGAGATTGAAGGCAGTAAGCGGCTTGCCTGGTGTCGGTAAAGTAAGGCATTTCAGAATGTCTCATGCAGAGATTGAAGGCAGTATAAGCCACTTACCTGGTGTCGGTAAAGTAAGGCATTTCAAAATGTCTCTTGCAGAGATTGAAGGCAGTATAAGCCACTTACCAGGTGTCGGTAAAGTAAGGCATTTTAGAATGTCTCTTGCAGAGATTGAAGGCAGTATAAGGCACTTACCAGGTGTCGGTAAAATACGCCATTTAAGAATGTCTCTTGCAGAGATTGAAGGCAGTATAAGCCACTTACCAGGTGTCGGTAAAGTAAGGCATTTCAGAATGCCTCTTGCAGAGATTGAAGGCAGTATAAGGCACTTACCAGGTGTCGGTAAAGTACGCCATTTAAGAATGTCTCTTGTAGAGATTGAAGGCAGTAAGCGGCTTGCCTGGTGTCGGTAAAGTAAGGCATTTCAGAATGTCTCTTGCAGAGATTGAAAGCAGTATAAGCCACTTACCTGGTGTCGGTAAAGTAAGGCATTTCAAAATGTCTCTTGCAGAGATTGAAGGCAGTATAAGCCACTTACCAGGTGTGGGTAAAGTAAGGCATTTAAGAATGTCTCTTGCAGAGATTGAAGGCAGTATAAGGCACTTACCAGGTGTCGGTAAAGTACGCCATTTAAGAATGTCTCTTGTAGAGATTGAAGGCAGTAAGCGGCTTGCCTGGTGTCGGTAAAGTAAGGCATTTCAGAATGTCTCTTGCAGAGATTGAAGGCAGTATAAGCCACTTACCTGGTGTCGTTAAAGTAAGGCATTTAAGAATGTCTCTTGTAGAGATTGAAGGCAGTAAGCGGCTTGCCTGGTGTCGGTAAAGTAAGGCATTTCAGAATGTCTCTTGCAGAGATTGAAGGCAGTATAAGCCACTTACCTTGTGTCGGTAAAGTAAGGCATTTCAAAATGTCTCTTGCAGAGATTGAAGGCAGTATAAGGCACTTACCAGGTGTCGGTAAAGTAAGGCATATCAGAATGTCTCTTGCAGAGATTGAAGGCAGTAAGCCGCTTACCTGGTGTCGGTACAGTAAGGCATTTAAGAATGTCTCTTGCAGAGATTGAAGGCAGTAAGCCACTTACCTGGTGTCGGTAAAGTAAGGCATTTAAGAATGTCTCTTGTAGAGATTGAAGGCAGTAAGCGGCTTGCCTGGTGTCGGTAAAGTAAGGCATTTCAGAATGTCTCTTGCAGAGATTGAAGGCAGTATAAGCCACTTACCTTGTGTCGGTAAAGTAAGGCATTTCAGAATGTCTCTTGCAGAGATTGAAGGCAGTATAAGCCACTTACCAGGTGTCGGTAAAGTAAGGCATTTCAGAATGTCTCTTGCAGAGATTGAAGGCAGTATAAGGCACTTACCAGGTGTCGGTAAAGTACGCCATTTAAGAATGTCTCTTGTAGAGATTGAAGGCAGTAAGCGGCTTGCCTGGTGTCGGTAAAGTAAGGCATTTCAAAATGTCTCTTGCAGAGATTGAAGGCAGTAAGCCACTTACCTGGTGTCGGTAAAGTACGCCATTTAAGAATGTCTCTTGTAGAGATTGAAGGCAGTAAGCGGCTTGCCTGGTGTCGGTAAAGTAAGGCATTTCAGAATGTCTCTTGCAGAGATTGAAGGCAGTATAAGCCACTTACCTGGTGTCGGTAAAGTAAGGCATTTCAAAATGTCTCTTGCAGAGATTGAAGGCAGTATAAGCCACTTACCAGGTGTCGGTAAAGTAAGGCATTTCAGAATGTCTCTTGCAGAGATTGAAGGCAGTATAAGGCACTTACCAGGTGTCGGTAAAGTACGCCATTTAAGAATGTCTCTTGCAGAGATTGAAGGCAGTAAGCCGCTTACCTGGTGTCGGTACAGTAAGGCATTTCAGAATGTCTCTTGCAGAGATTGAAGGCAGTAAGCCACTTACCTGGTGTCGGTAAAGTACGCCATTTAAGTATGTCTCTTGTAGAGATTGAAGGCAGTAAGCGGCTTGCCTGGTGTCGGTAAAGTAAGGCATTTCAAAATGTCTCTTGCAGAGATTGAAGGCAGTATAAGCCACTTACCAGGTGTCGGTAAAGTAAGGCATTTCAGAATTTCTCTTGCAGAGATTGAAGGCAGTATAAGGCACTTACCAGGTGTCGGTAAAGTACGCCATTTAAGAATGTCTCTTGCAGAGATTGAAGGCAGTAAGCCGCTTACCTGGGGTCGGTACAATAAGGCATTTCAGAATGCCTTTTGTAGAGATTGAAGGCAGTATAAGGCACTTACCAGGTGTCGGTAAAGTAAGGCATATCAGAATGTCTCTTGCAGAGATTGAAGGCAGTAAGCCGCTTACCTGGTGTCGGTACAGTAAGGCATTTAAGAATGTCTCTTGCAGAGATTGAAGGCAGTAAGCCACTTACCTGGTGTCGGTAAAGTAAGGCATTTAAGAATGTCTCTTGTAGAGATTGAAGGCAGTAAGCGGCTTGCCTGGTGTCGGTAAAGTAAGGCATTTAAGAATGTCTCTTGCAGAGATTAAAGGCAGTATAAGCCACTTACCAGGTGTCGGTAAAGTAAGGCATTTCAGAATGTCTCTTGCAGAGATTGACGGCAGTATAAGGCACTTACCAGGTGTCGGTAAAGTACGCCATTTAAGAATGTCTCTTGTAGAGATTGAAGGCAGTAAGCGGCTTGCCTGGTGTCGGTAAAGTAAGGCATTCAGAATGTCTTTTGCAGAGATTGAAGGCAGTATAAGCCACTTACCTGGTGTCGGTAAAGTAAGGCATTTCAAAATGTCTCTTGCAGAGATTGAAGGCACTATAAGCCACTTACCAGGTGTCGGTAAAGTAAGGCATTTACGAATGTCTCTTGCAGAGATTGAAGGCAGTATAAGCCACTTACCAGGTGTCGGTAAAGTACGCCATTTAAGAATGTCTCTTGTAGAGATTGAAGGCAGTAAGCGGCTTGCCTGGTGTCGGTAAAGTAAGGCATTTCAGAATGTCTCATGCAGAGATTGAAGGCAGTATAAGCCACTTACCTGGTGTCGGTAAAGTAAGGCATTTCAAAATGTCTCTTGCAGAGATTGAAGGCAGTATAAGCCACTTACCAGGTGTCGGTAAAGTAAGGCATTTTAGAATGTCTCTTGCAGAGATTGAAGGCAGTATAAGGCACTTACCAGGTGTCGGTAAAATACGCCATTTAAGAATGTCTCTTGCAGAGATTGAAGGCAGTATAAGCCACTTACCAGGTGTCGGTAAAGTAAGGCATTTCAGAATGCCTCTTGCAGAGATTGAAGGCAGTATAAGGCACTTACCAGGTGTCGGTAAAGTACGCCATTTAAGAATGTCTCTTGTAGAGATTGAAGGCAGTAAGCGGCTTGCCTGGTGTCGGTAAAGTAAGGCATTTCAGAATGTCTCTTGCAGAGATTGAAAGCAGTATAAGCCACTTACCTGGTGTCGGTAAAGTAAGGCATTTCAAAATGTCTCTTGCAGAGATTGAAGGCAGTATAAGCCACTTACCAGGTGTGGGTAAAGTAAGGCATTTAAGAATGTCTCTTGCAGAGATTGAAGGCAGTATAAGGCACTTACCAGGTGTCGGTAAAGTACGCCATTTAAGAATGTCTCTTGTAGAGATTGAAGGCAGTAAGCGGCTTGCCTGGTGTCGGTAAAGTAAGGCATTTCAGAATGTCTCTTGCAGAGATTGAAGGCAGTATAAGCCACTTACCTGGTGTCGTTAAAGTAAGGCATTTAAGAATGTCTCTTGTAGAGATTGAAGGCAGTAAGCGGCTTGCCTGGTGTCGGTAAAGTAAGGCATTTCAGAATGTCTCTTGCAGAGATTGAAGGCAGTATAAGCCACTTACCTTGTGTCGGTAAAGTAAGGCATTTCAAAATGTCTCTTGCAGAGATTGAAGGCAGTATAAGGCACTTACCAGGTGTCGGTAAAGTAAGGCATATCAGAATGTCTCTTGCAGAGATTGAAGGCAGTAAGCCGCTTACCTGGTGTCGGTACAGTAAGGCATTTAAGAATGTCTCTTGCAGAGATTGAAGGCAGTAAGCCACTTACCTGGTGTCGGTAAAGTAAGGCATTTAAGAATGTCTCTTGTAGAGATTGAAGGCAGTAAGCGGCTTGCCTGGTGTCGGTAAAGTAAGGCATTTCAGAATGTCTCTTGCAGAGATTGAAGGCAGTATAAGCCACTTACCTTGTGTCGGTAAAGTAAGGCATTTCAGAATGTCTCTTGCAGAGATTGAAGGCAGTATAAGCCACTTACCAGGTGTCGGTAAAGTAAGGCATTTCAGAATGTCTCTTGCAGAGATTGAAGGCAGTATAAGGCACTTACCAGGTGTCGGTAAAGTACGCCATTTAAGAATGTCTCTTGTAGAGATTGAAGGCAGTAAGCGGCTTGCCTGGTGTCGGTAAAGTAAGGCATTTCAAAATGTCTCTTGCAGAGATTGAAGGCAGTAAGCCACTTACCTGGTGTCGGTAAAGTACGCCATTTAAGAATGTCTCTTGTAGAGATTGAAGGCAGTAAGCGGCTTGCCTGGTGTCGGTAAAGTAAGGCATTTCAGAATGTCTCTTGCAGAGATTGAAGGCAGTATAAGCCACTTACCTGGTGTCGGTAAAGTAAGGCATTTCAAAATGTCTCTTGCAGAGATTGAAGGCAGTATAAGCCACTTACCAGGTGTCGGTAAAGTAAGGCATTTCAGAATGTCTCTTGCAGAGATTGAAGGCAGTATAAGGCACTTACCAGGTGTCGGTAAAGTACGCCATTTAAGAATGTCTCTTGCAGAGATTGAAGGCAGTAAGCCGCTTACCTGGTGTCGGTACAGTAAGGCATTTCAGAATGTCTCTTGCAGAGATTGAAGGCAGTAAGCCACTTACCTGGTGTCGGTAAAGTACGCCATTTAAGTATGTCTCTTGTAGAGATTGAAGGCAGTAAGCGGCTTGCCTGGTGTCGGTAAAGTAAGGCATTTCAAAATGTCTCTTGCAGAGATTGAAGGCAGTATAAGCCACTTACCAGGTGTCGGTAAAGTAAGGCATTTCAGAATTTCTCTTGCAGAGATTGAAGGCAGTATAAGGCACTTACCAGGTGTCGGTAAAGTACGCCATTTAAGAATGTCTCTTGCAGAGATTGAAGGCAGTAAGCCGCTTACCTGGGGTCGGTACAGTAAGGCATTTCAGAATGCCTTTTGTAGAGATTGAAGGCAGTATAAGGCACTTACCAGGTGTCGGTAAAGTAAGGCATATCAGAATGTCTCTTGCAGAGATTGAAGGCAGTAAGCCGCTTACCTGGTGTCGGTACAGTAAGGCATTTAAGAATGTCTCTTGCAGAGATTGAAGGCAGTAAGCCACTTACCTGGTGTCGGTAAAGTAAGGCATTTAAGAATGTCTCTTGTAGAGATTGAAGGCAGTAAGCGGCTTGCCTGGTGTCGGTAAAGTAAGGCATTTAAGAATGTCTCTTGCAGAGATTAAAGGCAGTATAAGCCACTTACCAGGTGTCGGTAAAGTAAGGCATTTCAGAATGTCTCTTGCAGAGATTGAAGGCAGTATAAGGCACTTACCAGGTGTCGGTAAAGTACGCCATTTAAGAATGTCTCTTGTAGAGATTGAAGGCAGTAAGCGGCTTGCCTGGTGTCGGTAAAGTAAGGCATTTCAGAATGTCTTTTGCAGAGATTGAAGGCAGTATAAGCCACTTACCTGGTGTCGGTAAAGTAAGGCATTTCAAAATGTCTCTTGCAGAGATTGAAGGCACTATAAGCCACTTACCAGGTGTCGGTAAAGTAAGGCATTTACGAATGTCTCTTGCAGAGATTGAAGGCAGTATAAGCCACTTACCAGGTGTCGGTAAAGTACGCCATTTAAGAATGTCTCTTGTAGAGATTGAAGGCAGTAAGCGGCTTGCCTGGTGTCGGTAAAGTAAGGCATTTCAGAATGTCTCATGCAGAGATTGAAGGCAGTATAAGCCACTTACCTGGTGTCGGTAAAGTAAGGCATTTCAAAATGTCTCTTGCAGAGATTGAAGGCAGTATAAGCCACTTACCAGGTGTCGGTAAAGTAAGGCATTTTAGAATGTCTCTTGCAGAGATTGAAGGCAGTATAAGGCACTTACCAGGTGTCGGTAAAGTACGCCATTTAAGAATGTCTCTTGCAGAGATTGAAGGCAGTATAAGCCACTTACCAGGTGTCGGTAAAGTAAGGCATTTCAGAATGTCTCTTGCAGAGATTGAAGGCAGTATAAGGCACTTACCAGGTGTCGGTAAAGTACGCCATTTAAGAATGTCTCTTGTAGAGATTGAAGGCAGTAAGCGGCTTGCCTGGTGTCGGTAAAGTAAGGCATTTCAGAATGTCTCTTGCAGAGATTGAAAGCAGTATAAGCCACTTACCTGGTGTCGGTAAAGTAAGGCATTTCAAAATGTCTCTTGCAGAGATTGAAGGCAGTATAAGCCACTTACCAGGTGTCGGTAAAGTAAGGCATTTAAGAATGTCTCTTGCAGAGATTGAAGGCAGTATAAGCCACTTACCAGGTGTCGGTAAAGTACGCCATTTAAGAATGTCTCTTGTAGAGATTGAAGGCAGTAAGCGGCTTGCCTGGTGTCGGTAAAGTAAGGCATTTCAGAATGTCTCTTGCAGAGATTGAAGGCAGTATAAGCCACTTACCTGGTGTCGTTAAAGTAAGGCATTTAAGAATGTCTCTTGTAGAGATTGAAGGCAGTAAGCGGCTTGCCTGGTGTCGGTAAAGTAAGGCATTTCAGAATGTCTCTTGCAGAGATTGAAGGCAGTATAAGCCACTTACCAGGTGTCGGTAAAGTACGCCATTTAAGAATGTCTCTTGCAGAGATTGAAGGCAGTAAGCCGCTTACCTGGTGTCGGTACAGTAAGGCATTTCAGAATGTCTCTTGCAGAGATTGAAGGCAGTAAGCCACTTACCTGGTGTCGGTAAAGTACGCCATTTAAGTATGTCTCTTGTAGAGATTGAAGGCAGTAAGCGGCTTGCCTGGTGTCGGTAAAGTAAGGCATTTCAAAATGTCTCTTGCAGAGATTGAAGGCAGTATAAGCCACTTACCAGGTGTCGGTAAAGTAAGGCATTTCAGAATTTCTCTTGCAGAGATTGAAGGCAGTATAAGGCACTTACCAGGTGTCGGTAAAGTACGCCATTTAAGAATGTCTCTTGCAGAGATTGAAGGCAGTAAGCCGCTTACCTGGGGTCGGTACAGTAAGGCATTTCAGAATGCCTTTTGTAGAGATTGAAGGCAGTATAAGGCACTTACCAGGTGTCGGTAAAGTAAGGCATATCAGAATGTCTCTTGCAGAGATTGAAGGCAGTAAGCCGCTTACCTGGTGTCGGTACAGTAAGGCATTTAAGAATGTCTCTTGCAGAGATTGAAGGCAGTAAGCCACTTACCTGGTGTCGGTAAAGTAAGGCATTTAAGAATGTCTCTTGTAGAGATTGAAGGCAGTAAGCGGCTTGCCTGGTGTCGGTAAAGTAAGGCATTTAAGAATGTCTCTTGCAGAGATTAAAGGCAGTATAAGCCACTTACCAGGTGTCGGTAAAGTAAGGCATTTCAGAATGTCTCTTGCAGAGATTGAAGGCAGTATAAGGCACTTACCAGGTGTCGGTAAAGTACGCCATTTAAGAATGTCTCTTGTAGAGATTGAAGGCAGTAAGCGGCTTGCCTGGTGTCGGTAAAGTAAGGCATTTCAGAATGTCTTTTGCAGAGATTGAAGGCAGTATAAGCCACTTACCTGGTGTCGGTAAAGTAAGGCATTTCAAAATGTCTCTTGCAGAGATTGAAGGCACTATAAGCCACTTACCAGGTGTCGGTAAAGTAAGGCATTTACGAATGTCTCTTGCAGAGATTGAAGGCAGTATAAGCCACTTACCAGGTGTCGGTAAAGTACGCCATTTAAGAATGTCTCTTGTAGAGATTGAAGGCAGTAAGCGGCTTGCCTGGTGTCGGTAAAGTAAGGCATTTCAGAATGTCTCATGCAGAGATTGAAGGCAGTATAAGCCACTTACCTGGTGTCGGTAAAGTAAGGCATTTCAAAATGTCTCTTGCAGAGATTGAAGGCAGTATAAGCCACTTACCAGGTGTCGGTAAAGTAAGGCATTTTAGAATGTCTCTTGCAGAGATTGAAGGCAGTATAAGGCACTTACCAGGTGTCGGTAAAATACGCCATTTAAGAATGTCTCTTGCAGAGATTGAAGGCAGTATAAGCCACTTACCAGGTGTCGGTAAAGTAAGGCATTTCAGAATGCCTCTTGCAGAGATTGAAGGCAGTATAAGGCACTTACCAGGTGTCGGTAAAGTACGCCATTTAAGAATGTCTCTTGTAGAGATTGAAGGCAGTAAGCGGCTTGCCTGGTGTCGGTAAAGTAAGGCATTTCAGAATGTCTCTTGCAGAGATTGAAAGCAGTATAAGCCACTTACCTGGTGTCGGTAAAGTAAGGCATTTCAAAATGTCTCTTGCAGAGATTGAAGGCAGTATAAGCCACTTACCAGGTGTCGGTAAAGTAAGGCATTTAAGAATGTCTCTTGCAGAGATTGAAGGCAGTATAAGGCACTTACCAGGTGTCGGTAAAGTACGCCATTTAAGAATGTCTCTTGTAGA
The DNA here is from genome assembly GCA_936450465.1 of Gibbula magus. Lineage (NCBI taxonomy): Eukaryota > Metazoa > Mollusca > Gastropoda > Trochida > Trochidae > Gibbula > Gibbula magus. The sequence goes on from OW388306.1 coordinate 7,551,576, forward strand.
GATTGAAGGCAGTAAGCGGCTTGCCTGGTGTCGGTAAAGTAAGGCATTTCAGAATGTCTCTTGCAGAGATTGAAGGCAGTATAAGCCACTTACCTGGTGTCGTTAAAGTAAGGCATTTAAGAATGTCTCTTGTAGAGATTGAAGGCAGTAAGCGGCTTGCCTGGTGTCGGTAAAGTAAGGCATTTCAGAATGTCTCTTGCAGAGATTGAAGGCAGTATAAGCCACTTACCAGGTGTCGGTAAAGTATGGCATTTCAGAATGTCTCTTGCAGAGATTGAAGGCAGTATAAGGCACTTACCAGGTGTCGGTAAAGTACGCCATTTAAGAATGTCTCTTGTAGAGATTGAAGGCAGTAAGCGGCTTGCCTGGTGTCGGTAAAGTAAGGCATTTCAAAATGTCTCTTGCAGAGATTGAAGGCAGTATAAGGCACTTACCAGGTGTCGGTAAAGTAAGGCATATCAGAATGTCTCTTGCAGAGATTGAAGGCAGTAAGCCGCTTACCTGGTGTCGGTACAGTAAGGCATTTAAGAATGTCTCTTGCAGAGATTGAAGGCAGTAAGCCACTTACCTGGTGTCGGTAAAGTAAGGCATTTAAGAATGTCTCTTGTAGAGATTGAAGGCAGTAAGCGGCTTGCCTGTTGTCGGTAAAGTAAGGCATTTCAGAATGTCTCTTGCAGAGATTGAAGGCAGTATAAGCCACTTACCTTGTGTCGGTAAAGTAAGGCATTTCAGAATGTCTCTTGCAGAGATTGAAGGCAGTATAAGCCACTTACCAGGTGTCGGTAAAGTAAGGCATTTCAGAATGTCTCTTGCAGAGATTGAAGGCAGTATAAGGCACTTACCAGGTGTCGGTAAAGTACGCCATTTAAGAATGTCTCTTGTAGAGATTGAAGGCAGTAAGCGGCTTGCCTGGTGTCGGTAAAGTAAGGCATTTCAGAATGTCTCTTGCAGAGATTGAAGGCAGTATAAGGCACTTACCTGGTGTCGGTAAAGTAAGGCATTTCAAAATGTCTCTTGCAGAGATTTAAAGCAGTATAAGCCACTTACCAGGTGTCGGTAAAGTACGGCATTTAAGAATGTCTCTTGCAGAGATTGAAGGCAGTATAAGGCACTTACCAGGTGTCGGTAAAGTAAGGCATTTCAAAATGTCTCTTGCAGAGATTGAAGGCAGTATAAGGCACTTACCAGGTGTCGGTAAAGTAAGGCATATCAGAATGTCTCTTGCAGAGATTGAAGGCAGTAAGCCGCTTACCTGGTGTCGGTACAGTAAGGCATTTAAGAATGTCTCTTGCAGAGATTGAAGGCAGTAAGCCACTTACCTGGTGTCGGTAAAGTAAGGCATTTAAGAATGTCTCTTGTAGAGATTGAAGGCAGTAAGCGGCTTGCCTGGTGTCGGTAAAGTAAGGCATTTCAGAATGTCTCTTGCAGAGATTGAAGGCAGTATAAGCCACTTACCTTGTGTCGGTAAAGTAAGGCATTTCAAAATGTCTCTTGCAGAGATTGAAGGCAGTATAAGCCACTTACCAGGTGTCGGTAAAGTAAGGCATTTCAGAATGTCTCTTGCAGAGATTGAAGGCAGTAAGCCGCTTACCTGGTGTCGGTACAGTAAGGCATTTAAGAATGTCTCTTGCAGAGATTGAAGGCAGTAAGCCACTTACCTGGTGTCGGTAAAGTAAGGCATTTAAGAATGTCTCTTGTAGAGATTGAAGGCAGTAAGCGGCTTGCCTGGTGTCGGTAAAGTAAGGCATTTCAGAATGTCTCTTGCAGAGATTGAAGGCAGTATAAGCCACTTACCTTGTGTCGGTAAAGTAAGGCATTTCAGAATGTCTCTTGCAGAGATTGAAGGCAGTATAAGCCACTTACCAGGTGTCGGTAAAGTAAGGCATTTCAGAATGTCTCTTGCAGAGATTGAAGGCAGTATAAGGCACTTACCAGGTGTCGGTAAAGTACGCCATTTAAGAATGTCTCTTGTAGAGATTGAAGGCAGTAAGCGGCTTGCCTGGTGTCGGTAAAGTAAGGCATTTCAGAATGTCTCTTGCAGAGATTGAAGGCAGTATAAGCCACTTACCTGGTGTCGGTAAAGTAAGGCATTTCAAAATGTCTCTTGCAGAGATTTAAAGCAGTATAAGCCACTTACCAGGTGTCGGTACAGTAAGGCATTTAAGAATGTCTCTTGCAGAGATTGAAGGCAGTATAAGGCACTTACCAGGTGTCGGTAAAGTACGCCATTTAAGAATGTCTCTTGCAGAGATTGAAGGCAGTATAAGGCACTTACCAGGTGTCGGTAAAGTACGCCATTTAAGAATGTCTCTTGTAGAGATTGAAGGCAGTAAGCGGCTTGCCTGGTGTCGGTAAAGTAAGGCATTTCAGAATGTCTCTTGCAGAGATTGAAGGCAGTATAAGCCATTTACCTGGTGTCAGTAAAGTAAGGCATTTCAGAATGTCTCTTGCAGAGATTGAAGGCAGTAAGCGGCTTGCCTGGTGTTGGTAAAGTAAGGCATTTCAGAATGTCTCTTGCAGAGATTGAAGGCAGTATAAGCCACTTACCAGGTGTCGGTAAAGTACGCCATTTAAGAATGTCTCTTGTAGAGATTGAAGGCAGTAAGCGGCTTGCCTGGTGTCGGTAAAGTAAGGCATTTCAGAATGTTTCTTGCAGAGATTGAAGGCAGTATAAGGCACTTACCAGGTGTCGGTAAAGTACGCCATTTAAGAATGTCTCTTGTAGAGATTGAAGGCAGTAAGCGGCTTGCCTGGTGTCGGTAAAGTAAGGCATTTCAGAATGTCTCTTGCAGAGATTGAAGGCAGTATAAGCCACTTACCAGGTGTCGGTAAAGTAAGGCATTTTAGAATGTCTCTTGCAGAGATTGAAGGCAGTATAAGCCACTTACCTGGTGTCGGTAAAGTAAGGCATTTCAAAATGTCTCTTGCAGAGATTGAAGGCAGTATAAGCCACTTACCAGGTGTCGGTAAAGTAAGGCATTTCAGAATGTCTCTTGCAGAGATTGAAGGCAGTATAAGGCACTTACCAGGTGTCGGTACAGTACGCCATTTAAGAATGTCTCTTGCAGAGATTGAAGGCAGTAAGCCGCTTACCTGGTGTCGGTACAGTAAGGCATTTAAGAATGTCTCTTGTAGAGATTGAAGGCAGTATAAGCCACTTACCAGGTGTCGGTAAAGTAAAGCATTTAAGAATGTCTCTTGCAGAGATTGAAGGCAGTAAGCCATTTACCTGGTGTCGGTAAAGTAAGGCATTTAAGAATGTCTCTTGCAGAGATTGAAGGCAGTAAGCCACTTACCTAGTGTCGGTAAAGTAAGGCATATCAGAATGTCTCTTGTAGAGATTGAAGGCAGTAAGCGGCTTAGCTGGTGTCGGTACAGTTAGGCATTTAAGAATGTCTCTTGTAGAGATTGAAGGCAGTAAGCGGCTTAGCTGGTGTCGGTACAGTAAGGCATTTCAGAATGTCTCTTGTAGAGATTGAAGGCAGTAAGCCACTTACCTGGTGTCGGTACAGTAAGGCATTTAAGAATGTCTCTTGCAGAGATTGAAGGCAGTAAGCGGCTTAGCTGGTGTCGGTACAGTAAGGCATATCAGAATGTCTCTTGTAGAGATTGAAGGCAGTAAGCCGCTTACCTGGTGTCGGTACAGTAAGGCATTTCAGAATGTCTCTTGTAGAGATTGAAGGCAGTAAGCCGCTTAGCTGGTGTCGGTACAGTAAGGCATTTAAGAATGTCTCTTGCAGAGATTGAAGGCAGTAAGCGGCTTAGCTGGTGTCGGTACAGTAAGGCATTTAAGAATGTCTCTTGCAGAGATTGGGGGCAGTAAGCGGCTTAGCTGGTGTCCGTACAGTAAGGCATTTCAGAATGTCTCTTGTAGAGATTGAAGGCAGTAAGCGGCTTAGCTGGTGTCGGTAAAGTAAGGCATTTAAGAATGTCTCTTGCAGAGATTGAAGGCAGTAAGCGGCTTAGCTGGTGTCGGTACAGTAAGGCATATCAGAATGTCTCTTGTAGAGATTGAAGGCAGTAAGCGGCTTAGCTGGTGTCGGTAAAGTAAGGCATTTAAGAATGTCTCCTGCAGAGATTGAAGGCAGTAAGCGGCTTAGCTGGTGTCGGTACAGTAAGGCATTTAAGAATGTCTCTTGCAGAGATTGAAGGCAGTAAGCGGCTTAGCTGGTGTCGGTACAGTAAGGCATTTAAGAATGTCTCTTGCAGAGATTGAAGGCAGTAAGCGGCTTAGCTGGTGTCGGTAAAGTAAGGCATTTAAGAATGTCTCTTGCAGAGATTGAAGGCAGTAAGCGGCTTAGCTGGTGTCGGTACAGTAAGGCATATCAGAATGTCTCTTGTAGAGATTGAAGGCAGTAAGCGGCTTAGCTGGTGTCGGTAAAGTAAGGCATTTAAGAATGTCTCTTGCAGAGATTGAAGGCAGTAAGCGGCTTGCCTGGTGTCGGTAAAGTAAGGCATTTCAAAATGTCTCTTGCAGAGATTGAAGGCAGTATAAGCCGCTTACCTGGTGTCGGTAAAGTAAGGCATTTCAAAATGTCTCTTGCAGAGATTGAAGGCAGTATAAGCCACTTACCAGGTGTCGGTAAAGTAAGGCATTTCAGAATGTCTCTTGCAGAGATTGAAGGCAGTAAGCGGCTTAGCTGGTGTCGGTACTGTAAGGCATTTCAGAATGTCTCTTGCAGAGATTGAAGGCAGTATAAGCCGCTTACCTGGTGTCGGTAAAGTAAGGCATTTCAAAATGTCTCTTGCAGAGATTGAAGGCAGTATAAGCCACTTACCAGGTGTCGGTAAAGTAAGGCATATCAGAATGTCTCTTGCAGAGATTGAAGGCAGTAAGCGGCTTGCCTGGTGTCGGTAAAGTAAGGCATTTCAGAATGTCTCTTGCAGAGATTGAAGGCAGTATAAGCCGCTTACCTGGTGTCGGTAAAGTAAGGCATTTCAAAATGTCTCTTGCAGAGATTGAAGGCAGTATAAGCCACTTACCAGGTGTCGGTAAAGTAAGGCATTTCAGAATGTCTCTTGCAGAGATTGAAGGCAGTAAGCGGCTTAGCTGGTGTCGGTACTGTAAGGCATTTCAGAATGTTTCTTGTAGAGATTGAAGGCAGTAATCCGCTTACCTGGTGTCGGTAAAGTAAGGCATTTCAGAATGTGTCTTGCAGAGATTGAAGGCAGTAAGCGGCTTACCTGGTGTCGGTACAGTAAGGCATTTCAAAATGTCTCTTGTAGAGATTGAAGGCAGTATAAAGCACTTACCAGGTGTCGGTAAAGTAAGGCATATCAGAATGTCTCTTGTAGAGATTGAAGGCAGTATAAAGCACTTACCAGGTGTCGGTAAAGTAAGGCATTTCAGAATGTCTCTTGTAGAGATTGAAGGCAGTATAAAGCACTTACCAGGTGTCGGTAAAGTAAGGCATATCAGAATGTCTCTTGCAGAGATTGAAGGCAGTAAGCCGCTTACCTGGTGTCGGTACAGTAAGGCATTTCAAAATGTCTCTTGCAGAGATTGAAGGCAGTAAGCCGCTTACCTGGTGTCGGTACAGTAAGGCATTTCAGAATGTCTCTTGTAGAGATTGAAGGCAGTATAAAGCACTTACCAGGTGTCGGTAAAGTAAGGCATATCAGAATGTCTCTTGCAGAGATTGAAGCCAGTAAGCCGCTTACCTGGTAAGGCATTTCAAAATGTCTTGCAGAGAATCAGGCATTTGCTTCATGATAAAATACATGCTTAAGTAAAATGTTAAGAATGTTACATTAAATGAGGTTCTTATAGTCGCTATCAATTCGTTGTTTGATAATGTCCAAAACTTGTTCAGTATTTGTGATAGATTGACATACTGTTTTTTAATTCATCAATCACGTGTATAAACCCTGTACAAGCATGTACCGTACACGATGAGATCATTCTTAGCCACGTTCACGTGGTCAGATCGAAATAACCATCGTACTCAAGCAACAGACAGTATAAGCCGTTTGTTTGTCGTTGATATTATTTTAGGAAATGTAAAGATGACTATTTCAACTTTAGAGAAAATATATCATATCCAAGATTTCAAGATTGTTATTACAGTAGTAGAGGCCTCCAGCCCAAAGTACATGTGTCATTAACATAAATATCATCAACAGATTTATGTCATTTTATAGAATACAAACAAATAAAATAAAATAAAAATTGTTATAATGCATATAGTGCAAAAGATGCAAGAGAACATTTCATATACATACAATACTACGAAATATACGATATTTTATGCACGCTTCAATATTGTTGGGACTTACAGCTTATCTCCCTTATATATAAACTCAGCATGGTGTGTTATTGTTTATGTGAGGTAGTGTTTCTTCTTGTGGCAAAGGTGATGAATTTGGAGCTTTCAATTGGGAAATTGGTCATAGCTGTGGTAAAATTGTCACTGTTTGTGTGTTTATTTCTCATCCAGGAGAAGTATGTATGTCTTAGCTCCTCATACAAAGGGCGAATTGTTATGAAAAGAATTTCATCTTCCACTTCTTTATATATCATATCCTTTGCTAGTTAATAAACTAGACAGTTTAACTAAATGTTAAGGAAACCACAGGGGCTGGTATTGCTGAAAACAATACATCCTAAATAAAATAAAAAGTTCGTTCTCTGACAGTTACCTACATATAAGTAGATACAGGGATGAAACGCACAAACACCCCTCATCGTTTCGGACCGAATTCTGGCTTGGAAAATAGAGAAAACTAAGTCGGTAGCACACATAATTGAAGCCAGATAAATTCACTTTCGATTGAATGCAAAATTATCAAAATCGGTTCATTTTTGGCCGAGCTACATTGATTGAAACTCGAGAAAGGCCATTTTTACATCCTTAACGTATTTATATGTAGGTAGCTGTCAGAGGACGACGTTTTTTTTTTATTATTTAGGACGTCATATTTTCAGCAATACCAGCCCCTGTGTACCAATGGTGGATTGTACAAGAAGCCAAGATGCATGTTAGAGATCAATATGCAAACATATATCAAGATGCATACAATTCCAAGATAACACGATGGATACTAGATATCAAGATATATCAATATGCATAAAATATATCAAGATGCATACAATTCCAAGATAACACGATGGATACCGGATATCAAGATATATCAATATGCATAAAATATATCAATATGCATACAAGATACAAAGATGCATACAAGATATTAAGATACATACCAGATATCAAGATGCATACAATATATCAAGACATATCAAGATGCATATAAGATATCAAGATACATACAAGATATCAAGATATATCAAGATGCATACAAGATATAAAGATATATCAAGATGCATACAAGATATCAAGATGCATACAAGATATCAAGATATATCAAGATGCATATAAGATATCAAGATACATACAAGATATCAAGATATATCAAGATGCATACAAAATATCAAGATATATCAAGATGCAAACAATATATCAAGATGCATATAAGATATCAAGATATATCAAGATGCATATAAGATATCAAGATACATACAAGATATCAAGATGCATACAAGATATCAACATATATCAAAATGCATAACAGATATCAATATGGATACAAGATATCAAGAAATACCAAAATGCATAAAATATATCAAGATGCATACAAGAAATCAAAATGCATACAGAATATCAAGATGCATAAAAGATATCAAGATGGATGCAAGATATCAAAATGGATACAAGATATCGAGATGCATACAAGAGGCCCACAGAATATCGAATAAGGTATGAGTTTTGGTTGTTCATCAAGAATCTCTTGGATTTAAGAAGGATTTCCCAGAAATTGAAATCATTTGAACTGTACAGCAAAGAGTAATACAAAATCTTTGCCAGTTGAGAAACGATTAGTAATAGTTACTGCCATAATTTCCGAGTTTTATCGGGAAATACCAGGACAATTTGTCCGAGAGGCAATGTTCGGGGCCTACGATATTCGCTTTGACTGTCACCATTTATGTAACTGATCATGAACTTAATTTCTTCTTTCTTTATTTGGTATTTATTACTATTATTCATGAAAACGATTTATGTTTCAAACTATCAGACAAAATGTTTATTTGTTGTTCATTTCTTTCCAGCGTAATATCTGCCAGATTCAATCATCATGTACATGTGCCTGGAGGGGCTTTCAACTTTTTAAATGTTTTATGTTTATTGGTTTTTTTTTATTGTTTTCTTTGCATTCAACAAGTTGGACTTAGTCTATTTGAAGGGTAAGGCTGTTTCCGGAGCAGATATCTAAAACTACTTGACCAATCCTCACCAAATTTGATATACTGCCACCCAACATTATGTAAATGTGCCATTTTGAGGTATGAACTTTATTCTATTTTATTTTGCTATGATTCCATTGCATCAATTTGGATTTTGTTTATTTGAAGGGAACAGATTCTTTCGCTAATGTTTTAAAACTTCTCGACCAATCCTCACCGAAGTTTTTTATGTTACCTCCCCACACGATGTAGATGTGTTTTTATGAGCAAAACACCTTGTAGTTTTCATGATGTACTGCAAACAGTGATCATTCAACCTACCGGAGTGTTGAGCCGGGGGATAAACAATCTCTCCTGATGGCTCTTTTTGAACATCTTTTGACGAAATTTGCTCTAACATGTCAAAGTTCCAATGTCAATGGCGGCTAAACTACGTGACCTACGAACTCACCATGATTTACTTTTTGCTTGATTTGCTTGCTTGGTTATTGCACAAGTTTTTCAAAAACGTTCAAAGTCTCTATCTGCATTTTGAAATGTGTTCCCATGTTAAAAATTGACGTTTAGATTCGAACTGGCCATGCACTATGGATGACTGGGCTGATTGGGCCGAAAAGTGACACACCTTGGCTTCATAGTCAGCGCTGTCAGCAGTGTAGAAAACTCACGAAATCCAAGCCAGACAGCCGGACTGCTAACTGAAATAAATTACCAGTCCGGAAGAAAACCTATCTGTCCGGTTTTCAACATTCACATATAAAACTACTGCAAGTACAAATGTACCAAACATTATCATAAATCTGGTTGAGCATGTTCCTCGTATTTTCACTAAGCAACAGCTGACCAATTTACTTAATGTCAGCCAAATTTTCATTTGATCATACATGTATGTTGAATCATCAGTCTTTTTGGGGGGAAGTGTTTTATTGCGTATTATATTGGCTAACATAACTAGACATCTGGTGGACAATTATTAGAATTTCCTATTACATTAATAACAGTTACACCAGTTGACGGAATAAATTATTTATTGACATTGAAGAGCCTTTTTCAAAATATACTAATATAAATTACAATTGATAAAATGCGGATATCAACGAAGATAACTGTCGCTTACCCGACCGCCCGAGACGGTCTTTTTTTCAGTCGGACGGTGGAAATTCAAAAACAGCCTGTCCGGTGGTCGGGTAGATATTTTAGTCTTTTAATAGTACATATTTTTCACAATAACAGGCAGGGTAATCTTTCGTCAGTCTGAGGTGTAACGGTATTGTAAAACATTAAATCATATCCACCGTTGTTTACAATGAAATAATTTATGTTCAAAACATGCATTAATATATGTTTGGTTGTCAAAACGAAACTTGAGGGGACATTCCTGTTTACACATACGTTATGAAACATGATAATTACAAAATTGAGTAAAAACATATCCCTGTGGGTAATATTGGATAATATTTTAACGACTTTTGTTTGCAGCAAGTGGTTAAAGCCTTGTATATATAATTCATATGCTTTCTTACTATAAAGTTGCCTCGCCTTCACCAACCCATGTATTCTTTGTCAATTGCAACACAGGTCAGTTTATCAATTCTGTTATTAAAATAAATATATGACCCAGTCACTGTCCCAAGATTGCTGAGCCTACTATGTCTCCCATTCTCATATGCCGCAATGTTGACCGACCTCCTATAAGGTCTTAGAAGTGGCATACATTAACCTGATTAACCTTTTTTCGTATTTTCTGTTGAATATTTTGAAATGAGTATTCGCGATCGATTTTATTGTTCGACGGGTAGGTTTTTAAAGTTATATCCCCTTGAAGTTTGCATTTTCACCAGATTCCGAGTTCACACTGTGCAAAAAGTATTAGGAGTTGGCGGCTGCAATGAGCAGTACAACAATATACAACGCTTCAGCTACGCTACATTGTGTGTAAATATGTGCTTTCTAATGCTGATATCTTCAGAGGAGAAGATTGTCAAATATGCATGGGGTCGGGACATTTTAAAAAGTGCGATAAAACAATATGGCGGCGAAACCGCGTGACCTATGGATTCATCATGGTGTACTTTTTTGCTCGCATTGTCAATGCGCATCTTTAAAAAATTGCAATGCCCATAGCTGCATGAATGATTTTCCCATGTTAATTCGAAGATAAGATTCGAACTGGACCTTTAATGGCTTGGTAGCTTTATCCCAAAAGCTTATGTTTGCGATTCGAGAGCAAGTTCTACCAGACTGCAAAGTTTGCTAAATTGTGAACCAAAGTTTCGTGGAATAATAAAACTCGCCAATATTAATAAGGATTCTTATTAATCATTTTCGAATCGTATTAAACTCACTGGTGACTTTGACGTGGTAAACAAATCCATTGACACATGTCGAGGTGACATCGACGCGAGTTGAACTATAGCTGTGTTTCAGGAGAAGTTTAGCGCAAATATGTTGCGCAACAGAGATGAACGACCAGTTTTCGCTATGCTCGACTGACTTCGTTCCCGCATAGGGAAAACTGGTCGTTCATCTCTGTTGCGCAACATATTTGCGCTAAACTTCACCTGTGGTTGTACATATGTTGGAAAACCTGTGGTACCTCGAACTTGGAACTCTCTTGATGGATAAGCGGATGGACTTGCTAACTGTCTTCAGAGTGAGTCATTTACATGACGATGGTATATCTTTGAAGTGATGTCTATACAGATCTACAGATTCGGAAACCCAAATCCAATCGTATTGTTAATCCAATTGTCAGTTTTAAGTTCGAATTGAACAATGTTCATAATTGTCTATTTAGCCAACTCTTTATTTCACAAAACTCACATGTTGTTAAGCGAGTCTGGAATTCTTATTCATAAGATATATTAACTTTGATAATATTTGACCTCCGTTTCTACATGATGTTATTTAATGCAGTTCTTTTCATTGATATAGTGTCACATATCTTGCCATTGTGAAATGCTGATGTTTCACCCGGTTACAATAGTTTGGATATTTCCCCCAAAAAACACAAACAAAGAGATTTCGATAAATGGTAAATTGTAACTTGTGCCCAATATATAGTTTAACTTGAACTGTACTTAGTCTGGTTGACCAGCTATTCCAGAAGCAAAATGTGATTCATTTTAAGACCTGTTCACACGATGATACTTGAAGAGTTAGAACTTGTATTACCTATATGTATGAAAAACCCGAGTTGATATGTTTGATACGAGCACATGCGCAAATATTACGTACAGGTTTGTCTAGCAACTATTGTTTCAGCGCCAATTCCCGTATCTCGTCGTCTGTGACGTCATTGAACAAGGGTTCGTGACGTCATTGTAGCTTGCCGTCTCAAAAGAAGTGTGCCGTTTTCTGGCTATATTGAATATATGGAATAGATAGAGTAATAAAGAATTTGTGACACTCGTAAGTGTGATAAATGACTTTTACGGCACTCGTGCAAATTTGGATAAAAACACTCGCTCTCGCTCGGGCTTTTACATACATTCACATTCGTTTTGTTAAAGTCATATGATCATGGACAGACAGCGTATCACAGCTGCTGATCATGGACAGACAGCGTATTCCAGCTGCTGACCATGCACATACAGTGTATTCCAGCTGCTGACCATGCACATACAGTGTATTCCAGCTGTTGATCATGGACAGACAGCGTATTCCAGCTGCTGACCATGGACAGACAGCGTATTCCAGCTGCTGACCATGCACAGACAGCGTATTCCAGCTGCTGATCATGGACAGACAGCGTATTCCAGCTGTTGATCATGCACTTACAGCGTATTCCAGCTGCTGCTCATGGACATACAGCGTATTCCAGCTGGTGACCATGCACATACAGCGTATTCCAGCTGCTGACCATGCACATACAGCGTATTCCAGCTGCTGACCATGCACATACAGCGTATTCCAGCTGTTGATCATGCACATACAGCGTATTCCAGCTGCTGATCATGGACAGACAGCGTATTCCAGCTGTTGATCATGCACTTACAGCGTATTCCAGCTGCTGATCATGGACAGACAGCGTATTCCAGCTGCTGATCATGGACAGACAGCGTATTCCAGCCGTTGATCATGCTCATACAGCGTATTTCAGCTGCTGATCATGCACATACAGCGTATTCCAGCTGCTGATCATGCTCATACAGCGTATTTCAGCTGCTGATCATGCACATACAGCGTATTCCAGCTGCTGATCATGCACTTACAGCGTATTCCAGCTGCTGATCATGGACAGACAGCGTATTCCAGCTGATGATCATGCACAGACAGCGTATTCCAGCTGCTGACCATGCACATACAGCGTATTCCAGCTGCTGACCATGCACATACAGCGTATTCCAGCTGCTGACCATGCACATACAGCGTATTCCAGCTGCTGACCATGCACATACAGCGTATTCCAGCTGCTGACCATGCACATATACAGCGTATTCCAGCTGCTGACCATGCACATACAGCGTATTCCAGCTGTTGATGATGCACATACAGCGTATCACAGCTGTTGATCATGCACATACAGCGTATTCCAGCTGCTGACCATGCACATACAGCGTATTCCAGCTGCTGATCATGCACATACAGCGTATTCCAGCTGCTGATCATGCACATACAGCGTATTTCAGCTGATGATCATGCACATACAGCGTATTTCAGCTGATGATCATGGACAGACAGCGTATTCCAGCTGCTGACCATGCACATACAGCGTATTCCGATTCATCACAGATCAACTCGCTATTAGATCGATAACCAGGCAAGTCCTTGTGCACCGTGTAACATCATACACTCATGTAATTTATACCACATCCAATACATGCATACATACCCTCAATTTATAAATACACTCCAATTTAGTGTTCAGTGTTACCAGAGAGCGTCACTTTATACTTTATGTTCTCTGATGTTGTTAACATATACGCTGCAACGTGAAACCATACAACCGTAACTAGGTCAACCGTGCTTCATTTAACTAGTTGGATACAGGCAGGATAACGCTCGATATTCCCGTGTCAGTATCCATTGATCAGTGACCATTGGTCAGCGTGATCAGATATAAACACCTTATGTGCAGATGACCTGACTCAATATTCTATCCGCAGGTCAGCTTTATTCTTTCCTTGGCGTGATCAGTCGACCGTTTCACTCGCTCCACTTTCAGCTGACTGCATTGTCAGGACGTCTATCAGCATCAGAGGGCGCTCGTCAGTGTTTACCCTTTACAGCTGTTGATCGGTACCAGGAAACCAATACTTTCTCACCTCTCACTGAGAGTTCGGTCTCTTCACTGCAGGGGATAAGCGTAAGTAACAGTGAGTAAGAACTGCGCTTCTCTTCAGTATAGTGGTATGGTTTACTCCGCTGTAACTAGGACAACTGCTCGATCCATGGATGTCCATCAATAGCTTTGGGTCGCACATTGCAGTACTAGGTTGGTGCTTATCTTATATCATCTTAGCCAATCATAACAGGTCTGTGGTCTACTCTCGGCAATATTACGCGTATGGTCTACTCACACCAGTGTCATGTGGTCTGTTGTTGACTTTTGCCGACATATTTCGGTCCGTATACTAGCTCTATTGGTATGAAGTAGTGCATGCTCTACTTACACCAATAGTATTTTACACTATCACTATTTCTGTCTATTCTTACACGACCACTACTAGGTCTACTCACACCAGCAACACTAGGTCCGTGTTCTACTCACCCCCCCCCCCCCCCCCCCCCCCCCCCCCCATCACTAGGTCTGTGTTCTATTCACCCCCACCATCACTAGATCTACTCACAGCACCAACACTAGGTCTGTGCTCTACTCACCCCACCATCATTAGGTCTGTGCTCTATTTACCCCACCATCAATAGATCTGTTTGCTTCTCACACCACCATCCCTGTGTCTTTGCTCTACTCACACCAACTTCACTAGTTCTATCCTCAACTTGCATCAGGTTTTGAATGAACTGAATTCAAACCAGCATGGTCAAGCCCTTAATCGACCAAATACGATTTAATTGATCTAGTTTTCTTAATGGTTATATGTATTTAGGTTTGTCTCATCAGACGGAAGCTATTGTTTTATGTTGTCTTCGGACCGTTTTACTTAGTACTTAAAAGGTTGTACTATTCAAACTCATTTCATTCGTACTTCGTTGTGCAATATTGTAAATCCATTGTATGTTCACCATGTACCACCAGTTTGTGTGTATCTGTGTTATAGTTCTTGTGTCCCGCTTAAAGGTCATTCATAGGGACACGTATCGAAAACAAACTTCCAGAAATCGTATACGAAAATTACAATATCAGTCTTAGTTTAGTGTGTGTGTATGTGTGTTCTCGTCCTCGTGTACCGCTTGTAAAGGTCATTCACAGGGATATATATTGGCGAAAATAAACTTCTGGAAATCATATACGCAAATTACAATATCCGCTATGATTTAATTCTTGCACGACATGATGCACCCGGAAAAGGGCTTTGTATGACGTGTAGATTACTCTTGTGAAGTATCCTTTGTCTGCCTTTCTGCTCTATTTTACATCATATCTAATATATTCATGGGACAATTTATTGAATAGGTAGATTGTTCGACCCTAGCTCTGCGTGAAACGTTTTGACGAACAATGTCTATTCAATCCACATAAAGGCTCGTGAAGCTTTTCAGCCTAGTTCGGCTATGTAGGACACATGAATAACACAGTTCAGCAGATGTTTTCAGAGATTCGTAAACAATGTTTATATACATTGAAGTCAAAGTGACTAACTCTTCAAATCGGGGTTAAACAACGTAGTATTTATAATATGTTTTAAGAGACGCGTCTTCAAATTTACTTTAAAACATTTCATAAGGACATAAACTGGACACAAATAGTTAGGGATATATGTACTTTGAAATTATAAATACACATTTTTTTATTCGAGACATAAAATATGTTGTCCAGTATATGGATAGAAACGCTATGTTTTCAAAAATACAGAAATATGCACAAATTGTCCCGACCGTTATATGTCTTATTCTGCTTGACCTCAGCAGGATCAATAACTGCACAACAGTTGACAGCTCTTAGGGTGGGTTCATTCGTAGGTAACATGGGATGGTCAAATAATAGAGCTGTGTCAGTAAGTCCGTACATTTCTATTCCACAACAATCCAGACCCGGGTTCTATCAGAGCAAGATCAAAGTTAACAATGGAGCAAATCTGGATTATTTCAGGAAACTGCATCCACGGGCCGGGATATTGCATTATTTTCATTTGAAAAATATGTGAATTATTTTCGTGAGATGACACTTTTAACTGTCCGTCCTCCTGCATGTAAGTTGTAACATCGCAAATAGAGATTATTACATGAGCAAATGTGACAAATGATTTGTGAAGAGAAGCAATGTACGAGACGACCGCGTCAAGATGACGTCACTTTTACTTGAATGTAGCCAATGGAATCAAACTATAAAGATCTAAAACTTAAAGGTGCATCCATTGTGTTTCATAAAATTTTATTTGGCTTTAATACGTTCCAACACACCATATGTGATGTTTACAATACAAATAAATTCACTTATCTTGCATATTCATCCCCAATCGCCAAACATATCATATTTACTATTTTCCAATTAAAATCGAGTAACATCATTATGCATGTGTAGAAACCGAAACTGAACGTCCTATTTACATGCACAGTAGTTATATGACCTATTGAACATTATTAACCCAATTTTGTTATTTTGTCTGGTGTAAATAAGATTCAAAAATTACGTTTGCCTCTGTGGCGCGCGCCACACGCGGTGCATTGTCCGGTTTTCGATCAGAAATCACTACTTTTACCTTCATATCGTCAATATACTAAGTCCAGTATCATTAAAATGGTTGTTTTCGGTAACAGTTGGTACTTCTCGATAAAATAAGACCATTTACAACGTTTGTCATATTTGACCCCCAACAACACAATGGATGTACCTTTAAGTCTCGATCCGTGCGTGTAAGTAATGACATCGTGCGTGTGCAGCACATGTAAGTACGGCATCCGTACGAAAACGTGGCAACCGTACGTCACACGCAAGGTGTAAGTATGTTGTAAGCACTTACAACGCACTTACCACGTGCGAAACGTACGTTGCACGTAGCAGATCACGGCCAGGCATTTCGTGCGGGCAACGTACTAAACACCTTGCGTGTGACGTGCGTTGATTTTTCTCCCTCCCCGCGTTTTCCACATCCTCCCCACTTTTTCCAGAAACGTGGCCTCCCCAAAATACGTACGGACAAAAAAACGTACGGTGGGTTGGGACCGAGGCTCCAGTGCTAAGATAGTCATAAGTATCAAACTATAACATTGGCTTACGACTAGCTTAGTGCTAAGAGAGCTTCGAAAAGCTGGGGCCTGGTGACCGAGCTGAAAAAATGAGTCAATATTGGTTGACCCCCTGGTTCCCCTGAACAACCTATATATTTTATGAAACTTTATTATCCAATACCATTATCTCACAGAGGTTAGTCCCTTCAGATTTCCTAAGTTAGGATCGTAAATCTTAAGTGAGTAACCTCTGTGGAAAGAGAATGGTCGAATACTTGAAAGGGGCCTTCGAGAATTATGATATTTTTTTTTGCCGAAAATTTAGACTTGCTCTCGAGATTTCAGTTTTCGGTTTATTAAAGGCAGTGTAGCACACTGTTTTTACTCAAATAAGGTGATATTACGAAAAGGAAAATAAGTGTTACCAATGATTACCAATGACCAAAATTATCAAAAAGAGTTTTAAAACGAATGAACATGGTTCGTTTAAGCCATGCGACTCCGTTTACTTTCTATAGTGTAATTTAAAGGTGATCACACTAAAATGGCCGGTCGAAGACAGTTCAAGTTATCTGACTGATGTAGATGTACCTACACTAAAAGAAAAGTTTTAATTATGGCACCATGATGGAATGGTCAACTATCTTGTTGTCTGAACTCTCAAATCGCATGAGACTTACAAATCTACCTCTCACACTGAAGAGTTCCACACTTGGTATGTCGTATCATTTTCTAACAGTAAATACGGATGACCTTTTTCGATGGATACGGTTTTTCGGGATGTGTAAGAAGATGTTTACACTCTTACGTAACAACATAGTGTCTACACTATCATAATACATAGCAAATTTGAAAAATAAATAAAATACCCTGAAAACGCTCACACGAAAATAATAAGACCGGTTGTTTGTTAGACTAATATTGGATTACCCATAAGGGCCATCGCCCTACGTGTATACTGCGTCAGGACAATGGAGTATGGTGCGATGGCTCGATGGGACCATAACACGATGAATTGACCCACGAAATATCGCGGTGACCTACTTGTTCTTTCCACTTCTTCTGATCTCGTGTCCATGTTTGTCGGAACCGATGAGTCACGAGTTTCATGCATGACCAATTAATAAATTAAACTGAGCGATTTGATTGGCTGCATGAAAATCAGCGGAGTCTCTCTCTCTCTCTCTCTCTCTCTCTCTCTCTCTCTCTCTCTCTCTCTCTCTCTCTCTCTCTCTCTCTCTCTCTCTCTCTCTCTCTCTCTCTCTCTCTCTCTCTCTCTCTCTCTCTCTCTCTCTCTCTCTCTCTCTCTCTATACCACATATCTATTTAATTATTATAAATTATGATATGATAAGTTATGTAATATGATAGCTATGATCTAATATTTATGATAAAACAATTTAAGAATATTTCTTTTATTTTGTTATTACACTCATTCATTCATATTACATTTTCAGGAATGAATTACACTACAACGCAAACAGGTTATGCAAATGGATACACGCGTTTAAAGACATGACGATTAAGTAAGCGACCTTGTAGAATCCCAACCAGACAGCTTGGAACAGAACCTTATGTTGACCGATAAGGATATCTGATGTCGGAAAAACATTCCAAAGAAGATGTGTACATCCAGGTATGTTTAGAACGCCTTTATAATTTTTATGTTTCAGTATTGATGATATGTTATGATGATGATGATGATGATGATGATGATGATGATATATAATATATATATATATATATATATGTGTGTGTGTGTGTGTGTGTGTGTGTGTGTGTGTGTGTGTGTGTGTGTGTGTGTGTGTGCGCGCGAGAGAGAGAGAGAGAGAGAGAGAGAGAGAGAGAGAGAGAGAGAGAGAGAGAGAGAGAGAGAGAGAGAGAGAGAGAGAGAGAGAGAGAGAGAGAGAGAGAGAGAGAGAGAGGGAAAGGATTTTAAAAGGGATTATAAAAAAAACGTTATGTCAACGTACCGACTCAACCTGAAGAGAGATAGGAGCCAAGAGATAGGAGTGTCTGTTAATTAAGGAGTGTTTCAAAATGATGCCAAAAAATACACAATTTGTTAAGTTCGTCCATTGTAGCCTATGTTGCTAGTGGATGCATTATTGGCTAAAATAGAAATAGTTGTGCAATCGAGTTTTAAAGATGATCATTTATCAATTACAATTTCATTGGAAACAATAACGTTGGATAAACGTGATCCTCTTCAATGGCCGATCCTCGATGTATGCTATTTCAATTCATGCAGATAAATAGAGAACAAATCGAAAACAAAAAACGAAACTAGTTCATTTGTAACCGACACATTTTAAGTGCATATGCAAATTAGGAAAACGCTTATCAGTCAATGGCAAAGACATTTAAGTGATTGCATGTGTCGATGTAAATCATTGTAAGAAGTGGTGTCATCGGACAGAATTATTTAGATACAATTTTTGTCACAAAGATATTTTGTTAAAATCGAGATAACAGAGGTTATCATGAAATATATAAATAGCAATTGCTTTGCGTGGACCTCATTCGCTGAACACTGTCACAGAGATTCAGTTCATACCTGCATAAACTTAAATTCGTGACGTCACATCACAATTAGCCGCGCCCCCATGACGTGACGTTCATGGCTAGTTGCGGTGTGGATTTTCATTAGTTGATGAACGCGTTGTAGGCGGGGTTAATAACGTTTTGACGTTTCAATTTGACATCTTGTGTCTTCATACGCATAACTAGTACAGCTCTAAATGTTGCAAATTTGTATATTTTGAGCAATGTAAACTTTTGAATACGTCAGTTCCGTGTATATTTATTTATAAGAATTGACTTCAAAATGTATTAAGTTCATATATACATGGAGGTATACACTTGGCGTAAATCCGCTACGCGAATTTACACAGTTTGCACAGCGTTTTTAAAGTTTATACCTCCGTGAACTTAATAAATTTCGAAGTCAATTCTTTAAAGAACTGACTTGAGTTACAATATACACCACTTCATCACTGTTCTCCAATATTTGCAATAGACGCTCCAACAATGTTACAACATAAACAATTTTCAACTAGTTTTTGTGCTTCAAGGTCAAGATCCTTGAAATTTGTTTTTGTAAATAGAATAGTTTTTCAGCGACGGTGAAAATAAGGTCACTGTTGCACCTTATTGTAAATGAGTTCGACTGTGGTGACTGTTCGAACTGTAGAAACCAGTATGATGATCTCCTGACACACGTGATCTGTCACTGCCCCAGCTACCAGTGTCAGAGAGACACTCTGTGGTGCTCCCTTATTAACATTAGTCCTCCAGAAGTGAGTGTGACACTACATGCCAAATCGGACATGGAATTGGTGGCATGTTTGTTGTCCTGCAGTCCCCCTGTGTGTACAGAACTATGCGACCTTCAGCTCTATGCTGAGACTGTTATTGCAAACTTGTATACCTTCAGTTAATCTAAAATAGTCTATCAAAATATCCATTCAATATACATATCAATGTTAACTTGAAAATACAAGCTGTAAATGTACATACATGCATACATGCTGTTGTTGTAACTCTCCTTTGGAGGAATAAAGAATATATAGGTGTGTGTAGTGGTCAACTCTTCCAATGACGTCATCATCAAGGATAAAGAATCAAAAGGTGCCTTGTCTCTCCGAAAGTCAACGACCATTTCTTTCCAGTTTTCTTAACGTTCCGAAATGCGAATTATTCCGCACAGAGGAACTTGAAGCACAGTGATGTAGTGGTGTAGCTTGCTGGCCTCTCTCGCCAAAGACACGGGTTCGAATCTCGGTGGAAATAACTACAATAAGTACAATAACTATATACCTGGGTCTCTTTCTATTGCGTGTCCTTGGCCAAGACATTTCATCCATATTGCACTAAGTCCACAAAGCTGTACTACTACAATTGGGTACCTGAAATTCGGAGAGTTTCATGTAGCGCTAACGGCTACCACGAACATACCATTCTGTTAGTATAATAATATCAGCGCAAGTATTTTGATAAGACGAATCACGAAATCACAAAATAGTAGTATTAAATATGTTTTGTCCTAGTACCCCTTTACAACTCACGTAAGAAACACCTGTCAATTTGGATTTGTCAATATATATATATATATATATATATATATATATATATATATATATATATATATATATATATATATATATATATATATATATATATATATATATATATAAGATGAGTTGCTTCTCACGTGAAGTAAGGTTATATATAGAAAAGAGAAAACATCAGATGGTTTTGACTGGATCAATCTTCTATAATACAATACGACCATCTGATGTTTACTCTTTTCTATATATGTATGTATGTATGTTCTACATCATGACGGTAAATCTGGTTTGTTAACAATTTGTTTCCAGGTAAATTCTGACTATCCTCTCAAGAAGGGACGCTACAGGTACGTCATCCTTGCGGCCTCCTTCCTCGCTCTCTTCTTCAACACCAGCCTCGACTATGCAACGGGCGTGCTTTACGTCGCTTTGCAGGACACGTATGATTCGGACGTCGACGTCACAGTGTGGCTGGGATCCCTTTTCTTTTGCATGTTTGGTTTGGCAGGTAATTGATTTCGCATGTAGTCAATGTATTGTATGTGCTTCATCTCAAAGAGATTTGACAGAATAGCTTGAAGTCGGGTTAATATTTTTCTGGGTGGAAAGACAAGGATGATAAACTTCTCTATTTTGCGATGGCGATGTTTCGGTATAGATCCTTATATCGTTATCAAGCTTGATAACAGCATAAGGATATATACCGAAACGTCGCCATTGTAAAATAAAAAGCTGGTTATCAATAGAATAACCGTGTATTTCCATTACACCAACCACAAGAATACCTCTCAAACAGTTGACCAGTTCTGGGTCACAGGGGCGTGTGTTGCTTAGAAACAGCGTTTGGTAGACATATATCTATATAGACCCTACCCTATGACTATATAAAAGGAAAGGAATGTAACGACGAAACCACCCCATGCTCATTCAAACTCATATTTCGCATCAAAAACTATTTTTATGGCACAGTCTAGCGAGAACGTAGACCCGGGCAACTTCCAAACGCAAGGCATAACTCTTGCCAGTTTGCATTACTGGCTGATTTAACCCTTGCGGTATTTCCCTCGCTTCCTTGTGTCGAGGCAGTGAATCACTGCACTGGAAATGCATAGCGGGCCTGGATTTCTAAACACAGGTTTCTTAAGGAAATACTGCAAGGCCTAAATCAGCCAGTAATGGAGACTGGCGAGAGTTATGCCTTGCATTGGGAAGTTGAGACCCGGGAAGCTGAATATGGGATACTCCGGGTCAACTGAATATCAAGGTCATCAATGGATACACGTCCCTGTGTTCTGGGTGTTAGGTTTGAAGAAAAAACATTCATGATAATTACATGAAATAGAAATATAGTTTAAGTTATATACTTTAAGCAATATTAATAATGTTCAGGTAAGAAATCCGAGTTATATCATATTTTTACAGGACCTATCTCAAGTTTCATCATCAACGTGAGTGACTGTCGTACCTGTGTGTTCATCTCCGGTCTCCTCGGGTTGGTCGGCTTCTCTGTCAACGTCTTCATCACCGACATCAGATGGCTCTTCTTGACCTATGCACTCATAGCAGGTAATATTCCTTATAATTTTGTAATGAGAAATGAAATACAGGTGAGTTATCAGTGAAATATACTGTATTTTAAGATACAGTAATGGTATCTGAGATTTCCACTGTGACCAGAGACGATAACATATCCCGAAACACTTTCCACTGTGTATATTTATAGAGTAAATGAGAGTTATGCTTAGGTATGTTAACGTAATTGTAATAAATATAATTGTTAGAATTATTTAATAACCAGAATAATTAAGAGATTTTGTCCAATAATATTTGACCAGATTTATTTCATACGAGTAAAGTTGATATTTCATATATTCTCCATATACCAACTTCCCAACGCCGCATAACCCTTGCCGGCCTCCGTCACTGGCTGTTTAAAGCCTTGCAGTATTTCCCTCGCTTTTGCGTGCTATGATAGAGGATCGCTGCACCTGAAATGCATAGTGGACTCTGATTTCCTAGCACGGAAACCTTAAAGAAATTCGGCAAGGTCTAATTCAGCCAGTAATGGGGACTGGCAAGAGTTGTGCCTTGCGTAGGGAAGTTACATAAATACATTTAGATTAATCACTTAGGTAAGCGTGCTACAATATTCTTATTACTGCGTCTGTCCATTCGTAGGCCTAATCATTTCGTTACGTAGCAAAAATGAACAAGTCAGAATATGTTTCTGGAATCGTGGACAAGAAAGGCCAACTGTGACGTCATTCTTATTGTCGCACGGTCTGTCCAAGCCTCTGGAAGACAAAAAAGCATTATCAACATACAGTACTACAGGTTTCTTGTCAAATACAGGCGCTGTGTCGTTCCAATTTTACATAATGTATAAGGGGTTCTATGGTCAAACTTGATGTATCTCTGGTGAGGTGACGATTTCGTACCTTTCGGCTCGCTTTGTTTAGAGTTCAACCTGAACATACACTACAGGCTGGAATAACATATTCATGGCCATTGCCTCCACTGTCCGTCCATCTATCCGTTATTTCCTTTCCCATGAACATAACCTATTTATAAATGTGAGTTGAATAAGATAACACCAACATTACCACATTTCAAGAAAATATTAAAGTATCGATATTACATTGAAAAGGTGAGATATTGGGACAAGTCGTTAATGAGTTTAGTGAATTTAAAAAATAAATGGACAATGTATGTTGTGATTTCTCTTGAGTGAACAATATAATTCAACAGTCTCATAAATTAATTAAAGGCAACACAGACGAACATTAAACCTTGAATTAAAATACAGCTATGTGTGTTAACTGTAAATTTGTAAACGTATTATTTCAATAATATAAATCGATACATCAACAACAAATTAGAAAATAAAATCATGGACATGTTAAAACCTACGATCAGTGTACACTGTTTTAAACAAACAAACAGTTTTTTTTATTTTCGTGTCGTGTTTCAAATAGGTATTTCTCAATTTACCATGCAGTAAAGAAAATAAATGTTAATCCGTTCCAAACAAGGATTTTACTTAATATTTCCTCAGCTTAATGTCAAGTAATCCAGACCTATTTAGCAATACAAACTCGTTTGTTTCCAATTATACAAAAGACAACACGAAGCCAAAAGGTTTACAAACACGCCTTAACGAGTTGGGTGAGCGCTATAACAACACCAGCTAAGCCATTCCTCCGACCAAATCCGTTATCCTTAATCCCGATTAATTCCTAATGACCAGTTAGTTCAACAAACACGAATCTATCAAGTCAATTTACAGCTAGAACCACACTCCCTGTCTTCCTACCTTTTCTCACCTGGAATTAGCACCTGCCGTGTAATTGGTAAACTTAACGATACACATCGTAAAGGCGCTGTAGCACTTTTTTGCAAATATGCTCTCAAATTTGCCATTTATTATTAAAGTTTATACAATATACTGTTGCGTTATAGAAGATAAAACATGTCATTACACGATACAAGCTGTATCAATAGAAAACGGTTATCCGTATTGGAGGAAAATGGTGCAACGTACAACGCTACAGTATTTTGGAACTTTTTGTGTGAGAGATAGATTTGTAGGTCAATTTGAGAGTTCCGACAGCAAGTTGGTTGACCATTCCATCATGGAAGTAATTAACACTATACATTAAGTGTGTCGCTACATCAGTCAGGTCACTTGAACTACATTCGAGAGGCCATTTTAATGGGAAGGCCTTAAAATGGCCGCTCAATGGGAAAGGGACTCGCGTGGCTTAACTGAACCATGTACTTTAGTTTTGGAGCTCTCTTTATTGATTCAAGAATATCATTTAGCAATTGATAACATTTATTTACCTTTTCGTGATAACACTTTATTTCAGTAAGAACGGCTTGCTACAGCGCTTTTGAAGGATCTAAAAAATATTAAAATTTACTGTAAAATATAAAGTCCTTGACATTATTTCCGTCGAAAACAAAACTGGTATTTCTTATTTGCAAAATTGTTCAAAGTTTTCTGTTTCCCGAGTTGTGAGGTTTTTTAATGCAATTTCAATAAAGGAAGATGTCACTGAAGAGGTTTTTATGACACCGCATTCGGACCAATTTCTTTGTATTGTGGCAGTTTATTCCATAAAAATAACTACAACAACTGTAATTGCCCCTTTTTAAAAATAAATTCACAGACATGCTATATGTAAAATTTAAAATACGCCTCCGAAGTATTGGACAAAATTGTAAGGACGAGGTAGAGAATTTGATATTTCAATTAAAAACTCTTTTTTTTTTTTTTAAATCATTGTCATATAAACAATACATCATGATTTATCATTTGTTAATAATTAATACTGAAATGGGTATACGAATTGATGACCACATGAATACCTCCCTGGGTCAAGCTATAGGCTCTATAAATTCAACAAAAGGCTGCAAGGACTTACAAATGGTGATTTTTAAAACATTGTTCCTCATAATAAATTACTATGAGGAAAATGAAACCTACAAATAATACACGGAATCTATGAAGAGTTTATAGATCTTCTGCCATTATGAAGTCTGGCTTATACATTGTA
This sequence comes from Gibbula magus, assembly GCA_936450465.1. Classification (NCBI taxonomy): domain Eukaryota; kingdom Metazoa; phylum Mollusca; class Gastropoda; order Trochida; family Trochidae; genus Gibbula; species Gibbula magus. Next base: position 7,576,739 of record OW388306.1, read on the forward strand.
TCTCCGTTGGTGGTCTTTAAAGTATAGAATTTTTAATTTTGACTACAAGAAGCGAACATAAGTTTTTCCTTCATTCACCTACTGCGTTGATAATTAACATAGAATTATAGAGATATGTAAAATTAGAATATGTGTTATATAATCGGGAACCATTTGCTCGAAGAAACCAATTTGTTACACAAACACGCCTAACGAGTTGGATTACCGCTAGAATCACACCTCGATGTCTTCCCTCATTTTCTCACCTGTAATTAACACCTGTCCACTCTTCCTCACATTGAGTAGAGGACATCGCTGCCTCATTGGCTGCTAGTCACGTGACGGTGTATATCATATAAATATACATGTACACTTCAGAATAACATATTACACAAACAGTTCCAGTCGTGTTGCATCTTCGGTCGTATCACTTGAAACAATGGCGTCAGTTCACTTCGATGTCCGGGTTCGTCGAGCTGAGAAGATTCTACACAAATCCAAGCACCAGATCAAAGTCCTGGCAGAACGCCTAGAAGAACTGCAGGGTAAATACGACACAGCTAGAGGTCAGCACGACCGGGTCACAACTCGCAGTTTACATCTGCGCATGCTCACGATGAGTAAGATGCTAGACAGTTACGTACAGAACGTGAAAAAGATGGAGGCCGAACTTCAAAAGTTACGGCAACTCTCGGTTGACGCTGTTCAGAGAAGTCGTTAAATCTACACATGTATACATCCGGACGAGCGAAGGCCCTTCTTAGGGCCAAAATATGGCAAGAAAGAAAACTTTCATCAATGCTTAAAACTATTACCGATGCTTGAAACTTGTATCAACACTTAACAACACTTAACAACACTTAACAACACTTAACAACACTCAACACTAGTATCATTGTTTAAAATATTTATCAATGCTGAGAACTACATGTATGATCAATTCTCAAGGCTATGGTCATCACTTATAACTATGATTAATGTTTAAATCTATGAACATGTTTTAGGACTGTGATTATTGTTTAAACTATGGCCATTTATTGGGACTATGATCAATGCTTAGAACTATGATTAATATTTTAAACTATTACTGATACTTGAAACTTTTATCAACGCTTTGACTAGTATCAATGCTTAAACATTTATCAATGCTAAAAACAGTTATCAATGCTAAAATAATTTATCAATGCTAGAATAACTTATCAATGCTAAAAACATAAACATTTATCAATTCTAAAAACCTTTATCAATGCTAAAAACATTTATCAATGCTAAAAACATTTTTCAGTGCTAAAATCATTTATCAGTGCTAAAATCATTTATCAATGCTAAAACATTTATCAATGCTTAAACAGTTATCAATGCTAAATACAGTTAGCAATGCTAAAAACATTTATCAATGCTTAAACATTTATCAATGCTTAAACATTTATCAATGCTAAAAACATTTATAAATGCTAAAATAAGTTATCAATGCTAAAAACATTTATTAATGCTTAAACATTTACCAATGCTAAAAACATGTATCAATGCTAAACATATTTATCAATGCTTAAACATTTATCAATGCTAACAACATTTATCGATGGTAAAAACATTTATCGATGCTAAAAATAGTTATCAATGGTTAGAACATTTATCAGTGCTTAAAGCATTTGCATTGATTATCAATGCTTAGAACATTTATCAATGCATAAAGCATTTGCATTGATTATCAATGCTTAGAACATTTATAAATGCGTAAAGCATTTGCATTGATTATCAATGCTTAGAACATTTATAAATGCGTAAAGCATTTGCATTGATAATCAATTGTTAGAACATTTATCAATGCTTAAATTATTTGCATTGATTATCAATGCTTAGAACATTTATCAATGCGTAAAGTATTTGCATTGATTATCAATGCTTAGAACATTTATCAATGCATAAAGCATTTGCATTGATTATCAATGCTTAGAACATTTATAAATGCGTAAAGCATTTGCATTGATTATCAATGGTTAGAACATTTATCAATGCGTAAAGCATTTGCATTGATAATCAATGGTTAGAACATTTATCAATGCTTAAATCATTTGCATTGATTATCAATGCTTAGAACATTTATCAATGCTTAAATTATTTGCATTGATTATCAATGCTTAGAACATTTATCAATGCGTAAAGTATTTGCATTGACTATCAATGGTTAGAACATTTATCAATGCGTAAAGCATTTGCATTGATTATCAATGCTTAGAACATTTATAAATGCGTAAAGCATTTGCATTGATTATCAATGCTTAAAACATTTATCAATGCGTAAAGCATTTGCATTGATTATCAATGCTTAAAACATTTATCAATGCGTAAATCATTTGCATTGATTATCAATGGTTAGAACATTTATCAATGTGTAAAGTATTTTGCATTGATTATCAATGGTTAGAACATTTATCAATGCGTAAAGTATATGCATTGATTATCAATGGTTAGAACATTTATAAATGCTTAAATCATTTGCATTGATTATCAATGCTTAGAACATTTATCAATTCTTAAATCAGTTGCATTGATTATCAATGGTTAGAACATTTATCAATGCTTCAATCATTTGCATTGATTATCAATGCTTAGAACATTTATCAATGCTTAAATCATTTGCATTGATTATCAATGCTTAGAACATTTATCAATGCGTAAAGCATTTGCATTGATTATCAATGCTGAGAACATTTATCAATGCGTAAAGCATTTGCATTGATTATCAATGCTTAGAACATTTATCAATGCGTAAATCATTTGCATTGATAATCAATGCTTAGAACATTTATCAATGCTTAAATTATTTGCATTGATAATCAATGCTTAGAACATTTATCAATGCTTAAATTATTTGCATTGATAATCAATGCTTAGAACATTTATCAATGCTTAAATTATTTTCATATATTATCAATGCTTAGAACATTTATCAATGCGTAAAGCATTTGCATTGATTATCAATGCTTAGAATATTTATCAATGCGTAAAGCATTTGCATTGATTATCAATGCTTAGAACATTTATAAATGCGTAAAGCATTTGCATTGATTATCAATGCTTAGAACATTTATCAATGCGTAAAGCATTTGCATTGATTATCAATGCTTAGAACATTTATCAATGCTTAAATCATTTGCATTGATAATCAATGGTTAGAACATTTATCAATGCTTAAATCATTTGCATTGATTATCAATGCTTAGAACATTTATCAATTCGTAAAGCATTTGCATTGATTATCAATGCTTAGAACATTTATCAATGCTGAAAACTATGACAAATGCAGAGAACTATGATTTAATTCCCAGGACTCTGATAGATGCTTAGGACTATGATCAATATTTAAAACTATAATAAATTCTTAGAATTATTATCAATATTCAAAACTATAATAAATTCTTAGAATTATGATCAATATTTAAAACTATACTCAATTCTTAGAATTATGATCAATTCTTAGAATTATGATCAATTCTTAGAATTATGATCAATTCTTAGAATTATGATCAATTCTTAGAATTATGATCAATTCTTAGAATTATGATCAATTCTTAGAATTATGATCAATTCTTAGAATTATGATTATTTCTTAAAATTATGATCAATTCTTAGAATTATGATCATTTCTTAAAATTTTGATCAATTCTTAGAATTATGATCAATTCTTAGAATTATGATCAATTCTTAGAATTATGATTATTTCTTAAAATTATGATCAATTCTTAAAATTATGATCAATTCTTAGAATTATGATTATTTCTTAAAATTATGATCAATTCTTAAAATTATGATCAATTCTTAGAATTATGATCAACTCTTAGAGCTATGGTTAATGTTTGAAGAATGACCACTGCTTGAAACCATCATCAGCGCTTAGGACTATGCTAAATGCTTAGAGCAATGATCAATTCGTTGACCAATGATCAATTCTGTGAACAATGATCAATGTTTAAAAGTATGACTAATGTTTAAAACTATGACCAACGATTGAAACATTTTCAATGATTAAGACCATGATCAATGATTAAAACTTTAATAAGTGATTAAATGAAATGAAAACATTGATTTCGAAATTCAGTTTACTTTCCGTGCAATAATAAAAGGATAATAAACAAGTTATCGTCCACGGTCTCGATATCTCGGAAACTATTTAAGATAGTAACATGTTTTACCAAAAAATAACACACTGACACGTAACGTTGTTTAAATAACATTTAACTATTAGGGGGTGTCAACTAGTATTACCATGAGTACATTTAACATAGGACAACCAAATTTGGTGTGAGGCTAATGGGCATAACTACCTAGATGGAGCATGCTTCTGAAGTTTCCAAAGTGAGCCAATATGGTGGGGTATGTTGATGACCATGTCTTCTTGTTATTATACCATTCATAGAGGATACTAAACGACCTTCTATTTAATACCATTTTTATTAAACGAGTTAATGATTTTGTATAAAACGAGCGAAAGCGAGTTTGATACCAATCATTCACGAGTTTAATAAAAAATGGTATTAAATAGAAGGAAGTTTAGTATTCTATTTATTACTCGCTCACCTATAATCCAGCAAAATAGCCGACATGGCTCTGAAACTATGATTCCCGCAAGTTCGATACCACTGTGACGACGTTACTCCCATTGTGACGTCATAACCTCGAACTATTGTGACGTCATACGTGCGGCGGTATTACACTAGTTTAATATTGCCGTATAAATATTACACTGCAGTATCTTACACGGGCGAGTAATAACTGTGCATATGAGCTCATCGTTTATAAGGTCGGAAACGATTGTGACAAATAGCTTGTAGGCCATCGAATGGTAGATATTGTGCATACTTCCAAGCGAGTTAAGGCTTCAGATTAACCAGAGCAGGAAACGGGTCACCAATCCAGATATATGCCACGTCCATTATTGTTGAACCGTATGTGTTTAATTTAAATATTTATTAGTCATAATACAGCTTACATAACTTTTCATTAATGGATTAATTAGATATACACCTAAATGGAACAGCTGTTTGTAGTATGTGTATTTCGATAACAAAAACTGTATGGAGTGTACATACAGTTATTAAATTTACAACCGTTCTCGTCAACTCAGTGAACTACGAAACATACTTCTAATTACGAAAAGACCACAAAGTGCATTAGGTAATCTAACAGGGAAATAACTGAACCCTGTCTCCCAGTGCAAGTAACTTACAATGATACACCAAGTACTTCCGGCCTGTTATATGTGTACTTGTCGATCTGACAAGTCAATCATTCTTGCAGTAATATGTTTATCAGATAAACGTTTTATTTATGTATAGAAAAGAGTAAATATATGATGGTTTTGACTGGATCAATCTTCGTTAATACAATACGATGAGCTCATTTCGACCAGTATATCGGTCTTTTATCTTTATCGGTTTATCGATAATTGTCACTAGCTTTAATGATAACACAAGCTTGGTTTTGATGATAACACACGCTTGATTTTAAGGAAAGCACACTCTTGGTTTATTGATAATAAAAATTTTTTAAATAGTTTTATTAAGAAAACCATATTGTTGTATTGACAGTGAACGTTTGTTTTCATTTACAATGAATCTTTGTAATGTTGACAATGAACTTTTGATTTTATTTATTGTGACCTTTTTTTTTATTTATTTAAACATTTGTATCAACAAATGGAAACTGCCTAACGATTAGTTTGAGTGCTAATTTGTTTATGTTTGTTATTATGGACTAGCTACTTTGAACAAGAGAACCATCCACATTTCCACATCTAACTGAACTGAACTTTATTCAAGAACTCAGGCTGCAAACAGCAGCATAAGAGGTACATAAACATATATACATTGCTACAATATACAATATAATAGGTATGTACAGCTGGTATAAAGGTACATATGATTATAAAAGCTATTTCTTGTTTGTTATTATGGACTAGCTACTTTGAAAAGAGAAACATCCACATTTCCAAATCTATCATTATATGAATACTTTGATGTTATTTTCCGACAATAAACAAAGTTGCTATGTGGATGATAAACTTTCTAAATGGTTTAATACCAATAGCTTATTTTGGTGGGTCAAGTAATCTACTAATGTTGTTGTTCCTGTTATATATGTCCATATTTGATTTTGAATTAAAGGGGCAGTAGCACGTTTTTTTGCTCAAATAAGTCGATGAAATGAATTGAAAAAAATTTCACCAATCATAAAACACCCCTCTCTCTTCGGAAAATCAAGTTTAAAATGAGTGTACATGGTTCCGTAAAGCCATGGGGATCGTTTTTGTCATTCGAAATAATAAAATGTGTTCACAATAAAATGGCCGCCATGCAATTTTGTCTTTATACGCAACACCGTTACCACTTCTACGGATAATTGGTTTGTGAAATGAGATGTTTTACCCTCTAAAGTAAATTTAAATGGCACAAACTATCATTATAAATAAGAAATTTGAAAAAATAAATTTTGCAAAAAACGTGCTACTGCCCCTTTAAAGTCAAACATAACTTACCGTAATACTGATACGATATATATGGCGACATAAAACAACGTGGATTGTTTTGACAATGTACTTACTGGCGATATTTGGTGTTTATATTACGTAATTGATTAATTATTTGATTGCTTTGATTGCGTATAATCATGCATTAGTAGTATAATCGGAAGACTAATTGAGTTCTGGTCAAATCGTTTGAAATGAAAATATAGATTTTTCGAAATTTAGATTACTACATGAGTTCTCGTGCTAAAATGATAATAAACAAGTTATCGTTAAATGAATTTATATGGTATTAAATTTATAGTTACTATGAACGTAGTTTTAGTTATCTGTTTTCAACTTGACTGCATTCCATGTAATTTTGCTATATTATCCGTTCGTGTAAAATATATGTTCGTTCTTATTTTATGATTTGTAATATAGTTTATTTCAGAGATGGTATGCCATGTGTCATTTATTCGGCCATTAATGAACTCAACTTGAACTGGAAGGGGATATTTTATGAGCGCTTTAACTTGTGAACGTTTTAGACAGACAGACAGAAAGACAGACAGACAGACAGACATATACTTTTATTAGCACAGATCATTTTGGCCTCTGTTGACGGTTCCCGAACCGTTCAAACGCATGACAGTTACTCCATTTCTTAATTATTTTAATGGCTTTAATCAATATATAACTATATCATCATACGCTGGTACCACAAGAACCACCACCTTTTTCAACGATACATACTACGATATATCTTCAAGAATCTAAATGAATACATATGTGGCAGGTTCGGGTACAGCTTTGCCTCACTTAGTACTAGTCCCCACCTGTGGCAGTAACTCGATTACTTATTTTTTAATTATATATCTACAAATATCTACACGTATCTTGGTTGTAGGTTCTGCTACAGCTCCAACTCACACAAGGGCTAGTAATTAAATAATCTCTTTCCTAAATGTTGTGAATCTAAATCAACAGCTGTGTCAGCTATGAGGACAGCTCGAGTCCAAACACAAGCTCCTCCTTGAGTCATCCAATACCTTAACTCTTGTATATCTAAAACAAACCCTCTGTTTGAATTTCGGGAACAGCTTTTGAAATCTCGTCCACACATCGTCCTTGAGTAATCCAATTCCCTAAATCTTGTGAACCCAAACCAAGCCTCCTGTTGTAGGTTCCGGGACAGCTCTTGTCAATACATGGACAATAGTAGTCTTTCCTTATAAGTGTAGACAGACAGACACATCTTATATTTAAAGTCTCGAGTCAACATGTTACAAAATAGAATAGTATATATATGTATCTACAAGCTTCTAAAATTAACCAAGCCTTCTGTTTGAGGTTCCGGGACAAATACATGGGCAGTGGTAGTTTTTCCTTTTACAGTATATCTACAATATCTAAAAGAGCCTCTCTGTTGTAGGTACGGGGACAGCTCTAGCTCACACGGGAGCGCTGGTAGTACTGGGATATTACTTCGAGGACAACATCAGTCTTGCCTGCGGAATCAGCGTATGTGGTATGGCAACAGGACTCTTCGTGCATCCGCCATTATGCCAACTGCTCATCGACATGTACGGATTGAGGGAAGCCTTCCTCTTAATTGGAGCTTTTACCTTCCATTCTTGTATATGTGGACTTCTCATGACCCCGACAAAATTTGAAATTGAACGCCGAAAGAAGGTGTTCAGTGGACATACAAGACGCTCGGCGTTGCTGAGGTCATTCTGTGGAGACTGTAGAGGGTACTCGAATGTCTTCACAAACAAGGCATTCATATTCTACGTCCTGAGTGGCATGGCCTTTGGGATGGGACTCTCAGCGCAATACCTCTTCCTTCCTGACTACCTCCAGAAACGAGGTCTATCCCTCTACGAAGCCTCTTTCACAGTGTCATTGTCAGGACTCGGTGGTGTGCTGTCTCGTGTTATGACAGGTTTTGCTGCCCAGGACTCTGCTATAGGAAGTGGACTCATCTACGCATCAATCAACGGACTCGTGGGCGTTGTGACGTTGTTGGTGCCCCTACTGACTACAAGTGCTCCTGCAGCCTATGTTTACGGGTTTCTTATAGGGCTATATACGGGTGGAACATGGGCCCTCTTCAACCCAATAACGTTCGAGATTCTTGGGCTGGAACTTGTGGCTACTGGTCTCGGTGCCTTAATGTTTGCAGTTGGTGTTGGGTGTTTAATTGGAGCACCTTTAGGAGGTAAGCCTTTCACATTGGAAAGTAATGGGATAAAATACCAAATTCTTCAAAACAGCATTTTACGATTACTATGTGTACACATGATTCACTACATTGAAATTGCCATCAAGCACTAATATCTTTGGTTACTCATATTGAAACCGATGTGTTAATTTACAGCTCCTGGCCATAACATGTTGTTAAAATCATAGGACCTAGCTACTAAAACAATATTATTTACCCATAAAGGAATGAATAAAGTCCAGTTAATGTAAAATTGACTGGCGATTTTATAGTTAGGCTCTACACATTAATTTGGGTGACGAGGCATGGCCTACAATTGTAAAGCTGGCCCCTGGTTATGAAGCACGAATCAAACTTAGCATAGTCCATTTTTATTTTAACTCAAAGTCACCCTTGAATTTAGAATCGGTAAAGACGGCAATGCTGTTAGAAAGTAGAAACAAAATATTTAGTCTTGTCAATTGCAATATGGATGGCGTTGAAAGAAATGTGCTAAGCGAAGATTTCTTCATGTTCCAGGGTCTTGGTTGGACTTCACACACATATGTTACACAGCCGACACTAAATGTCCCTTGCTTTTCTTGTTTCAGGTTATGCCTATGAACTGTCAGGTTCATACTATGGTGCTTTTGTCTTTGCAGGTGAGTTTTGGTTCACCTGTATCACTCTTGATAATAAAGTTCAAAGCACGTGGCTCACGAGCACTTTGTTGTTATAAAAGTACCAGCGTCGGTACAAGCGGTTAAAGGTGAATGCCATTTCACTTGATTCAGATCTACCCCTATAACATTATTGCCAGTGATCATTGTCGATAACTTGTATGTTTCAACGTTTGCATATAAACTTTGACCACCGTATTTCCTCGAATATACACCCGGGGTTCTATTCCGTCCAGCACACCGTAGGCCTTAAATTCATATTCGAGACCAGGTTTTATTTAACTCGGCACTCCATGAAAATTATGATCTGTCTATGAAATTGTATACAGCACAAGTGATGCAGGGAGCCCGCGTAACTGTTTCATGGTACCTCAGAGAATCCAAGATGGCGGTGTCTTTCCCCCATATATCTGACAGGGATAAGGGATTAAGGTCTGACTCAAGTGATCTGACATCATTAGAATACAATGAGCATTAGATGCATACTTAATCAGTTCAGGATGAATACATAAACACACATTTTTATTTTCCTTCCAGCTGCCATGTTCTTCTCATGCACGATGTGCGGATTTCTCTCTACTGCATTCCGGAAGTCTCCAACAGAAACCGACAACTTCCGGGTTAAGGGTCATCAAGGCCTTGACGCCAGTCAAGACGCAGAAAGAGAGGATATGATTGTGAAAAAGGAAAAGCAATAACGGAACTATTTTCTGCTCAAATATCCATTTACAGTTTGCCTTCTACTTGAAAGAGCTATACTTTCAGTGAGTGTTGGTGTCATTTAGACGTCGAAGTCAGTACAAATGCAAAGACAAAAGTGACTGCCAAAATGAAATTAGCTTCGCCGGGACTTTACACAGGGATGAAGTCTTTTAATTCTGAATGAATGTTTTGAAGTCAATGGTGTAACTTGTAATGCCAATTTAACAAAATAGGAACGCTAAACGACGCACGTTTTAATATCATGTTTATGAAACGAGTAAAAGTAAATTAGGAAGCAATATACTTGAAGAGTTTCATTAACACGTTATTAAATGTGACTTGAGTTGAGTATTTTATTTACTGTTCGCTGATTTAAAGTGGCTGCATGTCTTATGTTGGCAAGGCAACTCTTTTATATGCCAGGCAAATATTTCGCCAAGTACAAAATATTTCCTCTAGCGTTTGTAATATGTATCACTATCACTGTTACGTAATATCAAATATTGAATTTAAAGCAACGTGTCCCTATCTTCTTCGTTCGACCTGCCTCCCCGCGTCATTAGTTCGCACAATTTGTGACGTAAAACACATATCGAGTTTCTCCTGCATATATGGTACGCAATGAAAATAGAGAACGCCTGCTTGTTATGATTTCATAAGAAAGAGAAAGCAGACAATGAAATGGTAGACTCAATGATCGTTACGTATCGTAAGTGCAGGTTCCAGATTGTCAAAATCGCGATTTGAAATGAACTGTTTTATCTCATTTTAGATGAGGAAGATCCGTTTATACGATAATGTTGTAAAACTGGCCATCATTGTTCCAGTAATTACAAAAACTTATTACCGACATTTTACACTTGTTCAGTAACACATACTATGATGATGATTACAACCTTACATCATTGAACATTTTGAGTGCCACAATAAGACTGTCACCTTAAGTCAATTTTAACTCAGGCTAACTTGTTAAGAAGTTGTTATCCAGAAAATCTTCATGTTCTTATGTATACCACTTCTAAATGCCCTTCAAATACCCAGCTTTGTTGTGAATACAAACATACACTATGCGCAACACAGTAGAGATCTTTTTTGTTTCCGGAAGTTAAAAAGTCCTATCCTCGAGGACAACGAGTTGATAATAACAACCGTGTTGGTATAATGGAGAGAAACATAGTGTGACGATTTAACCAATCAGAGTGGAGTATACAACACTGTCATGGTAACGTGTACGACAGCATTATAACACCTATATACACACAAGAATACCATAAACACGTCCAATTGTTTGTAATTCTTCATGTCCTTTTAGAGAGACTGATTGCATTAATGAGTGTTTTGTATGTATATATGTATGTATGTATGTATGTATGTATGTATGTATGTATGTATGTGCTTAAATGCAGAGGCTTTCTAATCTAAGTTTAAATAGAGTCCCTGGTTTATATGTAATCATAACTGCAACTTTCGAAGAATATTACATCGATTGTTTCTTACGTCTTTCAAACATTTACAACTGTTTTACAATTAAATACGTAACCTCAACATTTACGTTTTATGCAATACTTTTACTCTACCAGTTTGAATCCATTGTGGCATAGTTCCTCATGACAGTACAATGTTATACTTATTCCTAACCTCTCTCTCTCTCTCTCTCTCTCTCTCTCTCTCTCTCTCTCTCTCTCTCTCTCTCTCTCTCTCTCTCTCTCTCTCTCTCTCTCTCTCTCTCTCTCTCTCTCTCTCTCTCTCTCTCTCTCTCTCTCTCTCTCTCTCTCTCTCTCTCTCTCTCTCTCTCACAAATCTTTAAATAAATAAAAAAGGTCACAATAAATAAAATCAAAAGTTCATTGTCAACATTACAAAGATTCATTGTAAATGAAAACAACCGTTCACTGTCAATACAACAAGAAGGTTTTCTTAATAAAATTATTTAAATTTTGTTTATTATCAATAAACCAAGAGTGTGCTTTCCTTAAAATCAAGCGTGTGTTATCATCAAAACCAAGCTTGTATTATCATTAAAGCTAGTGACAATTATCGATAAACCGATAAAGCTAAAAGACCGATATACTGGTCGAAATAAGCTCATCGTGTTGTATTAAAATAATTAATATAAAATATCTCTCTCTCTCTCTCTCTCTCTCTCTCTCTCTCTCTCTCTCTCTCTCTCTCTCTCTCTCTCTCTCTCTCTCTCTCTCTCTCTCTCTCTCTCTCTCTCTCTCTTCTTTTACTGTTAACACTTCGTTCATTCTTCTTTCCCTCTTACCATTTCCTGCATTCTGTTAACATTTTCACTTCTACTAATTACTGTATTCTTACATCTTTGACATCTGTTATATCATCTTTTGACGTTTTATTTTATTTTTGCTTTTAGTATCCAATGAATCCTTCTTTTACTCTGATCATTTCATCATTCTTTTTTACTTTAACCATCTCATGCGTTATTCTGTTATATTTACATGTTTTTCGCCATCATATCTTTATTATTTCGTGCAACGATTTTACGACCACTTCAGTCTTGAGTGAGTGCCTTATGAATATGTTGCATATAATAAGTTAGTTCTTTATAGGATTTCCTTACATTTGTTATTTTGTGATACGAAGTTATTTCCTATCAAAAGTATATTGAAAATAAAATGAATTTCTGCCATACAACATGTTTCGTCATTTTAGATCATCACGCCTGAAAGGCCTGAAATCTTGTGGCCTGACATTTTGGTAAACATTATAAATTGGTGGCCAATAAAGGAATCTTTCTCAAAAGTCTGTACAGACTCCTTGGTCATTGTGGATTATACGTTGTAAGTTTGTTTAGAGCCACTGATACCATGGTTTATAAATATTGTTGTCGTCTTCTCAACAACTACAAGCCGCAAAGAGCTGATATAATGTGTGCTGACTTTTTTTGCCAGTGTATATAATGTATTGGTTAACCCTGATGAGCTACAAAACGAATGACTCTATTACAAGTTGAAACGTCAAATCCATAGTATTCTTAAACATCTGAAGTCACCCTTTGTTAAGATCAACATTCCATCTGAATATACAATGTAGAAGTCCACATAGGTGATTTCCAGTCCTCGGATTTTAGTTCGCTAATATCGATTTTCGAAGCTCTCTTTGCATTAAGATAATCGCAGGCCAAGGTTAATTGATGGCACTGATGGCTATCTCATCGCCAAGAGAGTTTCAAAACTCTTGGTCCTTGTAAAGACGGCTATGGTAGCTTCGATTTTGTTTCTCTAATCAACACTCCCGCCAAGATTGAAACGTGAACGTTTTTGAAACATCTTTGATAATAAGATGACTTGAAAGAACCATTTGAATAAACATTGTAACATCCGCTAGCAGTAGGGCACTCGAGTACTTGTATCCGTTACCAGGCGTGTTTATGTCCACCACTCAACAAAAAGCCGTATTGTTGGAAGACACCTGCACACAGGAAGTTCATGTTGACGACCTATCCGGATTAGATCACCTTCCGGTTATGATAGTTCAGACAATCACAACATCGGTTTATGTGCGATGACTGCGCACCCGACGAAGGAAGACGTCTAGCATGCTGGACTACGGTTGGCTAGACAGGATCGACAAATTCGACCAGTCCACCTTCAAGATTGATCACGGGCAACATCAGCAACTGCAGCGAACACATTGAATAGGGAGACACAGAGAGGAATCCATCCCATTTCAGTCAGACGGCGCCAGATATATGCGACTCAGACACCCATACTGTGGCCCCTTATTGCAGTCATGACTAGGTCAAGACAGACGTCTATTTGCGCTGCAATGTAGACGTAAACCGCGACTTTCCTTCCACAGAATTATGTTTCCTGATGAGACGAGGTACTTACATGTCCTTAGTCGATGTGTCAGAAAGCGACGTCGATTTGGCGGTGACAGTGTGAATGTTAGAGGACAATAAATGCACGTTTCAGGATCGATCTTTACGTTATTCAGAGTAAACCCTTACATCGTTAGGTTGATGAAATTCTTAGGCCTGAAGTCGTTCCAGTGCAAATCTGTTCGGTGTTGTCCTCTTGACGTTACATTTCTTCCTTCAATAAATTGAATCCTTATTTCATGTGATTTTCAAAAAAATTATGACAATTGTTTTCACCACATGGCTTATTTATGTTATCCCATAACCATCTCGCCCATGTGTTCTCAAAGTTCCTCAGTTTTATCAATGTTCCTTGTATCTTACTTAATCCCACAGAGTACACTTACTTAATCATCTTCGTTACCGATGGAACATAAGGCTGTACACAAATTCCTCCATTTGCCCTTGTCTTGTGCGAATGCTTGTGTCTCAGCTATTGTTGTATTCATCTGTTGCAGGTCTGAAGTTACTGTTCTTCTCCATGTTGTTCTTGGCTTCCTCGTTTCACTCTTTCAGGTGTCGTCCACTTGAGGGCTGTTCTAGGATTGGAGACATGTCCAAGCCCCCTGAAACTCCTTACCTTTATCCCCAACAATATTGAGTTATTGTAGAGGTCAATGTTGGAGATCTTGTTCGGCCAGTAGATGTTACAGATCTTCCGCAAGCAGGTGTTGTGGAAGGCGTCGATCTTGTTCATGTCTGACTGTATAACTCTCCAGCACTCTAATCCTTACAAGAGTACACATTTGACGTTGCTGTTGTAGAGTTTCAGCATGGTCTTGCTCTTTCAGATGGAACGGAGTCTGTTGAAAGCACTTCTTGCCTTGCTTAACCTGGCCGTAATACATTTGTGGGCACCATTGTCGTTGCTAATGACAATGCAAATATAAGTCGTTGATGTTCATCACCTTGGTCTTGTCTGTGTTGATATGCAGCCCAATGTCATTTGCAAACTTGTTGAGTCTGGTTGACTTTTCTTGAAGATGTCTGAAGATGGTGGAGATGACAGCAATGTCGTCAGCAAAATTAAGATCTTCCAGTTGGGAGAAGAGTATCCCCACGAGGGTGATGCGAGTGGTTTGGCCAATTATCCAATCAATAGCTATGATGGCAAGTAGTGGCGAGAGGATGCATGCTTGGCCAACTCCTGACTTGACCTTGAATGACGGAGAAAGGGCAGTGTTATGGATTACATGGCGTTCAAAGCTTTCATAGAACATCTCCGTGAGGCTGACGATCTTCTTTGGTATGTCATATGATGTTAAGATCTTCCAGAGACTCTCTCGGTGTATGCTGTCAAACGCCTTCATGAAGTCATTGAAATTGACATAAAGGGGAGCTTTCCACTCAAGACTCTGTTCAATGATGTTTCTCAGTGTGAAGATCTGGTCAATGCAGCGCTTGCCCTTGCGAAATCCAGCCTGTTCTTTCCTGAGCTTCCTGTCCGTTGCCCCATCAATCCTCCTGAGGAGTATTCTATAGAATGCTAGGTATTGACAGCAGTGTTATTCCTCACCAGTTGTCAGTTATGCTGAGGTTTCCCTTCTTTGGAATCTTGACAATTAGACCTTTGTTCCAGTCGGATGGTATGACTTGGTTCTTCCAGATCTTACTGAAGAGGTTTGTGAAGACTAGTGTGGCTGTTGGAAGGTCTGATTTTATTAATTCTGCTTGAAGTGAGCCAATGCCAGGGGCTTTCCCCTTCTTCATGGCTCGAATGGCTGCTTCAACTTCTGTCACTGAAGGTGGTTCTGTGTCAATGTTGATGTCAGGTTCGTGATGAGACTCAAACTCTAATGGGCATTCAGGATCTGGTCGATTAAGTACCTCTTCAAAATGTTGAACCCATCTCTCTGCGTGTTCTATCTCAGTTGTGAGTACCTTCCATGTCTTGTCTTTGATTTGAGCTGCTGATATGTTTCGACCTTTTCACACAGGATATTTATGATCTTATCTTAACTCTCCCTTGTTGGCTGCCTTCTCACATAGCATCTCTTGTCCTTTCTGGCAATTTTCTTGACCTGTTTGTCTTTGGTCCTGTACTCCTCTTGTGCTCTTTTCTGTAGTCTGGGGGAATAGTGTTAAATAATCGTTTCTTTGCATCTTTCCTTCCGTTGATTTTCTTCCATGTTAGCCATTCTTTGTATCTTCTTCTTTTGAAACCTACGATAGTTATGCCTCCCTCTGAATGGTCGGGAGACATATCGTTTTTTGTTGAGTTTCCGTCGGCGTCGGCATCGGCTTTCCCATTGTTTCGGGAGCATACCTCTAAAACGTGCCATTTAGGGGCATCAGATTTTTCTAATGGTAACAATTTGGACTTTTGAAGGGTAAGGTTTATTTCCTGAGCAGATGTCTATACCTACTTCACCAATCCTCACCAAATTTAGTATGCTATAAGGCACACACGCTTTCCCACCACGACAAGGTAATCACACAAGGAAAGTACAAGAGTCCTAGATTTTGAATGGTTCATGAAACATGAAAATTTTCCACTTATTATTAAAGTTAATACAATATATTGTTACATTAGAGGGAAAAATATCTCATTACACGATCCAATAAGGCATAATTATAGGACATGGTTATCCGTATTGGAACAAAAAGTTGCGATGTATAAAGTGACAACTTTATGGAACTCTTCGGTGTGAAAATGTTTCAATTTTGAGAGTTCAGACAGCAAGATGGTTGACCATTCCATCATGGTGCCATATTTAAAACTCTACTCTACATCAATCAAATCACTTGAACTACCTTCGAGAGTACCTTGAGATCGAGTGAGCAAAACCAAGGGTCAAATCTTCAACTTATGGTCAAAGATGTTTCCCTCGAGGTGGCCTTGAACTTTGAAATAATCTGCCACAAGAAATCAGGACTATCTCCACGTTCGGATCCAGGCTCAAAACTCATTTGTTTAGACAGACCTATAGCTAGACTGATTGAGAGAATGACTGAAATCCAAGCTCTTTGTAGAGCTGAAGCAACTTTTGAGCAGTGACATTGTTTTGAACTAGCTGGGCTTCATAAATTCTTACTTCACTATAGTTATTACCAAGGTGTCCCTTTGGAGAACAGCGTTTATTAAAAATACAGGTTTTGTTTTAAAGATAAAATACTCCCTCTGTTTACCTCGGAGTCATGGTTTAGCTCAAATAAACATTGCAAAAATAACACAACGACAATAAGGAAGTATACAACATTTATTGTTTTCTTGATTTATTAGTTACTTTTTTGGACACAACAATGTCATGGAACATATTTGGCACTCTTTGATAATAAAAGAAATATTATCAAAACATAACATTTGATCAGTGTCAACAAAAGCATGTAATTTTGCTATATTATCTGTTCGTGTAAAATATATGTTCGTTCTTATTTCATGATGTGTAATATAATTTATTTCAGAGATGGTATGCCATGTGTCATTTATTCGGCCATTAATGAACTCAACTTGAACTGGAAGGGGATATTTGGGAACAGCTTTTGAAATCTCGTCCACACATCGTCCTGGAGTAATCCAATTCTCTAAATCTTGTGAACCCAAACCAAGCCTTCTGTTGTAGGTTCCGGGACAGCTCTTGTCAATACATGGACAATAGTAGTCTTTCCTTATAAGTGTACACAGACAGACAGACACATATTTTATTTAAAGTCTCGAGTCAACATGTTACAAAATAGAATAGTATATATATATGTATCTAAAAGCTTCTAAAATTAACCAAGCCTTCTGTTGTAGGTTCCGGGACAAATACATGGGTAGTGGTAGTTTTTCCTTTTACAGTATATCTACAATATCTAAAAGAGCCTCTCTGTTGTAGGTACGGGGACAGCTCTAGCACACACGGGAGCGCTGGTAGTGTTGGGATATTACTTCGAGGACAATATCAGTCTTGCATGCGGAATCAGCGTATGTGGTATGGCAACAGGACTCTTCGTGCATCCGCCATTATGCCAACTGCTCATCGACATGTACGGATTGAGGGAAGCCTTCCTCTTAATTGGAGCTTTTACCTTCCATTCTTGTATATGTGGACTTCTCATGACCCCGACAAAATTTGAAATTGAACGCCGAAAGAAGGTGTTCAGTGGACATACAAGACGCTCGGAGTTGCTGAGGTCATTCTGTGGAGACTGTAGAGGGTACTCGAAGGTTTTCACGAACAAGGCATTCGTGTTCTACGTCCTGAGTGGCATGGCCTTATGGATGGGGCTCTCAGCGCAATACCTCTTCCTTCCTGACTACCTCCAGAAACGAGGTCTATCCCTCTACGAAGCCTCTTTCACAGTGTCATTGTCAGGACTCGGTGGTGTGCTGTCTCGTGTTATGACAGGTTTTGCTGCCCAGGACTCTGCTATAGGAAGTGGACTCATCTACGCATCAATCAACGGACTCGTGGGCGTTGTGACGTTGTTGGTGCCCCTACTGACTACAAGTGCTCCTGCAGCCTATGTTTACGGGTTTCTTATAGGGCTATATACGGGTGGAACATGGGCCCTCTTCAACCCAATAACGTTCGAGATTCTTGGGCTGGAACTGGTGGCTACCGGTCTCGGTGCCTTAATGTTTGCAGTTGGTGTTGGGTGTTTAATTGGAGCACCTTTAGGAGGTAAGCCTTTCACATTGGAAAGTAATGGGATAAAATACCAAAATCTTCAAAACAGCATTTTACGATTACTATGTGTACACATGATTCACTACATTGAAATTGCCATCAAGCACTAATATCTTTGGTTACTCATATTGAAACCGATGTGTTAATTTACAGCTCCTGGCCATAGCATGTTGTTAAAATCATAGGACCTAGCTACTAAAACAATATTATTTACCCATAAAGGAATGAATAAAGTCCAGTTAATGTAAAATTGCCTGGCGATTTTATAGTTAGGCTCTACACTTTAATTTGGGTGACGAAGCATGGCCTACAACTGTAAAGCCGGCCCCTGGGTTATGAATCACGAATCAAACTTAGCATAGTCCATTTTTATTTTAACTCAAAGTCACCCTTGAATTTAGAATCGGTAAAGACGGCAATGCTGTTAGAAAGTAGAAACAAAATATTTAGTCTTGTCAATTGCAATATGGATGGCGTTGAAAGAAATGTGCTAAGCGAAGATTTCTTCATGTTCCAGGGTCTTGGTTGGACTTCACACACATATGTTACACAGCCGACACTAAATGTCCCTTGCTTTTCTTGTTTCAGGTTATGCCTATGAACTGTCAGGTTCATACTATGGTGCTTTTGTCTTTGCAGGTGAGTTTTGGTTCACCTGTATCACTCTTGATAATAAAGTTCAAAGCACGTGGCTCACGAGCACTTTGTTGTTATAAAAGTACCAGCGTCGGTACAAGCGGTTAAAGGTGAATGCCATTTCACTTGATTCAGATCTACCCCTATAACATTATTGCCAGTGATCATTGTCGATAACTTGTATGTTTCAACGTTTGCATATAAACTTTGACCACCGTATTTCCTCGAATATACACCCGGGGTTCTATTCCGTCCAGCACACCGTAGGCCTTAAATTCATATTCGAGACCAGGTTTTATTTAACTCGGCACTCCATGAAAATTCGGATCTGTCTATGAAATTGTATACAGCACAAGTGATGCAGGGAGCCCGCGTAACTGTTTCATGGTACCTCAGAGAATCCAAGATGGCGGTGTCTTTCCCCCATATATCTGACAGAGATAAGGGATTAAGGTCTGACTCCAGTGATCTGACATCATTAGAATACAATGAGCATTAGATGCATACTTAATCAGTTCAGGCTGAATACATAAACACACATTTTTATTTTCCTTCCAGCTGCCATGTTCTTCTCATGCACGATGTGCGGGTTTCTCTCTACTGCATTCCGGAAGTCTCCAACAGAAACCGACAACTTCCGGGTTAAGGGTCATCAAGGCCTTGACGCCAGTCAAGACGCAGAAAGAGAGGATATGATTGTGAAAAAGGAAAAGCAATAACGGAACTATTTTCTGCTCAAATATCCATTTACAGTTTGCCTTCTACTTGAAAGAGCTATACTTTCAGTGAGTGTTGGTGTCATTTAGACGTCGAAGTCAGTACAAATGCAAAGACAAAAGTGACTGCCAAAATGAAATTAGCTTCGCCGGGACTTTACCCAGGGATGAAGTCTTTTAATTCTGAATGAATGTTTTGAAGTCAATGGTGTAACTTGTAATGCCAATTTAACAAAATAGGAACGCTAAACGACGCACGTTTTAATATCATGTTTATGAAACGAGTAAAAGTAAATTAGGAAGCAATACACTTGAAGAGTTTCATTAACACGTTATTAAATGTGACTTGAGTTGAGTATTTTATTTACTGTTCGCTGATTTAAAGTGGCTGCATGTCTTATGTTGGCAAGGCAACTCTTTTATATGCCAGGCAAATATTTCGCCAAGTACAAAATATTTCCTCTAGCGTTTGTAATATGTATCACTATCACTGTTACGTAATATCAAATATTGAATTTAAAGCAACGTGTCCCTATCTTCTTCGTTCGACCTGCCTCCCCGCGTCATTAGTTCGCACAATTTGTGACGTAAAACACATATCGAGTTTCTCCTGCATATATGGTACGCAATGAAAATAGAGAACGCCTGCTTGTTATGATTTCATAAGAAAGAGAAAGCAGACAATGAAATGGTAGACTCAATGATCGTTACGTATCGTAAGTGCAGGTTCCAGATTGTCAAAATCGCGATTTGAAATGAACTGTTTTATCTCATTTTAGATGAGGAAGATCCGTTTATACGATAATGTTGTATTGTTCCAGTAATTACAAAAACTTATTACCGACATTTTACACTTGTTCAGTAACACATACTATGATGATGATTACAACCTTACATCATTGAACATTTTGAGTGCCACAATAAGACTGTCACCTTAAGTCAATTTTAACTCAGGCTAACTTGTTAAGAAGTTGTTATCCAGAAAATCTTCATGTTCTTATGTATACCACTTCTAAATGCCCTTCAAATACCCAACTTTGATGTGAATACAAACATACACTATGCGCAACACAGTAGAGATCTTTTTTGTTTCCGGAAGTTAAAAAGTCCTATCCTCGAGGACAACGAGTTGATAATAACAACCGTGTTGGTATAATGGAGAGAAACATAGTTTGACGATTTAACCAATCAGAGTGGAGTATACAACACTGTCATGGTAACGTGTACGACAGCATTATAACACCTATATACACACAAGAATACCATAAACACGTCCAATTGTTTGTAATTCTTCATGTCCTTTTAGAGAGACTGATTGCATTAATGAGTGTTTTGTATGTATATATGTATGTATGTATGTATGTATGTATGTATGTATGTATGTATGTATGTGCTTAAATGCAGAGGCTTTCTAATCTAATTTTAAATAGAGTCCCTGGTTTATATGTAATCATAACTGCAACTTTCGAAGAATATTACATCGATTGTTTCTTACGTCTTTCAAACATTTACAACTGTTTTACAATTAAATACGTAACCTCAACATTTACGTTTTATGCAATACTTTTACTCTACCAGTTTGAATCCATTGTGGCATAGTTCCTCATGACAGTACAATGTTATACTTATTCCTAACCTCTCTCTCTCTCTCTCTCTCTCTCTCTCTCTCTCTCTCTCTCTCTCTCTCTCTCTCTCTCTCTCTCTCTCTCTCTCTCTCTCTCTCTCTCTCTCTCTCTCTCTCTTCTTTTACTGTTAACACTTCGTTCATTCTTCTTTCCCTCTTACCATTTCCTGCATTCTGTTAACATTTTCACTTCTACTATTTACTGTATTCTTACATCTTTGACATCTGTTATATCATCTTTTGACGTTTTATTTTATTTTTGCTTTTAGTATCCAATGAATCCTTCTTTTACTCTGATCATTTCATCATTCTTTTTTACTTTAACCATCTCATGCGTTATTCTGTTATATTTACATGTTTTTCGCCATCATATCTTTATTATTTCGTGCAACGATTTTACGACCACTTCAGTCTTGAGTGAGTGCCTTATGAATATGTTGCATATAATAAGTTAGTTCTTTATAGGATTTCCTTACATTTGTTATTTTGTGATACGAAGTTAGTTCCTATCAAAAGTATATTGAAAATAAAATGAATTTCTGCCATACAACATGTTTCGTCATTTTAGATCATCACGCCTGAAAGGCCTGAAATCTTGTGGCCTGACATTTTGGTAAACATTATAAATTGGTGGCCAATAAAGGAATCTTTCTCAAAAGTCTGTACAGACTCCTTGGTCATTGTGGATTATACGTTGTAAGTTTGTTTGGAGCCACTGATACCATGGTTTATAAATATTTTTGTCGTCTTCTCAACAACTACAAGCCGCAAAGAGCTGATATAATGTGTGCTGACTTTTTTTGCCAGTGTATATAATGTATTGGTTAACCCTGATGAGCTACAAAACGAATGACTCTATTACAAGTTGAAACGTCAAATCCATAGTATTCTTAAACATCTGAAGTCACCCTTTGTTAAGATCAACATTCCATCTGAATATACAATGTAGAAGTCCACATAGGTGATTTCCAGTCCTCGGATTTTAGTTCGCTAATATCGATTTTTCGAAGCTCTCTTTGCACTAAGATAATCGCAGGCCAAGGTTAATTGATGGCACTGATGGCTATCTCATCGCCAAGAGAGTTTCAAAACTCTTGGTCCTTGTAAAGACGGCTATGGTAGCTTCGATTTTGTTTCTCTAATCAACACTCCCGCCAAGATTGAAACGTGAACGTTTTTGAAACATCTTTGATAATAAGATGACTTGAAAGAACCATTTGAATAAACATTGTAACATCCGCTAGCAGTAGGGCACTCGAGTACTTGTCTCCGTTACCAGGCGTGTATATGTCCACCACTCAACAAAAAGCCGTATTGTTGGAAGACACCTGCACACAGGAAGTTCATGTTGACGACCTATCCGGATTAGATCACCTTCCGGTTATGATAGTTCAGACAATCACAACATCGGTTTATGTGCGATGACTGCGCACCCGACGAAGGAAGACGTCTAGCATGCTGGACTACGGTTGGCTAGACAGGATCGACAAATTCGACCAGTCCACCTTCAAGATTGATCACGGGCAACATCAGCAACTGCAGCGAACACATTGAATAGGGAGACACAGAGAGGACTCCATCCCATTTCAATCAGACGGCGCCTGATATATGCGACTCAGACACCCATACTGTGTCCCCTTATTGCAGTCATGACTACGTCAAGACAGACGTCTATTTGCGCTGCAATGTAGACGTAAACCGCGACTTTCCTTCCACAGAATTATGTTTCCTGATGAGACGAGGTACTTACATGTCCTTAGTCGATGTGTCAGAAAGCGACGTCGATTTGGCGGTGACAGTGTGAATGTTAGAGGACAATAAATGCACGTTTCAGGATCGATCTTTACGTTATTCAGAGTAAACCCTTACATCGTTAGGTTGATGAAATTCTTAGGCCTGAAGTCGTTCCAGTGCAAATCTGTTCGGTGTTGTCCTCTTGACGTTACATTTCTTCCTTCAATAAACTGAATCCTTATTTCATGTGATTTTCAAAAAATTTATGACAATTGTTTTCACCACATGGCTTATTTATGTTATCCCATAACCATCTCGCCCATGTGTTCTCCAAGTTCCTCAGTTTTATCAATGTTCCTTGTATCTTACTTAATCCCACAGAGTACACTTACTTAATCATCTTCGTTACCGATGGAACATAAGGCTGTACACAAATTCCTCCATTTGCCCTTGTCTTGTGCGAATGCTTGTGTCTCAGCTATTGTTGTATTCATCTGTTGCAGGTCTGAAGTTACTGTTCTTCTCCATGTTGTTCTTGGCTTCCTCGTTTCACTCTTTCAGGTGTCGTCCACTTGAGGGCTGTTCTAGGATTGGAGACATGTCCAAGCCCCCTGAAACTCCTTACCTTTATCCCCAACAATATTGAGTTATTGTAGAGGTCAATGTTGGAGATCTTGTTCGGCCAGTAGATGTTACAGATCTTCCGCAAGCAGGTGTTGTGGAAGGCGTCGATCTTGTTCATGTCTGACTGTATAACTCTCCAGCACTCTAATCCTTACAGGAGTACACATTAGACGTTGCTGTTGTAGAGTTTCAGCATGGTCTTGCTCTTTCAGATGGAACGGAGTCTGTTGAAAGCACTTCTTGCCTTGCTTAACCTGGCCGTAATACATTTGTGGGCACCATTGTCGTTGCTAATGACAATGCAAATATAAGTCGTTGATGTTCATCACCTTGGTCTTGTCTGTGTTGATATGCAGCCCAATGTCATTTGCAAACTTGTTGAGTCTGGTTGACTTTTCTTGAAGATGTCTGAAGATGGTGGAGATGACAGCAATGTCGTCAGCAAAATTAAGATCTTCCAGTTGGGAGAAGAGTATCCCCACGAGGGTGATGCGAGTGGTTTGGCCAATTATCCAATCAATAGCTATGATGGCAAGTAGTGGCGAGAGGATGCATGCTTGGCCAACTCCTGACTTGACCTTGAATGACGGAGAAAGGGCAGTGTTATGGATTACATGGCGTTCAAAGCTTTCATAGAACATCTCCGTGAGGCTGACGATCTTCTTTGGTATGTCATATGATGTTAAGATCTTCCAGAGACTCTCTCGGTGTATGCTGTCAAACGCCTTCATGAAGTCATTGAAATTGACATAAAGGGGAGCTTTCCACTCAAGACTCTGTTCAATGATGTTTCTCAGTGTGAAGATCTGGTCAATGCAGCGCTTGCCCTTGCGAAATCCAGCCTGTTCTTTCCTGAGCTTCCTGTCCGTTGCCCCATCAATCCTCCTGAGGAGTATTCTGTAGAATGCTGGGTATTGACAGCAGTGTTATTCCTCACCAGTTGTCAGTTATGCTGAGGTTTCCCTTCTTTGGAATCTTGACAATTAGACCTTTGTTCCAGTCGGATGGTATGACTTGGTTCTTCCAGATCTTACTGAAGAGGTTTGTGAAGACTAGTGTGGCTGTTGGAAGGTCTGATTTTATTAATTCTGCTTGAAGTGAGCCAATGCCAGGGGCTTTCCCCTTCTTCATGGCTCGAATGGCTGCTTCAACTTCTGTCACTGAAGGTGGTTCTGTGTCAATGTTGATGTCAGGTTCGTGATGAGACTCAAACTCTAATGGGCATTCAGGATCTGGTCGATTAAATACCTCTTCAAAATGTTGAACCCATCTCTCTGCGTGTTCTATCTCAGTTGTGAGTACCTTCCATGTCTTGTCTTTGATTTGAGCTGCTGATATGTTTCGACCTTTTCACACAGGACATTTATGATCTTATCTTAACTCTCCCTTGTTGGCTGCCTTCTCATATAGCATCTCTTGTCCTTTGTGGCACTTTTCTTGACCTGTTTGTCTTTGGTCCTGTACTCCTCTTGTGCTCTTTTCTGTAGTCTGGGGGAATAGTGTTTAATAATCGTTTCTTTGCATCTTTCCTTCCGTTGATTTTCTTCCATGTTAGCCATTCTGTGTATCTTCTTCTTTTGAAACCTACGATAGTTATGCCTCCCTCTGAATGGTTGGGAGACATATCGTTTTTTGTTGAGTTTCCGTCGGCGTCGGCATCGGCTTTCCCATTGTTTCGGGAGCATACCTCTAAAACGTGCCATTTAGGGGCATCAGATTTTTCTAATGGTAACAATTTGGACTTTTGAAGGGTAAGGTTTATTTCCTGAGCAGATGTCTATACCTACTTCACCAATCCTCACCAAATTTAGTATCTATAAGGCACACACGCTTTCCCACCACGACAAGGTAATCACACAAGGAAAGTACAAGAGTCCTAGATTTTGAATGGTTCATGAAACATGAAAATTTTCCACTTATTATTAAAGTTAATACAATATATTGTTACATTAGAGGGAAAAATATCTCATTACACGATCCAAGAAGGCATAATTATAGGAAATGGTTATCCGTATTGGAACAAAAAGTTGCGATGTATAAAGTGACAACTTTATGGAACTCTTCGGTGTGAAAATTTTTCAATTTTGAGAGTTCAGACAGCAAGATGGTTGACCATTCCATCATGGTGCCATATTTAAAACTCTACTCTACTTCAATCAAATCACTTGAACTACCTTCGAGAGTACCTTGAGATCGAGTGAGCAAAACCAAGGGTCAAATCTTCAACTTATGGTCAAAGATGTTTCCCTCGAGGTGGCCTTGAACTTTGACACAATCTGCCACAAGAAATCAGGACTAACTCCACGTTCGGATCCAGGCTCAAAACTCATTTGTTTAGACAGACCTATAACTAGACTGATTGAGAGAATGACTGAAATCCAAGCTCTTTGTAGAGCTGAAGCAACTTTTGAGCAGTGACATTGTTTTGAACTAGCTGGGCTTCATAAATTCTTACTTCACTATTATTATTACCAAAGCGTCCCTTTGGAGAACAGCGTTTATTAAAAATACAGGTTTTGTTTTAAAGATAAAATACTCCCTCCCCGAGTCGTGGTTTAGCTCAAATAAACTTTGCAAAAATAACACAACGACAATAAAGAAGTATACAACATTTATTTTTTTCTTGATTTATTACCGGTAGTTACTTTTTTGGACACAACAATGTCATGGAACATATTTGGCACTCTTTGATAATAAAAGAAATATTGTCAAAACATAACATTTGATCAGTGTCAACAAAAGCATGGACTACAATAAAACTGTCTTCATAATGAATAATAAAATGCTGTTGTTCTTCATAAAGCTTTTAGGTATCTAAACATACCAACGAGATATTGATTCAAGTTAAAATTTTAATTAAAATAGAATCACCAAAATAATTAATTAAAGAAATATGTACCCTGAGATGTTATATTTGAAACAGTGATGTCAGAGTCATGAGTTCATTGACCATTGTGAGCTTATATGCAAATATTGCAAATCTTTTGGTTTTTGGGGCACCTGATTGTAAGAGATGGGTCACTAATTACACTGATCATGGCAGCATCATTAACATCGTCTAAACCCTATAACTCCATTTTCCAGTTTTGGGGTATCATTGTGAAAGTAAGAATGTATATTTTGTATAATATTATACATTTCTTAATTTGCTAACGAGGCTATCCTAGAATAGGTACAATGGTGGTACAAGGTCAATTCTGTGGAATGAGACTTCCGGTAGCGATGCGCATGGGATAGGACGTGTGTAACAACCGCTCCGCTCATCCAATGTAATCCAATGCAATCTTCTGAAATAATATGCCAACTTTACGTAAAGATAGAAAGAACAAAAGCTCAACTGAACCACTAAAATCACATAAACAGAAAGAATTAACTACGTATTTGAAAACAACAGAAAAGGAGCGAGAAGAAATAACAGAAAATACGTCAACCGCCATGTCTGACAGTGAAAACATGTCCGATATGAGAAAGTTCATCACCGACTCTCTGAAGGAACAAACTATAGATATTTCTAAGGAAATATCAGAATTGAAAAATAAGATGATTGATGTCTTGGAAACTGTTAACTTTAATTCTGAAAGCATTGTGTCAAATAAAAATGAAATAGACGAACTGCGTGACGAGATGAAAAAAATGAAGGCCGACCACGAACAACAACTTCTACAACAGGAAATTCACATGAGAAAGACGCACTTGCTCGTGTATGGTATTCCGGACAAGAAAGACCCAGAAGCGGCATGTAAAGAAGTGTTTTCATCGCTCGACGTCGATGTCGAGAATATGATGTTTGTGACAATTCACCGCCTCCCGCGCAACTCGACAAACCCGTATACAGCAAAACAGCCGAAGCCAGTGGTCGCCAAATTCGTCAAATTAGACGATAGAAACGAAGTTCTCCAAGCAAGTTACAGAAAATCGGCTATACTTCGACAATCTAAATTCTCCATCAGGACGGATTTGCCGGTAAAACTGAAGAAATTTAGAGGAAAGCTCGCGGCCAAGGCCTACGAACTGCGAACGAATAAAAAGCTACAAACAAGAATTCTGGAAAAGGGGACAGATATCCAGTTAGAGGTCAGGAAGAATGCCAGCTCTTCTTGGAAAGCGTTCCGCCTTGACGAAACTTCATAAACACTGTGCATATTTCTGTGTGATTCGGTCTCTCAGAGGTAGAGAAGTGACATCAAACTTTAGTTACTAGCGATTGCGATTTTCCTTTTCAGGTTATGGATGTGTGTACTAAGGTTTTAATAACATCTGACACTTAGGCTAATTGTGTTCATATTTTTATGGACATCCGTGGACTGGAAATAGATATAAACCTCACCAGAACGCCTTGAACTGGGACACTTAGTTGAAATATTATTGACTCATTAGTCAGTATAATGTGTTTGTGATTATATTTTCACGGAGATTCCTGGACCGGATTTTCCATAAAGGTAACTATTGAACCTAAACTCTGTACTGTATAACTCCATATTACTTCACCTATATATTTTAGTAGGAATTGAAATATGTCTGTTTATCGTTTTATTTGAACATGATAATTATGTCAAAATATAAACTTTCTTACTGATTATATACCAACTCACCAATTTAAAAAGTATAGTTTAATCAAGTATCAAGAAGATATATATAGGCATGACGATATGATTTTATTATTGTCACTGGGGTCATGTACTCAGCGCAGCGCGCTTTATTAAAAACTTAGTTTTTTACGCACCTAGATTGCTACTTCCGCTTCCGGTATACGAAGCTATATGATTTACGTTATATTTCTTTAGCTGAATAAGCAACGTTTCACTTCTAGACATCTAATAAATGATGGAATAAGGTATTATAACTTTTAGTTGCTTGGCTAGTCCACTCCATAACCAAAGTAAAACATAAGAGCAGGGCTAATTTCCCATCTCATGCCGTCTAGCATCGCTCCCAAGTTTTTTCTTTGTTTTTATATTCTTTGTTTTTTGTTTTTATACTTTTGTTTTCAAACCATAAACTTCGCATTTGTAGGTACTTCACTATATGTTTCATCTATGACACAAAATTGCCTTACTGCCTTAGATATAGCATCATTCACTAATATTCTTGAATTTGACCAATTTGACCATGGATAACAAAATTAAGATAGTGTCAGCAAACTGTAGGGGCCTTGGAGACAAAAATAAACGTAAAGAGATAATGAATATCTGGAGGAAAAAACGCTGTTCTATTATTTGCTTACAGGATATTCACATAGCTGAAAAGGATGAACTGGTTATGAGAAATGAATGGGGATTAGATTGCATCATTGCCCCTTACAGATCAAACTCAAGAGGTGTTGCCATTCTTTTTAATAACAATATTGAAATAAAAATCGGCAGAACTATCAAAGATCCAAACGGTAATTTTATTGTTACAGATATTACTATTGAGGGAATAAAACTTACCCTTTCTAATATATATGGCCCAAACAATGACGATCCAGCTTTCTATGAGAATTTCTTTAAAATTATTGATAACTTTGAAAATGATTCTATGGTAATATGTGGTGACTGGAATCTTGTTCTGGATCCCTCAGTAGATCTGGAGAATTATCGCAATGTTAATAACCCAAAAGCCCGGCAAGTAGTTTTAGATATGATTGAAAACTATGACTTGTCTGATATCTGGAGACTACATAATAAAGATGCTAATCAATTTACATGGTGGAAAAAAAATCCAAGACAACAAGCTAGGCTAGATTTCTTTCTTGTGTCTCAGGACTTGGCAAACATAACTATTGAAAGCGATATTCTCCCTGGATATAGATCTGACCACTCAGCAATTACAATTTCAATATCAAATGCTTTAAACAAAGAAAAGGGCAAAGGCTATTGGAAATTTAACGTTTCTTTATTACATAATAAAGAATATGTGGAAAAAGTAAACACAATCTTAAGAGATATGAAACAGGAATATTTCGACACAAGCATTCATCAAGACATACAAGATATCAGTGACAGTGACCTACATCTGACCATTAGTGATACTCTTTTTTTGGAAACTTTCCTAATGAAAGTTAGAGGTGAATCTATATCCATGTCTTCATTTTTGAAAAAAAATCGCTGTAAAAATATAGAACATTTGGAAGAAAAAATACATGAAGTTGAAAATGAAATACGGGATAATTTCCAAAATATTAATGAAGAAAAACTAAAGGAATTAACCACCCTACAGGAAAAAATTGAAACATTAAGGGGTGAAGAAATAAGAGGGATCCAAATAAGGAATAGAATAAAATGGTATGAAGAAGGAGAAAAGCCTACAAAATACTTTTGCCATCTAGAAAAAAGAAACTATACTAGTAAGTTAATTAATCAACTTATTAATGACAGAGGAGAAACAATACTAGATGGCAAACATATTTTAGAAGAACAAAAACAATTTTATAAAATTTTATATACCAAAAATGATAAAGCTTCAGAAAAAGAAATTGAGGATTTCCTTTCAGATATTGATGTTCCTACTTTAAATAAACAACAAAGAGAATCCCTAGAAAAAGAAATTACACTACATGAGGTTTCAAAGACTGTACAAGAAATGAAAAACAATAAAAGCCCAGGTATTGATGGCTTTCCCATAGAATTTTTCAAATTTTTTTGGAAAGAACTAAAGTCCTGGGTACACAGATTTGTCACAGAATCATTTAATAAGGGACTTTTGAGTGTTACTATTAATAGAGGAATAATAACTTGTCTGCCTAAAGGGAATAAGAATAGGAATTATCTGAAAAATTGGAGACCAATTACTTTGCTAAATTGTCTCTACAAGATTCTCAGCTCTTGTGTTACCAAGAGACTTAAATCTGTTTTGGATCTTTTGATACATGAAAATCAAACCGGATTTATTCCAGGGAGATCTTTGGCCGACAACATTAGACTCATGTATGACATTATTCTCGAGACAAAAGCTAATAATAGTAAGGGTATGTTACTTTCAATTGATTTCGAAAAAGCCTTTGACTCTGTGTCCAAAGTATTTATACTTAAAGTTTTGGAAAGATTTGGCTTTGGCCCCCAGATGATAAAACTGGTACTTACACTTATTAACAATGCAACATCCTGTGTTATTCAAAATGGCCACCTTTCATCTTTTTTTGACAATGGTAGAGGCTGTAGACAGGGGGATCCGGTCTCCCCATATTTATTTATCTTTGTTGCAGAAATATTGGCCACTATGATCAGAAACAATCCTAAGATCAAAGGCATCTACCTAAAAAACTCAGAACATAAACTAGGGCAGTATGCCGATGACACCCAACTTTTCTTAGATGGCTCAGAAGAAAGCCTAAAAGCTGCACTAGATACTTTAGACTTATTTTACCATTTTTCAGGCTTACGAATGAATTCAGATAAAACTAAGGCAATATGGCTTGGGTCAATGATTGGTAAGAATATCAAAGTATGTGACGATGTTGACTTAGACTGGGTTCAGGGTGACTTTGAAGTTTTGGGCATTCAGTTAAATGCAAGTTTAGAAAGACTATGGGTTATCAACACCAGAAAAAGGCTAGAAAATATAAAGAGATTACTCGCCAATTGGCGCAAACGCAAGCTGACATTAATTGGTAAAATAACCGTCATAAAAACTTTGGCACTATCTACACTGGTGCACATTTTCTCTGCCCTGCCTCAACCGCCAAAAGAATTTGTTGATGAGTTAAATTCATTATTCTTCAAGTTTATTTGGAACTCAAAACCAGACAAAATAAAACGAAAGAATTTGACAAGAAGTTATGATAATGGTGGATTGAGGATGGTAGATATAAATGTATTTATTGCATCTCTGAAGCTCAATATCCTTAGAAAAAATATGAACAAAACATTATACAATAGCTATTTTCCACTGAATTATCTTTTCAAATTGGGTGCTAATATCTCTACATTTAGACTTTGCATAACAAAAAATCCATATTGGCAAGATCTGATACATACTTGGAGTAATTACTATCACTTACATTTTGCAGACATGGAAGACAATAATGCCATTTTAGCTGAACCGTTATGGCTTAACCACCAATGTGCTGATTCAACATTTATTATAGAAGATTGGTTTCGGAAGGGAGTACATAGCGTAAGAGATTTGTGTGATGAAAAAGGACTTTTATCTTTCATAGATTTAAAAGAAAAATTTAATTTGAAGGGTACATATTTGGACCACTATCGTGTTATCAGCAATCTTCCTACACAATGGAAAAACAAATTAGATAAATTGTCCTTTATACACATCTATGATCTTATGATCAACAAATTCCTTATGGAGTGGCTCAAACCCTCAAATGGTTCACGCAAGATCTATGATAAATGTTTGCATACTGACCAACAACCAATCGTCTGCAATAAATGGCAAGAAATGTTCCTAATCGACCTAGACTGGAAAGAAATATTTAAACTCCCCAAAAGATGTTGTAAAGATATTAAGCTACAAGACTTCCAATTTAGATTCTTGCATCGTATTACATATACTAAAAATGAACTAGTTAAAATGAAATTAATTGACAACAGTATTTGTAATAGATGCAACAAAGAAAATGAGTCTTTTGTACATGTTTATTTTGAATGTCCATCCGCAGCTCTTTTTTTGAATGAAATTGAATACTTTTTAAGACAACACTTGTGTTATGACATCCAATTTAGTCTCAAAGATATCCTTTTCGGTATTCAGGAGACTGCAGATTTCAAACTGTTAAATCATATTCTTTTAGCTGGAAAGAGACACATATATATAAGCTGCATTAGAAATGAACCCTTGTCTTTTCAAACATTCATAGTCATCTTGAAAGATATTTTTCAAGTTGAAAGATACATAGCTAGAATCAAAAAACAATCAAATCAATTTATGAGAAAATGGCTACCATTACAAGATGCACTTGATTGATTTTATACTCATTTTGTAGCAACAACTATGTCCAACTGTGATACTCAATATTTTTCATGGTGAATATATGTGACATGTATTTGTATGTACCTACTCTTGTGAATAAAAACATACAAAAAAAAAAAAAAAAATTCTGTGGAATGATTTTCAACTTGACACTATCTTAGTGTTGTCATGGCATAATTTAATAATAAAATAATAAAATCATTTTTGGCAACAGTTTTGTTTGATTGTGGTGATTGTGGCAACATGGTGACAATAACCATAGCACCATTAATCTGTTCTGATTTCACATAAAGGGATAACTGAGCAACAAAAGAATAGATTCACATATGATTGTGTTTTGATTTTTGATTGTGAATCAATTTATAATCATAGCACACATTATCTGTATTGATCAACATAAATGAATACTTGAGCAACAAAATAATGATTGACGACTTTGAATTAATAATCATATCACACATAATTTGTTTGATTTGACATAAATGAATAATTTTTGAACGAAAATTAAACTTGCAGTAATATTACAGTAAATGATTAATTGAGCAACAAAATAAATTTGGCAACAGTTTCATATCTGATTGTGTTTAGATTTTTTAGTTTGAATAAAAAATAACATGACACATAATCTGTTTTGATTTGACATAAATGAATAATAAATAGCTACAAAGTAACCTTTGTTAATAAAAATGTAAAATATACAATACTGTTATTTAACTCAACAAACAAAAAGTTATTTTGCACACATTCTATTTGTATCTACATTGAATTAATTTATGTAAACTACGGTTAACGTGATGCAAAACCTGAGGTGAGGTGAGGTGATTTGGGGTTTAACACCGCTTTCAAGAGTATTTCACTTACATCACGGCTGTTAGAATTATGGCGATGTATTGCGCTAAAACCTGCGAACAACGGCTGAAACTAGTGAACCATGGGTGGTACTGCACTGAAATTCAGTGTACCATTTCACCCAAACCTTATTGGGTGTAGAACAGTTCTCAACTGCAGACAAAAGTCATTGCACAAATTGAATTTACAATGCTGATGAAATTAATTATCCCAGAAAACATTATCTACAAGAATAAGGTAAAATGAAAACATTTTAGTTAAGAGAGAAACGCACATTGGTACTATTTGAACAATGAATGAATAACAAATAATAACACATGCACTCTATACACACAGTAGCTCCAAAGTCCATGATTTCACATATGCAAGCACACTACAAACTCTTTTTGTCATATAATACATTGTATCCTTTTGTAGATTCAAATGAATACGTTAAAATCAATAAAATTTCACAACAATATAGCAAAGACTGACAATTAGACCAGACGGTAATGTCTTCGTGTCAACAGAATATCGGATTTATGTCGTGTAAGTTTGTTCAACAATTTTCTCAAGCTCTAAACACATGCAACATCATAAGTTAGAGTCAATAAAATCTCAAAACAATATACCAAAGACTGACAGTCAGACCAGAAGGCAGTGCATCTTCCTGTCAAGTATAAATCCAATTTTTATATATCCAAGTCAAGTTTTCCACACATTTAACCAACAATCTACAGTTCCAAACAAGCAACCTATTAAAAGATAAATGAAAGGACTTTACAGCAGAAGCACAAAGCCATGAGGAGAAAGAGTCCGAGGATGGCGACCCCGATGAGTCCGCTCGTGTTCATCAGGTCCGTCAGCGGCGTCTTCCTGACGCACTCCTCCGCGCGATTCCACTTGTGGGGTCCCTGCAGCCGCCACTGGTACGCACCACACGAACTCAGCAACAACCTGTTAGCGCGAGAAATACAGTGTATGAAATAAGCTTTAAAAGTGAGGTGAGGTGATTTGGGGGTAAATGCAGTATAAGAAGTGATATAATACAGAGAAGTGTTTGCCACTAACATGGCAATGTCCCCCGCCGGTGACATTGAGTTAGTAAGCACATCATTGGAGCTACTTTATATATTGCATTAATTCTAAGACTTTGGGTGCTTAGGTTCATAATATATCGTATTAATAAGAGTTCTAAAAGTTGTCAAAGTTTTGATGTGACCTTGGAAATAAGGTCATGGTCACAAAAATGTCATCCCCCAATGTAGGCTGACACCAAATTTGAAGACTTTGGATCCAACACTTCATGAGATATCGCGTTAACAAGAGTTTAAAAAGTTTTCAAAGTGTAGAGGTGACCTTGAAAATAAGGTCAATGACACCAAATCGACTGGTGTCTGCGTCATCCTCCAATGTAGACTGACACCAAATTTGACAATATTTGGTCCAACCGGTCATGATATATCGCGTAAGCAAGAGCTTGAAAAGTGGTCAAAGTGTCGCGGTGACCTTGAAAAAAGGTCAAGGTAAAAAAATCTACTGGTGTTTGCGTCTTCGCCCAATGTAGGCTGACACCTAATTTGAAAACATTGGGTCCAACCGGTCATAATAAATGGTGATAACAAGAGTTTGAAAAGTGTTCAAAGTGTTGTAGTGACCATGAAAATAAGGTCAAGGTCACCAAAATCCCCTGGTGTCTGCGTAATCCCCCAGTGTAGACTGACACCAAGTTTGAAGACTTTGAGTCCAACCGGTCAAGATATATCGCGTTAACAAGAGTTAGAAAAGTGGTCAAAGTGTCGCGGTAAACTTGAAAATAAGGTCAAGGTCACCAAAATCAACTTGTGTCTGCATCTTTCCCCAATGTAGGCTGACAACTAATTTGAAGACTTGGGATGCAATGTTTCATGAGATATCGCCTTAACAAGAGTTCAAAGAGTGGTCAAAGTGTCGCGGTGACCTTGAAAATAAGGCCAAGGTCACCAAAATCGACTGGTGTCTGCGTCTTCCAACAATGTAGGCAGTCACAAAATTTGAAGACTTTGGATGCACACTTCATGAGATATCGCGTAAACAAGAGTTCAAAAAGTGGTCAAAGTGTCGTGGTGACCTTGAAAATAAGGTCAAGGTTACCAAAATTGACTGGTGTCTGCGTCTTCCCACAATGTAGGCAGACATTAAATTTGAAGACTTTGGATGCAACGCTTCATGAGATATCGCATAAACAAGAATTCAAAAAGTGGTCAAAGTGTCGCGGTGACCTTGAATATAAGGCCATGGTCACCAAAATCGACTGGTGTCTGCGTCTTCCCACAATGTAGGCAGTCACAAAATTTGAAGACTTTGGATGTAACGCTTCATGAGATATCGCGTAAACAAGAGTTCAAAAAGTGGTCAAAGTGTCGTGGTGACCTTGAAAATAAGGCCAAGGTCACCAAAATTAACTGGTGTCTGCGTCTTCCCACAATGTAGGCAGACATCAAATTTGAAGACTTTGGATGCAACGCTTCATAAGATATCGCGTAAACAAGAAATGTGACGTACGGACGGACGCCGCTGAATACATAGTCCCCCGTTCTGTGTTGCGGCGGGGGACAAAAATGAAACATAAGTGAGTACAGCTTTCATATCCCCGCCTGTAGTTTGACCACATCATATAGTATTGATTAATCTGAAAACATGCTGTAGTCTGAAAACATGATGTAGTCATGTCAATAAATAACAATACCGGTACTTTTCAATGTACATTCTGGAGTTGCAACCCCAAAAAGGCAAAACACCAATCCATTTGTAACTTCCTCAAACAAATTTTAATATTTAATCTGAAAATATGGCTCGTTTTGGTCGAAATTTCAAAAAGTATTTGAATGTTCAAGTTGAAACCCCTAAATGAAAATACTATATAGGTTACTTCAAAATCAAATGACACTAGCCGGGGTATAATAGGCTTGAAAAGTGAGGTGAGGAGATTTTGGAGTTTAACACCGCTTTCAAGAATATTCAGTTTGATCACAACTGCACTTTAGTGGTCACTGCAGGTTCTAATACGCACCACCTGAAATCTGGCGGGGGGTGGGGGGGATTTACTTAAATATGTGGTAACCTGCAGAGCTAGTGGTTTTAATATCTTCTTGAAACAGTGTATGAAATAAGTTTGAAAAGTAGCCAGAACGAAAATAGTGTTTTACATTATCAATTTTAATGGTAAAATTAAAGAAAAACATCAAAAACTTTGTAAGAGGAGTTTAAATGGGGAGTTCAAATTTACATGATAAGTTTTCAAAAGTGGGGCCTGTCTAACTGAAATTACCCAGAAATAAGAATAGCCTTAATACATTTACTAGGTATTCACAAATCTAATAAAATTATGTTTTCTCCACTACCAATGACAGTTACAGTAACTTTGTGGCTGGTAGAGGAAAGAAGCCCTACCCAAGCTGAAAGAAATCAACAGTGATTCAGGAATGTCCCTGTTATGCCAGGGAGAAACCTAAGAGGACTGTTTCAATGTTTACCTCCATGCAAGGAAGGGGTGCTTCCAGACTTCAGGTTTGGCCCCAATAAACGATGCGATCTCATCGTTGTACACAATCGGGTCTTTTTGGATCGTGTGCCGGGCGGTCTTGTACCAGCGGTCCGAGTAGATCCTCTTGAAGGAGAGAAAGCAAGATTGAGCAATGAATTCGTTATATATATATATATATAGATAATTACCCGAGTATAATAATAATATTAGCTCAGTTATTTTCAACCATATGGGTAATAAACAAAATATCAATGGAGCAGACATCAGGTATCGAAACAGACATAAATACTACTGGTATCATTTTGATTTGAGGGAGACAACATGCAAAACAATTGCAAAGAAACATGTCAGAAGCTGAGAGGTAGGGGTGTAATGATACGGTAATACAGTATCGTATCACGATACAAGGCCTGTTACATATCGTATCGTTTCACAGGATTATTATGTGACAACATTTCTAAATGTTCTTTTAATACATTCCAATTACACAAAACTTTGATATATATGTATAAAATACTAAGTGAAACAAAACAGATCCTCTCCCGACTTTAAAAGTAGTGATTAAGAAACTAACAACGATTTTTATTGAAATTGTATACCGGTACTGTTAGTTATTTGGTATTCTCAAATTCCTGAGTTAACTTTTTAGTGCAATGAGTCACAATGAATTTGAAGTTATTTTTCTTTCTGATAAGCAGCAATTTTACTCGAACTAGATCAAGGACATGTATACCTTCTCCCTGTTGATCTCTTTCTCCATCTCGAAGTTGGAGGGCAGTTTGACGTCCCCCTTACAGAGAGCCGAGAACCATCGAGCCTGAGTCTCAGACATCGTCAACACTCCACCCGACGCTGGCTGCACGAAGCCTATGAACGCCAGAGACTTGCCGATATCAGGACTGAATACGTTCTTGTATAGCTGGAAATTGGGAAATTCAAATTATAGCACCTGGCAACACAAATCTATTACACGCTAAGCTGAAACTGATAAGTTTTCTCACATTGAGAAATGTACAGTGTGCTTGTCCAGCTTAAAGAAAATGAAGTATTACTTCACATCAATTCCATAATCAATTAAATCATCTGTCTGGTAAGTGCCCCCTATTACAACTTCAAGCATGTTTAGTGGCCCTTCCCCCTCAAACTGTAAACCATGTGCAACTCGTTGTGTCGGTTCTTGACCAATAGCCAATAGTCGTTGTTATAACATAGAAATTCTGTACCTTGTTGTAAACACAACTAATGCTTTACTCCTAATATACATTAGCGAGGTGTTATTAAACTATTATCTGTCCGTCTGTACATATGCTCTAACAACATGGATGATGTCAAATAGATAAAGCTCAGAATTTATCACAATAATCAATTCGAATTCCTCACTTGCAACCCATTGAATTTTCCTTACAGAGTCTTGTCCCAAGTAAATCAGTGCACCATGTAAATGAAAATGTTTTCAGAAAGTAAAGAAAATGCCTGCTACCTTGATATCATTGCAGTTTTCCACGAGGACGGTGCTCCGGAGTTTGTCGGAGAGGTAGGGCAGATCGATACTGTAGCCGGTACAATAGAGGATCTTGTCAAACTCAGCTGATTGGCCGTTCACGAAGGTCACCTTCTCACCTTCAACTCTCTGGAAACGTCAGACCAAGATCATCGTAAAAAATATGATAAAATACTCAACAAAAAAGTGACAATTCCCATACACCCTAATCCTCTATATTGAAATATTTTATATTTAATGGTTCATACATATATTGAATATAACAAGACAAATGTCATGGATAACAACTTTTTCATTTAACGTTTCTTGGCTACTTCTAACCTCATCTTCAGGTGGATAATGGGTGAATAATTGAATATTAGATTTCTATTATCACACCAAATTATACAACTTTTTAGCATTTCAATACTTGAATATCATATATTCTACATACTTTTTGACACTTAGAGTGTATGATTTACAACAAGTTATTGTATTCAATCTTGAATGAGACACCTGCTTTGTTATGCACAATAATGATAATATATTATTCATTTATAATATATTCATCATTTTATATTAATTTAACAGTTTGTCTGTTGTTTAATAAAGAGCTTTTTCATTGTGCCAAGCAGTAATAGAACTACAAGTATAACTTAATCATTAACTCACTTGAAGATAAGTAATATACAAAATGTAATTTTTTAAAGCATTTTCCCCCAAAATTGTCAAATTTCATTCAAATGCTATCGATTTACTATCTACTAAGTACTTGTATCTCAATAATGAGTTGAATTCATGAAATCAATGCAAATTTATATGAAAGCAGTGAAACTAGACTACGTACTCCTTCACCATAAGAACTTTAAGAGTTAGTCGAGGAATGAAAAAACTACAGATCAGGTGTTCATTAACTGACCTTCTAGACTGCCACCTATACAGAAAAGAGAAGTTGTAAATAAAAAAAAATTGTCTTCAGTCATCAAAATAAAGAGAGCATAAGAGTTGCCCAAAAATACATAAACCTTTGGAAATACAATTGTCTTGAATAGGACTTCATGAGAA
Organism: Gibbula magus; assembly: GCA_936450465.1. Lineage (NCBI taxonomy): Eukaryota > Metazoa > Mollusca > Gastropoda > Trochida > Trochidae > Gibbula > Gibbula magus. The sequence continues at coordinate 7,616,444 of OW388306.1, forward strand.
GATAATTTGAATTCATTGGGAAAGGCATCTCCATCAGTGTATTCTAATCCATAAGACTACTTAATACTCTGAATGTGTAAGACGTTAAATGCTCGTAAAGCTTGCCAGCTGGTTACCCATTGCTATTCATAGCATATAGCATGTATTGTCAGCCAATGAAATGTTATGATTTGAAAGTTTATGATTGCTCATCAGTCTGCCATTATTGCTCGATATCAAGTCAATTTCATCACCTACTTCTTTTTAGCCCTTACAAGCAATTTGTGCCTTACATATCAATAAGGGATATTAGGAGGTCTTATGGGTTAAAATATGCTGATGTTGGAGGATCAGTGTTGTTCCTAGAGGGGGTCCTGGGGACATTTGCCCACCTTTTTGGCTTGGTGTCCCTTTAAATTTGAAGCAGTAGGATACTTTTACCATTGCAAAGGGTCCCACTTGTTCAGAATTGGCCAAAATGCCCCCCCTGATCAGATCACCTAGGAACAACACTGGAGGATGTGGGAAAGGAATAGAGGTGACGAACCAGTATATTAGGGGCTATATTGATGTCTTTCCGCTGAATGTGATGAACCAAAGTTGGACTGACGGTGGGCTGGGTTTGCATTGCTCTCATTTTGGGGTTCAGTTGCCACCTAACATCAAAAGAAATATTGTACAACAAATTACATTTAGGATACCTTCCTTATTTCTTATCAGGATACTGTCAGATTATTGAAATGTAAGAAGAAAGAATTATGAGGTTTATTAAACCAAAAATAGGAAAAAAGTAGAAAGAGGAAGATTAGTGCAATTTTTGGAGATGTAACAAAATTAAAATGTTAATATACTAAAAATACTAAGTACCAAACCACTAATTAAGAAATGGTTAGTGATAGAAAATTGTAAAACAGAACTAAATTTGTGAATAATAACAGGCAAAAATATTAAATGAAAATCAAACAATGCAAACGAATATTCTTCTTACTTTCTTGGGTTTCCAGATACCAGTTTGATCACAGTCTCCAACACAAAGTTCGCCCATCGCCATGGCAACATGAAGAGGGCTCTACACGCATACAAATCTGTCGCATATCCGAAGATATAGTTCGGTATGACCCAGCATCCAGACCTCGTACTGATGTACACAGATTTGCATCTGCATACAGAAGATATCTCATGTTAGTCATTAGAATTTCTGGGATTAAAATTAAAAACATTTTGGGCGTTCTTGAACAAACATCATTATGGGTATAACGAATAATAAACCATTTCATTTTAAAGCTAACACAACAAGGAAAAAGTGAGCATGGCTCACATACCCCCGTCATCCGCTATCCGTCCATTGAGAATAATAGATGTGAAGGTTACTATGTTTTAAAAAAAGCTTCAAGCATCATACAAATAATTTTAGGAACTGACTGTTATTACAAAATTTAATTCACCCAGATGTAATATTTTTTAGGTAACTTAATTTTTCCCATTAGGGCATCACACCGTTAATTTGTACCAAGTTCAATTACAGATTCAAGGGCTTTGAAATAATATTGCGGAACTGGACTGTAAACTCGATAAAGAGTATCATCTGGACTACCTACATGTAAAATTTCATTCACCTAGATGTAATAGTTTCCGAGAAAACTTGTCCCAATTGGAGCATCACAGCTCTTTTGGTACAAAGTTCAATTTCGGATTCAAGGGCCATAACTCCGAAAAAAATAATATTTCGGAACTGGTTTTCGAACTCGATAAAGAGTATCATCTGGACTACCTCCATATTAAATTTCATTCACCTAGATGTAATAGTTTCCGAGAAAACTTGTCCCCATTGGAGCATCACAGTTCTTTTGGTTCTAAGTTCAATTTCGGATTCAAGGGCCATAACTCTGTAAAAAATAATATTTCGGAACTGGTTTTCGAACTCAATGAAAAGTATCATCTGGACTACCTCCATATTAAATTTCATTCACCTAGATGTAATAGTTTCTGAGAAAACGTGTCCCAATTGGAGCATCACAGATCTTTTGGTACTAAGTTCAATTTCGGATTCAAGGGCCATAACTCCGTAAAAAATAATATTTCGGAACTGGTTTTCGAACTCGATAAAGAGTATCATCTGGACTACCTCCATATTAAATTTCATTCACCTAGATGTAATACTTTCTGAGAAAACTTGTCCCCATTGGAGCATCACAATTCTTCTGGTACGAAGTTCAATTTCGGATTCAAGGGCCATAACTCCGTAAAAAATAATATTTCGGAACTGGTTTTCGAACTCGATGAAGAGTATCATCTGGACTACCTCCATATTAAATTTCATTCACCTAGATGTAATAGTTTCCGAGAAAACTTGTCCCCATTGGAGCATCACAGTTCTTTTGGTTCTAAGTTCAATTTCGGATTCAAGGGCCATAACTCTGTAAAAAATAATATTTCGGAACTGGTTTTCGAACTCGATGAAGAGTATCATCTGGACTACCTCCATAATAAATTTCATTCACCTAGATGTAACAGTTTCTGAGAAAACTTGTCCCCATTGGAGCATCACAGTTCTTCTGGTACTAAGTTCAATTTCGGTTTCAAGGGCCATAACTCTGTAAAAAATAATATTTCGGAACTGGTTTTCGAACTCGATAAAGAGTATGGTCATGAGTACTCACAACCAAAATTTCATTCACCTAGGTTGAACAGTATCCGAGAAAACTTGTCCCCATTGAACACAATAAAACTAAGTCCAAAAAGTGACGTTTCCATGGAAACAAAAAAAAATATCAATCTCAGAAAACTGAAAATTGTCTGTGCGCGATCGGAAGAACATGGTTAACATCTGTACAAAGTTTGGTTGATGTAGCTTAGACGGTTTTTGAGAAAATTGACCGGACGGAAGGACGGACGGAATGACCGCTATATACCCCCGCTTACTTCGTAACGGGGGTATAATAAAATCTATTGCATATTGGAGATTTAATTTTTTATAACCCAACTCTTGATACCTCGGAGGTGATAAGTCGCAACAGTTTCCATCACTGGCTAATTAAAGCCTTGCTGCATGTCCTTAAAGGGGCAGTAGCACGTTTTTTTGCAAATTTTATTTTTGCAAATTTCCCATTATAATGATGGTTTATGTCATTTATATTAACTTTAGAGGGTAAAACATGTTATTACACACACCAATTATCCGTAGTGATAATAACGGTGTTGCGTATAAAGCAAAAATTGCATGGCGGCCATTTTATTGTGAACACAATTTAATGATTTCGCATTACAAAAACGATCCCCATGGCTTTACCGAACCATGTACACTCAATTTAAACTTGATTTCCTGAAGAGAGAAGGGTGTTTTATTATTGGTGACATTTATGTTCAAATACATTTCATCGACTTATTTCAGCGAAAACACATGCTACTGCCCCTTTAACTACCTGGTAAAAAACTCGTAAAAGTTATTTAATATGTTGTCCAATAACAGTCAATGTGTTAAAAAATGTGATGTTTAAAATTCTTCAAATCACCACGAGAAATTTCATATTATTGAATGACGGGCTGGTTTTGGTGATATTATCAAAATGCTTTACTTTTTCACCACTTAATATTTAGCTGCTGAAGGAAGTAGTGCTAAACCATTCTCAGTGACAGATTTACAGAAAGCACATCTCGTTAACAAAGGGAATGCGTCGAATTCAGACAGCCGCTAGTAAAGGGCATTTCTTATACAAGTGACATGAATATTCCTGAATTCTCTGTGGACAATTTACAGTTATCACAATCACAATCACAAACTCCTGTACATGTATGTACCTGCCGACAGTAGCACAGTTGACCGCAGCATCCACAGCACTGTTGCCGATACCCACAATGAGCACTCGCTTCCCCGTGAACCCGTTACTGATGGCATCGTTGAAGTCGACAGCGTGGATTCTCTCCCCTTGACAGCAAATACGGTATCATGGTCATCAACATCAATGTCTATAAATTACACAAATAACAAGGAAATGCCTGTAAGAGACCATTAGACATATTTCAGACAGAGATTATTACCTGAGAAGTGTGTTATATGATTTTTACGAAATGAGTGTGAATTTTGGCATTGCATTTGAGTATAATTATTTCTTTATTACCTGCCTTCCCTTGCAACGTCATACTAAAGTACGAACAATTATTTTATGATGTCACAGACAACAAAATAAAGGAAGACGCAGTGTAACAATGGACACTATGCAATAGATCTAGAGGTGTAACGATACAGGGGGGTCACGATACGATACGTATCCCGATATGGGGGTCAGGATACGATACGTCTCCCAATATGGGGGCCGTCGTGATACGATACATATCCAGATATGGGGGTCAGGATACGATACGTATCCTGATACATAGAGGTTATCATGAGAGTGTGTTTTGGGATGGTCAATATCCTGCATTAGGAATAAACATTGTATTTTGCGAGCCTTGGCGAGCTAAATACATTGTGTTTATTCCTAATGCAGGATATTTACCATCCCAAAACACACGAGCATGATAACTTCTTTATCATACAATGTCATTCTTCATTCATTTTGTGCAAAACAGCATGACAACATTAATTTCAAAGTTGAAAAATACTGTAAATACGCGTATTGATATATGCAAATGAACTGCGTGCTATTCTCACAGTAAAATGACACAAAATAACGCCTCCTAAATTATGCTTTCAGTGAAAGTAATTGTTGTTTTTGGCATGATCTTAATTTTCAATCTTTTAATACGTTTTAAAATACGTTTTTCAAATGAAAAATATTTAAGATGGGGACAGCGAATTCGAACTCGCGTCCTTTCGTGTAATCATGAGTGTAGGGGAGTCCATCTTGAAGGGGCGAGAGCTGCTTCCCTTCCGCCAGGTTGCAAATGGCGACGCACACATCACACGGAGAGCTAAACTGAATGTTAGGCAGCGAATTCTAAAATCTCCTTTACAATAGTCACATTATAGAACAGTGAAGATTGACGTTCGATAAATGCATATGTAACTCAAACTGCATTTGTTACCTTTGAGTATTTATAAACTGTTTACTCTGTAGTTTTCGACTCGCAATGAACTTGTTTTGGCACTGCTTGATCATAATAATTGTTTCCGTAATATGCATTGCACTATGTTTGTTTTGTCATTTCTCAAATTGATGTAGATCTATATGAAATGAAGACTGAAGTATGAATATTTACATGCAGTTATTACGCTATTACAACTGTTACGGTTATTACAGGCGTTCGAAATGTTAATGCTTGTGACGTCATTTTCAAAAGAAGTTCCGTCACTTGACCTCTGTAATTTGCATCTTTATCCGTATATGACCGCAACGGATACCGAAAATATCCGTTGCCTTTATCCTGCCGAGAACATCATCCATTGTATGATAAATAAAAATTATTTACACACATCTTTTTCTGTTACAAGTTTTTCACAACATGTCACAAGGTATGAATGTTTCTTGAGTTCTTTCATTATGAATTCCCGATTTAGACAAGTTCATTTTGTGAATGAACATATCTTGTGAAATGAAACGATATGCAACAGGCCTTGTATCGCAATATGAAACTGTTTTGCAGTAACGTGATGTGCACATGTTCTCATATCTAATATATTCACTTGGTTATTATATAATATTGAAATATTTTACAATACAAGAAGGTGCTTATGGGAATCAGTTGATTAAAGTAGCCTTGCGGACACAATACCCTAACAGAGCATGATGATGTGTTCCAGTGGAATATTCCCTTCATACACACACCATCAATTTGAGCATTAACATAAAGATACCCTGACAAAAAAGTCACCTGGGAATGTCTCCTCCCCTTTGAACTGTGCCCATGTTGGTTTGGCGTGGTGACCGCTAGCGATGGCAAGATACTTTGCGATGTAGACGTGTTTCTCCTCCGTATCCTGTCCTTTCTTCCCATCATCCTCCACTCTACACGTCGTCACGTGCCACTCTTCACCTGCAGCAATAACTCATTCTTAATGTAAAGCATCGTACTCATTCAGTATACTCAAGGGGGCAGCCCTCATCCACGGGAGAAATGGAGGCTTCTATACTTGGAAGCTACAGAGATCCACTAAAGGATACTGGACAGTATGCTAACATAAACATTAGTAAGGTAAAAGAGCATGTGTACCGTCCAAACATATCGATAACCAAGAGCGAGGTATCCTGGCGGAATTTGTGATGGTTGCTGTTGCAGTTAATACTTCAGGAGGTGCCCGAAGTATATCCTGGGGGTTTCTATGGCGGTGTGGTGCAGCACCTTTTGAGTACAGATATTGCATGGTGTCCCATACAGAACCACGTGCCACCAGGCATTACTCACCAACTTTCTCCACAGACAGGACCTTGGTGTGAAACTTGATGTTTTCCTCAAGTCTGAAGTTTGTGGTGTAGTCGGTGATGTACTTGGCCATGTCGATGTTGTGAGGGTAGTCGGGAACATCTTCTGGGAACGGGAAGTCTGAGAAGCAGTAGTTGTACTTGGATACATTGCTGAAACAGATAAATGATTCTTATGTTTTGATGATAACATAAAAATAGAGCCATGGGCTCTGTAGCTCATCATGATTTCATTGATTTATTATCTAAGGTTGAATATCTAAGTTATCTCAAGTAATACATTGTTAACAAGTAAAATAATATGGGTTTTAGATCATGACCCCTGTGACCCCTGTCACCAATTCTACAATTAGGAATCACCTTTGACCAAGGAATCTCTACAAAACATTTCCCCTTCTAGAGCTTTACATATAAACTGGAGAAGATGAAAATAGGTTTTTGGGTCATGACCCGTGACCTAGATTGGGGTCACAGGGTCACAAAATCTACAATTTAGAATCCCCATTGGCCAAGGAGACTGCACACAACTTTTCAGCTCTCTAGACCTTTTGGAACTGGAGAAGAAGATGAAAATAGTTTTTTTTAGCATGTGACCCTTGTGACCCCATTTGTGGTCATGGGGTCACGAAATCTACAATTTAGAATCCCCATTTGCCAAGGAGTCTGCACACAACTTTTCAGCTCTCTAGACCTTTTGGAACTGGAGAAGAATATGAAAATAGGTTTTTAAACATGTGACCTCGGTGACCCCATTTGGGGTCATGGGGTCACGAAATCTACAATTTAGAATCCCCATTGGCCAAGGAGTCTGCCCACAACTTTTCAGCTCTGTAGACCTTTTGGAACTGGAGAAGAATATGAAAATAGGTTTTTAAACATGTGACCTCGGTGACCCCATTTGGGGTCATGGGGTCACGAAATCTACAGTATAGAATCCCCATTGGCCAAGGAGTCTGCACACAACTTTTCAGCTCTCTAGACTTTTTGGAACTGGAGAAGAAGATGAAAATAGGTTTTTAAACATGTGACCTCGGTGACCCCATTTGGGGTCATGGGGTCACGAAATCTACAATTTAGAATCATCATTTGCCAAGGAGTCAGCACACAACTTTTCAGCTCTCTATAAGTGTTGGAACTAGAGAAGAAGATGAAAATAGGTTTTTAAGCATGTGACCCCTCTGACCCCATTTGGGGTCATGGGGTCACGAAATCTACAATTTAGAATCCCCATCGGCCAAGGAGTCTGCACATAAAATTTCAGCTCTGTGGAGTTATTGGTTCTGGAGAAGAAGTCGAAAAATAGAGCTTTGGGCTCTGTAGCTCATCAGGATTTGCTTCATTATCTAAGGTTGAATATCTAAGTTATCTCAAGTAATACATTGTTAACAAGCAAAAAATAGGTTTTTAGATCATGACCCGTGACCTGTATTTGGAGTCACAGGGTCACCAATCCTACAATTAAGAATCACCTTTAACCAAAGAGTCTCTACACAACTTTTCAGCTCTCTAGACCTTTTGGAACTGGAGAAGAAGACGAAAAAAGGTTTTTTGGGTTGTGACCTCTGTGACCCCATTTGGGGTCACAGGGTCACGAAATCTACAATTTAGAATCCCCATTGGCCAAGGAGTATGCACACAACTTTTCAGCTCTCTAGACCTTTTGGAACTGTAGAAGAAGATGAAAATAGGTTTTTAAGGATGTGACCCCATTGACCCCAAATGGGGTCACAGGGTCACAAAATCTACAATTTAGAATCCCCATTGGCCAAGGAGTATGCCCACAACTTTTCAGCTCTCTAGACCTTTTGGAACTTGAGAAGAAGATGATAATAGGTTTTTAAGGATGTGACCCCTGTGACCCCATTTGGTGTCATGGGGTCACGAAATCTACAATTTAGAATCCCCATTGGCCAAGGAGTATGCACACAACTTTTCAGCTCTCTAGACCTTTTGGAACTTGAAAAGAAGATGATAATAGGTTTTTAAGGATGTGACCCCTGTGACCCCATTTGGGGTCATGGGGTCACCAAATCTACAATTTAGAATCCCCATTGGCCAAGGAGTATGCAAACAACTTTTCAGCTCTCTAGACCTTTTGGAACTGGAGAAGAAGACGAAAAAAGGTTTTTGGGGTTGTGACCTCTGTGACCCCATTTGGGGTCACAGGGTCACGACATCTACAATTTAGATTCCCCATTGGCCAAGGAGTCTGCACACAACTTTTCAGCTCTCTAGACCTTTTGGAACTGGAGAAGAAGATGAAAATAGGTTTTTAAGGATGTGACACCTGTGACCCCATTTGGGATCATGGGGTCACAAAATCTACAATTTAGAATCCCCATTACCCAAGGAGTCTGCACACAACTTTTCAGCTCTCTAGAACTTTTGGAACTGGAGAAGAAGATGAAAATAGGTTTCTAAGGATGTGACCCCTGTAACCCCATTTGGGGTCATGGGGTCACGAGATCTACAATTTAGAATCCCCATGGGCCAAGGAGTCTGCACACAATTTTTCAGCTCTCTAGACCTTTTAGAACTGGAGAAGAAGATGAAAATAGGTTTTTAAGGATGTGACCCCTGTGACCCCATTTGGGGTCACGGGGTCACGAAATCTACAATTTAGAATCCCCATTGGCCATGGAGTCTGCACATAAAGCTCTGTGGAGTCATTGGTTCTGGAGAAGAAGTCGAAAAAGCGAAAAGTTTACGGATGGACGGACGGATGGACGGATGGACGCCGGACACCATGCCATGCCATAAGCCCATCGGGCCTTTCAGGCCTGATGAGCTAAAAAGCGAAAAGTTTACGGATGGATGGACGGATGGACGCCGGACACCATGCAATGCCATGCCATAAGCCCATCGGGCCTTTCAGGCCTGATGAGCTAAAAAGCGAAAAGTTTACGGACGTATGGACGGACGGACGCCGGACGCCATGCCATGCCATAAGCCCATTGGGCCTTTCAGGCCTGATGAGCTAATAATAATGTTGAGGCGATTGGCATTGCATGTTTCTATATACTTTAAAGGGGCTGTAGCACGCTTTTTTGCAAAATAAGTTGATGAAATGGATTTGAAAATTAATGATAACCAACAGTAAAACACCCTTCGCTCTTCGGAAAACCAAGTTAAAAACGAGTGTTCATGGTTTGGTTGAGCAATGGCAATCAGTTTTGTCCTTCGAAACAATAAAAGGTGTTCACATTAAAATGGCTGCCATGCAGTTTTTTTGCCTTTTAAGCGCCATTGTTATTACCACTACAGATAATTTGTCTGTTTAATGCGATGTTTTACCCTCTAAAGTAACTATAAATAACATAAAATATGATGAGAAAAAAAGAGTGCCCGGATTAGGCGAGGAGGGGCTAGTAAGCTAGCTGTGGCTTCTAGTTTCGTCCTTGTTGGACTCAGACATGCTACAGCCCCTTTAATTTAAATCTGTTGATTGGTTTCTGAGTAAATGAAAAATCTGTTGCCCCAAATTTGTTTTTTTCTTATTAAATTTGCATTTTAAAAATACAGTTTTTAAGACTTTGGCGCTTTTCAGGCTTTTTATTTAATTTTTAGAATTGCATAAATCAAATTTGAGCTCTGAAATTCGACATTTCACATAATTGACCAAGACTAAATATATAATTTACTAAAATTTTTTCCCTAGAAAATAGAAAGAAAGTTTAATGATTCCTGTATCGCCCATACTTGAGGGGACTTTTTAAGGGCCATGCCCTTATACATCAGCCCTGATTGGACAACATAAAGGTTGGCAAGTATCACGGGCTTATCAATAGCCACTTGTATAATAATGACCTATCCACACACATAGATAACACATTTATCTTGCTTTAGACGTACATTATGTGTACATTGTGTGAGATAAGATATAAGATATGTGAAACATAGATCCCGAGTTAGCATTTATCACAAGTCACTTTGACATACTATAGAAGAATGAATTTGCTCGTTGACAAATAGTAGGGTTGTAACCACAAATTTATAGTAAAGAGGATATCCACATTGCAGGGGGGTTGGGGGTGCAGATACGATGGGGACATTGACTGAGGATAGGTGCTGCTATAATAGTTAGTTTATTAGACACAAAGGCCATTTACACAGTGAAAACATGTAACATTTATGAAAATATTTGAATGGAGCCAGTCATAGATCCTGTCGAAGTGTCACATTCTAAATGTATTAAAGTGACACATTCTATGAAAAATATGAAAATACAAATAGTTTTAAATTTTTTTTAGAATGATATTTTTTTAAACTACATCAGTGTATAAGTGAGTGAGTTATTGGCAGTATTGAAGCCATTAACGGCGAATCAGTCTATAAACTAGACTTGTATAGTAGCCAGCCAAAAAAGTGTCCCTTTGTCCATTTAAACAGCAAAACTAAAGAAAACCTGCAAAGTTTAACAGCCCAGGCCAAACAATGCAATGTTCCAGACTGTCAGAAAGGGTTTGTTTCAAACACGGACTACATCATACCTCTTGATCCGAAGACGAACGCGCTAACCACTGCGCTATCCTGCCCCCGTATAGGATTCGAATCCACATCCTCAGTCAGATACCAATCACAAGCATCGATTGTCCAAACATTGTTATAGTATACTGGTACACAGATGTTGAAAAAAAATCATATTCACTTATTAGATACACGTCATTATAGCAGGATAGGCATTGATATTTTTTTCGGCAAGTATATGTAATTCCACAATCTTGCAACATTATGCAATTTGTATAATACATTACACTTGTTATAGGGATTATCAAATGTTTTTTCCTCAAAGTTAACTTCTTTTTCCATATCAGTATTAATACCCAAATTTCCTGCACCTCCTGAAGAGCGTTGTGTTAAATTTACGTATTTTATTTAAAAAATCTTTATCCTTCGGCAAATTTTCAACATTTTGAAGTTATCAAAATAAAAATATACGTCCATGGATAAATTTTTCTATCATCCTTAGTTACAATAACATACATAAATATTTACATTATACCCGCCCAATATATGTGAACCAGTTTATCTAAATATTGACAAAAGTCAAAATATTAAATAACACACCACGCCTTCTTTAATAGTTTGCAAGAAATAAATAATACCATGCATCAGTCCTGTTAAGCTTCATATCAATTTTTTCTTTTTCTCACATCTGTCAAATACTAAGACTTATCATATTTTGGAAGAAGTACAAATGTGAATTAACTGCTTAACTGCACTTTAGTAGTATCTCAGCCATTATCGAGGAATCAGTGTTTTACTCTGTCCATTTAAACGGCAAAAGTAAAGAAAACCTCAAAGGTAAACAGACCAGACCAAAAATGACCAGGTTAAAGGCTGTCGGCAAGGGTTTATTTCTTTCACTAACTACATCATGGCATAATCAGCATCTGTATGTGGAGATCAACTAGAGCATATTGAGTTCTTATATAATATATCAAGACACACCCTTCATTGTGCTTCAAATGCAATACTTGGTGTTATGAATGAAACGATTCGTCAATGTGACGTTAACTTGAATATTTAATCCAATACATCAGAGAGTCAAGAATTTTTTACCAGGTAATTTGTTTTTTGTATACAAAAAGAAATTATATATTTGCCTGTGAAAATAGCAAGGTACACACCACAACATATTCTACATTTCATTAATACTACAAGTACCAGTATATAGGTAAGTATACATGATCTTGTTTAGACTACTCAGTTGTGTATTCAGTTTATCTAGACTTGCTCAATAAGGATCTAGACTGTATGAAAGACTCTTATTTACATTGGGCAGGACCAGATCTTGTTGCCAGATTGTAATATCAAATGTTGAATTTTAAGCATGTTTGATCAAATGTCTTCACACCGGTGCATAGATGAGTTCATATGTACAGACAAGTAGATTTTTTGTTTCTGTGTTGATAGTCACACTATCAACATTGAGCCACACCCTCTTAATAAAGTGACATAGAATAAGTTGTTATAGTCATGAATGTCAAACATTATCAACTGTTATTTCATTGAAAAGTATGGACTATTACGGAAAATTATCATTTCAAAGTCTATTGGATCAGTATATAAAGGTTAAGTTATATGGGTTGTTTTTATCGAAAACAGGAACATGTGCTGTTGCTGATGCACAAATTAGTCATGTCATTTTATAAATTTACAGATCTATAGTCGACAAAAAGACAGATTTGAATAGCGAGTGTATAATTTTACTAATTTCAGCTTCTGCACATGTGTAAGGCCCTCGTTCGATTTTCGTTGAAAACAAATAATTGTCATAGATTTGACATTTGGGGATGAATATTCAAGTAAAGAATTCCTATTGTTTTTTTAAAAACAATATTTGAGGGAATATTCCTTTTAACATGTTATTATTTTATGATTATTTATAGCACAATGCAATTGAAACATATTGCTGAGAGTAATATTTTGATGACTTTATATTTGACAATTTGATAAAGACTAACACACATTGTAAAGTAAATAAATTCATCGGCATAATACGAGTGTGGAAAACTATGTTACGGGTAAACATAAGAAGATTGTGTTTTTCATATTTCATTCAGTTAAGGAAAACAATATGGCAGATATTTCCAATAGAACTTGCTCTTTAAATCAGCACATATGGTATATTGGCAGGTATAAAAGTCAGATACCGGTAAGTTAGTGAGAAATACTCTGTTCTACTGTACATGGCTAGTAACATGTACATAGCTGTACAGATATACTCTATATCATCTAAACTCTGGGCTGGATAAAACAAACCTTGACCTTTGACCTGCCATACCATTAGTCTTATGTAGGTTATGAGATTTATCACATCTATATTGAGATGGTTCAGTTAGTTCTATTGTAATCACATGAATTACCTTGGCAAGCACGGTAAACAAGAACATATCAATCCTTTGACTAGCAATACTGCAACTTTAAAAAAAAAACCTTTTAACATTTTATTAAACTTTGTGACTTTACCCCATGTTGTTATCCTTATCATTTTCACTCAACAACAGCCATTAATCAGATCATAACTTTCCATTCAACATACTTTCAATTATTCAAAAGTTTTCCAGTGTGAGTGATAGAGGATCCTGATGGTTTGCAATCAGATGGAGTTATGCAATCAGCGACATTGTTTCAAACTGACCTCAACAGATTAGACATGGGGGATAAAAATCTGTGATCTCTTATGACAGAATTGAGTCATGTAATCAAAATTAGAGCCATTGACTTTGTTGCTAATCAGGTAATACATTATTTCAGTATCTCAAAGATAAAGACTAACATATAAACGAGAAGACATAGTCATCAACATCCCCCGCCAGACCCAAGAAATTGGAACAAGGGCAATATTCGAGAAGAGATAATTGTGCACTTCACATTTTCATTCCATCAAGGTATCGATACCCTCAAGCCACACAACTGATTTGATCTTAACCAGTTTCAATGAAAAGTTATACCCTTTGAAGATACCTGAATCACACGATTCTAATTTTCAAACCCTCAAGCCACACAACAAAATTGGTTCTCCTATTTTAAACAGTTTCTGAGAAAAGCTGTCCCCTTTGAAATTACCTGGAACAGAGTGGGGATAAAACCGATCAAGGGCAATAACTCCGGAAAAACAATTGCATGCCTCTCATTTTCGAAATCCATCAAGGTATTTATGCCCTCAAGCATCACACCAATTTTGGTAATCCTATCCGAAATAGTTTCTGAGAAAAGCTGTCCCCTTTGGAGATACTGAGAAAAGCTGTCCCCTTTGGAGATACCGTGAACAAAGTCCAAAAATATGGTACAAGGGCAATAACTCCGGCAACAATAATTGCACGCTTCCCATTTTCGAACTCCATCAAGGTATTTATGTCCTCAAGCAACACACCAAATTTGGTAATCCTATCTTAAACGGTTTCTGACAAAAGCTGTACCCTTCATCTCGGACAGATGGACAGACGGACGGACGGAGCCAAAACCTATATCCCCCTTCCACTTCGTGGCGGGGGATAATAATAAGGCATTGCCCAATCAGCAAATGACAATTAACAATCCATATTGGTCAAGGTATTTCAACACAAAACTTAATTATTATAGACCTTTATATATCAAAGATGTGTCAGATTCCAAATGCAACAGCCAGGATATTTTGACTGTTATGCAGGTGACTGATGGAGAAGAAATAAGCTGTATTTTACTGAATTTGTGTGCTACCAAAAACAATTGGGTGCATTTTAAAGCTAATGACATGAACATTTCTTTATGATTACTTTCAACATTTAATCATAACCCTTAAATTGAGGAACCACTTTATTTTGCAATCCCTGCTATGCACTTATTTTTGGGATAGGTGTACAGAAATTTAGTTTCCATTCATCAAAGATCATACTCAGTGATCGTTTTAGGTTTTTGTTCAGTGCGTGAGGCAATAAGCTGATAATAAAGGTCATGAAGCTTTAACCTACCACAATAACGATCTCTTGAGAGTTTTCACTGTATTTTGCAATCATGGAAAATTGTCCGTTACCTTTTAACAGTACGCTACAGCAGTCAGACCTACGACGCAGATACTTGTACCAAACTTTGCTTATAACATACGATAGACTTCAGAATGACTTGTTAACTTGGTTCTCATTGGTTGAAACTAACATTCCATCAATAGTAACCAGTGTCTGTGATTGGTTATTAGAGACGATCACAGAGTTTATTTGGAAATATGAATGACGTGTAACTGTACATGTGTTTTGGCAAGACAATTCACAATTTTGAGTTTGGTTGACAAGATGATTTTCAGAATATTAAACAATGATTGTCATTAAAGGAACACAATGAAAAATCAATCTAAATTAATTCTTATTGTAATAAGGTGTACATTGCTAAACTAATCTACGTTGCATAACTTACAGATATAATTATAATAACGTAATGTAACTGTAGCAATGTAGATATTATTTTAATAAGATTGATAACTTTTTATTAAACAATCTTTGGATCCGGAATCAGATGTCAATTTCATATAATAAATAAGTGATCGTGTATTTTAAATTATAAATGCTAATCATATTGATCAAATAATCAAAATATATGATGAGTTATTTATATGGATTGATATTGACATCCGATTATTCTATCATTTATTCATACAAATTGAATAGCTTAAAGACTATACTTTTAGTGATTTAAAATAATAAAATTAAATGACTTCTGATTGAATAATCTTAAATTTTCAAATTTAGGGCTATAATTCTGACAAATAATTAAACTATTTTTGAAGCAAAGACAACTGTTTTTACATTTTACATGAATTACTTTGTGTGTGTTGATTATTCAAACTGTCATGATCAATGTATTCTAGCTACAAGCAGACGACATTCGTTAACCAATTAACGCTCTCAAAATTGGAAGCGCCCTCTGGCCACAATCTATTTTTAGCAATGGGAGTTTACAGGTTTCTATTTATTTTGATCAGGACATCATAATCACTTGTTTACTTTTGAACATGGTTTGAATAAAAGGGTACTTTTATAAAATTTTATAAATAACCACATGTGCGTGCAAAACATGCATGTACAATATTTTGTGCGTGTTTTAATGATTTTTATGAGTGAAAAACACAGGTTTCTGCATTAACGCGACCACTGATACTCCAAATATGATAACCAATCCAGCAATACTGGTTCTTGGGGAGAAGTCGTTTAAACATTTTAAGGTGGACACTGCTGCCACGCCCTTATTTAAGGGAGGATCAAGACGAAATAATGCAACTTAAATCTCCATGTAACAAAGATGTTATTCTACTTCCTATGTCAAATGGTTTTGGAGAAGAAGTCGTTTAAAGGTATCAGGTATAATTCCAACCACGCCCATATTTGAAGGGAGAGGCAATTTCAGCTTTATGAACGTCTGACGGAAGGCTGCCAGACGACGGCCCGTGCCACATGCTCATCTTGCTTTTTAGGCCTGATGAGCTAAAGATAGAGCCTTTGGATCTATAACTCATTGAGATATATGATTTATTATTGAAGGTTGAAGATCTAAAAGGAAAAAATTCTCATATAATACAAAGGCAAAAATTGGCTGTAATGCAATTAACTGGGCTCCAGCCAGCAACGTCACTCCCCCAGAATACACACCACAATCCTTACAGCTCTAGTGCAACTGCATTGAACATGCAGCTAATGCAGCAGTCAATACCAAATAGGCAAAAACACAACACTTGGCTGTCACTGTGAAAATACAAACCAATGAATTATATATATAATTTGGATTAATTCCTCTAAATTATTTATTGATGGTGCTATAGACATAAGAATGGATTCATTTGAAAGCCGTTTACATTTCCAACATAATTTCATTGACGATTTTATCAAAGGGAGATATTTAAGTCATAAAAGGCGTACCACCTAGAATTTATTACCCCCCCCCCCCCCCCCAATAAAGATTATCTTAGATTGAGATCCTTAGCAGTACCTGGAGGATAGTCAAAAGAAAGTTTTAAATGCGGACACCTTGCCACGCCTATATTTGATGTGGGATCAAGACCTATTATACAAATCAGGAGAAAATTAACTAACTTAAGTCTCAAAGCAATATTAAAAGAACAGATGATGGATGCAGGGAGCACATCCATGCCATCTGGCCGGCCAGATGAGCTAAAAAGTAACTCTTTGTCCACTATACTGTGTCATTGGCACTAATGTCGAGAATGTCAAATGAAGAGTCGGGCTTCTCTTGTTGGATCTCAATATAGAGTGAAAACGGATACAATCATACACAAATCAAAGACTCTCAACATGAAAATATTCTTACATATGCGTAAACCTCATGACACCATAATCATGTTCTCTGAATGTCCATAGGCCTCCGACTTCGCCTGTTCTTTCCAAAATAGAAACGTCAAAACCGTCTTCTTTCAAGCATTTGGCGGTAACAAGACCAGAAATGCCGGCTCCAATGATGATGACATCTCGTTTCGTTGTTGCAGTTTCGGAAGTCATTCTTCAAGGTTTTAATACAACTTGCATAGAAATGTCAAATCAAATGCGATCACTGCCTGTCTGTCTGAAAACTGTCTGACTTGCCTGTTAACCAAAGTCCACATTTTCGCCATGCCTTATCAACATGATAGTTTCCTGTCAACATACCACATTGCATTTCATACAAATACAACATGAACATGTGGCGGCTGTTTAATTTATTTCTATTCAACTTATTTTAAAGGGGCAGCAGCACGTTTTTTGAAAAATTCAAATTTTCCATTTATACTGATAGTTTATGTCATTTATATTTACTTTAGAGGGTGAAAAATCTTATTACACAAACCAAGTATCCATAATGGTAAATTAACAGTGTTGCACATAAAGAAATAATTGCATGGCGGCCATTTTATTGTGAACACATTCATGTACAATCATTTTGTAACTTGATTTTCCGTAGGGAGAAGGGTGTTTTACTTTTAGAGACATTATTTTTCAAATACACTTCAGAATATTAGAGCAAAAAAACGGGCTACTGCCCCTTTAAAGTGTTATATTTTAATGTAAAACCTTGTGCATTTGTTCAATAAATCTGTTGATACTTTTGTTCGTGGTTCAATATGCCAAAATAGTTGCCGTCAGATTTCCTGATGTGCAATATAGATCTATATACCTATTCACAAAATACTGTTTCAAAACTTAATTGTATTATAAATATATTATAAATTTCATATATATTTGGAACCGACAAATAATATTTCAACCTGAATATTTGCATTGTGTGATCTATTTGTTTGTCAAATTAATACATCTAAAACCCCATAAAAATATCAATGACTATTTCTCACAGTTCAGCAGTATTACTGGGTATATACTATAGTGTTGATATATAATTTCTAACAGAAGTAAGCGTCGACATGACTTTGTTCTCCTTTTCAATATCATAAATATTATTGTATAAATTACAATGATTCTGTTATGAATTCAGTTTGCTCTTATAATGAGACTAATAATTAAACACTTACAAAAATATTACTTCTTAACAATATATCTATATTCCTTCAGGTTCAATGTATTTAGGTATTAAATAAATACATTAAAATTGCGGCTTGGTTACTGATCCATGTTTGATTTATTAAATAAAAATATTTTAACATCATATCTAATCATTTTAATATGCTTGGGGCAGTTTGGTCCACCCTATGGCAGTATGGCAATTTGATTGAATTGCTGGGATGAATTGTAGGTGGGACAATTCGACTGGTGTCCAACAAAAAATGTGCGCGAAAAACACCAGGCACAATTATTCTATTCCATAAATAAAGAATAGGTTTGTACCATTTAGACTATCATTTAGAAAGTGTATTTATCGGATACTGGAAGTAATAGTATAACCTTTAATTTATTTTATATTAGAAATAATTCCAAAACATAAGCAACATGCAAAACTAAAAAACATAACTAATACACAACTTGATAATATACAACACGTCAGAGTATTACCTGCATATTTTAGATGTAGAGAGTAGTGTTTACGAATATGTTACCTTCCAAACGTCAGAAGATTACTTCCGGGTTTGCGCACTTGTTCATATGTGACGTCACTTGCTCAAAGTTTTTTAGGTGAGGTATTTCTAGTTTTGGTAAGTTTTTGGCATTTCATCACTAAAATACAGATTCTAAAATTACATGACTGAATAAATAAGTAGTCAGGCTTTGTAAATTAGATCTGTATGTCATGAAAGTAAATTGTAATTGTTTTGTATTCACCTTACCCATCAACTGAACTCATCAACGAGGAAGACTGGGTCGAACAGACGGCCATATTTTTACCATACAGGCGTTTTACGATGTCATTTTATGTATACGTGCACTGTATTTTAATACTAAGTATGTGATTTTCATAACATTGTGGTAGCAGATCCATTTTATTTACTGTTCAACCCATATTCGTTCTTCTAGTTCAGTTAACACAACGTGACCGTATCGTCCCGGTCGATACCGGTGACCCAGCCCAGATGAAATGACAGCCGTACCATGTGACAATGATCATGACTTGATTTAATGAAATTTTCTATATAAACAAGTCAAGTCGTTAATGTTTATTATTATAAGTATTTAAGTACGTAAAATATCAAAGCTTCAATTACAGTAAATCTTTTCGATTTATGAAAAAAAATCAACATTGATCTCAGAGTTGTCTCCCTTCCCAATGTGGTAAGGAACTCTACTGCAGCCAAAATATTTTGTTTTACATTGCATTTTGTGAGATTTTAGCAATAAGGACATTCACAATGTTTTATTACAGTATAATTGACACATTTTTGGGTAATATTAGTAATTTGAATCCATATAGTTGTGACACTTCATGTGTGAATTAATGTTTTCTCTTGACACGATGCATAGTGACATTATCCATGGTTCAGGCTACATGATGTAAACCAGTTGTGACTGTACCCGGTGGAAATGTATGGCACATGTTAGAACCGTTTCCACTCCTGACCTACTTCCAATACAATATAGTGCCCTATATATACACTTCTAAATGTCTGCAAGGAAATTAGGTGTAAATGGACGACTTTTTAAATATACTGACATTTGTATGGCTCTACATTTTCTATTTTCAGACTGAGACATTTCATGCATTTCTTTTTTATTGTAGATTTCTGTATGAATTATGACAGATTAAAAATGTTTCTCTGGTTTACTCGGTCATTGAAAGATTTTTGTTGATAACCATAATTTATTACAGATTGGTGCATAGAGAGAAAGATTTAAACATCCACTAGACATCCCAGGCAGTCTGTGCAGACAAGATGCCGCTTTTTGGGAAATCGCAGAAAAGTCCTTCGGATTTGGTAAAAAATCTGAAGGAATCGATTGCTAATATAGACAGGCAACAGAAGAGGGTAAGTATCATATATAGTGACAGTGACACAGTGATAAATTTACAGATAAAACCTGAGTCCAGGGACCATAAGCTCTTGAGAGTCCTTGCATATATAAGTAAGTCCCTCAATAAGTAAGCGATTACAACATAAACAACTTTTGTTTTTTTATGTCCTGGGGAGCCAACAGCTTAAATGTTTATGAGTCTTTTCCAAATTTGATGAGTATTTGTTGCAGGACTTGTTGGTAAATTTATCACTGGTGATAGTGGGCCTAGGCTTGGGTTACGGGTACCGTAAAACAAACTGGTAGACTATTGATAAACATTTTTTTCCTTGTTTAAATAACAGTTAAACCGGTGGGATTTTGAAAAAAAGGATTTCAGTTGATATTTGTGCATTTAATATGCTTTTGAGGCATGATAAAATCAGTCCACATGCATCAAATTGCTTAAATAGGAGTATCACGATGAATTACCTTTACTAAAATAGTATAAAAAATAACCTGCCATGTCCCTACTCTCCGTGTATTTGACGCAAAGAAGCTTCATATTGAAGTGACATTGCATTGAATTAAGATATATATATATATTTTAACTGTATGAATTTGAGTCTGGACTATTTATTGTTTCATCATTATAGAGTATACTAATTATTACTAAACAACCTTCCATTTGATAACTTTTTATTTAATGAGTTAATGATTTGATATCAAATGTTATGATAATGGTATTAAATGGAAGGAAGTTCAGTATTTTGTTTATAGCTTGCCTACCTTAATCAAGCAAAAAAGCTAAGAGAAAGTGGGACGAAGACTGTGAGTCCGATATCATTGTTGCTGTGGTGATAACATGACTTCATGTGTGCGCCGGTATTACCCTAATTTCTATTGCTGCATAAATATTGCACAGCAATTTCTTACACTTTCCACCAAGTGCCAGTATAAATAAATATGCCAAAAGAATGGTCCTTGCAAATAGTGTTCCTTTACCTGATTAATGCAGCTAATTGATCCTTTATCGCCTAAGAGACTCTAAAACAAAGACCCACTCACTTTCAATTTCATTTATTCAATAACTAATGCATAAGTAAAACAGCAATATCGGAATATTGATTTGCTCATTACAGATTCTAGCCACAAGGGGGAATCATTTGCTCAATTCATAAGAGTCCATGCATTGTCTAGACTCTTGTATTCGTATTCAGATCATTGTTCTTCCCAAGTCCACATTTGTTTTATATCAAAACAATAACAAATCTAGGACTGCTGCAACACTACTTTGGTGAACAAGACCTCTGCTTTGACCCTCAATTTGATGTCTGGTACATAAATTGAACAGAAAATTTTAACATTTCAAGCTAATGGCAGCTAACTTTTGATGTTGTAGTGGGGAATGTTGTCAAGTGGAAAAATTTATGAAACTGTCTTTTATAAAAAAAATTAGGATCTAAAAATTTTGGGTTACCTCCCCTTTTTGAGATAGTTAATACAAAGTCTGCTTTGATTTTGGTGCATTCTATCGTCCTGAAAATGAATGTCAAATCATTTGACTCAAATGTTTAGTGACCTAACAAGTCCTGAATCATTACGAATTAAGTATGTAAATGTTAAAAAATTAAAAATACATTCCATATTATGTAAATGATACATGAATATTCTAACTTTAACCCACTCTGCCACAGGTGAGTGAGATCATCACACTGATCAAGGCGATGGTGTACGGAACAGCGGACCAGGAGCCTCAGTCTGAGCAGGTGGCTCAGCTGGCGCAGGAGATGTACTTGGGCAGCTGCTTCAAGCTTCTCATTGTTAATCTCCACAAGATTGACTTCGAGGTGAGTTCATTGAACTCAACTTAAAAAGTGTTCAAGAAAATGTTTTAACTTTGGTGCCTGTCTGTCTACCTTCAGTGGTCAATGAATACTCAACAATACCTTGTAGAGACTATTTTTCTTGATGAGATTGAGCTTATCATATAAGTTCATAGCTTAAAGTCTCAAGAGTCTTTGTATCAGACACAGGCCATCAATAAGTTTTCCTTTTTTTTTCAATTTCACAAAATAGGACAAGTTTGTGGAAAAAGCTTTTAATTAGCAACTAAAATGATGTTATTTTATTTTGTTGACAGGGACGTAAGGATGTGGTTCAGATTATCAACAACCTGCTTCGGCGACAGATCGGAACAAGATCACCCACTGTAGAACACATCAACGCTCATCCAGAAATAATGACACTACTGGTTGAAGGGTAAACTACTTCTATCCAAAGAATCTGTATTCACAAGATAATCTTTTTACTTTTTAGGAAGAAAAGTATCATTAATATGACTAAATTTGTATACTTTATGCAAATTTATAAAATGTTGTGTCTGTATACATATGTTAAACAAAGTTAAATATATCTACTATAGTGATAAATTTACAAATATACCATACAGAGTCTAGGGACTCGCTACCCCAAGTTATTGTGAGTCCCAGCAGATAAAAGGCGAGTCCCTCAATGAGTAAACAAATACTAGATAAAAAACGTTTGAGTCCAGGGGACTCACAGTTTTAATTTTTATGAGTCCTTTCCAAATTTAATGAGTATTTGATGTAGGACTCGCAGGTAAATTTATCACTGCTACTAGATGATCTGGTCATGCAATTGAAGCCATTTATGATTTATTTCCTACTTTTCAAATTTGAAAGAAATGTTCAACCAACCCAAATTTGTATGGTTACATTGCTCAAATGATTCCATGATTGACAAACTTACAGTGAGATCTATGTGAGTTCTGCTCACTTTTGTCTTATTTTTGAGGCCACTAGGCCAATCTCTAAAGTTTACAAAAATAATAACAATATTAACATGAAAACTGTTGTTTCAGATATTCCCAGCCTGAAATCGCCCTGAACTGTGGTATCATACTAAGAGAGTGTATTCGACACGAGTCACTGGCCCGTCAGCTTCTAGAGATGCCGCTTTTCTTAAAGTTTTTTGAATATGTAACATGTTCTTCATTTGATATCGGATCCGATGCCTTCTCTACCTTCAAGGTTTGTAAAAGATTCAGTGATACTTGTTTTATCCTTCAATACGATTACTCCAAATCTCCTTGTTGTCTCCCGCCCTAACGCGAAATTAGGCACTATTTATTTAGGGGTGTCCATTTGTACGTCGGTCCCGTTTTTGTTAAAGAGATATTTTAAGAAACGAACCACCCAATGTCTTCATATTTTGTGACAACGTTCATTTGGGGATTAAACAGATTAAACGTGTCCTTGACCTTATTTTCAAGGTCACCACAACACTTTGACCACTTTTCAAACTCTAGTTAATGCTATATCTCATGAACCTTAGCATCCGATGTCTTCAAATTTGGTATGGTGATCAATGCTTCTCTGAAAACATTGACATACAGCACCAAGTGCACTTTAACCGATCATAAGGTAGCATTTCAAAATTTTAGGTTCCACTCATGCAAGTAACAAAGGACTAGATAGAACTGTAGTATAAATGACTTAACTTCAGAATGTTTTTTGTGCTTGCTGTCTTTGTTTTGTAATTAATACTGCCCTAACGACTTTCTCAATAAAATAGCTAACCAGTCGCACCCTGTCATTAATTTATTAGCAGATTCCTGTAATGGAAAAAAATATATAGATGTTCTCCAGAGTTATTGCCCTTGACTTATAGTAATGATGAGACAACAGCAAATTTAAGTCTCATTTCTTATATGTTTGCATTCCAAGTCTGTTACAACATTTTACAAGAAAGTTCATCTTTCCCATGGAGGAGCTGCATTGTTGCATCAATATTTTTAATTCATCATTTCTCATAGTCACATCTAAAGTCTGTTTCAACATTTCATAAGAATGTTTATTTTTCCCATGGAGGAGATGTAATTTTTAGCTCATCAGGCCTGAAAGGCCCAATGGGCTTATGGCATGGGATGGCGTCCGTCCATCCGTCCGTCCTTTGGTACGTAAACTTTTCGCTTTTTCGACTTCTTCTCCAGAACCAATGACTCCAGAGAGCTGAAATGTTATGTACAGACTCCTTGGCTGAAGGGGATTCTAAATTGTAGATTTGAAGACCCTGTGACCCCAAATGTGGCTCACAGGGGTCATTACCTAAAAAGCTATTTTTATCATCTTCTCCAGTCCCAATGAACATAGAGAGCTGAAATTTGATGTACAGACTCCTTGACTGAAGGGGATTCTAAATTGTAGATTTGGTGAGCCTGTGACCCCATATATGGGTTACAGGGTTCATAACCAAAAAGCCTATTTCATTTTACACCATCTTTCTGAGATTTTATGTGCACTTCAGCCAGTGTGTAGGTAAGGGAGGTAATCCCAAAGAAAAGAGAGAAAGGCATTTCATCTTTTTATTAACATGTAGAATTAAAAACTTAGAATTGGCAGTCTAACAAAAATTATAAGTCATATTTCATCTTTGTCTCACATTTCACATATGAGTAATTATTTGAAAGTGAATTACTGGTAAAGGTACACAAGTCTAAAAGTATTCCAAAGACCATTCTCTTCCCACAGAGTTTAGTCCCTACAGTTTTCCGGTTCTACCCTCTGTTACATTACGCTTGAAATCGAGAGCAGAACCAAAGTCCCCTAGCGGTGTAAAGAGAAATCTCATACCGTATCCCTGGTTCTTAACCAATGAAAACTCATTTTTGATTGGCCATGTCGACAGGGTAACTTAACCCTTACGTTGCGTATATATATTTTACCATTTTTAGCCCCTGTGGCGGAATTTACAGGCTCGCAGCTCGCAGCAGTAGTTTGGGCTTTGGCACTAACTAGCTCTGCTGGCGGAATTTCCAGGCGGCGATTCCGGTATCGTTTTTACAAAATATACCGCATCTACATGGCGAATAAGGACTATATACGGGCGTTCAATACAAATTCAAGTAGCGAAACCCGTACACAAATGGCTAATTCACACTCGAAACTTTGAATGAATTTTCTATGTATTTTCGTTTTTATTCTATTACTTTCGAAAGATTGTCTTTTATTCGGGCCTCGTAACATCATAAATACGAAACGAAAAAAATTCCATTTATATACGGAATTGAAGACAAGATGTCTAGCTTCACAATGATATAAAAATTATTAGAATGCGACCTTTGGTTATAATTCTATAGCTATGTAAAGTTTGTCTTTATTCCCACCTATAAAATCGTCAATACTTACAACATGTATGCGGCATTGCAAACGGTCGTTCATCGCACTTTTCCAAGAAATCATAATCTCGAACCAGTTGACAAATAAGCACATGTCAACCCAAATATGGTTATGTTGTTTGACTTTTCAAATAAACGCTAACCTCGAACCATAACTGATGAAAATATGTTGATTAGTTTGTGTGCCGTTTGGTTTCACATGCCTCTCAGAAAGGTAAAATTGTATCTTTATTTCTGTGAATAAATCTGCGCATTTTATATAGAATAAAAGATTATTCTTTTCGGTTTATTGTGATATAAAAATTATGAAAATGCATTCAGTATTTTAGCCTTGATAAATGTTTTAGAAGTTGTGAAAATCGCCGATTGTTTCAAAATTTATGAAGTGTAAACATGACCTTTTTCACGGCGCTTGCTGTGTCTTTATTATTTTTTTGAGATTTTCTAATTTTATATGGGAATGTAGTCCATTGTTTCCCCTTTATTTTGCCGTATTTTTTTTTGAAAACAAACAATTCGCTCACATGATATGAAGTGCGGGAGTAAGGCGAGTTAGCGATTTTTTTCCCCGTCTCGCGAGATGCGAGGCAGATAGCAGTCTCGGTCGAGGCAAACCCGAGGCAATACAAACACGTGGGTGAAAATAGCCTCAAGCGAATTAATGCTTCGGGGGCTAAGCCCGACATAATTGGCCTTTTGTAAAGCTAATTATCGATGCGTTACGGGTCAACAATGCACACGCAAATTGGTGTGAATTTTGCTTGATATTCCGACCACACACTGAACAAAGCTTTATTCTCATGTCGGGTCGCGATGCGTAAATACAGCCATTCTCATGGGTCGGGTCGCGGACACAATCGACTCGTGACCCGGTATGGGTGATAGAGTATACTTAGACAGCCGTGAATTATTCTAAGTCTTGTATCCGGATCTTGGATCTTGGATCCGTATACAGACACCTAGGAATCGCTTATAGCCCGCCCGGATAATTCCGTTGCCCGCATCTTAAGGGTTAATAGATCGAGGCATTTTACTCTGAAGGGTCTTGCTCATTAGCATATGTCATTCGAATATGTCTGATGTAAATAACGCAAATGAAATGATTTTGGTATTTGTCTCTGATTTGGTCTTCTTTATTTATAATTATGTTTATGATCAATAATTTTCACAAAATCAAATAGCATAGTTCGAGGAAAACACAGAAAACACAGGAAAACGAGAAAACGTTGCCCTTACGTTTATTGTATCATTATGACGTGTCATTGGCAAATGTCACTTTTACAACGGCCCCGCTGATTGCACAACTAGATTCAATTGCAACCAATCAGAACACTACCTTCCCGCCCACATTATCGAGCGTAATGTAACAGAGGGTAGAACCGGAAAACTGTAGGGACTAAACTATGTGGGAAGAGAATGTCCAAAGACTTAATACAGAAGTTTTATTAAATCAAATATAATGTTAAATAATGTACTTTTAATATCTCATGATATTTTGTAATTAATCTGGAGAAATAATTAATTAAATAATGAGAATTTCCAGTATGAGTCAAATTGGTGTACCATATTTATATCATAGTTTATACTTTATAACTGAATTAGTTTTCTATTAACTTTGCAGTTAATTTTATTCAATAGGAACAAGAAAAAAGATAAATGTCTACATTATGGACATGTTTAATGTGACTCTATTTGAAATTAGAACTATTGAATACCCTAAGGAATAATTTGAAGAGGAATTAAAAATGTGTTATTTTACATGATATATGTGAACTGAATATGACTGGTGATGAAACGATATACTTGGGACTATAAAAGACGTAGCTACATGAGATTGTCACACCACACCTATTTTCATCTTCTTCTCCAGTACAGAAAAATAATTAATTGTAGGAAAAACAACATCTAACATATAAATTTTACTGGCTGTGAGTCTAGTGTCTGCATGTTATGTAATTGCTTTGTGTTGACCTTGGGGTGACCACTCACTGGCAATAGGATGAAAACTGATAGTTACACAGAGGTTTCAGGTTACTTCAAACTACTGTGCAGCTCTGTGTTGTATATAGACTGTGTGTGAGACTGCTTTATTCATAGAATATCACCATTTTATCAAATATTGAAAAGGAGCCTATAAGAAT
This sequence comes from Gibbula magus, assembly GCA_936450465.1. Classification (NCBI taxonomy): domain Eukaryota; kingdom Metazoa; phylum Mollusca; class Gastropoda; order Trochida; family Trochidae; genus Gibbula; species Gibbula magus. The sequence goes on from OW388306.1 coordinate 7,643,964, forward strand.
TAGTGAAAAAGAATTTATTCAAAAAATTTCACCATTTCATTAAGTATTGAAATGGAGCCTATGAGCCTATGTAATAAATGTTGATATTTCCAGAATGCAGTTAAGAATTAAAACAATAGAATGCAAAGGTCTATGATATTTTTGAATGTGGACTAATGTGTAATGTGCATTTATTATCTATGCATATATTGTCATACTACCATTTTATAACAAATAACATGTTTCAACTTTGTGTTGCTCTTTCAACACACATATATAGCAGATTGGCAAAGTTATGGTAACAAAATATTTTTAAATTGCTTTAATTGTTTCACTACCTAGATTCTTATTACAACATTCCATTATCTGACCATTGCTATAAAGCCCACTCCATAACATATCCCACTTATTATCTCCTGATGAGCTACAGAGGCCATGACTCTATTTTTAATGAGGATGAATCTGATATTTGTTTTGCTCTTTTCAGGAACTTCTGACACGGCACAAAATGGTGTCAGCTGAGTTTCTAGAAAAGAACTATGACTCTGTTTTCACGCAGTACCTGAATTTACTAAACTCTGAAAACTATGTGACCAAACGCCAAGCCCTTAAGGTAAGTTTGCTTATTTATTAAAACCAATTTGGTGATGAATGCATTGTTACAAATTCTTGTACTTTTTGAGGACGAACCATGTTCTCAAAGTTGCCTAGTCGAGAGTGAGTGTAAGCAGCACTGCTTAAACTTCAGATTCACCATACCATGAATGTAATTTATGGTCTTTAATGGCTTTAGAACACACATTTTATATATTTATAATTTTGATAATATAATCAATTGTATATGGGAGAAGGCCTAGTAAGTGTCCCACTTGTACCTTATCCGTTTGACCTTTATGTCAATAAAATATGTTTGAACCAAACCATACATTTTTATGATATACTTTCATGAATGCATTTGTTCAAATAAGGAGCTAAGTAAAATAAGATGAACGTCAAATCGCCTCACCCAACGCTAATGGCTGCGATACTGCCGAAGCTTTGTTAAATGATAACTCACTCACTCACTCACTCAAATAAGGAGCTAGGTAAAATAAGATGAATTTCAAACACCTCACCTCTAATCATCTGTTGCAGCTTCTAGGAGAGTTGTTGCTGGATCGACACAACTTCACGGTGATGACACGCTACATCAGCAACCCAGCCAATCTGAAGCTGATGATGAACATGCTGCGGGACCGCTCTCGTAACATCCAGTTCGAGGCTTTCCACGTATTCAAGGTGAGATATTCACTTATACGACACAATTTAGAACCTTACCATCATTGGTGGATCCAGAGGGGCTTGCAATATCGTCATCTTCACAGTCTCAGCTATAAATGAAGTCTAGAGTTGTTTTGCTTTCCCTCTTCCTGCGTTTTTTTATTTTAAAACTCTCTGAGCACTAAGCGTAAATAGTATTATCATAGATTAACATTGGCTTTGAAAATGTAGGACCTGTATGATATTGCTGACATAATGTAAATGAAATAGCTTTGATATGTCGTCCAATTTCAATATTAATATTACAATTTTCCCAATTCTTGGGTGCTGGTTTCAATCCAAGGTTATTGTTTTATTGAAATATTACTAAGAAAAGGCTTCATTTCCAGGTGTTTGTGGCAAACCCTCACAAGCCGAGGCCCATTCTTGAAATTCTACTTAGGAACAAGGAGAGGATGTTGGACTTCCTGTCAAAGTTTCACACTGACCGATCTGAAGACGAACAATTTAATGATGAAAAGGCATATTTGATAAAGCAAATAAAGGATCTCCAACCGCCAGAAAATTCTGAGGAAAATGTGGGTAGTGATCAAATCAAACAGGGGTACCAATGACCTCTCTAGTGCAAGGAGATAGAAAAGTCGGATGGCCAGATGGAAGGACAACTCCCGTGGAGTTTTTCTGTGTATCACACTACAATGAGCACACGATGGTACAAGTAATGTACCGTTGTAATATTAATATCTTCGCTATTTGGCCTCGTCTATTTGAAGGCCTTGAGTAATGGCATCGTGTAAGGGACAACATTTGACTTCAAGTGACACTCATACCAATATTTTTGTAAATGTTATAGAATCTTTAAAAATGAAACCTCTAAAAGAAGATAGATTATAAAGAAATAATTTTCATCTCTAAATGATGAAATTATTATGCTGACTAAACCTAAAAAAATTGTTAATGTATTATTTTTTTTAAAACTGTTACTGTATCTTTTAAGACAAGAATCTTTTCTCTTGAATTCGGAGATGAAATTGTCATGGTAATAACAAAATCTAACAAAATCCACAATTTGAACCAAGTTCAGGTTCTTTTACAAGCACAATGATGTTTTAGGATTATTTTGGGCCTCAAGGATTTAATGATAATGGTAATCCAAAATCTCATTCAAGAAAAGCCAAACATTCTTTAATCAATATGTGATGGTAATTTAAAAACTTTTTTTTTTCTTGGCGTAGTTGTCTCAGATACAGAAATGAAGTTAAGACTTGTTGGTAGTTGAAAGTTCGCCATTTGATCTTTTATCATGTTAATGAGCACATTTGCGTGATAATCATTAAAGGGACACTTAACGGTTGTGTATGTTGTAGAAGGGGATCAGCATTACATTTCCTGTATAAGCTTTTGGGCTTGGACGGGTATGAAATATTGGAATCCAGTCCATGAATGGGAATCGAGTTACCTTTAATCTAAAGAATATAGTTTCAAATATTCAAAAAGGATTTGACAGTGAAGCCGTTTTACCAGGCTTTAAAATCATAAGAATGTATAGTTTCGTATAAAATTTGACAGTAATAAGACATTCAGGCAAGTTTTACCAGGTGTTAAAAGCGTTAATAATAAGAATGTACTATAGTTTCAAATATTCAAATTAAATTGACAGTGGAAAGACATTTGTTCAAGTGTTCCAGTGTACCAAAATGTATCGTTTCAGATATTCAAATAGGACAGTGAAAAAATATTAGACTTTTTGCCCTGCTTAAAAGCAGCACTGTAGCCTATTGACAGCTGTTATTATTCTTCAGTTCAATCCATGCAAAATGCAAACCTTACTATTCTTTACTTAAGTTCGTTAAACCGGTTTCTTAATTAAAGAAAACAGGACTCGATTCCAGCCGTACCTTAACCAAATCAGTTACAGCCCTTTTGAACATATTTCTTTGCTCATGTAGAAAATATACTTTAGTCCATCCATTGTATGAAACTGAAATAAGACAATATTAATCTTGACATGTATCCAAATTACTTATGTAAACATTGTAATATATGATTATTGTGAGAAAACTGCCACTGATTATAATTATCTAATTCAACTCTTTCATTATCAAACTCTGTTGATTGTCAAATCTTTGAAGAACAATGATTTAATCGTCCTGTGCTGTTCCAGTTTTAGGAAGTTCTATAAGCAATAAGATGATTGTAAACTAATGTTAATGAATGGTGCTTAAGACAGTTTTAGCATTTAGAAATAAAAAAATTGTGGTCATTAATGTGAAGTTATTTTTAGCCTAAAAGAATTATAATTCAAATTTAGAAACATACCGTTATCATTTCTTTTAAAACCGTTCCCAGTTATGACCATGACGTGAGGATTTATAATATTCTGGCCATTCTTGGATAACCTCCTTCCAACAGGAATGATTTCAAATCTAGCAGAAAAGCTTTGATGCTTTGGGAATTTACAGATTACCGATAATTATCTCTGATACAAGCTCAGTAAAATGATATTCAGTATAGAATATAAGCTTATAATAAAATAAAGTTAAATTGCTGTTGGACAGGCTATACTTTCTCCAGGGTACCATCGCTGCTTCAATCAGGGTACACTACCCGCCTCTTCTCAATGAGAATTTGTTTTAATTTCCAAAATTGTATTTCATAGTTGGATAAATGTGGCAGTTACCAAGTTATACATGCAATGACTATTACCTTGTATATCCTTATTTGTTTAGTCAACACTACATGGTGTAAACCTCAGTGAAGTGAGAATTGTGTAAATAAGTGGGATTCACTGTATATTGTGGTCAATAATCGGGAAACATGACTAGATTTTAATCTTAGATTAACAGAGTTAGTTCCTATCTTCCCTTCCTGTGAGAGAATGTGCCTTTAAGTGTACATCACTACTCTTATAGTTATAAATGACCAGGGTTGCAATCAAGATAAACTCCCTGGTCTCAGCAGGGGCCTAATTTCATCTGATTTATGCTTACTAACTAAACAGTAGTGGCAGCCAATTTCACTCAAGTTGTGTCAAAGCTCTTTTTTCTAAATGAAAGTAGCATTGCACATTCAAGTCATGGGAAAAGTGACAATATTTGTAGATATCCGATTTAAAGTTCGCTAAACATGGACGTTTGTGTAAAACATTTATGAAATGTAGTTGATTTAGTGTTTGAAAAAGAATATCCACCGATCTGGATGTTACCTTGTTTAAGTGTTTGGATTCATTTGTCTAGTATTTAAAATGGCCGTGGACTTGGTAGCCATTGGTCGTCACTAGTACGAGGCATGTAATCAGGGCATCGCTTAGAAATAACATCAAGTAGTAATCAAAGGTGTCGTACGAAGTGTGAGTAAAATTTCAGAAAATGGAATATGCAAATAATGGACAATTATCATTCCAAAGGTCATAGATATGACATGTTTAAATAATTCCGTTACAACTTTGGAATTTTCAGCTTATATCAGAGTCTGTTTTTCACTGAAACCATTTGTTAATATGAGTGAATTTTACAATCAAGGTTTTGTTTGTTTTCTGCGCATTCAAGGAAAAGAATCTTATTATTTTCATCAATTACAATAAATGTATGTTGCTGTAAAACTTTTGTATAGAGGGATATATTCAAATTTCAAGTGAAAATGGTGAAGATAATATCAGAGAATAAAAGATAATGATTGTGTTTTTTTGTTTGATTAAATTTTAAAAACGAGAAATCATAGGTTTGAAAATTGAATGTAAATTACGATTAAAACGCTCCATGCTTTTCTAGATTTGTCAGATATATTCAGTATCAGTATCATGCTGTAGTGTATCCTGCTTTATGAGCAATTTGCGTACGTTTATTATCTTTCATATTTTGTGTCCATGCTTTGCTGCCATGACAAGTTACCACTATAAAAGCAGCTTAAGATTTGCTCTTGTGTTTTGAGAATTTGATATTTGACTCGATTACCAACTGAAAATTAACATTGATTCATGTGTTTACTCAACCTTAGGGATCGCAGGCTGTTTGGGGATAGCCAATCTTAAATCAGAGGACAATTCCCGATTTTCTCCTTTTGTTACCGAGCTGTGGTTCTTGTACATCGGACACTGTGTTAATTGCAGGCCTCTGATACATATCTGTTTTGCATTAGTGTTAAGCATTATGTTCCTTTTGTGATTTTCTTTGTCAAAGGCCCAACTTTCATTGCCTTATTGTTGGACCCTGTCCCTGTACAGTCATAAGAGAAATAGGATCAGCAATTTGTTTTATAAAACCTGAAAAAAAGTCTTTTGAATATTGAAGCTGCCATGCACTGAATCTATATGAAGCAAGTTTTTTATAAACTCATCTTATTTGGATTTTTTTTTTCAAAAGCAGTTAATAATTCTGTCGAAGTCTATAACTGTACTACATTGAAATTCTGGAGCTCAAAGAAAGGAATTTTTTTTCAATGTTTGCCATTTCGATTTACCACCTGCTTTCCTCACGTGCTGGAAACAAAGACAGTTCATGCTGTTTTGTACGTATATTGCAATTCTGTACATTTGTTATATATATTATTGCACATATTTACTATTGAACTATGTAACGTTTATACATAACAAGATAATCGAGTTTATTTTAACTTATTTTAATCTCCAAGCTGCAGCCTCATAAAAGATGGACAATGGATGTGTGTATGAAACTATTTGCCATGCTATATGCCAAATTTACATGTTTACTTTCAGGATTATTACTTGTAAATGTATTTAGTCGAACCTAAGATGCCACACAATGATGTATATTTTGTTCCCATGGCAGTTTTCTCTCTACTATCTTCTTCGTAAAAATTGTTTTGTTACAGAAAGGTTGTTTCGAACGAATATTAGAGCATTGTATTTAATTTAACTCAGTTTTTCCCAAAAGACTGATTTCAACTCACAAATTAAAATGCATATTTCTTATAAAAATCTTCATGTTTTTCAAATCATAGCACTGATGAATATCGAGGAGTATTACATATACTAACTGATAGAAAAATCTTGTCAAAAGCGTTCATATCAGAAAAATTTAATGATGTTGTATTGTTGCTTCTTCTTAGACATGAAACAACAGTTTGGAAATAAGCAAAATTGTTTTATAATATCATTTAAATAGAAACTTTGTTTAGAGACTGCTCACAGTAATTTGCTTCAGTTAGTTTATAAAGATTCACTGTTAATCTAGTGCTAAGGAAATTTACTTGGTTGAATGTAAACAGTCCCTCACCATTACTATGTTACATATAATTATGTAGAAACCTTGAGTTGAACAAAGGTGGTGTCAATGACATTAGTGCTAAACTTCAAGATCTTAATTGTATAGTCTATATTTCAAATTTGCCCGATAGTCTAATCTGAATGCACAAGTTAAAAAATTCAAATAAGCATATGCTTACATTTGTGTACCATCTGAATGACATTCTTTCTAAACAACAAAAGGTTGAAATAAGGACAATGTTTCATGGACTAAATCTTTGTCTACTGGATGACATGGTGAAGATCGTACAAGACACTTGAAAGTTAGTTCAGGAGGCCTGGGTTCGAATCCCAGAATGGGGTACAGGATAGGCCCATCAAGGAATTGCCTCTCTGTTCATGGTTTGTGTGGCATTCCTCGACATTGGAACACCATAACGGTCCAAGCATTTAGATGTGATCAGTCCTTTAGCGGTTTCAGATTGAGTTGCATGGCTTTTGCCTCGTGTCCAGGTTTCCAGATACAGTAAAGTTTGGGTTCAAAACTACAATATTTCAGTCACACCCATAATTCTCAAGTTCAAGCCAATACTTGCAAGTTTCACAGCTATTCAGCTACAAAGGTTCCTGCAGTGGTGTGAATGAAATAATCTTGAAATTGATGTTGAAGTCTAAACCACATCTTCTGACCTTCTATCCAGAACCGACAACAAGTGTATTTATGCACACATGGAATACATGTAGCCAATTGAATTCTGGTAGATACAGCACAGAGCCAATATTCAAGTGTTCCATCTTCGGTGTTTTTGGATTTTGGATAAATCGAGTTCTAAGAAAGATCAAACCCTTCCAGTGACTTAATTTATTTTATACACTGACATGGTTTGCCTTTTCCTGCAATACTAAACCTTTGTGTTTTTTGTGTCCTGATAACACAAAATTATTGGCTCATTGTTATCTGAAAAGAAATCCTTGAGATGAATATGTATGCAGAGACAATTAGATCAGGAAATTATTTTTAAAATGGTACACACATTGAACTTAAATATAGTTATGTAAGTGCTTGTCTTCTGACCAAAGTTCACAGCACATGCGAAGTTTTCATAGTTACATACTTGCCTGGATAGAGTTGTATTAGACACAGGACGATAAGCAGAGCTAGTGCTAGCTGATGGTGGAGGATTTGTTAGATTCATGTTAGTCTGGGAAGGACAAAGTCATTTCAAGGAATAGTCACCGTTTGTTGTAGAACAGAGTCACTTTAAGGGACAGTCTCTTTAAAAGACAAACTGGGTTTAAAAAAAATGTCTCCCTTTGTTTAAGGGGAGTCGTTTTTATTGGATAGTGTAATGCTCCATTGAAGTTGCCTGTATTTCTTCTGATGTTGATGACCTCCTCTTATTTAAGCTCGCTACTAATGGCTGCAATACTGCCGAAGCGGCGTTAAACAATAACTCACTCACTTATTTAAGCTTTAAGATTAAGAATGGTTAATGCTTACTGTGTGCCTGCTGCATTGCTTAATGAAGGATTAAGGTGAACCAACTAACTGATGCTAATGCATAGTGATACCATAGAGTGAAGAAATGGGGCTTTCACTAAGTGGGTCTTCAAGCCAGTTTCTAAAAACACTCATGTGAAGTCACAAATGGGGCCGCCGCTAATGGCTGCGATACTGTTGAAGTGGCGTTAAATAATAACTCTCACAATTGGGCTAACGATTTAATAAAGTGGAGAAATATTTGAAGTTGACCCTGGAATGCAAGTGAAATTCATTACACATGCATCAAATAAATTCAACAAGCATGAGGGTTTAATTTGCAGTAGGGAACATTTTGCTTTGACAGTATGACCATTTTAATTTTTGTGGAGACCATAGTTGTGGCAAAATTTTTGTAATTTTAGCTGAGTGACAAATTTGATACACATCGCATTGGGTGTTATTGTGATAAAGTGTGTCCATGTGACGTAATTTTCAATTTGGATGCTCTGTAAAATCCTAAAAGACAAGCTAAAGGTTAAGAGCATCATTTCACAAACTGCAGCATCCCCTCAAACTGTGTATCCACAATTAACTTGGTTGTACTGTTGCCAAGTCCTGCCTCTCTTCTTCAATGTAAATCTAAGCTGTATGAAATCCAAACTCGAGTCTGCAACATGAAAGATGAGGGTTCATTCCTAGCTATTTGTATTAATGGAAAATAATTATCTAAATGAACAATAAACATATACACATTTTAATGTAAAGACTACCTTTGCTGATTTATATTGGTAAGTGCAAATGAATGAATAAAATATATGATGAATGATTCTTTTGTTATGTTTGTAGATAGATGAGGATGAGCACCCTGGGAAAAGAACCCTTAGAAAATTATGAAAAATATTTAATAACTAGGACTGACATATCAGTATTTACTTCTTCAAGATTTCAGCTCTTGTCTTCAACCTCGTTTTTGTCACGGAATGTCCTTCAATAATCAACAATTGTTACACATTTTTATCTTATCAGTTCTGAACATCCTCGGTTACCAAGGGTTTTATATACAGTCAAGCCGCGATAATCCGGACACCGATAATCCGAATCTCGCAGTTTCCGAACGGTAGGAAGATGTAACCAAACTAATCTCTTTAGTAGTCCTCAGTACTCCGAACATTTCACTATCTGAACGTTTTTGATGAACAACGGAAGCGTTAGGATTATCGAGGCCTGACTGTATACTCCGTTACTCTCCACTATATCACCCATGGGAAATTTCATCAGAGGAATCTGTACTGAAATTACCCGCCCTTGGCCGGCGTGAGCCAATCAAATTGCTACGCAGCATGGACCCGCAAGCCAATGACAATTCATATCACTTCGTTGCACAGCACGCTAGGTCATTTTGTTAGCCATCCGTCACTGGTTATCTCCCTTTACCATTTCAGTCAAATCGTATTGAGTATTTTCTTTGGTTACTGGCTGTGTTGCGCTGGCCAAGGGCGGGTAATTTGAGTACAGATTCTCCTGATAAGGTTTCCCATGGGTGATATAGTGGAGAGTAACGGATCATATATAAAACCATGGGTAACCGAGGATGGTTCTGAAAGGCATGGTTGGTTTGTAGCATGACATGGCATCAATAAAAAAATTCATTTAGACTACTCATGAAACAATGTCTGTAAAGAGCTGAATCGTGTGTACATGCGCCTTTCAACATCTATTTTGGCTTCTCCATAACAAAAAGCCATATGAAACTGAATTTGTGTGCATATTAAGACTGTCCAATTTAATGATTGTAAATTACCCCAAATAAGGGTAAGGGCAATGGACCTAAAAACCTATGTTTATCTTTTACCGGAAACAAAATACAAAAAATAGACTTCCCCTGCTCTCCCACGTCTTTGATAAGTGCAGTGGAAAGTTCTAGGGGCACTTCAGGTTATGGCACAATTGCACCCAAGCAAACAAAACGTGGACAACGAGAACCCTCTGGCAATCCGAATTACAGAAAATGCAAAACCCTTACCCACTATAGCCATGTTGTCTGGGGCAACAGATTCAATAGCGAATACAAACGTTTTATGTAGAACTATTCCAATGTGGTATTTACGTCAAGTCACACTATATATACATTTAACTCGAAGGAATCTGATGAAAATTTTCTTCTTTGAATATGATGGTAGCTGCAGAACTGTAGTTATATAACCTCTTATCACAGTAAGTTTATACAAGGCCACGTCAGGGTATCAAAGAAGCAACTGTAGCTACGCTGACAACTTCCAAACGCAAGGCATAACTCTTGCCAGTCTGCATTACTGGCTGATTTAAGCCTTGTGGTATTTCTCTTGCTTTGTTGTGCCTTGATAGGGAATCGCTGCACCAGAAATGCATAGTGGGCCTGGATTTCTAAGGACAGATTTCTTAAATAAGGAAATACTGCAAGGCCTAAATCAGCCACTAATGGAGACTGACAAGAGTTGTGCCTTGCATTGGGAAGTTGCTACGCTGATGGCAACTTCCAAATGCAAGGTATAACTCTTGCCAGTCTCCATTACTGGCTGATTTAGGCCTTGCAGTATTTCCTTAATAAATCTGTGTTTAGAAATCCAGGCCCGCTATGCATTTCCAGTGCAGCGATTCACTGCCTCGACACAAGAAAGCTAGGGAAATACCGCAAGGGTTAAATCAGCCAGTAATGCAGACTGGCAAGAGTTATGCCTTGCGTTTGGAAGTTGCGCTGATGGATGCAATATTGTCGCATACTCGAAATTATTGCCAATTATGTTCTGAGGCTCTTTCAGGAATTAGGGCGTTCAGTTTACTGTAGAATCCTATTTAGCTCAGACCTGAAAGGCTCGATGGGCTTATGGCATGGTATGGCATGGCGTCCGGTCATCCATCAGTAAACTTTTCACTTTTTCGACTTCTTCAAGAACCACTGGGTCTAGGTAGCTGAAATTTTGTATACAGACTCCTTGGGCAAAGGAGATTTTAAATTGTAGATTGGGTGACCCTGTGGCCCCAAATAAGGGCCTCACAGCCCATGACCTAAAATCCTATTTTCATCCTCTCCAGAACAAAATCTACAATTTAGAATCCCCATTGGCCAAGGAATCTGTACATATAATTTCAGCTCTCTGGAGTCATTGGTTCTGGAGAAGAAGATGAAAATAGCTTTTAAGGTTATGACCCCTTGGGCCCTTATTTGGGGTCACAGGGACACCAAATCTACAATTTAGAATCCCCATTGGCCAAGGAGTCTGTACATAAAATTTCAGCTCTCTAGAGTTATTGGTTCTGGAGAAGAAGTCGAAAAAGTGAAAAGTTTACTGACGGACGGACGCCATCCCATGCCATAAGCCCATCGGGCCTTTCAGGCCTGATGAGCTAAAAATCTATTTTTCATCTTCTCCAGAACAAACTAGAAGGAATATTGCGTTCAGAATGTTCAGATGTTTGGATGAAAAGGCTTAGGTACTAAAAAAAGTTGGAAAATCTTACCATTTGTGGTCAAAATTTCTAAAACTTTTTTTATCCTTGGTGTTGAAACCCCATAAAAGGCACAATACTACCATGTAGGTTATGTCCAAACCAAATTTGAAGTTTACAAGCCACATTAATTTTCAAGTTATGCCTCAGAAGCGATTTTTTTTCACATATTTGAGAATATATGTTTTTATTTCTATGATAATGCTATACACAATGTTTACAAAAGATGAATGACATTTTTTACATTGGTATCAGAGATGACAAGAGAAATAAGACAAAGAAGGAGAGAATATAAACGGAAGTAAGTTGATGATCGCAAAGAGAAACAGTTTGTTTACATGTCAGGGGTCGAAATACCCCTTATACATTTAGTGTAAATATTGTATAGGGCAGCCGGCTAGTAAAATGTGTCGTGCTCACAAAGATATGCCATTCAAAATACAACCTCCAGACTGAGCAACGCGAAAATACAATGATTTTACTCCTCTCTACAAACATATCTTCGATGTACGACTCTCTACTTCCGGTGTACGGTGAAACTAGGGGTGTAACAAAATACATCGAACTATCGATGCATCGCAATAGTTGGCTTGGCAATAGTACTTTATCGATAGTATATACAAAAACACTATCGCTATCGCAATAGTAAGGTTAACTATCGATACTATCGAAACTATTCAATTTCCGTTAATTATGAATGATTTACACAAGCCTCACTGCATTTAATTCAAGATTTTTCCTTTTAGATATCAAAAGGGAAGAACTAGAGATAGGAAATGGCAAATGACAAAAAGTCTTTTCATTTATGATTTCTTTACTGATTTTGGTTCCATAGTCCTGACATCAATTAAGCATTTCTACTAAAACATATAAAAAATCTAGCTAGCTGATTATTGCGTATTTGTACAAAAAAAACTATCGCAATAGTTATTGCAATAGTGAGTTACAATAGTCTATCGCTATCGCAATAGTAAGTGGCAATAGACTATCGCTATCGCAATAGTCTCTTTGGGTCAATAGTCACCCCTAGGTGAAACACAGTGATATCACCAGTTCAACCGTAATGATGATGAGGAAGTTCCCCAACAACCAGCATACCAATGATCAATACTACTTGAAGAGGAAATCCCGAGGCCAAAATAATCTGTAGCGACCTAAAACGTGACGATCTTCAAACTAGCGAAGAAAAACAATGGCATCAACCTATCATGGTCTTCCAACGTCCCTGAAATGATTCTGCCCCCACTGAAATATTTCCAGCAACAAAAAGTCGACTTAAAGAGCCATCAAGGATGTTAAATTAGTGTTTCAAATTAAAAATATTTTTTGGAAAATGTATTCATAACGTCAATCGCCATAGAAATATTTTATCTACAACATGGCATATGTTATATAACATATGTTATATAATATGTTTGCGCTTGAAAATAAAAGACTGGATCTATATTTAGACCGGAAAACACCTTTACTAATTAATGCAATTTCTCGGCTTATTTTAGGTTGAAACATTTTTGGAAAAATTGAGTGTATTTATTTCACGGAGATAGATTTTTGGAAAATTTTCGATATTTTCGTCAACATCGTTGATGGCTCTTTATAACACCACCTTCTCCACTTCATCAACCACAACACAATCTCCCACAGGTAAATGGGCGAACCCAACTTAATATAGGATCCTTGTCTCAAGGATGTTGTCTACAAAGTTGTAAATGTAACTATTTGCATATCAAGACAAGATCAGTTGTTCTGCATTCAATGAACCAATCAACGCCACTTGTTTGTGTAAACCTAATATTTCACATGATGAATTCAATATCTATAGATTTAATTCCTTTCTACCTGCGCCACTGGTTTTTGAGTGTACTCATTGTTCTAATAATTCCGTCAATCATGTAGTTGTTATTTAACTAAATCACTATACTATTCCCTATACATAATTATCACAGCATGGTCCACAGGGGTTTGTATTGCTGAAACAAAACAGTTCCTAGGTCCAATACTTCGATACGATACACCCTATATTGCAGTTCCTAGGTTCAATACTTCGATACGATACACCCTATATAGGGTGTATCGTATCGAAGTATTGGACCTAGGAACAGTTTTGTTTTAGCAATACAAACCCCTTAGGACCATACTGTGATAATTGTGGTCTGTATTTCATAGATACCAGGATCTGTATTGAAAAGTTGAACCCTCAGAATGAAGAAGATGCTGTCTATAAATGTGTTGCTTACTATTGTATTTTTAGCTCATCTGGCCTGAAAGGCCCGATGGGGTTATGGCAAGGCATGGTGTCCGGCGTCCGTCCATCCGTCCATCCGTCTGTAAACTTTTTGCATTTTCGTCTTGTTCTCCAGAACTACTTGGTGTAGGGAGCTGAAAAGTTGTGTACAGACTCCTTGGCCAATGGGGATTCTAAATTCTAGATTTCGTGACCCTGCGACCCCAAATAAAGGTCACAGAGGTCATGACCTTAAAACCTATTTTCATCTTCTCAAGAACCACTGACCCTAGAGACTTGAAATTTCATGTACAGACTCCTTGGCCTTTTGGGATTCTAAATTGTAGATTTTGTATATAGGTCACAGAAGTCATGACCAGAAAAGCTATTTTCATATTGAGATTGTATGGCTCTTCACAGGGAGGTAATAAACAACAGTGATGAATTAAATATTCAATTGTGTCTTTATTTGTAGGGGATTTTATCTCTGGCCTCAAAGATAAGTCAGAGGGGTAAGGACCTATTTCATCTTCTCCATTTAAAGTGCTTCCTCTCACCTAGAAGTTGACATTTTGAATTAGTTATAAAGCCTGATGAGCTACAGAGCAAGTGGCTCTATTGTTTCTAGGTTCTAGGACCAGATCGTCAACACTGATGATGCCCTCCGAATCAGAACATGGTGGCTATAACTTTCTGGCTGGAGAAGAAGTATTTGTGTCATTCCATGAATTCACGTTTTGTCTATTTGGTTGCAGAACCTTTTGAAAGAAGAATAAGATGGTATACGCCCTCTGAAAGTGATTTGACCATACACAAACCACTTAAGTGATCGTAAGTCACTAAGGTTCCCTAAGTGTAATGTAAAAGAATAGGGGTTAAAAAAGGTTAACCTTAGTAAAGGTTGCTTTGTGAAACAACATGCTGGTCCTGCATTAGTCATAGTCCGACTCCACAAGTGTATAAACATTTATCCACAATTTTTACTCTTCATTAACAGTTGTTGAAAGAGATCCACACTTTGTTTAATCACCCACACTGAAGTTCTAAAACGATTTATCACCAGAGATGAGCACAAACTTGACGATTTATCACCAAAGAGCACGAAATTCACGATTTGTCACCACAGAGGAGCACGAACTTCACGATTTGTCACCAGAGAGGAGAACGAACTTCACGATTTGTCACCAGAGAGGATCCATGTTATATTTGTTCGCTGTTGGAAGATGGCCAAAATCTCTTGCCAGTTCTTGCATAACGTCATTTGCTCATGATGGTGGAACTGTCGCCATATTGGTGTCTTCAGGTTGTATTGATCATATAACGACTCGGCACTCGTTGACATTCATAGGGAGACATTCAAATCAATGCCCTCTTGCATGATAAATCGTTCACCACCTTTTATCAAATTTGATCTGTCGTTCAACACCCCAAAGGTGTGAATCTTCAGCATTCGTCCCTTACCTTTGATGAAAGACAACCTTCAGGAATTAACAACTAGATAACAATATGTAATGTTTTGTATGATACTGGTGCTCCTTTTACAGCAAATGACAAATTAATACAGTAGAAATACTGACCCATGTATAATTCAAGGGTCTATAGCTGCCAAACGGAATAAAACAAATTGTATTGTTTAAGTTAATAACATTAAAATATAAAAAATATTATCAAAGGTCATGTAGCCTTACATCATATATACGACCCCTGCTGAACCTAATTCCCAGCGCATGCAGCCAAGTCGAAACCACCTGGTGAAATGTCGTACATTCAGAATGTTGTCGACTTTACGTTGTTCAGGGGGGTATTTGTTTAAGAAGACTGCTATTAAAACCAGTTTTTTTATTAACACATTGGAAAATCGTTCAAGTGCATGTTTACCATTCTCTCCCCACAGAGATAACTCAAGTCACTTTTCCAGGTGACGTTATGTGGGAAGAAATGGGTTGAATAACCTCTGCGCTGAGAGATGAATGTTTGTCTAAATTTCAAAATTTGTAGCAAATTTCCCTAAAATCAATTCTTTCATCATTGAAATGGTATAAAAAGAAAAAGAAATTTGTTTTTCATCGTACCAGTGTATTTTAGTGAGAGAGTGAGTGAGTTATTGTTTCACGCCGCTTCGGCAGTATTGCAGCCATTAGCGGCGAACAAGGGTTTTTTAAAAGTAGTTTGTCAAATTTGAAAGTAAATTTGTGCTAGCAATTATTTATATATGCCCTTATTTGTACCTATACATAATGTATATGTGTGCGTGTACAGTGCAACACTCTTCATGTAAAATTCAGTGAGCTTGTTCAGTTGTTGACCAATCCAGTTCATGTATTTATACATGAAATAAATTTTAAAAAACTCACATAGCAAGTGGAAATGGTTTGCATTGCATTGCATCATATA
The DNA here is from genome assembly GCA_936450465.1 of Gibbula magus. Lineage (NCBI taxonomy): Eukaryota > Metazoa > Mollusca > Gastropoda > Trochida > Trochidae > Gibbula > Gibbula magus. Next base: position 7,659,993 of record OW388306.1, read on the forward strand.
GGGGTCTAAACAATATTTTGATCGACAAACTTGAATTAAAATAACCTTTAATGTTTATGTTCTTACACTAATGGATATACTTTGTCACTGATATCAAACGTGACAGCAACAAAGAAACGTTGAATGAAATGTGAGTCGTAACCATGATATTTTCACCAAACACGCACACATCTTTTCAGGAAATCGATGTCGTAATATTACCTCTCTAATGCATTCTATGAAACCATTAAGTAGCATTTAAATTATATTATTATTTATTGGTATTCAGAAACTTGGTAAACGACGACTTTCTCTATGAAATATTGTAACAAACTTGTTGAAATCACAATCCTGGACGAACATTACATGCATTATAGCAATGATAAATGTGTGTGTGTACCTGTAACCCTGTTTGTCATCTTTAAACGGCATCTTGAAATACATGCCGTTAAAGTAATATATACGTGTTCTTACATTTACATTTAATCCCGTATGTGAAGTTTTAATGTAGAAGTAGATTCCGAAAGATTGTATCAACAACCTGTCAAATAATTTCGAGTTGAAAATATTTCTATTAATTTCGTTTCAAGATGTTAAATATTGTCATTACTAATAATATTAAAAGAATGTATAAAAATTTACTCTTCAAATACGACATCAGAAGCGTGAACAACTCGGGACAAGGTGTACATGTCGGTGTGCAGTGAGATGAAACAGCCAATCAGCGATCGCGTGTCAAAAGGGGAAATCCCCCGCCTAATAGACATTGACGAGCTCGCTCGGCAGAAGCCCAGTTTGATTCACCTGACCGTGTTACCCATAAAATCAATTACGTAATGGGCTCGTTAGCGGCGGTCAATATGGGATGACACTCGTGCGAAATGTCTACCTTTAAATGAGAATAAATGCAACACAGATATTTTCAAGCCTCCGCACCGTCTGCATCATTGATTACTTCTTTCAAATTTGTATTTAATTAACACATGACGCATTGTCTTCCCACAGAGGTTACTCCCTTCAGATTTCCAATATCTGAAGGGAGTAACCAGTTACCTCTGTGGGAAGACAATGCACATGACGTAGTCTACGTAAAACTATACGAGAGTGATAAGGCTAAATAAAACCAATGAAATGTTTTAAACCAAGGTTCGAAAGCACATCGTAGAATACCGTTTGTTTTACTAGGCCCACAAAGGATCTGTTTCACTTAATTAGACCATTAATTGATTTTAGTGTGCTCATTGGGCCCTTGTCTTGCATGCTTACATACATTTGAAATTTGAAAAGTTTGGATCTTACCAACACACCAAAGGAATGCAATAAAACAGGTATTGGTAGAATGGAGAATCAGATGTGATTTATGTGTCTATCATTTATAAGAATTAGCAATGACTCGTGGATACGTTTTGTACTTTTCCAGTAAATTAAAAACTGGAATATATGTTCTTCAAAGGCCTTCTTGCTTATTTTATTTACAAAATCTAATGACAACTAACTTTTACACAAAACAATTATCATGATCTGCATTAAAATAATGTAAAAAATCTAGTTATTTTTCTCCGGTATGCTAACTGATGCTATAGTACGCCCGTCGTTGAACGCAATGTGTTGATATAAGTAACAATTTAAAAACATATATGAATCAATAAAATTAAAGTCTTAAATTTGTATTTCAAATAATAAATATTTAATATCAACCACAGATAAGACGTTCGCTGTTGATATTTTCGCTTGATATCACAGTTAAATAAAACGAAATCCGAATTGGTTTAAACATATTTATTTCCATTAAGAATTGGATTGGTAAACAAACCATGAGCTTACATGAATACAGCTCCAAATCCGAATTCGTTTCCTTGACCTGCTAACACACAATTAGCGCGGGAGTTGAACATTGTGTATACATTGTCGGGGCCCCATGTGAGTGGAGTGGAATAATAGGTTTGTAGCACATGTTACCACAAAATGTGTTCCTAATTTATAACTGACCAGTAGAAGGATATAATAACTTATTTATCAAATAGACCTGTTGATTTTATTTTCTGCTGACACCGGCTAATAAATCCAACGTTTGCATCTATCACTGGATATCATAATATCAATTCGGTCCTATGAAGTATTACACGACATTAGGTAACATACACACAAGTTATTGAAGTATAGACTATAGTGTTATCGCAGGTAACTGTCAATATCACTTCTCAAGTTCTATTATACCATGCTTTACCAGGATAATAAATTGATTCAGTATATAAAATAAATTATATTTCAGCTTTCAATGTTAATTGGTCAACACAAAATAGTTCAGGTGACCTAAATCATTTTATATTAGGCATCACAATAATCACTATGTGGAATCCGAATTCACCCCCTCAGACTCAGGCACCAATCACGGCAATGATTGTCCAAACAGCTTACCAACTTGGCCACCGAGACTTCAATGATTGGTCCTGCAAGGGACTTCTCCATAACAAGTCCAAGAAATTGCTCTACTGCTGATCCGAAATATAACAAACAAAGTAACATCCAGTTTCTCTTTCCACAGAATACTAAAGAATCCATGATGAGTCTGAGTCTGTATTTCTGCGGGAGTATCCGAGGGGGACAACAGGACGTAGATCTGTATGCTCGTATCATCGAGGAGATGAAGAAGTACGGCAAGGTTCTCACGGAGCATGTCGGCAAGAAGAATGTACACACAAGTGAGAAGTTTTCTTGTAAAGTCTTGTCAAGACTGTTTATTTTTTAAAAATCATTATACCACAGAAAATAATACTTTCCTGTGAGTCCTTGAAAAAGCATTAGAAGTGGAAAACCTAAGAAAAGCATGATTTATAAGATAAATAGTTGCAATTGTAAAATTTCCTTGGATTCACTGTTATTCAACATATTTATTGTACTGAGATCACTATCTGAAATAGTACAAATAAACGTTTTTTAGACAAATCCATTGAACCCACGACTTCAGAGTCAGGCACCGATCACCAGCGCTGACTGTACCAACAAATCAACCGTCAGGCACCAAATTTATACTATTGCAGAAAGTTTGCCCCAAATATAAGAAAGTTAAAAACCATGTGATCATTACCAACACAAGAAGTGTCATGGGTACCCGGAGCCTACTCTGTCTGTCTAGGGTAATTTGATTCCCAAACTCACTGATGACGCGTTGAAAAAAATAGGGTCTATTATCAAAGACATGTTATCTTAATTTGACTGTTGTATCTTTAATAGTTAATTATTTTACTTTTTCACGCAGCTGATGAAGTAGGCATAACAGCGAAGGAGATCCACGATCGAGATGTGGAATGGCTGAAAGAAAGCGATGGTCAGTAAACTGTCAACATCCTTAGAACGATTGATAGCTGAAGTTCAAAGGGAACGAGAGTGAAAGTTGAAATCTTTTTTAAAAAATCTTCTTAACTAAAATCCTCTTGTAATTAAAGTCACAGCTGAAATCCTTTGGGAACGAGAATGACAGCTGAAATCCTCATGGAATGAGAATGATCGTTGAAATCCTCAGGGAACGAGAATGATACTTGAACGTGAGTGACAGCTGAAATCCTCGGGAAGCATGATTAAAACATATTTTATTAATTCAAGAATAAAATTGGTCACAAGTTATCCAACTTAGAAAAAAAACCTCACAATAATGTGCAATTTTCTGAAAACATTCAACATATCTTCTGAGAGTGAAAGTTGAAATCTTTTTTAAAAAATCTTCTTAACTAAAAAACTAAAAAAAGAGAGGGTTCTATCGGGGTATTTTTTGTGGAAACGAAATTCAGGTGGGAATTCCCTTTTGCACACGGCACACAAGTGTGTGTTTTTTTATAAACGCTTTTATTTTACTTTTTACTACTTTATATTGATATTTCAGGAGATAATTAAACTTAATCCGAATGTAAAAACAAAAAAATAACCAAACAAAAACGAAGCCACTGATTGGCGCTGCAAGCGCCAAGGGGATTAACTCCATTGTTGTGATGGCGGCGACTGACTCGAGCGATCAAATTGACGAGATGCTTTTACATGTATGAACAATTATGTGATTATAGTGAGTTATTTTCACAAGGAATTAAGAAGTTTTGACACTAATGCCTCTAAGATAATGACGCTAACTCAATATGACACTGAGGAAGAAACTGGCTTCAATCAGGGTTTCGATTATAACCTGTTGTTCGCTCTCCCCATCATCCTCACGTTCACAGATCGCCAAGTAGTGTTCAAGACATATATTTTGCTATCAACTTCAAGTGGGATTACCTAGATATGATTCAATAAGAAAATAAGAATGAGTAAGGTTGGGCGAGGCCGACCTCGAAAACACGAGGATATTTCGCCCGTGAGTAGAAGACGGGAGAGAAATGCTCAGCGAGTCTATTTGGGAGATCTTTCAAACAGATGGATTGAGCTGAAAACAGCACTGGTATTGACGGATATTCAACTTGCAAGACACCTTCTAGATAACCATGATGTGACCTGTCAATGCAAGTAAGTATGAAAATAATTTATCAACGTTGAAATGTTTGTGATATCTACTACATGTCATATAACAATTCATACTTTTCAGTCTTCTGTCTGTATGACTGCAGTACAGTAGACATATATTCATAGTGCATACATACATAATTTTTAATTTTTGGGCCTGACATAAATTATCAGAACAATGAACCTAAAATTCTTGCCTAAAATTTGTAAACAATATTCAGTCCTGAAGTAATTCATGTCCAAATTAATCAATTATTTTTTCATTGATGTATTTATTTTTATTTTTATTTTTGCAGTTCTACCCCAGTACCTTGTGATCCATGGGACAGAAGCTCACAACAAGAAAGTCTTCAGCTGCCATCAGTTAGCACACCCCAGAAAAACAAAGATCTAGATGTTGTATCATGTGTTGCAGGTGAGCATACACTCTTTACATTGTATCTCAGTAACCTGGTATACTTCGCTCTAAGTTGAGTCTTGTCATGTTTATGTAATTCATTTCATACATTTCACAATAAGTATAATTGAAGTGTGACGATCAGAAACTTTGGAGGTTATATTATTCATAATGAATTGACAAGCAGTGTATCGATATCGTGATACTGAATCTGACAATATATACATCATGATTTATTTTGTGTATTGTGATAAGATAACTATTGTTGACCATTGTTTATCAAGAAAATATGTAGGTGATAGATAGATAATGTGATGTGTATCATATTGTGAAACTTGATAACCCCAGATTGGGTATCAAGATTATCAATATGATCCCGCCGAAGTGTTTATAATTTGTGGTTGTATTCATTCAGCTTTGCTAAGAACCATGGATTTTTTTTTCATGTCATTTCTCTATTTTCAGATTTGTCATTGATATCCTCATTGATGAGCTCTCCTACCAGTGACGAAAACAATGAAACTGCTGATCAACCTTGCAATGAGTATGTATATTAATGTATTCAATATCAAATAATATTTTGAATTTCAAGATTGCATATATTTTGTTATGTAAGACCGTTTACATGAATCATAGCTGATATTTGGCATATTTGTTGAATAACACGAGTTCGAATCATGTCAGGGGCACAGTAACTTTTTATGCAGTAGAGAACTGTAAGGTTTTTTATGCAATGTTACATTGTTGCAGCAAGGTTTGGGTGCAATGCTATACTGAACTTCAGTGCAGTATACCATCCATGGTTCACTAGTCCCAACCGGTACACGCAGGTTTCACGGCAATGCATAACCACACAACATAACAGGCTTTCTTCCTGCCATAATACGGGCAGCCATGATATAAGTAAAATTCAATGTTAAAACTCACCTGCATAACCTAATACTGTTTATGTCCATTTTCTCATTGAAATTTCTTTATCACAGACAATGCAGAGAATCAACGCAGACAGTTGCTGAGTTTACAAACCCGGGTCCAGATGTTTTGGATAAGACTGCTGACATAACCAGGTATGTATTTATTTGAACACATTATCATTTACAATTGTCTTATTAACTGGTATCATAGATAAATATGTATGCTCTTTGCTGTGTTTCACAACAAAGTATTATATCATTATTGTTTTTTACGGGTTGACCCAAGTGTTTACCCCCCTTACAGCTACTAAGACTATGATGATGAGTTAAATGTATTAGAAATGATAACTTTGTGTAAGCAGGCATATAGTTCATGATTTTCTCTGTGTTACAGTGCCACACTAGGAGAGAGCATCGACTCCATCAACAGCGACGATGAATTCCTGAACATGTCACTGCCGGACAGAGATGAAGATGCAATGCCCGGTTTAGACAATAGTACCAAATTCATGGACAATATTTCGACACAAAAGTGTATTGCTTTTGTTGATCCGCTTGTAGAACTTGTTAAGAATTGTATTGGACATACTTGTGAAAACTGTAAAACCAATTTGGTTTTTTCATACACAATGAGAGCTACTGCTCTTATGGTCACTTGGAAGTGTCAAAGAGGGCATTCAGGCAGCTGGTCTTCTCAACCCAAAATCGGTTCCATGTTTGCTGGTAATCTACAGCTGGCCGCTGACATCCTACTCACTGGCAACAGCTACGCAAAAGTTGCAATGCTTTTCTCTTACATGAATTTGGGCTGCGTCAGCAAGTCCTATTTCTACAATGTACAAAGATTCTATGCTCTTCCTGCAATTGAATCTTACTGGGCATCGATGCAATTGGACATTCTCAGTAAGCTGAGAAAAAGTGAATCACCGATCATACTGGCTGGAGACGGACGTAACGATTCACCAGGACACAATGCGCAGTATTGTACTTACACCATGATGGATGTGGATACCAGACAGATTGTCGGTCTAGAAATAGTCGACCTTCGGGAAGCCCCAAACAGCGTCGCAATGGAGAAAATTGGCTTCATACGTTGTATGGACTACATCACCAACATCATCTCTGTTACAGAAGTTGTCACTGACCAAAGTTCATCAATTGCCCTGACAATGCGTAAGTGTACAGACATTCATTGGAATGCCAAATTTATATTTTTTTACAAAAAGTCATGGAAAAGTAAGCAATGTATACATAGTGTATAAAATCCCCCCAATTTTTTTTATCAACATGGGTAACTAAGTAATGTAATGTATTAAATGTAATGTAATTCAGATATATTATTTATGATTTGCTTTTTTTTGCAGGAACAAAGTTTCAAAACATCAAACATCAGTGGGACGTGTGGCACGCTGCTAAGAACTTGGAGAAGAAACTGACAATGGTGAGATATTTTGAGAGTTGTTAAACTAAACTATCTAAATTTGATCATATGTACAGCTACATACAGCAATTTTGTACTTCTAATAATTTTCATGCTGCAGTATGAATAAATTTCAGTCCAATAACATTTATCACTCTCTATTTGACAACTTCCAAACACAAGGCATAACTCTTGCCAGTCTGCATTAGTGGTTGATTTAAGTCTTGCAGTATTTCCCTCGCTTCGTTGTGCCTAGATAGTGAAGCTCTGCACCAGAAATGCATAGTGGGTCTAGATTTCTAAGGAAATACTGCAAGGCCTAAATCAGCCAGCAATGGAGACTGGCAAGAGTTATGCCTTTATTTGATGTCTCCTGACACATTTGTGTTATGTTGTATTTATAGTAAATGTTTTGTTTCAGCTCGGAAATACCAAGAAGACGGCTATTATACGGACTTGGGCTCCTTCTATCCGGAACCACTTCTGGTACTGCTCTAAGATTTGTGAAGGCAATGAGGATTTATTGAAGGTAACTATTTGTGTCTGGTATTCCACATACATGTTATATGTTCAAATTGAGTAGACAGATGAGTAAATTATAAGATGGCACACTCATATATATGATATAATTATTGAATAACTGATGTCTACTATAACTTATCTAAGTAAACATATTCTACTCCTGATTTTTTTCAAACAGGAAACATGGATGAGGATCCTGCAACACGTGTGTAACAAACACGAGTGGGCCGTCAGTGAGCACACACCTGGCAAGTGCGCACATGCACCTCTCAATGCCAACGACGACAAAAAGCCTTGGTTTGACACCAACAGCGAGGCCATGGACATCCTCCGAGGTGTTGTGATGGACCGCAGACTGATGGGGACCATGACCCACTTCACCAACTTTCGGTAAAAATGATTTCCTTCAGTTTCAGAAATATAATTTAATTTCCTTATATTTATTCAATCAAAATTTGTCTGTATTGTTATCATAATTAAAGACACTTTTTCTTAAAAGTAGAAAATTAATTAAAAAATATTATAGCCAAAGAAAGGTTACTTGCTTCTATGAACTTTTTTATAAGGGACTCTATTTTGTTTTTAGGCACACTGGTATCCTGGAGACGTTCCACAACCACCTGCTGATGTACTGTTCCAAGAGACAGTCCTACCAGTAAGTGAAAAGTCTATTATGAAACAAAACCGCTACCAGATAAACTCAGCATAATTCTTAATGTTATGTCATATACCTGTATAATTTAATCATTTGAATAAATTTTGTTCATTGATAAAATCGATATGGTCTTAACATACTATCAACAGTATGTCTGCTTTATGTGGTTAAAAATGGATGGATTCATCACTATCGCAAGTTTTCATAATAATAATTCTTTCTTACACAACAGGTTTCCTGGCTACCGCTCACGCAATCTATTGGCTGCAATAGACTACAATCACCATGTGAACAGACCTGAGCTCTTGAACCAAAATGGAGAGACAAGGTAAATAGAAATGTGAATGTGAATAAATGTGGGATTGTATGGTTGAGGATTGTCAGCGAAATTCCATATTCAATCGTTGGAATAACACATAGTAATGAAACTGGTATCATAGCATTAGTCTGTCTTGGCATTTAATCAGGAAGGTGATGTTACAAAGACTTCATTGTATACCTAAAGATTCTCATCTTTTGAAATGTGCCTAACCTACAAGCAATAACATTTTTTGCTATTTTTTCAGTCAGACTCCAAAATACAACAAGAGGTCAAAGACTTGGAGTGTTGCACCAGTGAAGATCAACAAGGGCTATGCATACAAGTATGACCTGCAGTGCCTGATCTTCGAAGAAAAGGCAAAGGATCTTCTTCCAACGAACAGGAGTTGCCAACGAAGGGAAGATGACCCTAGACGAATTGCCCCGTCAATTGCCAAAGTTGCCTGTCCTCCGAAAGATGAACTTGTTCAAAAGCAAATATCGAGATTCTAGATGTACATGTTAACCATGAAAGAATGAATAACCTAGTTGTCAACTTATTTATTGAACAAACTAGAATGAGGTCACTGTCAAGAGTAAAATGTTTTTATTACAATTTTTCACATGTACACTTACATGCTTACATGTCACTCACTGTGTATATGGCATTTGACAATTTCATGTGAACCCTTTAAAAGTTATCGGATTATATATACACAGACTGGTGTCTTCTCATTCAGAAATGAATATGAATATATTTTTTGATTTACAAGAAATTATTGTCAATGGTATCTAGAGACATAACTGTCCAAGGACTTGCATGCATTTTCCCCATGTGTGAGCAGACATTACTTAAACATTGAACTAAATCAATGATGTCTGTGATGAATTATTATTACAAGTTGTTTTTTTTTTGTTTATTTCTTCCCAAAGGTTACAAAGTTCAGAAAACAATTGCAATGTGTATACAATATATAATAGATATATTGACATGGAGCTTTTTGGATCTATATATGTACATCAATTTACCTTGAGCTGAAAGGTGTCTGTCTAAAAACAGAAACGTTAATAGTTGAATATTGGAATTAGTGCTTTCCACTTTTTATCAAATTTGTTCATTTCATTGTTTCTTTTGAAAATGTATTTCTCAACAAAATAGATTTCTTTAAGGTAATTACTGTGAATCTTGGTTTTGAATTTTTTCTATTACATAAGTTTATATATTTCTGGGCAGAAATAATAATTTATCAAAACATTGTTGTATAATGTGACAAACCAAAACAAACTATTTTGAGATTGTAATTATTTTGGTAAATAATTATTTATCCAAAGTTCATTCCAGGAAGTTGTGGTTATACTGCATTCCCAATATACATGACAAATGCTCCCAGAAGCATCATTGCAAAAACTACATAGATCATTGTCAACAAGATTCATTCTCAACAATTCTCTTTTTGTATAAATAACTCTTTGTAGAAATCTATATTGAAAATCAATAAGTTTAACATCCTTCAAATCCTGTCTATATGAGTTAAATATATCTTTCCAGTCAAATTCACAGTCAATAAAATCATTTCCCATTTTTTGTTTATGGAAATCAACTTATCATAAAAGATTCTAGATCCTGTTTTGATTTCAAAATATTTCTTGTAAATACTGGTGTATAATAGGTAGGAATAATTCTTGTACATTTTATAAAAGATTTCCAAAAGTGGGGGAATATTAAGTAGATAATTACATGTTGATGAAGTATGTATAACATGGATTTGGGACACACATCAATTATCATGTGGTAGTAGCAAATTTACAAAATACAGTACGTTTTAATACAAGTGATTTGATGTTGTATACATTGATAGATTGGTGTATTCTTGTTGCTCATTATATTACAAAGAAAGTGATGCTATGGAATATTTCGAAATGTTTATACATCATTATGGCACTTGGCACAAATAAACTGTATCAATCATCCATTGTTTTCTTTCATTTCCAAAATCACAAGCGACCAGGACGAAATCCTGTGTAGTTTCCATTGTCAGCTGGGTATTGTTGTCTAATTTTAAGAACAGTACACGATGGAACAACTTTCCTCTCTCCTGAACGAAGAACTCCATATCTCATCAAGATAAACTGTCTGTACGCTGTGTGACGAAACATCCTGTTGTTCCTCTGGTGATCATAGGCATACAAGTCATTCCTATAGGCCCCTGCTGCATCCAGTACGTCTTCGTCCATCACTACGCGCTGAAACTTTCCTGTGGCTGTCACACACTGTCCTCTCTTTTTAATGCAGCATCTATTCTCGATGTTGGTCGGCATTGGTCTGCAATTGCCACAATGACACCATCGAGGCAACACGTCTTCAGGGGGTGGGTTTGGAGGCTCTGAGGACGTCATTACTGTCTGGTAGGTTTCCTTGTCCTGCCATATCAGCTTTGTGAGTAGGCTACGTCTGCTGGTCTCATCCAAGTTATCTAAGAAATTCTGAAATGGAGATGTGAATAGTTTAATATAAGAATAGTAATAGCCTTAGTATAAATACTTGTTTTTTTTGTTTTAAAATACAAAAAGATTGAAATCAATGATTACTGTTATATTGGTATCAAATATGTAGATATGACAATAACATCGGAGTGATCTGCACCATTTAAACCCTCTTTTACATAATGGAGTTGAATTTATTAATCTTCATGAACAAAAACTTTTAATTACCTTTATTTTCAATAATCCTTCAGTTGATGGTTCTTCATTAGTATTTGGTATGGGCGTTGCAGATTGAGATGTGCCAGTGGTTGTGGTAGATGTAGAAGTAGATGTGGACGTAGCAGATGTACGAGTGGCAGACTTGGATGTGGATCTGGCAGATGCTCCTCTACATTTCGGTCTGGCAGATGCAGGCTTGCATTTCAGTCTGGTGGATGAAGGCTTAGGCATGGAAGGATGTGTCGATCTGTCGGATCGGGCTTTGGGTGTTTCGGTTGACAGAACTGGGGATGCTACAGGTTGTTGGCGAATTGGAATCTTTGACAGTCTACCATTGGTCATCTGCTTACGAACCTTGGTTGGAATTTCTGGTACCTCCACATGATGAATCCTCTGGAAATAAGCATTGTCTTTATTATATAAGTAAATCACAAATAGTGGTTGCTCAGAATTTTACAGGACTGGTGACTTGTAGTATTTCTCTGTAATTTCTCAAAGCAGACAGGCAGGGAAATAGAGAATCTCACCAAAGTGCCTTAAATTATGACAATTATTATTATATATTGATTATTATTATCAGCACAAGTTGATAAAGCTTATTTTCATCAACTCCTGTTCAGATAATTGATTTCAGAAGTCATGATGGTGTCATTCCTCATTGTACATCAATGAAAAGGTGATATTACTCGCCAGTGTAGGATACTGCATATTTATACAGAAATATTAAAGTAGTGTAAAAGCGCCACATTATGACGTCGCTTTCCCTCGTTTTATACAAAATCGTTAACTCGTTTAATAAAAAATGGAATTAGATAGAAAGTCATTTAGTATCCTATATATATCACACAAGCTTCACTGACGGCATATAGAACCTGGCATATTTGCTTATTTGTAGCATTACCAGATAATAGAGTAAATATTATATATGTTGTATTTTGTACCAACCTTTCTGTCAGTATAGTTGCCCTCATGTGGTTTCATGAACTGAAAGTAATAATTAAATAAGCATCAAAATCGCACAACACAAAGTCAAGATGAATGAGGCATAATTGCTTGAACTTTTAAAAAAAATAATTAACTGTAACCACACTCAAGATGTCACGTTGTAAAGAAACTAGTAAGTAAATATTGATAATTATTTAATTTATTTAATGAAATTAAATTTGTTATCTAAACTAGACAAATGTTAATATTCCTTATTTTCATAACATAACGCTGTGATCGTTCTAGGCATGTTGATATATATACATATATTTTATTGACTTGAGAGTAAATATAAAAAAAAATATTTAAATTATTGTAGGTTATACTTATACTTAGGTTATAATGTTGAAAATCACATGAATATAAATTATAAGGTGCGTAGGTATACGGCTATACAGTACATGTCTTTTGAAAAAGAATATAATACTTACTTCAAAGCAAATGTCTTCGTCGATCGTAGAATCGACACGGTTCGAGCATGGAAGAAGATGACCACATCTGCATAGACTGCTACAGTTTTGGTTGCGCTGCTTGCAAGGACAGGCTCCACGTTTCCCAGTCCGAGAACAGGTGTTGTTGCAGTGACAGCTCGCCATGTTCGCATTTGAGGAACACACGCATGTTTACCTCTATTTATACCTTCAGCGTACATAACCCTGTGGAAAGGCCCAATTCCCCTTCTCCGATGACACTGACACATGACAGCGTCTGTTCATTGCCCCTCTCAGCGTCTCGCCCATACGACACTCGTAATACAGACACGATCGACGCCATATTGATTAGATTTTCCGCGTTGCATTATGGGAAGGGAGTTTTCCGCATGCTATAAATAGGTTTAGCTCTTTCATGACGCGCATACGAGCGCGGTAGCTAAAAATAACTCAATTAGCATTTTAAGCTCGCGCTGTGGAAAGGCGATAGAACCCTCTCTTTAATTAGACCATTAATTGATTTTAGTGTGCTCATTGGGCCCTTGTCTTGCATGCTTACATACATTTGAAATTTGAAAAGTTTGGATCTTACCAACACACCAAAGGAATGCAATAAAACAGGTATTGGTAGAATGGAGAATCAGATGTGATTTATGTGTCTATCATTTATAAGAATTAGCAATGACTCGTGGATACGTTTTGTACTTTTCCAGTAAATTAAAAACTGGAATATATGTTCTTCAAAGGCCTTCTTGCTTATTTTATTTACAAAATCTAATGACAACTAACTTTTACACAAAACAATTATCATGATCTGCATTAAAATAATGTAAAAAATCTAGTTATTTTTCTCCGGTATGCTAACTGATGCTATAGTACGCCCGTCGTTGAACGCAATGTGTTGATATAAGTAACAATTTAAAAACATATATGAATCAATAAAATTAAAGTCTTAAATTTGTATTTCAAATAATAAATATTTAATATCAACCACAGATAAGACGTTCGCTGTTGATATTTTCGCTTGATATCACAGTTAAATAAAACGAAATCCGAATTGGTTTAAACATATTTATTTCCATTAAGAATTGGATTGGTAAACAAACCATGAGCTTACATGAATACAGCTCCAAATCCGAATTCGTTTCCTTGACCTGCTAACACACAATTAGCGCGGGAGTTGAACATTGTGTATACATTGTCGGGGCCCCATGTGAGTGGAGTGGAATAATAGGTTTGTAGCACATGTTACCACAAAATGTGTTCCTAATTTATAACTGACCAGTAGAAGGATATAATAACTTATTTATCAAATAGACCTGTTGATTTTATTTTCTGCTGACACCGGCTAATAAATCCAACGTTTGCATCTATCACTGGATATCATAATATCAATTCGGTCCTATGAAGTATTACACGACATTAGGTAACATACACACAAGTTATTGAAGTATAGACTATAGTGTTATCGCAGGTAACTGTCAATATCACTTCTCAAGTTCTATTATACCATGCTTTACCAGGATAATAAATTGATTCAGTATATAAAATAAATTATATTTCAGCTTTCAATGTTAATTGGTCAACACAAAATAGTTCAGGTGACCTAAATCATTTTATATTAGGCATCACAATAATCACTATGTGGAATCCGAATTCACCCCCTCAGACTCAGGCACCAATCACGGCAATGATTGTCCAAACAGCTTACCAACTTGGCCACCGAGACTTCAATGATTGGTCCTGCAAGGGACTTCTCCATAACAAGTCCAAGAAATTGCTCTACTGCTGATCCGAAATATAACAAACAAAGTAACATCCAGTTTCTCTTTCCACAGAATACTAAAGAATCCATGATGAGTCTGAGTCTGTATTTCTGCGGGAGTATCCGAGGGGGACAACAGGACGTAGATCTGTATGCTCGTATCATCGAGGAGATGAAGAAGTACGGCAAGGTTCTCACGGAGCATGTCGGCAAGAAGAATGTACACACAAGTGAGAAGTTTTCTTGTAAAGTCTTGTCAAGACTGTTTATTTTTTAAAAATCATTATACCACAGAAAATAATACTTTCCTGTGAGTCCTTGAAAAAGCATTAGAAGTGGAAAACCTAAGAAAAGCATGATTTATAAGATAAATAGTTGCAATTGTAAAATTTCCTTGGATTCACTGTTATTCAACATATTTATTGTACTGAGATCACTATCTGAAATAGTACAAATAAACGTTTTTTAGACAAATCCATTGAACCCACGACTTCAGAGTCAGGCACCGATCACCAGCGCTGACTGTACCAACAAATCAACCGTCAGGCACCAAATTTATACTATTGCAGAAAGTTTGCCCCAAATATAAGAAAGTTAAAAACCATGTGATCATTACCAACACAAGAAGTGTCATGGGTACCCGGAGCCTACTCTGTCTGTCTAGGGTAATTTGATTCCCAAACTCACTGATGACGCGTTGAAAAAAATAGGGTCTATTATCAAAGACATGTTATCTTAATTTGACTGTTGTATCTTTAATAGTTAATTATTTTACTTTTTCACGCAGCTGATGAAGTAGGCATAACAGCGAAGGAGATCCACGATCGAGATGTGGAATGGCTGAAAGAAAGCGATGGTCAGTAAACTGTCAACATCCTTAGAACGATTGATAGCTGAAGTTCAAAGGGAACGAGAGTGAAAGTTGAAATCTTTTTTAAAAAATCTTCTTAACTAAAATCCTCTTGTAATTAAAGTCACAGCTGAAATCCTTTGGGAACGAGAATGACAGCTGAAATCCTCATGGAATGAGAATGATCGTTGAAATCCTCAGGGAACGAGAATGATACTTGAACGTGAGTGACAGCTGAAATCCTCGGGAAGCATGATTAAAACATATTTTATTAATTCAAGAATAAAATTGGTCACAAGTTATCCAACTTAGAAAAAAAACCTCACAATAATGTGCAATTTTCTGAAAACATTCAACATATCTTCTGTGATCTTTAAACTGCTAGTAATTTAATGTATATCCATTCATATTTACTCCATGCATGTAGATTAGAAGCCAGTTGGGGATAGATGGAGCAGCTAGACATTGGCTGTGCCGCTGATATCAAGAATGTATCCGTTGTTTTATCAATATACCTCCAGTTGGTAGGCTAGTAGTTTGCAGGTTGGATTATCAAAAAGTACCATAAAGAAATAGCAACCCTTCATCTAAAATGCTTGATGCTACCGTGAATAAACAAAGCTTTCACTGTCCATCAGTTAAACGTATACCAGTACATAAGTATAATATAAGTATAATATAAGTAGTTCTATGCAAACTTTCATCTTGTCATCACCCCAGTTTGAAGCTCCATAACCTCGCTAGGATGGCAAGTTCATAGTTTGTTTCCACCACTTGACAATTGTGTGTCTCTTAGTAATTATTAGTTGCTGCTTAAATAACATTGAGTTCCTTCTATTTACAGCGGTTGTAGCTGAGGTGACACAACCATCTCATGGGGTTGGCTATGAGGTTGGGCGAGCTGTCGCGATGAACAAGAAAATTCTACTTCTCTTCAGACCCGAGACAGGGAAAAGTGCGTAACTTTTAAAATATGAATACCATTTGAAATGTTCTTTTTTGCTGCCATATATTAGTTCAGTCTTATTTAATTTCAAAACATTTGTGTATCAATCTTTTACCTGTTAACTGCATCTACTGCTATTCAAACCTGGTAATTTTTGGCAGAATAATCAGTTTTAATATGTAACATTGGGTACATTCCAATTTTTATCCCACCGGTATGTAATACCGTGGGATACAGTCATCACCTCGGCCGTCTGTCCGTCCGTGCGTGCGTCTGTCCGTCCGTCCGTAATCATTTCGTTTCCGGAGCAGAACTCGAAAACCGTTCACGATATCTTTCTGAAACTTTCCATGTGTATTACCCACCAACTGAAGTGGTGCCTTTGATATTTTCAGATTCTGAAAATTTTATTTTTCCTCGTTTCCATAGAAACATGTTGAAGTTGGACTTTGTTCAGAGACAGGTTCGTTTCTGGAGCACAGCTCCAAAACTCTTCATCATATCTTCCTGAAACTTTGCATGTGTATTACCCACTAACTGAAGTGGTGCCTTTTGATATTTTCAGATTTCTGAATTTTTTTTTTTTTTTTGATTCCATAGAAACATGTTGAAGTTGGACTTTGTTCAGAGACAGGTTTGTTTCCGGAGCACAGCTCCAAAACCGTTCATCATATCTTCCTGAAACTTTGCATGTGTATTACCCACTAACTGAAGTGGTGCCTTTTGATATTTTCAGATTTTTCTGAAATTTTTTTTTTTTATGTTTCCATAGAAACATGAGAGGAATGTTGGTTGTTGTTGATTTTGACTGCTTTTGGAGCAGAAGTCTAAAACCCTTAACATACCTGAAACTCAGCATCTGTAATACCCACTAACTGAAGTACGGTAGTAGATACACAAGTATCTGTCAAAGATGTGTTTTACAAATTTTGTGGAACCGGTGGGATATGTCATCTTCTGATGACTCTTGTTATGATATGATGTTATTTTGTAATATTGATCATGGCTCTGAATGTTTTAGTGGAAATTAACCAAAATTATCATATTTTTCAGGTAAATCCTGCATGATCGCTGGAGCTGAAAATGGAACAAACGTTTTGTTCAAAGAATACAAAGAGGCTGACGTTCCTGATTTACTCAAAGAATTTCTTGGATGATATTTTGGAGAGAAAATAATGCTGTATGTTGCATAACAAGGACTTATGAGGAATCACGGAATCCGAAACAACAAGTTTCTTTAGTCAAGAAAATGCAATAAATAAAACTTAACTGATAAATAAATATTTGTGCAGAAAATAAGAGTGTATGTATGCAATAAAGGACTAATTTACATGGAATTCCACAAAACTTTTTATTGTCAAGAAACAGCAATACAAAATACTTCACTGACAATAAATATTTTTGCAGAAAATGGAGCTGGTTTAAGATTTTATGGTAGCTTCATTTACAATGACCATTCCTTATAATTTTGATTAGAGTAAGTTTCATTTGATGAAAATTCAATGTTTGAACAAATTTCTTCATATAATTATAAATTATTGCTTTTTTCACAAATGATAGTTGGTTGGAAAGGAGTATTTTTTGTTGAGATGAATTTTTGTGGGATATTTATTCGGTATCATTACATGATTAAAAGTCCATTTGTCATTTATTGTTTAAGATGTTATTTTGTTGGCTTTAAATTTGAAAATTTGCAAAGAATTGGGCACATTCATTTTTAAAAGCAAGAAATATGAACATGTTAAGCCATTCAATGTCACCTGTTACATAATGCACAACACCAAACACCAATATGATTTACCTCTTGTAACAGTATTGTCCAAGAGTTTTCAATTTATCACAAATGATTTTGTTGGCCTCATCACTATTCATTTACATCAGACACATGAATAAATTATATCAGAGAAATTCATTTGTTTGTTTTATTTTGAACAGTAACAATGGGGTTAAACAAGATTAAGGAATATATATTTTCATTGAAGAAAATTAGAAAACCCAACAAAAGTTTAATAAAAATCTGAAACTGTTGTGAACTAACAGTGAAAGAAACATTATCATTTTTAAAAATATGAATTATAAGGAATGCACATTAAGCATACAATTTATGAGATAAAATGCATCTGTCAAAGAATTTTACATACAAAACTTTTAATCACAAAGGGAAATAACTCTTCCGAATTACCTCCCCTGGGACCGCTCTCCAAGTATTGAAACCACAAAAAGCTCTTTGACAACACGACAACAAATGGTTTCCTTTAGTTAAACTTTTTGTCTTTCACTATTTATAATGTTGTCTATTTGATTGAAAACATAAAAATACCTCCCAATCGTAAGTTTTTCTTTCGCACAACTATAATTTATTCCGTTTAATGTGTGTTTTGACGGGTCAAATTGCCGCCAGGTTTGTTTGAAAACTTTGTTTTTATTGCAATTTCATCAAGGCAACTGCTATGGATGCATGTTTAATTGACAGTCTCAGTCTATAACATTTTATCCAGACTTGTTACTGTTGGGATTTTCTAAAATTGACAAAATGATTAAACTTTTGGAATCGCTAGGTTTTTACCAATACCTTACCAAATGTTGATCATAATATCTATTTAGTGAAATTCACATTTATTTATTGAGTGATTGTTAAATCATTGTTTTCAAAGATATCTACACTTCTGGAAATCATCACATCAACAAATACATACTTTCTGTTAAATTTTCAGATGATTATAAGAAACTGCAGCTATTTAAACAACACTTTTTTTATCCATACCGGTACCAGATTTAACACGATGGTCTGTAGGACGTACAGTGACATAAAAATCTGTGCATACAACATTTTATCAAGTGTCGTTCAATAACTAAACAAAAGGAAAGATGACAGATGATTATTTACTTACAGCACATCTACTTGATTTCCAATAAAAATTGCTTCTACTGAATGAATGAAAATTATTCTTTCAACTATTGATTAATATACTATGAGCATTTCACTTGGTCCAGGTATTATTTATCAGTTAAAGTAATTGTTTCCTTGTCATATTTACGTTTGAATTCAATCTTTCATATATTCTTTTTAACTGTACAACCTTAAGGGTGTTAAAAAACAGAAGAAATAAACAATTCTGATTATTCAACAGTAACATCTCTGGCTCACAATATGAGTCATGCACATTATACTAGGATTGTAAGTAGGTACTCTTGACCTGATTGACACTGTTACACTACTCAAAATTATTTGAATACTTATAAGGTTAAAACCACCACAATTCCAAAATGCCAAAGAAGAAAGGTAAAGGCAAGGGAAAAAAGGGAAAGGGCAAGAAGGGAAAGAAAGGGAAAAGTCGATCCGGCGAAACAGATGATATGGTGATGAAAAAGTTGCTGAAATGTTACGAGAGAAACTGTGCACTGACCGAATCACAAATGTGTCCTGGGATAAAAACTGTGATAAAGGCTGCTATGGAAGGAGAGAAACTAGTAACACGGGTGAGTATTTGCCTAATTTCTTTCTTGATCAATATTTTAGATCTAACAAAACACAACACTATTGATTTAAATCGCATTAAGAATTAATGTTACTGAAGATTTACTGAAAAAGTTAAATATCATCAAAATTCATTGCATTAAAGAAAGCTTTGCATCCTGGTCACCAGGCTGATATGTTCATTTATCATTCTGCAGACTTAGTACTGAGCCTAGGTTTTCGAAGCTCTCTTAGCGCTAAGACAGTCATAAGTACCATGTACATTAACATTGGTTTACATCTATCTTAGCGCTAAGGAGAGCTTAAAAAATCTAGGCCCTTGAGTTTACTAAAGAAATAGAAGACGCGTTTGGAGTGCTTTATCGTAAAATAAAACTTACGACAAGTCTTCTATTTCTTATATGAGATTCCTTAAACAATTACAGCTTGTGTTTAAAACATTGAGAAATGTTATTTGTAAAAAGTATATTTTGAAAGTATTAATGCCCCCCGTCTTAGAACACTTTCACTGGCAATTGAACAATCAAAGTGATGTAAAATATGCTCTACCTGACATCTTAAATCACGAGCATGTTTTATTGTCTCATAAAACATGCTGTCTGTCCCATTGACTGCCTGTGTTTTATTGCCCTGGGTATCTTATATTTTGAAATAAATGATTTATATCATTAAGCTTATTATCATTCTCTTACTTATGTTTCTCCTATATTGTTTCAGTTTATACTGGAATCTGTCCCCCTGGAGCAGGAAGGGGACCTCCCGGTTCTCTTTGAGCCGTTTCTTGCTTCCATCAGACAAGAGCGCTTTACTGCCATCAAGGATCTCCATATTTGGAACTACCCAATGTCTCATGAGAATGTTGCATCGCTGGTGAGACTATATTTATTTGGAGAATTTGTTTTTAAAGAATTGTTTTTATATCAGTTTTAATGAACTTTTTGGAGATTGAAATTTTCTAAATTGATATTTGCTATTGTTACATATTTTCAACATTGCGGGGCTAGAAATCTGCATCCGTTTACTTAGAAGACTGAACTTGTGATAGACAACTTCATAGAGATGTGAAATAGTTAAAATACCAAGCTTTACATTGGCTCTAAATAAGTAAATTGTATCAAAATTTTTCCTTGTATATTAAATCAATTACATTACTTAAAAATCATTATATTTCTTGTCCTGAAAACTAGAAAGCAATGTTGTTGTGCTTTGATTTAAAGACTGTATCCTACACAGCTCCTGTGGCCTTGTGCCAATATGACATAGGTAAACTAATGAATTTGTTTGTTATAAATACTTTCTGTATAAAGACATCATGAACAAGAACTTTGTTTGCTTTACTCCCATTTTTAGCTCATCAGGCCTGAAAGGCCTGATGGGCGCATGGCATGGCTTCCGTCCGCCCGTCCGTCCTTAAACTTAAGTGCTTTTTCGACTTCTTCCCCAGAACCAATAACTCTACAGAGCTGAAATTTTATGTGCAGACTCCTTGGCTAATGGGGATTCTAAATTGTAGATTTCGTGACCCCGTGACCCCAAATGGGGTCACAGGGGTCACAACCTTAAAAACCTATTTTCATCTTCTTCTCCAGTTCCAAAAGGTCTAGAGAGCTGAAAATTTGTGCAGACTGCTTGACCAATGGGGATTGTAAATTGTAGATTTTGTGATCCTGCGACCCAAAATATAGGTCACAGAGGTCATGACCTAAAACCTATTTCATCTTCGTCTTAAGAACCACTGACCCTAAAGACTTTAACTTTCATGTACACACTCCTTGGCCAATTGGGATTCTAAATTGTACATTTCTTGATTCTATGATCCCAAATATAGGTCACAGAGGTCATGACCTGAAAAGCTATTTTCATCTTGAGATTTTATGTGCTCTTCAAAGGGAGGTAATTCATAGGAAACATCGCTGCTAATGGCTGCAATACTGCCGAAGCGGCGTTAAGCAATAACTCACTCACTCACTCACTCATAGGAAACAACAGTAATCAATTAGATCTTCAAGTGTGTCTTTATTTGTAGGGAATTTCATCTCTGGCCTCTGGTCAGAGGGGTAAGGACCTTAAGACCTATTTCATCTTCTCCATTTAAGTGCTTCTTATTTGTTGTGCCTCTCACCTAGAAGTTGACATTTTGAATAAGTTAATTTATATAAACCTGATGAGCTACAGAGCCAGTGGCTCTACTTTAAAAAAATCTGATAATGATATTTTTGTTTAAATTCTTAAAAATTGCATATAGGTATTATGACTTTGAAAAAAATAATAGCCTGCCTCGAACAATCGCCTGGCGATTACTTAAGGATTTTAATACCGTACACAGATTTAGATTGATTGATGAAACTGATTTTCTGTTGCCTGTAACACAGTCGCTGTTGATGGAGAGACCTGTTTATCAGCTGAGGCAACTAGAAATAATGGACTGTCTTTTGGAATCATACTCAATCAACAGGCTGGCAAGGTAACGCTATATAAAATAGTAATTATTGTTTCTCATTACCGCCCAACTTTATTATCTGTGTAAACATATCAAATCCCTAAGCATATCAATGTGTATTCATTTTGTAATGATGTTTAGTTTCATTGAATACATGACTGTGTTAGCATCCACACCGAAACATTACACTCTTGCAATAAAGAAGTTGTAAACCCCTAAACTTGTTTCTCCTTCATCTAACCAACTTCTAAAGGCATCTATGTAATGTAATCTAATTCTTCATTTAAAAGTTACGGTATTAAAGAGATACAACCACGTACTTAACCTTGCCAACCTAATAAATAAATATGTTTCTTTTAAAGCAACAGATTTAGAGTTTGTATCTAAAAATGATGTTAAAGTTGCTGGTGGACATACTTTGTTTTGAACTATATACACTTTTACAAATCATATAGTTTTTACATGTGATGAAAGAAATGGTAATTGTTTTGGTTAAATTCTAACCTTACATTATGTTTTAATATTTTGCAGGACACTATCTGTCTGTGATACCTTAACGATTCTGAATCTGGATTACAACGAGTAGGTATCTGCCTGTATTAGAGAATTTGTAGAATGTTGAATTTACGGGTCATGAACCCAAATAATTTTCTAATTATTCATAAATACTGAATAGTTCTTGTTCATTTGTACCAAAGATGTGAGCTTTGGTTTCCTCCAGGTAAACACCTTAGCTGATAAATCTTTTTAGTGTAAACATTCTGAGTTGACCAATTTACAGGAGTTTTCTGTTGACAAAAGTGTTTTTTTCTTCAAGCCTAAGAAATGTTATGAATGAATGATAAAATGTTTGTTGGAATTAAGAACTGCCATACGTCAAGATCATGTGTTATTCACAATAAGAAAATTTGAATCAATAAATCTAGCTATTTGAATGAATTATAATTATATAAAAGTTTCAACAATGTACTCTTATTTATCATTAACACTTCAGCTGGTACAAACAATTCTGAGTAGGGAATTATCAGAAACTACAACTAGCTGGCTATTGTTGAATGTTAAAAGGCCTGCAAGCAAAGGGTTTACATACCTATGTTCAGTCTGGTAGACTGTTATGATGTTTTCTTGTAGATTTGGTGACACGGGCTGTCGGTACCTGTGTGCTGGTCTGGAAGGCAATGTCACCATGCTGTCTCTTAGTCTCTGTTACTGTGGTCTCGGCAAGGACAGCGGGCAGTATCTCGGACATATCGTCTCGACCACGGCCGTCAGGTAAACATTAACCCTCCATCTGCTGAATCAACACTTACATGCTGAATCAATGAGTGTCAAACTATTCCTGACTGGCAGAATTACAGGACTCATTAAAGGGACACCACAACCAGGGTATTTTTAGCTCATCAGGCCTGAAAGGCCCGATGGGCTTATGGCATGGCATGGTGTCCGGCGTCCGTCCATCCGTCCGTCCGTCCGTCCGTCCGTCCGTCCGTCCGTCCGTCCATCCATCCGTCCATCCGTAAACTTTTCGCTTTTTCGACTTCTTCTCCAGTTCCAAAAGGTCTAGAGAGCTGAAAAGTTGTGTGCAGACTCCTTGGCCCATGGGGATTCTAAATTGTAGATTTTGTGACCCCATGACCCCAAATGGGGTCACAGGGGTCACATCCTTAAAAACTTATTTTCATCTTCTTCCCCAGTTCCAAAAGGTCTAGAGAGCTGAAAAATTGTGTGCAGACTCCTTGGCCCATGGGGATTCTAAATTGTAGATCTCGTGACACCATGACCCCAAATGGGGTCACAGGGTTCACATCCTTAGAAACCTATTTTCATCTTCTTCTCCAGTTCCAAAAGTTGTAGAGAGCTGAAAAGTTGTGTGCAGACTCCTTGGGTAATGGGGATTCTAAATTGTAGATTTCGTGACCCCATGACCCCAAATGGGGTCACAGGGGTCACATCCTTAAAAACCTATTTTCATCTTCTTCTCCAGTTCCAAAAGTTCTTGAGAGCTGAAAAGTTGTGTGCAGACTCCTTGGGTAATGGGGATTCTAAATTGTAGATTTCGTGACCCCGTGACCTCAAATGGGGTCTCAGGGGTCACATCTTTAAAAACCTATTATCATCTTCTTCTCAAGTTCCAAAAGGTCTAGAGAGCTGAAAAGTTGTGTGCAGACTCCTTGGCCAATGGGGATTCTAAATTGTAGATTTCGTGACCCCGTGACCCCAAATGGGGTCACAGAGGTCACAACCCCAAAAACCTATTTTCATCTTCTTCTCCAGTTCCAAACGGCCTAGAGAGCTGAAAAGTTGTGTAGACACTCTTTGGTCGAAGGTGATTCTTAATTGTAGGATTGGTGACCCTGTGACTCCAAATACAGGTCACAGGGGTCATGATCTAAAGACCTATTTTTTGCTTGTTAACAATGTATTACTTGAGATAACTTAGATATTCAACCTTAGATAATAAATCAAATCCTGATGAGCTACAGAGCCCATGGCTCTATTTTTATAATCCTGCGTCTGGGGATATTTTTTTACATTGAAATTTAAGGGAGATTTTTGTTGTAACGTTTATTTATACTATTACTGTATCAATATAAAGCTTTGTCTGTTTGCCTGAGTGTTGTTTTGATGCACATCAGTAGCACTAATTGGAAAATCTCCTCAAATTTTGTAACATAATTTAAACTGCCCCTAACCTGGATTGGTGAGAAGCTGAACCTGGGACATGCTGATTCAGTATGGAAGTGGTGAATTATTTACAGATTTCTGTATTTGAGTTTATACTGTAATGGGTATGTTATGTTTCTATTAATTCTAAGTAAAGAAGTTGTAGGTAAGATATATATATATTCTGTCAATGACGATAGGGTTAAATAATCAATTCCTGGTGTTATTGACACACTGTCTTTGTACAATGAGAAATATTCTGACCTTATTTTGTTTTGTTGTTTTCTCAAGTAATAACTTCAATCAAATGTGATAAGAGAGTGCTTAAATGTTCAAATGGGGAATTTATTCAGATAAGAGAGGATGCTAAACAAATATAATACAAGTAGCGCTGGATATCAATATCCTACAATTCTTAGTTTATTATAATCTTTGTGTTTATGATTTGCATTTTTTAAGAGGGCGAAGGCTTAAGTTAGTAATGAGGGCAGCGATTACGTTAATCATTGTATCTTTTAGGGAGTTGTATGTGGATGGCAACGACCTGGAATGTGAGGGTTTGACAGAGCTCATCAAACTGTGTGTGGACCAGGCTGAAACTGAGGCCTACCATCGAGCAGAGGCAGCTAGAATAAAAGCAGAAGAGGCAGAACTCAAGGAGCAGATGGGTAAAAAATATGTTGGTTTTTTTTTGTGATATTTATTTTATTAATAGGACATTTATGTGGACATCTTGTCCAAATAAAATAAAAAATTCTCTTAAAATTTTCACAAGTTTTGCAGTCTTTTTTAAAATACAGATTTTACAAATCTTATTTTATTTGGAAATGTTGAATTGTTCACCTACACATCAAGGGACAACTTAAAATGTTCCCTAAATACTGAAATCTTTAGGATTCTCTGATATAAACGAGAACACTGAAATTTGTTTTATGCGGCCTAAGCATTGATCTTTAACCTGCAGATCCCAGAATAATCGAGGACAGACTGTCTTAGCCACTGACGACCCTCAGGTTATTCCCTTCGTTAACATGTTGTTATTTCTGTTGATTGGCCACTCAGAATGTGTCCATCTATCATGACAAAGTAGGATATGTGGGCATGTACGATGTGATTGTTTCAGAGCGAGAGAACCGGTACAATGGCACACAGACAGAAAGTATGGAGGCAGACAGTGACGGAGGCAAGTCAACAACCGGCAAGAAGAAGAAAAAGAAAGGTACTAACAGCATCTCTATGATGAACATACTGTGATTGATTGAATAAGCATCCAACCCTTCCCTCCTCAGTCTTTGTTGTTTAGATATCGCTACATCAGTCAGGTCATTTAAACTACCTCGAGCGGCCATTAAACCCTACAAGCCTAAAATAAGGCACGTTGTGAGCACCTTAAAATGGACTTATGGTTTTATAAACAACATATGATGGTATTCATTTCTGGAAAAAATAATCTCATCCCACATGATATGATATAATTACCTACGTCCTGTACCACATGATATGATATAATTACCTACATCCTGTACCACATGATATGATATAATTACCTACGTCCTGTACCACATGATATGATATAATTACCTACGTCCTGTACCACATGATATGATATAATTACCTACGTCCTGTACCACATGATATGATATAATTACCTACGTCCTGTACCACATGATATGATATAATTACCTACGTCCTGTACCACATGATATGATATAATTACCTACGTCCTGTACCACATGATATGATATAATTACCTACGTCCTGTACCACATGATATGATATAATTACCTACGTCCTGTACCACATGATATGATATAATTACCTACGTCCTGTACCACATGATATGATATAATTACCTACGTCCTGTACCACATGATATGATATAATTACCTACGTCCTGTACCACATGATATGATATAATTACCTACGTCTTGTACCTCATGATATGATATAATAACCTACGTCCTGTACCACGTATGATATAATTACCTACGTCCTGTACCTCTATCCACTAATTTTCAACTTAAAGGGAAGAAGAAGAAGAAAAAGAAGGAACCCCCCGGTCCCCCTCCTGTTGGTCCCTGGCTCTACAAGCTGCACATCGCCGACAACGGTATCGATGCTATGGGGGAGAGCGGCGCCATTGCTCCTATCATCTGTATGAGGCTGTTCAGGAAGTAAGTCCCCTGATTGTGTAACCAGCATTCACCTCATATAGTGCTATATATAAACTGTTGATTTTGACTGTGACATTGACTTACCATTTTGAAGGGGCACTTATCAAGAATAATTATAAAAAGTCATAAAGCCTAAATTAGCACCCCCTCTGAATAATTTGACTAAGTTGTATGATGTTGATAACAGTCTTTCATGAACCGTAACTCTCAATGTATTCAGTGTTTGGGACAGAATCCTTGTAATTATCACAAATAATTAAGTTTCGTTTCTGAGCTAAAAGTATGATGATTGGTCATGAAGGGCGGGGGTTTGTTACATATTATAGAAACATCTCTCTGATGCTGCAGGTTGTTGATGTGCTCGGAGTGTCTGCAGGAGCTTGATCTAGAGGACAATCTAATCGGTGACCTTGGAGGGCGCGAGATCATGGAGGGCCTTGCTTATAGGAAGGAAGGTACTAACCTTTTACACATTGTCTTTGTTCACTTACATTGTGTTTGGAAAAGTACATTAATACTTGCCTGTTGAAGATATTGTTGCTTGATAAATTACAAAAATTTTAACTTGGTGTTATAAACATTCAGGGATAAACCTAGGATGCGTTTCTGCGGCATTTCCGCATCAAAACACAAATTCCCGCAGACAGAAGAGTTGGATGCGGCCTTTTAACGCATACTATTTGAAACTACCGCATTCAAAAAATACTATTGCGGCCTATGGATTAAAATTAAAGTAAAATACATCAACCGGCAAACCATAATTATTGTCATTGTTTACTTCAAACTCACAAAGACGATAAACTGAACCAGTTTGATACACATGCATGAACATCCCTGATTGGTTGTTGTAATAAATTCAGCCAATGAAAACAAAGTGTTCCTAAAAATGTGTACGACATTTCGACTTTTGGGAATTACCAGTCTATTTTTAGTTTGGTCATACGACCAGAATAAAGTTTTCAAACAAATTTCAGAGGCATCGTAACTGTTATATATGTTAAAAATCTATTCATAGAATTTTAATAGTCCTTAAATAATATTCAGATTGATACTTTTTATTTGTAAGAATGACCGTAACGTACTTCTGTTTATATTACTGCAATGTAATTGTCATTGCCGACATTGGTTTATACAATGAAAATATTGTGCCATGTGCTGTCTCAATCATCTGTTAATTACTAGTATCCCTTTACCCATTCTGTCAACATGTCTGATTTTCAGGGATGACAGCTTATCATCGCAAATTTTAGCATTTGCTGTTCCATTTTTGACATCGTGTCACGCAAAGACACAGCATTATAAACATTCCTTCACCCCGTATTGGAGTCAAAATATGACAACCAATCAAATGTGTCTAAATCCATTCACAGTGACAGGTCAAAGGTGAAAAATCCCGCAAAATTCTTGGAAAAGTAACTGGGTCAGCCAATGAGCTGTCTCTATTCTGTAACCAGTTACGGTTCAGGGTCATAGATCAAATCTGGCATCGTTTATTGCGATGTGATTTTCATCGAGATAATGAGGTATAGCATATTCATATTGTGTAGTTTGGATGTCAAATTAATTATTTTTGAAAACTCATATTCGTTTTGATTTCATGAAAGTGAAAATAGGAAGTAGTGACTGGTGATACAAGACACCCGACAGATTGTAGTGTTTGCCGACAATGTTTTCGAAATGGCTTCACATATTATTTTATGAAATGTAAAGTTATATCATTTGTAAGTTTGTCCTCATTGGTTATATATAGTTTAATCATAATTTTTCTCAATTACATAATTTAAAAACCGAACTTGAAACTGTCAAAGTAACTTGTTATATTATATGTGTTTCAAAGTCTGATATCATGCAATGCTAACATGTACCAGTGTGCAGTATTTCATTTATCATTTTTATTTTTCATCTAAATCACGATGAAAAGGATTATCTAAAGTTTGGGTATATCAGCATATTATTTATATTGGATATATTATTATGTTAATATATATCAGCTCAGTAACCATCTGCATGTATGATCATGATGACAGATTAGAAAATTGAACCGGCCAAGTGCTAGTATAAAATTAAAACTACTGGTCAAATAACATCAGAATTTCACTGCTATTTGGCCAACTGACTTACGTACAGTAATTGTTCAATCTGGCTGAAAATTAAAACAATACAGCATGAAAACAACTCAATTCATTTTTAATTCACATAAATATTTTTAAATACATTAATCTTTAAATTTCAAACACAGGAAAAAATGGCCCACCTAAATTAAACCTTGTGGGGCCCCCTGGACCCCCAAACAAATATATGGGCCCACCTAAATTTACCCTGGTGGGGCATTGGCCCACCCAAAAACATTCCTAGGTTTATCCCTGAACATTGCATGTTCCAAGTGATGACTTAGACATAAATGACTTGTACAAATGAAGAGTAGTGCGAGGAAGGTACCGTCACCTTGGTACAACATTTCCATGTAATGCATGCAGATGTTCGTAAACATGTAACTAAACCAGGGCATATTTTTGGCAACAGAAACTTATAAATTTTTATGAAAATTTTGCTTAAAGAATATTTTTAAAAAAAACTTTGATATCTCTTCAGAAAAGTTGGGAGGAGTGAAGATTAGAACGACGCACAGGATGAACACAGATACTTTCAATACCATCGTTAAGTTTGGCTCCGGGCTGAAAAAGAAGAAAGGGAAGAAAAAAGGAAAGAAGGTATTGAAATCATTATATTTTAAGCATTTTGACTTTGTAAAGACATAAAACAATTTTGTTTATCGTAGTTAAACAATTGCTTATTGTGAGTCAAATATTACTTCTTAATATGTTATTCTTTTCAAAAACAAATTTAAAAATTGTTAATAATAATATAATAATAATACATAGGTTTATTAATCAAATGTTAATTTGAATTTATGTTAATTCATTGTCTTTTCATTGTATCCAAACCAAGAGGGTCTAAAACTGTAGTAATCTTAACCAAAGACATTGTTATTAAAGCACAGTTTCCGGTTTGCTTACCTTTCATATGTACTTCTTTCCATAATTTCAGAAAAAGAAGTAGAGAGATTATGATGAGGAGACTGGATTGAAGAATAGGCTAAGAGAAAAGCATATTCCCCTCATTTGCTGTACTCAGAATACTGTGACATGTGTTGGTTAGACATTTAACACTGTTGCATCGAGAGTTTGAGATTGTAGGATTACCTCCTCTTCATCTTCCGCAAAAAAAATAATAATTTATCCTGTAATATTTTTTATATATCCAGAATTATTATAATCTGGAGTGAATACTTTAAATTATTATACTTGTGAACATTTGCTTTGGATTATGGCACCTTTCCTCGACGGCAAGGGGATATATATATATATATATATAGTTAAAATTGAGAAAAAAAGATAAAATGGTGATCTGCAGTTTTCCCACCTGAGTTATCTCCTCCAGTCTTAAAAAGTCTTAATGTCAATTACCAGTCTAGTTTGTGGACACACAATTAAAATCAATATCTGCTTTAGTTGTTATATATGCTCCCTCTGCTTTTTGTCAAGGTGTTAGTTCTCCTCTCTTAAAGGAACTGTTCTATCAGAGTTACCACCATTTTGTTTGAAAAAATACCTTGATAGAACACTCCCTTTAATTCCAAATTCTTGGATGCAACACTGTACGATTCAGGTTAGTGAACAGTTATACCATTCACTGTTAAAACAATTGTATGTATACAAGAACTGCATTGTATTATAAAATAAATATACCTTAAATAATGTGATAAAAATCAAGGTGTGCTCAACTACAAATACTGAAACATATTTAATATTAAAGAAAAATATTAATAGATATTAAATTGTGTTTCCATCCACCATTCTGGAGCAGGTGTTTTGGCTTTTGAGGATCAAGGATAGAAACCATCTATATACTATGATTTGATATAAGATACCTACGGCAATAAAACACAGGCGGTCAATGGGACTGACAGCGTGCTTTATGAGACAATAAAACATGCTCATGATTTTAGACGACAGTTAGAGCGTCGCTTAGCAAATGACGTCAAATTTTACGTCACTTTGATTGTCCAATGCTAGAGAATGTGTTCTACGATGGGAGGCATTAATATTTTCAAAATATAGTTTATGCAAACAACATTATATCTCCCCGGTTTTTATAGAAAAGCGAGTTACTATTTAAGGGCATCTCATATAAGAAATAGAAGACACATTATTGTTCTTTATCGTAGAATAAAACATAGCAGAGAGCATAAAACACTCAGGGCTGCGCCAACTCGTCTTCTATTTCTATTTCTTAATTAATGCGATGCTACTCCATCAAATATGGTAAAGTTTTATGTACTGTATACGAGTGATACTTACGCCAACAAGTGTGTGACTCACAAGAGGATTTGTCTAAAATCTGTAGCTGAAACTGTCTCATCTAACGGTTATATCCTGGTTATCATGTTATAATTTTTAATGTTATAAGTGCCTCTTTTTATTACTCTTATCGATGGTATTAAATGTACTTGAGAAACAGGGTTCATCATTTTTGTTTATTTTCAAATGTGTACAGTGTTTCATTTGTTCTTTATTCTGGTTTTGTCTTCTATACTTCCAATGTTACCGTTTTATAATGTAATATTTGAAACATGATAAGTTTGAATTTGAAATATCTTTACGTTATTTAAATGTTGATATATACAACTTTGTATATGTCTTGATGTTTACAAACCAAATTAAATTTACATCGATTATTGATATGATTTATATTTCTATGCTATTTTGGAGATGTCTATGCTTTTCTGTGATATTTACAAAGGAATGTGGTTTATACATTCCTCTAACATCTTACAGCATTATGTCATTTTCATTCCTATTAATGGTTTACCAATGTGTGTATACCAGTACTCTTTACTTTTCCATGCTAGACGACCTGCAGTAAGGCTACTTCGACCAACATTGGTTTGTGCCTTGCTATTGTGATGGAAGACGTCACTGGCAAAATGAGAAAGTGAATTCAAAAGGCACTGTAAATATTTGAAATATTGTCATTGTTGTGTTAACAATTAATCATACACTCAAGGTCATTCCATCTTACAAACCAGGGGGCGGGATAGCGCAGTGGTTAACTTGTTCAGATTCGGAGCAAGAAGTCTGGGGTTCGGATCCCACCAGGGCCTTGTCAACTTTGTTTGCTCTGGAGAACTGTTCTACATGCAGTGAGGTTTGGGTGCAATGCTACACTAATTATCAGCGCAGTACCACCCATGGTTCGCTAGTTCAACCGGTGCTCACAGGTTTCACCGCAATGCATAGCCATCATGGCGTTGCGGGCTTTCTCCCTGCCATAATACTAGCAGCCATGATATAAGTGAAATACTCTTGAAAGTGATGTTCAATTCTTAACTCACCTCCCCTCACCTTTAAACAACGTTAAACATGATCCAATCATCGACAGGATCAATTTGCCAATAACAAGAAATCTGAAAATAATGTGTCTTTTAACACTATTAAAATGACTATTACAAAACATTATAGTTAAAACAAGATGTCAATTTATCTAACAAATCCTATCGATCAATTACGAACAGGATGTGTATATAACCAATGAATGTGTTTATGCTGTCTAGTTGCACTGTTACGATTATTATGCAAATATTAGGACTGATGTGTCCATTATAAAAACTCAAAATACTAATTGTTTCTATCAATTTGTTTAAATAATTGGCTGAGAAATTACTAATTTTGTGAATGCAATAGCTTCATTTAGTGAGACGATGAACTCATACTCACTGACTTCAATCCCAAGGATAAAGCAGGTTATAATAGCAAGGCACGAAAAATCAAATATTCATCTAGATTTTCTGCAGGTTTCTCCTTGTATTGGAAAATTATCGTCTATAGCTTTACAGTTCTGGAAATGTTTCTTATTTGTTCTTCCCAAAGATAATTTTGATAAAAATTGATTAATGTTTTCATTTATGTTTTTTATGGGAATTGGAAATAACAATTTTAGATGTTATTTTTCCATGAATTCAGAAATACTTTTATATGTCTATGTTGACAGAAGTATAGATTATGTATTGTGAATAAAAGTGTTTTTATAAAGCAATTGTTTTGTCTTTTGTGTATTTTCATGTGATTTCTGTCAAAGTCATTAATATTCTTTTCTGTGTTCATTATGTCCTGAACAAATCCAAATGTTCCTTATCAACCAAGCAAAATACTTTTACTTTTATAATTTCTAAATATACTTCCGACTGGTATATTCTAATTACCACAATTCTTCCATAAATTTGACAGTAAATTTTTCCAAATATTTTCATTAAATGTTCACCGTAGTTTCTATTAATATTTTTTGCACAAAAATATGAACATTTGGATCTTGCTCCATCAGGGTATTTCTATCTGCAAGGTTCCTACAATCCCATGATTGACTAAGCAGCTTTTGCCACGTAATGTTAACCCACTGGTTACTCATTTACAGCATGTATTTTGTCAACCTAAGAAATGTGACTTGAAATTAATGGTTTCATCTAACCACTGATAATATTGCTCAGTTTTAAGTCATTACATTGGCTGGTTATTTAGAGCATAACAAGGCAAAAGCTACTTAGATAATCAGGGCATTGTAGGATTGAGCTTGGATACAAATATCCCTTTTGGAGCAGGATGGATGTTGATGGAAATACCCCTTCTCCACATCTGCAACCTCTTTAGGTTTAGGCAAATGGTAAAGAAGAGAAACCAAAATATAACGACCAGTAAGAATACAGAGGTATTTGCTTCATGAAATTATTAACAAATGAGTAACATGTTTGAATGCAACTTCCAAACGCAAGGCAAACCTCTTGCCAGTCAATTTTTTTGGGCTGATTTAAGCCTTGCAGTATTTTACCCACTTTGTTGTACCAAGATAGTGGATCGCTGCACCTGAAATGCATAGTGGGCCCGGATTTTCAAGCACAGAGATCTTAGGAAATACTGCAAGGCCTAAATCAGCCAGTAATGGAGACTCAGTTATGCCTTGCATTGGGAAGTTTGTTTCAATGTAGAAAACATTAGTTTGTATCTATAAATTGCACACACCCATTCCTCCACCAATCCCCCAAGGTACCTGCACACACAATTTCAGCTTTGGAGGTGTAGGAGAAAAGAAGAGGAGAAGCCGAAAATGTGAAAAGTTTACGGACGACGGATGCCGGATAACAGCCCATGCCATAAGCCCATCTGGCCTCTCAGGCCTGAAGAGCTAAAAAGGAAAGGAAAATTAAGTTGCGATAAAGAGTTTCCTTTCACAAATGAAACTGTCTTTATCAGGTAAACATCAACAAATCTTGGTTTATCAAAGCAGGGAGGACATAAGAAAACAAATTTGAACAAGAAAATTGTCTGTGATGATGATTATTGATTATTTGTTTATTTTGCAAAACACTATGATTAAATGTGTGCCTAGGTAGACCAAATTAAGCAGTGAAGATACCCCACTGACTTGCTTATTCAATAAAATACCAACTTTCATATGCAAGGGAGACAAGTCCGTATGTCTTAAAAGCATAGAGCTAGATTTTAGTTTTAAAAATCAACACATTTCGAAAATAATAAAATGGTCATAGGGGCACATGTGTTTTATCAGAGAAAGGTTTTATAGATCACATTGAGAAGATGATAATAATATATTTTTATAATATTACTTTTTATCAAAATATGTTTCACTTCAATTTTCACTAAAACAAGTTCTATACAAATTGAAATGTTGTATCCCAAAATATAGCAGGAACATTATAATGTAAATTATTAACTGAATATTTTATTACGTTTCGTTTACCTTATAGGCTTTACAAGCTTACTTAATAGAATTCGTAAAATCCTCAAAGGGGAATTTTATGGGTGTGTCAGCAGGAATGACAGTGAATTACCTCCCTTGAATTACCATTGAATCAATATGGCGGAGAGCTGCCACTTCCGTAAGCAAAGACATGAGAAAAGATTGTGACATAGGATTACCTAAACAGTCATGGCTGCCCAAATGACAGAAAGGAATTTCCGAAAATTCAGAGATGCTTTGAAAGACCGCGGAGAAGCTGCAAAGATCCGGGAAAGTGTTTCTGCTGCCCTCCGAGAGACCGCAAATCAGGTGCGTTGTTTTCGCATTCACGTTTGTTTTATCCATCTGTCATTCTCACTGAGTGAGTGAAGTCGGGTATCTTTATTGTGTGTTGATTGCTCTTTGTATCACTGCTGTATCGTTTAATTAGAATACCTGTACCATATGTGTAAATTGACTGTCATCTTATTAATCTAACACTGTTTTGACTGTTGACAGTTGTCAATGGGCGTTTACCTTTCTGAGTGCACATGGCATGCATCTGTGAAATCATCACATGTGCTTTATAACGCTGCCGGCAGCCTCATTGATTCATTCATAAGACTGCCATGATAGCCGATGAAAGAGTAGTAACAGAATTCCATGCATCTCATCTGTACCGAGATTTGTTGATTGGAATGCTTGTCATTACATCCATTTGGCATTATTTATTGCATATGTGTCAAACACGATAGTGTCTTTTTCCTATTTTTTTCTATGGGAATTCTATTATCAGCATGTTCTGTGATGATGAAATTTTAACAGCTGCGAGTCAACCAGACATCGTTTATACATTTCCGCCTTATGTGAATTATAGTGAAAATCATCCAAACAACAGTAAGAACAAGATATCATCATTCACTTGACCATTCATTCAACCCTTTCCTTTAAAACATTGTGATGTAATTAGTAACTGTACTCTGTGATCGTATTGATCTGGTAATGTTTGCAGAGGCAGTAATTGGCATAATTGATAACAGTGACACTACTTGAAGCTGAGACAGGGGATTGAACTGTTGAACGACATTGCCTGCACATCAGTTGATGACTCAGTCCCTTCATGTATTGTTCATTAGCTGACAATGAAGGGATGAAGAGAGCTGATGAATGATAAACTGTCAGAACAAGAAGTGTCTTTGATCCATGTTCAATGTCAAAATAAGAAAATATATTTTCTTAAATTTGTGTATGAAAAGCAATTCAAAAGATTTATGTCAATAAATATATAAGTTTGACTTATATATTCGATGTACTTTTATAAATTATATATTGGCAGTACAAATAAGAGGAAAGATGTTTTCATTATTTGTGACATTTATAAATGGTCATAACTGAATTATAATCTTATTGTGTGATAGAAATGTATAGAGATATCATTGATATGTCTTCATGCACAGTCACTCTGACAATATAGCTAAGAAATCTAAATCACTGTATGATAATAAATGCTTACAGTTTAATCGTTTTCACAGCCCCAAATCATATATTTCACCAGGGGTGGTTTGGCAAATTATTATCAAAGAAGTGTTTTCATGACATGCTTGAACAGTTCAGGGTCTTTTTCACACATTTTCCTTTTTCAATGTTAAAACAGGGCTAATTCATGAACAGTTATCTCTGTTTACTTTAAATGTTTGCATTTCATTGAGTCGGTCAAACTGAATTCAGGGCAAACCTAACTGTGACATTGAGTACCATGTACATTCACAGGAGCTTCTCATTACCTTCAACAAAGTGACGAACTTGCAGGTCAATATTTAATGAAGAATTACAAATGTGAGGTTAAGATTAACATAGTTCATTGTTTGTAGTAAAAACAAAGCTTCACAATCTATCAGCAGGGATTGATATTTTGGTCACAGACATTATTTGAAGATTTGCTGCTTGGTGTGTGAATTATAATATATATGTATATTATAATGCAGGACTCAGATACGTTACTTTGAACTTAGAATGTGGGAATATGATGGTCAATATAACTTTAATATTATTGTGATAAAAGTTATTTCAATAAATTATTGCCTTGTTCTATGAGGAGGGTATTGGAGCCATTGGAGTAATTTTGTCAATACTGTTGTATTGGAATGAACAAACAAAATTTATACAATTATTTGTATAAATAAAGCACAAACCCTCTTAAATATGTGTTACTATTCCAAATAGTCAATAATCTCAACCCTACACTCCATTTCAACAGAAACAAGTGACATTTTCTATGTCCAATGTTTTCTGAGGATAAAAAATTATAGTTATCTGCCCTTACTTTTGTTAAAACCTAGAAAAAAAGACCTGAGGCGTGGGTTTGAATCTGATGCGGGCGGAAACCAGAAACAAATTCTTTTTTGGGGGGGGGGCTACGTCTCTGAAATGACTATTTTAAAATGTACAAATTCTAAAAATGAAAGGCACCTTTGAGATCTTTTTCATTTCTGCCTAGGCTCTTATTTAATTTAAGAGTCTGGATCAAGGGTCTCTAATTTTGGAGTAGAGAAGTAATAACTTCAGAGTACTCAGTCAGTTAAGTAATAACACTTCTGCCTGAAAAATGGATGTGTTGAACTGTTTGATTGATACAACTGATTCTTATCTAACATACTTGTCAAGTATTTTTAGATCAGGAAGCAATTTTTTCTCCTTCAAAATCAAAGTAATTTTTGGGTGTTGTTTAGAGGAAAGTATTGCTGCTGGTATGATTATGATGGGGAAAATT
This sequence comes from Gibbula magus, assembly GCA_936450465.1. Classification (NCBI taxonomy): domain Eukaryota; kingdom Metazoa; phylum Mollusca; class Gastropoda; order Trochida; family Trochidae; genus Gibbula; species Gibbula magus. The sequence continues at coordinate 7,697,667 of OW388306.1, forward strand.
TTATACAATGTTCATGCATTACAAATAATACAATATATTTAAAGTCAAGTTACAGTATTTGTTTACTACTGGGTTAAATGTTGCTTTTGTTGATGCAGTTTAGTAAAAAAATTAGTAAATTAATGTGAAATGTACTGTATAGTGTATATGCAGTGATAAAGTATTTAAAGATGATTCGTTTGCAATTTTTTTGTTTGTTTATAGGGCCTTTGTGAATGTATTTTGACAATGAAAAGTAACAATATCTCAATATTATAATGATATTATGTCACCCATAACATGATCTAACCGTCTCTTTGTTGAAACTAGTATCAAGCTCTACATTTAATGGAAAGATTAATTGACCTTTGACCAAGCCATATGTCACATGACTCATTCCATAGTACTCCTTGCAGGGTCAAATTGTCATTGATGTTCCGAGCTGGACACATGACAATAACAAATTTGATGGCTCGAAGCTAATTAATTTGTGGAGCTTCTCCTGCAACTTGATACTTCATCAAGACAATTTCCTGTTGTACGATTTCATTAATGAAAAGATTTGGGAATATAAGTTGAAAACTGATTCTTTTTGTTAATAGACTTCTGAATAATGATTTACTGAGAATGTGGTAAAATTAACACTAAGTTCACTAACTACGTTTTGTATATTCAAATTGATAAGTAATGATTCCTTCTTTTGAGAGAAGATACTTTGTGTGGCAGAAGTGTATTGCTTACTACAACTAGAAAGTATATTGAGAAATGTAAATCCAAAAAGTTAAAATTCATAGGAAATGTAGTAAATAGTCATTATTCGACTGCAAAATGTTTACATATCAATTTTGCAATAGTTCAACGATTTTGTCTTCAATGTTTATAGAGTATATGTATATATACTGGACGAAAATATTTAGGGATATTTTGAAAGTTTGAAATTATGATGTATTAATTACTTGACAGTTCGGGATATTGGATGTTTTATGATTAATATTTCGTTAGTATGATACTTGTGAAATATTAATCATAAAACATCTAATATCCCAAACTTATTTTGTCCAGTATATATATATAAGATATATCAGGGAGCTTGTTTGGTATAATGTTCATCATTCCCTTGATGTAAAGAGTGAAAAACAGACACTCTGTGCTATGCACATGGCATATGATTTGCAGTTATTGTTGAGAGGGAAGCTGTACATGCATGAGTTTCGACACTTGCCCATACTACAAATAGGGGATAATTATGTTTCATTCCCATTCAAAGTGTAACAAAATCAGGAAGTTAGCATGAAATATTTTGTAGGTCAGTCCGTTTGATATGTGAGTGAGTCATAATAAATGTTTTTGTTGGTATGAATTTGACTCTTATTCTATCAGATAACAAAATAACAAATGACCCCCTCAGCCAGGCCATATATGAACAATTCTAGTTTATCGATTTTATTTCTTATCAAAATTAAATACCATGAAGTACCACATTTTTACCAGATAAGTGACCAGACCCCTGCAGCCAGTCCATTTATGAACAACACTAGTTTATCGGTATTTTTTCTGACTTTTAAGTACTGTAGACTACCACATATTTGTCAGATAACATTTCTAATCTGTTCATGTAGCGTGCATCCCCTTGTTTACTCAGCAAATTAAGAAAAACATAAACCGAACCCTCAACTACTGATGATAGCTAAGATTAACACAGCAAACAGAAGAGTTGTGAGTATGAGAAACAAAAGGCCTGCACTGCTATAGTTGTTTTTATTTTTGTGGTCTATAAAACCACTTCCTGTTGTGTGGTGGCAGCTTTTAAAAGATTTGCAGATTAGGCTAGGAATTTAGGCTATAAATGTTTTTAAAATTCTTAAAAAATTATTCCCAGAAGATGTTTTTAAGTGAACATAAACATTCATACCTAAATTTGTATATATTTGCCCTGCAGAATAATATTTGAATTTGTTTATGTCAAGAACTGATATTTTCTAGTCTTTTTAGCTCTTGAATTTTGACATGCTTTGATTTAGATAAGTAAAATTTAAACATTATTACCTTCAAGTATTTTGTCTCACTTTTGAGTTCCCAAATAATAAGTTTTCTTAAATTGTTTTTGGTATTTCTTTAAGTTCTCTAGCAAATGCCAGTAATTCACTGGTTACTTAGAGCCCAGGTCAAATATGTATAATGGAAATATTTGGACAAACTTCAAAAGTAAACAAACAAAACTACTCATGTACTCCTTAGCAAGTCTAGCTGCCCTGCATCACAGATAGGATTCGGAATTGTTGTGACAGGAGGGCGTAGGTTTACTGCAGAATATTATTTCAAGTGAATACCTCATCCTAAAAAGTATTATGATTTCATTCATGACACTTCCTCACATCTTCATTGAGGCTGACATCTAAATAGAGGAGTATTATGTTTCACTGTGTAAGATTATGTGACATTTGAACCGGTCATACATCGCTGTCTGCTAACATTTACCAAGCTGACTGCAAGTTTGCTGAAGCCAGAGGCCAATAGCTAGCCAACTGAGGGAAGCATTGAGAGAATAACAGCAGCAGTTGACTGATAGCATTGTCTGTAAACTTGACTTAAGTGCTCTTACGTAACATGATATAATAGACAATTGATGGAGTTGTTTATTCAGTACTTTATTGAAGTTTAGATATTAGTAACCAAATATTAAGTAGACTTAAGAATAATATTTCCTATTTTGCACTCATTTCGGTGAGCATCGTGTTTTAGATTTTTTAAAGGCTATACACCTTATTGACAAATTTTAACTTTTCATTATCAGCTTTTATTCAACTTGTGATAATACGCTGATGTTTTTGCGGCCTTCGTGCCATGTTTTGTTTTTCAATTGCAATTTCTTTTTTAAATTAGGCAAATAAATTAAATATCTCGCCGCTAATGGCTGCAATACTGCCGTAGCGGCGATAAACAATAACTCACTCACTCACTCACTCCCATTTTGCACAAAGCAGGGGGACATAATATTCGGCAGTGAGCATGAAGAAATCAACAACAGCAGTTGACTCATAGCATTGTCTATTAACTTGACTTAAAGTGCTCTTACGTAACATGATAGCATAGACAATTGAAGGAGATATTTATTCAGTACCGGTACTAGATTTGGGTATGTAAATTTCGCTTCATTTCCTGTGATATTTGAAACTGCTTGAGCTAAAGCATTGTTCTTAAAGTGCATTTAACGTGATAGCATTGACAATTGATGAATTGAAAGTACTGCTGAAGTTGAAGTGTTATTTAAGTAGCCAAATGAAACACATGTAGTCTTAACAATTTATTTATTTCATGTAGTGGGGGGTTATCTTATCAAATACAAGTTTGTTCACATGTTAACAATATCAGTCTCTAGCATTGTAGTGGGCTAAGATAACCTCTCAGCTTATAACTACGGAGACAACACCCGAAACAACCTGTATTGAGTACTGCCGAGTTTGCTTCAATAGCCAAATTGATATCAAGCAGGAGGTGGAGGTGTATACCTGACATAGTCACAAACACAGAGGCTTGAACTTCCTCATAGGCTATAACAGTTATCACGCTTCTCTTTATCTTATATAACACACGGCCATGCATGTAATACTTGTTTAGCCAGGCAGCAGGGAAACTAGGCAGGTTATAACTGGTCATATTATACAATGGAAACATGATTTACGGGCATGTTCAGACATTGTGTACTTACTTCATATCATGATAAGAAATTCCATTGTGTTTAATGATACAATTGCATTTCTTTGCATTATGGTAGTGTGATATGCTTGGTAATGTATCATCATTCAGTGTTCACTTGTTTCAGGTGAACAGGCAGCTTTCACAACAAAATTAGTTGGTCACAGTGGTAGTGCAGGCTTTCTCCTTATGATAATAGAAGTGCAATGATGTGTGTGAATACCAGTACCCTTAAAGGGACTGTAGCACATTTTCTAATGGAAATAAAGAGATCTCACAAAATGGAAAAGAAATGCTACCAATTGCAAAACACTCCTCAATCAATAAATAGAGCTTGAAAATAAATGGTTATGGTTCGGTTAAGCAACACAGATCCATTTCCCATCCTCAAATAATTAAAAGGTGTCTAAAATGGTCTATGGCACAATTTTCCATGTCTATAGATAATTGGGTTGTATAATGGTCTGTTTTACCCTCTTAAGTGGAGCTATACTGCATAGACTTAATGGCAAATTTGAACATACAAAAAACATGACACAGTGCCTTTAAAGCAGTTAGTTTCATTCATTGATTGCAAGTTTGATGGACATGCATAACCACAGTTGCAGACTTTCTTCCTGCAGTCATCTAGCCGCCATGATAGTTGATGTTATCGAACCTCATCAAGCCCTGAATGACCATTTGAGAGATAAAAGTTTTCCAATATCTACAGTACAGGTAATAACCAGGACCTGACCCATATATTGGAAGCTCTCTTAGCGCTAAGATAGATGTAAGTGCCATACATTAACATTGGCTTACGACTATCTTAGCGCTACGAGAACTTCGAAAATATGAGCCCTGGATGATAACGACTATATTAACACTAAGACAGCTTCCAACATCTAGGGCCTGGATTCTGCTACTCCGTGTTGGAACTGTTTATGTTGTATCAATGCCTGACCTAAGGGAGGGGCAGAGATTCCACATCCACACCTTGCCAACAACAACAGAGCCCGGCTGGATGTGTGTCAAGTCTTTCTTCAGAGAGTCTAACATTTAGCCTCTGGAATGATTTTAGTTTTAATTTCAAAATTTGAATAAAATAAAAAGGAGCCTCTGAGATGTGTTCATTTTCATTTTATACTGAGCTCCATAGACTTGCCTTGTTGTAGACTTTCCTTGGCTCTTTAAAATTGAAGGGTTCTGGATGACACACTCACAGTCTTCTTATTAAATATTTCCAAAGAAATTCAGAGGAGAAACAAATATTCCATAGGTCATCAACAGACAGTGTCTATAGGCTTGGTGTATGTCTGTCTTCAAAACTTGACTATTTCATGGTCCTCTCATTAATTAAATATTTCTAGAGAAATTCAGAGAAACAGACATTGAATTGCACAAGTCAAGACAATCAACAGTATCGGTAGACTTCAACAGTGATCAGGATGGATGTGTGTCAAGTGTATCTTCAAAACTTTTTAATCTTGTTTCAATAGGCACTTTATACTAGAAGATGTTCAAAGTTAAAGGGGCAGTAGCACGTTTTTTGCAATTTTTTTTTTATCAATTTCCCATTTATAATGATAGTTTATGTCATTTATATTTACTTTAGAGGGTAAAACATCTTATCACACAAACCAATTATACGTAGTGGTAATAACGGTGTTGCGTATAAAGCCAAAATTGCATGGCGGCCATTTTGTTGTGAACACATTTTATTATTTTGAATGACAAAAACTTTTCCCATGGCCTTTACGGAACCATGTACACTCATTTTAAACTTGATTTTCTGAAGAGAGAAAGGTGTTTTACTATTGGTGACATTATTTTTCAAATACATTTCATCGACTTATTTGAGAGAAAAAATGTGCTACTGCCCCTTTAAAATATCTATAAAAACATATTTCAGTCTGAGATGAAATGTAAATCCTGTATGTTGTACCAGCAATGGAAGCAGCAGCTTGTTGTAAACGTCGCCCTCCTAGATGTCTAGGTTAAATTAATAACTATGAAATTTTTCTTTGAATGACATCAATAGTTTATTCAGAAATATGGAAAGCAATATTTTTGCTGAACAAAACTTTATCATTAGTTCTTCATGATCCTGATCAATTTAGTTGAAACAGTGATATTTTGGTTTAGGTATTTCAGAAGGAATCAATAGGCTGACAAATATTCTCCATGTTTTACGAACATTCCTCCGAAGTCACAGCAAGTCTTCTGTTATGACATCTACCGTACAACACTCTCAGAATAATCAGTCTCTGAGTGAGAACCATTCTGCCCTAGGTGAGAGATAGAGTATCCAGATGAGCTGATAAACACATGTTCTTGAATGTGGGATTGGCCCTGATTTAATTATTTGAACTACATATTGGTATTTTGTTAGGGTAAGATATTGATGTTGTTAAATCTGTTACCTTCTTTATTTATTACTGGCCAATCTAATCCAGGGGCAAATCTATTCAAGTCTAAAAATGTTTGGCAAGTCTAGACTGCCTGAGGTTTTGCCCGAGATTAAGGATGATCTCAGTTTATTTTACCTGTGAAATATTCAAGGATAGTATATATTTACTGGACAATACATGCTGAGCTCATGGCTCTATATTTTTCCCCTCAAATTCCTAAAAGAATAAAGTAAGATGGCAATATTCTTTTAGTTATTTCAAATTCACAATTCGCAAGATCATGACAAAAGCGTACTTATACCTTTGTGAAAGTTGAAATAAATGAAGAACCTCATCCAAGTGTCTTCTGATATAAACTATATCAACACGAGATGATAAAAGTTACAAATATCTGAGGCTTACCACTAGTCGTGCCTCGTGACTGTGTAAAATTAAGAGTCATTAATACAGTCATATAGAATACTAAACGATGTCCCGTTTGATAACATGTTTATGAAACGAGTGGATGGTTTGGTATTTTAATGAGCGAAAGCGAGTTAAATACCGATGCCATTCACGAGTTTCATAAACATGTTATCAAACGGGACCGAGTTTAGTATTTTATTTATTACTCAATGATGTAAATAGCGCTGAATTGCAAGAAAATCGTTTTTAGTGACGCTCACTTGCAAATAGGCCAACCGCTATTCCAGTCGGCGGCTAACATTGTGACGTCAACCAAAAATGACTATGACGTCACGCGACGATTATGACGTTACGGCAGCATGCGCTGGTATCACACGTGTGTAACCAACTCATTGGTATCTAATGAGTGATCTCACCACGGTTGAGTAATAAAAATCTTTATTCAGCAAGTCTAGATAAACAGAATATGGTACTGAAAGTATTTAAAAATATATCATCAAAAGGATGAAGGTACAGTAATTATAAAAATTCCATAGACTAAATTTTAGTTTAGCTTGCCACTAGAGTGATTTTATGTTAATCATCCCCGATCATTCTCCGTTACTTTTCAATGAAAAATGTTTGTCTCTGAACAGAGAACTCTTATTTGACTTCAAATGCGGTGATGTCATTGTGACATCATCATGTTTTTGATGTCATGGCATTATGATGTCATCAGGATTTTCACATAGCTGTGTGAGTCAAATTTTTAGGATGTAAAAGCATTGTGATTCCAATTAAATGACAATGGCGGGGCATTGTGCAAAATCAACACATTACATTAAAAAAATGATGATATGATTCAAATCTCATCAATATTTCTTTACAAATCTGAATCCTAATTTGATGAAACATTGCATTAACCAATCGCAATCCCTCTTTTGTTACAATCTTGAGGTATTATGCGCTTTTGATGTAAATACTCTGAAAGTATACTTCAGAAAAATGATAAAATGACTCGAAATACATATCTATACAAATCTCGAGCAGTTGTTTAGAATTATTGTACTTTAATCTTTTTTGTACAATTTTATGGGCATATAATGACTTTTATTATCTGTAAATCGAGTGAAATGGGATCATATTCCACGCAAGTTTATATATAGAAATTTACACATGTGTTACCCAGAAATTAGGACAACCTTGAAAATCTTTGACAAGACAAAAAGTTTAAAGATTCCTGCATATCAAGTATCCTGTAAGACGCACTGTGTTGAATTCTGCGTAGAACGGCTTGTTGTGGATACTGGAGGTAACAGTCTATCTTGTAATTAACAGTATCATAACGAAGGGTCATGCTTGTTGTACCATTAATTGCTTCATTATAGAAACGCAGCCCAGGGCGCCATAACATGGTAAGTCGGATGCAAGAATGTTTTTGAAAAATCGCGAACATTTACTAGAAATTGTGAGCTATGATAACTGTTTTCTGTTCTGATTGACATAATGATGCATGAAATTCTTTTGTACAGCAACATTGAAAGAAATAATTTTGATATAATAACATTCTAAAAAATATTTCCCGTTTTTTTCGTGTAATGTGACGTTTGATTATGATAAATGTTTACAGGAATTTTGATAGGCATAAATACAAGAGATTTTAATAAGGGAATAAATTCTCTGACATTTCTTGAAATCGGGCTCAACAACTGTTTTCGTTATCTTTGATCAGCATTTATAATGATGGAAGAAATTCCAAGGTTGTTAAGCAAATTCCTTGGATGGGTTTAACTCTTTACCTGCGCGTCCCTGGAATATATCAGAGTTATGAGAATAGCCTTCTCTTTCTGTCTCTTTATCCTGGATTAATCCTTTAGTAATAACTTGTTCTTCCTGTTGATTGGACACCCAGTATGCTGAGAACGGTGTGGCAATAATTAATTCAGCAGTTATCTATTAAATACTGTTAGCCAATAGGCTGACAATGCACAATCACACCAAACATTTGTTTGTCAATATGCATATTTTGCAATATCTTCTTGTAATTTCACCAGAATTTCACCAGAATTGATTGTAAAACGATTGGGCTTGTGAATGAGAATGAGAAATTAAGTTTCTAGGTTACAAAATATGGTATAGGTTATTTTGACCTTTTGATATTTGTGCAAATAAGTGCATTCAACATTTATTTTTAAGTTTTTGTGGTGGTTTCCTATTTCTAAGGTCCCTATTTGCCGTTCATATAGAAATGCCTGTCATGAAAGGTAATCTTCAACACATTTAGCATGATTTGTTGCCTCGTTAGCAGCCATTATCAAACTCCAGCTTAACGAGTCTCTAGAAATTAGTTAATGTCTTCAAACTAACTATTAGCAATATTGGTTTTCTGCTGTGTGAGAGTTTCCACACTGCTTCATTTCAGGTCACTCTGACAAAATACTTTTTCTGAAAAATTGATGATTTCTTTGTTTGCATTTGAAAAATCCTATCATTGAAAAATGTTCATGCTTGAAAAACATTACATTAACCGCTTAACCCTTGGGGGCGGGATAGCCCAGTGGTTAACATGTTGGCTTCTGATCAAAAGGTCTGGGGTTGAAATCCCGCCAGGAGCTCGCCTGTCTGCTGTTGAGAACTGTTCTACATGCAGTGAGTAAGGCTTGGGTGCAATATTACTTTGCATCTCAGTGCAGTACCACCCATGGTTCCGCAAGTTCCATCTGGTGTTCAGAGGCTTCACTGCAATGCTAAGCCACACTTGTGTTGCAGGCTTTCTTCCTGCAATACTACTAGCAGCCGTGACAAAAGTGAAATACTCTTGGAAACTGCTTTAAACCCTACCTCAGCTCACCTTTGGCTGCTCAGTTGATAAGTGCCAAACAATTTTGAGTGGTGGACTCTCAGCTATCCTCTTACAAAGAGAGCAATCCAGGTTTGACCCATTCTCTCCCCACAGAGGTTCTCAAGTCATTTCTTGCCACCTTACCTCTGTTGCGAGTGGAATGTTTTCTTGAGTAGAAATAGAAAATCCTGATTGGTTGCAATCGTAGTTAGTTGTGTCATCGGCAACAATATTTCGAGCATTCAATCTGTTCCCGTATTCTTTGACAAGCCTGGAGTTCCTTCATCTGTCCTATGCACGCATATTTCTTACAAGATAGAAATCAATCAGAGGAGTAAGATCAATTTGGAATGAATAGAAAAGTTTCATGTAAATTTTCACAGCATCACCTACTTGTAACAAAGGTTATGTGGGAAGAATAACTTCAGTAACTTCTTTGGGGAGAGAATCAATTTTACCTTGACATACATTAGATGTTAGGGTGAATAAAGAAGTTATGCAGAAAAGTTCCATTTCGTCAATGATATATTATTTAGAAGCCAAATACAGAAGAGCTAAACTTTAACAGAAACGTATAGTATAGTATAGTATAGTATAGTAATATAGTATAGTAAAGTAAAGAAAAGTCAATCATTGATTTTACTTACTATTAACATTCAATATTTTACGTTGACATATGCTGAAGCCAGTGTACTGTGATCAAATCAGCATATTGATTGTATCAGTGTTCTGTTTGGCAAAGTCATCGAGTTTGTTTGCAAACATATAAAGAAGTTTTGATTCCCTTGATGATAAGTTTAAGTACAACTGTTTTGCAAAGTCAGCTGTTTTTAAAATATAGTCCCTGAAGAACAGGATTTTATACTAATATTAAACTGGAAATTTTATTTCTATATTCCCCGACATAAAATATTTATTTCTCCTTGTCACAAAAGGTATTGAAAAAAAATAAAAAAATATTAGACATATATCAGAATGTTTTACACTAGAATTACCGTCAAAATTTATAAGGGGATAAACTAAACAAATACATATGCTACACCTTATTAGAAATCTATTGCTAGAATTACCAATAACTACAAAATGGTTTGGGAGATCAATTATACAATTGAATAAGATACATCACAGAATAAATGTGACACTACAATTTAATACAGTCTAATTCAGTGTCATTTTTATGCATAAATACAGTGTGTATATATATAGTCTCTCATAACTATTAGAGACTGAGAGTCACTGAGTGGCACACATATTTTTTATTAAGGCAAAAATTTTATCTCATTTTACTGTGTATATGTTGTGAGATTTAAAACTATCTGTCTATCAACTACAAAATTGTTTGAGAAATCTGATCAACAACCTTTTGATCTAGTCAGAGTAAGATATTGACATGTATGTATGTAATTGACTCCGTAGGTAAGTGTACTGCGAGGCATTGATTACAAACAGGAAGTCATTGACAGGTTTAAAAGTTCATGATGTGCTCCCGGTTGACCTCCATAAGGCCAAAGGTCAATCTAAACACTTAATCTAACATCGGTCATTAACATGTGAATTGCTATAAACAAGTGCCTGCAGTTTATGATATATGGGTATTATTGGGTATTTAGGTATTGTTATAGTGTTGGAATGAATGGAACAAATGTTACTTAGATTTTGTGTGAAAATGTGTTGAGGTGCATGTTTATTTATCATCCAAAACTGTGTTCCATAGGCGATATCGCTTGGCATTAAATATTTAGTAAAAGAATTTAAAAGTGAATTTTCAAGTTAAATAATTATGTATAAATGTCAATTTTATGAAGATAGCAGCAATATTATATTTTATAAAAATTCATCCTAACAATTTTGGTCTTTAAAAATGGATCATGTTCAGTATCTCATAATGTAATTATTTGTTTCTCTATGTAGTGAATTAAGATATCATTTATACTTTTTATAGGCCATGGGCCGAAGATCATTTTTGTTCATTTGAGGTCCAAGTTTTGGGTGAAGGGGAAAACTTTACTTTATATTGTAGAAAATGGTTATTTTTCACAAAATATTCAATGTTTCACCAAAAACACTTGTTCATTAATTAATAAACACTAATAAAAGGCCCTTGAGAAATATGCTATTTTCAACCAATCAGAGAGCAGCTAGGTCAGCCTGCCCGGTACAACAAAGATGGCCGCCCCCATCATAGATTGTTTGTGTGTCTGTTTGTGAGTCTACAAATGATAGAATTGTGGCAATATCAGATGTGTCTTGGGGCTATATATATGCGTATATTAAACAATGGCTACTTCTGGATGGAAAACAGAAAAATCATCATACCTTTGATTATTAACACTGATACTGCAGAATAATGTTCAGGGGAGAGGTTTTTGTGGTCGATTTTCAAGTTTGAAGAGCTACTAACGTTATCTTTGGAGTGACATATGTTTGAAATCAGCTGGGTTTGTGGAGAAATGTATAGTTGATAGGTACCTGCGTTTATTTGTAAATGTCACCAATTCTTAGCGTACATTTTGACCTGAAATTGAATGGACCGCTTCCTTAGATCGGCAGTAGGGCTGACCTTGTTCCTTTTCTCTTTTTATTTGATAAACATTTTTGATGATGACATGTAAAACACTTTATTGGTAGAATATTTTATGGCCATTAACATCAATCTGGTAACTTTTACTGACACCTATTATTATTTATCTTTGACAACAATAGACTGATGACATGTATATTTTTTGTTTTGTATGTATTTGAAATGAAATGGGGAAAAAATAGAGAAAGAAAGAAAAAAAATAAAGAAAGAAGAAGAAGAAAAAGTGTGTACATCTTTTGAAAAAAACACACAGAAAAAAAAACTTTTACCTTTAGCAATATTTGTAATATCTTCAAAATTGACAAACAATCCTGAACAATAATGTATTACGGTAATATTTTATATGCATTATTTTACTAATGTATAGCAATAAAGTATTACTATTACATGATTATATTTTATATGCAAATACTAAGTTGAATTTTGTTGGGTGTTCATAATGACTCTATGCATATATCTACCTATCTACTGTCTATAAATTGACGTGCAGATAAACTTTGCAAGCAGTAGAAACAAAAGTATGGGTCCCTCACAAAATGTCTCCAGGTCTCACTTCTTTTCATGGAAACCAATCAAAATTTGAAAGTTTTGAAACATAAAAGGCCCATATTTTTAAAAAAGTATTATGACCTTTTGTGTTTGGAAATGATAGAAACCTATTCCTCAATAAAAGTCCAGTTCGTTTCCATGAAAACACAATAATTTTATATTAAAAACAATTAACAAGTCATATGATAACACGTTTAATAGTGATTACCACCTAATATATTAAGTTTCTAAAAAAAACCAAAAAACAGTTCTACTCCGGTAATGAACTAATTCACAAGGTGGATAACACATATTAGGTTAAAAAAGATATGATAAACCCTTTTTAAAAATTTCTTATATGGTAACTAGCCTGTCCCTCTGTCCAAATCCAACCATTTCCATAGAAACTAAAATGATAATTTTAAAATCTTAAAATAAAAAAGCAGATGGATAATACACCTTAAGAGTTTTAGTTTTCTAGAAGGACAGTAACCTGACAAATATACAGTAGTATATATTAGAACTTGATAACAGTTACAAATATCCCCAGCATACCAATGAAAAAAATTTCCTCCGGGATCTCTTATCTTTATGAATGAACATATCTCAAACATAGTCTTACACTCAGACTATGAAAAAAGTATTTATTCCGAAAACATCACCATTTTTTTAAATATTGAAAAGGAGACTGTAAGAAATGAAATTTTCATTAAAAAAAGGCTCCTTTTCAATTTTTTATATTTTAAAAAAAATATTGTATAGAGTCTTGGTGTTAGAGTAATCTCAAAAACAACACTGCCTTTTAGCTTCTTTGTCAGTGATGTTAGTGAAGTAGCATAGCATTGTGAAGTCATCAGCACTATGGCATCATAACATTGTGGGGGGGGGGGGGGGGGGGGGGGGGTCAATTTTGTTTACCAATACCCGGCCATGCAAAAAAGAGAGATGAAAGTATGTTGTCAATTAATAGTTTGATGTCGTTAGTTCAATCCATAATCATGACAGATGGTGTAACACTATTTGGATTGAGGTTTGTGGGTTGTAAGAATTGTAGTTTGTAACCAGTATGTTTTCATTGATTAAGCAAATACAAAATTTTAAAAAAAAATTATGGTCAAGGAAAGACAGAATTTCTCTATTTTTCTGTTTCTGCAGTTTGATCTCAGTTCTCAACACAGTGAAAATATCACACAGGGAATGACATCATGTTCACAATGATATGATGTCACATCTGCTATCAACAACGTCAGCGCAAATGCTAAGTTACAACAGTATGGTATCACAAGAACTCCCTAAGTTTTAAACTTATTTAACTTTAAAACACCACATTTTTTTAACACAGAAGCATATAATAAATGGAATATTTTTTATTTACAGTGTAATGTCACTTATCTCTCATCTTATATATATTTTTCACTCGTATCTGCGCCACATAAAACAATACTGGCTTTCCCGGTCGCTCGCTGAGAGATACACTGTAACATTATACTGAAAACAGTGAAGAATGCTCTATTTATATAATTATTTGGCCTACCAAACATATAAGTTCTTTTGAATCAAATTCTCATAACCAAAAAATTAATTCGGATTCAAAGGATTCAAAGAAGTAAACAAAGGGGTAAACATAATTGTTTTATAACCTTTTTTTTAAATCAAAGATATTTTCATTCATATTTTTATTTTAAAAAAAGCTCAGACCTTTAACTACTTTTACAGAAAATGGGTATCTTAACCGAACAGACTTAACACGCCTTTAATAAAAAAAAATAATTTCTTATGTACAAGTTTGTATCGCTGCATTATTGTGTTTGATATTTGCAATATTTTTTTTTAACATATTTATGCCATTGGGGGGGGGGAAGGGGGAAAATCAAAAATTTATATTCACATTCTTCTACATTTTTGTAACATATCATTCCATAATGTGTTTTCGTACATTTGTAATAAGAATCAGTTGTTACTTGATGGCAAATTCTATGAGAGATGTTAAAAACAATTAGAAATACTCGCAAGAGTTACCTCCCTTTGCTCAGAAAAAACTCTCACTCCTGTTATAAAAATTCATTTAGCTCTCTTGGAAATTTATGTAGTTTAAAAAATCCAACTTCTCATTAATGTAATTACATCTGTTTCTTAAACTATGAATTGATTTAGGGCTAAACATTTAATTTTCTTTTTAAAATCATAAACGAAATGGAATGGTTTGAGAAAAAATTATTTTTTGGAGAACATTTTTTGCAGAAATTTCACATTTTTGAATAGGAAACCCAGTAGGACCACGATATTTAGATAGAACAACATATTCTTTTTCAACAGATATGTGATATGTGGAAATATATTTAAAACTTTTGTCAAAAAATCAGTTTTTCCATGACTTAGAAGACCTTTTGCGAAACTGCTGATTCATCACTTCAACATGCCCTAATTTCATAATGAACAAGTATCCTAGGTGAAACATTGCATTTTTGGAAGCAGTAAACACTCAGGATTAAATTTATATATTGTTTCTGCCTTCACCAAAAACTTGGACCTAAAGTCACTTTAGAGACAAGCTACGGCTTTCGGCCCATGGCCTATTATGTTTCAGTCAATTTTATCAGAATAGGAATATTATCTTGTTTCATGAAATATTCTCTTTATCCCAAATATTCTCTCATAATCTAAAACGTGACGTTCAATATCACACAATACTGTTTTTAGCAGGGGCAATAAAAGCTTGTTTTTTATGTATCGGTCATGGATTTTGAAAGGTGCTGACAGTGGTAGCGTAATAATGTATTTATTACCTTTGCCGAACCTGAATCCGAGCATTAAACTTTGAAGCATTGTGACAACTGTTCCACAAGGAATATTGATCAATTTAGTTTTATCATCAAGGTCTGGCAATGCTTGAGCATTGAAAAATATTTTCAAAAGAGACTTGAAAATGTAATTATTATGAAAATGAATTTGTAGAAATATAAACAAAAAAAACCCCGTCAAGTCTCTTTTGCTGGCCATGTCTTGTTCAGAGAAAATGTAATTGTTATGAAAATGAATTTGTAGAATTTAGAACTCTGTTGGTTGTCATGCCTCCAACAAAAGGGAAAAAGAACTGTCCAATCACAAGATGAAAAGAGTCTTTCACGCACATTGATTTTGTTCTGTTATGTGAATTTTCTTAAATAAATAAATTATTCCAAGTGATTTGCAACTAATTTGTTTATCCTTAAACTAATGGTTTTGGAAAATAAAATAAAAATGTCAAAATGAAAAAAAAAAGTAATTTCAGAAATTTGGCAAACTAGACTGGCTACATTTTGGTAAAATTGTGAACCGTATATTTATTACCAGGAATAAGTCGAGAATTTGATACCAGAAATTAGGTGGTCAAAGAGGGGGGTCTACTGATACACTGGGTCCATGTTTCAGACCTCAAAATTTAGGTTATTTTGGCATTTTGGTGGGAGACATGAACAATTTGACAGTGAAGCTTGCTCCAATATGGATGGTTGTTTACAAGAGGACATTCCCAGGCAATAAAAGGAGTTATGTGAAGAAGATTTAATCTGTTCAGTGTTGCTCAGTTAGATTGATCAGATGCACCTGTGGAGAATGAAGAACTCTGGGATATGCACTTGCATATTATTCCGTAACCATGGCAACAATGATATCATGTTTAATCCATTTCAAATTGTGTAAAACATTTCTTTGATGTATATGAATTGATTTTGAAATTGTGAACTTTATTATCTGAAAAAGGAACTCTGTAACTACATGTTTTCTTGGCAGATTCGTTTTAGTACAAAAATTTTGACCCTGAAGAATGGACATTTGATTCTGTATTTCCAAATTTGATTTAATCAGTATTCAATTCTTTTTCTTTCTAGTGAACAAAATTGCTGGTAACTGTGAATCTTGGAATAAATTTTAGATTTTTCTCATTAAATGACTTTGATTGACAAATTAACTGAGTCTAACGATATGGGCAGTAGAGGATGCCAATAAAAATGTTAGTTTGTACTTTCTTTCTGGAATTTCTCTTGATTCATTCATCAAGTCTGGTTAATAATAAGAGATTTGATTCTATATTTTTGAAATGTAAAAGATCATCCAGATTATCTCAATCACAACCAAATGCAAGTGATGTACTGAAGTTACGCTCATCTTCAACTTCTAAAAATGAAAAATGATCATGATCTCCAGTCTTAATCAAGCATCACGATCTGATGCACAGGGGTTGATTTTGTTTTTCTCAAATTACTTTTGAGTGACATTTAACCTGCTTGAAATGTACAACAGGTGCAATGGGGCCTTGTTTGTATCAGGCAGTGGGAGATACAGAGTTTACTGCATGGGGATATAGCAGCTATATTGACCACCACAGAGGATATAGAAGCTATATTGACCACCACAGAGGATATAGAAGCTATATTGACCACCACAGAGGATGTCAAGCTGTCGGTAGATACTGTGCCTTAAACCCCAGTCTCTCTTGACCATTTAGAAGCGATGGCGTTCATTCAAGGTTATTACACAAAGAATTCTCTTGCAAGGAAGGTAATGAAAGAAGTGCTTTGTATTTTATTATGTCTATTGTTTACGTTCTATATTTTCAATGTTTGCTGATTTATTGTAAACTTTTATGTTCTTTTACCACTCAAGTTGCTGAATGAATGTCAAAATATTCTGAGTGACCACTTTAGAGGAATCCCAACTCCTTAAAGGGGCAGTAGCACGTTTTTTGCAATTTTATTTTTTCAAATTTACCATTTATAATGATAGTTTATATCATTCATATTTACTTTAGAGGGTAAAACACCTTATTACACAAACCAATTATCCGTAGTGGTAATAACGATGTTGTGTATAAAGCAAAAATTGCATGGCGGCCATTTTATTGTGAACACAATTTATTATCTCTAATGACAAAAAACGTTTCCCATGGCTTTACGGAACCATGTACACTCATATTTTAGCTTGATTTTCTGAAGAGGGAAGGGTGTTTTACTGTTGGTGACATTATTTTTCAAATACATTTCATCGACTTATTTCACCAGAAAAACGTGCTACTGCCCCTTTAACAAGGGGATAATCCAGGAATATTATTAACTACTGCACAGTCAGGCCTTGTTTATCTGGACCCCGTTTATATGGAAACCTGGCCATCAGCACGATGGTATTTCAAATTTTCTGTATGCATTTCTATGCAAATGATGATTCTAGACTCACTTTCAGGAAGATTTTCAGCTGTATCCAAATCGTGTGGATAAATGGGGTCTGACTGTATTTTGAGCCCAATATAGGGACAACTTTTACGTGAACCAGTTGCTCATGTTCACGTGGTGGTTGAATCCTGCTAGCGACTAGGCAACACTATCCGCAGTAGAGAAACTTTCTAGAAGCAGTAAACTTTGATATACTTTGTTGCGTATATGGATACAAAATAACCCAAACGCAACATGTGCACATGTGCATATTTTGAATTATTTTCAGAGTAGGATCTGGACACATTTGCGTGTCTACAGCTTAAAATTTCTCACTTAAAATGATTACTGCTTGATTGCAGGAATTACAACATCTGCAAAGGAAATCAGCAGTGTGAAAATTGAGCTAATTCATGTAGAACCTTTATAGGAGGTCCAAGCATTACTGAGAAGAGAATTATTGCCAATTTTGATAAGTGCTTTCAGAGAAGAAGATTATTTGAGAACATAAATATAAAAACCTTTTCTGTAACAACCCTTTGATTGGTAAATGCTAAACCATTCTTCAGTAGCTGAATTACAGGAATCAACACTTGATATCAAAGGGAATATTAAAGGTTTGGTCAGGGGCGAGAGATAGAGATTATTACCCGAGGAAGTGTGTCATGTGACTTTTATGAAACGAGTGTGAATTTTTAGCTCATCAGGCCTGAAAGGCCCGATGGGCTTATGGCATGGCATGGTGTCCGGCGTCCGTCCATCCGTCCATCCGTCCATCCGTCCATCCGTCCATCCGTCAATCCGTCCATCCGTCCATCCGTAAACTTTTCGCTTTTTCGACTTCTTCTCCAGAACCAATGACTCCACAGAGCTGAAATTTTATGTGCAGACTCCTTGGCCAATGGGGATTCTAAATTGTAAATTTCATGACCCCATGACCCCAAATGGGGTCACAGGGGTCACTTCCTTAAAAACCTATTTTCATCTTCTTCTTCAGTTCCAAAAGGTCAAGAGAGCTGAAAAGTTGTGTGCAGACTCCTTGGCCAATGATGATTCTAAATTGTAGATTTCGTGACCCCATGACCCGAAATGGGGTCACAGGGGTCACATCCTTAAAAAACCTATTTTCATCTTCTTCTCCAGTTCCAAAAGGTCTAGAGAGCTGAAAAGTTGTGTGCAGACTCCTTGGCCAATGGGGATTCTAAATTGTAGATTATGTGACCGCGTGACCCCAAATGGGGTCACTGGGTTCACATCCTTAATAACCTATTTTCATCTTCTTCTCCAGTTCCAAAAGGTCTAGAGAGCTGAATAGTTGTGTGCAGACTCCTTGGCCAATGGGGATTCTAAATTGTAGATAATGTGACCGCGTGACCCCAAATGGGGTCACTGGGTTCACATCCTTAAAAACCTATTTTCATCTTCTTCTCCAGTTCCAAAAGGTCTAGAGAGCTGAATAGTTGTGTGCAGACTCCTTGGCCAATGGGGATTCTAAATTGTAGATTAAGTGACACCGTGACCCCAAATGGGGTCACCGGGGTCACATCCTTAAAAACTTATTTTCATCTTCTTTTCCAGTTCCAAAAGGTCTAGAGAGCTGAAAAATTGTGTGCAGACTCCTTGGCCATTGGGGATTCTAAATTGTAGATTTCATGACCCTGTGACCCCAAATGGGGTCACCGGGGTCACATCCTTAAAAAACCTATTTTCATCTTCATTTTCCAGTTCCAAAAGGTCTAGAGAGCTGAAAAGTTGTGTGCAGACTTCTTGGCCAATGGGGATTCTAAATTGTAGATTATGTGACCCCGTGACCCCAAATGGGGTCACAGGGTTCACATCCTTAAAAACCTTTTTTCATCTTCTTCTCCAGTTCCAAAAGGTCTAGAGAGCTGAAAAGTTGTTTGCAGACTCATTGGCCAATGGGGATTCTAAATTGTAGATTATGTGACCCCGTGACTCCAAATGGGGTCACAGGGGTCACATCCTTAAAAACCTATTTTCATCTACTTCTCCAGTTCCAAAAGGTCTAGAGAGCTGAAAAGTTGTGTGCAGACTCCTTGGCCAATGGGGATTCTAAATTGTAGATTATGTGACCCCGTGACCCCAAATGGGGTCACAGGGGTCACATCCTTAAAAACCTATTTTCATCTACTTCTCCAGTTCCAAAAGGTCTAGAGAGCTGAAAAGTTGTGTGCAGACTCCTTGGCCAATGGGGATTCTAAATTGTAGATTATGTGACCCCATGACCCCAAATGGGGTCACAGGGGTCACATCCTTAAAAACCTATTTTCATCTTCTTCTCAAGTTCCAAAAGGTCTAGAGAGCTGAAAAATTGTGTGCAGACTCCTTGGCCAATGGGGATTCTAAATTGTAGATTATGTGACCCCGTGACCCCAAATGGGGTCACAGGGGTCACATCCTTAAAAACCTATTTTCATCTTCTTCTCCAGTTTCAAAAGGTCTAGAGAGCTGAAAAATTGTGTGCAGACTCCTTGGCCAATGGGGATTCTAAATTGTAGATTATGTGACCCCGTGACCCCAAATGGGGTCACAGTGGTCATGATCTAAGAACCTATCTTTTGCTTGTAAACAATAACTTAAATAACTTAAATATTCAACTTTAGATAGTAAATCAATGAAATCCTGATGAGCTACAGAGCCCATGGCTCTATTTTTGTATTGCCTGAGCAAGAGCGAGGGTCAAACATAAATTTGCACGAGTTTCGTAAAAGTCATATGACACATTTTCGAGTGTAATTATTTCTTTATTACCCCTTTTATTCCATTTGAATTGCGTAAAATTGGCCAGGAAAAGACCCACTTCTCTTGCAACGGCAAGCTACAGTGACGTCACAAACAATCGTTTTATGACGTCACAGACGGGAAGTCGCGGTGAAACAATCGTTGATAGGCAAACGTGATATGTGCACATGTGCTCATATCAATATTATTAACTCGGTTATTTCTAACCATGTGGGTAATAAATGTTCATACGTACCTGAATTTTTACTGAATTAGACAGAGTATGAAATAAGGCCCATCATAAAGCCCATAACCTGATAACTTTTGGTCCGGGCTAACAACTTTTCGTTTTTGTCTTGAACAATGACAAAATCATATTTTCACACGCAACTTCCAGTTTTAAGTTTACTACTTAAAAAGCTCTTGTATGGGCACTTGCTCCTTTGCAGCCAGGGGGCGGGATAGCGCAGTGGTTAGCGCGTTCGGCTTCGGACCAAGAGGTCCGGGGTCCGAATCCCCCCAGGGGCACGGCAACTTTGTCAGCAGAGAACTGTTCTACACGCAGTAAAGTTTGGGTGCAATGCTACACTGAATTTCAGCGTAGTACCACCCATGGTTCGCTAGTTCCAGCTGATGCTCGCGGGTTTCACCACAAAGCATAGCCACATGGCGTTGCAGACTTTCTTCCTGCCATAATACTAGCAGCCGCGATATAAGTGAAATACTCTTGAAAGCAGCGTTAAGCCCCAACTCACCTCACCTCCTTTGCAGCCATACATGCTATCAGTGAAGTTCAGCAACAATGGGCCCGGCTTGTCCTATTGGTGACCACTTCATGGTTGGATACACTGAGGCTTTGAGAGGTGATTCATTGCCCCACGCGGAGATATTAGTTGAGAGACTGGAACTGTGGGCAATATACAGTGCCTTTGTTCACCCAGCAGTACAGATGGGTACCTGGCCAAGGTTTAGAAGTGCCTTCAGCATGTACGAGTGAATGGGAAAATGTGCCATTTATATCCACATTGTTACTATAAAGACACTAAGAGAGTGGATAGTTCACTTTGTATTGTTTTGTCCCATAATAATGATAAAATAGATGATGAATGTATCCTCTTCAGGGTTTAGATAAAAGTCTTATAATAAATAAGAACTTGTTTCTAAACATACACTGAGACACCTTTCAAAGATTTCGAGCACAATCTGATACTTACCAAAATAGAATCTTCTTGTTGATAATTCAGTTCATAAAATGCACTTACCACTTGTTTGAAAGACTTTAATCTAAATCATTGTAGGTTATCTAAGCTTGTTGCCAATTAGGACAAAGCCCCCTTTATATGAGAAAAGTAGGGGAAGGGTGCAGAAATATGATAGAATGGTTAATATAGACAGTGTCTGTTACTGACATGAATTGTAAGTGATCCGATTGGTTGGAAAGTTGTATGTGATTTGTGAACTGACTTCTGATTGGCTGAAAGATGATCTTTGATTTGTGAACAGCATTCTGATTGGATGAAATATGACTGATTTTGAATTGGCTGAAAGATTTATCTGTGATTTGTGTTGACATCTGTTTACAGCGTTTTCTTCACTGGAGGAACAAGGGTGTATTCTTTGTTAAAATGGGAACGTTACAAGTAATGTCAGTTATAGCGTGAAAGACCTCAGTCAGATTCTCTTATGTAGCAGTTTGTGTACAAAAGCCAACTGCCAATTGATGCTAGGATTCTGTTTTTGTGAGCATTGAGAACATAAAATATATTTTTAAAAAAGGTCCATCAAAATTGGAACATGGAGATGAGCAGAACACCAAATGGCAAACTGTTGACATGGAAGACAGGTTGATACTGATGATTGTCATCATTGCCTTTCTAACATTGGGGAACATTTCTTGATTGAGATATATCAAACACAAGACATCAGGATTAGTGTTGTGTAAATAGGGAAACATTGTAACAAAGAGAAGAAATGCTTTCTGTGTGCTGATTGGATAATTATTTACATCTTCTTCTAAGATGGCCGCTTGTGAAGATGAAATAGTGATACTATCTGTGGACAAGAATGATGAAGTTTAAAAAACATTCTTTTGTGGAAGAAAGTTACTAAAGTTCTGGCCGAGTTACCTGTATGTGTTATGATGTGTGAGGAGTGTCCATTACATCTGGTTTGAATATTTCTGCCTTGTAAACATGACTTCATCTTGATATATCTGTGTTTGCAAGAATGATGAAGTGGTTCATGTAAACAGTCTTTGTGCGGAATATACGGAAGTTCTGTCAGATTTACCTGTATGTGAATGTGCTGATTGTTTGTTACACCTGGTTGCCACATGTTTACAATGTAAACAATTCATGAACACACAAGGATACTGTGATAGAAATGGAAACATGTTAAAGAACGATATTCTTTCAAACTAGAATTGCTTGAAGTTTACAAATTTACCTTATTTGAGTCAATTTCATAGCCCTGTTCCATCTGGTTTCAATATATATTTGTCTTATGAACAATTCCTTAACTACATTCTGTGTGAAGATCAAGGAAACATTGTGAGCTAGGGTTACCTGTATTTCCTGACTGATGGTGAAACACAGATGTATGACAATTGTCCTACACAAGGATACAAGTCAGAGGTTGCTATTTGAAAGAAGAAAGGAATCATTTAGGTTAGGATTAGATAGTGAGGACTGAGTTAACAGAGGAGCCATTCTGTGCTGTAGAATCAGCGTATTTCTCCATTAGGCAGAAGT
Source organism: Gibbula magus (assembly GCA_936450465.1). Lineage (NCBI taxonomy): Eukaryota > Metazoa > Mollusca > Gastropoda > Trochida > Trochidae > Gibbula > Gibbula magus. The sequence continues at coordinate 7,720,745 of OW388306.1, forward strand.
GAAATCTTGCTACTTTGCTTTCCATTGGGAGTGACCTTGACCTTGCACTTCATCCATTTACGTCAGAAGTTACTGATGGGTAGTAAGTGCAATGATGAGAGAACGAAAGGCTTCTAGATTTGTGTAACATGTTGCAGGTGATGAAATTTCAATAATTTTAACCACCTGTGGAATTTACAGTGATTCTGGAGAGATTGAAATGAATTCTCGTTCACTCAAGTAGATAAGTAATTAACCCAGGTGTCACACTTCATGATATTAAGAGGTCAAGGGTTATTATCATGTGTAAAATGTTTGCAGATATTGGATAACAACAAAATACTTCGAAATTCATGATCGCTCTGTTGTGATCTAACAATATATCTTGCTAAAAGTGTAATTTGGATAATCATGAGCAGATATATAGCAGTTTGTGAACTCACATTCCATGTGGAATGATTCATGGAAATAATTAATAAGGTGTAAGTGGGTTATGGAGTACCTTTGAACCCATTGATGACTACTCGTTACAAGAAGTGGAAGATAGACTAGTACCGGTAGAAACACTACTTCAACAGTTAATTTGAATGTTTGTAGTGGACGTGATGGCCTACTGGTCATTGAAGTGAACTTGTAAAATGGACATCAATGGACATGGATGATATGTGAACAAACTGTATCAAGAGAAACACTACTTCAACAGCTAATTTTGATGGACTACTGGTCATTGAAGTGAACTTGTAAAATGGACATCAATGGACATCGATGATATGTGAACAAACTGTATCAAGAGAAACACTACTTCAACAGCTAATTTTGATGGACTATACTGGTCATTGAAGTGAACTTGTAAAATGGACATCAATGGACATGGATGATATGTGAACAAACTGTACCAAGAGAAACACTACTTCAACAGCTAATTTTGATGGACTATACTGGTCATTGAAGTGAACTTGTAAAATGGACATCAATGGACATGGATGATATGTGAACAAACTGTACCAAGAGAAACACTACTTCAACAGCTAATTTTGATGGACTACTGGTCATTGAATTCTACATGAGTAATGGACAAAAGTCAGTTGATTATTATTATACAAACTTAATTATAAATTCTCACAAGGAATAGATTTTCAGAGGACCTTATGGGATATCTGTTCAAGTTTCAAGGTCACTCAACATTATGGATACCTTTCACAATAAAATGGATGCCAGTGGACATTTAAGATATTTTACCCTTTGTCTTTGCCTTTGTTTTATTCGCTGATCATCTGAGGACATCTTTGAACTCCTTATCACTCACTGAAAGAGATAATCATTTTGAACTTGAACTTGAACGATTCCTTGCAGTGAAGACCATGAACAAAAGATGGACAAGTGGACTCTCTGATGGCATTACACTGCAGATATTTTCACCAAATGACTCTTCCTTTACATTACACCAAAATAACCTCTGTAAGTCCGGATCACTTCAATGTTTAAAGGAGAGCAATATGGTTCATAGGAATGTGCTTGAAATACAGATGATGAGAGGGATCGACTTGAATGTATCAAGATAACAAAATTTATGATTCAATCATAAAAGAGTATCATAAACTGTGTAAGATAAAACAGATAAGGTACGTATGTATGATGTCAAGAAGAAATCAGAAAATATATCAAACATATTGTTCTGGGATTGTCAAATAATAAGGAAGGTACAATCTCTTTGTTTTAGCATTTGGAGGATGACAATATACGTTTGTTCGAGTATATATCAAACATATTGTTCTGGGTTTGTCAAACGATAAGGATCCGAAGGTACAATCTCTTTGCTTTTAGTATTTGCCAATATACTTTTCTGCAGCATTCAACATTTTAATTTCTCTTATCATATTGGGAATGAGCATTAATTATCAGTTTATCAGATGACATCTCATGTGGTAAAGATATATGTGTTCAAGGTGCTTCCATATATCTGATGATGTAACTGACAAGATAGGTGGAGTTAATGTGAAGGACTTATTGCTTGAGGTGATGCTGTGGACACTGATTAATGATCAACCAGTGATCATCTCACTCAGGACTTAATGGACTATAGAGGAGAGATGCAGGTTTATTACTGGATCCAGCTTTGTTGACAATTTGGAAAGATGACCGAGTTTATAGGAAAGAAGTCATCAGGACATCAAGTACCTTTCTTGTTGAACTTTCTGGTGCATCTTGAGACTAAATGGATTGTTGAAGGAGAGGTGTAGAATCAATAGAAGCTTTTGGATCCAGCTTGATGATGATGTGGAAAGATGACACAGTTTACAGGAGAGACTTCAGGAAAAGTAACTTTCGAGTTGGTGGACGTTCTGTTGCATTTCAAGCAGGACTACATGGATTTCGGAGGAAGTTGTCAATAACCTGAACCTACTGGACTATTTAAAACTTTTTCCCCTCCCCCCAGTTTGGAGATCTTTGTTATGCTGATTGTGTTAGTCTGTAGAGAGAGAGTTTTATTTCCTGAATACATTTGTTAAAGAAAGAGTTTTCCTTATCACTTGTTTATGACCAACCCATTGAATAGGTATATAAAGCGGAGCTGTTGCAAGACTAAACTATGAACTGAAGAAGGATCTTTGAGATCGTTCAGTTTGTTTTGTGAACTCCCTGTTAATACAGAAAATACTGAATAAAGATCGCATGCAACAGCTTGGAAAATCATATTGATAGATGTGATCAAAAAGCAGACAGCTTCAAAACTGACCCAAAAAAACAAAAGTACTGACCTGAAGTTCCATCTGATCAACCAACAGATTCTGAAAGTGGTCCAAAAATCTGGAAATACTGACATTTGAATGTTCCATTACAGCAAATGTTGTCGTCCATAATTTGAGTGTTTGTTTTGTGAAATGACATGAAGAGGAGGTCGTCTCCCTATTTATTCCGATAACGAGGCCAGGACATCCGCTATAATTTGAGAGATATTACAGTTGTCCCTCTGGATTATAGGAGTCATTGTGCTTAGTTTCATTCTCGTGTGCATATGTACAATGTGTAGGGCTAAATGGACAGCTTTTTAATAACCTTCGTCTCATGGGTGGAAAAAGTTGTTTTTTAATTGATCCACAAAGGTTCCTGTTTCATGTACGCATTTTTCTGTCGGAAAAGTGAAAATTTTGTGCAAAGATGTGATCCAGTGTTCGCACAACGGATTGGTATGGTTCTGCCGATTTTATATGTTGGGGAAAAGTTCGTGAAAAAGGAAATGTAAATGGAGTGTGAAAAATATTTATTGAATCAACTGTGTCAGCTTTTTCGCAAGGATATAAAAAGTCTTATGAATTGATCAAGTGTTACTACATGAAATGTTTCTGTTTGATGGAAGCAGGATATATAAGTGAAAGTGAAAGTGAAAAATAGGATCAACTATTTGCATATTTCAAAAGGAAACTCCAAGGAAACAAAGTACTATTAAGTCTTTTCAGAGGAAAGAATTATTTCCTCAGATTTATTTTGGATATGAAGTTGATGTGATATATGTGTGAATTAAATATACAACATGAAGTAAATGGATATATCGCCCTCATAAATCGCAGATGTCATTGAAGTTTGATGGTAAATAAGATCACCAAGGTGTAAAGCAACTAAAAAGATCGGGCTCATTACTTCAGTGGAGATGTGATAATATCCAGAAGTCTTTGATAATTGGTCCTTCACAAAGTGTCCTTCCTGTGAAGTGTCAAACTGAAATACCGTCATCCTTTGACCGTCAGCTTGGATATCAGAACGCAAAGTACAGCATACATCAGCAGATTCAAAGATCTTTCAAAAACTCTTTGTTGTGACATCATTGCTGCAAACCCTTCTTGGAGAAGCTTGTGGGCTCCTTGCTGTGACACCATTGCTGCAAACCCTTCTTGGAGAAGCTTGTGGGCTCTTTGCTGTGACACCATTGCTGCAAACCCTTCTTGGAGAAGCTTGTGGGCTCTTTGCTGTGACACCATTGCTGCAAACCCTTCTTGGAGAAGCCTGTGGGCTCTTTGCTGTGACACCATTGCTGCAAACCCTTCTTGGAGAAGCTTGTGGGCTCTTTGCTGTGACACCATTGCTGCAAACCCTTCTTGGAGAAGCTTGTGGGCTCTTTGCTGTGACACCATTGTTGCAAACCCTTCTGGGAGAAGCTTGTGGGCTCTTTGCTGTGACAACATTGCTGCAAACCCTTCTGGGAGAAGCTTGTGGGCTCTGTGCATCTTGAGCTTCTTGTTCTCTGTGTTGTTTCAAAGTTGAATCTTGGATAACTGAATACAAAACATCCAATTACTGGATTACGTCTGAAGTTTCTCCAGAAGCTTCTGAACTCCAATCTGGAGGTGTTTCACCATGGCTCTCTTCAAGATGATGAAGATTGTCTCTGATCTTAGTATCAACCTTGTTGAACCAGTAAGTTAGTTAATTTTCCAATGCTCAACCTTAATTATCTCTTTCAGATTCATGGTCCCATTGCACAATAGCCTTTACTCACTAAGGTAGCCTTAGAGATTTAGAAATGGTATGAAGGTTCTTTGACAAGGTTTGTCTGTGGCACTTCACTTCACTTAAAACATTCAGATGCAGGGTCCCAAGCCTAAGTTAACCATTAAACACTAAGGTAGCCTTAGTGCAATGTTTTGAAATGGCATGGAGGATACTTGACAAGGTTTGTCTGTGTCACAACACCTCAATCCAATCGTTCAGATTTAGGGTCCTATTGCACAAAGCTGACCTTAACCTACTAAGGTAATGTTTGCGCCATGACATCTCACTTCAATCATTCAGATTCAGGGTCTCATTGTACAAAGCCGAAGTTAACCTTTAAACACTATTTAACCTTAGTGCAATGTTTAAAAATGGCATTGAGAAATATTTGACAAAGTTGCTTTGTGCCACAATACCTCGGTGTAAACTGATTTTGTTGTCATGTATACTGAATATATATATTGAATATGTTATCAATGTTTTTGTGAATACTCAAAAATACCCTTGCCTGACAGAGAGAATGGCTACTTAACCATGAATCTAAACAATAATCAAGTTTAAACAAAGTTAAATTACATGGTCAAATAAAACTCTCAGAGGTCAAGGAAGTTACAGTTTAAACCAATGATCTCTCTCTTCAATTAGTTTGCGGTCAAGCAGTTTGCGTGCATTAGTGCCAAACCATTCTTAGTAGCTTAATTACAGGAGCAAAAACTTAACAGAAGGAATAATCTTGAATTGGTTAATGATAGACAATCCTTATATGTTTCTGCATTGGTAGGAATATAAGTGTCAGAGTAAAACGAGTGATTATCATTTCAAGATAGGGAGTGTATACATATAATAGTGGGAACTAAGTTAGCTTCAAAATCCTGACATTTGAGCCTAGCTGTATGTCAGCATAACCTATTACCATGGTATAACACTTATAACACATGAAAACCTGGGTGATACAGCTTTCAGCAGCCTAACAAGTTTACAGAATCTCGGCCAGCGAATCAGAGAGGAGAGGAAGAGTGTAGTTCTGTTATTGGCTTTGGCATTTAGATCTGTGAAACGGGATCTCTGCCAGGCTGTGTGCATATGGACAAACTGTGTTGCAAGTTGGGATGTTCTTAGTGCCTAGCTTACAACATGCTATTAACGCATGACACGAACACTGTTGAAATAGACTTGCTTCAGATATGTTCAACTTTTTTGTCCCTGTCAGTGTCTGTAACCAGAAGATAATCCTGTATTATCCGACAAAGTAATCATTTTGACATGTCATTATGTACGAATATAAGTGTGTGACATGATAAAAACAATCTTTTAAAATTTTGTCCTCAGTAATTAGTGCGAAAAACTTTTGAGTGGCCATTTTATAGGAATCACTACATGTTTAGCAAAGGGGGGAAATCTGAGATCGAGCACTGGCTAAGGATAAGCTTTTCGGGAATAAATCTGGGACCTATAAGTATTATGTAAAAGGGTTGAACTCATGTTAGATTGCTAGCTGGAGATTTAATCGGTAACATTTAATCCAATAATGCCCTTAATCAAGCCTAGCCCTCTGTTAATTCCCCAAGTAGACAAATGCATGGAAACAACCACCCAACTTGCACACCTCTTGTTTAAACACAAACTATTTTGAGAAATCGTTACCCATTTTTGTTTCGCAGGACTTTTTATCGGTTTGTTAATAAAAATCCACACAAAGTTCTTGAAAGGAAATGCAAACTTTTCCCAGGCTGTTTATTCCATATTTGTGTGTGGAATTTAAAAAGATGAAAACTTATGGCTCAGGTTCTTTTCTTTCAAGTATTAGTTCATATAGAATCATAACTACAGTTAACAAAGGGTATATTTATATTCTGTCTATGTTTGCGGCTGCCCCCTCCAAAATTGCTAAAAAAGCAAAAAATGCAAAACAATCCAAGGATGTTTCCTTGTTTATTACCTAAACTCAGGAAATCTAACAAGTCAAATGCCTTTGGAGATGTGAAAAGTGTTAAACAATTTGTCGCCCATCCCATCCCATGTTTTCAGCGCATCACGTAACCATGAGATGCAGTGGTTTAGAGGCTATGTGCTGACACTTCCACACCCTTGCTAAGAATGTTTGTAGGTGTTAGTGTATTGTCTCCTTAAACAGTTTCAGCTAGTTGAGGAAAAGTTAGTTTCATTTACATGGAGTGTCATTTAGTCATTTGAGCATTAAAGCATATTTTGTTAAATTTTTTAAACAGAACTGTTCTTTAAGAAATTTATTACCGTGAGCAACGTAATTATAGCCCCCTCCCCCCAAAAAAGTGTCCCATAATACAAATTAATACTTGTAGAGAACCTCCTCCACTGTCTTCACTTCCTGAATTAAGCAAAAATACAACTCATGTGCAGTATCACATTGTCTGTTTATTGGATCCACAAGTCACTTGTTAAAGTAGGGAAGGTTGTGTGCTACGACAATTTTTTGACCTTGTGTACACTCCTGCTCAACCCTTTTGGCTAGTTTGCCAGGGCCTATATATATGTGCTTAAAGGGAAAGTTCTATCACCGATCTATCTGCAGAATCCTCTGAGTTAATGGGAATATCCTCTTGAATTTTTCATTTCCAGAAAAAAAACTCTGATAGAACCCTCCTTTTAATCCTAAGATTATCTTCAGTACCAAATATAAACATTGGCTTTGAATTATCTTAAAACTAAGAGAGTTGAATAAATACAGGCCCAGGGGCCAGGGCACTTATTTTAAGTTGAATACAGTAGCCTTTGGTGTACTTATATATCGTAATTCCGTGCAATATCTCACTTTGTTCCCAAGTTGCAATCAGCTCTTGCAGGTTTTACTGCAGTGTAAATCTACAATGGTGTTGAAGGCTTTCTCTCTGCAGTTTTAGTATCCTCCAGATATCAGTAGACTGCTTGTGAATTCTGTATCACATTACCTGATTTCAAGTGTCAGCACTTTCTCAGGTTGTGAAAAACAAAAACTCCTTGCCTCTGTACTGTGTTGCATGCACTGCTGCTGAGTTACCCCCTGCAGTGCTCAGGTATGGCTGTTTTTTTGCATCACCTTGCCGACCACAAACTAGACTTGCATCTTCTCCAGAATTATTTAATTCAGTTAAATATTCAAATTTTACGTTCAATTTAACTCTATAATTGAGATATTTAGACTGGAGATATTTGTACTGTGAAACTATATTCTTGTGTTTTGGCCAAGTCAATGTTTATTAGCCCTATATTATTTATTTCAAAGTAAATATTCAAATTTGGTGTTCAATTTACTCTATAATTGAGAAATTTGGACTGTGATTTGAAACTGTTTTGGTGTTTTCGGCCAAGACAATTATTATTTGCCCTATATTAAGATTTGAAATGTTGCAAAGGTAAATTGTATTAATTCAAATTCAGTGCAATAGTATACATGATTCCTCATTCCTAACATTTCAGACAGACTTCATTTCATACATAGCCACAATATTTCATAGGCTTTCATCTTGCAAGAATATTAGCCACAATTATTATATTATATATATATATATATATATTATATTAATATATTGAAAATCATCACCTCAAATCACTTTACCTTAACTAACACTCTAGCTGCTGAAATAACGCTAAACCATTCTAGGTTGTCAATTTACAGGAATCAGAAATCGTTATCAAAGGAATATTCCCTTGTGATGAGCTATCCAGAAATGTTCTGGGTCTAAGGGTTATGATGGATACTGAGGATTTTACTTTTACAGACTAAGATACAGTCTATTAAAAGTCTGGTCTGGTTCATCCATTGCCTTACCTCACATGGACTAGACTTAGTGAATCTACAATCAATTATATTCAGTATTTTAAAACATTTATGTTGCTATTGACAGTTTTGTCTGTGAATGTGTGAGAAACATTATTTTGGCATTCTTCTGTTAATCATTAATTATCATATGTGAAAAAAAGGAAAAAGGTTAATTAAATATTTCTTCAAGAGACTGTGACACAGTTTATGTGGAGGTCTGGTTTTGTTGGAACTAACAGGTAAATTCTTCAGGTGAGGTACTGTACAGGTGATTTGCAGTAGCACCTGCAGAAGTAAGACGGGTACTTTTGAAGAGCTTAATTAGCATGGGTAACAGAGAAAATAGTATAAAATACCTGTATGACTTTTCTTGGACCTGACTTGTATCATGTTATTTGTCAACAACATCCACATTTTATTTTAACTGATAAATTCAGATTGTTACCCACCTTTGAAAATTTAATAAATAGCTATTACCGGTATTCCTTTAGATTTGAATAAATTAGCAGCATTCTGGGGAGGACTATTCTTACTATAATTAGGGACAGATTTCAAAACAATGTAAGGTTTAGTTGATTTTCATGTTGACAGAGCACTTGTTTATAACATCTATCATGGGGCATGTAAATCATGTAACAAAATGTTAATAAAACATTACCTTTGTTTTAAACTCGCAAGAATAGCATCTTGTTAGACCAACAATGGATATATTTGAGTTTATTCAGATGTTTGTCAGTGAACAAGTAAGTTGCTAGTTGGGGGGTAGTTGTCTAGGTGTGTGACATTCTAGCGGTGACATTTATTCAATAGTGGGGACTAACTATGTCGATTACTGCGATTTGGCATGAACTAAGATATTATAATGTGTCATATTTTCAAATATAATTTTCCAAGAATTGCTTTGGTAGTGAACTTGAGAAAAACACTCTCTTGATTTGAAGGAAGGAGAAACCAACAGGATGTCCCAACCATATAGGAAACTGGTGCTTATGTTGAACTTGAGAACATCTATAAATATCTGCTATTGTGTAGAGATTGTTTAAAGTATGGTTAATCTGTATACTGTGTTTCTTAGAAAATGGAGTGGGATAGTGCAGTGGTTAGTGTATTAGAAGTTGCATACATAAGAACAGGAAGATTTTCTGGATAACAACTTATTTAATGTGAAAATACACAATGTTTCGGATCATATGCTCATTAGTGGTGTAACGATACAGCGATACAGTATCGTATCCCGATGCAAGGCCCCACGATACAACGTATCGATTCGAAGCATGCGTATCGCGATACATACAAAATTAATAATTGCTCTTTATTTCAATTCCAGTGGCGCACAACTGCGTTAGATCTATTAAACAAAACAAGCGATTCAACGCCTATCAAAAAAACGAGAATCTTACCGAGTTGGGTTTACCCGCCCGGTCTATAAATAGCATACAATAGCGTCACAACTCTATAAGGCGGAGTCACGTAGTTTGTAGTTTCGTACACGAAACGAACCAGATCTAGTCAAAATCAGCTCATCCAGTTTTACGAAATAATTGGAAAGATTAAATACAAATATAAAATTTAAGTTTAATAATTTTATTTGAACACATTTAAGCGAAAAGTGAGTACGGGACGAAATCAGTTGACTGTTTTGGATACATACGAAATAGTTGGTTGACGATTTCTGTTTAACTAAATCTATCAACTTTCGATGTAAAAAATAAAAGCAGAGAATTTGCATTTTGAAACAAAACGACTTATGCAAGTGATTTCTATTATTATTCGTTGTCTTTTTCAAAGAAATGATTTTAAGTCAACTTCCCACAATCCCTTACAAACATACGCATGCGCATTTGTGCATTATGCCTGACAGCATGGCAGAAGTTAATGCAGACGACGGGCCGAGAATATCCAAACTTTTGGATCCCCCGGCTGTCTATAGGGCACCAATTTGTTCTTGTTTAAAGTTTTCAAGTTAGTTAACTGAATTTTAAAAGACATTTGTTATTTAAATTTGTTATTTAAATTTGTTAAGCTGCAATGAAATGCTGACGTGTTGTGGTCAAATTGTGAATGGTGAGTCGTTTTTTTGACTTCTTAAAAAAGACAATGTTAGGCACTAAGGCTATTATTTAGGCTGCAGAGATACACTAAACACACTTATAAATTAAGTGTAATGGATGCCATTCGATGGTGACTTTCTGTTTTTTTACATCAGAATTTCAGAAATAAATCAACTAATATCAAACATTATTTTATTATGTTTTATTGGCAATTTTGCAATAACACAAATACACAATGTCAATAAGAATTGTACATTTAAGGATTAAAGCTGCTGAAGCACTCACAACAGTCATAAATTTCTGATATGAAGTGATTTGCCTGCAAATAGAAAAAAGTATTTGAAAAGACTTCAAGAAAAAAGGTTTGCTCATAATTAAAGTGTTTCGCGATACGTATCGTATCGCGACCCCCGTATCGTGATACGTATCGTATCGCCACCCCCCCGTATCGTTACACCTCTAATGCTCATTCCTTCATCAGGTGGAATGTAATAAAACATGAAGGAGTGAGCATATTTTGCGTGTATTTTTACATTAAAGAAGTTGTTATCAAAAAAGTCTTCCTGTTCTCACAACTAATTAGTAAAGGAAATAATCAAGGATTGCCCACTGACCATGCAAATATAAGGTCTCCTGTAATATTTCGGGACTTGCTGGTTCAGGGTTGAATAATTCTCCATGGTTACATGGTACTCCATTACATGACATGTTTGATGGTGGTCGTTATGGTAAATACATCATTCTTTTAGCCTCTTTGTTGAAAGATGAGGTGTTATGTCTATTTCTAGTTGAAGACTACATGCATCTTGTTCAGGTGCAAATGCACCAACATTGTTGAGGTAAATTCCCCTGCTCCTCAAACTTAAGTTCTTACAATATTTATTTCAATTTTAGTAAGGAGTATAATTATGATTTGTGTTATAAGCTGGCCAGAAATAATGTATCATCCACTTGTAAACCATCTCTTGATCCTGACTCAGGAATCTTTGTAGCTAGCTCACCTGGTGTCATTTATGTAATGTAATGTACATCCATTTCAGTTAATTACAGAACCTTTTTTCTGTTTGGATATTTTTCGTATGAAATTCAAAATGCACAATTTTATAATGAAATTGTTCGACATAAGGAATAAATATTTTGATTGATATGTACATTTATGGCAAAATAATATGGTGTAGTATTTCTCTGTGCACTTATCACTTTTGGAAAGCAACCGTCCACTATGTCTATGTCGAAGTTCCGAAGTTTATATGTCATAAAACAATTAAACATAATACACACTGCTGCTGCAATACAACTTTCATGAAACCCAGCAATATTGATATAACCTTTTAACTGATCAAGTAATACGAAAGACTTCACTTCTTCCATAAAATTTATAAAACACTAAATCATTGATGGATCCAGAGGGGGGTTGGGGGGTGCGCAAGTATAGTAGACCTTTGAATAACCTTTGTAATAATAGATTGCATTCTGTTACGTACCAACGCAATCCAACCTTAAAAGCTGCCACTACCCCACACCCCCCACCCACTGAGAGCCCAGCTCTGGAAAAGTGCACCCCCCCCAACTCAAAAAGCTGTATCCACCCCTGCTTATTCATTTGATAATGTCTATAACACACCTTTGCTGTGAGGTGGGAATAATTTTGAAGGATAAAATTGTGGTTTCTATCTAAATTCCCCATGTTAGTCATTCAATATTTGAATAGATATCCCTATAAAAAATATTGACATTTTTCTTGCGTAAATATCTCACATAGTAAGTACTAGATTACATACTTGAGTTGTAGGGTGGGAATAGTTTCGAAGGAGGAAAAAAGGGTTTATTTCTAAATCCCCCTCCCCATCATTTGATATTTGAATAAATATCCTGGAGCAAAAGTATTTATCTGGAGTGCATTTTTCAGTTAATAAGTTTAAGAAAACATAGCTGAGATGTAAGGTGTACGTCCGTTACAAGGAGGAAGAAAATAATTTATTTCTAAATTTACCTGGTATAGCTTGAGGGGATTGCATCTACCTGTACATTTCATTTACCTGAACTTCTAACATATGGTTAATCATCGAGGAATGTGGCCATGGTAAAACTAAACTTTAAATATTTAATATTTTCTATTGACTGTTTTTTTTAATAATATATTCACACTTATAGTATACTTTGTTTAGATATGTTTTTATTTTTTTGTAAAATTAAAATTTTGATAGACGTGTAGATCTGCTGAGGTAACATTTGAACACATGAATGTCCCAGTCAGGTTTTCTATTATGGGCCAATGGATATATTCAAGATATTGATAATCATTTATTTCTTTTTCACTTTGCAGTTTAAAGTTTTGATGTTTTAATTCTGTACTTTATTTTGGATGACTTTGTTTCCACCTGGTTTTGTCTGTTCAGGCATGCAATTATATATTGCTTTTATGCAAAAATGGTATAGTCACTTTGTATAATCTGTGTTTAGAGGTGTAGAACATAGCTTACTTAAAAAACTTTCTTTATGAGGACCTATCAGACTGTGATAACAAGGTCATTTTTGTTGTTGTATCAAGCATTGATATAGTCAAATTTAATTTTCAACGATAAACATGTAAAAATATGTAACACATGCTATGACGGTTTTAACATCCAACCCTATTATTCCTAAAATATGTTTGATTAAAGACGTTGTTTTCACATAAGTATGTATATTGTACATATCAAAATCTTGAACTCATAATAAATAAGAATATTTGTATTTCAGTCGCGCCCAAAGCTTGTAGATCCGGTGGACTATGAGACGTATGTCGGACAGAACAAGGTCCTGCTCCACAATGATGCACAGAGGGAGATGCTTAACTTCCCTCATGACGATGTCGAGGTACCGGTAGGTAGCGTCTTACTTATACTTATACTCTCCATGGATTGAGAAAGGTAGAGGCCATCGGATATTTTGCACTTTGGATGGAAAAATGGCCCATTAAAATTTTTAATTTTACAGTTGCTACAATGGGTTTTAGCCGTTATGAGTCTGTCCCTAGTATCCTATTTTAGATGCTATTGAAACAATAATAAGATTTTTTTTAAAAACATTTTCCTTCGAAGCCCTTGATCAGTAACATTTTCTGGTTTATCATGAAAATCAGCCTACCTATTTTTGCAGTGGAGCTTTGAAACAATAGTGTTGAAAAAATCATAACAATCAGAATAGTTGCAGTCGGTCTGAAATTACAAAGACCTAATAATATCAATTCTATCATCAAGTATCAATTCAAGAGACTATGCAAAAAAGAAAAGGCAAAAACATTCGCCTCTGAAACATCAGTAATATCTTCAAGTTTATCAAAGAAAGAGATTACAGAGCAGATAGCGCATCACCTTGAAGTATACCAACTCCAGGTTAGTGAACTTGTGTACCAAAAACTCAACGTTTTGGTAGGCCTTGCCAACATTTCAGCTGTTTGGAGCTTTCACTCACCTCAAATTGTAAGAAAGTTTCTTTGAGAAATGAGTCAGTTGCAGAAATCTTTCAAAGAAGTAAAGTTTGTTTGTCTGGAAAACTAGAAGTTGACTGTCTTGGAGAAAATACCAGTAGCAGTAATTCTTGTACGTCTTGTGATTTAGGGTTATGAGTCATTCAAGCGTTTGGTACTGATACTAAATTGAGTTTCCCCTCTGGTTTCTTATAAGTAATATCAGTACCAATTGTTGTTCTCATGATTTAGGGTTATGAATTATTCAAAACAATTGGTAATAAGAAATTTAGTTGCTTGTGGGTTTAAGAAAGGTCTTAATAAAATACTTTGATGGAATTTGGCTGTAGAGGATGTAAGGGTGTCTGGAGAATTCCCTATGGGCCTGAAAGCAGACGGTCAGATCAATCATACTATTCCCCTTGATTCTGGCTTGAAATGTTGCCAATTAAAAAACAATATCTTCCTAAGTCTAGATTACCATGTAAAGTAATGAACAATTTAGTTGCTCCTCTGTTTTCAGAAAGATACTTTGATAACATTTTGCTGTAGAGAATGTAAAAATGTCTGACGTAACCCCTTGGGCTGATGGTTCGGGTATTTATCATATTCTTCCCCTTGACTTTTTGCTTGAGATATTGCTGCAGTTTGGAAAAGAAAGTCGAGGTTACCATGTAACGTATATCTTGGTATGTATAATGATGTACATAGTGGCCTTGAGTCTGTCTGTAAGGTACCTTTACTTTTTGCTTAAAATATTGCTTCAATGTGAAAAAGAAAACTTACTAAGTCTTGGTAACCATGTAAGGTATGTCTCTGGTATATAAGTGATGTACACAGCAGCCCGTTGTCTGTCTGTAAGGTGTCTTGAGGAGTCCCTGGGCCCAATGTGATGGGCAGACGGTCAGATCAATCAAATGCTTATCTCTTGACTCTGGCTTTTCAAACAAAAAGGTTGATCTTGTCCAATTTTACGATAAGAATAAAACCTCAGCTCAAAGTAGCTGAATTTCAGAATAGGTCTCTTGCTGGCACATCAAGAATATTACTGTAAAGGCATATAATGGGTGAGCAGAGATACCATTTCTAGGCATTATTTGAAAGGATACTTATGACGGGCAGTACCGACGTAAGTATGGCAATAAGTGACCTCTACTGCAACACTGGACACACACAGTAACTTCCATAAACAATTGTTTTTCATTGAGCTTTCCACCCCTATACATCTTTCTACCTATAAGATAGTCTATCCACAACCTCTCAGTCTGACCCCTACTGCAAGACTAAACAGACCCAGTAGCTTCCATAAACAAGAGAGTTTTGCATTGAACTTCTCCAGAGTATTCCACAGATGCAGATCACAACACATGTGAACTCCCTACCTAGAATTCTATTGGCAGTATTACAACCCCAACTAAAGTCCTAACTGCAACACGAGACAGACCCAGTAGCTTCCATAAACAAGAGTGTTTTACATTGAACTCCTCCAGATGCTGGTATCCAGACAATTCCACACATTCAGATCATTACATTGTACACCTATCTGCCTGTACTCCATGTGTTCTGTAGGTCAAAGGTTGCACCAGGTGTGACTATCACATTCATCCAGGGGGGGGAGACATTTAGGGCGCATCTTGTCTAGATGATGAGCTTGAATGGCTTCAGTTCTCATTGTTTTTATTTTTCAACAAATATTCGCTTGTCTTTATCAAGTTGTGAAATATAAAGTCATCACATTATTAACTTCATTAATATCTTTCAATTTGACTGTGTTTTAATCATACATTAATAGCTTACATGTGTAAAAGGGAATAACCTCTCGAATTTCGTTTCCACAAAAAATACCCCAATAGAACCCTCCTTTTGAAATACATCTATATAAACATACTGGTAGTCATTTTCCTGTTTACCAAGACAAGAATCATATTCACAGCACTTCTAATTATTATGGGCAATTCTCAAGCAAATCTGAACACCTCCCAGATAACGTGCTCTGAGACAGGACAGTAATTATGAAGCAAGATGTATTTGCTCACCTGGTGGAAGTGAAGGAGTGATTAACGGCCAGACTGTTAATTGGTCTCCGTCTCCTCCACTTATCTGTCTAGAGGCTCCCAGCTCGTAACTAGTCCAACTCATTGATACATGTCACCTTAATTATTGCTTTTCTTTACTGGAACATCAGTCTTCCGTGACTGTACACAAAATGAATAACCTGTACTAGCTCCACAATCAGCATGGACTCAACTGAATACCAGTGAAAGCCGAAAAGTCATGGATGAAGATAATACATTTTCCAAAAATGTATAGGCTAAAGTAAATTGTAGTATTTCAAAGTCATCTTGAAAAAGAAGGAACTTTATTGCCCTTGAAAACTCAATTTCTTTTAAGCAAATATTGAGCTATGGGAGCCCTGATTGATGCCAATTTCTGCAATAACAGGAATGATAAGGAAGGTTAAATGTTGATATCATTATCATATATGATTTTCTAAAAGCAGCAGTTACCTAAATCTAAAGTCTTGTTTTCTGATATTTTGGAGGGACTACCCATCAGTCAAGTCGGCCATTATATTCATTCCTAGTTCCTAGGAGACTTAGTGTCAGTCTGTCTTTATGTCTGTCATTCACCTAGAACCAGTATCAAGTACATCACTCAACCACACAGACAGACAGATCCCTCTTCTTGCTGATTGGTCAGATCAGATTTCATCAGCCAATGGATGAGCTGTCAGCAGGCTCATATACAATGGATTAATCTAAATAATATCCCACGGCTGTTGTAGTTGTGTCAAGAACTCAAGGTTTATTGTGGTTGAACCCTCGATTGATCAGTCCAAAAAAAGTTTGATTATTTTGCATATGGCCCAAAACTAAATTTTGACCAATGAACTTTTAAAACATGTTTAATACTTTCATTGCAAGCTTTATTTCAAGAGTTCAATTTCTGACTTGACAAAACTTGACTTGCTAAATGGAAATGTAGACTTTATACAAGGATTAATAAGTGACAAGCTTCATTAGCCTGTAAAGGATGAAACATTAAAGGTTGAATCTATAAAAATGTTGGTGAACAGTTCTAAAATTAAAAAAAAGAACTATGACTATGATCATCATTTCCTCAAATTGAGCTCCGAAGTTTTCTCTAGACTATTGCCAATTATTAGGGGTATATGACAGACAGTTAAGCGTTGTTCTAGTTCTCGAATTCACTGATTTGGAGCAACAGATCTGGATGCTCTCATTGCTATAGAGCGTGTCATTCTTTCCTCTGATTGACAGGTAGAAACAGAGCACCTGTTCCCTTCTTTGCAGTAAAATAGAAATAACC
Source organism: Gibbula magus (assembly GCA_936450465.1). Classification (NCBI taxonomy): domain Eukaryota; kingdom Metazoa; phylum Mollusca; class Gastropoda; order Trochida; family Trochidae; genus Gibbula; species Gibbula magus. The sequence continues at coordinate 7,737,822 of OW388306.1, forward strand.
CTTAAGGTCAAAGGAATTATCTTAGCAATTAAAAAAAGCAAACCTTTGTAAATCGTCTATGGTGTTATCTTCAAGAAGTAATTGTTTGAGAATCAAAGAGGTGGTCTTGCTGTTGTTATCAGAAAGAATTAATGGCTCCAGAGAAACAATCTTTGGTGTTGATTTCTGTGTGAATCAAAGAGACGACTGATCATTAGTCAAAGAGTTGAATCTGTTGGTGAGGATCAAATTGTTTGATTTGAAGTATAATGGCGACAGATGTGTGGGGAATTTGGCATTGAACCATGTATTGGATGAAGCTAACAGTTCTCTATTACCTCTGCTTCAGTGATTGATTATAATGAGGATTAGGGCTGTGCAGTTTTATTGGTACAAACCATGTAACATGAACAATTGCAATAAAATTTTCATTAAGTATATTATGAAAAATAAACTTAGAATGTTTATTACATCATTGAGGCATTAAAAATTATTCTTGCCTTGATTTACACTATTTTCAGTTATATAAAGACAGAAAAATAGGAAAAAGAAATATAAGTTTTGTTTAGGTTTTTCTTTGGTGTTTACCTATTGAATAATAGATGCAAACACATGTATCCGTGTCATGTGCAGTTAAACAAACTAATACACTGCTTACAGAATATTTTATCAATTGAGCTATGCACTTGCAAATGATATCATAAGGCACTACCAAAATCATTGCGTATAGTATCTAACCGTTACTAACATATGCTGCTGTAAGTATCTTCACAGTATGTAGTTTCCACTAAACTACACTGTGTAACAGTGTTCAACAAACCTTCTCTCATGTTTACCTACCTTCGTCCTAGACTGTCCCACAGTTCTCTGAAGCAGTACTTACTGTTGTCCGCAACATGATATTCTAAAAAAAGCAAGTCTAGATATCCATCAAAATCTACTTTCAGAAATTCTGAAAATTTGATATAAATATAAATTTGATTTAAATGATAATGAATCTTGTTCAGAGACCTTGAGCTAGTCTATATCTAAACCTTGTTTCTTCTTCTCTGACTCCTGTGGAAATCTGCCAAGTAACGGTTCAGCTAGACTTACACAGAGCCCAGGAATAAATATCCATATATATTTTAGAAACTGAATAAGATAATGAAGTTTAATATTGCCCATTTCAGAAAATTTCAAACCATCTAGAGTTGCCATTTAGTATAATCTAGAGATTATTTCTGTTAATCTGAGAGAATTTCAACATTTCCCAATATAATCCAGACAAGATGAAGTAATACTAATCTCAGGGAGCAAGATAAAGTTTATAAAAAAAATTATTCTCAATGTGTTTAAAGTCTGTGATAAAGACCATCGTTCAGGTTTTGGCAGAAAAAAATCCTCCTTTTCAGAGAATCTGAGATATTTGAGTTGTTAATTTCTAAAAATGACGTTTAATTTCATCCTCTGTGCAAGAGACTGTGAGACAGACTTTTAGAGATTCTCTCTCTCACCTTATGATATAAACATTTGTTCCTGGGAGAGGGATCCTGAATGAAGATGGCTTGTTGTGGCTAAAAGCTGCTTCTGAAATTCACCAGTCAGCTCGGCAGTACAGATACCATGCTTGCAAGTATTCACAACACATAGCTTACTATGCACTAACACTATGTGCTAACACTATACCTAACACCAACTAGACAATTTGTGTCACTTTGTATAACCATGTACTAACATGTGTTTCATATTTCATGACTAGAAAAAGCGTTATAACCCAGGTGTATATTATTTATAGGTCAAAATTAACATTATCAATATATTATTATGTATATCTATATGGGCCATTCTCATTTCTAACTGAAATATTTTCATAATCAATAGACCTAACATGAATGCAGGGCTCTTACTTGAGAAAAAAATAAACAACTGTTGTTAGACTTAACACATGCAATGTCTTTTTTTTGATGGGCAGTTTCATATCCATAGATGCAAATAGTGACCGGTGACCATTGTTAGTTCAGAAACTTACAACATTTAAAAAACAAAGATTAAAAAAAAAACACCAAATACTGCATATATGAAATACTTTCAGGGTTCGAAATTATTAGTGCCATCGTGCCGAGGGCACAGTTAAAATCGTAATGGCACGGGTAAATTTTTACCTGCATGCCCTTATGGCACACTTGACTATTATCAATAATGTATTATAGTATTTTGTCACTGTTAAAATTTTGAATATTTTGTTAAATTTTCACAAAACTGTCATGTCAACTGTCAGTTTATATGAACTCAAATTCTAAACATCGTCCCCTCTATCAATATTTTCATGCTGTTTGATCTTTGGCTGTTCCTTTTCGCCGTATCGGTATCTAAGGAAGTGAGCATGCTGATTGGTTGAAATAAAGGATGGCGAGGGAGGAACACAGACAGCCTTGGTTTGCACCGCATGAAGCAAAAGTCGATGTTTAGCACCAATTTAAAAAAGAAATATTATGTTACACACTTCTTAAATATTATTTACCAAAAATTAAAAATACTACTACTAATTTAATTATCTAATTTAATATTAAGTTGATTATCTACGAAAAATAAAATCAATAACCTCCTCAGTCGTCTGTGATTGTTTGGTTGAGTACATTTGTTTTGTAGGGATTAACCAGTCACAAAACTTTGAAACAATTTCATTATAAATTCTGATTTTTAAAACTGAAATATATTTGTATGTAAAATCTAACATCTGTCATAAAATTCCAACAGTAAATAATCTTTTGAAAAGTAAATGACTCTTACCAAAATGAAAATGCAAGGAAATATCCTGGTCATCCCTACCAAAAAAAGAACTAGGTCAAGTGACTGTTTCAAGTCTCCCCAGTAAACATCCAGATGTTATAAAACTTATCATTGATTAGTCAAGTGACTGTTTCAAGTCTCCCCAGCAAACATCCAGATGTTATAAGCTCTATCATTGGTTAACTTTGGGATATCCCTTTTCTTAGCCAATCAGAAAATTGAATACAAGCTCAATTCATAGTGTAGCATTACCGTGTTGACAGTCAAAGTGATATCTATTTATAGACTCACATGGAAGTGATTGCTGCCTTTTCATTTACGAAAATTTAAATCATTGATAAAAGATAATATAAGATGTAACATCATTATTGATGTATGTATTTCATAAGTACAGTAAGTGAATAATTTGAGAAGTGTGAAAATAACTCATTGCTCATTTATAGATAAGAATGCCTTGTGACAAGCGTGGTCAAGTAAAACATTTCCCAAACATTTTTGTAATAAAAAAATCCGCTTTTCTCGTTGCTCCAAAATACAACCAAACTGAAGAAATCACTGCTCAGTATTGAGTCACTCTTCAGAAATCATACAGATACAGATACACTTATGATTTAAAATACTTAATTATCATTGAAAAAGACTACTCAGTGAATACACCGGTCACATTTTGATTTAAATTATCATAATCAATTTTATTTAATGATTTAACTCAATGAATAGTACATTTTATACAACAATATAGCCAACATAACATCTTGCACTTCAAGTCTTGGAGTGTTATATGGTTCAGTTTTAACTTTCATAGCCCATGGTATTTTGAATTTCAAAGGCACACCTAACATTGAAATGGCACACTTGAAATACTATGAGAGTGCCCACATGGCACACTTAGAAAAATATTAATTTCGATCCCTGACTTTGTAAGTCTAATCCTTGAAATCATGTATGAGACAACTGTAGAAATTCCAATTGGGGTTAAAATTTGTCACATTTATATGAAAATAATTCGTTGTTACCATTTTTGCTCTATTTTTGGAGAATGACCCATATATTAAATATTATTACCCTGATAATTACCTCAGTTGGAGATTTGGGTGCCACGCTATATTGACCTTCAGTACAGTTCGCTGTTCTCATTTCAATTCACTAGTTCCATTTACTTAAATTAGCGATTTTACATTCGCATATATTTTCATACTTCAGTACAAATTGACCATTAGTGAAAATGCCAAAAGTTAAGAAAACAAGATTATTTTAAACCCGGTAAAAACTTAAACTTAGAGGTTGAAATGAGTGTTTTGGTGTGTTTAAAAGTTTTGAAGTTTGGGTATAGTTTGTTTCCATGCCGCTTACATGTATATGTGGCGAGACTTTGACCTCTTGTTCTAGTTCCAGCTGATGCTCACAGGCTTTATAGCAAAGCATAGCGACAATGCTATCCTGGGCTTTCTTCCCACTATTATACCAGCTTCCTTGATAGATATACAGTGAAATTCCCTTGATGCTGATGTTAAAGCCATAATCTCCAACCCACCCATTATCAGGGGTTCCAAACTCACAGAGTTTTCCTTTTAGCTCACACAACTGTGCATCTAAAATTACCTCTCTCTCAGGAACCATGGTTAAACATTTTATAGAAAGAGAATAAATTCGATAAATGTTCACGTTCTGAAATCATTGACTTTTAGACTTGCCAATCTGAGCTGTTTGCTGATCTCTAAATAGATAATACTTTGCTTTGTCTTACATTTCATTGAATTCCCATGTTTCTATAGTGTATTGATCACTAATGTTCCGGGGGGAGAATGAGGTAGTGTGCATTAAGTGTTTATCTAGTTATCTCTGTAAAATAATTTTAACATTTTTTGGTCCAAAAGTGTAATTTTCTCAAAATGACAGCACAAGACAATTTGTTTTTATCTGGCTAAGTGAGTTGTTATCGATTCATTTCAAATGCTTTAAATACTGGTTTTTAATGTTTTGTTGGTAACTTTTCGTTTAAAAAGCACCTGCATATATTCATTCCATCACTCACATTCTAATCAACTTCTGTTGTTTCCTACATATATATGTCACAAGGATCTTCAAGTCTTAACATTCTCAGCACATTCTGAAATTATCATTATTGATGCAAATCCTGTAGAGTTGCAAAGGAGAGCTGTTTGCAAACCAACAAGTAGATAATACTTCATCCCATGAGATTGTACTTCGGGTACCAAATCCTCTTGTTTGGATTTCCATTACATTGCATTCCCAAGTTGCTACACTGTGTAGAGTCTGAGATCCCTTCTTCCTTGGGATGAGTTAAGTCAATCACTATAATGTAACTCCTAACCAACCACGAGTCATTTTCAGCATTAAAGAACCCTTTGCAATAATTCGGAGGAAAATTTAAGATCACAGTGGCCGAATGGATAAGCTTTTGGTACAGTGACTCAGAGCTATATACGTATTATGATTGCATAAGCTGATAGACAGTTGTAATTACTTCATTTACAAACTGAAGTACCGGGCTCATCATCTCATTTGTCGAGGTCTCTGTGGCCGAGTGGATAAGCTGTTGGTACAGTGACTCAGAGCTATATACGTATTATGATTGCATAAGCTGATAGACAGTTGTAATTACTTCATTTACAAACTGAAGTACCGGGCTCATCATCTCATTTGTCGAGGTCTCTGTGGCCGAATGGATAAGCTGTTGGTACAGTGACTCAGAGCTATATACGTATTATGATTGCATAAGCTGATAGACAGTTGTAATTACTTCATTTACAAACTGAAGTACCGGGCTCATCATCTCATTTGTCGAGGTCTCTGTGGCCGAATGGATAAGCTGTTGGTACAGTGACTCAGAGCTTTAAACATATTATTATTGCATAAGCTGATAGACAGTTGTAATTACTTCATTTACAAACTGAAGTACCGGGCTCATCATCTCATTTGTCGAGGTCTCTGTGGCCGAGTGGATAAGCTGTTGGTGCAGTGACTCAGAGCTTTAAACATATTATTATTGCATAAGCTGATAGACAGTTGTAATTACTTCATTTACAAACTGAAGTACCGGGCTCATCATCTCATTTGTCGAGGTCTCTGTGGCCGAGTGGATAAGCTGTTGGTGCAGTGACTCAGAGCTTTAAACATATTATTATTGCATAAGCTGATAGACAGTTGTAATTACTTCATTTACAAACTGAAGTACCGGGCTCATCATCTCATTTGTCGAGGTCTCTGTGGCCGAGTGGATAAGCTGTTGGTACAGTGACTCAGAGCTTTAAACATATTATTATTGCATAAGCTGATAGACAGTTGTAATTACTTCATTTACAAACTGAAGTACCGGGCTCATCATCTCATTTGTCGAGGTCTCTGTGGCCGAATGGATAAGCTGTTGGTGCAGTGACTCAGAGCTTTAAACATATTATGATTGCATAAGCTGATAGACAGTTGTAATTACTTCATTTACAAACTGAAGTACTGGGCTCATCATCTCATTTGTCGAGGTCTCTGTGGCCGAATGGATAAGCTGTTGGTGCAGTGACTCAGAGCTTTAAACATATTATGATTGCATAAGCTGATAGACAGTTGTAATTACTTCATTTACAAACTGAAGTACCGGGCTCATCATCTCATTTGTCGAGGTCTCTGTGGCCGAGTGGATAAGCTGTTGGTGCAGTGACTCAGAGCTTTAAACATATTATGACTGCATAAGCTGATAGACAGTTGTAATTACTTCATTTACAAACTGAAGTACTGGGCTCATCATCTCATTTGTCGAGGTCTCTGTGGCCGAATGGATAAGCTGTTGGTGCAGTGACTCAGAGCTATATACGTATTATGATTGCATAAGCTGATAGACAGTTGTAATTACTTCATTTACAAACTGAAGTACCGGGCTCATCATCTCATTTGTCGAGGTCTCTGTGGCCGAGTGGATAAGCTGTTGGTGCAGTGACTTAGAGCTATATACATATTATGATTGCACAAGCTGATAGACAGTTGTAATTACTTCATTTATAAACTGAAGTACCGGGCTCATCATCTCATTTGTCGAGGTCTCTGTGGCCGAGTGGATAAGCTGTTGGTGCAGTGACTTAGAGCTATATACATATTATGACTGCATAAGCTGATAGACAGTTGTAATTACTTCATTTACAAACTGAAGTACCGGGCTCATCATCTCATTTGTCGAGGTCTCTGTGGCCGAGTGGATAAGCTGTTGGTGCAGTGACTCAGAGCTATATACATATTATGATTGCACAAGCTGATAGACAGTTGTAATTACTTCATTTACAAACTGAAGTACCGGGCTCATCATCTCATTTGTCGAGGTCTCTGTGGCCGAATGGATAAGCTGTTGGTGCAGTGACTCAGAGCTATATACATATTATGATTGCATAAGCTGATAGACAGTTGTAATTACTTCATTTATAAACTGAAGTACCGGGCTCATCATCTCATTTGTCGAGGTCTCTGTGGCCGAGTGGATAAGCTGTTGGTGCAGTGACTTAGAGCTATATACGTATTATGATTGCACAAGCTGATAGACAGTTGTAATTACTTCATTTATAAACTGAAGTACCGGGCTCATCATCTCATTTGTCGAGGTCTCTGTGGCCGAGTGGATAAGCTGTTGGTACAGTGACTCAGAGCTATATACGTATTATGACTGCATAAGCTGATAGACAGTTGTAATTACTTCATTTACAAACTGAAGTACCGGGCTCATCATCTCATTTGTCGAGGTCTCTGTGGCCGAGTGGATAAGCTGTTTGTACAGTGACTCAGAGCTATATACGTATTATGATTGCACAAGCTGATAGACAGTTGTAATTACTGCATTTATAAACTGAAGTACCGGGCTCATCATCTCATTTGTCGAGGTCTCTGTGGCCGAGTGGATAAGCTGTTGGTGCAGTGACTCAGAGATATATACATATTATGACTGCATAAGCTGATAGACAGTTGTAATTACTTCATTTACAAACTGAAGTACCGGGCTCATCATCTCATTTGTCGAGGTCTCTGTGGCCGAGTGGATAAGCTGTTGGTGCAGTGACTTAGAGCTATATACATATTATGACTGCATAAGCTGATAGACAGTTGTAATTACTTCATTTACAAACTGAAGTACCGGGCTCATCATCTCATTTGTCGAGGTCTCTGTGGCCGAGTGGATAAGCTGTTGGTGCAGTGACTCAGAGCTATATACGTATTATGATTGCATAAGCTGATAGACAGTTGTAATTACTTCATTTATAAACTGAAGTACTGGGCTCATCATCTCATTTGTCGAGGTCTCTGTGGCCGAGTGGATAAGCTGTTGGTACAGTGACCCAGAGCTATATACATATTATGATTGCACAAGCTGATAGACAGTTGTAATTAATTCATTTACAAACTGAAGTACTGGGCTCATCATCTCATTTGTCGAGGTCTCTGTGGCCGAGTGGATAAGCTGTTGGTGCAGTGACTTAGAGCTATATACATATTATGATTGCATAAGCTGATAGACAGTTGTAATTACTTCATTTACAAACTGAAGTACTGGGCTCATCATCTCATTTGTCGAGGTCTCTGTGGCCGAGTGGATAAGCTGTTGGTGCAGTGACTCAGAGCTATATACGTATTATGACTGCATAAGCTATTAGACAGTTGTAATTACTTCATTTATAAACTGAAGTACCGGGCTCATCATCTCATTTGTCGAGGTCTCTGTGGCCGAGTGGATAAGCTGTTGGTGCAGTGACTTAGAGCTATATACATATTATGACTGCATAAGCTATTAGACAGTTGTAATTACTTCATTTATAAACTGAAGTACCGGGCTCATCATCTCATTTGTCGAGGTCTCTGTGGCCGAGTGGATAAGCTGTTGGTGCAGTGACTTAGAGCTATATACATATTATGACTGCATAAGCTATTAGACAGTTGTAATTACTTCATTTATAAACTGAAGTACCGGGCTCATCATCTCATTTGTCGAGGTCTCTGTGGCCGAGTGGATAAGCTGTTGGTGCAGTGACTTAGAGCTATATACATATTATGACTGCATAAGCTGATAGACAGTTGTAATTACTTCATTTATAAACTGAAGTACCGGGCTCATCATCTCATTTGTCGAGGTCTCTGTGGCCGAATGGATAAGCTGTTGGTACAGTGACCCAGAGCTATATACATATTATGACTGCATAAGCTGATAGACAGTTGTAATTACTTCATTTACAAACTGAAGTACCGGGCTCATCATCTCATTTGTCGAGGTCTCTGTGGCCGAATGGATAAGCTGTTGGTGCAGTGACTCAGAGCTATATACATATTATGATTGCATAAGCTGATAGACAGTTGTAATTACTTCATTTATAAACTGAAGTACCGGGCTCATCATCTCATTTGTCGAGGTCTCTGTGGCCGAGTGGATAAGCTGTTGGTGCAGTGACTTAGAGCTATATACATATTATGACTGCATAAGCTATTAGACAGTTGTAATTACTTCATTTATAAACTGAAGTACCGGGCTCATCATCTCATTTGTCGAGGTCTCTGTGGCCGAGTGGATAAGCTGTTGGTGCAGTGACTTAGAGCTATATACATATTATGACTGCATAAGCTGATAGACAGTTGTAATTACTTCATTTACAAACTGAAGTACCGGGCTCATCATCTCATTTGTCGAGGTCTCTGTGGCCGAGTGGATAAGCTGTTGGTGCAGTGACTCAGAGCTATATACATATTATGATTGCATAAGCTGATAGACAGTTGTAATTACTTCATTTACAAACTGAAGTACCAGGCTCATCATCTCATTTGTCGAGGTCTCTGTGGCCGAGTGGATAAGCTGTTGGTACAGTGACTCAGAGCTATATACATATTATGATTGCATAAGCTGATAGACAGTTGTAATTAATTCATTTACAAACTGAAGTACTGGGCTCATCATCTCATTTGTCGAGGTCTCTGTGGCCGAATGGATAAGCTGTTGGTGCAGTGACTCAGAGCTATATACATATTATGATTGCATAAGCTGATAGACAGTTGTAATTAATTCATTTACAAACTGAAGTACTGGGCTCATCATCTCATTTGTCGAGGTCTCTGTGGCCGAGTGGATAAGCTGTTGGTGCAGTGACTTAGAGCTTTAAACATATTATGATTGCATAAGCTGATAGACAGTTGTAATTAATTCATTTACAAACTGAAGTACTGGGCTCATCATCTCATTTGTCGAGGTCTCTGTGGCCGAATGGATAAGCTGTTGGTGCAGTGACTCAGAGCTATATACATATTATGATTGCATAAGCTGATAGACAGTTGTAATTAATTCATTTACAAACTGAAGTACCGGGCTCATCATCTCATTTGTCGAGGTCTCTGTGGCTGAGTGGATAAGCTGTTGGTACAGTGACTCAGAGCTATATACATATTATGATTGCATAAGCTGATAGACAGTTGTAATTACTTCATTTACAAACTGAAGTACCGGGCTCATCATCTCATTTGTCGAGGTCTCTGTGGCCGAGTGGATAAGCTGTTGGTGCAGTGACTTAGAGCTATATACATATTATGATTGCATAAGCTGATAGACAGTTGTAATTAATTCATTTACAAACTGAAGTACTGGGCTCATCATCTCATTTGTCGAGGTCTCTGTGGCCGAGTGGATAAGCTGTTGGTACAGTGACTCAGAGCTATATACGTATTATGATTGCATAAGCTGATAGACAGTTGTAATTACTTCATTTACAAACTGAAGTACTGGGCTCATCATCTCATTTGTCGAGGTCTCTGTGGCCGAGTGGATAAGCTGTTGGTGCAGTGACTCAGAGCTATATACGTATTATGACTGCATAAGCTGATAGACAGTTGTAATTACTTCATTTACAAACTGAAGTACTGGGCTCATCATCTCATTTGTCGAGGTCTCTGTGGCCGAGTGGATAAGCTGTTAGTACAGTGACTCAGAGCTATATACATATTATGACTGCATAAGCTGATAGACAGTTGTAATTACTTCATTTACAAACTGAAGTACTGGGCTCATCATCTCATTTGTCGAGGTCTCTGTGGCTGAGTGGATAAGCTGTTGGTGCAGTGACTCAGAGCTATATACGTATTATGACTGCATAAGCTGATAGGCAGTTGTAATTACTTCATTTACAAACTGAAGTACCGGGCTCATCATCTCATTTGTCGAGGTCTCTGTGGCCGAGTGGATAAGCTGTTGGTACAGTGACTCAGAGCTATATACGTATTATGATTGCATAAGCTGATAGACAGTTGTAATTACTTCATTTACAAACTGAAGTACCGGGCTCATCATCTCATTTGTCGAGGTCTCTGTGGCCGAGTGGATAAGCTGTTGGTGCAGTGACTCAGAGCTATATACATATTATGATTGCACAAGCTGATAGACAGTTGTAATTACTTCATTTACAAACTGAAGTACTGGGCTCATCATCTCATTTGTCGAGGTCTCTGTGGCTGAGTGGATAAGCTGTTGGTGCAGTCAGTGCTGGCTGTTGACACCTGACTAATTCGATATTGGTTTGATTCCCTAAAAAAAAGTACGAGAAGTTGTACTATAATACTGTTACAGATAGTGTCATCTCAAATATCACAATTTTAAATTTGTTCACTTTTTAAATGGCATGCATGTCTTTCTCATTTCTGATGAATTGTAATTGTGCCCATCACCAAATTATTATAGTTTTCCATTGTATATCAACAACTTAGTCTTCTGTGCTTTGTGAGTACTTGAAACAAGTACCTCGAATAAATCAACTCAATAAGTCAATCCACTTTGAACCTAAATCAGCTCCAGATTAAACTGATTCAAGATATGAAACAATTCTAAGACCACACCATCACAAAGATCTGGATCAAATCATAGAAGAAGCCAGCCCACCATGTGTAGCCAGGTGAAAGCACATGTATGTGCCACGCCCCCTTGACCTTATACCTGGAAGAGAAGTGCACCTGTAGCTGGGGTTATAGAGCAAAGAGCGACTTGAGTAACAAGGAAACAGATGGTCTGTGCATAGCATACCAAATACCAGAGTACCATGAAATCACTGCACACTAAACAGCTTAGACCTTCAGCTCTTTTAAACTTTTCCCTTTCAGAGCATTTTTCCATGGCTGCTTTTCAGCAATATTAATTCATAAACCTTTAGTGAACAAATGCATAAAATAATGGTCTAAATATATTCTTTCCCTTCTGTTAGTTAAATAGTGCTATAACCCACATGTGAAGGTATTTACATACAACCATAACTCATCAACCTCCTTGACATTTTTACCTCCACTCAATGAAGATCGCATATGGGAGATAACTCTGACCCAAATGTAACAGTGTTATAATTTCCAGTTAGTTTTCTACCAGATGTAATGATTCATAGCATAGATCTTTGCTTCAGGTTTAATTGCCTGTCTGTCATATGTTTACTTGTTACAGCAAAATTCTTCATCACTTATTCTCTTCAGAATATAAAGATAAATGAGCGGATGTGAGCAATGATAATGACTGAATTTAACCCGTACCCTGCTGATGATGACCTAAGACTACAACCAGATTATTATCCCCCGCCACAACGAAGTTGGCGGGGGATATAGAAATGAGCTCCGTCCGTTCGTCTGTCCGTCTGTCCGTCTGTGCGTCCGGGCTTTTCCATTCCGGCCTCAAACTTCAAAACTATTCAATATATTTTGCTGAAACTTTGTACATGTATCAACCAAGTAGTCTAGATGTGCCTTTTGCTATATAGAAATTTGAGAATATTTTTTTTTTTTTACGAATGCAAACAGTCTGGACTTAGAACAAAGAAGAGCGAAAACTGTATTCCGGCCTCAAACTTCAAAACTGTTCAATATATTTTGCTGAAACTTTGTACAGGTATCAACCAAGTAGTCTAGATGTGCCTTTTGCTATATAAAAAAATATTTTTTTTTTTTTTTTTTTTTTACGAATGCAAACAGTCTGGACTTTGAACCAAGAAGAGGGAAAACTATATTCCGGCCTCAAACTTCAAAACTATTCAATATATTTTGCTGAAACTTTGTACAGGTATCAACCAAGTGGTCTAGATGTGCCTTTTGCTATATAGAAATTTGAGATTTTTTTTTTTTTTACGAATGCAAACAGTCTGGACTTAGAACCAAGAAGAGGGAAAACTATATTCCGGCCTCAAACTTCAAAACTATTCAATATATGTTGCTGAAACTTTGTACAGGTATCAACCAAGTAGTCTAGATGTGCCTTTTGCTATATAGAAATTTGAGATTTTTCTTTTTTTTACGAATGCAAACAGTCTGGACTTAGAACCAAGAAGAGGGAAAACTATATTCCGGCCTCAAACTTCAAAACTATTCAATATATTTTGCTGAAACTTTGTACAGGTATCAACCAAGTAGTCTAGATGTGCCTTTTGCTATATAGAAATTTGAGAATAATCTGGACTTAGTTTTCCCTCTTCTTGGTTCTATATTCCGGCCTCAAACTTCAAAACTATTCAATATTCTTCCTGAGCAACGTCTAGTGGTGTAACGATACAGAGCGGTTGCGATACAATACATATACATTTATCAACGTGTTGAGGTTAGAACTATCACTTATGAGTTATGAGTTATAACAAATTTCGAGAAAGTAAATGCATTATATATTCAAACCGAAAAACCTTAGAAACAATGTATAAGCATTTCATATTACCAATTTTTGATTACTGTAGTCATATATGGGACAACTGTACAAAACAGCAAGCAGATATACTCGAAAAACTCAATCTTGATGCTCTAAGAACCGTTTGTGGTGCTGTTCGCGGTACCAGCCATCATAAGATTTATGAAGAAACCAACTGTCATCCACTTTGTCAAAGAAGATATGTACAGAAAATGACTATGTTCTATAAAATGGTCAATAACATTGCCCCGAGTTATTTAAGTAACCTTGTACCTCCGACATTAGCAGAGGCATCTAATTATAATCTACGCAATGCTTCGAATATTCAGACCATACACTCTAAAACTGCAAATTATGCAAGGTCTTTTCTTCCAGATACTGTCAAATTATGGAATTCATTACCTATTGAACAGAGGGAAATAAAGTCCCTATCAAATTTCAAAATTGCCATTCAAAATAAGAATAATACCTACTGTCATTTTGATTTAAACAGTGGTAGCAGATTTTGTCAAATAATTCATTCTCGTATTAGACTTGAATGTAGTGATCTTAATGCACATAAATACAAACGTTTTATATCTCCAACATCATCCTGCGCTTGTGGCCATACTTATGAAGACTCTATTCATTACTTTTTTGTATGTCCTTCCTATAGCGATATAAGACAATATATGTACTTTTACAACAATGGTTTTAACCTCAAATCAGTCCTCTTCGGTAATAAAAATGCAACCAAAACTGTTAACAAAGAACTTTTAATTTCAGTTCACTCTTTTATAAATTTGACTGGCAGATTTGATTAAAAACATTGCAATGACGCATATTTTCTGACAATGACTGTTTTGTAAATCCTTTCCATTTTGTACATACATATTTTCTGACAACGATTGCTTTGTAAATTCTTTCCATTTTGTACATTCATCATGACGTGTTCTTCTTTAATTGCTGTATCCCGGAGCGGTATCAACATAAGCTTTTCAAGCTTGTTTACCAATCCGGTTCCTTTTCTTTTGGAAATAAATATGTTTAAACCATATTCAAAATGCATAAATATATTCAAAATTCCTACATGGCGGGGGATATGGCCGACTCTGTCTGCTTGTTCCTTTTGGTATACCACATTTCCTCTTATAAAGGCCAAGTCTCAAATATGTGCTGGGGCCTCAATGAGCGCCGAACGAAAATTATTATCTGTTAAACAAATGATCACCAGATCTTACAATGAATTTTCAGCAAACGCCAATGGGGGTGTATTTCTATTCTGTTGAAGCTCTATTAGCATTGGTTTCCAATAAGAAATTAACGTCGGTGCCGGGTCATTAAAGAAAATATGGTATTTGTGACTATCACGCACTTCCTGTAATATGGTCACTTAAAATTGGTTTGTAACTAGTTAAAGTCATCCTTTTACTTCTTTAAGTAATTGTCTGATATTTGTAGATTGGGCACAGTTCCAATGAACACTGGATTATAAATGTATTTCATTTAAAGATCCTTAAATGAGTTTTAATGTTGTTCCTCTGTATGAATAATTTGTCTTTTTGAATAGATAATATATCTAATTTGTCATCACATATTTGACTGCATATTTATCTAGCTCATATTCTCCTATTATCAAAGTCGTGGATCGTTAAGTTCATACAGAGAGCCCACCAAAGCAAATGCTTTTGTCGAGGAAACACATTGATAGTGATATATATTATTCATTCATTGCTACATCAGTATGTACAGCCATTTAGCTGAATTATCTAGGGGCGTCTTAGTTCTACTGTATGAAGGATTTGCACTCTACTTATTCATTATCTACAACATTATGTTATGTTTGTAGTGTGTGATGTAACTGAACGATTTGATGATCTCTATTGATACTAGTTGATTCAAGCAGCTTAACTGATAATGTTGTCAATCAGGAAGGGAATCCAACAGGGCGACGCCCACTTTTCTGCTGTTTGTTTTTATATATTCAGTGTGAATAGAAAGTACATGTAGTATAGATAGTTGGATGTCAATACAGGCCATCATTACATCTTGTCCATTTGGACGCCATCCATAAACTGTTACATTTTCTTCTTTTCCTAATACTCTAACTAGCTATACCAGTAATAGCATCTCAGTGTCTTCAATATTTTGATACTTGATATGATTTAAGCAGCTGAACACAAAATGACATAATTCAGGAAGAGAATCCACCAGGGCGACGCCCACTTTTCTACTGTTTATATATACAAACACCGTAGTGTAGAGAGTTGTACTTTAATACAAGTTAACATGACGTGACTGTTTCCTGTTTTGATATTTGATACAAGATAAGCATATCTGAACAATCGTTATATGAATGTCATCAATCAGGAAGGGCATTTACCAGGGCGGCGCCCACTTACCTACTTACCTACTGATATATTATACTGCACCACACAGTGAATATATATATTCATTGTGTGGTGCAGTGTAGAGGCTTGTACACAAATACAGGTGCATTGTCTTGTTTAATGCACTAAAATTCAATCTAATGCATTACTTAACGCATTATTTTCTAAATTGTATTTTCTTTACGTGCAGTTTTATTACTTTTATTTAATTAGATAGCTCTATTCTTGCTATAAAAAGGTTCCTGCATGAAGATGTTATTAGTACCAAACCATTTTGAATAGAAAATGATAAAATATGCCAGAATGAATTAGAAATCAGAATTTGTGAATCTCAAGTCAGTATGTTACCTCCCATCCACTGTACATAACCTAACTACACCAGTTGTACAGTTGGCATTCAGCTGGTCCACACTGACCTACATACACCTTACTTATGTATGTATGTATATGTGGTCTCTTGCATGCATAGGAGCTGGACTAGGGTGTGAAGTAGTCACTGACCCAATCACCTTGTATATGTACCGACATACAGTAAACAATGCCCTTGAGTGATTAAGTAAAAACATTCAAAGGAACGGTAAATTCTAGATGCTAAATCAATTTTGAGGGGCTAAGTAACAATACTAAAATTTACACATTTTTTCCTAAAAAATTCATAATTGGCACTATTTTCTGTGACCCCACCTTTGACCTGACCTTAACCTTTGCGCACATCCGGGTCACTGCGCGCAGCCTTCCTCACTTGGTAGTTAAACCTCACACGAGGAGGTACTTGTTTTAACTTTCATTAACTCCGGTGCCGCATATGCAGTTCACTTGCAGGATTTACTCCGTGAGTTGTCATACTTTTCAGCCCTGTATCAGTTTGACATTAGAGCTGTACATATTGCAGGAGTCGAATAGATTGCCAGACTTGTTATCCAGGTGGGAAGAGCCTGGGAGATCGCAGGAATTTCACCATATCACCGCATGCATGAGAACTACTGAATGTATTGTCCCAGATTCCCTGTTCCATGTGTCTCACGACTGGTAATATTCTGTTACAGACTCTGAGCTGGTACGTTTGAAGCGTGAAACCAGTCAAGCCCGTAAGGCCGCATATGCAGGGGGCACAAGGCAGAACTTACTGGTTCAGTGGAGGGCCTTCCTCTTGTTTTGTACATATTTTCAATTGCAGTATCTTCCTGTTTCCTTGGATACTTTGTGTGTTTATACAACTTTCCTTTCAAGGAGCCTGAAGGCAGTCTCTTCCATCAAAAACTATGTTAATGGTGTTAAACTCTTGCACTTGTATACCTCTTCTCCATTTCCAAGCTTAAAGAGCTTCCAGCTATCACTTTTGTTCAGAGGCCTTTCCCGTTTAAAGCTCCATCACCCTCGTCAGGCTTTACCTATCACTCCACCGCTACTGGCCCAGTTCCTCCCAGCTTTAGATCTTAACTCTCCAGTCGACGCCACTTATTGGTGTTTATTTCTATTTGCCTTCTTTTTAATGGCTAGGAAATCAAATCTTGTACCTCAAAACCCTTTGGCTTTTAATTCTAAGCGCCAACTCACTAGGGCTCACATTTTGGAATCTCCTACCTCCCTTTTAGTAATTTTTCAATGGTCTAAGACCATACAGTTTGGCCAACGTCATCTCACCATTCCTCTCTTACATATTCCAAATTCCCCACTTTGTCCGGTGACAGCCTTTAAAAGGATGTCTCGATTGGTCCCACTTTCTCTTACAGCCCCAGCATTTTCCATTCCTAGCAAGGGAACTTACATCCCCATTTCTTACCCTCAACTTCAATCTAAGTTAAAGCACTTAATTGCTTCCACCGGTCGTGATCCAAACGACTACTCTTCTCACAGCTTTCGAAGAGGTGGCGCCTCTTGGGCCTTTAAAGCCAAAGTTCCCTCTCATCTCATTCAACTTCATGGTGATTGGCATAGCGATGCCTACAAGCTCTACCTGCATACCGATCTTAATGATCGCACTCTAGTAGCACAGGCAATGCGTTCTATAATTTAATTTCCTTTTTAAGGTATATTGTATTGGAGGCCTTCGGCTTGGCCGCCTCCCTATTCAGGTCAGCATTAGGCTTTGCCTGCTGTAGGTATATATATTTTAACCTCATACATTTAATTTACAAAAACATAAGTTAATATATTGTTGCAATTTGCCTTTCTGAGGCCTTGCTACTTGCTGTATTGTATTGCAATTATTGTCTGTGTTTGTTGCTCGTGTTTTTAACTGGCAAAGTATATATTTCATGTAACTACCAATTTATCAACTTACAATATTCATACATATATATACTCATTACAATATCATCGTAGGCACAATGTAACCAGGCCTACGATTTTGCCAATCTTCAATAAACATTTAAACCTTTATTGTGTTGTTCTTGAATAGGAGGCAATTTACACATTTTTTCCTAAAAAATTCATAATTGGCACTATTTTCTGTGACCCCACCTTTGACCTGACCTTAACCTTTGCGCACATCCGGGTCACTGCGCGCAGCCTTCCTCACTTGGTAGTTAAACCTCACACGAGGAGGTACTTGTTTTAACTTTCCCACCCGCCCATCCCTTTAAAAATTAATTTCCCATTGTAATATGCCGCCTCCCTATTCAGGTCAGCATTAGGCTTTGCCTGCTGTAGGTATATATATTTTAACCTCATACATTTAATTTACAAAAACATAAGTTAATATATTGTTGCAATTTGCCTTTCTGAGGCCTTGCTACTTGCTGTATTGTATTGCAATTATTGTCTGTGTTTGTTGCTCGTGTTTTTAACTGGCAAAGTATATATTTCATGTAACTACCAATTTATCAACTTACAATATTCATACATATATATACTCATTACAATATCATCGTAGGCACAATGTAACCAGGCCTACGATTTTGCCAATCTTCAATAAACATTTAAACCTTTATTGTGTTGTTCTTGAATAGGAGGCAATTACTTTAATAATTGATTGAATTGTAACTAAGAACGATGTATAAACATTCAGAAGAATGCAAAGTGGGAAGTCAGCTTTGAGGGGTGCTGAGGATGATATAATTTAGTTTTGTTATCAATGTTGGTGCACATCAACTAAGAATGATGTAATTTGGTTTATTATTTACATGGATAACTATAACTAGAACGGGCATGTTTGCTGTAAAGGACAGCAATTCTTTGTCAATATAATACTGGCTTTGAGGCCAAGAATAAAAAGCAAGAGTATTTTCCAAGTTCTTTAGGGTGCCTTATTAACATCTTATCACATCTATCAGAGTCTATATACATACCAGTATGTAGCAAGTAGTCCTGTTTGACGAAACTTCATCACTTTCCTAGTGTTGTTCAATAAACAAGATTAAATTGGAAGTAGAGATGTCTTGTTTCAATTTGTAAAAGTTTAGAAAAGGTTTGGGTCTTTGAAGGGCATTAAGTTTGATCTGTCATATATATTGGTAAGCTTGTGAACATTTGCAGTGTATCAGATTTTGAAATGGAGAAATACATGTGCAATTAATAAAAAGTAAAGAAAAAATGTTTCGAATATATATGCCATGTTTCTTCCCAAACTTTTCAAAATTGCAGTAAACCGTGCAAGATTCAAAATGGAGATATCTGTTTTCAATTTGTGTCACCGAAGATGGCAGCAGATAAAGATGATGTTTTATGAGATTGTTGCGGATGAGACCGACATGTCTGGTCTATAAATGCTGTAAGGGTTGGTAACTTGTCGCTGTAAGAGATGGTTTACGTGTCGCTGTAAGAGATGGTTTACATGTCGCTGTAAGGGATGGTTTTCTTGTTGTAAGAGATGGTTGCGTGTCACATGCGGAGACAATCTGCTTTGAGCGATTTCTCTGAACATCATCATTGATTTAACAGAAAATGAGGCATGGTGAATGTATTATTTTAACAAATTGTCAAGTATAAACACTGTAAGAGATGGTTTAGATGTTGCATAGACACAAACTCCTTCAATTGTAGATGTAATAGAAATGTAAGTTTCTATATATGAATATTTTTTGGTAAATATCCAAATTTAAGAAATTAAAATAAATGTTTATAGGAGTCTCATGATAACATAATATGCATTCTAAAGATCCCCTGAATCTCTGCTGTATGTAATTACTATTATTAGTGTCAAGCCATTCCTCAGTGGCTGGTTTACAGGAATCATAGCTCAATAGAGGGTTCTATTGCTAAATACAAACCATTGACATTTCCACATTAACAGGTAACAGATTTAGTCTTGGTTTCAGTGGACATATGTATGGTGATATGTTAGGCACCCTCTTTGACTAAAATTTAGTTTATGAAATTTAGATGATTACTCGACCTTCATCAGTGTGATTTCTGTAAGTTTGTCTAGACTTGCTGAGTAAGTACCTAGACTGTATTAATGGTACTTATGATAAATATACAGTCCTTGTGCAGGATTAGCCTCCCTATTATAAAGAAGCTTAGTACATCTGTATGTTGATATCTTTGTCTCCCAGTCTAGTGGCTAAGGACATCTGTATGTTGATATGTTTTCCTCCCTATAGCATCTTAGGACATCTGTATGTTGATATGTTTTCCTCCCTATAGCATCTTAGGACATCTGTATGTTGATATGTTTTCCTCCCTATAGCAGCTGAAATGCTGCCCTGTACAACATGAGTCTCGGATGACAATATGGGAAGTAGTCTAGACGAACACATGCTCTGCAACAGTCTTGAGTACATTACCACATTGCTGAGAGGAGGAGGGAGAAGTCTTTATGCACTTCCTAGCATCTGAGTGACATCTTGAATATCAAAGACTCTTCTGAGAGGAGCAAATTAGTTCATTAACCCTTGACCCAAGTTGAAATAATGTGGGTAACAACTATCATTAGATACTGGCAAGATCAGGATGATTTGCTTTGATAACAAAATTTAGTACCCATAAGATAATATATATAAACCCACATTCATATGATTTATATCATATGTGCTTATATGTACTTTTGTTTAGCAAATAGAAATTATTACCCTCGCTTGAAAATGCAAAAATTCACACGTAATTCATTAAACATAGACTCAAGGAGCTTTAGCAAAATGCTGTTCATCAGACAATAGCTAAATACAAGAAGGGGTTTAAAATCAACATAAAATAAATAATTCCAATATAGATAAGAAGTGTTATTAAATTGTATATTTTATGTCAAATCTTTGAAGGGCATTTAGAAGTGGAATACATAAGAAAACAACATTTTCTGGGTTATGAGTTCATTATTTATACACAGTATATTTCATGTGTTTACTGTTTATTTGCAGGCACCAACACCATCAAAAAAGCTCCGAACGATTCACTCGACCGTTCCGAAGAATGCGCTACAAGAGGCCACCAGTCTCATGGTGCGAGAATGCATCAAAACTTACACCAGCAAGTGTCACCTGATCAAGTTCAAATACAACGCATACTCAGGCAGTTTCCAGCAGTTGCCTTCGTAAGTAGTCGTCAGTCTTGTTATCAAAACAGCTTACATTGAGTGGATAACTTTGACTTTTACCAATTTGGTTGGTCGTTATAATGCTCAAGGAGTTGATAAGTTTGTCTCTTACTAATTATACTCCCGCTACGACGTAGTAGCTGGTATATAGCGCTCCACATGTCCGTCCGTCCAAGCATCCATGCGTCCGTCTGTCCGAATGTTGATAACATTGTCTCTTACCAATTTGGTTGGTTGTATAACTCTCAGGGAGTTGATAACATTGTCTCTTACCAATTGGTTGGTTGGTATAACTCTCAGGGAGTTGATAACATTGTCTCTTACCAATTTGGTTGGTTGTATAACTCTCAGGGAGTTGATAACATTGTCTCTTACCAATTTGGTTGGTTGTATAACTCTCAGGGAGTTGATAACATTGTCTCTTACCAATTTGGTTGGTTGTATAACTCTCAGGGAGTTGAAAATGTCCCTTGATCAAGTACCATGCAATAATTTATGTCCGCTCTTTTTCCAAGAGTTGAAAACTTCATTTCTTTCCATATTGTTTGGTTGGTGTAACTCCCAGGCAGTTGTAATTGGCACATGAATGTGTTACAGTATTATGCATATTGAGATAGGTTTTTTTAGCAGCTACCTTCATGAATAATATATCCCTCCGCCATCTGTTTATACTTCTCCTTGGGAATTGCCACTACTTGTTTGTGTCAACAATTTAGAAAAATCAGAAAAATCAGAAAAATGAACTGAGTTTTAGACCTCTTCAAATGTGTCTATCAAGAACAACCCTCTGTCTGTAGTTTTGTGTAATATTCACTGGAATTATTCATACTTCACGCTAGCGATGACTGTTGAAATATAGTTTTAAGTTAGTTTATTCCCTAATGAGTAATTTGTGTATTTTGAACACAAATAAATAGGACATTTATATTCTAGCATCTTGAACTGGTGTATCATCTTGAACAAACAGGACTGAAACAAAAGATTCTAAATTTGTCTTTATGATTGTTTAAACATTAATGCTGACTTTGAAACAAGGCGGTAACAATGCCTTCTAAATTTGTTTTCCCTGAGTGTTTGTCTACATAAGTTCAAGCCTTGAAACCTGAGTGTGTGACGTTCTGGCTTTCTCTTGTATTTGTGTTTTTGGTGTTTAAACAATAGAGCTTTAGTCTGACACCTTCTGGCTCTGAAGTGTAATATAAACCTTTGAAATTGCTCTTACAAAAGTTTTTTTCTTGAATTGCTCTTTAAATCTCCAACTTATCCTAAGATATTCATCTCATTCTTTATCTTAATCAAAGTAGTTGATTGAAACATGTGAACATTATATAAGCTTATAACGATAGGGGTTTCATACAACAGCTCTTGGTCCTGAAGCGAATTGTCAACCTTTGAAACTGCATTTATAAACATTTTGTAGAATTTATTGAATTGCTCATTAAAAAGATATTAAGATATTTATCTCATTCTTTATCTTTATCAAACTGACTGGCCTGAGCTGATTTAAGGTGTAAGCTTGAACCTTTGCCAGCCCACTGTTTCTTGTAAATTTAAATGACAAAATTAAAGAAAACTCAAAAGCCAGCCCAGATCAAAAGCTTGTAGGTTCCTTGCTGTCTAATTTTATACACTGACTGATATCCTCAAAGGTTTCTCTTCCAAGTTTTCTTCCTACAAAAATATTCACATAAAATTCTCTATATGAATTAACTTAATAGTAACACTGTAAGCTGTTCTGTGACAGCCTGTTCTGTATGAATATGACAACTATGACAGTGACACCTTTGTCCCTATGACATTATCTTTGGTCACAATGACAGCTCGTGTTTCTAGTTAATCTTACACATGACATACAGCTGAGGTCCCTAACTCAATACGATATGGAAATGTTCTGTTTAATGTGATTATGAAACATCTGTTGGACGTGGAGAGTTGTATCTTGAGGACTCTCTTGTATGAGGAGAGAATTGAATGCACTACAGTATTTCTTGTATTTGTGTCCTGGCCACACCACTGTAATTGTATGTCAAGATTACCATTCCATCTTCTCAGAGAAAATAACCAAACTCAAACTTATGTCAACTCTTGTACTATTTTCTTTATTACATTTGGAGTGTAATCGGCCTTGTTGCAACGAGGAACTGGGGAATTTGTATTCAGCGACACCTGTCAGTTCATGCATTCTTTTTGGCCAATATCTCATGAACCATTTCACTGAATATTTAAAAAATATATTGGCACACACCAGTCAACTTTATTTTCAAGGTCACCATGACACACATCTCATTTTTGTCCTCCAATTTGGTGAAAGACTTCATTGGGACATTACGCAGACACCAGTTAACATTGCACTTGACTTTCAAGGTCAACACATCATTGTGAACCCTTTTCAAATCTTGTTATACAATTTCTCATGAACTGTTCCTCCCAATGTTTTCAAAGTCGATGACTGCCTATATTTGGGGATGACAAAGACACCTGTCGACTTCAGTGGCCATATCATTTCCATTTTAACCCTTACGTTGCTTATTTCTATTTTACCAATTTTAGCCCCTGTGGCGAAATTTACAGGCTCGCAGCTCGCAGCAGTAGTTTGTTTCAATATTTATGAAGTGTAAACATGACCTTTTTCACGGCGCTTGCTGTGTCTTTATTATTTTTTTGACATTTGCGTATTTTATATGGGAATGTAGTCCATTCTTTCCCCTTTATTTTGCCGTATTTATTTTTTGAAAACAAACAATTTGCTCACATGATATGAAGTGCCGGAGTAAGGCGAGTTACCGATTTTTCCCCCGTCTCGCTAGATGCGAGGCAGATAGCAGGTTCGGGTGAGGCAAACCCGAGGCAATGCAAACACGTTGGTGAAAATAGCCCCAAGCAAAATTAGGCTTCGGGGCGAAGCCCGACAAAATTGGCCTTTTGTAAAGCTAATTATCGATGCGTTACGGGTCAACAATGCACATGCAAATTGGTGTGAATTTTGCTGGACATTCCGACCAGACACTGATCAAAGCTTCATTCTCATGGCGGGCCGCGGAGCATAAATACAGCCATTCTCATGGAGCGACTCACGGACACAATCTACTCGGGACCCGTTGCCACGGATAGCAAACTGAGAGACGGCCGTGGAATTGTTCTAAGTATTGGATCCGGGACCCGTAACTGGTCACCTATGACTTGCTTATATAGCTCTCCCGGATAATTACGGGATTCACAAGTTAAGGGTTAATCATAAGCCATAGCAATGTCTTCAAATTTGGTGACAGTGTATGTTAGTAGATATTATGCAGATATAATTAAGTTATCTTTTGTGACCATTACCTAGTTTTCAAGGTCATCAATGGAAAACTGGTAAATGTATCCTGCTTGATTCTTCATTGGCGGCAGGGGACATTGCCATGTTAGTTGCAAACTCTTGTTTGAGATAGCTTTTAATGTCAACTTTAGACTATATACAAAGTTCAGAAAGATACAGTCATGATGAAGAAATAATTTATAAAGTAAATAAATCAACAGTAGCTAGTCCTAAAATGATGTTACCAATTTTCCGAGTTTATATCACATCTCACATTAATCAACTATTGACCTCTTCAACTCTCTGGTCAGTCACTGTGACCGCTCCATCCCCAGGGAGGAAATAACCAATCCCCACATCACATGGCCGCTGGTTACACAAATGACCACTCATACCGAGATCAATAATCTAATGTCCAACTTGTTTGAACTGCTGGAATTGGTTTCTTCCAGATCCTTGACCAGGAGGATATTAATAATATGTGCATTCATGAAATAAGTGTTACTTTAACCCATCAACTGCTGGTCTTGGAATATCATAGGATAGGAATCTTGAGTCAGAGGGACATCACAGATCAGGAGATTGTGATTTCTGTATATTAGTAACTCTAAAATAAATTTGTCACTTATCAATTCATTACTTACATGCTTAATTGTCAGTGGCCAAATTTATCAAGAGGATGCCTTAATTTTGCCTTTCTATAAGAGTCTTGAGTATGATGTAATGCAGACTTTCTATTAATTCAGCATTTAAACCTTGTCAACCATAATGGCAAAACATATCGCAAGGTTAAGAGCCTTGAACAAACCTTAGTGCCATCTATTGATGCTATATGTTAGAGTAATGTTACCTTAGTGATTTAGGTATTTGTGTAAATCAACCCGATGACATACATTCTTTTATATCCGCGAGTCCTGAGAATGACGTAACCCAGAGCACATGAAGATCAATATCGTCATCAAGTTCCTGCAGTGTTCAACGGCTCTGTAATTAGAGTCCGTCGATCACTGATGTAACCTCCACCGCTCCTCCGAGAAATCTTGTCAGACACGTTGCAGTAACGAAACATTGAGTTATTGACACTTTCTATTACGTGTCATGGAACCCTTGAATTTGAATTAGACTTTATGTGCAGACAGTTGTGTGAAACAGTCTTCAAAGGGTTAGTCATAATGAAGATGAAGAGTGAGGTCCTCTATCTCTGATCAATATGCTGCATTTACTCATACATAGCTTGCAATTAATCCTTCTAACCTGAAGGCTCAGAAAAAAAATTCTTGTCTTTGGCTATATAATGAATGACCAATAGAGGATTATTTTCTTCGTTAACAGGTTGTCTGTCCTGTAAATTGGTGTCTTAGAATGGTTTTGCAGTAACTGATTATAGTTCAAGTGTCAAGTAAATTAAAGGCAGATAGGGAAATTGTCATTTGTTATTTGTCATTTCAAATAAAATTTGATTAATTTTGATTGAAAGTTCTTGTTTTAAACCCAGGATTTATTATTACGGATTAAGTGACGAAAATACACCATCCATTGACAGTGTATGTAATACGGTCTATCCAATTTGTGACCTTGTAAATATGGCCACTTAATGGCAACTTCTCACAATTTAAAATAACCAAATGAACTTTTTCGACTTGGCTATTTTATAGCCGTTTTCAGTTGATAATATCAGATGGCACAAAAGTTGCACAATAAGAAATTATTCCCCAAAAAAGGGTAATATCAATTTACGTTGAAATAAGGATGACAAGATTTATGTTATAATTTTCACTACCTGAATTATTTGCAAAAAGAAATTCACATTTTCAATTTGCTGAGATGTTAGATCAAAGGAGAAGTATTACTCTATGTGTTAACAATGACAAGATATTTTGTTTATTTTCCTGATGATGTTCAAAATGTCATTTTAAAAAACGATTACATATTTCTTACAGTGCCAAGAAGTCTGCCAGTCTCCAGGAGCAGGTGTTTGAAATTGATGCAGAAATCGAAGAAAAGGATGATGTAAGTAAAAGAGAATTTTAGATCTATGCCAAAACTGATTTATTCTTCCTTTTGAAATCTGGTGATTGATCTTGTTT
This sequence comes from Gibbula magus, assembly GCA_936450465.1. NCBI lineage: Eukaryota > Metazoa > Mollusca > Gastropoda > Trochida > Trochidae > Gibbula > Gibbula magus. The sequence goes on from OW388306.1 coordinate 7,764,472, forward strand.
TTAGCTGGGAATAGTTTGTCCAAATGTTTTTCACCCATTTTGTGAAATATTGCACTTTGAAATTTTTTATTTTTTTATTTTTTTTTTATTGGTTCCCAAGATTACATAATATATACAGTCAGGTCAAAGTTGTACATGTACATGTATATCAGTATATCAAATAAATAGAGGATATTATATGAGTGTCTATGACATACTATGTTTACGACACGAGTGCCTGAATATTAGTATTTCCCGAGCGAGAGCGAGGGATATACCGATATTCAGGCACGAGTGTCGTAAACATAGTATGGCATAGACAGGAATATAATATTCTGTTTATTACCGAAGTCGTAAAATTAACGAAAATACGCTAAAATCCACTTTCAACCATAGTCTGGCGACCCGCCGTCACGCATTTAGAACGCAACGTCATAGACGAAACGTGACGTCATAGCATTGTTTATGACGTCACGTCACCATGACAAAGTGATATGTTGCCCTAGGGCATCGTATGAAAAGTATGAACCCCGATATGATTGCCCTCGTAGGTAATAAAAAACAATTTTAGACAAGTTGCATGATCAGGAACAGGTTATAGGAAAGATGGTTTTATAATCATGTAAGTACTGGGAGTAGTGGGTTCCATTTAATTTTGAAATCATTTAATTTATTATTTTTAGTTGCAATATGTTTTTCCACAAAGAAAATTTGTTTAAGGGTTTTTACATATAAAGTGAGATTTGGAGCATTTTTTTAAATATTGCAAGAGTAAATATGTCTCTTTGCAGCAATGATGATATGATTTAGTAATTGCACTTTGAAATTTAATATGAATTGTAGACCCACTAAACTGGTAATCATAATAATATTATTTTCAAAAGGCCCGGTGCTAATTACATAGCCGGCTTCGGTTTTTACTTCTCACTAACTTATTGACAGCTTTTTACTGATAGGAGACTTTACACTTACATGAGGAGATACAGTATTTTCAATTTGATACAGTGAAACAACCCCAATCCTGACCTTCAGTCATGTTTTCATTTAGTGTTATTAATAATAATGCTATTTTCAGATGATCAAAAATTGTCTCCCTTGTTTTTGCAGGACACCTTATCTAGATCCATGTCTTCCACGATCACCAGAAAGGGCTGGCTGTACAAGGGCCCTGACTCAGGGAAGGATCACATCATCAACTTCACAAGGGTAAATAGTCATCTGCCCTGTGCACCTTTAATTCTGCTTTCATCGGCAAACTAAAGAGTACACATGTTTCAAAACTCAAGCTCGCCGCTAATGGCTGCAATACTGCCGAAGCGGCGTTAAACAATAACTCACTCACTCACTCACTCAAAACTCAAGCTATAATTTCCAATCGCGGGTTGTCATACTGTTGGCAAGAAATAGGAGAGATCTCGATTCATTTCCACCAAGCTTGTGTGAACAAGCAAGTTTTGCGACTTTGAAAAGTTGACCAACATGTGTTGTCATACTGGTCATACTGGTCAGGTAGTTTGGATCAAAAGATACTGGGGTCAGATTCTGTTAGCAGCAACAGCATTGTCTGAAGTAGAGAATTGGGCTCTGTTCACAAAATATTATTTTATTCTGATATCACTGTGGTACATTTATATGCAATACTTCTGCCTGGTTCTTGACAGATTTGCTAGAAGTAAAGAACCATTCTACAGGCAGATAGATTATATCGTCGAGTACTTGGTTTTTCGGACGCACTTGGTTTTCGGACGGCTCACATTCGGGTAGTTTTTCATGATATTTGTAGCCATGTGACATCATCAATACAAAGGAGAGGTCTCTGCAAGCCGTCAGAATAACATGTTTCGTGTGAAACTTCCTAAGATTTGTAATATCATACAAACTTCACTCTTAAGCTTAAAATCTATCTCTATCCTGAACTAATTTTGGCATGTCATGAAAAAGTCGACAATTTGATAATTTGAACAAGTCATACCGGCTACCAACAACATTTCTACGTTGTCCTTGCCTTTTTGTAATATTCTGGGTCAACGGAAGTTACATAAATAGCTTGGGATATCCCTTTTTGATATCGATCAATCAGATGTCCGAAAAAGGCATACACTCGCTGACTGTCAAAATTCCGGATGTACTCACTAAATGAGACAAGATAGTCATCAAAACATTTTCCCAGACGAATTGTCTCCAATTTATTTTAGATAAAGCTCATATTGAAAAATAGATGATACATATTTATTAATTTTCAAACATTTTTATTGTCAACATTGATTTGTGTCTTAAGCGTCCGAAAACCAATCACTCGAGGTTACATTTAAATGAAGTCTGTCCATTTTAACAACCTATGGTTGATTTCACGAGAAGTAGAAATCAGTATTCGACCTTTCCTCTCCTCAGCAATTCAAGCGTCGGTACTTCATACTCAAGCAGCAGACAGACTTCACCTTCATACTGGAGTTCTTCAAGGACGAGAAGAAGGCCGAGGCCAAGGGAGCCGTCTACCTCGATCTTGCTAAGGATGTCGTCAGGGTTTGTTTATTCCTCATGTATTTTGTGATATTTGAATTAATTAGAAAAAATCAATATCGTCAGATTTCCACAAATTATTGTGTAAATGTTCCCTTTAGATTGAGTTGCCTTAATCCTCGACGACGTCAGAAGAGATGCACAGAGAAAAAAGAAAAAGAAAATCTTTTCTAGTAGCCTGTGTTGATGCTTTCAACTATGATTACTTGAGTTCCCTTGCCCTTGTTGTCCCCCGCCGCAACACTCAACGGTAGACTATGTATTCAGCGGCTTCCGTCAGTACGTCACATTTCTTGTTAACTCGATATCTCATGAAGCGTTGCATCCAAAGTCTTCAAATTTGGTGTTGGCCTACATTTGGGTAAGAAGCAGACACCAGTCGATTTTGGTGACCTTGACCCTATTTTCAAGGTCACCGCGACACTTGGACCCCTTTTTAACTCTTGTTAACACAATATATCATGACCGGATGGACCCAAAGTCTTCAAATTTGGTACCAGGCTACATTGGGGGATGACGCAGACCAGTCGATTTTGGTGACCATATTTTCAAGATCACCACGACAATTTGACCACTTTATTATCTCTTGTTAAAGCCATATTTCATGACCGGTTGGACATAATGTCTTAATATTTTCTGACAGCCTATATCGACGGATTACGCAGACAACAGTTGATTTTTGTCACCTTTACCTTAATTTCAAGGTCAACACAATACTTGACCACTTTTCGAACTCTTGTTAATGCAATATCTCATGAACCCAAGCACCCAAAGTCTTCAAATTTGGTTTCAGTCTACATTGGGGGATGAGGCAGACACCAGTCAATTTTGGTGACCTTGACCTTATTTTCAAGGTGACCATGACACTTGACCAAATGATGTGTCTTACTAAACTCAATGTTAACAGCGGGGGACATTGCCATGTTAGTGGCAAACACTTGTTTAGGTTTGAATTTATATTCCCCTGTACTTTCTTCTGAAGCAGATGTGACAATTTTGAGAAGAAAAAAAAATGTTTTCTCAACAATCTTTTACAAGTCTTTCAAGGAAAAACTTTGGTGAGATTGTTTCCATTCAGATTCATTGCATTTGTCAGATTTCACAGGTTCGGTTATTTTTTACTTCTATCCACCATATTCAATAGAAAACACACTCTTGATCTACCATTAGTTGAATTTGATTGTTGGTTTTCTATGTTGCTATTTGTTCCAAATTAGTACTGAAGCTTTTGAATCTGCATTACAGAACACAAAGAAAGGAAAGTTCTGTTTTGAGATAAGGATGAGTGACGGACCATCGTGTCTGTTCGCCGCCGACAGTGATGTAGACATGGAGGAGTGGATCTCGACCCTCAACAAGGTCATCAGCGCTGCTGACACCGCTTCTCAGATCTCACGGGAGAGCATGAAAGGTCAGTTCTCAATCGTTGGTCAAAATTTGCAATTGCATATGTCGGATATGTTTTATAATGTTGCATTAATGCTGAGATATACTGTAAGAATTTTAATTAAGTGGTTATATCATTGGCCAAGTCTAATGCATTTCACATACAGTCAATGTCAACGCAATGATTAATGACATTTTTAAATAATTAACAAATTATAAAATTGGTGGTATGAAGTTTAATTGCACTAAAAGCTTAATGATAGTCTTTGTCCTGGTGGCGAAAACTTTATTGAGAGAACAAAATTGATATTAAATGAATGAATAATTGTTACAGACGATTTTTTATATAAGACAATTGATAGTAAATGAATAAATGTTTGTTACAGACGATGCCCCTGCCCCTGGTAAACCAGAGAACTACAAGGAGAGCTCCATGAATCACCCGGTCATGAAGGTATTTAACGTAAATTCCATTTCAAGACAGTGTCAGTCAGTTACAGGGATCACTTTAGGCAGGGATTTGGGGATATTTACTCATTGATGTACCAAGATATCCCATAATAAATACTGACCAGGGGAGAAAATCCCATTGCAAAAATGTAAAATGATTGTTATTATTTAGAAATATCCTATTACTTTATCTGAAAATCCCATTGTGTAAGGCAAGGGGAGATTATTCTCCATTTGACACTCTGCCCCAGGGTGATCCCTGCAGTTATTTCAAGCATGTACAACAGTACAAATATATCTCTGAAGATTCTTTATCATCGTTCAACAAGATATTGCAAAGGAAATAACTTTTTTTTCAAGCGTGTACTACACTTCTTGTATCTCTGAAGCATTTGTATGATTATCAACAAACTAATGCAAGGGAGACAACTCTTGTTTCAGTACTCGAGAGAGAATGACTCTACGCTCGCTACAGCACGACAAGAGGGACGGCAGAATCTCTTCCATGTTTACCCAGAGATGAGGGTGAGTTAACAAAGAACTCCGCTACTCAATGAAAATAAGCCAAATCATGAATTGACGATCACGATGGCTGAACAATCAACCGTAAATGAAAATAATCATATTGTGTAGGTCACAGGCTAAGGTCATAGACTATCATACATCTGTTGACTGTCTCCGGTTTTCCACTTTTCCTAAAACAGTACTCATGAAATAAAAATCATCCAGAAGCTTTTATGAGCGACAACAATTTTTAATAAAGTCTTTTAACAGAATTTAGAAGTGGAATGCGTAAGAAAACAAGATTCTCTGGATAACAACTTCCTTACTGTGAACAAACATATCGTTTCGAAGTATATGCTTACTCATTCATCATTCATCAGTGGTGTGATGAAGGAGTAAGCATAATTATACTTTGAAATGTTGTGTATGCATGTTCATAATAAAGACGTTGTTATGCAAAAAGTTTTGTTTTCTGTTTGTATGATACTATTACGATTAAATTCCCAGAGGACAAACTTCGAGGAAGCAGAGGAGGAGGAGGATGAGGACGAGGTTGATGTGTTCCCGAGACAGGATGCAGAGAAGTTTTTGTTGCGACTCGAGGAGTTCAGACTTAAACTACAGATCAGTCTGTCCGAGGATGGACGTGGAAACAAGTCCTGTAATGTGAGTATGAAAAAAGAATGTAGCTTTTGGATTGATTATTGCCAATTCATTCTGGGGTGCCTTTTAACAGGAATCACAACTTGTTAAGAAAAGGACTAATCTTGGCCTGGAGAGCCTAACCCAGAATATCACGTGATGTTTCTTTCTAAAATAATTGTTTGGCCATAAACGCAAAGGGTATGGTGATAGTGAAGACCAAGAGTAGAATCAATGGGATCTGAACTCTAAATAACAGTAGTTTTAAAAAAAGACATGAGGGCAATGAAGGGGAAAATTATGGATAATTAATTTCTTTAATGAGATTTGATTTTTGTAATTTGATCGCTCAGAATACTTTGGCATTTATGAATTCAGCAGATAAATTGTTCATGAAAATAACCGTTTCTGACATCCCTGTGTCCTTGAGTTGCCTCCCTTAGCCGTTAGAACAGGATAAGCAGCCATCTTGTTTCTCATATTTTCCTCTGTAAGCTCAGTGTGTGGATGTGAAATTGCAGATACAAATCACTCATTCAACTCAATAAGTGACATTCAGCGTACATTAATTTCATCGTTTGTATGAACCAAGTGATTAACTTAACTTCATTTTCCTTCAGCCTGAACCCTTCTTCATATCCTTTGCTCTGTACGACGCTAGAGAAGGAAAGAAAATCTCTGAGGATTTCCATGTGGATCCGAACGAACCGGAGATAAAACGGATGATTCCACCGGAGATTGTCCAGGCCTCGGAGAAACTACACACAGTAGAGGGGAAAGACTCTACACCCGACCTGAATGGCTTGAAGGATGAGTGGCTCAGGTCATCCAAGAGACAGGTACATAGACATTATTACCCGAGGAAGTGTGTCATTTGACTTTCATGAAACGAGTGCTAATTTTTGTTTTGCCCGAGCAAGTGCAAGGGTTTTACATAAATTTGCACGAGTTTGTATGTACATAAATATGAATATGATTCAACTGTTGGAGAGGCATTCTAGAAGGTAGTGTGATGAAGAAGACAAATATTTTATGGATGATCAACTTCTTTATTAACAATAGTGACGTTTCGGTATAGATCCTTATCAAGCATATGATAACGGTATTAGGATCTATACCGAAACATTGATATTGTTAATAAAGAAGTTGATCATCCATAAAATATTTGTCTTCTTCATGAATGTGATTGTTTAAAATGAAAAAAGTTAAGATACGTATATTCACTCCTCAATCTCCCATGTTAAAAAAATCCTCAAGGTCAGGAAAAGCCCTCAGGATTGTTCCCTCCCTTTAGGTTTTTCTTATCCAAAGAAGACCTCAAAAGCATGTTTTTTCCTTCACAGAATGATTTTCATAGCTGCAGTTGTGACATGTTGGACAGCAAACCGGTTTAGCACTGTGATCTTTATAGATGATGTTACAATTTATCATAGAAGCAATTGTAACGTGTGTGTGAGCTCCTATCTCAGACTTGACCCAAAAACTTCAACCTTTATTTCATGTAACAAATATTCTGTCACTCCTCCAGGGTCTGTTCACTGTGCTGCGGCGTCACTCGGAGATCTACCTGGTTGCTAAGATAGAGAAGGTGCTACAGGGGGGTATATCTCAGTGTGTCGACCCCTATCTCAAACCTCCAGACCCGAAAACATCAACCAAGGTCCATCGACAGATGACTCAGCTGTGTCACCATATAGGACACTACCGCATGCCATTTGCCTGGTCCGCTAAGTGAGTATATATTATAATAGCAGCTTTACCTTTATGAAGCGTGTTGTACAGATGATTGTATTAACCCTTTATCTGCCATCATGCTCTATCAGGATGTTTAGGTCAAGCCCACTTCAGTCCCCTGATCTTTTAAAGTGTCCAGCTCACATGTAAAGTTTGTCGTATAGTGTAATGGTTGATAAGTGAAACGGCACCAGTGGTTGAGGATTGCACTGTTCTACAGTTCTAAGAAATTATTCTCCTATTTGAAATTATCTTTGATGCAAAAAGTAAATTGGATATATGTCTCAATATTTTCTGGTTGACTAAAATCTGAGAGGCATTTTAAAAGATCTTGAAGGGCAATTGAAAGAGGAATACATAATAACCAATATTTTCTAAATGTCAACTTCTTTATTGTGAACGTACACAACATTCGGAGTATATGTTTACTCCTTCATCAGGAGGATTGTAAATTGTACAAATAGAGGATTGTAGGGATAGAAATGTATAGTTTAATGCATAGCAAAGAAAACATGTCAACAAATGTGCGGAAACTTTTCACTAGATCAATCTCTTTCCACAGAAATATTTCCGGAACAGCGTATGGTAAAACAGACCTCCCCATCTACCGTCAGGAAGTGTCCAAACTAACAGAGGATGAAGTCATAAAACTGCTGCAGGATTTCAAGAAGTAAGAGATTGATGTACATCAACCTTTACCTGGAGCATTTGATTGTTAGATAATTCCTTCATGTACAGAAATAATCTTGGAGGCAGGATTTTCGTTCAAATCAATTTGTTTTGCCAAAAAAAATTACTTAATTCAAAAAGTGAAAAGTCAAGTTTATTGCATATAAGAATCATTGTTTTCACACAAGATAGCGACAACATCATCTAGAGATTGGATCAAGAGGCCTAGGGTTCGAATCCACGACTCAGTATCTTTGCTTATTGTTCATTCAGTAAGGTTTGGGTGTAATGTTACACTGAAATTCAGTACAATTTCACTCAGGTTTTGCATGTTTGTGCCATTAATCCAAACAATTACAAATACACCTGAAAATGGTCTTAACCAACCATATCATCATACTTCACACCATATATATTCTTTGAAAAAACTTAAATTTTCATTTGCGTATAACAAGTTTACTTATCTCCCCAGACCAGAGAAACAGAACAAGCTACAGACAATACCAGGCAACTTGCGTATATGGTTTGAGATGGTCCCAAGCACACAGGAAATAAGCAGTAAGTATTCTCATTCGCTCATTTATATCTGTCAAACACAATACTATGCATTCCACAATGAATTCTTCTTTCCGATAACAATAAAATATGTGAGAATTGTCTTGCTTACTTTACCTGCTAATTATGTAATATGTAGAGGATGTTTAGTACCAAAGTCATGAAATTGAAGAAATGCTCTGATATCTACTTGGAATCAAGGCATGCAACCTGAAGTTGCCATTTAGAATGCTACGTCAAAGGCGACACATGATATCAAAACATTGCTTATGACTTCACACCACCATACAAAAGTGATTTTTGCCCTAGGGTATTATATAAAAAATGAACCTCCATATGATTGCTCTTGTAGGTAATAATCTTCAATATCCTATCTTTAACCAGTGAATATTTTGGATTATTCCCTTGTAAATCAACCTGAAAACAGATTCATTTCAGACATTGGATTTTGTCAACTCAATTCTGTTTTAAATCTGTTAACCTTTCTATTTTCTAATTCAACCTAATGACTGTAAACTGATGTTGCAGATATAGTCACCCCCTCCCTGGTGCCGGTGGACCCCTTCTCGATTCCCCCCACGTCGACGCCAACACTGGAGGTGGAGGAGTTCGTACCAGACAAGGCGCAGCTGTACAACGCGTACGACTACTATCTGAATCATCTCTACGTCTACCCCCTCTCTCTCAAGTACGACAGTCAGAAGTCATTTGCTAAGGTGAGTCTTGTATTGAATCATGATATGCCATCACCTATGGACGAAATAGCTGCCTGTTCAAGGTAGTCAACTTTGATGACTTGAGATGTCTTACGTGAAATGTTTACTCTTTAATACCGTTAATAAATCCTTAAATGTTGATTGTATGGAATGGCTGTCACGAAGCAAACTTAGATGTTCTGTTATAGCTAGTTTTATGTTGGAAACATGGATTCTTTGTTTGCAATCTTTGCATTTATTGTACTGAAGGATAAAACAAACAGACAGGCAGACACCATCTATGGTCACCTGTTTATAAGTATAAAAAAAGATTCGAACATTTATCATTTTCTGAGTCAAGATTTTCAATGCTAAGAAGGTCATAAGTCAATGCATTGCTCCTACGACCATCTTAGCACTTGCAGCTTAAAATATCTTAGCCCAGGTGGTTTACAAGCATGTTAATGTTGCACTAATTTATCTTATGAGTATAGTGAGATTATTATTTCAGGCACGGAACATTGGTTGCTGTATCGAAGTAAGAGACTCCGATGAGGAAGGAGCTGTACCCCTCAAGGTGAGATATCTTATCATCCTATATAAGTGTCCTAAGTAATAAAAGTGTCCACCCACCCTCCTCCATCCCCCTCATGAGAACTTCACACAGAGCCCTTCCTACCCCCTCTTGAAAAAATCAATGGTTTGTATGCTGTATCCACTGGCAGCAAGATGTACTGTTAAACATGATATTGTTAATGATATAACTTTGATACTTTATTGTTGTGTAATGTTTGCAGTGTATCTATGGACGTCCCCACACATCTGTGTTCACAACGGAATCAACAACAGCTGTGATACATCACAACACGACACCTGACTTCACTGAAGAGGTATATCATCACGCACCCACATCAAATATCTTCTGATATTAAGTTTTCTGATATTAAATATATCAACACAAGTTGATAAAAGTTACAAACATCCACGGCTTGCTGAAAGGGGATATTGGCATGAATGTTATGCATGTTTCCCTCAAAATTGTTCATTGGCCCCTCTCTATTTACAAGTTAAATATTTCTTCTCAAGTGTCTCAAAAGGTGGAAGACATATTTCATGTTTGTTCTGATCCTCCATACCAGGTGAAGATCGCATTACCCACTCAGCTCCACGAGAAGCATCATCTGCTGGTGCGACTCTACCACGTGAGCTGTGAGGCCTCCAAGGCCGGCACCAAGACGTCCTCGTCTTCTCTCAAAGCGAAGAACCACATCGAATCTCCTGTCGGCTTTGCGTGGATTCCTCTTCTCGGGGAGGGCAGGTTAGACTTCATTAATTCTTTTCATGAAACTACACAAAACAAAAATGAATTCTTTGCTCTAGTAACTACTGAATAGAAGATTGAAAATGGGGGATTTGAATCATCAGTATGGTTTTGGTGTGTTTGAAATTCAGTGCAGTATCTCATGGGTCACGTGGATATCCGTATTGGTTGGTGCAATACCTGTGAGAATTGTATTATTATCCCCCGCCACGAAGTGGAAGGGGGATATAGGTTTGAGCTCCGTCCGTCCGTCCGTCCGTCCGTCCGTGCGGCCGTCCGTCCGCTATAAAGGGGACAGCTTTTCTCAGAAACTGTTTAAGATAGGGTTTCCAAATTTGGTGTGTGGCTTGTGGACATAAATACCTTGATGGAGTTCGAATAAAAGAACCGTGAAATTATGTTTTCCGGAGTTATTGCCCTTGTTCCGTATATTTGGAATCTGTTCAAGGTATCTCCAAAGGGGACAGCTTTTCTCAGAAACTATTTAAGATAGGATAACCAAATTTGTTGTGTGGTTTAAGGGTATCGATACCTTGATGGAGTTCGAAAAAAAGAAGCATGTGATTAGTTTTTCTGGAGTTATTCCCCTTGTTCCGCTTTTTCGACTCTGTTCCAAGTATCTTCAAAGGATATAGCTTTTCTCAGACATTGTTTAACATCAAATCAGTTGTGTGGCTTGAGGATATTGATACCTTAATGGAAAGAAAATGAGAAGCGGACAATTATTTCTTCTTGAATTATTGCCCTTGTTCTCATTTCTTGTGTCTGGCGGGGGATGTTGATGACTATGTCTTCTTGTTTGTATCTGTGTTCTAAATGATGTTTACATTGCTAATCATTCATTAAGCATTGGAACTTTGATTCACTCTACAGGATATCGGTGGGTGATCGGTCCATCCGAGTTGCCAGCAACCTCCCACCAGGATACCTACACAGTGAATCTCTCGGACTAGGCAGAGGGGTAGGTGACAGTTCTCTCTCTCTCTCTCTTCTTTTCTCATGTCTCTTTCACTGTTTTACTATCTCCCCTTCTTTATTTACTCTCACTCTCTCAGATTTACGTCTCTCTCATTATCTCTATCTCTTACTTTACTCTCAGCCTCTCACATTTACTTCGCCGCTAATGGCTGCGATACTGCCGATTTGGGGTTAAACAGTGTCCCACTCACTCTCATTTACTTCTCTCTCATTACCTATATCTAAAACTTAACCCTTTTCACATTCATTTATCAAAATTAATATTTTCCCAGCTGAATTGTAGTTAAAATGAATAAACTACCAAACAATTCTGAAAGGCCAATTTACAGAAATGACAACATAGGAATGATCTGAAATGGGCTACTGACATAAGCTGTCACAGACACAGCTGTAAGTTGTTATCATAATTTTCAATCATTACTGTCTAGAATTAATGTTTATAAGGTAAAAATGTTTTGATAATTTTACTGTGATAAGTGATATATTCTGTGTATATAACAGAGCTCAGGTCCGGACATCAAGTGGGTGGAGGGAGGACGACAACTCTTTAAACTGAACCTCCGTCTCATGTCCACCATCTATACTCAGGTATGTGTTCAACTTACTCGTCCGCATCCACATGCACAGTCTCCTTAGGTTTAAGGAACGCTTAGCCTTTATGATAGTGTGAGTTGCAGCCACCTAAACTCAAGTGATCTTTTTGCAAGTGGGACAAGACCCTATTTTCTTGACAAACAACATGAGTGCTAATGGTGACCTTAGCCCATAGTTATAACAGTAAGTTATGATAGGTGTTGGAAATATTTGGGTAAAATGGCTGCGAGTTTAAATCCTGCAAGGGGGTAGCAGATCTGCTTGAAGTAAAGAGCTGTTCTACTTCTCACATTTAGGTTGGCTATAATGCAAACTTGTAACTTCTGTGGTACCATTAGTTTTCTAGTTCCAACCAATTCTTGATGGTTTCACAGCTATTTGTTAATTGCCACAATCATATTGCAGATATTTCTGCTTCAAAGATACCGGTACATGCAAGCTGATGTCTAAAAAGAAGACAATTTTTTTTCCAACATACAATAATACTGTTCCATTGATCTCACTTTTACCTACAGTTCGTAGCTTCATTAGTTTGATATAGATAGGATTGCAATATGTGCTGTTGTTGTGGTATGGCTGTTCCATTTATCTCCCTGTGTATGACATGGCTGTTCCTTGTACCTCCCTGCAGGACCAGCACTTACACAACTTCTTCCAGCAGTGTCAGAAGATGGAGAGTGACACTTCCCTCGCTAGTGACATGAACAGCATCAACAAACTCAAGGTACCATGACATTCTGATTCTTACATCTCTGCATAATTAATAACAAACCCTGACTCTAGTACATAACTCTATTGCTTTGATTATAACCGAGTAAAATTGTCTCATGCTCAAAATCAATAATTCACTATCATCAGGCATCAAAATAGCCTCATCATAACATTAATCCATTATTAAATCATTCTGGCATCAATTGTAGCATTCATTCATTTAAATCATAAACCATTTCAGTCCCAATAACAAATATTCAGACATTTATTGTGACATTTCATTAACAAGGATGCCATCTTGTTGCTCTTTCAAAACATTAAAGGAACATTACAATCAAGAGGTGTTTTTATGTGGAAACAAAATTCAAGAAGATCATCCCTGTTTGTGTGATAAGTTTTAAATTAATAAGTAAAATAAAGTGATTACAATTTTTTTGTGATGGCATAAATATCATAAATGCAGGGCAGAAGAATCCCAATGTTTTAATTAAGCTTGAAAAAGCTAGTCCAAAAGTGTGATTTTGTCAATTCGAATGAAATGCCTCTCAAGAAGTTAGTGGAATTAAAGAAAAACCCTCAAAAGGTAATCAGCCCAGAGCTTTCAGCTTTTGTGCTATACTGAGTATACCATTGAATATTGTCTCGACAAAAATACCCAATGAAATAAATGTACTGTCCCTTTAAGCATCTGTTTCATCCTGCATATCTCATCATGTGTTAACTTAACTGCATCTTCATAATAACAATTGCATCATCCTTAGATTAGCTTCATATTAATCTTGTAACCATGCATGATCAGCTGCATCCATTAATAACTTAGAGAAAGTTTGGGTGCTGTGAAAAAGCATGGCTATGGTTACAATTAACTTTTCTCTCTAATCAAAAAATATCATATTTCATAATTGCATCGATAATTGCTCATCGATCATAGTTTGTCGTTTGTTTAATGCAAGTATAATGTTTTATTCACGTTTTGGAATCAGTTATATATGTTTAAAAAAATATTTTCATATTGAATTTTGGTTATCAGTTTAGTGGTCATTTGCTTCTATTATATTGCTGATATACCAGAGAGTTAAAAATGAAAGTATATGTGATTAAAGAAATTTTATTTAAATATTTGACAAATATTCTCAATAAAGTCTGTGCTTGTTTAGAACGACTCGGACTCGGATTCCGATGACAGTTCAACGAGTACTATTGACAGCAGTGATTGGTTATCAAATTTAGTCAAGGTATTTCCATGGAAACCTTTTGTCATGAATATTGTCTTGATATTCGAAATCTCCTTTTTTGTTTTTATTTTTCTTTCCTTTAAAACTTATATGATATGTGACTCATTTAGATCTCTGCAGTTTTATGTAAGCTTTTCAGTATCTTTTTATGGTCATTGTGCTTTCTGTATTGTTGGTAGTTGGTTAAAACGGTTAAAATGAGTTCCCCATTGTAATTGTGGTGGTTACAGGTACTGTTTAGAAATATTGAGTGATTACATTTTTGTCCCCCGCCGCAATGCGGAACGGGACTATGAATTCAGCGGCTTCCGTACGTACGTCACATTTCTTGTTTACGCGATATCTTATGAAGCGTTGCATCCAAAGTCTTCAAATTTGATGTCTGCATACATTGTGGGAAGACGCAGACACCAGTCAATTTTGGTGACCTTGGCCTTATTTTCAAGGCCACTAGACACTTTGACCACTCTTTGAACTCTTGTTAACGCGATATCTCATGAGGTGTTGCATCCAAAGTCTTCAAATAAGTTGTCGGCCTACATTAGGGAAAGACACAGACACCAGTTGATTTTGGTGACCTTGACCTTATTTTAAGGTCACCGCGACACTTTGACCACTTTTCTAACTCTTGTTTAATGCGATATATCTTGACCGGTTGGACTCAAAGTCTTCAAAATAGGTGTCAGTCTACATTGGGCGTAAACGCAGACACCAGTCAATTTTGGTGACCTTGACCTTTTTTCAAGGTCAACACGACACTTTGACCACTTTTCGAACTCTTGGTATCACCATTTGTAATGACCGGTTGGACCCAAAGTTTTCAAAATAGGTGTCAGTCTACATTGGGCGAAGACGCAGACACCACTCAATTTTGGTGACCTTGACCTTTTTTCAAGGTCACCGCGACACTTTGACCACTTTTGAAACTCTTGCTTACGGGATATATCATGACCGATTGGACCAAATGTTTTCAAATTTGGTGTCAGTCTACATTGGAGGATGACGCAGACCCCAGTTGATTTGGTGACCTTGACCTTATTTTCAAGGTCACCTCTACACTTTGACAAGTTTTTGAACTCTTATTAACATGATATATCATGAACCCAAGCACCCAAAGTCTTAAAATTTGCTGATCATCATGGCACTTTTTACCAGTAATGCAATATATAAATTAGCTCCAATGATGTGTCTTACTAACTCAATGTCACTGGCGGGGGACATTGCCATGTAAGTGGCAAACACTTGTCTGGTTTATGGTAAAAGGAATTTGTGACAACAATGTTTATCAATAGAAACTTTTTATAATTGAGTTTCTCATATATCAATCGATCATCATCAATATATTCGATTACAGTTTAATCTTTTGTACATCATTTTGTGATATTTCTTCAAATTATAGTTGGAACAGGCCATATGTTAAAAAAATATTGTTTTTAATTGCACATTTCGATGTGAAAGAAATGCATGAACTCCAAATATTTTACATAAAAAACAACAACATTTGTTTGCATAGAATGATATGCATCATAAAGTATTTTTTATTTATGAATGTCTCATATAATAGTTCATAGTAGTGTCGACATTTCTGAAGAATTTATAATATATACATATATATATATATTGTTCATAGCTTGTTAAAAGGCATGAAAACTATCAATGTTGTGAACTATTTATATCTAATTGCATGGTGATGGAATATATATATATTTAATACATGTGCATATGTATGTTATTAAAATACCCTAATATTGCATGCAGCTGCTGGTTCTAGTTATGCTTAGTTGTTTTTCAACAGTTGAATAAATACACTGTAAATATCTTGCTTGTGAATCCCATAGAATATTGAAACCGTATATCGTTGTACATATGTCTTCATCATGTTACATCTATTTTCATTTACTGTATTTCCTCTACTAAATGCTCTTATGCTTTTGAATTCAGCAGGCTCTCAGACTCAGAACCAAAATGCTTATTGGAGAAAAAAACTTCTTCCCCCAACACACACACCCACCCTCTCCTTTCAAAATTTCTGGATCACCACTGGACAAGACATGTTGAATACATCCTTGTAGAATTTATTAGAAAAATGGCACTTATAAGAGGAAATATGGTCTATATTTTAATGGATTCATCATTCATATATTCACCATCATCTTACCTCTTACTTGAATCAAGCTTGTTTGTGATCTTGTCATCCATTGGTTTTGAATTTATCTGTTCATTACCTGCAGTGAATTGTATTACTCATTGTCTTTCATTTAGCTCCACCTTGAAATATATCCTGCAAGATGTCTTGTATTGACCTATCCATTTAAATTGTCATATTTCTGATTTACAATGAAATATTTTTTCTTTTGATTGAAGTAAAATTATTATAGCTATACATGAGGAAAAGATGGGAATTATCTGTTTTGTGAAATATATACCTTTTAACAAAATAAAAAGTTTGATTTCAAGGTCTTAATGAAATTCTAATCGAAAATTTAGGTTAAGTATTTTCTGTTTTATAATAACTTGAATGTCCATTGCAAATTGACGATATTGTACCTCCTGAAAATGCTGATTAAAGAGAAACTGAAATCAATCATTATAGTGGTGGATCCCTCACATCTCCTTTTGATAAAACAAATTCTGGAATCTGCTGTGATATATATTCGTACAAATAATAGTTACCTCACTTATGCTTATCATAGTTACCTCCCTTTAGTGATCAGAGTTGTCTCCCCTCTTTCAGTCGCTGCTGGCAGTAGAGGTCTCTGTGTACATTCAGTTCCTACCCACTCTTCTCAACCAGCTCTTCCACCTCCTGGCTCGAACAACCACCGAAGATGTCGCCATCAACGCTGTCAGGTAACTCAAACGTATTCAGATACTGTGATTGAAGTAATAAATATCCCTGGGTGCTAAATTAAAAATCTTCAAATGGGGCGCCGGTGTTGTTCCTAGGTGACCAGCAGACAGGATCATTTTAACCAATTTAAACAAATTGAAACCCATGCAATGGTAGAAGAGGGTATATCAATTGACCAAAATTTATGGGACACCCAAGTTGAAAGAGAGAGGAGAGTAAAACTCTCATTTTGCCAGTTTTGGATGATACACTTTCTTCTGTGACAGGGTTCTGGTCAATGTGGTTTCTTGAGGTATCTATTGGTTGTGTTACATATTGGTATGCAGTTTTATCATTAATTTGATAAATATTTGTTTTTATTCCTCCTGTGTTTCTGTGACAGGGTTCTGATCCATGTTGTATCTGAGGTGCATGACAATGGCAAGGAGGAACTTCTGCAGAAGTATGTCAAGGTGAGTCAATCATGTGGTTAAATCTGACAAAATTATATTAGCATTAGGACAGTGTTCAAAATAACAGCCAGCCTGTCAATCAGTTGTATAAGTGGTCAGTCAGCCTGTCTACAACTAGGCCACCCTTTTTAGCTCATCATGCAGGCCTGAAAGGCCCGATGGGCTTATGGCATGGCATGGTGTCCGGCGTCCGTCCATCTGTCCGTCCATCCGTCCGTCCATCCGTAAACTTTTTGCTTTTTCGACTTCTTCTCCAGAACCAATGACTCCACAGAGCAGACTCCTTGGCCAATGGGGATTCTAAATTGTAGATTTCGTGACCCTGTGACCCCAAATGGGGTCATAGGGGTCACATCTTTAAAAACCTATTTTCATCTTTTTCTCCAGTTCCAAAAGGTCTAGAGAGCTGAAAAGTTGTGTGCAGACTCCTTGGCCAATGGGGATTCTAAATTGTACATTTCGTGACCCCTCGACTCCAAATGGGGTCATAGGGGTCGCATCCTTAAAAACCTATTTTCATCTTCTTCTCCAGTTCCAAAAGTTCTAGAGAGCTGAAAAGTTGTGTGCAGACTCCTTGGCCAATGGAGATTCTAAACTGTAGATTTCGTGACCCCGTGACCCCAAATGGGGTCATAGGGGTCGCATCCTTAAAAAACCTATTTTCATCTTCTTCTCTAGTTCAAAAAGGCCTAGAGAGCTGAAAAGTTGTGTGCAGACTCCTTGGCCAATGGGGATTCTAAATTGTACATTTCGTAACCCCGTGACCCCAAATGGGGTCATAGGGGTCACATCCTTAAAAACCTATTTTCATCTTCTTCTCCAGTTCCAAAAGTTCTAGAGAGCTGAAAAGTTGTGTGCAGACTCCTTGGCCAATGGGGATTCTAAATTGTACATTTCGTGACCCAATGACCCCAAATGGGGTCACAGGGGTCACATCCTTAAAAACCTAATTTAATCTTCTTCTCCAGTTCCAAACAGTCTAGAGAGCTGAAAAGTTGTGTGCAGACTCCTTGGCCAATGGGGATTCTAAATTGTAGATTTCGTGACCCTGTGACCCCAAATGGGGTCATAGGAGTCACATCCTTAAAAACCTTTTTCATCTTCTTCTCTAGTTCCAAAAGGTCTAGAGAGCTGAAAAGTTGTGTGCAGACTCCTTGGCCAATGGGGATTCTAAATTGTAGATTTCATGACCCCGTGACCCCATGACCCTATTTGGGGTCACAGGGGTCACTTCCTTAAAAACCTATTTTCATCTTCTTCTCCAGTTCCAAAAGGTCTAGAGAGCTGAAAAGTTGTGTGCAGACTCCTTGGCCAATGGGGATTCTAAATTGTACATTGTGTGACCCCAAATGGGGTCACAGTGGTCATGATCTAAGAACCTATCTTTTGCTTGTAAACAATAAATTAAATAAGTTAAATATTCAACTTTAGATAGTAAATCAATGAAATCCTGATGAGCTACAGAGCCAATGGCTCTATTTTTTATTACTTGGATTACGGATTTTTTGGATTTTTCAAAATTTAGAGTCGGCGGATCCGTAATCTAAGTAATAAAAAAAGGGTGGCCTTATATATATCTTAAACAATCTTACAGTCTATTTACCGGTTATAGTTAGTTCTGCTGTTTCAAAAATACTTATTTTGTCCATTATCAATGTTTCCTGCTCCAGCCTTAATTACCGACTTCCTTAACAATATGAATAAATATCTCCCTATAGATTAGCCAAACAGGAATGATATAGACACTATTTCAGCAAGTGTTAATTTTCCACACTTTGACCACAGTACATCTTCCGACCCGACCCAGTACAGAAGGGCAGCAAACAGAAGACGGTTCACGAGGAGCTGGCCAAGAACCTGTCCTCCGTGTTACGTCCTGCACAGGCTGACCCGCTCGTCATCCGCAGATTCCTCGAACACGCCTGGTTCATCTTCGAGATCCTCATCAAGAGCATGACGCAATACCTCATCGACACCGACAGGGTCAAGGTTAGTCTGTAAAAGTCACCAGCTAGTTTGTAGACAACTGGCTTGTAAATCTCTTTGTTCTTTACTGTGGATTGTTGTTGGCCAGTATGTCAAAAAGTCATCTGTAAACTCCACTCATTTCAATTTCATTTGAAGAACCACTTACCCAAAGACACTGAAATT
The DNA here is from genome assembly GCA_936450465.1 of Gibbula magus. Lineage (NCBI taxonomy): Eukaryota > Metazoa > Mollusca > Gastropoda > Trochida > Trochidae > Gibbula > Gibbula magus. The sequence goes on from OW388306.1 coordinate 7,783,899, forward strand.
TTGTGTGTATGTTCTCTGGTTAGTTTGAAGGGTGAAATTGTTAGATTTGGTGACCATGTTTTTTTTAAGTCTTTGTCTTTGTGAAGGTTCCTTGGACAGAGTCACAATGGAGTGATTGTAGAGTTGATAATATTCCTCAATAAGTAGAGGCCGAATCCAGCCTTAAACTATACAAAAGCTGACAATGACAGAGCAAGCTCTTCAAGACAGCCAGTAGTTAGGCATGCATGTTTTGAAAATAAGTATCATTTGGATAAGAAATGTCATCTCAACCATGTGTTTCAATGTTGCTTAGGACAACAATGTCCTTTCTTATTTGGGACACATGGAACAACTATGTCATCGAATATGTGTTGCAGAATAAGCATAACTTCACACATCACATAAAAGTCATCGCATTTGTGTCTTTTTCCCACAGATGCCTCGTAACGAGCGGTTCTCGTCGGACTACCAGTACCGGGTACAGAACCTGCTTCAGACGGTCGTCACGCTCATCTCACAGAGGCACCAGGAGGAGGGCACGCAGAACGCAAACAAGAGTCTCGCCTACTTCGTCAAGGTAGAGCATTATTTTGTTTGTTGGTTTGGTTTGAACATATAAATCAATGAGAAAAGGATTAGAAATAAGTTAAATCAAATATTATTATTCTACAGAACAGCCTGAGAGTGTTAGTACAGTGAGCTAATGCAAGTATTTGCGTGTCTTACTTTTATTTAACGTCATCATAAGTGCCTCGGATCCACTTGCACAGTCCTCTTAGATGAAGACATGCTCTTATTCTGTAGTGACAACATTGAATTATGACCAACTTCACAAGAATATTCAAAGGGGCAGTTCTTAGGATTTGCTTTTGGAGGAGAGGTGGGATAATAGTTAAGACGCAAAATTGGTTTTGAGTTTTTGAAGCACTTTATCATTGTACGGTTAACATGGAAGTTTAAAACATCAGGTTACTGCCCCACACTGAAACATGAGATAGTTTGGTATCACCCTTTATCAATGACTTAGTTCAAAATGTGCCTGCCAACTCTGCATAAATACCTGATGTGAAAGTAATCTGAAGTAGAACAGCTATCAGTTGTATTTTCATCCCACAGTGGGTGTATTGTAGAGTAGGGGGTAATGCACAGTACAACAAATGATTCGCTAGTTCCAGCTGACGCTCGTAGTTTCGTCGTAATGAATAGACACAGTTGTGTTGCGGGCTTTCTCCCTGCAATAATACAATCAGCTGTGATATTAGTGAAACACTCTTAAGGTGACGTTAAAAACCCACTTGTCATCAGGGGTAATATATCCATTCTCTCACTCTGGAATCATGTTAAATATTGAATATGTATCGTTGATTTTCAGAGCTGTTTTACCCTGATGGACAGAGGATTTGTATTCAAACTGGTCGCCAAATACATCGAGACGTTCAATGTTGCAAATAATAAGGTAGGTCTGTTGGGCTCTGCCTAGACATTCAATTGAGAACTTGACAATTCATTGAAATTACTCACCAACTTATTTATCAATATCCTTTGAGTGACAACGGATCATAAAATTGCCAGGGTTTGTTTCTCTTAATAATTAGTGGCCAGGATGAGTTCTCCCTTAGCTCAGCTGGCATATTTCAAGCTGATATTTTAGAATTTCTGTGCTCTTGTGATAGGTGCTAAGTCCTTTGAGTTAACGTGGACAAGCCTCTAGTAGAGACGAAACAATAGAGGTCACACCTATAGCATGTTACATTTTCCTCTTACTTTTGTCTAGACATACCTTGACCAATGTAGATTACTTATTGTAAATTTGGTGACTCTTCAAACCATAGTAGAGAGAAGAGACCACACGGGCAATTCCTTGTTATTTGATATGTTAGGCCTTACCTTAGTTATGATGAGTACCGGTAATGCATTATTTCTCACCCTTTGAAGATGTTGCAGTGTAATATTTACATGCCAATATATTAGTGTAATACCTCTGCAAGTATGACGTCACGAACTTTCACATGTTTAATACCATCATTAACTCAAATAATTAGTAAAAATGGTATTAAATTGAAAGTCATATAGTATTCGCTATATATACCTAATGAGCTACAGAGCCAATGGCTATATTTTTCAGATTCTCCACCAGTACAAGTTTGAGTTCCTACGAGTTGTGTCGAGTCATGAGCACTATATCCCTCTCTGTCTCCCTATGATGAGGAGAGGACGCATTAAAAACTTTAAAGGTGAGAAAATAGTGCAAATTAATTCACCTGATCTGTTAGAAATATAAGGTCTTTTGATTAGATGATAGTTGAATTTGTAGATCTATGTTTCTCAGTCAAATAGTCAGTAGAACTTACTTTAAAGATATTTGTAGATTGTCAAAGTTTGTAAAATCTAAAAAATGGTGTAATACAATAAGTTTACAAAAATATATTTTATAAAATATTAATCATATAATTTTAAACTGGAAAAAAAACTTTGAAAATTATTTATTTCTATTTTCATGATAAACATTTCAATAAAATGAATCTGCATCTTCCATAGTTCCTTTCATCTATGAATAAAATGTATAAGCATGATACTCAAAGGATGTGAATTATGTACACCAAAATGTAATTAATGCACTTATTAAGCAAGTATATTTATGTATACTTTATAATGCTTTTTGTAATATATATGTGAAATTGTTTAGAATTCATTGTCCTGATAAGTTTTTTTTTAATCAGATTAATAATTGTTTACAATAAGTTATGTCTGTCTTTAAATTTTAATCTGTTCATAGCAGAGTAGCATTAGGTTTGATTGAAAATATTCAACGTTCAATTTCAGTTTTAAGTGTCCTAGCTTTAACTGGGTTCAGTTTGTCAGTCGCTGTTGTGTTTTTTTATTTTCAATAACTTTGTTTTGAATTAAGACAGCATGGAGAAGCATGGCATAGACGTTCAGTTTTAGTAGATATACCCTTTCAAAGAATGTTTAGCTATTATGGTTTATTTTCAGCAAATTCTTACTAATGTTTTTTTTCTTAAAAAATACTGTTTTTATCCGCTTTGTCAACAGACATCAAGCCAGAAGGTAAAATAACCAGAAAGGAGAAAATCTTTTTATCTGAGCTTGTTTATATTTGTTTGCCGTACACATGCTGCTAACATTTCATATAGAGCCTTCATTGACTGAATGGTTACACATGGGTTGTCTCCTTTCCTGCAAAGAGTTATTTCCCTTTCCTCTATAAGGGGCGTCTCCCTCTAGTATCAAAGGGTTTTCTCCCTTTGCTGAGATGGGTTAGCTCCCTTTGATGAAGATGGGTTATCTCCCTTTGCTGAGGTGGGTTAGCTCCCTTTGATGAAGGGGGTTATCTCCCTTGCAAGTGAAGGGTTATCTTCCTTTGCTGTGACCTTTCAACATTTTAACACTTTCTCATTGGTAGGGCCTATCAGCAAGTTGAGGCAAGTCACTTTCAGAATGGCCACAGCTCAGTACTTTAACCTCTCTGTATCAATCTAGTTCAAATGGAGTGGTATTGCAGTCTTGCTGTACTGAAAGTTACATCTAAGGAACATCCCTTCTAGTCTATGTTGAGCATACATGACAGTCTATCAATGACAGCATCAATGACATCATGTTTGTGATTGTATAACTTTATTGAAATATTCATGCTTGACATGCTAGTAAGGTGAAATATTTAGATTGTATCTTGTAGTATGGCGAGAAAAAAATACAGATACATTTGAATTAGAAGGGTTGTTTACAAACACAAAAGAGAATTGAATCTATATAATAAGTAGCATCTGGAATGTAAATTATCAAACAAGAGGGTATTTCCTTTTCCTGTTAAGGGTTATCTCCCTTGCCTGATATAAGGGTTGTTTCCCTTTGTTGAGAAAGGTTATCTCCCATTGTTGTTTATGATTACATGTATAACATTGCTTGTAGAGTTTATCATAAGCTTGTTGATTAGTTCTCATTCTATCCTCTGCTATGTTTAATTAATTTTGTCGTTTGGATGGTGCTTTCAATTGCTTGTGTGCATGAACTCTACAATCTTGACATGTGAAGTTTGCTGTATTTGTATCACTTCACAATCTTTTTCTTATTTTGGCACAGCCATTTTCACATTTTAAAACATCAGTTAAGGCGTAATATTAATAACCGATTTCTTTACATATTGGTAGCTATGATCTCAGATGTCCGTAGATAGTATTTATGTGATAAGGAATAAAGTATGTATGCTAATCATAAGAAGAAATGTGAATATTTGTTCTCTGGTTAAGGGAAAAAACAAAAAATATCTTTTTCATTTTACAAATATAGTTAATCACCAGGACATTTTCTTCATGTTGGAAGAATTCTCATCAAATGTTAGAACCAAGAGGTGAAATGCAATGATATCAAGTGAAAATGCTGTTGTGCATTTTCTTAGAACTTGTTTCATGTTCCAGTTTCTTAAGATAATATTAATTTTCATATTACAAAGTCCCAAATTGCTGAGACTTTTTTAAGAACTTAGCAAATATGATACCACTCTGGAATATATTCTTAGTATTAGCTGGTCAATATAATTTGGCTGCAGTTTGGTATCTGATATTTTCTTATTTAGTCAAAAGGTCAAAATGTGACTTGACCTGTAGAGGTATATCTTACTTGCATGCTTTAAGATATTGATCTTCAATTCAATTTTTGGAATGTTTAAACCTTTGATTGTATATATCATAAAGTTTGTACTTCAAGTTGTTGCATGTGATTTCTTTACCAAATAATTCAACGCTGCAGATACCTAAACAGGTACTTAGATAGAGTGGGAGACATAACATTTCAAAAATTTCAATCAACTTGGAGATATAGGTGCCATTTCAAACAAATTTCAATTTTGTAATTAGCAGTCTCGACTTAGTCGGCACTGCTATCAGTTTTTGCGCAGTTTCTGTTGCTGCCGCTGGCGGCGGCGGCGCGTTTTGTATTGGCTATAACTTTTTTCCGAGAAGGTTTTGAGAACTCATATACATAACTTCTTACTTATACCCCTGGGGAATTTTTTTGACATGTTCACATGAGTTTTAAAATCGCTTAGAAATATCCTTGTAAACACGATAACTTGAAAAATATTTGTGCTATCAGGCTCTTATTTGTTGTATATAAACTATGGAGAAAGACCAAGATTTGAAAAGGTTTTCGCTTATAGCTGTCAAAGGTCAAGGTCACAGCGAGATCACAACTTAAGCATGCTTTTGTGAATATGCCTTATTTTAACTATGAACAGTTTGAGTCATTGCATGACTATTATGCACAATGAAAATTAAGTGATCATTGATGGTCAAAGTTCAAGGTCATGAGATATTGGTTAACGCCACGTTAATCCTTTGATCCAATTTTGAAATCAGAAATAGGTTTTAAGAACAAACTTGTGAAAAGTGACCCCAATGATATTTCACCTTGTTAATAATAACTTGAATAATGAAAAAATTTAAAATTCCCATTTTATTGATGCTGACGAGAAGGCGGAACAGGGAAAGGCGAGACCCTAAGTTTCGGGGCTGCTCTGCTTTTGCGGTGTCCCACTAACGCTCATCTAGTTGAAATTAAAATTCATTTTGGTTCCACACAAGATTTTAAGTCATGTTTTGGGGATTTCTCTCATGCATCATCAGCACTCTGATTTAAATAGTGTTTCAGTAATTTTGTTTGAAAAAGAGCTGATATCCCCAACGTCAATCAATAAGATACTGAAAATGGTTGTTTTTGTAAAAATAGCTTGAGAGGGTTGTGAATTATTAATGACTGTAATGACATTTTGATCGTTACCCTCCATGTAAAATATCTCTCCATATTCAGTATAAATTACAAATGTTAACCATTATTGAATGATAAAAAAAAGCTGTGTGTCATTGCTTGTTTTGATTGCTTCCTAACTGAATAATTTTGAAGTTGTATCTCGCAGCCTCGTATGATGTTTACTAACAGATATCGTAACTGATAATGATATCGTAAGGATACTTTTATAATGTACATCATGGATTTGATATAACACTAAATCAAGGACCAAAGATAATGTAAGTTCACGTGACTAATGATTTAAAATTCTTGTCTTGTCTGGAGGGGAGGGAGAGATAGGGGGGGGGGGGGGGGGTTGGGGGTTGGGGGGTGGGATTAGTGAGGAAGAGGAAATGCTGAGGGGTACTATTAAATTATGTTGATTATAAAATGAGTAGTATTTTGAAAATTAAACGCAGCTGAAATAATTATGAGTCACAAGGTGATTTTTTATAACATACTTCTGTCGTCGGTCAAATCATCACATGTCCACGTTTACAGGTAGTTGATGTTGTATTATATATCCTTTAACATAGTGAGACACACTAACATAACACAACACATGTGATCACTCGAACACATATTCAAATATGTTAGTCACTCAGTCATTAGATATCAGATGGATGACAAGATTTTCAGCATATTCAACTTCTTCATTCATTGACTGTGATGTGTAGGTATCTATCTGAATACTGATGGCAATACTTGGGGTTCTACACTTGAAAAATGATTTGCCCATAGTGTGCAGTCGTAGTGATAGTTTAGAGTTCCACCAGTTTGAATTTCAAGCTCTATTCTTGATTTATGCTGTAATCAATGCTAGAAAACAGTCTAAGGGTCTTTACAAAAACCGTCACAGCCAGGGAACAAAAAAGTTGAATATTCTTCAAATCTTTTCCACAATTCATTTCCTCTACAATTTCTAAAAATGCCACTGAAACAGTTTGTCAGGGATCAAACATTTAAGTGTAAACATATTTGATTCTTTGTCGAATGAGAAAAAAACCAATTTAATTATACAATTTTAAAAATAAAATGTGCACTTAAATACATGTATACAGCTGTATAAGTAAATTCAATCGATGTATGATCATTTTGATACCATTCTGTTGCACTTATGACAATCTTAGCGCAAAGAGAGCCTTGGAAATATCTTGTCAGGCCTATGATCTTAACGGTTAGTTCTGGAAAATTGTTAATGCTTTCAACTTTAAACCAAGACGTCAGGAGTTTCTGGCTATAAGAATGAAGATTAACTGCTGGAGAGAAATTAATAGTAGAAACTTTTATTGTTTGCATGAATTGGATAGCAACAATGGTGCTGCTGGCTTTTTCAATGAATCTATGCTGTCATGGAAAATAAGTAAAATATTCCTAAAAGTACAATGAAATCCAAATCTCACCTCACCATCCAGAACTGGCAGTTAAGAATACATCAGGGCCTACTTGTTTCAAAGCTCTAAAAGTGCTACAACAGTCCTATCATAGTGACTATCATATTGCCATGAAGGCTTATAAACCATGCATGTGAACCAATGTTCTTCGTAAACTGTTTCAGACCTGCGTCAGGACTACACGTTATCAGAAGAGTTCAGGAAAACCCACTACCTGGTAGGGTTGCTGCTTCACGAGTTGAAACAAGCGCTGGTCCAGCCACGTGACATGCGGAGGTCCGCCATCACCGTAGTGAGGAATCAGCTGGCAAAACATGCCTTCGATGATAGATACAGCTCAAAGGTAGTTATTATGAAATAACTGAATACAGCAGTTATTGGCGTAAACAACTCCTCTTAGAAATGACGGATCTTTTTATGCCCCCGAATTGGAGATTCCAGGGGTATATTGTTTTTCACCTGTCCGTCCGTGTGTTTGTGCACATCTTCAGAAAACTTTAACCTTGGCCATAATTTTGGTATATCCGGGGACGTCCGTGTTTAACAAACACATCTTGTTTGAGATTATTCCAAGGTGAAATTTAAATAATTAAAGATGTTGGCACTAAGGGAGATAATCCGTTGGTCAGTTGCATACCACTATAAAGTAAAAAACCTATAGATACTTTTGTATTGACTCAATGAGACCATTGAAGAAAGTTTGAAAACATATACCTGAGGTAAATTTACCAATATATGTACTAACAATAAATGTATATTTCTCCATAACTCCTGATTTGTTTGTCATTAGTTAACGAAACTACAAAAAACGTTCACCTTCCAACCGCAAGGTCTCATTGACAAGTTAATAAGCTAAAGTAGCCTTTCTGGTGTCCTTGTTACATACAATCTAAAATTAATTGTCCAACTAATGTTCTTGTCTTAAAAATCATGCATAATTAAGATTTATATCCATACATTTTAATTTAAGCCATAATGAAAATGCTTAAATCTATCCTCCAGTCGAAGCAAGGACGTATAGCTGCATTGTACCTCCCTCTGATTGGTGTGCTCCTCGAGAACAAGAACCGAGTCATCAAAGATGTGCAGAGTCCAACTACTAACTCCGCCCCCAAGCAGAATCTAGCCAATGGTGACGCTCCGAGTGTGAAGCCAGCCCCACCAGCTAAACAGCCGGCCCCGCCTCCTCCTCCTATGACTACTGAACAACGCCCGAAGTCTGTGTTTGATATCATTGGTGGAGGTAAGATTTCTTTGAATGTTTATTTCTAATGTATATTTATATTCCACAATGCAGAGCCACACACTATTGGTGCATGCTTTCTCATCTCAAAATCAGATTGAACATATAACTTGTATATCACCACGTTCTTGATCTGAGTAGGGCTCTGTAGGGGTCATGTCTCATGACCTTTCACTTCAGCCAATCATCAACCAGGTTGGGAAAACGCCAAAGTGAATCTATATCTGATCTGCAGGGTTTGGATTGCTTGAATGTAAGTAAGGTGGAAGGTCACAGTCAAGGTCACATGACCCGACCCTGCCTCGCGGTACTCCGATCAAGGTCACATGACCTGACCCCTGCCTCGCGGTACTCCGATCACGGTCATATGACCTGACCCCTGCCTCATGGTAGTCCGATCAAGGTCACATGACCTGACCCCTGCCTCGCGGTACTCCGATCAAGATCACAGCTAGGTATGAGTATAATGAGATTGATAATGTATTGATCCCCGAATAAAGCTTGGTTTGATGAAAGGGCAAACTGACTTTCTCAGATATCATCCCAAATGTTGTTGGCTCACAGTTCTCAAGCTATTCAAAGTATGAGCATGTCTCATTTCACATCCAAAAACAGACAAGAAATTTCATGCTCAAGTAAATTGAATATTCATTGTTCAAGGTTTTAATACACAGATCTTTTTGGTTTTGGGCACTATTTAAGTTCCTTTATATTTAAGTTTCACTTTTCCTCCAGTGACTTCATATGGCGCTTCCAATGACCTGAATGGTCGATTATCTCGGGTAATCAACGGGTCGACAACGTCGCTCAACAGTGATGAGTCAACTGCCACAGAGAAGGACGAGAAGGAGGGGAAGGGGCACGCCAGGTAAAGTGAACCGTTAGAAAATAACGCAGAGTGGTGAAGTGCTGTACAGACAAAATGAGATAGTATAAAGGACGAATAATTTCCTGCCCCAGGTCACCCAATATGCAGTATATCAACCTTTGATATATGATAAATTCAAGGTATCCTGGTGACATGTTTTCGTTTACATACATATTTAATAATAATAATAATGTGGATATTTATAACGCGCTACCTCCAGGTACTAATACCTGCTCATGGCACGACCGACATATTACCCCAGGTAAACGAATACAGAACACTCCTTTAGGAGATTACAACTGGTCACCTGTCAGGCGCTCAAGGTTCAAATTCAGACTACCATCGTATCATACCAGGTACCCATTTACAGCTGGGTGGACAGAGGCACACTTCGAACTAAGTCACTTACCCAGGGTGACACCACAAGTCCCTCAACTCAACAAATTTGGTTGACATATCCAAACAGGGAATGGTTCATGTAGCACAAATAAAGTGTTAATTATCACTTTAAATGTTTTTGTTATTAATGCTTAATCTTGACTTCAAATGCTTTCAATTAACAAAATTTTGTCATTTTAAGGTAGATGAGCTATTGTCAATTTTGTCATGTGTTTTTTATCTGCAGACGAGAGTCGACAATAACCCTGACGCAAATGCCATCATCTCCATACGTGCATCGGTACGACAAACTGGACGTGTTTGAGATCCGGGACTTGCTGCTGTGTTTCCTCTACGTCGTCAAGTATCTCCCCGAAGGTGGGTACCACTGTAATTAACATAATTAGCGCTCCCTCCTTAATTATCACCCTCATTAAAGTCTACCCTACAGGGTCGGGGCAGCATTGTGTTGGTGCATATAACAAATTTAAACATGTTGACTGTCTCCTTCATCTGAGTTTCAGCAATAAATCACAAACCATGTGTCTCTATACTTGACCTTTCAGCAGGTGTTATGAGCTAATACTGTCCATTTTTATCCCACCGGTATGTAATACCGTTGGATATAGTCAACGCCCCGTCCGTCTGTCTGTCCGTTCGTAATCATTTCGTTTCCGGAACAGAACTCGAAAACCATTTATCATATCTTCCTGAAACTTTGCATGTGTATTACCCATTTACTAAAGTGTTGCCTTTTGATATTTTCAGATTTTTTTCTGAAAAATAATTTTGTTTCTGTTTCGATAGAAACATGAGAGGGATGTTGGTTGTTGTTGATTTTGACTGCTTCTGGTGCAGAAGTCTAAAACCCTTAACATACCTGAAACTCAGCATCTGTAATACCCACTAACTGAAGTATGGTAGTAGATACACAAGTATCTGTCAAAGATGTGTTTTAAAAATTTTGTGGAACCGGTGGGATATGTCATCTTCTGATGACTCTTGTAGAAAGTATGTCACCATGTTTAAAAATTATTATGAAGAACAACAAAACCCAAATTACATTATTCACATTTTGCTGGAACTAGTGAACCATGGATGGTACTGCACTGAAATTCAGTGTAGTATTGCACCCAAACCTTACTGTGTGTAGAACAGTTCTCTACTGCAGACAAAGTTGCCATGCCCCTGGCGGGATTCAAACCCCGAACCTCTTGATCCGAAGCCGAACATGCTAACCACCGTCCCTTTTCTCCAGAATAAATCAATGAATAATTTTATTCATTTCTTCCAGATATTCTTCTTGGATGGTTCAACAATTCATCAGAAAATGACAACGTTGACTTCTTCACATTACTTGGGTATACTATAGTTTCATCTTATTAATCAAAATTTAAATCCTGAAAGTTTTTCATGAATAAGGTTGTTAGTATTATATCTCTATGAGCAAAGAAAGAAACATAAAATCAATATAAAATGTCAACTACAAAATTCTGTTCCCTCTGCAGATGACTCCATTTATCTGAGACATATTTCTCCTCTTGTCCTGTAAATGTTATATCTTGATTTAAGTTTTCTGTAGTTCATAAGTATTTGTTTGATGATATGGAGATTTCTTCAATGTTACTAACGTTGATGATGTTAATATTTTGAATACAGGGTGTGTCTTCATCATTTCCGCTATCAGGGACGGAAAAGAATTCTTGCTCTAAGGTGAGTGCTTTCCTCTTTTCATTCCTTTTCAGAAAAGTTCTTCTTTTGACTGCTTTCATCTCTAAAAACTTTATGTTGACAATTGTGAGAACTATTTTCTTTCAATTATTACTCCTGAACATGTATCTCTCTTTACTTTTGAACAATTTAGTGTAAAGTGATAATCTGTCAAATCCTTTTAACTCTCCATGACATTACTTATAAACCAGGAGTAGGTTCACTGCTATCAATTTAAATGTAATGTAATGTCAGCAGGTAAAGTGTTAAGACCCTAAATTTGTTCTGCATGTAGTATGATCGGCGACTCCTCGAAGAAGGCGTTGTCTCTGCCGTCATCCAGGAAGTCGATGCAGACTCCGAGTGTCCAGTCCGGCCGAATCAGCATGTACAGTGACATCATGGACGGCTTCCACAGTGAGTACGATTCAACTCCTTCTGCGAATTATTATGCTTTGAACCATGTTCTTTCCTTTGATATCTTATGATATGAAACCTGGAGAGTTCTTATAGCAATGCTAAAACTGTAGATTTCTTTTTTCGTTTCAAACTGAAGATGGTCAGAAGTCTTCAAGGGTAACTAAGTGTATTAGTAAAATAAGAGTTGAGGTTAATGTTACTAAAGGCATCTTTGAGAACAACTTCCCCTCAAGTGAAAACTCGATCTTGCAAGTCTCCATCACTGGCTAATTTAAGCCTTTTTAAACATTCTAAAATTTAAGGGGTTATAATAACAACGGGGTTATCTGCCATTTTAAAATTTTGTAGTAAATTAAATTAAATTCATCAAATATTTCGATTTTGTTTTCTGTAGGTCAGGATATTATTTAAAAGAAAGCCATAAACACTATGTCTATGGAAATGCGAAAGAAAAAGTAATTTCAAAATCCTTGAAAAAAAGGGCAGATAACCCTGGTGTTATCCTAACCACTTCAATTGTAGTGACCCTCCCTGAAAAATTTTGGATTCTCCTGTGTATCATCTAATCAACACTAGTACTGTTACTTTTGATATCGCAAATTATATCCAATCAATGCTGTTACTGTTGATATTTGCAAATTAAATTAATCATCAAAATTGTCTATTTGTAGCACCCACAGCCTCTGACGCTGATACGATGATGCGGGCGCTGAAAGAGGCCAACATGACGACGGAGGTGGGCCTCATAGTGTTGGATATCCTCGGACTCTTCTGTCAGTACTTCAAGGTAAACATCACATTTTTCTTATATTTAGTTAATATTTACTTATTTATTGTTTTCTAAATATTTATATGCATGCATTGTTATTAATTGCTCTTGCCTTATATAATAAGCTTGAGAAAAATAGTTTGGGATATATGTAACCTTTAAAATTATGATTAAATAACAATCTATTTACTCATTGACACACTGATAAAATATCAATCCAATGATTCCAATATACCTAAATTATTTTGTCCAGTATGTAAGAGAAGGTCTGCAATTGGTTTCACACTTTCAATATCCCTGGGAGAGATAATTATACATGTTTATCAATCCCCCTTTCCATGTACCATCTGGAAATAAATACCGTTTAAATCAAAATCCCTGAAATTGTGATTCCTGTAATTTAACTACCCAGAATGATGTGGCACTAAATGAGGCAGCAGCTTCTGTGTTCCCTATATATATATATATATATATATATATATATATATATATGTCCATAGTAACCATGTAATATCCTTGTTATAATCTGAATAACAGAAAGACATGGAGGCGAGAGAAGGAGAAAATGCGCTCATGAAGTCTGTGTTCCGCCTCTACCTGACCTTCCTCCGCACCAACCAATCAGAGACGCTGCAGAAACACGTGTTCGCCGCCCTCAGAGGATTCATCAAGAAGGTAGATACACATGCTTGCAGTACGTAAACTTGTGGATAACCTCAGCCGAGTTCACCTTCATACTCTTGGATAGCCTTCTTTAATTCACAAGGGATAATTTGATTGTCTACTATTGCCTATTTGAATTGAATGATTGTGATGTCGTAACATTTGAATACTTAATGTCAAATAAAGGATTATGATGTCATGTTGATGACATCAAAGGCATTATGCAAAAACTACTATGAAAACAATATTTTAAGTGGATCAGAGTTGTTAATGATAATACTATTTCTCTCCACAGTTCCAGGTTGCCTTGTTCAAGGGAAGTGCCTCAATGTGTGGAGAACTCTGTTATGAGGTGAGTTTCTGTTGTATATCTGTATAACAATCATGCATATACGGTCAGACTTCTTTGAACCGGACCCCGTTTATCCAGAAACCGGGCCATCCGCACGGTAAATATTTAAAATATTCCCTATGTATTTCTATGCAAATGATGATTCGTTTAACCGCACAACTCGCTTTCAAGATGAATTTCAACTGTAACCAAATTGTGCTCATAAACGGGGTCAGACTGTATCATGAATTAACAAAGGAAATGTATCCTGTGATGTTTTCTCCACAAAAAGCACCCCAGTCCAACTGCTCCTTTAATTCCTCTATGGCATCTTCTATCCTGCAGATATTACGGTGCTGCAGCTCCAAGCTGAACTCGACCCGCCGAGAAGCGTGTGCCTTGCTTTACCTCCTCATGAGGACCAACTTTGAGTTCTCCAACAAGAAGAGCTTCACCAGGGTCCATCTACAGGTACGTACTCTCCAGTTATAGAAGTGCTCGGGGGTTTGTTTCTCTCAGTTTAGTGCTGTTGGGTGTTCTTTCATACGTCCATACAGCCCCATCACACAATACATTGAAGGAACTTTGCTGGCTGCCTGTTCAGCTAAGAATTCGCTTTAAACTTCTTTTGATTCCTCCAGAACTGATGCACTCTCACAGCTGAAATTTGGATGCAATTTACCTTACACTCAGTGGGTCAAAGTTTGTAAATTGGTCCTGTCATATCACCTTCCCCCCGGAATTGTTCCAAAGACCTTCATTTTCATCCCACAGGTATGCAATACCGTGGGATATAGTCATCGCTCCGTCCGTCTGTAATCATTTGGTTTCCGGAGCAGAACTCGAAAACCGTTCATCATATCTTCCTGAAACTTTGCATGTGTATTACCCACTAACTGAAGTGGTGCCTTTTGATATTTTCAGATTTTTTCTGAAAAATTAACTTTTTTCTGTGTCCATAGAAACATGAGAGGGATGTTGGTTGTTGTTGATTTTGACTGCTTCTGGTGCAGAAGTCTAAAACCCTTAACATACCTGAAACTCAGCATCTGTAATACCCACTAACTGAAGTACGGTAGTAGATACACAAGTATCTGTCAAAGATGTGTTTTACAAATTTTGTGGAACCGGTGGGATATGTCATCTTCTGATGACTCTTGTTTTTTTATCAGAAACGAATAGGCAGAGGAAGCTCATACATAAAGGGTTAATTGGTAATCAGCATATAATTCCACTGATCCTTTCCTCCTGTTCACACAGGTGATCATCTCAGTGTCGCAGCTGATCGGGGACGTCATGTTGATGAGCACGTCTCGCTTCCAGGAGAGTCTCGCTATCGTCAACAACTACGCCAACACCGACCGCGGAATACAGGTAGGTGGTGTCCTTAGCTTTGTTATTTTCAAGTATATAATGGTCTCTTGTGTTAGATGGATGTTATGAACAATATTTATAAATACTCTTCAAATCTGGTCAAAAGTGGTCCAATTGTCATTGTAACCTATTCCTGTTGAACTAATAGTTTGACCAATTATACAGAATTATACGTCTTAGTTTTCTATAGTTGAATGTTATAATTCTTTTGTATGTTTTTCATGTGTTCTTGAACTGTATTATCTAGCTTTCATTCTAATAATCTTTGACGCGATTATATCTGAATATTATTTATATAAAATGATATATTTAGTTCAAATATGTTTGAACCAATAGCTCCTCATGTCTTTCATTACTTCTGCCTAAACTATATGTCTCAAACACAATTTTTTTTCTTTTCCTTTTTTTTTGGTCATTCTACATGGTAGTTGTCAAGAAAAACTTAGGAACAATAAACGTAATCAATAATGTGAATACTTTTTTTAAATTACCTAAAATTCTTAAATGCAATCATGGAAATAAAACTAAACAGTTAACAATTTCAAAACACTTAATTCACTGTTGTCAATTTCACGATATTTTATGCACAGCATTTTTTTTTTTTTTCTGCCTTTCACAAATTGTATAACATTGTACAGACCTTTCAAAATGTGATATTACAAAGCGAAAATTGTTAACTGAAAGAAATTTTAATTCTTTTGATTTATTTCTAGAAATTTGAAATAATACATTTAGATGCTGAAAATGTCACCAAGGTCAGTCTTTTGTTTCATAGAGTAAAGTGTTTTCTAGAAATAACATGGTGACATTGGTATTATATATATATATATACATATACATATTGAATTAATAACTTGCTAATCATACTTCTTTGGAAAGGTTTTTGGATACCTAGTTTTTCTTGGGTATTTTATTATGGCATAATAAATTTTCGATATATTACTTAAATGTTGGTACTTTTTCTTCCATTTATAAAAAGCTGAACCATGACACTTTTGTTTTCAGTTTTTGTTTCACTTTAATTCAATTTCTTTTCACTAACAATTTCAACTTTCTATTTTGTGATGGTAGCATGTGCTGTCAATTTGATTTAAGAATCATAGAATACCCCTTATCATGCCCCTTTAAAAGGTAATAGATGGTTCTGAAAGAAACCAAATCATATGGATTTTTCTACAAAGTTTCAGGATAAGAGCGCTAAGACAGTAAGTATCCATCTGGATCTGTTGGTTTATCGCCAATAATCTATGCAGCAATCCCACCGCCTGTACTTACCGATTACTTGAGGGGCCATCTCAAAAGTTTGATTCAAAAGTTTGTTATCTTCCCTCTTCCCCCGCTTGGGCTGGTTTCACGGTATCATCCCATGCACAGCTGACTTTCGGTAAGCTTACTGGAACCTACCTTGCTTACACAAGACGAAACTCAGATGCTAATGTATCACCCTTATCGATGGTCATGATGGAGGTCTTGTAATAAAGTAATACCTGTGAGTCAAGATAAGCTCTTCATACTTCAATACTTCTCATCTTGGAAAAAAGACAATGTCTTGTTAATGTTCCAAAATGTTCCTCTTTCACCTAGCAGTGCAATGGGTACTGATGAAGGCTTGTGGAAGTAAGGTAATCACAGTGGTAGCTTGGATAAATATTTGAGTATAGCCCTTTGAGTGTGTATTGGATCAAGAGGTCCGGGGTTCGAATCCCGCCAGGAGCACGGCAACTTTGTCAGCAGTAGAGGACTGTTTTACACGCAGTAAGGTTTGGGTGCAATGCTACACTGAATTTCAGAGTAGTACCACCCATGGTTCGCTAGGTCCAGCCGTTGCTCTAGGTTTCACCACAATGCATACCCAAATGGCGTTGTGGGCTTTCTCCCTCCTGTAATACTAGCAGCCGCGATATATGTGAAATACTCTTGAAAGCGGCGTTAAACCCCAACTCATCTCAACTCAATTTGTCTGTAGGCGGCAAATCCAGCAAGGAGATGCAGGAGTGTGAACCCAAATCTGACCCAACCTAACCTAACCCAGGGCTGCCTACTTGTACACTTTTGGAGTATTTTGTACACTTGACAGTCCTACAATATGATTGTACACCAATGTTGCAAATTGTACACCTCTTCTCTGGAAATATATAAAATGTTCATTTCATAAATTTCTGTACAGAGTAATGGGGTTCTGAACTGTTACAGAGTTAAATTATAACTTAGTTCCAGAGTTCACCCCAATAAACAAAGTCAGACAATGATTATTGTTGTCAAACCAGAGCTTGAGATCTTGGAATTGATAGTATCATACCAAATTCACTGAGTTGCTCACCTAAAAATTACAAAATACTCCAAAATTACTATATATCTACACTTAAACTGAAAGGAGAGTCGAGAGCTCTGCTAACCCCTACATGCATCCCTTGACAGTGTTTAATGGCGTTGTCAGTCGTGACTGACTGTGTGTGAGAATTCTACATCCACCCCTGATCAGAATACCGGTATTGATAATCAGTCACTCATTCTTTTAGCAAATATGATGTATAATTTTGAGCCAGGTTTTTCGTCTTGTGATGGCAAAGTCTGATTCAGTAACCTTATGTGAAGCCTTGCCTGGGAGGATGGTTTAAAGTTTGGTGCATTGTTTTATTTCAGGGTATGTTTGAAGCATTTTCTCACCTCCCAATTAAAAATATTTGACACTTTTGAGATGCCCCCTCTAACAGTCACACCTATTTATAGATCGTACATGCAGTATTAGTGGATTCACGTCACAAACACATTTTGTGAAAAATAACAAAACATTTAGCTAGAATTAAAACCATAATGACATTAATGTCCGGATAGGCTTTCAGTTAATGCTACATTTAGTTAGATTTATTTTGAAAAATAACAGAAAATTTGATTTGTTTGATTAATTAATCAAGATGTTTTACCTACCCTTAGTTTGATGTTTTTTTTTATTTGTTTTATTTTAGTGAATGATATGAACAATTTTGTTTCTTTGTAAATTGCATTTTTGAGTTGGCACCTTAAAAAATACTAACTCAAATTTACACCCAATAATTTGATTGAGTTAAGTTATAGGAAGCTCTTTTCGTGCCAAAATACTCTTCTAATACACATGATTTATTTGGTTTAATTAAATAAATTCCCTTACATTGTCGGCTTCTTATCAGGAGATCCAGGGTTTAAATATCCATAGGGGCTAGGTAATTTTGTTTGCAATAGAGAATGGAGTAAGGTTTTGGTGAAATGCTTCACTGAATTTCAGTGCAGTACCACCCTATGGTTAGCTAGTTCCAGTCCATGCTCATAGCTTTCTGTGCAGTACATGGGCACTGCAGACTATAGCTTTGATGAGACTTAGTGTCTTGGAAGCTCTTGGAAGCGGGGATAACCTTCGCCTTCATGTAATAAGGATAAGGATCTTACTGTAGAATGCCAAATTGGGGCAAATAATCGTAATCTTTATTTATCCAAACAAATACTTAACTATCTATGGTTTTCCGTGGTTTTCAACTTATTGTAGGTTCTTAAAATTGTTCTCCACTTTACTGAAGTTGGTATATCACATCATATATAAATCATTCGTAAAACCTAAATCATCCTGAGATATGATTGTTATGTTCAATGTGAAATATGAAAAAAATATGGCATGTGATAAAGTTGAAAGTTTAATTGTAAGATTTTAGCAATTATTAATTGGTTTCCCTTTATTACTGCATGACAAATGGTTGTGGGGGGGAAATCCACTGGTGCCCTTTCCCTTTTCCTAAAGGTATACATTTATATTGGTATATTCATTTTATGGTATTCATTTTTTGTTTTCAATCAAGATATGTTCAAAACATTTTTAATGTTTTTGTATTAGGTGGAAAGTATTTGTTCATCTTTTACTAAAAGCCAAAATCTGAATGACATTGAGTTTGAAAATCAATACTTGGGACGTGTTGGAGAAAATCCACGCAGGGTAAACCCCAAAAGTCTAAAATCATGTCTTCAGCTGAAAATTGTCATCCCTGCTTAATAACATTTTAGTCATTTATGTTACAATACTGTATCATTTACCAAATGGGAATACACACCAGCAAGAAAGATCTCATTCTCAACCATTATTTGGTTTAACCAGTGGAGATAGATGTTTTATGAGAAAATCCTGAAATGTCCAGTAGTAACCACCGATGTTCGAAATATCTCTAGTGATAGCTTCTAATGTCTAACGGCGATAGCTGCTGCCTGTTGTACTGTATTCTCAATAAAGTAAGTATCTGCACATTGGATGGCCATGCAGCCATATTTTGAGAGGGGTGAACCATAAGCCCCAAATTGAAGTCGAATACCTTATTATTCCATAGAATGATAATATTGTTTATAGTCTTGGACCTGCCTGACCACATTTCTTTGACCTCAAACAACCGCAAAAGCTCTATATGACAATAATACTTCATTTCTAACAGCTATAAATCCAGATATTGGCAGTTACTAAAACATATTTATGAATCTAAGGCACTTCTATAGATCAGTTATAACAAGATTAACATCTCTGCTTCCACCGCTATGTACCACACCTCTTCTGTGTACTACTGTGTATCATTATGTGATTTATATACAACTGTGTATCACTATGTGATTTATATACAACTGTGTATCACTATTTCTTCTATATATACATCTGCTATTGCTTGCAGGTCTATTTCACAAAGCCTTTGAAAAACAAAATTTTTAAGTTTCGCTAGTTTCAACTAAAAGGGGAAGTTAAAATAGCCCTGAATTCCCCATTAATTGCTACTTATGATTCCAAATCCAACCTTTATGTAAAAGAGACATAAATGTGCAGCCGAAAATAAATTTTACGTAGGTATGCCAACTTTTGGTAGCCTCTTTCAATTCAGGAGCAGCACAATTTATTATTTAAATCATTTGTGCTGACTTGTGCTGACTCATTTGGGATCAGATTTTTGTCTAATCTGAAGCAGCTAAGATAATCTGTCACCTCGACAAGTACTCAACAAGACTACTGAGCTCAATTTATTCTGAAAATGAAAATGAAATGAATTTATTCTGATCTGAAGAGATCTAAGAGACTCTTTTATATTATATTTTCATCTTTTCAAATTTTGAATTGGGAGACTATTTGTTAGTTTACAGCTAAGGGTGCTTCTCAGATCTGGGACGTAAACTTTTATCTACAAACACAGAAACTTTCTTAATATCTTCATACTTTTGTACATTTAATTTGTTCCATAATCGAGAATTCGAATTCAATACATAATAAATGAAACTTTCCTACTCTTTCCTCTCCTCTGCCAACTGCTGAGATTATTCCTTCTTCTGCTGAATCTGTGAGTGTTGGAGTTGAATCCAGTGTTAACCGTGTTGCTGCTGTGTGACTATAAGTGACTATAACTGCATCAGCAGGTAAATGGTTAACTTCCCCTGCAAAACAGAACTCACATCAGTCTGTATCAGTGGCTAATTTAACCTTGCTGCATTATGTCCCCTTTTCTGTGCCAGAGATTTTTTTTTATCCCACTGACAAACTCCAGGTGCAGCACATTACTACACTGCCACAGAAAAGTTACTGAAAGGCAGCAAGGCTTAAATTAGCCTGTGATAGATACTAGACTAACAAGTTATGTCTTAAGGAGGAAGATGGTAAAGGTAGCAACTTGGACTTTTAACTAATGGTAATCTAATATCTGTTTGATATTCAGACAGGAGATTTATAAATATTATATCAAATTGATTACAAATTGAGACTGAATTGTACTGTATGAAATTTGAATAACTATCTTTTTATATGGCAATTCATTCATTTATGATTGGTATTATTTTAAGGATTGATGGACAGTAATCAACATTTCTATGAGTTTTGTTACTGCTCTTTAACAGTTTCTGTAAAATACTATCAAAGCCAGTTTGAATTTAAGCTAGGCTGTAATAATGTAACTTTGTTATATTTGAGATCACAGTTTCTGCAAAAGGACAAATTCTTGTAGTTTATGGGGACTTTGAGTCCCTTGCAGAATTCAAACCCCATTTGCCGTCACTGACTGTACCAACAGTTTATCAATTCGGCCATCGTTACATCGACATTGTGTGTGTAGTAAGAATGCATTTAACCTCTTACATGCTGAACTCATTTGTGGGTAACAATTAATTGACAGAATAACACTTTTGGAAAGGCTTCTTTTCAAGCCTATTTTATACATTGTCTAATGTTATGATTCCTGTAACTCGGACCCAAAGGAATGGTGGTCCAGTGTATGACTGCAGGTAGAGAGTTAACACTTCTGTTGTACACACCTATGGAGCAAAAGCCCATGTTTCAAATTATACGTTGTATTGTCCCTGGAACTGTTCAGCCCCATGTGAACTCAGTCTGTTTTCCTGCTTCCCTCTCACCAAACTAAGAGTCAGGCCTCGGATCAAAGTTGTTTTCTATATCAATAAACATGCTGTCGCATTGGCTCTGGGAAAACAATAGGGGAGCTGTATGTAGCGTGTAGAGGATTGTATTGTTATAAATGATACAGCAAATATGATGATCTCTCACACACACTATTCTACTTGGTTGAACAAATAAGTTGTCTGTGCTATTCCGACTGACGTTGTGGACAAGGAAGTGTGCTGAAACATTCAGGATATGGTGGTGAGTGAATTGGTTTGGATTTAAATCATTTTAAAGGACATGAGAATTATCTTGTAATGCTGATTTGTCTTGTTCGATACCTTATGATAATGTAAGACCTGGTGGACGGCAATTAGTTCGACAATCTCGTGTCACTAAGGGTTTCGGCAAGTGAGCTGTAAAGTAAGGACAGAGGAAATTAGCGCCTCTTGGGATAATATTCATGACCATTACAATAGTTTACTGTGAGATCATCTGCCTTTTGAAATATGTTCCTATCTTCTAAGTTCTTTTTAATTTGATGTAACATCCACTCTTTTACTGCCAAAGATAAGAATGACACATTAGCAAAATGAAGAATTAGTATTCTTATCAGTAAATATAATTTATGTAGGATTTTCTAAGTATTTGATGATTTATTCTACAAGATTGCAAGTAATACCTCTCATATAACGAAGACATCCGATTCAGGCAGCTTTCCAGATGGTCACATTTCAACAGTGACCTAGCTACTTAATGTAATTGATACTGGATACATTACATAGGGAGTTACTGGAGGTAAATGATACATTGTTCTTGTACGAAAGGATGTAAATGATCGTCATTGAACTTCAGAATGTAGGGTCTATATTGCAATTTGGAATTTTTAAAACCATTGTGGTCTGATTTCTGTTAAGTCTCTTGCCCATGTGATGCAATTTGATGTAACTTTTGCAGTTGGTCACTTCTTTCTGACCATGTGGCTTGTTTTCAGATTATTCTTTCTACCGTAGCAAGTGAGACTGATTTATTTATGTGATTTTAACAAACTTCTTGTCTGAAAAATAGACAAGTTTTATATCCAGTTGGGAGATCCTTCAACAGGTTTGATAGAAATGTAAGAAATAAAATTAATTCAGAAGGTCATCGGTTAAGTTAGGTCTTATCAAACTGAATAAGATGGATTTTACACAAAGCTTTATTCAGCTTTGTCTTTCTTTCGACATATCCATTGGGACAATAAAACTTTATGTGCATAATTTCTTACATTTATAGCATATTTGAAGCAGCCAACATCAGCACCCATAAACACTGTGATATGAAGTTTCAGTTATCATCAAACATAATTAAAAATTAATCTTGACATAATATTCGGTGCAGGATTTATATATTTTGTGGTTGATTAAAAATATATGTAAGAGTTAGCTCTTTTTTGTCTTATTTCAATATTCAAATGATACGCTGTGAATGTTGGTGTGCTTCAGATCCGTTTATTGCATCAAGTTGACACAGTATTGAGTGCAGGATTTATCTCTTTTCAGCTAGATAAGTACAATAGGGTTTGCCTCACGGGAAGGTATAATGTATTCAGCGACTGACACACGCTCTCGAATTTGTAGGTCACAGCCAGTGGGAGTTGATACTCACGCTGCGTCTTTAGGGTGTGCAAACAGTAGAGTTGCATGTTCATTGGACACAGGTCAACATGTATAGACAGATTCCGTGATCATGTATACGGTCAAATGGACAAGGCGTGTCATCGTTGGATGACCGATAGCCTTAGTCATGTTAGTACAGCACTTTTTCTTAATAGCCTGAATCAGAGTCTATGATTTTAACTTGCAAGCAATAGCCTAAGTACATCACTCTTAGTCGCCTGAATCAGAATTTGTTTGTGAATGATTATAACTTGGAAGTTAAATGCCTTTGAAAGAAGCTTTTTTCATACTCAGAAAATATTGGCCAATGGCCCTAGTTTATGCTGAGTTTGGAATAAGCTTGATAAGAAGTTAGTTCTCAAGCATAATTTTGTCAGTCTAAATAGGAAAATTGTGCACATAAGAAATATAAAGTAGCAAGAACAGACAAAAAGTATTAATTTTGATAACTGTTATGACAAACATTACTTACACCGTGCAGATACCTTGACTAGGACCAAGAGTCTAGATCAGGGTTTTTCTAAATTGGTAATCAATTTCACTTTCTCATTGTTTCTCGTTGTTCAACCAGGACCTTTCTGTGTCCATGTGTGACTTCACTCCAATCTGAAAAATGTATCTCCATACCTCCATGAATTTATATCATTTTATATCTACAATATGCAACAGTGTGTAACAAATCAAATTCAGCTACGATTGACAGCAAGGTCATGACTATCTACGTTGATCAAAACCTCAGGTAGTAAACGGACGAGGACTTGTGTTGTTTATAGTACCGGTAGGTCTTTTTATAGTCACTTGCAATCTCTTTGTAGTTAACTGTTGCTAACCGCTTCCTCTGAATGGCAGGTCAGAGGTCAGAGGTCACATGTTGAACATGACCTCAGGTAGAACACGACTATGACACTTGCAGAGTGGAGTAAATTCGTTGAGGTGTGTCAATGCTAAACTGTTCACTTCCTCTTCCGTTGATAGCCGCGGTGTCGTTCCTCGATGGGGGGACGTGGAGGGACGAGTGTGTTTGTTGATAGTTCATGGGATTAGCTTTATGTGCATTCAGGACAAGTCGGATAGTGTCTGTCTGTCTCAGGAAAACAAGGTTAGGAATGTCTTAGTTACGGTATACTAAATTTGTCAGCTGTCAGCCTTGCTTTAATATGGTATGTTACGCTTTGTATCACTTTGTGTCACTGCTTTTAACATGGTATGACAGAATAATGTCCTACTGATATTCTTGTTAGTGTCATTATAAGAAGGGTATATGGCAGCACACAGTGTGTAACTTTCTGTCAGCATTTTAAGGTAAAGGTTTTATCATGGTATGTCATACTGTCAATACATCAAGTGTCATTATTATAACTATAAAGGTATGTAATAGTGCACAAGATTTAGCATGGTATACTTCTGTCTGTGTATATACTTTGTGTTACAATGTTTAACAAGGTATACCTTAAATCACAATGTTTCACATGGTATAACATAGTTGAACTATAATGATTCTTGATGGTATATTATACCTGTACAAAGTCATATCACTCTGACATACAGTTTCATATTCAGGTGTAAGGTGTTAGTTTTTACATCCTTTTAAATTAAAATCATACCGGTATACATTGTTGAATTATCAATATCCAATTTTCAGACACATATATAACAGAATTATTCAATATACAAGAACATGCATAACTAGAAAAAGATCCCCAGTAAAATTGAAGCAATTCTGTGTACCGGTATATTCACTTCTGCAGAGTTAGACATTTGTGAAAGTTTATTGAATATAGTAGGAGGTGTGTCCTCGTACCGCTAAGCTAGCGTAATGTTATTTGTGCTCGGTAGGGCGTGACATTCCTTATTCACTCAGTGCGAAGTAGCTGATATTGAGGTATATTCAATGGACCTTCTATACAATTTACTGTTAAATCAATTTTTCGAATGTGACATACTTCCTTTTACAATTCTAAAGAATGTGAAATTAGGTATAGTTTTGAAATTTGTAGTAGTTGATTATAGTTAGTTTCATATTATTGTGTTTAATGATGTAACTATTTTGTAGGAGTTATGCTTTTGTTTTCATCTTGATGAATATTATCGTTGTTGGGGAAATTCTTCTGGTCATCTTGACACTTTAACATAGAAGGTTCTTCAACAACTCAGAAATTAATATATTTAATGTATTTTAGTTGTGATAAAAAGAAATCATGCCACTCAGATAAATGGTTGAAACAATGTCACCGTCTGTCAACCAATTGCTGATTATATTCAGATGAGGACAGTTGTGAAAAGTGTCAGCAAACCTGTTTGATTTGTGGAATGTTTTAGAATATTAAGAGTATGCACACCAGAGGGCCTGTGTAATTTTGAAAAGGGCTGGTAGGGATTCACATATTGTAACGGTTTGGGGGGGGGGGGGGGGGGGGGGGTACTATCCATGGGATCCATGAAATTTACATGCAAAATGTTCCTGAAGGGAGAGGTTTATGCCCCTGTTCCCATCTGGATTCTGTCGCTGTGAAGGGTATATATTCAAGCAAATACATACCTCAGTAGATAAGGAAGTGAAAATGGCTTATCAAACAGGATTGAACTGAATAGGGTAGAGTAGGTCACCTCTTGTCTACTTTATTTTTTACCCGTCAAACCCACAGATAATGTAAATGTGGATCGACGAAGTCCTGAAAGTGTTTTGTTATCTTTTGTTGATCAATCTGAAAGGTAAGTTACTGAGATGGAGATAAAGGTTTAGAGACGCGTTAGATCAGGTGTTGTTTAGAGACGCGTTAGATTAGGTGTTGTGTAGAGGGAGACAGTGGAATGCTTTTATTTTGTTAAAATTATTTATTGGAAAAAATATGTTCTGAAAGAGACAGTGTTAAAAACGTTTGTCATTTATTCGATGAATTATGAGTTAGCAGAAAATGTTGGTCTCTTATTACTCCCCAAGTTTTACGTCATATATGGGAATATATTTGATATACACAAAACCGATATTTTTCTTGGAATTCAAATTATGAAATGCCTGAGGAAAAGAAAAGCAAATAGTTGTTTAATTTAACATTTTAGAAAGTGTAAGTTAATGGCATGGTTAGTTGTTTTCTGTTGCCTTTTGAATTGATAAGTTCGCTTACTAGAAAATTTTGAACAAAATTAAAGTACATACTCTATGTTGTCTTCCATCAATCTTTTCTACCATCGATCAAAATTTTATCTATTAATTAAGATGTCAAACCTCCTAAAAACTTGTAATTTTAAAATTGAATCAAATATAAAATTCATGTTGAGCCGTTAATATTTTTCGATGTTTCAGTTTTTCAAACAATACTCTTTAACATCAGACATTTGAATTGAATCAGTTTGTTTTTCAAAGCAATCTCTCACATTTCATCTCGAAACCAATTTCAACAAGGGCTTGCCCTTACTCTGTACAGAAGAGGTTAGCCTTGTTTGCTTGTTAAGATTTTGTTCAATATTTGATGAAGCGATTTTGAAGCAAAAGCTTTACTTCCTCCGACTTTGCTGCATTCTTCAGTTAGATTGCCTCGTCCTTTTTTGTTGCCATTTTGTTGTTTTAGACTCTTGAACTTTAAGTTTCACTTAACAGTGTCAATGGAATCTTGTGTGGCCTGGTATATGTCTTCTATTGCTCCTACAGTACAGGGGTTTTAACTATAGCTAGAATACATGAAGCGCATTAGACTAGTAATTCTCCTGTTTCATGGTATTCGGTCGGAGTGTGAAAATTTTTATTTCATAATTATGTTTTCATGTATGCATTCTGGCATTTGATGTGTGCAAGTGTTCAGCATTATTTTTCAATTAGATATGTTAATGTTAATTAGTGTTGATCTTCAAAGGTATAACTAATGCAGTCATCTATCTATCCATTGATTATCGGTAATAAATGGATAAGAATTTATAACACATTATTACTAACATCTTTGTGCTTTGTGTTTTCAACTTTTTTGACACTGTCGCTGCGTCCCTCTATGGTCATCTGAAAACATTTCTTAAATGTTGTCATTAGTTATGAAGTAATGACATTGAATTTCAGAATACTGAAGATGAGCTGAAAGACGTAGGGAAAATAAACACCTATTTGTATGAACAAAATTAAAGTTGAATCATGAGCCTTAGTCATATATCAGCAGAACAAAATGTCCCTGAAAACTTATGTTCCTGGATAAGGTAAAGGTAACTGGAACCTGTAAATTCCCAAACTCACTGTTAAATCTCAGCTCGCAGGTATTCTCAAAGAGTTAAACCTACTTATATCACTCTGAATTATCACTTGTCAACTTCATAATATTCCAGAAAACTATGTTCACAGGTGAGATGAGAAACTTGAATATATTTATCTATAAAATTGCATGTACTATTGCAGTGTATGAAATTAGGCAGTCCATATCCTGGTTCATTTGGGTCTGGGCTGCTATCCTTTTAAGGTTTTTGCTTAATTTTGCCATGAAAAAGGACAAAATAGTTTGGGCTGGTTACGGTTCAGACTTTTTTCAAACAATTAGTATTGTTGCCCATCACTGTCACATTCATATAATATTACCGCATGACGTTACAGAAAACTCCGTTCCCTGGCGAGGTGAAGGATCTAACGAAGCGTATCCGGACGGTGCTGATGGCGACGGCCCAGATGAAGGATAACGAGAATGACCCGGAGCTGCTGGTAGATCTTCAGTACAGCCTGGCCAAGTCGTACGCTTCAACCCCGGAACTCCGCAAGACATGGCTCGATTCCATGGCCAAGCTGCACATCAAGCATGAGGACTTCTCCGAGGTGAGAGATGCTGGCCATCTTGCTCCATCAGGGTGTTTGTATCACCAAGGCTACTTCCATCCCCGGATTGTCTAATGAGCCTTTGCCTCGTGTAAATAGGTGATAGGTGGGGAGGGGGTTTGAATGGATTTCAGTAAGTTTACACCATAAAGATGTCCCATTCATCTTTGTAGGAATTATTTATATAGCGATAAAAGGGTTATTTCGGAAATAAAGACTTCAAAGAAATTAAAATGATTGACCTTGTCTGTTAGTGAGTCGCTATTCTCTGGATACACCATTTCATTGGCCAGTTTCGACCGGTAGATAACACATAAACAGTGGCAGATGAGTGAGTTTGAAACCTTTGAATAATTTTGCACCTAAGTTGGATGTTATCCCATCCTCCCACTTCTTCCCGTCCTCTTTACACATTGGGGGGACTTGATTTGCCAGCCGGGCTATCGCCCCGGTCGCCTGTTTTCGCCCGCAACCCGGTTGTGAAGTGGCGACGCACTTGATTCAGGCGGGGGGGGGGGGTGTTCAATATCGCCCGCCGGGGTAGCCCGGTTGACCAGGTTTCAAATGAGCGGGCTATCGCGGGCGATAATGGCGGCATACGGACCAAACTCGTTTTTGCATATTTGAAAATATCGTATATCATTGTAGCAAACATTTCTAGCAGAAGTAATAATATTGTTCATTGTTGTTGAGAGATATCGTTGTCATTGTCGCAAACACTTTAGAAAAGTTTGATTGTTAGTTGCAGGGCAACTAAGTTGGCTCTGGTGGTTGCCATAACAATAACCCGAATCAACTTGATTTGGTTCGTCTGCTCGGATCACCCGGATAGCCCGGCTATACCCGGGATAGTGCAAATCAAGTGCCCCCTATATGAACCTCCCACCCCCTCCCCTGTAAATTCCTGAATCCATCTATGATTACAACACACCATATACCATACTTTCCCATGTTCTGTTGCAGGCTGCCCACTGTTACATCCACATAGCAGCACTGATAGCGGAGTACCTCAAGAAGAGAGGTGAGTATCTCAACATGTCCTGCCTCACCGGTGTGGCTTGTCTTCACGTCATGATCCACTTTCCATTTCCCTTCATTTCCTTCCACTGCAGGGTGACTGGGAACTCTACATCATGTTATAGTTTTATTTTCATAATATCGTTTGAAAATATTTTATTTTCCCACTTCACTTAATGGTGCAGGGTAGCATTAATTATATACAAAATCATTTTAAGTGAGAATGATATTTGGAAGAATGGATTACATCTTTAATAGCTATCAATTGTGTTTTTGCAAATCACATTTTCACAAGCAACATCTAGTTCAGTGATAGGTTAGTAATTGTACATTAGTTTTTCCTAATTTGTAAAATAAAGTAAACAATTATTTAAAAAAATAACAATTTAACACATTAGTAGTTTCTTCATAATATCCAATTGATCAGGTAAACTGACTTTAAAGTTATACATTTATATCATAGAGTAACTGTGAAAAAAAAGTATATTTGGATGATGTATATATCCTGAGTATATTGGCAGAATTAGATAGAGTAGGTATGAATCTAGATAGTTTAGTGTAGCAAGGCCTCATACAGATTCGAACCATGCATGGGTTGGTGAACCTGTAGGAAAGAATTCAATAGATCTTGCATAGTGCATTATCATGATAACTATAAGTAAATTGACAAGACAAGCAGACGACAAGCAGACGGCAATCTAGCAAGCTAGCGCATGCGCAGAACCAACTTCCTCCATCGGAAGTGACAGGAAACACGTTGGACAGCTGACACTTTTGTAATGTGATACGGCAGAGGCAAGACAGAATATCATATGAGGTAGGAATCTATTATGGTAGCAGAGCGTGGTTAGTATGGCAATGGCTAATTACAAAAACCCCCCAGTGTTGGCGGAAGACACGGTGTACGAAACGTGGAAAGCGTAGATAGAAGTATGGCGTCTCATGACAGATGTCCCGATAGAAAAACAGGCATTAGCAATAACATTGACTTTGGCAGGTCAAGCGAGGGCAAAGGCCTTAGAGATAGATGTCAAAACTCTAAACAGTGAAACTGGAATAGATAACTTGTTGAAAGCTCTCGACAGTTTGTTTGAAAGAGACTCGATAGATTCAGCGTATTTGGCCTACAAAAAATTTGATACTTATCGGAGAGAGGATGGATGTAGCATGAATGATTTCATCATTGAATATGAGAGGAGACACAATGCTTGTAAGAAATATCAGCTTACATTTCCAGATTCAATTTTAGCATTCAAATTACTTGACAGTGCTAACCTGAATCAAACTGAAAGACAATTAGTATTGACGGCAGCATCTGATAGAAATTATGACTCTGTTAAATCTGGATTGAAAAGAATTTTTGGAGATACTACACGTTCAAGTAATGATTGTGGAATTTCTATCAAACAAGAAAGTGCATATTACACCCAAAATAGAGGACAAAGATCTAACGCACGTCCTAGATCATTCCAATCTGGATATCAAGGTTATCCAAGCAATCAAGGGAATAGTAGAGGAACTAACCCATTTGATAGATTTGGAAGACGGACAAGATGTGCTTTATGTCAATCTGTATTTCATTGGGTCAAGGACTGTCCCCATAAAAATGATGAATATAATCAAAGAACAAGTTCAAATGAAAAATCTGAAAAGACAGAAGAAAATGTCAATTTAACTCTTTTCACCAAATCTGAACATGAAACTGACAATGAAATACTTATGACTGAAGCATACAGATGTGCTGTGATAGATACTGGTTGTACCAGGACTGTTTGTGGAAAAGATTGGTTTGAAAATTTTGTAGAGAATCTGGATCAAGAGAAGAGAAATGAAATTACTACCAAACCAAGTGAAAGAATCTTCAAGTTTGGAGACGGTGTACAGGTGAAATCATACATGAATGCATCAATTCCAGCTGTTATGGGCGACACAAATTGTAGAATAGAAACAGAAATAGTTGATGTTGATATTCCTTTACTTTTGAGCAAGCCATCATTGAAGAAAGCTGATACAGTTATTGATTTGTCTAATGATGAAGCAACAATGTTTCAGAAACCGGTGAAGCTAGAACTTACCTCAGGTGGACACTACTGCATCAACATAATGGAAGATGGAACAAGCATCGTCGGAAGAGAAGAGGAGGTACTTGTGATGGAAGACAAATTGAACAACATGAGTGACAGCGAAAAGAAGAAAACTCTCATCAAGCTACATAAGCAGTTTGGCCATGCCTCGAGGGACAATTTGAAGAAAATATTGAGCAATGCAAACATTCAAGATCCAGGTATTCATTTGATGTTGGATGATATTGTTGATGAGTGTGAAATTTGTCTGAAACACAAGAAGCAAGACCCAAAGCCTGCAGTTGGATTTCCTTTAGCTTCTGACTTTAACCAGACAGTGGCAGTAGACCTTCATCAATTGGAATCAAGACTGTGGTATCTTCACATTATTGATGAATTTACAAGATTCAGCTCGGGAGCCATAGTGTACAGCAAAGAACCAAAAGAATTTGTTGCCAACTTTTTGGCCAAGTGGATCAGCGTGCATGGAGCACCACAGAAACTCTATAGTGATAACGGAGGTGAATTCAGCAATGAAGAAGTACGTGACATGTGTGAAAATTTCAATATAGAAGCAAAGACCACTGCAGCCTATAGTCCATGGAGCAACGGACTCTTAGAGAGACACAATCAGACACTAACAAATATTCTGAAAAAGATCAAGATGGAACAACAATGTGATTGGGAAACAGCTCTCAGTTGGGCCTTGTCAGCAAAAAATACCATGGTGAATGTTCACGGATATAGTGCACATCAACTTGTGTTTGGAAGAAATCCCAATCTACCTTCAGTATTAACTGACAAGCCCCCTGCCCTAGAAGGGACCACAAGAAGCAAGACTGTTGGAGAACACCTCAACACTTTACATGCCATGCGTCAAGAATTTACCAAGGCTGAGAGTTCCGAAAGGCTGAGACGTGCTCTGAGGAAACAAATTCGACCTGAATCAGGACCCTACAAGATGGGAGACAGAGTATATTACAAAAGACCTGACAATATCGAGTGGAAAGGACCAGGTACTGTTATTGGACAAGATGGGCCAGTGGTATTCATCAGACATGGAGGCGTGTTGGTAAGAGTACACAAATGCAGACTTAGGCATACAGAACGTCAGAAGAGAGACAAATTAGATACTACAACAGAAATTCCAGAAGTGAAATCCACAAATGAAAAACACATTGAACAAGATGAAGATAGTGATTTGCAGGTGAATCCAGTCACAAACACAACAGTAGAGGAACAGGAGACTGTTGATATCAGTAAATTGAAGCCAGGTCAGATGATAACATATGAACATATGGCAACAGGAGACACACTTTCAGCTAAAATATTGAGCAGAGCAGGCAAAGCAGTGGGAAAACATAAGAACTGGTATAATGTTGAGTATGCAAACCCAGACCAAGACAGAGTCCAACAATCTATTGATTTGAGTAAGGTACAGAGCCTTAGTGTTGCTTCAGCCACAAAGGAAGATGAGGATGAAGTCCTTCTAACAGAGAATATTTCTTGGGAAGAAGCAAAGCAGGATGAAATTCTAAATTGGAAAACGAACGAGGTTTACAAAGAGATCAAAGATGAGGGGCAAAAGGCTATCTCTACCAGATGGATATGCACTCTGAAAGAAACAGAAAATGGAATGAAACCAAAAGCACGCTTGGTAGCCAGAGGGTTTGAAGAAGTTAGCCATGATATTCCAAAAGACTCTCCTACTTGTTCCAACGAATCCGTAAAAATTATTCTTGCGATAACAGCGCACAAGAGATGGACAATTCACTCAATGGACATAAAAACGGCATTCCTTCAAGGACAAGCAATTGAGAGAAACCTTTTCATTAAACCCCCAGTGGAAGCAAAATGCAGTGGGAAGTTATGGTATCTTCTGAAATGTGTCTATGGACTTGGAGATGCATCACGGCAATGGTATAACAGAGTGAAAGAAGTTATGACAAAGTTGTCTGGAGAAACGTCGTGCTTGGACCCTGCTGTTTTCAGATGGTATGACAACAAAGGTTCGCTCATGGGAATTCTAGCCAGTCATGTTGACGACTTCATCTGGAGTGGCACAGGTGAATTTGAGTCCAGAGTCATAAATGCGATTCGATCAGAATTCAACGTGGGACGTGAGGAGAGCAAAATCTTTCAGTACTTGGGAATGGAACTATTTGAGAAGGAAAGTGAAATTCAATTCCATCAACACCGATATGCTGAAAATCTCAAGTTCATTCCACTGGAGAAGAATAGAGCAGCTGAGAAAGACAGTCCCTTAGATTTAAAAGAAGTAGAAGCACTTAGAGCTAAAGTCGGACAAATCTTATGGACAGCTCGGCAAAGCAGACCAGATCTGATGTATGATGCATGTAGACTCTCAGGCTGTACAAAGAATGCCACCGTGGAAGATCTTTTACAGGCAAACAAGGCGATCAAGCAAATTAAATCAGAGAAGGTGACACTTAAATTTCAAGATCTTCGAGAAGGTGAGCTGATCATTACTGTATACTGTGACGCTAGCTTTGGAAACCTTCCTGATGGAAGCAGCCAAGGAGGACATATTATCTTCCTCATGAACACCAAGAATGGACTCATTTCTCCACTGTGTTGGAACTCAAAGAAAATAAGAAGAGTTGTGAGGAGTACCTTAGCTGCTGAGACTTTAGCCATGGCTGATGCCATTGATATGGGGATTTTCCTCGCCACCCTGTATTCAGAAATTATCTCAGGTCAAACAGAGAAACTGCTGCTCCCGTTAGTGTGCATCACAGACTGCAAGTCCTTGTATGAAAATCTCAAGTCAACAAAGCTGGTAACAGAAAAAAGACTAAGAATGGAGATAAATGCAATAAGGCAACATATTCAGCAGCAGCATGTCAAGGAAGTCAGATGGGTGAAAACTCAAGAGCAACTTGCAGACTGTCTCACGAAGAAAGGAGCTACACCGCTCAAGCTCCTTCAGGCACTCGAAAATGGCTGCCTCTGAATGAACTTTATCTTACATATGAACTTTTTTAAATGTACAAAGTTATTTCTTTTAACCATCAAGTAAATAGAAAAAAAAGGAAGATTTTATCAGATGGGACGCTGCAAAACAAAAGAAAAATGTTTGAAGATTTTATGATATACAAAAAAAGAAGTTTATTGACTTTACGATGTTTTATCTGGTGAAAGTATTTAAAGACTGCCATTCATTATAACCCGATCTGTTTACCTATTGACTGTGATTGTCTATGTTAAAAAAGAAGAGTGAGATTGATAACTATAAGTAAATTGACAAGACAAGCAGACGACAAGCAGACGGCAATCTAGCAAGCTAGCGCATGCGCAGAACCAACTTCCTCCATCGGAAGTGACAGGAAACACGTTGGACAGCTGACACTTTTGTAATGTGATACGGCAGAGGCAAGACAGAATATCATATGAGGTAGGAATCTATTAATCAGCCCCCCAGATATAATTCTTATATTATAGTACAGGAAAATCATTTAAGAGTAAAGCTTGTTAAAAGTGTTTGCAATATGTCTGACAAGTTGCAATTTCAAAACTTTGATTTTGTCAAATATCATGATAGTTTAATCATTTTCCTCTAAAAACTACCAATTTCAATCTCACTTTTCACAAATTTCAAAATTTCTTCTATGAGTGATCATTGTCGTTCAGAAAGTTGTTTGTTCATAAAAATATGTCTTCATTCTTCATTTCAAATTTTGTCTATATTATAGTGATTTTATTTTATGAATAGAGTTTCACTTTCAGCTAAGATTTGATGTGGTGAGGAGCATCATATTTATCTGCGATAGCTATATTTATTAAATCAGAGAATTTTTTATTCTCCTTGAGTCACCATGTACAAGTATTATCTTGAATTGAAAGCTTAGAGCAATACCTTGATTAAACATGCATAAAAGATGGCCTAATATACCCAATTAGCATCCGATCCATGTCCGTGTTGTATATATATAGCTATTTTCTATAAATCTCAATTATAATTATAATGTGAGGTTCATTATCTTCATTCTAGCTATGCACATTAAGTAATACTTCAAATATATGCTTGAAAATGCTGAAGTTGGTTTCCCAATTCCATTCATATCCCTATGTCTTTCACATTCAATTCAAATTCAGAAATGACAAATATGTAAATATTTGTTTAATATGTCTCTCAGTAACCTACCTATCTGAACAAGTTCATATTATTTTTCTTCCGTATACTTACAGATATATAAAATATAAATTCTTGCACATTACAGCTCATAGAGTTTCAGCATGTCTGCATAATTTCATTTTCATATAATTTTAATTATGAAAAAGAAATCTCGTTCATTGTTAATGCATGTATCATGGATACACCCTGGTTGTTTCATTCATATTTAGTTTGGGATCAGTTTCACTTTTATTTCAAGAAAAAGAATTACATACATGTAAAGTAATTTTACGTTTTTCACATAAAGATATTCATAGTAAAATCTTATTTGTTTTTATGATAACATTGGCATTCTGAAGATTTTTCCATATTACACAATATGAGAAAACAGGACATTATTGCATATAAACTTTGATCTTAGAATTGAAATTCGTACATTATTGCATATAAACTTTGATCTTGGAATTGAAATTTGTACATTATTGCATATAAACTTTGATCTTAGAATTGAAAACTCGTTTCTCATACTTACTTAGCTCAATTAAACGCAAATATTAATCAATGAAAGACTGTACAACAGTGAGAAATCCCAATATAATCTTGTGTATCTTGTTTCGCCAGGAAAACTTAGATCACGTAAGTTTGTCTGCCTGCTCATCAAGAGTAGAAATCCCAGGATGCATTGCAACAATCGTTAGACAAACATTTGCGATTTGCTCTGTGCATGTGGCCTTAATTAGATTTTGTTTATTCCTGTTTTCAAATTGGGAATACTGCATGGAGTTCATATCTTCTTTCAAGGTTTTTTGAAACTTCACTTTATTAGGGGAGATAACTCTCTTGGCGAAGTTCTCTAAGGGAGATAAGTGTCATAAGCGCAGATAATTCTTTTGAGCACATCTGATGACTGTCATAATGGGGATGTAACTCAGTATAGAAGTTGAGAGAGGAAAGTTTTATGGAGTATAATTGTAATAAGGACAGATAAATTGCAAACTAGAATTCTCAAAGAGAATTAGCTCTTGTCAGAAAATTCTAAAGGGGAGATATCTCTAAAATGAAATAAATCACAGTTGGCGGTACTTTCAAAGGGAGATCATTCTCAAAAGGGGAGATAATTCTTACCTACTGCACAGCAGATCAAATTATCACCTGCCCTTTATATAGACCTGATTTTGTTTGTAATACACCCACCCACCCACCCCACCACCATCAGTCTGTAGACATTGACAGTAGAATATTAACTTTAAAAGAGAGGATAATTGATTGTGATATGGCGAAATTGCATGTGAAATATTGAAATGATGACCTTTCATGTAGAAAACATAGATTCTATGTAATTAACATAATTAAGAGTGATTTGACTTCCATGATATCTGTTGTAATTAACAATTTCTGAAAATTTGTTTTGTCATGATATTGAATAGTTGTTAATTCTTCTTCATAAATTCATGCTTCATTGAATTATCTCTAAGGCAACAAATTAGATGTCTAGTGTAAGGCCACAATAGAATGCATTCAGTATGCATGTTTCTTCTAAACAATTTTTGTTTGCAGAATATATTTGTTTATTTTACACAGTTTTGATAATAATTGTTACGAAAAAATAGTTTGAAATCTAATACAGAACCAATCTGTTTTAATTAAAGGCTCTTGCACATTGGAGGTTTAATTATTGATTGATTTTCACATTTGTAACTTATCCTGCTAAGACCAGATGGTACGACCTGACGTCCTGCGTCTACCGTCCATAAACTTTTGACGTGTTCAACTGCTCTACGTACATTACAACTTCCCTACGCAAGTCATAACTCATGCCAGTCTCCATCACTGACTAAATTAAGCTTTTCAGCATTTCCTTCACTTTTCTGTGCTAACCAGTATGAGCCCACTTTGCATTTCACGGCATGCTCCTCTATCATAGCACAGAAAAGTGAGGAAAATGCTGCAAAGCTTAATTCAGCCAGTGATGAATACTGGTGCAAGTTATGCCTTGCATAGGGAATTTGCATAAACTATTGAATTCCTGAAATGGAAATTTTTAAGAAAGTTACTTTACACTAAGGGGATCAATGTTTTTACATTTGGTCTTGAACCTACTTGAATATGGACATGACAGGTAAATCTGATTTCATTACTGAAACAGACACTCATAGGATGCTAAAAGTTTATGAAAAGTTCACATCTTTTTTTGAAAATTAAAAAATGTGTTTATTTTACCAAGACCCAAGTTCCCCCTGCTTTGCATAACTCACATAGTCTCCATCACTGGCTAATTTAAAGCCTTGTGGTAAGGCTTGAATTAGCCAGTGATGAATACTGGCTCGAGTTATGCCTTGCGAGTGGAAGTTGGCCAAAGCTCTCAAATCTACCCCCTCCCAATTAGGGGCAAGACAGCACTATAGCCTAGTTGTGTCCCAATGAATTTTAACATGCATAGCATGAGCCAAATTTTCAGTTGAAAAATTCTCCAGAAATGGAGACATAATTATATTTTCAGAAATATGCTACAAATGAGACGACTGATGCAATGTATTTGTTGTAAATAACATATTGACCTAACCCTCTTTCTTTCGTTCCGATTTTATTGCAGGAATTAATCTGCTTAAGTTATTGTTTTATTCTTCTATTTTTGGCTTATTCCATATTTATTTTTCATTACATTATGCTGTTTTGCAAACATTATTTTTGTTCGTTTTATGTTATGAATCTTGCATAATCTGACCCAACAATTTTCAGAAACAAATATAATTCACGTATATTCAGTATATATTTAACAAATTTTAGTTATAATTTGTCGCACTGATCTGAAATTTTGCATCTGATTGAAATGCTGTTTAAATGAAACAATTAATAACTTTAGATTTTGTCATGCCAAGTTAAAAAAATGATTGTGTAGAATCCTGTGAAAGAACATTTCCCAAGATTTGTTGACTCTATCCCAAACGATGAGCTGTAGATTTTCATGTCTTCAATCAAAGTCCTTTCATTTGTTTTGAGCCAAATTGGAATCATTTTGATATTGCTGTGACTTACAATATCTTATCCCCTTCAGGTTCCTACCCACAAGGCTGTACTGCGTTCAGCCGCGTGTCTCCGAACATCGCGGTGGAAGAGTCCGGGATAAAGGACGACTCTGGGATGGAAGACGTGCAATACACAGAGGTAAATAAATAGATATTCTAGTTAATCAGTCAAACATCGCAAGTTTATCAAATAGAATTTAATTCAGATGGATGGGATTTGAATTAATTATTGTCCCCCGCCGCCGCGAAGCGCAGAGCGGGGGACATAGTATTCAGCTCCGTCCGTCCGTCCGTCCGTCCGTCCGTCCGTCCCGCTTCTTGTTTGAAAATTATCTTTTGGCTTAACAATTCAAAGACAAATTTTCTGTGTCTTACACTGAATAAAAGCTAGAACATAATGACTTTGTTCACAATAATCTAGATTGGTCCAGATTGATCTTATCAAAGCACTAGCCATTTGAACTAGTTTATTTCCTAAATTACTTGTCCAAAGTCAAAATATCATGTCATCTTTATATTCAAACTAGCATTTTTAGCTAACAGTCAAAACAGTTTACTAGTACAGGAACTTTTTCACTTCATGTGTAACCGAACCAGTGTTATTTCGAACCCTGACCTGCCATGCAAATCTTGAATCCACCATGCTAAACTAACCTCCCATTACACAGGACACGCTGGTGGACTTCCTTGAGCAAGCAGCGGTCATGTTGGAGAAGGCGGAGCGGTACGAGCTGCTCGGCGAGATCTATAAACTCATCATCCCCATCTACGAGAAGATGAGGAACTTCCAGGTGAGGGGATACACTCGACTACCCCGGTACATCCTCCACCCCGGGTCCGCTCGTATGATTTCCTTGGTGTTCCAGTGTTCAAATTAGTCTCCTGTTGACCAATTGCTGGTTGATTTCTGATGAATCGAGTCTGTCTCCACATTGCAGGGTCTTGCAAATTTTTAAATGGGCTGATTTGTCTAACCAAAAGCTCCACTGCCAGTGCAGACTAAATGTATTTCATACTCTATTTGGCACTATCTAGTGACGGAGGTCTTCAACACCATTAACCACATCATACTGGATCAAAATTCCCTCTAGACTGTGATGCTTAATTTCTGGGACTCCTGAGTTTACAGAGAACAAAAAATAAAATGTATAAAATATAATTTCAAGTTGTGGTATACATATGTTCAAACTAGTCCGAGAGGTACTGAAGTATACGCCGATACTATTGTTTTCTCTTGAACCTGAAATCACAACAACCTTCACCAGTAACACAGTCCGTGTTTATCCTGGTCAAATGATGCATAGCCTAACAGTTACACTCTTGCTCCACAGAAACTCCAGGAGAGCTACGAGCGGCTGTCCAACGCTTACAACAAAGTTATGGCAGTCATGTACTCCGGAAGGAGGCTGCTCGGCAAGTACTACAGAGTCGCCTTCTTCGGCCAGGTGTGTAAACTTCCCTTTGCTTTCTGTAGTAATTAGCAAGTCGTTATAGCTTTGATTTCAATAACACATGGTTTGCCTCAGGTATTAAATTCTGTTTTAGAATTTAATTTTTTCAAGCAGTAGCAAACTTCTCTGGAATTTTCTTACTTTCTTGGTCTGGCCAATTGATGAACATGATTTGCCGACTTCATGCTCCGGCTGGATGTAATTCAACTTCCCCTGAAGTCGTAACTCTCGCCAATCTCCATCAGTGGCTGATTTAAGCCTTGTTGCATTTCGGTAACTTTTCTGTGCTAGCATAGCAACAGATACAATTTGAAGATCAGTGGCAGCAAGCAAATACGTTCCTTGAATATTTGAGTAGTTTATCCAAACCTTGTTATGTATGCAGACCTACTTTGAGGACGACGATGGGAAGGAGTATGTCTACAAGGAGCCGAAGGTGACGAGTCTCACCGAGATCTGTGGTCGACTCCAGACCCTCTACGCTGAGAAGTTCGGCAGGGAGAATATCAAACTGATCCAGTCGGACAACAAGGTGAGAAGTAACACAAGCAGATGCACAGATCGTTCACACCTGTATCAGTGCATGGTAATTGTTAAAGGTCCGTTCTCACGTTACGAGTTGTAGTTACGACTTGTAGTAACCAACTTTAGTTGCACTGTGAGAACATCGAAGTCGTGTCAACTTACTTCATGATGTACATACAAATTGTGTCCATACTACAAGTTGTAGCCACAAATCGCACTGTGTGAACCAGCCTTAACTTTAACATCATTAGTGTCTGAACCCTTGATGGGATGGACCTTTTATATTTATTTGTTTGTTTGTTATATTTATTTGTTGCAAATTAACCGTCAATGATGGAAGCTGTGAAGGTGGGGAAGTTACAAGTACTAGCATGTGGGTTCACTCCCAACTTGGTAAAACATTCCACTTTGGAAATGACCTTGTACAACATACTGTATTGTCCATACTAAAATTATGTCATCTGAATGTAAAGCGTTCAAGAAGAGTTGAAACAGGTTTTTCTCTAGCAAAGAAAAACCTCAAAACCAGTTATACCAGAAAAAGAAGATATATTATAATAAAAAGTGATAGGCGAGTAAAAGTTTGTATCAATTAATAAACCTGTCCTCTGTCCAATCCACAGGTGAACCCACAGGAGCTAGACACGAAGTTCGCACACATCCAGGTAACGTACGTGACTCCATACTTCGAGGAGAAGGAGCTTGTTGACCGACTCACAGACTACGAGCGCAACAACAACATCCGCAGGTTCATGTTCGAGACACCCTTCACCAAGGATGGCAAGAGTCACGGCAGCATCGAACAGCAGTGCAAGAGGAGGACAGTTTTAATAAGTAGGAAATAATTCCCACTCTTTGATAGTTTAAAGGCTTTATTTGTGTGTACACAACATGATTAAACATTATGAATTGAAACAAGAATGTAAGATGAAATTAAAATTACACATATCGTGGGCCGTCTCGGTAGATCGTCAGTTAATGAAATTTAAAATAGTGAGTGGAGGATGGGTAACCATAACCCGTGCCGTGGAGTGTTTATATTTCAATAAGAAGCAAGGATTAGACTTCCTGATGGGGAAATCTGTTGAAACAACTCAGATTTTCAGTGTCGTATTGCTAGAGTCTAACACTATATCGATGAGCTCTTTGTTACCAACATAATATGGAGAAGAAAAAAAAGAAAAAATATATACTTTCTACTTCTGAAGGAGAAAACATTCTGGATTGATTTGTTGATAGAGAAAGAAAAATAAATGGGGCAAAGAACAAAACCTTGTCTTACACCAATAGAACAATTAAAAAAATTAGTCTCATCATATGCCAATTATCTGGTCATAAAACGTATTCATGACTTCTTTATTGGACAGGGCTGTGTCCACTATAAGACATGTATCACTTCATCTATGCAATGAAATGACGAAACTCTTGATATGTTCTCCCAGCATCACACACATTCCCGTACGTGAAGAAGCGGATCGACGTGCGGGACCGGAAGGAGAGCGTGTTGGCTCCGATCGAGGTGGCCATCGACGAGATGCAGAAGAAGGTGGGGGAGATGAAGGAAGTGCTCAACTCTCCCGCACCTGATCTCGTCAAACTGCAGCTTAAACTCCAGGGCAGTGTCAATGCACAGGTAAATGTCAACCACAAGTTTACTTATATGCTTCATGTAATCTCTTTAAATTAATCTCTAGATTTTGTCAAGCTTTAGCTCAAACTCCAGGGCAGTGTCAATTCACTGTTTCACAATTCAAGTTTATTTTTCTTCTACATGTAATCTCTAGACCTACAACCTACAGCTTAAACTTAAGGGCAGCTTTAATACACAGGTACATATTAATCATAGGTGTATGGATTATCGCAGCATTCACATGCAGGTTCATTGCTATCCATTGTCATTTGAAGAATAAAACATGCCTCTGACGTTATGGTAGACAATGTTAATTGGGAGGGAGGAAACACGCAAAGGCCAAAGCCCCAAAGGATTCCCAAACATGATTAGTTAACAATGTCTACCAAAACAGAAGAGAATATTTTTGTACATATGTATTAGTCAGCAGTGGTGAATAACAAGTTGATCATGAAATTGACGAAGCAATGAAGTGCTAATAACAATGTGATGTTGCCACCTGTTCTTCATAAAGACATCATACAAACTAAAGTTACTCAAATCTTGTCCTTGTACCACCCCAGGTGAATGCTGGTCCACTTGCATATGCAGAGGCCTTCCTGGAACCTTCCAAAGTCAGCAAATATAAACCTGAAAAAGTGGAATCTCTCAAAGAAGTGTTCAGGTAGGTTTATTACCTTTTCTATAGCACAATTAGTAAGGTAAGAGTGAGTGAGTTATTGTTTAACCCCGCTTCGTGTGAGTACATGTAAGGAAGCTCTAGATATCCATGTTTCAGAGAGTTTGTGAGTACGTGTAAGGACGCTCTAGATATCCATGTTTCAGAGAGTTTGTGAGTACGTGTAAGGACGCTCTAGATATCCATGTTTCAGAGAG
Organism: Gibbula magus; assembly: GCA_936450465.1. Lineage (NCBI taxonomy): Eukaryota > Metazoa > Mollusca > Gastropoda > Trochida > Trochidae > Gibbula > Gibbula magus. The sequence goes on from OW388306.1 coordinate 7,826,385, forward strand.
TTTGTGAGTACGTGTAAGGACGCTCTAGATATCCATGTTTCAGAGAGTTTGTGAGTACATGTAAGGATGCTCTAGATATCCATGTTTCAGAGAGTTTGTGAGTACGTGTAAGGACGCTCTAGATATCCATGTTTCAGAGAGTTTGTGAGTACGTGTAAGGACGCTCTAGATATCCATGTTTCAGAGAGTTTGTGAGTACGTGTAAGGACGCTCTAGATATCCATGTTTCAGAGAGTTTGTGAGTACGTGTAAGGACGCTCTAGATATCCATGTTTCAGAGAGTTTGTGAGTACGTGTAAGGACGCTCTAGATATCCATGTTTCAGAGAGTTTGTGAGTACGTGTAAGGACGCTCTAGATATCCATGTTTCAGAGAGTTTGTGAGTACGTGTAAGGACGCTCTAGATATCCATGTTTCAGAGAGTTTGTGAGTACGTGTAAGGACGCTCTAGATATCCATGTTTCAGAGAGTTTGTGAGTACGTGTAAGGACGCTCTAGATATCCATGTTTCAGAGAGTTTGTGAGTACGTGTAAGGACGCTCTAGATATCCATGTTTCAGAGAGTTTGTGAGTACGTGTAAGGACGCTCTAGATATCCATGTTTCAGAGAGTTTGTGAGTACGTGTAAGGACGCTCTAGATATCCATGTTTCAGAGAGTTTGTGAGTACGTGTAAGGACGCTCTAGATATCCATGTTTCAGAGAGTTTGTGAGTACGTGTAAGGACGCTCTAGATATCCATGTTTCAGAGAGTTTGTGAGTAGGTGTAAGGACGCTCTAGATATCCATGTTTCAGAGAGTTTGTGAGTACGTGTAAGGACGCTCTAGATATCCATGTTTCAGAGAGTTTGTGAGTACGTGTAAGGACGCTCTAGATATCCATGTTTCAGAGAGTTTGTGAGTACGTGTAAGGACGCTCTAGATATCCATGTTTCAGAGAGTTTGTGAGTACGTGTAAGGACGCTCTAGATATCCATGTTTCAGAGAGTTTGTGAGTACGTGTAAGGACGCTCTAGATATCCATGTTTCAGAGAGTTTGTGAGTACGTGTAAGGACGCTCTAGATATCCATGTTTCAGAGAGTTTGTGAGTACGTGTAAGGACGCTCTAGATATCCATGTTTCAGAGAGTTTGTGAGTACGTGTAAGGACGCTCTAGAACTCAACTCCCAGCTCATCACCACAGATCAGAAGGAATATCATGAATCTCTCAAAACTGGCTTCCTCGATATCGTCGACAAACTTTCCGTCATGTTTGGAGAAAAGGTGAGCTGAAAACTCCATGTTCATGTTAATTTGTGACCGATGGTTTCTGCTCCTTTGTGACAAAATTTTCTTCATCGATACACCTTTCATTGTACCCTTTTCTTTATAGTTGATGAATCAAGGAGATCTATTGTCCCTCTTCAATTATATTTCTGTTAATTGTTTTTCTCTTAGGTATTAACAGGTTATGCATCAATTGGCACACAAGTTGTCATAAGAGAGAATCCCAAATCCCCTCAACTCATCTCCTCTTGTACTTGTATTATGCCATCCCCAGTGATAGGATGACTGTTCTCCGGTAATTTTTAATCATCAATATCTAGAGACCGAGTTATTAAAACAAGCGTATAAAGACGTCATTTTCACTTGTCATAATCACATATAATTTCAATTTCATCTCACATAATAACTAATCCACTCACAAAAATTATTTATTCGATAGCAATGATGGGTTTAAATAAGCGGATTTATCTGTTTGGTTATAATCTATTTAAAAAAATGAATAATTGGCAAATTATCAGATTAAGTTAATTGCTTTCTTAACCAGGACCATGAAGGTAACATCATGAATCATAGGTGGCTCCAAAAATTTACATGCAGAAATTTTCAGGGGGTGGTTGAACCCACTTAACCCCTCTGGATCAATGATTATTAAATTAAGATATTTGAAGCACTAGTAAAATATACTAACCTGGTTACGAGATTAAATGAATTTTCTTGTATGCTTACCAGCTTGTATGTATGAATTGAAATATTTTGAATTTAAAATTTTTTCTTGGATGGTAGAAGAACGAATATCAAATTTTTTAGAATTTATTAGATGAAATATTGCTCTAGAGCTAATTATATAAAACTTTACTATTTTAAAAAGTCCTGCTTCAAACAGCAGAATAAAGCTAATACCCTTCTTCTTCTTCTTCTTCTTTTTTTTTTAGCTTTGTCATCTTTTGTTACTTAGTAGTAAATAGAAAACTGTATTTTATTTCTTTGCATGTCATGTTGTAACCTATGTCATTTCCTTTCTCTGAAGTTTAAATTCATTCTCGAATCATTCCCATCATTTAGGATGCAGTACATATAGTTTGCCCCAAACCGAGTGGTGAGTAAGACTATGCCTAGATAAGTATTCTCTTAGACTTGCATCATTGCGGCCTGGTGGCATATACATATCATTGAAGATAGATATATATATATATATATATATATATATGTGTGGCATGGAGTCTTGCTAAGCCTGCAAATTGAAGATGCCTGGTTTGTTTATGAAATTGTTATTGTACGTATTTCTAACCGCATTTATCTGTTGAACGAACAATGATATATATCTGTGTACTTAATGTAGATATTGTGAGATATGAACATAATACTTGATGTTGAGAATGTATGGTTCCTGGTGTTCTGAATAATGAAACCTTTATAAGTGTTTTATTATTATCACTTATCTTGGTAAAAAAAAAACTGTTTCCCTGACGGTCGCAGAATATTACAGAATATAGAGTCAGTTGCTGATTTTGTCAATTCTTAATAAGATTTGAATCCTGTAAATTTACCATTCAGAATGGTTTAGAATGGAATGTTTGTATAATTCAGCAGCTAGATTGTTTTGAATTTAAAAAAAAACCACAATTTTACTATGGCAAATAAAAAATATCATAATCAAGATATAACTAAAAATTGAAAAATAAAAAATTTCAGCTAATAGGGATGATTTGGCATCGTTTGTTGACTATTGTGAATTAGCAGCCTTATATCCAGTCTAGATTTCACATACAGCAAGTCTAGCTATTTTAATACTAATTTAAACCCCATCCAAGTGAAAAGAACAAATGGATAGTTTAATTTAAAGTATAAAAACGATTAGATCTAAATAAAGTTTGCATGTAAGATGTATCGAAGCATTTCTTAGTGTTATAGATGTTGGTGCCATAGATTACATTGGCTTACAAGAAAAAAACAACTGTCATAGCGCTAACGGAACGTAAAAAAATCTTCCAACTCAGGCTATTTGATGGGTTAAAATAAGCGAGTTTATCCCATTTGGACATAATCTTTTTATTGCAAGTGAAGTTTAGAGTGATTAGATTTGTCAATTTGTACGATGAATGTTCGTAACATTGCAGCTAGTTGTTGAGTTTGAAGAAGATCGACGCACCGCTAAGTTATAGGTGAGAAGTCGGTTCCAGTTGTCTTTCCTTCACTGCAGAGAAGTTTAGATCATTCACTTAGAAAGTTGCTTATCCCTCCTTCCATTTCTTACAAAATCTGTTCTCAAATTTTAATTATATTACTCATACAAATTGTTAGAATTTTAGTTGTCTCGCAGGAGTTATTTCCTCTCCCTTAAACTTCAATGTTTTCATTGTTATTTGTACATTTGAATATTTTGGTTTTCATCCAGAGATAGTTATTTGTAATCACGTTATTTTTTTATTTTTTTAAATTGAGTTTTACATACATTTTTATTATTGATTATTCATAAAAAAAATTACCTTTTCACTTGCTTAGACTGCTATTTTTCAAAGAAAGTCAAAGATTTTTTTCCTATTTTATTTAGATCTCTTATAGGTTGTAGCTCTTTGAGAATAAATATACTTTTAAAATAGATAAGATTTATTGTATTAAAATTAAATGTAATACCTTATTCTTTGTTTAGAACACTCACATAGACTGTTGCTTATCGCCCTTCATTCACACCCTTCAATGTTATAGGATTAATCTTAGAACATTTGTTATCGCGTTTTAGTTCTCATTTAGAGACTTATAAACTGTTGCTTCTTTGTCCTTTTCACAAAACAACATTTCATTGTCAGTTTATTTTACTATCCAAGCTTACGCAACATGATTAGAAACTGTTTTTGTGGTTTTATTTCTTTTTGCTATTGAAGAGTGAACATTTGCATATAAAAAACTAATCACTTTGACTTAATAATTATTTCAGATATTGACATAATCTATGTTGTTTTAAATATTTATGAATATTGAAAATAGCAGAGAAAGATAAATCGCATTATTGTACATACTTATTCAATGTCAGTGGTGTTACCTATACATAATATATAGTGATTCTAAAATATTATGTTTAAAATTCATTCCTGCATGAAATAGATAGTTTGAGTGATTTTAATATCTTACTAACAGTGTGATATTTTGTCCTGTATTTTGTTAGATGCAATAATAAATCCTAGAATTTAGTTAAAATGTGTCAGATAGAGGAAATACATGCTTCATCAACCAAAGTTACTGAGCGAAGCACTGCTTTTGTCCGAGCACCATCTTTCCTTCTTTCATTCAAGGTCTTTGATTGTTAATGTCGTATTATCAGCATTACATGATTTTGAATATAAAAAATGTTGAACTGCATAATTGATATTTCTGTAATGGTATACTTATATTTTTAAAATCTGTTTATTAAATAAATACATTTTCTTTTAAAAGTACAAAAAGTAGTATCCACTCAAAGTTTGTTGGCACAAAAATTATGCGGGTCGTATTTGACTTGACTAGAGCGAGATACTTTCTAAGTTGAATTGCCTCCAAGAATTAGAAAGTATTTCACAAATACATTACTTAATGTGAAACGATTGACATCCATTATAAGAATGGAGTAAAATATACCGTAGTTGTGCTTATCCTCCTGCACAAAGAACTCACAAGGAATGCATGGCTTACTGTAAGCTTGAGAAATCAGCCTCAGAGTGGAAGTGTTGCATGCAAATCGGATTAGGAAATGTTTCTACTTGTAAACCTAGACTCGGCTTATTGGAGGTAGATCATCTGGATAACCAGGGTCCTGTTGTACAAAGCCTTAAGGTAACCTTAACTCACTAAGATAGCCTTAGTGCTAAAGGGTGGCAATAAGGTTAAACTTAACATTAAGGTTGTTTTTTGCAATGGAACCTAGGGCCTCCTTTCACAAAGCACTAAGATGATCGTGAGTCACTAAGATAGCCTTAGTGCTAAAGGGTGGCATTAAGGTTAAACGTTGCGTTAAGTTTTGTTTTGTGCAATGGAACCGAGGTCACCTGGTTTTGCTTGTTGTAACATAGCCCTGGAAATATACTATCTTTTTGCTGTGACAAGTGAAATTGGTTTGTCTCTGAACATCCTCCAGATATTCTGGGCCTAGATTTGTATACCCTCTTTGCTCTATGATAATTACAAATAAAATCTATCTTACCATGAAGTGAGTTTTTAACATTTTAAGACCTGGTCATTTTGTGTCAACACTGTCCTGGAAATGTGAGACTTGCTCTATTTCTTCTTACTTGAAAATGGGTTTGACATGTTACTATATATAACTCACATTATAGAAAAATGCCTCTCTATGCCCTATGGTTACAGAATTGTCTTTGATTAGTCGTTGTATACTTTGTATGTCAACAGAAAAAGATGGTATGTTTCTAGGGCACCATGTGTAAGTTAGGCGAGCAAGAATGTTGCCTGGTTTCCAGGATATATTCAGGTGTATGCTTGATGTCTCTATGTTGTAAATCTGATTTACTGGGGCTCAATAAAAGATATTTTTGAAAATTGATATGTGAAAATATTTTTGGAGTACGAACATTTCAGGAAGAACCAGTTTGGTGTTGTATTATGTTGTCATCATTTATAATATCTGCATGCGTTCCTGTCATTCATGATTTGTTAGTTTTTGCAATCTTTATGTTAGACAATACTGATTGTTTAAACTTTCTACAGATTTCTTCCGATACTAATAATATAAGCATAGGTTTTTACATTTTGTAACCTCTTTCTGTGAACATTGAGTGTGTTGTTTTCTGATTTTATCAAAATTCATTTTTATTTAAATCATCACAAATTATACACCTCGGGACCGTAGTTCTGACATTTCATCTATCAATTTATTCACTATTACTAATTGTACCAGTGACCTTATAATTTCCTTCTTTTATTTCATGTATGCAATGTTTTCTAACTGATAACTTTGTATGTTTCAGATGCCAATGGCAGACATCCGTAACTCCAACGCCCGACTATCAGTGACTTTATTCTCAAATTCTCCCGGAGCGAGTAATGTCTGAGTGTCTGATGGAGCTAAAAGAACAAATAAAGATGTTTGCCGCTGGACGGCATCCATGGAAAATAATCTCACCTGAATATGTTCATGGCCGAAATACAAATATTCGTACGTGGAATGATACGTAGTGGAAGCTGGAGGTGCTAAATGATTGCCAGAGAATTCATCCAGTAAGAACTCTTGAAGGAGGGAAAGGGAGATAACTCTTCACAAGGTGACAACACCTTCCTGAAAAGTGGATGACACTAATATTGCACTTGTATCCAGTGGAGGTAACTTTATAAATAAGGGAGCTTACTCTTTCCTTCTTTCTAAGCAAGGGATATAACTATTTCCATTCAGGGGAGATAATCAACAGACAATCAAGACTAGTTTAAAGTTGGAAAGAGAGTCCGCTAATCTCCCAAACTGGCATACATGATGTGATAACCAGAAATTGAAAGGACCTTTCAGTCATCAATTTGACAAAAATTCTTTATATATGAAATGATCACAAGTTATTCGTTCAAAATATTTTGACTAAAATTCAACACAGCAAAGGACAGAAAAGACAGCGATTAAAACATGGTGCGCCGGGAGTAGGCCTTTGTTTTATAACTGTCACCCCGGATAAGTCTGCAGCCCACTAAGGTTTAAATAGGGCAAACCAGCCAGCATGGTATGACCTCATTATTTTACCAGGAATAACTCAATATTTCAGCAAGGCAATCTGGGATGACCTCATTATTTCAACCTGGCCAACCAGGAATGACCTCACCAGGAATAATTATGTATTTCAACCTTTCATTCAAACAGCATGTGGAAAGCTGATTTCTTACCAGCATGACCAGGATTATTCTGACATTTTGGTTAATCCTGGCAACCAGGAATAAATTGATCACTTACTCAATAGTATAAAAAGCAGGTTGGTTTTTATCATGTGACATTGTACCCCAGATGAGCAAAACAGAACAGGCCTCCATACAACATTATGCAAATGTGTCGTTTGTTTTCACAATCGAGTCTATGTTTCACTGTATCACTAGTTAGAGGACACTGAAGACGTTACATGTTATATATGTTACTAGGTTAAATGTACACCGGAAATAATATTTGCATTGCACCCATATGATAAACAGGGGAACCATTTTATGCTATGTATGATATATTTATTTAATCAATATCTATGTCTACACCTGCTACTTTGATATATTATTATCTACACAAGATGCTAATTTAGTTGATGTAGATTGAGAAGAGTATATACCGGTAATGATATCAATATATACCATCTGAAGGGCATAAGTAACAGGACTGTTTAAAGGGCAGTAGCAAAAAAGTGCTGCAGCCCCTTTGAAGTAGTATATCTTTGATCTTTGACTGCAAAAAATGGTCAAGACTAGTTTTACAGTGGTCCCTCGCGATAACACAAGTTTTGGGGTCCAAATAACTTACCCTGTGGTATATAGTATCAGCGGTCACAGTAATATATCACTGTAGAGTTAGATTTTCTAAGTAGAAACACTTCAATCAGGGTACTGCAGATAAACTTTAGTATAAACAATCAGTAATGTTCAAATAAGTATGTCTTAAGTTTGGATTACGAAAAGGGACAAGATTACTTACATATTTGATATCTTAGAAAACAGTAATTTGTCTGAATACAGTAATATATTATTATAGTGCTTGATTTCTATTAAGTAGGAACGCTTTGATTGGCAAAATGCAGATAAACTTTAGTATAAACGATCCAAACAGAATATGAAACGGTAATGTTCAAATTAGCATTAGTTGGTTTACAAAAATGGACAAAGTAGTTATACATTAATAATTCCAGTATCAATATTAATAGCAATATAATTATGAATCATTTCTTGTAATGGTTATGGTTGATCTTTTAACAGAAGGTGTAAATACTCTTAACTGATATATCTGAAAGCTATAAACAATGTGTTCAGGTGATGTTTAGTGTTACCTAGAATTGAAATGAAACGAAACGTTTTGCTCACAGTTCATCTATCAAGTAGCAACTTTCAGAAGTTTGTAAATTAAACATACTGTCTTTTAAAGTCTTGTCACTGTATGAAGTTCTTCATTCACTAAAGATTCATTTTATTGCAACAGAATATTATTTGCAAATGTTTTATCACATGTTTTTGTTTTAAACGCTTTGATAATTTATAAGCTCAAACATGTAAACTTGAAATTTTTCATATATCATCTGTTGAAATTAAAACCATGCAATATTTCATTTTCATATTTGACGTTATTATCCATGTGTTGAAAGTAAATTTGCTCATTTATTTTGTACGGTTTTAATATTGTTACATGCAACCTGGGTTCTGCAACAGTTTTATATAAATTTTTTGATGGTCAACAACTTAAATACTTGGATTTTCTTTTCTAGAGTTACATTAAGGAGCCCCACTGTTGCAACTCAGTTTTCAACAATTAATTTTTTTTGGGAAATAGACTTCTGGTTACAAATAATGTTTTAAAGTCAAGCTGATTATTTTAAACATTTGAATTATCCCTCCCTTTTTTTTGGTCTGAATACTCAACAATAATGCAACTCAATCAGAGCCTGAATGATACTTAGCACATGTATAAATGATTAATTAAGATTCAGTGTCAGTGTCAGTGTCACGGTATTTTATGTTGTTTTGTTGTTAATTTTACATGTACAAAGACAATATCTGTGAAAGAGTTGAACCAAGGGAGATAACTCTTAATAATATCATTGTTGTCCAATGGCCAACTACATAAGAATGTAAATAAACTGTCTTAAACCATCAGTGTTATTTTCATTATACACTTGTCCATAATGATCAAATGATACATTTTCAGAAATGTACATATATTATATTGATAATAGTTAATTAATATGTTTGAATTTACGTCAACTCTTTGTTTAGCCAGGTGACATCAGTGTCGGCCTCATTTACTATGGGATATTTGTTACCGGTACTAGACATTGGACGTTAATGATCCAAAACTGAACTTCAATTAGCTGAACTAATAAAACTATGTGCTTCATTCATGTATTTTTGTAAAATCAGTATATTTAATTTGAATTGATGTATCAACTATGAATGTTCTATGAAGGCAAAAGTGAATTTGTATGAATATTCAAATTTGAATTTGACTTCTCAGTCATATTTGAATGTTAAAGTTTTTCATTTTAAAGTGAATTTTTATGACATAAACCCTTGTTCAGTGTTTGGTTAATTGTTTTGAATGAATGCCAGTATATTTGCTGATGTACTCTTGTACTCAGAATGGGTGGAAAATTCATGAGTGTCTGTTTTTCTCAATAAATAACGCACAAATTAATCTAATTCTTATTTAAAAGGATAAAAAAAGGTTTTAAAATATCTTCAGTAATTTCAGTGAGGTAAATGTCATTAAAATTCTAACATGAATAGATACTAATATTAATAATAGGATCACAAAATGACCGTAAAATCTTTTTAAAGATGAGATTCAAATATTTGAACAGTTTATTGAATCCATGATACTTACAGAGAATTAATAACTGAATTTTTTACACAAATTTGATGCCAATATGAAAATAATTGTTTTAAATATATTTTGGATAGAAGAAATATGATAAGTATTAATGTTAATTGAACATGATTTGAAGTTAGATCTAGAATGTTGATGTTTTTGTATTAGAGGCAAACATTTGCCCTTCAAAGCCTTCTATTTGCTGTGCGCTTCTGTAAATCTGCAAACATTTATATAAACTTTGTATCTAGATCAGTTTATGAAAGATCTGCTATGAATTAAATAAATCATATTTGTCTTACTTCATGTGTGTCTTTTATTCTCTATTAACTATTAATCATCCTTGGTCACTGAAGCAGTACATTCCAGTACATTACTACACCCTGGAACAAGGCTACCTGTTTCTCAGTGTTTCAATTATCTAGTATTGTTACATTTGGGATAACACTACCTACAAATTCTCATACTTTTTAGGGCGAGTCCCTTACAGAGTTCGAACTCAAAGCCTCAGAGTCAGTAACTATCGCCAGCACCAACAGCTTACCTCACGACCACAGGGCCTCAACATAAATCAAGATCCAACAATCGATAGTTACGCTATTTTTACATTCAGTACCCCTGTGATAGATGTAAACTGAATGCATTGGACATACCATCCTCGGTTACCCATGGTTTTATATATGCTCCATTACTCTCCACTATATCACCCATGGGAAACTCTGTCGGCGAAATCTGTACTAAAATTACCCGCCCTTGGCCGGCGTGACGAAGTCAGTAACCAAAGAAAATACTCAATACGATAAGACGGAAATGGTCATGGGAGATAAACGATGATGGATGGCTAACGAAATGACCTCGCATGCTTTGCAACGAAGTGATATGAATTGTCATTGGCTCGCAGGTCCAAGCTGCGTAGCGGTTTGATTGGCTCACACCGGCCAAGGGTGGGTAATTTGAGTACAGATTTCTCTGATGAAGTTTCCCATGGGTGATATAGTGGAGAGTAACGGAGCATATATAAAACCATTGGTAACCGAGGATGTGGACATACATGCCATTTAGATAGTGAACAAATCTAGCATTGTTAAATTTGAGATAACACTACCTTCAATAGTACAAATTCTTGTACTTTTTCGTGAAGTCTCTTCGACCCCACGGCTTCAGAGTCCGGCAACTATCGCCACCACTGACTGTACCAATTATCTACCTTTTAGTTCCTGAGGAGGGCGCAAATTGAAATACTCATTTGATCTCCAGTCTTTTGATTTTGTAGCGACCGGAGAACTGAGAAAAGTGATACGTTCACTGCAGTGAATTAATGACAAATGAAAGTTAAATTTACTTAACTGACTGCAATGGTCACCTACACTACTATCAAAACAATTTTATGGATGAGTGCACATCGCATTTGTACCCTGGGCCTCCTTTCACAAAGCAACCTTTACTAAGGTTAACTTTAACTCCCATCCTTTAATATTGCACTAAGGTTACCTTAGTTACTTGATCTCAAGTGAAATGAACTCTTCCAACAAGATAAGGAAGATAACAAAATACCAAATCAATTTTGATACTTTAATTTCACTTAGTATACGAGACCCGATACCAATCCCCATGTATTGTCATAGCGGTGTACAAATGTAAACTGTACACAGCATGGTGGGGGCTTACTGTATACATACTAAACGATAAGTTCCTATGAGTGTTGATTTTAATGAGACTGGGCCTTTGAATAGTCGAAACTTTACACGTCGGGGTCCATTTCTATAAATTGAAATGTAGCTATTAAACTTTTGTCATAATTATTTTACGAACGCTTCCAAACAAGGGTTGTTTTTCAGTAGTTTACGACTGTCATGTGATCTGCAGCACCTCATCCCCGTCATGTCGATTTCGATTTAATCTATCTATTAATCCTACTTTAAAATTACTGAGAAATATTTAGCGTACGGTTATGTAAACAACCTTATAAATGCTTGTATTTCCTGCTTCGTTGAGTATGACTTCCTCTCTCAAACGGGGATTTCTAAACAAACGACGTGAGCCTACATTATCATAAACAAAGTTGTCGAGAAATAAAACTTGTTTCTACCTAATGTGATTGGAGTGTACGTGTTATAAACACGTACTGGTTTCAAACCTTGCCTGTGTATCGTGTGTTTCCGAAGTCGTACTCTAAAACTGATAAGTACAGCCGTTTAGTCTTCAGCCAAGGAATAATTCTATGTGGTTTTAATTTTTTGGGGGAAAAAATGAAATTTTGAATTCATAAATTCTTCCAAAATTAATCTGGATAAAACAAAACTGTTCATCGACATATAAGACATCTGCTAAGTGAAAAATAAATAAATGTGCCTCATTCTGCAAATATTTACAACATTTTAAACATGGTAGGGGTCATGTTGGTGTAAAAATGATTTCAGTCAACATTGAAAATTAAATATTATCCCGGTTCTATCATATCAGTTTGTTTTGTTATTTTTACTGTATGAGTGAAACAATAGGGTGTAAAGTTTCTTGTGTACCTCAGTCTATATATTACTTACTACACAAATAAATGTAATTAATCATAAATATGATGCGATCACACCTGCAAAATATCTCGCCATGTTATGGTACAGAATATTACCATCAGTTGACGTCAACACGCGTGGTCCTTTATTTATTTTGTTCAGTAAGCACATGAAGCTCTAGATAATATTTGACTATAAATAATAACGTAAAGGTGAATTGAATCAACTGAAGCCAACTTCTGGACCTGTTGATATAATCCGGCATTATACACCTACTTTAATTCGTATGGTGAGGGTTTAATCAATTATCTGTCTGACAGATGGGCCGTACAAAAACAGGTTCAGACACAAGTGTCATTACATATTCTAGCTATTCTGAACTAATAACTTCGACAACCTAACAATTAAACAGTGTACGTTCAAATCCGTGGAACAGAGAATTCCTTGAGGTTATTTAAATAAAACTGTTTCTAATTAACAGTAGGATTAACTATGGAATGAAACTACGACCCACGCTTTGATGTAGCAATACAATTATACATACATCTACTGTTATGTAGCCTGGGGCATTTACGCGCGCTTCCTCGAGGCCTGTGTGATAGGCAATATCTGTTGTAACGGATTAGGTAAGCGAGTATATATCAATAAAGATAAAAGTGAATTATTGATTACGTTAACAATCATAATACGATTTTGCCAGAGGGTGTATCTGCATGGAGCACTAATTTTGAGAATAAGCAAATATATTTAATACTTAAATGCTCTATATAGGTTGTGAATTATGAAAATCTCTAGTTCGTTAATTGGTGAACCCCCTACTTTAACTCGTGACTGAGTCACTGTTAACAAAAATCCGTTTTCCAAAACCTGCTTTTCACTTTCCCAAATGGGCGTAATTGTTAGCAGTTCCAGTGAAATAGTCTCTTTCTACTCAACGCTTCGAACATACCTTTATTAGAAACTAATTCAAATGTACATCCTGAAATTCTTATACAACGTATTGGTGTTAAAGGAAAATTATTTTAAAGGGAAATGATTTAAAAACGAATTATGTAAGCTTTTATGTTTATCAGTTTTAAGTATATAAGTTATTCATTAAGAGAATTCGAAGTTGGAGGTTTAGTTTACGGAGATCGTAGTTTATTATATTATTTAAATTTGTGACACAAGTTAAATTATCCATTGTTACAAAGAAACGAGCTACCTTAGGAATATTTACATCAATCACATTTTGAAATACAAATGAATTATAAATAGTATTAAATCAAATAAAGGCTGGGGAAAACTACCAGTGGTTTGTTTGGTTTTCGTCTAACATCAACATTCCAACTTTTTAATTCCTTTATTCTTTTCATACTATCTACAGATTTACGATCATCTCCAAGACAATGAATTAAATAAATAGCCTACCTGTTAACCGAACGCAATCTACCTGTACCGTGTAAAATCAATATTCTTCCTTTTTAATTTATTTATTCTTTACATAATATCTACAGATTTGCTATCATCTCCAAAACAATATCAGTTAACTGAAGACAAATACCAGCTTGTCAATTTCTGTCAGGCGATGTCACGCGTTGACAGCTTGACGACTTATCGCTCTCGAGCAAACGCAGCGGATTCGCTAGATTAGATTAGCAAAGTAGAGACGTAATCTAGACGTCTGTGATTAAATCACTCCCGAATTACGGTCAAGACGGAGGGAAATCAGACAATACTTATGATTACTCAATTATTATGTCTAGCATTAGATTACTCTCCAATTATGGTCAAACTGAGAAAAATCAGACGATATTTTATCACAAATGTGCGTATTGTACTCATATCGCAATGTCACTTTGTGGCAATAATTGTATTACGTGACACATGTTTTGTATAACTTGTCATGGAATGATTTTTCATTGTCATCCATATTAAGTGTGATTTTATATGAAGATAACGAGAGAATACAAGAATGATTTTATTCTTGACACATTAAAAGATTTTTTAAAAAGCTATATTTCATGGGAGGTAACTCTTCTATAACTATTGTCATATGGCGTTTGTCTATTTTAAAAAAAACTTCAAGACATTATTATTAAATACTAATTATTTTGATATTTTCATGATTTGGGTAAAACGGCTATAGTTCATACAGCTTCACATACCGATACCTCAAAAATTATCTTTTAATAACGTTTGATATTCTTATTACGGTATTAGAAATAAGGTAAAAACTTTGCAGAAATTGAAGCGCCATAAAATATAAAATAAGGGCGATATAGGCATTTAATTTGTAATCACGAAATTATCCTGTCTAAATGGACGACAATTTTCCATATCAAAACAATTGGCAAGCCTCCGTTAACATCTACAAGACAAATCTTTTGACAACTTTGACAAACGAAAGTTTACAAGAAAAAGAAAATCTATTTAATACAATATAATGGAAAATGAATAATTCGTCCTCTTATACGTTGAGATAAAAAGACGATAATAAAATCATAAAATAAACGATATCTGGTATTTTCAATACATGTCTGGCAGGTCATTTTAATAAGTTTATCACCTAACCCAGCGATCGACGCTTAGTGTATCAGAAATTAAACCACAATAAAGTATAATTACACCCATCTGACACGTATTACATATGATTACTTATGAGCTGTGAAAAATAAATTAAAATCCAGATGTTAGACTAATTACATGACTTCCTCGTGTCAGCCTAGAGACAATGGGCCGTATTGAAAAATAAAGTTTAAGCTTTAAGTGTACAGTAGTTTGTCAGCCATGCCTTTGATTTACGAGCGGGAGGGTGGTTTTGTCATTAGCTCAGTGGGGAAGAAGGCAAAGGAAATGGGGTGAAATGGGAGGGTTAGCGGAAAGGGAAGGGGGTGAAATGGGAAAGGGTGGAGTTATGGAGAGGGAGAGAGATGTTGTAATAATAACGAGGGAGGGGTGAGGTGGACAAAAGAGATGAGGGAATTAAGAGGGTACGAACAGAAGAATCGGGGTAACGAAAACATGAAGTGGGTATATGTTGAGAGGGGATTTGGAGGGGGAACTTGGAGTTTGGATGTGGGAGGGGGGGGGGGGGGGGGGGGGGGGGGGGGGTTGAAGGGCGGTAATGAGTAGCGTTACAGGTCACATTTTTACGCAGTTTTACGAGAATCAGAGTCATAAATCACCCAGAAGTAAATTTCATCACGGAGACAAGAACGTAGATACTGCGCTCAACAGCCGCGGTTGGAGGAGAAAAACTGAACAGTGGTTTTTGTTTATCTTTTGTAGTTCTGAAAAATAAATCTTCTAACATTAGGATAAAGTTATTTTAGTTTTTGTGCAATTTCTCTTCCCAATATCGCCAGCTGCGTTTTGTGTGAAGTGATTCCCTCTGTGTTGACTCCTAGGTCATATTTTAGAGTCAGTAATTGAAGGCGGTTGTGACAATGCATTTTAATTGTAGATTTTATTCAAATTTAATTCACATAAATTCGTTATTTTGACATCTTGTTCACGATGCAATCAAATTAGAAATGTTTTAATTAGATAAAAATTTGGGGAATTGGAATGTGCTTTAAATTGGAATTAACTGAACGTTATCAATCAATATGATGAGAGATAAAATGGAAATACTGTTTTGACATTTTGACTTCAGTCGAGAATTTATTTTGGAATAGGGGGCCTACAACATATGATTCTTCTATGTAGTCTCACGGATGTTTTTACATGCTTTATATAGTACGTGTATGAATATCTATAATTGGTGTTATTTCTGATACTTATAAACAACCACATGTAATTGTATGCAAAGTTCATCGTTGCTTATAATCATAATTATATTTACAAGTAGGTCCGTAGATTCCATCTTTTATAATAGTCATACACTGTAAATTTGTTTGGTTTGACATAAATACAAATATCAACTTAAGGTCGGTCATTAATATGATCACGTGATCTATGGAATTTTGATTGGTCAATTACGTAATGAAATGTCGTGAAATATACATCATATGCCAACACCCATTGAATACATAATGATAATCACCGGGAGCTGTCGTCGATATACAATACACGTTGTTAATTGACGTTGAAATGGACAACAAACATCTGCCTGTCCATGCCCTGACTGTGTATATTACACCGGAGCTATCTCGCCTGTGTGATATGTACATCGTGTCACATATTGCTATTTCAGCACTGTCAACTGGAATTGCAATTAACAGCCCTCGTTATTGTTGATTTAGCGCATGCGGTGCACGTGATGTTGATGGGAATACGTTATGTGAGGTTATTCCGCGAGTCATGTCACATATTACACTCAATGCCTTGAATACTGTTTTTAATTGGTTTATGGGATGTTTCTTGTTGATTTTATCACTGTATATACAGTTTAAAAGCTATCGCAAAAACACACGGAAAAGTGCTTTCACAACGATTATTGTATCCTATTCCCTTTTAATTAGAATTAGTGTATTATTATATTTTGTTTGTATTTATTTTATTATCATATCGAACATCAAAAATATTTTCCTTTGTATAAACAAATACCAAAATAATTTCACTAAAAACAAATGGTAAAATTTCATGACATAAATAAAACATGTTGATCTGACAATTATATATTTAAATGTTAAAAGAGTATATCGGTGTAACCATTCAGCTTGCATTTAATGATGATTAAATATCAACTAAATTATGAAAAATTTTAAATATTGTAAAATGCAATTTGTCTCTATAACAAAGAGAATTTTCAATTTTAGAATTTTACAGCAGACAAGCAATTGTTTCAATATTTAATTTTTGTTGTTGGAACAATGGCTGATTAGCAATTATTTTTGTTCGGCAAGTGATAAACTGGCACCTGTCGAAACTTGTCACAATCAACACAAAACAAATCCTTGAAATTATTAACGAAATATAGATTCAGGTAATACGCAGATTATAGTTTGCTGTCATCAGTGACTATTGTCGGCCAGGTTGCACCTATGGTGTTGTCGCGTGAGTTTCGGGTTACCATGGTAGCACGTGACACGCGTGCGCGTGAAACCGGGAGTGGGCGGGGCCAGACTGAGTAATTTCCGTTTTTAAGGAAATGATTTTAACACATGTAAGAACAACGCATTGTCCAGTTTAACGATTTTAAGGGCAATTCATTGTTATTCCGATTCTGTAGATTCTATTAGTTGTGATTAGAAAATAGATTTCTTTGTGATGCCTTTTAAACGCTGTAATTGTTATTGAATCCATATTAGGTTTTGATGTAAGATATTTGATAATAAAATAAAAGAGCTTTTATATAAAATATTCTTTGGTTCCAAAATTTGGGGGAAATGAGATTGAATGACCCTATATATATTTGCAAAAGACTATTGTATTGAAAGTCATATCACTTATATTTTGAGATTAATAAATGAAAATAGCTATTCTTCCCCCTTCGTTGTTTTTCAAAATGAATTCAGCTCATTTGACACTATTTCGTTTCTCAAACTCGTTCTATGTCATATACCTACCGATTATCATTGCCATGTCCACTCCACTTATACGAATTTGACGGTTTAAAAATAATTTTAAACAAATAAATTACGTTATTAATTTAAATGAAGCAAGGGCGGATCCTGGAATTTTGAAAGGGGGGGGTCCAAAAAGTTGTTTCCCATACCAACCGATGCAAACATTTGCCACTGTGAAGAATGATAAATTGTCTTTCAAATTTCAAGTTGAAGGTGAAATAGTGACATCGTTTGTCCACTAGGCCTACTAATTTTGGTAATGCAAAAAGTGTTTGTATTTTGCTGCTTAAATTATTATATAATAGTCACGCGGATACATATGCAACAATCCAACTTTAATGAAATTTAAAACACAAATATAACGATACTCATTTAAATAGAAAAATGATAAATCATCAATTTCAAGTTGCAGGTGAAATTGTGACATGATTTGATTTAGGTTTGTTTCCATTACAAGGTTTTGGTAAGTGTTTGTAATTTTACTGCTTTAATTTATAGATAATCTATAGCAATAACCAACTATAATGAATTTAATCCTTTGTCTCCTGACGGTGTATAACTTAATTTGTTGTAGAGGTGACAGGTTCTGCAGACAACTTTGTCAAAAAAAAACTTAAAGTATAAAAGTATAAAGTTACTACTTTGTCGATAAGTGAAGTGATTCTTGAAGATAGCTCAAAAAGAACGAACAGGGTGCAAAGGCTTTAGGAAGGTCTATCGGCTACTTGACTGATAAAATATCGTCATCTAAAGGAGATAAGATTGTGAACGAATCGACCCGGCTGCATCATAACTATGAATGGAATGAAGGTTCGGTTTGTGTTTTGTCGCGGGTCCTAGCTTGAACAATACATACTTATTGGTCTGAGTGTGTGAATGGCCGCATACCTCTGTTCAGTTTAACCAATGAGCGAGCGCTTTGCAAAAGAGAGCACCAATCACAACGGGTTTTGCATGACTGCTTGGCAGATTCCCCGGCCGGTTCATTTACCTCCCTCCGAATTTCCGTGTAGGACATTTCCTACTTTGTTCTTACCCTGGTGTTGTAGTTTTGGAATATTAACGAAGGATTATAGTGATAAAAATCACGCTGTAAATCAGCTATAATTTCAAAACGATCGCAATATTTTGAAATTAGATTCCAGGATTAATTTTCGGAATAGGTCACAAGCAGGAGGGGGAGAAAGGAACAGCCAAACACAAACATTGTTACAAAGCTACAGCTTTGTGCTAGAGAGAACGTGCATGAAAGTTTCTCGGATTTCGGAGTCCCTGTGCGTCGATCAGCTATAACATGCCGCCTGTGCTGACGGATTTTAACGTTCGGTGGTCATGATCTTTACCATTCTTAACAACTGGAGTTAGCAGGAGTGAAGCCACCAGATTTATAAACCCATCTTCGTTCCCGGCACACAGTTGGAAGTAAAAAATGGCCGCCGGAGGCCTACGGGTTTCCAGCCTGTCGTGCTGCATCCAGGCTTTAGCGTTATGGCTGCTGCTAACGTATGGAAATTGCTACGAAATGCAATGTTTGGAAGTTAAAAGGGCATTCACTGAGAAAGGATTTGATGGGAACGAGGTCCCCCTGCGTGCAATATCAGGTAGGTACTGATGCAGTCGATATTACCCCTATCTGACAGAACGCCGTGTTCGCTTTTACAGTACAGGCTTGGTAGCATGCTGTCAGTGGGTCCTCTGTAAGGGGGCTACGCCGGTTTCAGGAATCGTTCCAGACCACATTCGTCATGCCAAGAATGGCAGTTGTTCTGTTATTGTTTACACCGATGTTTTAGAAAAGTATTCTCATATGTGAGTTTTTTTAAAAAAGGATTTCTGATTCTAGATATATCTTTATTTACTAAATTGTCATAAGACTAAAGAAAGATTTTCTGAAATTTTGACGAGTGATAAAGTAACTACCGGTATGCAATTACCTTTGATGCTTCTTTATAATTGTATAAAAACTGGTCAAATAATGAGATAAAACACAAGTTATATTCAAATCATATTACTGGGTACTAAAAGGCATGTAAAATTGATTTAGATTGTATGTAGGAAATATTAAATTCTGGAGTAAGTAACACAATCACTTGAATCAGAATCACTTTTTTTGAAAAGTTCAACATTTTGAAAATGATAAAGCATGATCTAGTTGAAGGTTTCTGTATGTCATCTTAGAAAGCAAGATAAATATTTGAGTTTTCTTTATAAATTTAAATAGGTTTAGTAAGATATATATATATATATATATAATCTAATATCATAATGTAAATACATACTAAAAAGTACTTTTTACCAACAGCAAAACAGATTTGGAACATTGTAGCAAAAAAGAAACTAAGTTATGATTTTAAAATTTTGTTTAAAAAAATGTATTACACTGTTGAAACACTGTAAATAATTTCAAATAATGAATTGAAATATTTCTTATTTGTTCTGCAAGTGTTCTGCTGAACACAGGAATAAATAAGTTTTTTTAATAATTTGAGAAAAAGAATATTACCTTTGCTTTGCTATGATTCTATGTCTTTCATCTCTGCGATACAATTTCAGATTTATAATCAAGGTAAAAATGGTATCTAAAAAAAAAGGAATATATGATTACATTCTGATTACTCGTTTAAATAAAGAAATAGGGAATAGTTCTTGGTATGCCCATACCTTTCATACCTGGATTTTTTGTATAATATTACACATTTCACAACTATGTACATTTTTGTGTACAAATCCTCTGGATCCTGAGTGGCTAAGAAATATTTTCAACACAAATTCATCTTTACGAAATTACTCTTTATATCATTTTAAAATATATTTTATCGAAATTTATATTTTAAAATTTTTGGAATGTTTAAATAATGGTCCAGTGTGTGGCGGTTCAGATTTCAGGGCAAAATATTTGACATTTTAGTCACTAATTTTGCAAACGTTGAGTTAAAACTGCTTCGGAAGAGGGGGAATATCTTGAACGACCCCATTGGTTGTAGTTTTAGGATTGGATAGGTATTTCAACGGGAGTTTTACGAGAATGAATGGAATTTAGTTTCGCTAAGTACCACAAGTCACTGCTTTGCCTTTATAAATCTTAAACAGAGCAGATCTTTTGTAATAAGTTAGAAAGCAAGATAAATGTGAGTAAAGTTACCTTAAAATAGTAAACTGCACTTAAAATATATCTGAAGCTTAAGTTTTTGTAGAATGATGATCAAATAAAAATTCTCCTAAATTATCTTTAAAGAGAATGCTCTAAACTATGTACATTCTTTAAAAGAATTATATGTCTTTATTACTCCACATAAAGTCATATAATCCGAAAATATTCTGTAATTGCCAATTAAAATATGATGCTTGATACCTTAAAAACATTATTATAATATTGATTTAAATTAGTAAAATATCAAGTGGATCTGAAATGTCTTTTATACATTTACCTATATAATGGCCTCGGGAAGTTTGAATAAGATTGCTGTTGTAAATTGCTCCATAAAATAATATTGTTTATAATGAGAAATCATAAAATAAAACATGATCTATTGATTAAACTTGGTTTGGGACGTTTCCCAAGATATTTGTTTTGTGTTTTCAACTTCAAGGAATTAATACATAATCTGTTATTACCAAAATGTTTATTTCTATAAGCTTTACTAGTATAGGTGTACATTCTGCACAATATTCAATGTCTATATCCAATTATGAAGTATTTAAAGCATAAAACATTTGAGTTCAGTTAAATAAACCCTTTACCAACTGAAATTAATGTTGAGAACCAAAACATTCCTTCAAAATGTATAACAATTTGAACAATTAGCAGAATCTCATAATCATCTTCCTTTAACCGGTAGATAATCCTCGATTGTCCCTGTAGATTGATCACTCAGAATGATGGGCTGTTATCAACATATAGCTGTAAAGCAAGAAGTACAGTTCTTTGTAGTTATCGTTTAGGTTAAAAGCCTTTACATTTTGAAATAATTAGGACTAAACAATTCTGTGTGTATGAATTACATAGATAGTGACTTCTCAACAAATGGTATAGGATTTATAATAATAAATTAATAGTAATAATAGTGGATATTTTCATCGCTCACCAAAATATTTTTTGTGTCGGAATTACAGGAATTGTAACTTCTCAACAAAAGGAACAGGATTTATAATGATAATAATAAT
Source organism: Gibbula magus (assembly GCA_936450465.1). Taxonomy (NCBI): domain Eukaryota; kingdom Metazoa; phylum Mollusca; class Gastropoda; order Trochida; family Trochidae; genus Gibbula; species Gibbula magus. Next base: position 7,848,338 of record OW388306.1, read on the forward strand.
AGGGGATAGTTCTATTGCGCACTCTTTCATGCACTAATGCTTGCTCAAGTATGGAATATAACTGCATATGCATCTTTTGAGAGTTTATTAAATGTACCACAAATATTCCTCGGAATGTCAATCCCTCCCCAGTGTCAGGAACCCCTTGTACGTATACGAGCTACACAAATACAGTGAAGAGGAGGATAAGTAACAGATTTTTTTACGTCTGAAAACTACTTTTTACCCATGCTCCATCCATTCTCCTTGAGTTAATTTAGGGTCTCGTAAATCACTTTCAGTTGGTGCGAACAGTTCAATAATGAGTCGAGGGGATTACATGTGTCTACTCCACTGAGGGGGACAAGCTTTTGTACGGTTACGTATGCTGTAGAGAGCACAGTTTTATTGTGATTTTATTGAGAATTCTTTAAACATTGTTACAGAAGGGGGTGGTTTTGTTTTGTTACATATTTTCTGAAGAGCGTGAATTTGTTTGGTCAGGAGATGTTTGTATTCAGATGGAAAATTTGGTTACATTGAAAGGCTTTTGGATTGGAGGGATGTTTTTATTGGGTTATGTATTCACATTGTTCGATAGTGGCAAGCTTTTTAAGGTTACATATCGGCAGAAAGGTTTAGGTTATGTATCCACATTGTTGCAGAGAACAAGAAGTTTGTCAGATGATAAAGTGTTATGCAGGGTTTTGTTTGGTTACATGTGTAGAGGGTCATGGTATTATTCAGCCATCTTGTCACTCTTCCAAAAGGCTTTACTTTTTAGAATGGCCCTCATCGTTATCATCAATCTTGGTGACATCAGCGTTATCTGTTTCTCCTGTCGCAATCACTGGAGTATGTCTGTAGACTGTCCCTCTAACAATCAGCCTGTTATATATTGCCGGACAGTCGTTAGTGATTGTCGACTTCTGTCAAACTTTAAACAGCAGGAAAATTTATTGAAAGTTTCACTGCTGGGTGCACGTCAGGTGTGCTGAATGTTGGGTAAGATGAACTAGTACCCCTCGTTATAAGGTGATAATGGTCTTCCTCTTTATAAGGTGGAAAACGCCGCCCCCTTCTACAGGGTGGTGATAGGGCTCCCTGGGTTATAAATAAGGCTTTATTTTAACCATATTTAGCATATTCATAAAAGATCAAATTGATTCCACGCATAGTTATCCAACGAATCTTGTTTCTCTTACAAGTACCGTCTCCAAATTTCTTCATGAGACACTGATGTAACCTTGCTCAATTGTAAAAATGATAAGTGTGGTTCCATCATTATTAAAGCTGAATATATTGAAGGCAAGATGTTTTGGTACAGATTGAAACTTCGAAAAACGAATTTATGTAATTTGACTGACAAGTTTTTTGAAAATTTAATACTGAAAATTCAAGTTGGTGACTTTTAGTTAATTTTCAATATTTCAATCAGATTTAAAGGAAACCAATTTCGTACCACCTTAAGATGTAATCAGTGCTTCCTCATTATACCACTCTGTCTAGGGATGTATACCATGCCTCCTCACTATACCGTGTCTCTTTGTCAGCCTCATGTAACACAAGGAGGGGTGCTTCACCATAACATTAATACCCTTGCTGTAGCATTACCATCGCTGTAACATTACACAACAGCAGCAATGTTGAGCTTCCTCTTACAAAAGATTTCACTTTGATAGGTAAGATTAGCTCTGTATTGGATATACGAGGATAAGATGGACGATGGACACAATACTAGAGCCTCTCTCAATGTTCTCTTTATCATTTATCTCTTATTCAACACTCACCGGCTGCAATATTGCCCAAGCGGTGTTAAACAATAAACTCACTCACTTATTCAACTTTATTATTTCATAAAATGAGCATGCTCAGTTCCCAAATTTATCTTTTCACCTTAGATTGAAACTAATTTTTGTGTAAATCTAGACTAGATTGACAGTGAACCAAAGCAAAACAAATCTTGAGAAGCAAGTCTAGAAAAGACTTTGATATATTCTGTCTCACAGTCCCCAGAATAAAGATTTCCCTTTCACCTGATCCTACATTGAAACTTGATCTGCTACTGCTGTGAAGCAGGTTTAGATTTTCAACAGAATTCCAGAAATACCAATCTCCCCGACACCCGCTTGCCACCCAGAAATACCAATCTCCCCGACACCCGCTTGCCACCCAGAAATACCAATCTCCCCGACACCCGCTTGCCACCCAGAAATACCAATCTCCCCGACACCCGCTTGCCACCCAGAAATACCAATCTCCCCGACACCCGCTTGCCACCCAGAAATACCAATCTCCCCGACACCCGCTTGCCACCCAGACAAGACCTGTATTACATACAGGTGTGATATTACCTTGTAATCCAAGGCAGTCCACCAACTGGCTCCAGTTCCAGTCTGTGGCAGGTTTCATTTTAATAGACGATCATGGTGGTGATACAGGCTTTTCCAATGCAATAACACCAACTGTAATGATGAAGGTATTATCCTTGTTATTGGTTTTTAACCCCAATTCGTCTCACCTAAAATTTTGCTTTTCCGTTGTGTATGAGCTTTAACGCTGCTGCTTAATAGTGCCAAAAAAAGTCATAAATATTTTAATAAATCTTAAATTTAAAGTGATTATTAATCCAAAGTCATATCAAAACTTCCTCGCTTCAGAGTTTTCCCTTTCAAGAATGAAAGCTTAAATGTAGCCAAACATTTTTTAAAACCTCCTCAACCTCAATTCACCTTCCTCATTGTAAGGACAAGGAGTCAGTGCCCCCTCACTATAGTGCTGATGTAACATTAGGAGAAGACAGGGAGGAGTTTGGTAATGAGAGAGGAGCTGACTTATTTGGTTCGGGTCACGAGATGTAACCTGTAGTTAAAAACCAATAAGAGTCCCTTGTATTCTACTTACTTTGAGTCAGTATTGTATTGGATCATCCTTCAGGATTTAGCATTCACTGCCACTGACCCACATCCTGCCCTCCCCCATTCACGATTCAGCTGTCCGCTTCCTTAATGGAAGTTCAATATCCACTGACCCACCCCCTCTGTGAAACCTAACTCCCACCCTAACATAAAATCATTATCAGTCTCCCTCTGTAAATTCTAGCTTTCACTCCTAACTGAAATCACTTTTTGCCACTGACTCATGTAACTTCTCTTCTTTTGACCCTCCCTCTGTGAAGTTAAACTCCAACCAATTTCTCCAAATCTTTCAACATCGGTCATTGACTGTCTTACCTCTTCCTTCATTTAACCCTCATGAAGCTGAAGGCGGAAAAGAATGTCATTGCACTGTCATATGTGTTGGAAAGTGTTCACAGACAAACAAAGAGGGTGGATGTTTAGGTATGGAAACATTGTCGTACCGCAACCCTGAGCCTCGCTTGAGCAGGGGGTTAAAAACACACTCCACTACCCCATACCCATGTTCCATCTCCCATGAGCAATGAACAACAGGAATGGGTGGGGGGGGGGATGAGAACTATGTTAAGAAAACCTTATGATACCCAAACCCTGAGTCTTTAGCAGGGGGTTAAAAACACTAAACTACCCCATACCGATGTTCCATCTGCATAGACCAATCTTCAAAGAACAACAGTGGGGTCTTCAGAACTAAGTTATGAAAACCTTGTTGTACCCCACCCCTTAGCCTTTAGCGGGGGATTAAAGACACTCCACACTACCTCATATCCATCTCTGTTGATCAAAGTACAAAGAAAGGCAAATGAGTGGGAAAGTTTGAGTTTGGAAACTTGGTGGTATTCCACCCCTTAGTCGTTAGGGGGTTACGGACACCTTTCACTGGTGATGTAGACAACTCATTATGTACACAGAAGAACAAAGGGGGTAAGAGTTAATGTTTGGAAACCTTGTAGTACCCCAACTCTTTAGCAGGGAGTTAAAGATGGCCCACACTAATCCATCCGCTGTCCCATCTGGGTAGGAAGACAGCCACTACGTACACAGTCTCCACTCCATACAAGATGGTGGGAGGCCGGTCCATACCCTCGGGCTGTGTACATGGCAATGTTAATGAGTACAGGCCTGATCAATCTATTATCACAGGGACAATAGAAGGAAAGGCATTAAGTTGTATCAATTTAGAGATTCACTGGCTACCCCCAGGGCGTGTATGTATATGTTTAGGTTGGGTAAATTATATTTATAATTTGTCAAAGATTGAAGAGCTCTGAAAGAATAACCACTCCCTCCCTGATCAAATATTGTGATGGAGACTTTTCTCACATAGCGATTGATTTTGTGTCAAATCTTTTGTCAATAGTAAGATCAGGGTTTTGTTGTCTTTCGCTGTTATCCCTTAAGAAAAATATTCAATTGAATTTTGATGTCGATTATATGCTGTCTGGATCAATGTTTCTTCTTTAACCCTCATCTTGCTGAAGACAGAATAGCTTCACATGCATCAGATTTTGAAAATAGTGACTTTGAAAACCATATTCTTTTTTCACCAACAGTTAGTTTTCTTCAGAACAGTCTAATAAATTTCTAGCAAATTTTCTTTTTAAACAAAAAAATTATTTTCTGTTCATTTTCATCACGAAAGATAAGAAATATTTAACCGTATCTTCACAAATTATTATATCATGAATGTTCTTTGCTTGAACATCATACAAAAAACAACTAACATTTTTCACAGTACATAGACGTAATGTCACAAAGAAGTGAGGAATGCTCTCTGATGGTGGAGGTTAAATAAGAAGGACTGATGAATCGACTACCCAGGGAATTCTGGGAATGTGGACCAACATGAATTGTCAAGATCATTACCCATATACCTTTCTCTCAACTGTCGCTCTTGGAAAATCTAGGGCATGGGAAATCTCAACATAACACTCAAATCATCTCTAACTCTCTGTCAACTGGAACATTTCATGAACAAATTTTATAGAATTAGTTTATTGGTATAGTATCAGCTGTACTATACCTAGGTTTCAGTATAGTAATACCCATAACATATATTTCAATATAGTATTACCTCTCAAACTTTAATAGTCTAGGGTATGTATCAATTAAAGCAAAATATTTTGGGTTTTTAAAAAATATATTTTTTGCTACATCGGGCTAATGATATACTATGAATTCTTGGTAAAATTTTACACTCAAAATAATTATTGCTATAACATTTATAACTGCTGGTATATGTTTTAGTAAGTTATTTTTGTTTAATCAATGATTATAAAATAAAATATATATAAAGTACTTGACCAAATATTTCATTTGATTAAACTTAGCATTGAACCTATGTAAAAGATAAATACTGTGGGCTTTTTTTTGATAAATTAGGAATGACTAAGGAAACAGTGATGTTGATTAAAGCAATTACATGAATATTAGATAAATATTTTACAGGCACGCCTCATTGCTACTAATAAGATATACAATATCCACAGTTAATTGAATAATTACGAGCAATTACATAATATTACTTAGTGTGGCATAACTCAACATAATCAGCATCCATTTTTCTGACTTAATAAGAATGTAAATGCTAAATGTTTGATTTATGCAGGCTGTGGATGTAACATGTGTGAGAACATGTAAAGTTAACCTTTATTTAACAAGTAAATTTAACCTTTAACTCTCTACCTGCTAATCTTATCCTTGATCACATAGGGACTATTCTTGCTTTATCCAAAAGATTTCTATTGGCACATACAGGGTTAACTCTTAAAGTCCTGTATAATCTTTTTCAGTAGTGTCAATTTGCTGCAGATAAAAGATTGTCAGAATAGTTTTGAAGAAAAATAATGCTTTAACTTTTTACTGCCTCTGAGTTAATCCTGGAATTTAAACACACAGAATTGTTTGTCACAGTTTAATTTAGCAACTAAACTATTTACCTTTAAACTGCAAGTCTTTTCCTTTTAATAGTTAAAAAGTTACGTCTTGTAATTCAAACACTCAGAAGAGTTTGTCCTGAATCAGTTCAGCCGATAAAAGGGTTAATGTTTAACAACTGGAATGTCATGAAAATTGTTCGGCAACTTTTGCCACCTGCAGTAGGTAAATGGTTAAAGTGAACGCTCCTTGTGGAAGAAAACAACATTTGAAGAACTCGTTTCTATCCCAAACCTTTGAAGATTTGTATCATTGCTAAAAAACAAGGTTTACCATGTCTAAAAAGCCTAATAAAATCAGCATGAGAGAGTTTATGTTCCTCGGATGAATATCTACATTCATGTAATACGAATGTGATGTAATATCCTGATCAAAGGATTTTCCAAATGGACAATTTCATTACCTATCGGACATAAAGACGCGAGTCTTGTACACATGAAATCATGTCAGCATTAAGATATTGCTGTAGCAATGTTTCGAAAATATTTATACGTCTCGACTATATATTTATGTAATCAGAATGGCAGGTTGCAGTAAATTCGCCCCTTGATCCTTGGCTGTAAAAAGTCCATCGTTTTCAAATTTATAAAATGCTAATAGTTTGGCGGGGACATAAAATAGCCATGAAAATGTTGCAACCATGTTCTGATTATGCTTTTTAGTATGGCACGTTTGTCAGGCCTGAATGGGTGTATAGAGCCCGACAGTCAGTGGCATACTTTAGAGCTTATGATCTGCACAATGTTCGGCCGAGGGTTATGATAATTAAATCCGGGGTGCGTGTTGTGTCACTGGTGATAATAAATTACCACTTTTGTATTTAATTTGATTTACTTATTAGATATAAAATAGTTTGGGATAGGTATGTCTTTATGATTTGTTGAAGATTGTTTGGGTTCATCAAATTGTACATTTAAGAAAAATCTTTGAAATTTTGATGAAATCTAGTAAGACAGTTTCATGCAAATATTCCAACCATTATACCGGTCGTACTTGACCCTTTCCCCCTGTTACCCTTTACATAAGAACCCCTGAACAACCCGATGCCTCCCAAAATGTTCCTTTTTCAGAACCCAAATCCCTTCACACCACCAGATGCCACTCCTAGCCCCTGTCCTAGCCACCAAAACTCCTCGACCCCACAGTCTCCATAGAACACCCCTCAACCCCCAGGTCACTCATTAGTCCTAGACACCCCAATGTCTCACCCTACGTCCAGACAAGACTACCCCCTTCCTCTTTACCCCCACACTCCCCTCCTCCTTCCCCCTCCCCAAAATTCAGTGAGACCCCCTACATCCCCTGCTATTCCCACCTGGCCCAATGTGGAGACCACACATGGCCGATCCATGCCTCTGTATGTAACAGTGGGAGGGAAACTAGGGGACTAGACGACCCCGACTCACAACAGAGACCGAGGAGGCTTGACCTTAGACCTTGTTGTCACGGGGATAGGGTCACAAAGATGGCTGCTGATTCCCTGCGAGGCTCAATGATCACCTCGGTGTGTTCCGAACAATGAATCCGAATGCGTCCCTCCTCCTTTACCGACTGACTAATACTCCACACACTGCTCTGTTGTGAGGAGCTTTCGGCTTTAGGATTTCGCTGAAATTGCTTTTCTCAACCAAAGAATGAACCAAGCAGCCTATATTAAAATTTTCTCATCTCCTGAACCAGAATCTATCAAAGCTAGAGTCGATAACATTCAAAGTTAAGGCAGCCATTTTGAATATATTTTCATGTACTGAATTAGCATTGCCATATGTCAAATTATTTTCCCAATTATACAAGAGAGTTATTCGTAGACCTTAAGAATAAAATTATTTCTGAGATTTTGACAAACTGGAAAGAAGGATTGTTTTTTAACGATGATGCAAGCGCGATAAGAGCGAACTGATTTCTATCAATGTTTGGCAGTTGTGTACTCCGTGATATTAGTTCTACCTGGTTCACATTCCGAAGTGACGCAGATAAACTCTGCACCTGTCGTCGTTTGTTCATCTATGTCGGAGAAACATCACAAAACTATCTCTGTTCGTCATTATTTCATTTTTTTAACCATTTTCTTCTTACTCTCCTACTGCCAGAAGCCTAACGTTATTTTAAACCAAATCCTCAATATTGAACATTTCCGCATTTATGAAAAACCGAGCTGATAAATAGTTATGAAATTGCTTATTCAAAATTATTCAAAAACGTTTTGTTCTTTGAGTGTTGGCTTTAGTTGGTGTCAACTTTTGTTGAGAATATAGCCCTATAAATTTTCAAGCGAGATAAAAACGTCCACCGTCAACAGTGTAAATATTATTTCTCTTGGGACGATGTTGTCACAAGACTAGCGAGCCGTCCGTGATGAAATATGATGAACAAGTAGCGATAATCCTTAATGGGTGTCCTCTCCTGAAGGGTTGTCGCTTGCTTGACCATTACTACAAGAAATACCTGTACACCAAAGAAATGTTAGTCACATGACCCTAACCTGTGCTGCTGACGAGGTCGAAGGTCGTGCTCAGGTGTGTCTACAGGTGTGGGAGACATGTCACCTATGTTTGTGCAGTAGTCGTGGTCATGTTTGGAATGTTTTGACAGAAATTGTGATATTGTTGTCATTAATCAAAATTTTGTTATTTTCTGATAATTGATGTGCTGACCAAATGTTTTGTTTTTCCATAAATCAATATGAATGAAATATTCTTAGTAGAGCAGTCAGCATGATGCTTAAATATTTCTTGTTTAATTTGTCTATCACAACAATTGTAATTTATTTCACGTATAAGCCCAGTGTATGAAATAAGACCCATGTAATTGCCTATAACCTTTAACTTTTAATTCAAGCTGGTAACATAAAATATTTTTTTTTTAAAGTTTGTTGTTACAATTGATTAAACCCTACTTTTCAGCGTATTATTTTAAAATGTTATTTCATTCGCTGATAGCCAGATTTAGAATGACTAACTGTCATCCAATAATATACACATCTTAAGAGTCATGACAAAACAAAACTTTACCAAACCGTTAATAATCTCGCACTTTAAATAATACTCATAGCTTTCACACCTTTCCATGTAATTACGATCAACTCAAAGATGAATAATTATTTGTCACACATATTTGTTTAATTGTCTCTAATACCGGTAAGCACATCTAAAGAACTAAATAAAGACAGAGTCAAGCCGTTGATAATCCTGTCTCAAATAATCCAACAAATTTTCCACACCTTTTCCAAGTAATTATAATAATTTCAAAGATGAATACGTATTTGTCACACATACTTATATAACATCGCCAGTAAACACATCTAAAGAATTAAATCGAGACACAGTCAGTTGGTAATCTTGCCACAAAGAATAAAAAAAATGTTCACACCATTTCCTAGGAATAATAATAATTCAAAGAAGACATATTTGTCACACATATTTGTATAGCTGTCTCTCCAAATAAACACATGTCACACACAGTCAAGCTGTGATAATCTCTCACCTCAAATAATCCCCAAATTTGTAATTAGTTGAGCTCACCACGTGGGTCTCACCTTTCTCAGGTAAATTGACGAGTTTCTTTCTTACCTGTTCACACCTGATTAACTCCAGGAAACCAATGCAAAGACTGGTATGTATCAGTTAGCCCCGGAGAACGAACTTCCTAATGGAATAGGTACTTGGGAGGGCGAACGTGAAAATTATGGCGTGTTTAGCGCGATCGTGAAATAACCCTTCCATGGTTCCCAGCCATGCTTACGTTTTGGTCTTTGTTTCATCCTGGTGGTATTTGCAGAACAGTCCAAACGTGAAAAGAGTTGTAAAAAGTTTTGACTCTGAATGTGTGTTAGACGAGTGCTGCGTGTAAGGTATTGTCGGTTTGTGATGGTTTGTCAGGTAAAACTGATATTGATATGTTCGTTAGGGTCAGATTTACCTGCCTGGAAAGTACTTGCTGATCCCCAGGTATGCATGCAACTGAATGGGATATTTTAAGAAATGACTTCCTTTATGTGTGTGGGAGAAGAATATCTTCAAATTGGAAAATGTGCATCGTAAAACTTACAATACATACAAATATATACATGATATAAGAAATAAGAATGCTAAAATATAAACCGGAACAATATAACATTTCATAACGTTTGGTTTAAATATCATGACAAGTTTTGGAAATGCTGAAAACTAGAAATAGTAGATAAATTGGAAAAGTGTGTTGTCAGCCATCTTGTAAGAACAAATGAATTAGTCTACAGCCCTGTCACTGTACTTTATCAAGATTTTCACCTCTCGGCCTCACTCAAGCTGGCAAAATTAACTTCCGGAGTATCTCTAATTAACATTTGGATGGAAATCTTCTCCAAGCTTCGGGCCCTGTCTGGAGTAAATCTGATAAATTTTAGTTAGGGTGAATTTTAACAAATATTTTGGAATAGTATGTTAATAATTGTTTGTTTGTTATTTTGCTAAGTTAGCAATTTAATCAACAGTCTTTCTCTGTAAGTCCTTTTAATTTTGGATAGAAACATAGTTTGGCAAATAATGACGAATATCTTCACAATGATATGTTGTATTTTATTCGACTATAATTTTCTATCGTCCATCATAGATAATAGATTTTTTCCAAGCACAAACACATTTGAAGTTTGAAAATGGAATATGCAGTTTAAATGAATCACCACTTTTGAATTTCAACAATCGATGTCGGCCCACTTTTAAGGACTCCTTTTCATTTCATCCCTTATCTATGACGGACATGTCAATCATTGAAATTGACGCTTGAATATTTTATTAAGAAATAAGATAAACAGAAATGACCCAAATTTCTTCAAAATGCCTGTTTTGGTTGGCATAGTTTATTTGATAAAGTCGTTGCATCAACATTTCATGTTAATTGTCATAAATAGTGTCTGGATATTTGGCATTCCGTGGTTATACAAGTCCTCAAAGTAAATATCATTTTACGCAGTAGGGTCACAAATAAGCTATACGGTGTGTGAACTGTGTTGAAACTATGTTGAAACTATGTGCCCAAAGGTCTGGAAGAAACAAAGATGGTTGCAATATGGGGAAAGAAAAGCCGTTCCATTTTCTTTAGCGAATAAAAAAACACAAAAAGAAATTGTTTTCATGTTGACTTCTAGCTTATTAGTGTAATTGAGGGTGGTCATATTGCCAGGCCAGACAGACAATATCTAAAATGTATTTCTTGACTTTGAATAAATGTTTATTATTATTGTAATATATGAACATAGTCAGAAGACTAGTATAAGCCTTGAAATCTTGATTCAAATTTCGAGAGAAAATTTCTTTATATTATTTCTGAAACTTTTAGTTTTTATCAATTATTTGGTTTTTATAATTAATAGGCAGTAAGTCGTACAAGATTTTAATTGAAAAATCTTTTTAGAAGTCTCTTATTTACCAAAACATTAATTTCAAATGTTTTTTTCAAATTATAAAATTTCAGAGCCACATTCGAGTTTGATTTTATAACCTTGTACTTTATTTTGTCAGAATCTTTATTTTCAAAAATCCTTATTCGTAAGTTCTCTATGAAATCTATGTATAATCTGACTGGAAGACTGAATTCATATCCATGGCAATCCAAATGTGAAGGACAAAAAGAGTTGTGTCCAAATATTGGAACTGAAGAAAATTGTTGGACGGGGGACTAGCCGACGTAATTACTTGGTATGACTCATCACTAGTCATCAATGAAGGGCGCTAAATCAACGTTGGTCTTAGACGTAGCTAGTGTGTGCTAAACGGGCTACTGTGTAACTCTTTGTTGATGGAGGGAAGAAGTGATGTCTCCTTGTCGGGTCGTATTGCGAGGCGAAAGATTAATTTTGATTGGGACGAAAAATTCAAGATTTACGGTCTGTGATGTAATAAATAACTTAGGGAAATAGTAATGGTATTTGGTACCTAAAGGTGTTACAATAACGTGGGAGGATTTAAAAGATTCCAAAGGAAGTTTTTGGTGTTGGTAACTTCTTACATCAAATAAAAGAAATTAAAAAGAATTATTTAAAATTATTTTCAAATGTAACTTAAAAACGTAAAAGTTTAAAGATTTTCATCATAATTTATATTTGCCATAACCATTGAGAGGTGCTAAATAAAATCTACACACATAGACCTACTATTATTTTCATATAAACAATACGTGAGTATCATTCTAACTCTCTCAGTTGACTTGCATGGAAACTAGGTGCAATACAAAGCTATATAATTTAAGTGGTCAATATAAAAACATAAAAATAGATTGCATGATGACACAAAGTTGTTCTGTCTGTGAAAAGAATTCTTAATAATATAGTATCTACATAGACATCAAATACTGGATATAAAAGTGTACACATAGATTGTATAATAATAAAAGTTTACTGTTATACAAATTATTACAATGTTTCAACTGGAAGCTATAAACGCCAAGTAGTGTATATATAAACATTGGATATATTGCATAACAATCAAGAATGTCAACACAAATACACTGCTGGATAATACAAGTATCACAGTTGAACACACAGTTGCAGTAATATATATAGCTCCTGGCCTATCTTCATTATTCCCTTTGTTCATGATTTGCTAACCCTAATTTATGTTTAAAGTATTCACTTGTGAAGTAGCCAATAAAAAAACAAAATGATAATGGGTCTATTTATAAAAAATGTTAGCAAAAATAGATAAACTTATGTTTAAAGTATTCACTTGTGAAGTAGCCAATAAAAAAAACAAAATGATAATGGGTCTATTTATAAAAAATGTCAGCAAAACTAGATAAACTTATGTTTAAAGTATTCACTTGTGAAGTAGCCAATAAAAAAAACAATATGATAATGGGTCTATTTATAAAAAATGTCTTCAAAAATAGATAAACAATACAAAGAATAACAAGTAAAACAATTGAAATACGAAAGTTTCCAAACATAATTTCAAGTTGGAGAACAAAAATAAAAGTTGCCAATACAAAGAGGTAAAACAATGTAAAGTTGGTCAATATTGAAAAAACACAATTTTGTAATATACACAAAGAATTATTGTAAACTTAAAGTTATAAATACAAGTAAGTATTGCAATGTTACACATGGTTGTATCGAAAATAAAGTTGAAATGTATAATGAAGTTGTAAATATACAATCAGTTTGACACAACAGTTTGTAACACAATAACAACAATGTATCAAAAATAAAGATGAATTGTATAAGAAAGTTGTAAATATAAACAGAAATTGTAAACAACAGTTAGTAACGCAATGTTGCAAATAAAGAAACAGTAACGTGCCCTCGCCTACTTGCTATATTGGGGTGATGCAACACGGGATGTTTATGGCCGTTTTATGACAGTTAGAACATCAAGGGGCTGTAAAAAGGCAGTTAAGTCGTTTCTCTGAACCTTGGCATAGATGGGAGGCAGTCATCCGATCAGGGCTCCAAGCATATTAATCTTGTAGGTTAGTTGTGATTTTACGCAAAGAAAATAGAGATTAGACCAAGCACATATGTACGAAGTGATATCCTCGCGGGGAAGTAAAAAATTTTGTTACGATTTCGATTGATAATTGTTCAAACGATTTAGCTGCTGAATTATTAATGTGAAAACATTCTGAGTGGCCAATACAGTACACTTGGCAGCATAGGGGTTAATCTTAGCTTGGCCATTGGATGATGCACTGGCTGTGCAGGTTGTATATAAGGACATGCAGGCTAAGGGTTAAGAAATTTCTTTGGATAGATATTTGTGTGTCTTAAGTCCATAGTTCTACAAATTTCAAAATACATATCTTTTATATTCCATGTTTTCAAATACACATTGTGACTCCAGGAAGGAAGCTGCTTGGAATAGATCCTTTAGAAATCTTGTTTTCAAATTTTGTTATGAATTTTGGACTGATGAATCTTGATCTTCAGTTATGAGACGTCGGAAGGAAGAAAAAGATTAAATTGCCATTCATAGGAGGAGAGGAAAAATGATTAAACTGTTGGTCACGGCTGGGTTAATCCCTCTTCCTGTGACCAGGTCAGTACGCCAGTACGGGTAGATGGGGGGACGGTCCAGCTAGCTTTATGGTGATTCGGCCAACAATGGATCAGTGCCGCACTGTTAATACCGCCCGGTGATGATAGATCTACATAGAGATCGGTGGTAGGCGACACATTATTCTTGGCATCCACCTGTCCCATGATAATCCCTTGATGACCAGTGCGTGACAGCCTGCTCGGGGCATGATGGGATACCTGTCAGCGACAGATGACCAATCAAAAATTTGTTCACATTTTGACGTGTGACTGAGATTTTTGCCTGAGGCGAGAATTTCTTTATAAAGCTGTATCACATCGTTGTGTCTGTCCGTCTGTCACATCAGTTAGTCTGTTCGTGATTGGCCCATATTTGTTCCTATGTTGACTGAAATGTTTGCCTGAGGGGAGAGTTTGGTATAAATTTGTACCATTTTGTGTGTCCAGTTTACATGTAGTCTATTTCAACCTACTATAATCACTTGTATCTCTTGATCAGCCAAAACTGAGATTTACCCCAGGCTTGAATACTACAGAGATTTACCACAATAATGTTATGTATATCCTTAGCACTCACAACTGATAGAATAATTATTTCAATATATGTGACTATCTTTGGAATGACGTAAGAGAAAATTAATTTTTACTGGGAAATTATAATTTTGTGAACATTTTATTGAAAAATTGCCATACACCAAATGTCTAATGTAAACTTTGTGAGTGAAGTCAAAGTGATATTTTGTCAATTTAGATGGTAAAATGATACAAAACATCAAAGAGGTATCATCCTGCAGGACATTTTCCAAGATTATGCTCTTAAAATGATGTTTTTTCTACTGAAATATCAAAATTAAATACATACACACCAAAAGGTATTTACCAAGGGTTTAAAATTTACCATTGTTAAGACCATCAGAAAGCTTTATTTCAAAAACAGATTTAGTCAATATCACCTTTCATTGACAATCATACCCAACAGAAATAAATGCTATCATTCTATATACAGCAAAATTAGAATTAAAATTTTTAAAAAATTTGTTGATATTTACCTTGTTCTTACCAGCTTTATTTCAAAAACAGATTTAGTCAATATCGCCTACCATTGACAGTTGTCCACACGGAAATGAATTTATTCTTCTACACTCAACAAAATCCCCCCCCCCCCCCTCCAAAAAAAAAAAATTGTCAGTGTTCTCACCATCTAACCGGCTATATTTATAAAAAAAAAAGATTCACTCAGTATTGCCTACCAATGACTGTGGACTGAATGAAATAGATTCGATCTTTTGATTAGCCCAACTTTTGGACATGTCAATCATCTTGACAGGCGGTATCCATCTTAATTAGAAGCTTTTGTTAACCGTCAGTTAAATACTGAAATGTGTAAATTGAATGGTTGCTAATTTTCCAGTGAATGCAATTTTGAGTGACAACTATATAGAAACGGATACAAGGGGATGATTTTGGGTATACACGGTCATTTAATTCACACCCGATACTACAATTTGTCGAGAATAAATATTCGTATAATTGCGGTAGCCGTCTTTATTTCTTCAATCATCATGTATTTATCACAAACAGGGGCGGATCCAGGATTTTTGAAAGGGGGGGGTCCCAAAACAATTTTTCTCCACTCAGTGGGGGGGGGGGGTGTGTAAATGTATATCCCAACTTATACATGGATTTGAAAAGGGGGGGGGTCCGGACCCCCTGAACCCCCCCCTTGGATCCGCCACTGACAAAGTATACAAGAAGTTGTTTGAGAGGTTTTGATCATTTCATTCATGTTACCTTTCCCAAACAACAGCTATTCGAAGTTATAGGGTATTTGTGTAACATATAATCTAGAATCTTAGAAGTTCATTTTCATTTTGATACCATCTTTCTAAAAATTTTGTGCAAAATGTTGTACTTTCTTTGGCTTTAAATTTGAGAATAAACAATAATTTCATCAATCAATATGAAATGAATTCAATATACCCTTTTAACTGAACTATTATATTGAATTGGAATGATGCAAATATTCAGGTATTGCAATCTATACAACATACATTTTAAAATTGAATTATTATTTACCAAATTTATATCAGAATTTGATAGAAAAGTTGAACAGACTTGTGCGAGCCAAGATTCTAGCTGGCATTATAGGTTTACAAAAATTATTGGAAGTAAATGTATCAAAACATTTTGTCATATGTATTGAACATTTACGTAAACATAGCTATTTATCTAAGATTATATTGAAGGATAGTAAATATTAAATAATTTTGTGTCATAAAAAAATAGGAAAGTATTAAAAGATCTCTTCAAAGCATGATTCATGATCTATTTTAGATTGTGATATTCCTTCAAAGCTTGGATAAATTCTTCTTTTTATACAGGATTATTTTTCTATATTCGGTACAGAGCTTTCCTCCGAGCCTTTTATCGGTTCTAACGTGTGGCTCTTTTGTATCTTATTATGGTGGATTTCCTGTATAGCCTATTCAACTCTGGGTGAATCGAGTGGGGCTTTCTTCGTTTATATTTTAATTGCTAATATATGGAGTTGGGTGTATCTTTTTTTAAGCAGCTGGTGGCTTTATAAGGTCGTCACAGTCTAATTCACAGTCAAATAATGAATTTGGAAAATTGTGATGAAAAAAAACCTATTCACACATATTTTTTGTGATGTTAATAAGCCCTCTGTGCTAACACAGATCTGCTTTAGGACGATAAGGGAGTTCATAATAGCAACAAGGCTGGACATACCTAAAACAATTAGATCTTCTTTACCATAGTCTCAACTGCTGATAGTCGGGGGAGGGGGGGTTGCCCCAAAAGTTAATCAAGGATCCGCCCCTGTTAAATGAGTGATCATGATCAAACGTGTAGGCCTACAGTACCCCTCGTGTAAATAAAGCAAAATGAACTTGCATCTCGTGGCAGCGGTAGTTGTATGATCTGAAAGATACTGACGTCCAATGATCAGGGTTAAATAAAGCAGTGGTTCCCCTGGATATTAGGTATACAGTCTCATTACCATGTTCATCATTCAACTCCTAATATACCCAAATTTCTTCCTGCAGGTGACCCTCTAGAGATCTGCCCGAAACAGCAGACATGTTGTACAGAGACGATGGAGGGCACGCTGCAGAGTTTGAGCAAAAAGGAACACGCCAAACAGCTCGACGAGGCGTACAAAATCATCAGGCTCACCTTCGCATCTCGCACGCGCAAGTTCGATGGTGAGTTGAGTTTTCTTCATAGACATGCGTACATACGTAGTGTTCCATACACACATCCATGTGCATACTCACTTTGTTAGAACTGAGTTGTTCCCTCAATACCACCTGAACACTGAAAATCATCAATGTAGTTGAAGCCTATTGCGTGGGCAAGTATGGTGGCGACACCTTTATAGAAAAATATGGATACATGTTTACACATCATCTTTTATCTCAGAAAAGACAGTATTTGCTTTCCTAAATGTACGTTATGTGTGAATTCTTGTGATGGATTCCTCAATGGTTATCTCTGGATAATGGTAAGATGGGGCCCTAAGTCTGAGGATCTGTTAAGGGATGCAAGGGTTGGCCAACAGGGTAGGAAATTGCAAGTAGAAGAATAACACCACAGAATCAAACTCATTGCTTGACATAATGTGTATCTACACATGTTTCCCTCTTGAGGCCTTCATTTGGGTGATACATAAAAAGTCGAATTTGTCAATTTGGTTAGATTGCTTGGATGAAGCCTGGACAGAGGTTTATATTCACCATTCGCATTGTCTTTTGGAAGGACACCAGTATGATAACGAACCAAGAATGGAAAACATTGCGCACTTTCAAAGTCTCACTTTTGTATAAATGACCCCCCCCTCCCGCACTTTGTTGAAGTTCAGACACCAAACCAAACATACAATCACCACATGATGTCATATCATCCCTTCAGCTCCTGCTGAAATTAATACCTTTCATTTGAGCTGAAATTCACATTCATGCCGAGCCTGTTTTATCTTACTTATATTCTTAAAAATCTCTATTTTGAGTTTCAACTTTCTGCCTCAGGCATGGAGCACATGCCACAATGAGATTATTGGATTTCCTGGCACACTGTTCTCCCTCCACTGATAGTGTAATCATGCCTTATCTCGGCCATGTTGCCTCCTTCTACACCTATATCTCGCTGCCAGTATTGAATTATATTCACTTGCTGGGTAATATTATGGCTGGTTTATGCGGGAGGTGAGGCGGTGTAGACAAAATGACGTGTATGTTCAGTAGTAGTTAATGAAGATGCTACTTTTGGTTTTGTAGTTGCACTAGCAGGATTATGAAAATGCTACTTTTGGTTTTTCGGTTGCACTAGCAGGATTATGAAGATGCTACTTTTGGTTTTGTAGTTGCACTAGCAGGATTATGAAAATGCTATTTTTGGTTTTTCGGTTGCACTATAGCAGGATTATGAAGATGCTACTTTCGGTTTTCTTGTTGCCTAGCAGCATATGAAGATGCTACTTTTGGTTTTATTGTTGCCTAGCAGCATATGAAGATGCTACTTTCAGTTTTCTGGTAGCACATTCTTCAAAACTGCCTGAGGGACAATCAGGAGCATTTTGTCTTAGGTACAACTCGATCTGCCACTCATGACTGGGTTTTCAGTACATTTGTTGCAGTATGGTTATGAAGATTTTATATTAGGATTGCTGTTTGTACTCTTCTTCAGTTCCCCCGTCTCAAGTTACCCTACCACAAGGATGCGTACATGAGACGGTATTACGAGTACCCTAGTGAAGTAACAACATAGGATGGTGACATTACATATTCACCACTTCAGATACTATCATCCCTCTTTTGTTACAGGTTTTGCACTTTAAATACACAAAAAATAGTGAAAGCAGGACCACACTCTGCTAACAACGATGTTGACGTTGATAAAGTATATCTACTGAGAAATTATGAAGGCAATGCAGTCATGTTCCTAAGAGATAAAATCATTCCTTCACTGTAGGTAAACACATGTCTATGAAAATATGTGGACCTTTTGCCTTTAATATGTTGTTAACAGACCATCAAATGCTTGCATCCATACAAAAATCTCTTTTTATGTAACATTATGACCATTCTTTTAACCCAATTTTCCACAAGTGTGTAACATAGACAGAAATCATCTGGCCCAATCACAAAAGAGGTGGCCTACAAAGGAATGCCTTCCTAACACCGTCTATATACATAACATGGACCCTATTCCCGATTTCGATTCCTCAAACAAAATAAATTTTGGCTCGAGGGTAGACTGCAACAAGCAGAACAGAACCCAAATCAGAAAGTCATTTTCTTGTTCTTATCTGCAAACATTGTTGAAAATTTGATTGAAGTTTCTCATTTAATCTCTCCGTGCCCTCCCCGGGGGTCCGCCAGGTTTCAAAGGAATTCTTATCCACGTGTTCTCACTTTGAGGTGTTCCCATCGTTATCAGCGTTGGCTGAATCTATCTCTGACTGCACCAAGAAGAAAGAATCTGTTAAATGGAATATGTGAATCTTGTGTTTATTGGGCTTTTAGAATGGTTTCAAACTTCCGATTTGTCGAGTGCGGCTGTTGACTGAAATCTTTAACTTTGGATCTTTAACCCTCTACCTGCTGGAGTAGGAATATTTCTGCTGTGTCTGGTGGATTCAGAGTGGGTTCAGGGGGTTTGAACCCCACTCAACCATTTTGTTACATTTTGTATGCAAATTTGAATTTGAGTTTCTCTCATTCTAAGTGTTCAGTTTACAGGAATCTCAACTCATTTTCAAAGGGAATAGTGTGAGATTGGCTGAATAGAGACTGCTCATGTATAATAATAAGTCTTCATTGTCCTTGATACGTCGTTCATTGGAAATTTGTTTTGTGTATTTCGCACCCGGCAGCCAGTGTGCAGCGCCAGTTCAAGCGCTGTTTTTTCCTAATATTGCTGAGTGTCAAGCAATGAAGGAACAATTCCTATCATTTAATGTCTTTTGGTTTGACATGTGCAATAATCGAAACCCAGGGCCTTGTTCAAGAGAGGTTTCAAAGTAATCGCTCAATTAGCGATTACTTTTAAACGTCTCTTGAATGCGATTGCTCAATGTAGCGCTACGTAGCAAGGCGAGCAAACTTCGAGGAATTTGCACCGTGTCGTTCAAGAGAGAATGAGCGCTACATTGAGCAATCAATGAGCGATTAAAAGCGCTCGCTGTTATGGAACGGGGCCCTGGTCTTCTGGTTAATCCCAAGTATGTCGGAACCCGTAGGTTGAAGATTCAGTTGCATGTAGTCCTGCTCCATGACTGTTTCTGTTAGAATTTAGGCACTCTGCACACAGTCTAGTTTTCATTCAACAAGTCTAGGTGTCTGAATACACCAAAACATATAATAATGAAAATTTACACACAAATTTAAAAAAAAAAAAATGATTTCATAGATAAAAAACTTTAATTTAAGTTCCAAGATATGAGGTATAAACTATGCTGTTGAGTTGAATCCAATTACTGTCACCATGGTAATTAACATCAACAAAATTCCAATTATCAACGTTTTTCTCGATATTCACGAGATTATTTTTTTTTATAGAGTTTAACACTTCTTGACAAGTCTGTCTTATGCCAGTATCTATGTTAAATATTTTATCAGCTCTTTGCATATTCAAGCAATCAGTCCAACGCTGAAAGATTTATATGTTGAGATATGAATTTAATTGCTGATAATATACAGCCAATCTTGTACTATTTACATTAAGTTTGATAATCAGGAAATTCCCGAGAAAAATGTTTATTTCTATTTAGGTTTCTAGAGTATCTGATAACTCCCACTCCTGAATGGCTGGAGTCTGTTCTTATCTGGCATGAGGGAACTTGGAGCGCGATAAGCTCCATAATTCCCCTCTATCTCATTCTTGACCAATAGCAGGTGGAAATGTGGATCATCGCCATAGCAACCATCTCCCAGGATACATAAGCCTGATAGGTCAAAAGACCAGATGTCAAAGGTTGTGATATAATTCAGACCAACAAAGTGACCACTGATATCTCATATCTCTGGACGGGAGATATCTTTTTAATCTCCCTGGGAGATATCTCTCCAATCTCCTTGTCAGTGAGTAATATATCCGTAACATCTGTCACCAGAGCTTGACAGATCACCAGCGGCCATTTGCAATTTGATAAGAAGGATGAAGTGGGTCTTGACTTAAAGTTGGACAATTTCAATTTGGCAACAGATTTTTATTTTAGTCTTCATTCTGTAAGAAAAAGATATCCAAACTTTGAAAATAAGATTTCATGATTCAGCTGCAGAGTGTTTAATGCCAAACCATTCTGTGTGGCCAACTTTTGCCGGAATCACACTTCATCTAAAAGAGGGAATAATCTGGCATTGGCAACTGGCTAAAGATAGGTTATCCTCTATAACCCACTGGTAAAGGGGAAAACATGGCCAAACTCTGTTTGGTAATATTCATGATGACCTGATAAGGAAAAAATGTTTCGTTTTAATTGCCTTGGTGTACCAAATTTGAAATGTTAATGTTATTTGATAACTCTAAACTGGACGTGTGATCGTCAGTGTAATTACCTTCTTCAGGTAGGTTGATTGACAGGTGCTCGTTAGTTTCTGCTAATTAACAGGTGGTGTCTGAGACCAGTGTACAACAATGTCTAAGAGCAAGTGGTGCTGATAGTTGCCATGGAAACCAGCCTGTTGTCATGGTCACTCTTTAGAGGATATTTGGGTGAATTGAGATTCCGAAAAATATTTGATTTATTTTCTTAAATTGATTGTTTCAATATAATTCACCCAGACCTCAAATATCCAACTTGAAGTTCAAAAGCAAAGGATATAATGAGTTATGAAAAATATTCGTTTTAAATTGTGATTGTAACATTTAGTTTTGTTACATTAAGGAAAACATTACATTTTGAATTTGAATAAACCATTATTTTGGTTACATTTTGAAATAACCATATTTTCGTTGTTCCTGTCAATCAAACCCAAATTGATTAAAACATCCTCAAAAGGGGGAATAGCTAGTTTATCTTGACACATAATTTTCCCAAATCTTTCTGGAAAATATTATCAAAACTTGTCCCATTCGGATCATATATCAAATCTATTCAGGGATAAAAGTAGGTGTAGTTTGGGTCACGACCTTTGCAAGATTGGCTTGTATTGTTCACTTGTCCGGTTTCAGCAACCAGATACCATCGAAGCGCATAAATGGAATTTCTAGAATGTCCATCAACAATTGCCACCTGATTAGTGCCTTCACACCTTGTCCTGTCCTCGTTATCCCTTCACACCTTGTGCTGTTATCAAAGTCTCAACTGGCTTCTGTTGAAGACTTTTCAGGTGATTTCATGACCTTTGTATCTTGTACAGGGGCAAAATGAACTGCTAATGAAGCCATATAGGCTTAATCCTTTATAGTGGCATGAGATTAAAAATCTTCGAGATTTCATGACCTTGGTTTGACTAAGGGCAGCTTGAAATCCTATTGTTGCCAGCAGGATTAACCCTCCTACAGCACCTGACATTTTAGGATGAGGTTTTATGAACTTTGTATCATGTTCAGCGGCAAAATGAACTGCTAATAAAGCAATAAAAGATTAACCCTTCGTTCTTTGTGTGAGATTTCATGACCTTGGTCATGTTCAGGAGTAAAAAGACAAGCTAACAGGATGTGCTGTTCACGTACCTCGGAGGTGCTTAGCTGTCAGTTTCATGACCTTGATGAAATGAATGAGTAAAGTGGACTGCTAAATATTAACCTAGAGGATTATTCCTGTGTCATAAGATGTAATAAACTCTTTATTTAAGTGGCTGAACTTAAGTGAGACAGAATCTTAAAACCAAATATGATCAAGACACTTATTGTAACTTTGGTGGTAGGGTAAATAATTCCTCTAAACCATTTGGGCCATTTATGAAAACACGATATTCCTTCTTTAAAGTATGAAACAGTTGAATGTTTAACACAAAAAAATCCAACATTTTCATAACCAATATCCTCTCTAATTGAGACATACAGTTTGCAATATGAGACCTATTAAATCAGTTGCTAGGTTACCTGTGAAATTGTTCTCAGTGAAATTTTGGCTCACGGCAGACTTGTCTTGACAGCCCTAATCAGTAAAGGATAATAAACGTGTGCGATCTTTGTCATCATAAACTAACCTACAAACTGAGGGAAGCCTTGGAAACCACTCTCCTGATCTATCAGATAGAAGAGACCATCCACGATTGGAGATCTGAGTCTCGTCCAGAAAGGTTAATTCTTTCAATACAAAACAATTACTTTTTGGCAGCTTTGTTCGCCCTTTGCAGTCAGTGGATTAACACTTTATGTGCTAAATAATTTATTTCTGTTCCTGAGTGACCAAATTTCAGGATTTTTTTCTTAATAGGCAATTAATTTTGATAATTCCAAATCAACTAAAGATACAATATGGAAATGTGTACCAATAGCTGAAATTTTGCCTCATTATTTGATTTAATTATTAACCCAATTGGTGAAAGAACAGCTTGTTTAGGTCATTGTCTTTGGAAATTATGACTTCACAAAGATGTGATGAATAACTAATGAATATAAAGGCAAGGCAAGTTAAGAAAAAATAGTATTGGAGACATAGTCTAATAATGCTGAGTTATATAAACACTGAAACGTGTGACTGACCATCGAAGGAGATCAAAGGAAGAGACCTAATTTGCTTTCCAGGACTGGTCAAGTCAATTTGTTGCTTTTGCGCTTGTTTCTATGGCGATAATTCTTAAAGCAATTAACACAAATCCTCTGAAGCCTCAACTTGGTGAGGTTATTACTCCACAAGGACCTTTGACCTTTGTTCAAGAGGTCGGGGCTTAAAAGCAGGGGTCATATTTATCTAACATAAAGATAGCTGTAAGCTCAGCAAGTTAATCCTCTGTATACTAAACATACTTTGGACAGGATCATAACAACCCTATTCAGTTTCTCGTCTAATTAATTGGGTATTACCTTCATTTATTGACACAGATGTTTCAGTTATTAACGTTTCAATCAAGCTGGTAAATATTTCCACAACTATTGTTCTATTATCACAAACGTCGGATTCACCATGAAAACAGTAGAAATGGGCGTGGCAGGCAAATCTCCATGGAGCCTTATAAACATTATCTGAATGATTGGCAAAACTGTTATTGGCCTGGGCTGTATTAAAAGTCTGATATCTCCACTTGGAAACATTATTGCAAGGATTTGCAAAATGAATCATTGTGTTTGACCAAAGCCGTAAACCTTCCATTAGCTTTAGCGACAGAGTAATAATTGCAGGACTCTCCCGAATTAATTGGCAGTATTTACAGACACTCAGTGAATTGGGTCTTCAGAGACCAATTGGCTTGTCCTCAAGACCGTCCTAGGTATGTTATTGTCTGAAAAATTATTATTTTTCGATCAATTGCTTTCCTCTGACACGTCTTTTCAGATGTTGATATATGTTGGGTTCTCTCTTCCCCTAAATTTTCAAATCACTTTTCAGCCTTTGGGATCATAAGCAGGCAACAAACAACGCTTGCAGCACGTGTAGGGTTAAGGTCGATTGTCCTGTTAATGACCAATAAGGACAAGAGTTGCTCGGGACAACTGCTAGACAACTCTGAATTGTCCCATTCCAGCAAGCTATCATTTCTGGCAGAATAATTGTTATTGCTGTGATAATATCTTGGTACTGCCGTTATTTCCCCACCTGTCACTCCGCAAGTCTAATTAGGGCCCTGGTAAATTACAGCAAGTCTAGATAATGTCTCAATTTTAGAGAAACTGCGTATTTGCCAAGAATTTGAAAAAAACTTAATTTCCCGATAAATAGTATAAGACAATTTTCTTCAAATTTCCTCGAGATATATTATTGCTTTTCAAATATTTATAAAGAGGATTGATAGCTTTCAACTCGTATAAAAAGAAATGAACACTTAGAACCTCCTTTATTTTGAAAATCTGTCTAATTGTAACTGGAGGGTTTAAATTAGTTGAGAAATAATTGGCTAAATAATTGTGATTTTTCACGATAGTATCTTCTTCCGCCACCATTACTTCGCTGACTAACTGTCTAGTCACATGACCCGGTGAGTTTGCGGGAATGTAATTATGATCGGTCAGATTCGAGGTCAGCTGTGGAGAAAGTCCATATGGGCTTAATTTACTGTCCAAGTGGCCAAATTAGAATTACCCATAAATATAGAGAGGACACTGACCAATGAAAGAAGAGGGTGTTAGTAAAGTGGATGTACTTCCCCTGTGAGAAAGTAGTTCCAACATCGGAAAGTAGTTCTGACGTGTCTTAGCGAAGAAATGAAGCCTTCATGGAATGATTGAATCCAGATGAATTAAGGGCAATGTTGAGTTAATTCATTCTGGGTCACTGTAACTCTTTACTTGAGAATATGGTTTGTTGTTACATTTTGTTGTCCATAGAATGGAGAGAAATAAGATATATATTGAATTTGATCCAGATAGATATGACAGGGGAAAATCCAGTTCTTTACCAATATTCCCGGAGAGTCCATCTTAAATTAGCCAATGGCCAATTATTCCCTTTGTAACTAGTTATTCCTGTAAATAGGCCCTTCAGAAAAGTTATGAAGTTATTTTTTTTCTGCTGAGGAAGTAAATGTCTAGAAAAGCAATACACAAATGGAATCATTGTAAAATTTACCATTTATATTTCCAAAAATTAAAAATTTTAAGAGTTGTAAAACAAGTTTTTCATTTACATTTTCATTCTGTTTTCAATTATCAGACAAGTCCTTTGAAGAAAAAGAAAGTTTATTCTTATTCAAGACCTCATGACCAAAAGTTCAAAATCGTGCATAATTTCAGTGAAACACAACATCAAAGTAAATATTTATATATACGGTAGGTAGGTTGTACTTTTAAAAATTGTCAGATTTTCAAAGAGTTTAAGAAGCTATAATTGTTGCATTAGATCTGCTTCCTTTCATTATTTAGCTATATGACTGCTACGAGCTTGTAGATATTTGTGTAGATTTATGTTCCGATGAACTGGCGTACATTATGTTTGTCGACATCTGTCAATCACATATAATGGCAGTCATTATCTATACGAGTGATTCTTTTCATCTGTTGATGGGAAAATATTACTGAAATATTCATACCAAAGAGAGGCAGTTTCTGAATGCATTTACTGAAAAACAGTTTATTGAAAATTCATGCATTGATGGTTTGTAAAAATACAGTCTTTATTTGAAATGACATTTCTTCCGAACCTAGAATTTTCTCATTTATAGGTTGACGTTCCCATGACTTATGTAAAAATATTTCAATTATTGAAATATTGAGTGAATGTGGACTTTTATGTTAAATAATCGAAGCAGAAAAATGTATATAAATTGAGATAGCAGAACACTACTCGTTTGTTTATTGTCGTATATCTTTTGTTTGTTTGCAAAACGCGAGACTTTGGATACGAAGATAAAAAAATAAACTTTGATTCCTTTAAAAACATTTGTAAGAAAGATAAATCATGTTCATTTCACTAATAGTTTATACAGAAAGAAGTTTCTTTGGTTTATATCCGTCATTGAATCGAGTGTTTAAAAGTTCGCTCTGTCGTTCCTCAAATATGAGATTGTATCGTTCTGTAACGTGAGATAACAAGACTTTGCTTGAAGGAAACTTTTTTCAAAATATGCACAAGTTGATAAGAAATGTAAGAGCGTATTCTTTGAATTTCAAGTTAAAAAGTAGGTAAACTTCCTGAATTATTTAGTTGCAAGTCATAAATGTTTGGACAAATTCTTTGAATTTTATGTTAATAGATAAAACATAATGGAATATATTATAAAAGACTGCCTGTATAATGAAACATAGAAGAAGTAAAAAAAGAAAATTTAAAATGCAAATATGATAAGACATTGATCCAATGTTAACCCAGCGTTACAACCAGCATCTCGCTATATTATATGAATTGAATTTGCATTTGTTGAACTTAAGATCAGATGATTATACAGCTTTCCCTCCATATAGCACAAGGTACAGTTAGGGTACCTGCAACATGAAGATGAATGATGAAAGAAATAAAACCAGCAAAAAACTGTTCAATCGTATTCCGACTTACCAATAACTATTGATTATTTCTTTTTTCATTGATTTATTTTTTCCTTTTACAAATTCTATAAGTGTTCAGCTTTGCCTACTCACAGAAAGTATTTTAGAATATTTTCACTTGAACTTCACCCTGAGTCTAAACATAACCTCTTGAAAAGCAAGTCTAGTTACAGAGGCTCCTTTGCAGTATTTGATAAAAATGGTGATATTTTAAGAATAAAAACTTTATTCAGGGTCAAATTGTTAAACAAATTTTGGTCTCTTTCTCAGATGCTCCTTGGGATTATTTCATAAATTTTTTAATTTTTTTTTATGAATATATAATTAAAACCATTTCAGAGACAAAGTTTCAGTCTATTGATGAGCAGATCCCCCTTCTTGTAAAAGAACAGTTTCCCCATAAAGTTTGCCCCCTCCTCCTCCTCTCTCAGACCGCATGCAGTGATGTACTCTGCTTTGTAAATGGACCAGAAATAAGAGGGTCATAAAACAGTGCCCTGTGTATTTCATAAGTCTAGCCCCAACCTGTGATAGACTGGCAAGGGAAGAGCTCTCGGTGCAAAGGAAGGGTGCTACGGAGGAACGGTGCTACGGAATGAAGCAAAGGAACACTATCCCGATTTCATGTTCTATTCCCTAGGTTTATAGACGTTTGATACTTTCCCTTGGTTTGTAGGGATTTCATACTTGGCACAGGTTATTTGGGCAATGTTGATGAGAAGTTAGGGAGCATTGGTGATGAGAGGTGAAACAGTTATAAAAGGTTGCTGATTGTGTCGTGTGATGTCTTTACTGTGTGAACAGGTGAACTGAATAGAAATGAGAACGGTGAAATGAAGTTTGTTTTTCTTGTTGAAATATATGTGAGTGGTGATAATATTTTTGAAAATATTTATAACTGGCAGACATTGAAATAATTTTCTCTCCCCAAAAAAGGATGTTTTTACAGAAAATATATTCAGAGGAAATGAGTTGGTTATAGAAAGAAAGGTTTTTAAAAAAAAATATTATTTAGTAGAATAATACATTTATTAACTCAATATTTAGAAAAAGGAAAATTTAAATATACCAAAAAAGGGCCATTGACTGCTAAATGTGTATGGCGTGAAGGATTATTAGACATGCCTGTTGAATTATGGGTAATTCAAGCCAGATATGGAGAGTTTGAATGTTTGGTGTTTGAATAGGTCTTACATCGTGTTGTAAACCCAACATGTGTCTGGTATTAGCTGGACTTGGAATAATAATGGCGGGGCATTAGAGCAGCATTAACAAATAGCCCCCATCCATACCAGTGTTTATGTGTTATTTAGTCAATGAAAACTTGCTTTCAGGGTTTGTAGAACATTTTTTAAAAACATTTTTACTTTTCCAAATTGTTTTGAAATATGTTTTATGTGTGTTATTTTAGTTTTCAACTTGGAGTGTTTATAGAAATAATATAAATGTTTATTTCAAAATTTTTATTTTCATTCTATAACTTTGGTGTTGATTTTCAAACTGTTGGTGTTGGATTTGGTGTAATATTTTGAAGATGACATGTGGCTAAGAAATACACATCATATGAATTTATTTGGAGTGTTTGCTTACCTAAATAACTTCCCATCCAATCAAATAAATTATTATGTGAAATTTTAAAATTTCTAAAAATGTTTCAATTTAAAAATAATCTGGATTGAAAATATAATTTGCGGAGACCAATATTGAAAACAAATTATTTAAACTATTAGTTGCCAAGAATGAGGGGAAAATATTAATCTAAGGTGCATTTCCTGAGAATAACCTTTATTAACCAATATAATTCAACTTTCTTTACCCAATATGAGGAGAAAATTAATCTAAGTTATATTTCTGAGACCAAAATATGAAAGCAATATTTCTTCACCTAGAATGAGGCAAAATTGTGTTCCAAATTGTATTTTCTGAGACCAAAATTTGAAATGAAAATCTTGACAATTCTCCACTGATATTGTAGGTGTCACTATTACTTACATCAGCAAAGAGAGAATATATAGAAATAGAAACGATAGAGGTCTACCCTGATTCTCATGTGTTCTCCCTGGACTTGGTTCTGCAGTAAAAATGTCAACAACATGGCCAGGAAGTGAAGCCTAATGCCAGAGGTTAATGCAACATGCCTGCTTGTCTGTCCTTTGTTTTATACACTGTTCTTTCTGTTTGAGATTTGGGGCAGTCTTGAACGAAATTTCTGAAATATGAATAACTACGACCTTCAAAATGATTTTAAAAAGGCCTACTATTTACATATTTCATGATTCTAATTTCTGATTTTAACGAAACTTCTGGATATTGAAAGACATTGGTCGTCAAAATGATTTCAATAATGATTTGCCATTTGGTTATTTCATATTGCTGACTGGGGTGAGTCCTTTAACGAAATATCTAAAAATAAAATACATAGGTCATTAAAATGATTTTGAAATCTCTGATACGCTCGTATTTGGTATGTTATTTTGTGATTCTGAATATTCAAACGAAATTTCTCCAAATTGAAATGTTTTTGCACACACAAATTATTTAAAATGACCTGCAGTTGAATGATTTCATGATTGAGAGAAATGTACCATTATTTCTTCGTATGATTTGGGTCAGTATTAAAAATATTTCTGAAAGCTTTAGCCATCAAAATGATTTTGAATGTCCCACATTTTAGGAATATCATGGTTTTGAAAGAATAGTTATATACAGTACTAATTGTAATAACTAGGATGTTAAGAGAAATATAATCATTCTGTATTATCTGTTATCAATTTAAGTCGGCATGTTATGGAGTCCCAACTCGGACCAACATGACCAGAAACCCAATTTTGCCGTGAGCAACAAATACTAGCAGCCATTGTTGTAGGAGCAATTTCCACTGTCAAAACTTTTTCTTTTTCAATCTGTGTCTTACCCAGTCGAGAAAGGCTGGTTCCAAACCAACAGAACAGCTGCCGAGTTGCAAAAGGCGGCGTCGGAAAAAGTGAAAAGAAATTTGCATAATGGCCACAGATTGGTGGGTTTGGAATCATCTTGTGCAACCATTGGATCGTAAATAATGACGAGTCTCTCCCGCTGCAGATTGGGGATTTTATTGATTACCGTTTTGTATAATACATTTGATTTAGCGTCATGGATTGAGCTACATACACTGCCCAATAGGGTTAGTGCCACATAGAAATGCATGTTTTGTACTAGGTGCACTCTTGAAGGGGGATGGGTGGGGGGAGGGAGCAGGTTGGGGAGAGAGGGGTGAAGGGGTGGGGGACACTGGCAAGGTAGTGGAAGGGGGAGCATGAAGGAAGAGGGAGAGTGGAAGGGTAGGGGGAGGGGGGAGTGACTGGCAAGGTAGTGGAAGGGGGTTGGTTTCGATGATGATTCATGCTTTGAATCAGATTTCATTGGAATATATAATCACCTTTACTTTGACAGCAACAAGATCAATATTATGTCACAGTTGAGATAAGGCCTGTATTAATCATTACCAGATTTGCATGTAATATGTAATCTTTATAGAAATACATGTAATGTGTATAATCTATAGAATTACATGTAAATCCATTCAGAACTAAATGTAATGTATTGTCATAAATATCTATGTTTTACAACTGCTTTTGTGGTATTATCACGACTGTGAAATATCAGGAATATGTGCTTTATCTTGAGCTGAAATACCTATAAAGATTATATATCCAAAATATAATATTTAATGTGTAAAGAAATACTTGTCCTTAACTTTACCTTTGCAGCAGGCCGAAGAAGCTGCCCATAATGTCTTAACTAACACAGCTAGCTAGAGGTTAAAATACTTAACATAACTCCCCCTTTCCTCTGGTGTTGAATAATGCAGTAAACCAGAGAGTGTCAGCTCGGGTGACAATGAAACAATACCACCAAAGGTGTATTATACATATATTCTTTGTCGGAGGTCATAATGTTATGCAGCGTTTTCGTGGATGGAATATCTTATGTGAGACGTGAGTGTTAAATGACTGACATATGATAAGCTGTGGATGTGTGGCCATGTACTCGGTAGTAGTGAAGTAATGGCAGGACAGAGAAGGTTATTGTCAGCTTCTGTAATCTGGTTTAGGCTGGACGTATCATCTACAACATTGTGTAACTAGACATGTAATATGACATCGTATATGTCTTATTTGATGTGGGATACATTAGATGTGGGTTCTTGTACGTGTGATACGAGATTAGTACAAACTGTGTTACTGTTGTTACTTAACGTAGATTGGTCGTATCATCTACAACATTGTATAACTTTAGTTCGATATGACATCATATGCATCAACCGTTTTAACCTATATTAAAACCTTTGTGGTATTAGTGTAAGAAAATGTTCAAGATTTTATTTCAATGTCCATATTAATCCTTAAATAATAATCTTTTTTTTTAAAGCTTTGGTATATCTATTATGTTTTAATAAAAAAAAATCCATCTAGATAACAACCAAATATTCAACCTATTTCTTATACCCAAAAATAAATCTATGTTCAAAGACATTTTCTATTACTTAATTTCTACCAATTATTCAAAATCTGACATCATTTCAAATGATCATGAGCAGAGGGCAGAGTAATTGCCCCAAGACATGTTGGCTGTATTTACATAAGTAAGTAAGCAAACAGAAATGTCCCAACAAATATGCCAGTATTGACATTGCACAGATAGGTAGGGAGATGTGAGCTGAAATCCGAGACGCAACACGAAAAGTTAAATAGCGAGTGATCTACGTTGTTATGAGGACGAGACCCCGCGTCTACGAGACCCCTTTATCACATCGAGGCGGCAGTATCACACCTCGATGTCATCTCTAGCTAACCCACGTACACGATGTACTTACATCACGTTGTACTAACGTGACATGCTGCGTAACAACGAATGTTTAGTATATAGATAGATTAGATTTTAATCTAAAATTTAGCTGAATTAGTGCAAAACCAATCAGAGTGACCAATTTACTGGAATCAACAAGGGGAGATAATCTGGCAATTGGCCACTGGTTAAGGACAGGCTAGTTGTTCCTCCAATGTTTAGGGAACTCCACTTAAAGAGGTAAAGTTGACATTAAAACATATGCAAATGCATATTAAATGTTCTCATTGAAGTCGTTATCATCAATTTTCTGCCCAATTCTTACAAACGTAGGCTGTTAATTACAACAACTAACCTTGTTTATTCTATTGCCTCTTTGAGATATAAAATAAAATGTCCAAAAAATGCTTTCCTTTGAAATGTTGGTGTCTAAAACTTCAATCTTATGCCGGAAATCTTCATTGTTAGAAAAACGATTGTATTAGGGCTAAGTGTAAGTTTTCTTTTCCTATTTACCCCGTTTTATATGAAACAAAGTGTGCTAACAGTTCCTGAAAAACACCAGACCAGGTTTTTAGCGTTTCTGTTGGCTTGACTCCAATGAAATCATCTATTTTGTTTCTCTCGTGTAAGAGTCAACTTTCTTTTACTCTTGAATTGGTACGCCATCTGTGTTGCTAAATTTAGCAACAATTTTGAAACAAGCCAGACTAGACAACCAGATTCCAAGTTTAGAGTTATCTCCCTTTCCAAACCTCAGACATTCCATATCAATCCCAACATACAAGAATCTTGGTTTTGGATGTGACGGGTGTGAGTTTTCTTGAATGTCGTCTTGTATTTCGAAGTTCCCAACTTATCTACAATGAAGGTGTTTTCTTTTCGTCCTCATGTTGTTGATAAGGCAAAAAGGGGTAAAGTGCACTGTGGGTAATTTGTGCAGACATTCATGGCATGTTTAGACATTCATTGGTTCATCAGAGATACAGTCGAAGGTTTCGTGAATTCTGATTGGTTAATGTGGAGGGATATAGGAGTAGTGATATGTTTTATAGCTTTCACTCTACTCATTAATAAGGGATAAATCTTTAAAATGTGTCAAAATTTGACAAATAATAGCTTTATCTGATGAAGAAAAAATTATATTTTGTCAAATCTAATATTGTTATAATAAAATTTGGAAGAAATATCAATTATAGTTTTCTCACTGCAGTAAACATAATGTATAATTTGACCGGAATCAGATTATGTTATCATTGTATCTTCATTGAAAGCAATACCTAATAAACAATGAAATTAAAAAAATTAATTGGCCAAGTATTTTACCTAGAATAGACTATAAGAGCGTGCCCCGGGGCACGAGGAGATGGCCAGCCTGTGCTGGGTCCTGAGTGATATGGCATGTTCCTCCGTTCGGGCACGGCAGGTGAAAACTCTAGTCTGGTGCAACTTGTTCTAGACTTACTTCAGGCTCCTTAACTTTATAACATCTGTGAAGATGTTGTGATATGTCAGATTCTTGTACTTTTTTTTTGGACAGCAATGTTTCATTTGTTCATTTTCTTTATGGGGTGTTTTTCATATTTTGAGATTTAGTAAGAACTTAACAAAAGTATACTTTTAATTACAGGTCAATTTGGTAATTGAAAATATTTCCTTCTGTTCTGTGTCAATAGGTTATGGTTTGAATCTGACTAGGGGTGTTATAACTTTCAAGCTGTAGAGAACTATTCTTCATGCAGTAAGATTGGGTTGCAATGCTACAGGGACATTCAGTGCAGTACCACCCAAGGTTCGGTAGTTCAGACTGGACGCAGGTTTCACTGAAATACATAACCAGAGTGGTGTTGTGGGCTTTCCTCCTGAATAATACCAACAGTCATGATGTAAAGGAAAAGCTCTTCAAAATGACCAAATCACCCATCTCACCACTTTCTCCTGTATTTCTGATTCAATTTGATACTGGGATTGAATGCCTTTCATGTCTCCACGTCAGAAAAATTTCACTCTTGATTAAAACTCCTTTTATACATTTCTAATCATGACTTTTATACATCATGAAATGGTATTGTTTCATGATCATTACTTCGTGGTTGTAAATTAAAGGACTTAATAGAAGACTTGCACCAAGTCTAAGGCAGGTGAAAGGTGTCTAACTACATTCACCTGTGATTCTAGTTCACGTCCAGCAGCCTGCTCCCTGTATCCAATGCTCCTACATTCCAGGTTAGGGGTGCAGGGTGTTTCTTGTGCTTAAAGAAATGTGGAAAATTGGCATTTATTTTATCATTTATCTTTATATCATTTATCTTTATATCATTAACCCTTCACCTGGTGGTATTGATTCCTGTAAATTTGCGCACTCAGGATGGTTTTTTATTTCGGGGATTCTTCTAAAAAATTTATTTATTATTATGTGTGTGTGTGTGTGTGTATATAAAAATCTTTATATATACATCAGACTCCTTCTTTTATCTCTAATCATCAACATAATAGAAATAACTCTTTTGTCGAGAAACGTTATATTTATGAGTGAAAAACGTATGAAGCTATGCAGAGTTTTGTGAGGCAAGTCTGTCAAATATAGATATACTTTACCTACATCTGTCATTCAGCAATTCTTCACACTCATCAGTGTGTAATGCATATTTATGACAGAACAATTTAAGCTTAGTGCGTGTGGCAATGCATATTTATGACAGTTATTTATTACCAGAGAACGTGTTGAAATGGGAAATTATGACAATAATATTGTAGAGAAGACAGGGATTCAACACCAACTTCTAGAAGGCCTCTCAAACAGTTAAATAATATTTTACACTATTTGGGAAAGTGTAATTTCATACTTTTTCTGAAGGTACAATTTTACACGAGAGTGAACATGAGAGGTTTTTGCAAGACTGACAGACCCGCGTTGTGTGACAATGGCGGGCATAAAATGTTATTGCGAGACACCACCATTATCAGACGACCCGTTTATTCACGCGACATAAAAAGATGTGATACAGTAGCAGTGTCTCTTTCACCTGGTGGCGAAATGTGCGGATTAGCGACTATGAAATAACTTCGGAATTACATCTGAGATTTTTATGCGGCAGCTATACACTGCCACGCCATGCCGTGAAATGAAAGTATAGAAATTCGACCTCCAAGCCTTTTTATATGACATTTTTTTAAGGAAATAAATGAAAGAGAGACTTATTCTCCCATGATGCACTGGTGGGGAAGTTGCAGCTCACGAGACCACACATTGCTTCTTGTAGCGTTAATTTGACAGTGTCAATCATGTCGCTGTACCATGGTATATAATTTCTTAATAACTAGGATGTCAACCAGTTTGAACAACATTCTCATGTAATATTTTTCCTAAAGAAAAGTAAATTTCATTTTCACCAAGGTAATAATTATATGTGATAATTACATTTAATCATGAGCCTTAAAACAGCTTATTTATAAAGATAATTATCATAATGAAGGCCTTTTCTTCTTATGATAATGATAATTATTACATTTGATAAGAACATGATGTATATTCCTAATACATTAAAGATATTAATTATGATATTTAAAAATAACATTTGATATTTGACATAATATAAACCCCTATGATGATAATATAATCCAAGGATATTTTGTTAAGGGAGCCAGCATAATATATATTTTTTTTGTTAAATTTGATTTATGGTAAGAATTTCACTTTATATTAATACAGAATATTTCACATTTCACGTTATTTCTTACTCAGAATATAGAATGTAGAATATTTCACATTATTTTTCACTCAATATCTAATTTTGTAAACTGTTTTCTTGCAAATACTCTTCAGCTTTGTTACGTCCGCAGATCAATGGTGTTGTAAGCCAAGGATATTTGAAAAGTGTCAGAATTTTTATATCTTCGTTCTTTTGTCATTAATCTATACGCTTGCGTCATTGGGGAAAATGGATTAGCGTATGGATTGTTGGTTTGGCCAAATTAAACTGACTCACGTCTGATATTAAAATGTGTCTTTGCAATCTAATTTTGATGTTGTAAATGGTGATGTTATGGTAATAGCATAGGTGCATCATTTATATATTTATCATATTCATTTGAAATTCTTTTGGATTAATGTTTATATAAAAAGAATACAGCATTCTTAAAATGCTGAAGATAAGATAATGGAAGAGAGAGGTGAGGTGAGAGAGAAAGAATGTTGGAAAAAATAAATTTAATCAGTTTGAAAAATGAAAAATTATGTTGACAATAATTTTGCAAAACATTTGTCGGTTTTCTTAAACAAAAAAATTATTTGTAAATACCTAAATTTCCTCAATATGAACGTAACATTGATTTCAAAGGTTTCATGTCACACAAATTTTTATTTCCAAAATAAAACCAATTCATCTTGACACGAAAATATTTTGTATTTTTCAATTCAAATAACATCAATATTATCACAGATTCACTTCAAGAATAATTCCAATATCTGATTTTTATTATTTTCAAAATTGGCATCTTTCAAGAAAAAAAATTGAAAAGCAATAAGAATTTGTCATTTTTAAATGGTCAATGGAATTTGGAAAGAAGGAAAATAACTTTTGAGAAGTGCTCTTCCGCCTCATTTTGCATGCATTGGTTGAATCCAAGATCTTTGTCCCGAACATCGTCCGTCTCTGGGAATAGAATAAAGGAGACATTTAAAACGTTTCCAATCTGCATTTTAACATGCTTTTAGAGCTAATCCATACCACTACCTCCATTTCTTAGTCCCAAATCTTTTCATGGGGCATAATCACCTCTTCTGGCAAAAGGAGAAAATATTGGACGTTGCAGGGAGGGTATTTCAGACATAATTTATGGCTAACCATTGTTTGTTTAGGAAAATGTGTTTAACTTGTGTCATCTTCTTTGTTTTGTTGCATATTTTTGTGGTTAAAATTTGTTTTTACTTTGGGCAGCAATATCTGCCCTCTGCAGGGAGATAGTTAATGTCAAAATTGAAATTTTATACTTGCGATATATTTTACTCTTTAAATGAATCTGATGTGAAAACTAATAAATTTTAATCCTTGACAGCACCCATAAATTCAAATTTCTCACGAGCTGTACATTCATGGGCTCAATTCATTTTATTTTCTTGTCCAAATTAATCCTCGTTGCCTTGTAGATTATTTAAAACTTTATTTACTGTTGCATTCCTCTTGTTTTTATTGCTGTTAACAATCAACTTAATATGTTCTTGTCAGGAGGGTATATCCTCAACCGCTAAAATGAATTAGTTTTACGTTTTCAACGGACATATTTCATTGGTTAGTCAAGAGTAGAAGGTGGAGGGATTAAACGACAATCCCTTCCAGTCACGTAGCTGACTCAATCCAGCGACATCATATATTCTTGAACTTGCGGAATGTGGTAGGCAAGATGTTAAACTGAAGCATCATGGGATATGACCTCTGACCTTGTGTGAAATATGTTCATTTGACGTGAACATAGTGCACCTGTGTATATCACTCGAGTGGAGAGTTAATGTCGACTTAACTACCTTTCTTTGAAGTGCTGCGATGTGGCATCAGAGCATTCTGATTGGTTGGTTTAGAATACGCAGAGAAGATGCCTCCTGATAGAATATATATATATATATCTTTAATCTTGGATCGGTAGGATGGTACCGACAGATTGTTACAGCATGGTGGTGGGCTGACAATAGACGTATAATGAAAAAGTAACTGGTTTAGATTTAGTTTCCTCATTTAAATTGTGTTACGTGGAAAGGTATCATTGTTACTGATATAAACAGATAATCAACAATTTTCTCTTGTAACTATCTTTACTCAGTGATAATTACATTGATAACTTCTATGAGAGCTATTATAAAAGTTGTAAAGACGTTAAGGAAGAAAAGTTATGGATAAAAACTTCTTTAGGAGCTCCGTTTGATAACACATAACGTCACCTATTGGAAATAAAGAAGAAATTTTCCATGAATTATTCGTAATTATTCCCTCGTATACGAGCTTTAATTCCTGTAAAATGGCCACTCTTCATGGTGAATATTCCAGCATCCGGACATAATGGTTCAACGTTCGTACTCTGATAGGTGGGGCACAGACAAACGCGTCAGCTGACTACACGTGTAACTGTCGCTGCACACACAGCCAGGCCCCGAACTGGTATTCTGTAGACGGTGTATGTAGTATGTATTGTATTTTAGGTGGAGGAGGAATTGTTGGAGCTGTTTCAATGTGGACAGAGTCTAAACCTTTCCTTTATTTTGAACTTTGACCTTAGTGTGGCACCTGGCAGCATAATTTGTTAGTTTTGAAAAATTACGTTCAATGTTGGTGGTATGTGTCCTGTCATTCATCTGAGTTTGTCTTTCCCTCCATGAGTGGCACATTGTGAGAAATGGTTTTAAGTGTGACGTTTTACTCTTAACATTCATTCGATTTTGTTTTTCTTTCGCGAGTGGCAACCACTGAAAAATTGCTTTCAATGTTGGTGTTATTAGTCTTTTTATTCATCCTTTGGAATTTTGCCTTTCTTTCTGGCAACTTCGGAAACTTCTGTATTACTTCAATTTTGTTTTTCTTATCATTGGAGTGGCAACTTCCAGAAAAATAGCTTTTAAAGTCGCAGGTATTACTCTCGTCCGGCATCCTGTGTCAATTTGCCTTTCTTTCCTTCCAAGTGGCAACTTCTGAAAGATGGTACGCCACTTGGATGTTATTCATTCATTCATTCATTCATTCATTCATTCATTCATTCATTCATTCATTCATTCATTCTGGTCTGCCTTAAATCAAAAATATATTTCCACTGCTATGCTATTTATCTCAGTCATTTGTCCTGTTTCACTCTACTGCCTTCCTGTCTTCCTGTTTAGTGACGGCTGCCACATTTTCTCTCATTATGTCTCCCATATTTTATCAGAAGGTTTTTCATGTCTTTGAATTTACGTTCCTCGAATTTCTTCTCTTTATCATTTCCTTTGATAAGAGAATTTGGTTAATCAATCTAAAAGAGACACTGATTGCTTTAGTATTTACCCATTTCGTCTACTGTATTTGTTGTTGACCTTGTTTTATTCATTACTTCCTTCCATATCTTTTGTATACTCAGTCCTTTTCTTCCATCCTCCCCTCCTGTTATAACTGTAAAACTATATATCCTATTCTATAATGGTTATAAATGTCTATCATTGTCCTTTATTCATCTTCAGTTTTCTCTCAATCCTCTATTTTATTGTCCTTTTAGTCATCCATTCCCTCCATCTTTTCCTCGCATCCTCCCTCAATCCTTTTTTCCATCCCTCCTTCCCTCCCACCAACCGATATCAATTATGAATAGTTTGTCTGCTCTCATCCAACTTTTCTCGTCTGTCCTTCCCTTCAGCTTTCATGCACATATTATCCTTTTATTTGACCATTCTTCTCTATATCTACAGAAACGTGCATCCTGCAAGTTGTTCATTTATTTGTATCCATTCTACAACTGCCAATATTTATCCTTCTTCCATTCCTCTTAGAAATGTTGGCCAGTCTAGTTGCCTCAGCACTGAAATTAAGTATTGTTCAGGCCTATTATTTATTTCTTATCAAATATTGAAAAGTAAAAAATCAGTAAAAAAAAAAATTTCTTCCAGGAACTATATGTTAGTCTACATATCTTCCCCCCCCCCCCTTCCCCCCCCCCCCCTGTTTCCTATATCTCTCTTCCAATTTATTCATCTTCCCTCCCTCCCTCGTTCCCTCGTTCCCTCGTTCCCTCCCCCGATGCGCCCACTGTCTGTTGGAGTTCATCACATCCCTGGAACTGCCACAGATCACCAAGATAAGACAACTCCGGTTAAGAGTTCTGTCAGTGCCAATATACCTACTGTGATGGATGCTTCCAACATGCAAAACAAATGCATCTCCCCTGAAAATTATTTAGACACCAAATCTGCATAATATATGCATTATGTCTGAGAACAATGTCAACATACATTAAATGCATATTGTTAACTGGTTCTGAAATTGCAGCCTTGTTTCATGTTATGAAATGAATTTAGATATCTTTGCAACTTTAACCTTTTGAATGGCTCTTCGGTGATACAGAGTTTTAAAAAATTCTATTTAGCATCACTTTGGAATGTGATCATTCTTGAAATCAGGATTTTATCTGTATTCCTTTAAGTGTTTTCAAGTGTTCATTTTATATAACGACCGTTTTTAATCACAAGAATCTTTGTTTCTCTCTTGACAAAGAAAAATGGTTTGTGATTCTAAACAAGATTGTACATGGCTCCTAACATAAGTACAATGCCACTCCCTTAATGAATCAGTTTCACCTTATCAACATTTTTGGCATATATCAAGTAATTTTTTCTTCCCATTTTGAACTTATGTGAACTCCACATAAGAGAAAAGGCAAACTTTTTATTTTGGAAAAATTGAAAGGTTAGCATTTTGGATTCAATTAATTTATAATGAATTAATATATTTTTGGGCTTTTATCAAAAAGGAATGAAGTGTTTGGGTCCAATTTTATTTTTCAGGAATTTATCAATACACAAGATGCAAAATTTCAACTTAAAAAGAGACAGCATTAGTTGTTACAATTACTTAGTAAATGTTCTTGAAATTAAAACTGTTGTCATTGTGTTGTCCAAAGCACAACTAGAAAAATATTTGTTATGATCTACTTGAAGACATGCCTTTTGAGGTTTGAAGATTTCAGAAATAGATTTTATAAAATTTCATGTTTCAAAATATTACGATTAATTTGGAATCATTTTGAGATGTGATCATCTGATGACTGGATCTTGTTTTTCAAATTTGAACTTTTATGAACTTGACTAGACCCCAGAGCATTTTGTCTGAGAAGCTGGCTTGATTATGAATGAACCCAATTTTCAATTGAAACTTTTTGTATGAGTAATGACAGGGTTCGTCTCCTTGATATCCTGAAGTATCCAATGGACCCTTGTTACGTTTTGTGTAACCCTGAGTCTCGAACGTTGCCCCACACAGCCATTGAAGAAGCTGGAAATACAAATAGAGTTCGTTTACCCTGCCATCTGTCCTTGTGTGACCTGAAGCTACTATCCTAAACACTATTCACAATTTGGAGGGAAGAAAGTTACCTTGCGACTAATTATACATCTGTCATACTTTCCGAACAAATAATTATTAGAATGTCATGGTAATGTTGATCTGTAACATGATACTGGTCATAAAAGTACTTTCCTAAACTCTGTATACATTATTCCAGAAGTATTTTCTTTACATCTTATTACTGGTCATCACTTACACTTGCAAAGAATGCTATAGTCACAATGTTACAAAAATATATTCTATCAAGAACGTTTTGTTCAAAGTATGTCCCAAGACCATTTTGTCAGTACAAGTACTTATAACTTTGTCATGTCATGGCTGTTACTGATCTTGAAAAGGGTACTGATCACAGCGTGTCTCAAAAGTACTTTCCTGAAAACATATTATACTATCCTTACAACTACTATCAATAGCCCATGAAAACGCTATCTTTACAACTAATTACATGGCTGACGCTGCTGGCAGAGAGGGTGTTGTACCTTAAACGAGTGCCAATGAACAACAAAAGTATTCGTGTGACAAATGAACACAATATACCATGAACATCCTGTCCAATACTAATTACAGACGTGTCATGGCTGACACCATAAGCAAAGCAAAGAAGCTACTGTCCTCGCTACTAATCTCCGATATGTCTGCGGTGACACACTGCCCGAAGAAGGGACCCTTTGTGGATGGACAAACCCTCAATCTTTGTTTTATCATGCGTAGTTTAGAGGATATTTGATACAAAATCGTCCCGATTCTATTAAAATGCCTCTGTCCTTTGCTCAGTAAGTTGCCCATTCAGCCATGTTCGCCCAAGCAAGAAAAGACTCCCCTTGTTGACAATTATGAGTTGTATTGTGGTCGTTCCTCTGAAGTTTGTCCGATATTGGTCCATTATGGGCAACTGTGAACAGCTTTATGTTTGTGCTGTGATGCAGTGTCCCATCTTCCTTGTTGTGGAGCACAGCTAGTACTCTGTGTCATCCAGGGGATACTTCCAGGAGATTTCTCCAGTGTGATCCAGGGGATACTTCCAGGAGATTTCTCCAGTGTGATCCAGAATCCTGTCTTTTCTTTACTGCTCTGAAAGACAATGGTGTACGTCTCTTGAAAGATAACTTCCTCCACCATGTATCTCTGATGGGTTGCATTTCTATCAGTTCCTTGTTGCTCTGAGCTTTTCCTCACAGATGACATTCTCGATGGGATGAAAAAACCTCTTCCAAGACAACTTTCACCATCATATATCTCTGATGGGTTGATACCCCTTAATTTCTTGTTGATCCGAAAGACAATAATACAGTTTTCCTCACAGATGAGATTCTTGAAGCATGATTTCTTGCAGTGGATGCAAAAATCTCTTCATTGTTGTTCTTGAAGACAATCGTTACGTCTTTTTGTAGACAGTTACCAACCTTTTGTCTCCATCTTTTTCTTGTATCTCTGAAAGACAATAGTTCCATATTCTCTTCATAGACAGACAATATCTTATATATCTGTCTCTCGAATACATTATCCAGCGTGATTTCTCTGGTTGCGGATCTGCAGCAGGTGCTTGTCGACCACACATCGCTTTATGAGTCCATCTGCCTGGTGCCCGTGCTGAGAAGCTCTTTATATAGTACTTAGAGAGCTGCTTAACTGACCAGACCAGATATAGACCCCATTTGAATTCTTCTCCTATGCCTTGGGGACCTATTGAGAAGTTTACTGAAATGTGGCAGTAACTGACGAATCTCTGCTGATATATTGAAGACACTTATAACTATTTGACATCTTTCATTTAGCGCTTGAATTGGACTAATGGGTACCAGATAGGCGTTGGATTTTGAATTTCTTACCCTCCAGGGTATCGCTGTGTACAGAGTCCTTTGGGGACAGTAATTGGTATCTTTTATTTACTGAAAATATACATTTCAGCATATTCATGTACATTTACATGTGTTAATAAACCATAGGATATTAGAAATCAACCCTCTTCTCATGTCTATGTTTAACCTTTAAAGCCAACCCATTACAATTTAAATATTTAATTTGTGGGCCTGGAATTCTTATAGCATTTGTTCCAGCAAGGAGTGGCCTTTTCACCGTTCAACTTTCTCCTGTGGGACTTGAT
The DNA here is from genome assembly GCA_936450465.1 of Gibbula magus. Lineage (NCBI taxonomy): Eukaryota > Metazoa > Mollusca > Gastropoda > Trochida > Trochidae > Gibbula > Gibbula magus. The sequence goes on from OW388306.1 coordinate 7,891,298, forward strand.
AGACCTTTAGCATTCCATCTTGCAAAACATTCTGATTTATTTCAATGTCCTGGCCTATCCTTGTCTGTTGTGAACCTTTTACATATTAAACCGCGTCATTTGAAATGTCTTGTTTTGAGACTCATGCCTGACCTTTAGCATTTGATGACGGATCAAGAATAAATGTCGTGATTCATGTATTTCCGTAGGCCAATTTTCCCCCTCTTTACCTATACTCCGGAATATCACACTTCTAGCTCTGTCAATGCATTGTCTTCCTAATCCATTGTTTTCAAGGGCCTTGCTTTTGAATGAAACTGAGATTGGAGCATTTGGGGTCGTCGTTTGACTTCCATTCGGCCCCTAAGGGGTGATGCTCTGTAAATAGAGGGTTGTTAGCTGCAAGACAGTTGGGTCCATTATATTCTCCAAAAGCTTCGGGGAGAAAATATGAAACACAATGAATATGTGTCAGATGTAGTTGTGGTCTTCGAGAGTCAGGGCGGCCTCTTCAAGTTCTGCCTCGTGTATGAGGTGATTGATCCTTTTAGTCAATTTTTGTGAAAAAAATCATTAATAACATTGAAGCCATTTCTGTTGCCATGGCAACATAGTCGAAAAGTTTCAATGGCTCTCATGGCCGATTTAGTTCTTGTGAGATGAGTTTGTAGTGAATTGAGAATTTTAATTTCCAAGCGATGTAAAAAATTTAAAAAAATGTTTTTTATAAGGGACATACTGGTGTGTGTTTTCATTTTCAAACTGGTGATTTTAAATTAAATCTTTGAGGAGCAAATTCTAAACTAAATTATCATCAAGGACTTAAAGTTCCACAATTAGAACCCAGTCGACCTTAACCCTTACCCTGCCAAATCTCTCATGAGCAGCTAAACTACAGGAATGATAACTCTGTATTAAAAGATAAAGTTTTGGATTACTGCATTGGCAGTAAAAGGGTTAAAACAAATAATAGGAACAAGCTCTAATGTCTTGAATGAATAAGTGTCGATTAATTCTTCATGGCCAATTTACAGGAATCACAATTTGTTAACGGAGGGATTAAAAATTCACAGGCTATTGGACAGCGACCACAGGGAAGTAAGTGAGGACAGAGCTGTGAAACACCTGAAGTGAAACTTATTCTTTCCTAGTTCATTCCTCCCACACCAGGGCATCTCTCTGTCCTTTGATTTACGCAATAGCAGTTAGCTGACCTATAGCTTCCCCCATTAACATGTGCTAAGCAAAAATCTGAACAATCTCGTCTGAGTGATTGAGATAACAGTGTAACCTATTACATCCTTTCTGTCCTGTAAATGTCTACATTCTAATTACCATGGCTATGTAGAAGTATGCTATTTATCGGTCAGATGCAACTTCATAAATCGGCCCTAATCAGTCGCCTCCCTTTGATCTGACAGTTTTAACAAGGGGAGTAATCCCCCCCTCTCTCCCCCGCTGGTTTTGATATTAGGGGTCACCGGCACCCAGATTATCACTCTATTACAAAGGGCAGGGTTCGCAATGATGTATATTCAAGCAGTTTTTAGGCCACTGAAGTTGGGAACAATAGACAAACATGCTATTCTCATAATGGTGAATTATGGCAGTTTTAATGGGCCACTAAATTGTCCGGGCAGTTTTGTGGTCGGTGAATATGGAATGATTGACCTCTGCCTTATAGTGAAGCTTTGTATGGTGGCACCTCATTATAAGGACAATGGGTTGTTTCCCATAGGGTCTGTATAATTCTGGGAAGATAGTTAGGAAAATTATTAATCTTGACCCTATAATGGTCTTATTCCTTATAGTGAAGACTTGTTGTAACACCAACATTGTTATATATGGGGTCACACTATGACTGTAGGATTGCCTTTGTTAATCAGTTGCAATTCCTGTAGATTGACCACTCAGATTGATTTGGCATTTACAGGAGTTAAAGAGACAGCTTGTGCACACCAGATGCGTAAATTTGATACATTCTGTTAAACATTTAACAAGGAATTAAAGATAGATATTCTCCTTTCCTGAATTGGCAATGTCAGTTCTTGGAAATCTTGTACATTTTGAGGGTAAAACAGAAGAGTCTTTACAAATTAGTGGACATAATTTATCCTCATTCAGAATTTATATCATAACTTAATAATTAAGTAAAACTATCTCCATTGCCATACTGCTACTTCAGCAATGTCCCTTGCAGGTAACCTGATACAGATTGTTAGTCGGACAGATGCTGGATTCAGGTGTGGATGTTAAAGTAATCAGCCTATGTTTATCTAGTTGGTACGGACTCGGTCTGGACTGTCCAGATGGTCAGACGCCTAATTAAACACCTGTCCTTAACCCCTGACCTAGTACTATACTATTTAGTACTGTAATATTTCGAGAAAGTGTCTGTAGTGGCGGCACATGCATGCATAGTTCAATTGGTTGTTATAACTGAAGTTCAGCAAGAATGGGTATAGTTGGTGTAGTGAATGGGTGACCCTCATCATTATGAGTTTCAAGAGTTCACTGAGGCATGGATAATGAAAGAGACTCCATCAAAATCATTTATCTGTTCATCCAAACGTTCATTGGCCACCTTGGGAAACTTTTGTTGAGTTTATCTGTTCATCCAAACGTTCATTGGCCACCCGGGGAAACTTTTGTTGAGTTTACTATCAAGCAACGCATATGCTTTGGTTTCACTTCACTTTGAGTTTATGTCCAAGTTCATGATAATAATTTGTCCATGTGAATGGCCAGGCTCTGTCAGGGAGATATCTGATATGAGTGGTATGTCCAACGGTTTCCGACTGGTATTTAAAACGCCCTTGTTTGCAATTATGATTAATCTCACCCAAAGTGTCAAAAGTAGGTCGTGGTGATTTGAGTGTCATTCAAAATGGACGTTGAGGGGACTTGCCCAGGGGCACTTTATAAATGACGCTTGTTAAATTTCGGTTTTCCTGTTATCTCATTCTCGAGTAGTGTGTTATCAGTTATAGACTCGGTAATAATAACGCACCTTGTTTTCAAACCCTTTCAGGAACTAAATGTTATTGACTACAATAAAATTTTCGTCAACACACAATGAAAAGTGACTTGAAGTTTGATCAAGTGTCGGCATCACTAGGATCAAGTTTTGAAATAGTTTCGGCTATTTTTCTATGAAATACCAAAGGATAAGATTTTGAAAATATTTTGTCTGTATGTTTACTTTGAAAGTATGTCCAAATATGTATCTTGACCTTTGACCGTTTGAAGTTGTATCTTTATGGTCGTTTTATTGGCTTTTACAGTTCTGGGTTTATTGGTAAATACACACACCAATTACAAGCTTTATGTACACAATAGGTACACACAACAGTAATTTAGCCTCTCGTAAAGATAATGATTGACACATGTCAATTCATATACAACTTTTAAATTATTGCACTAGGAAAAAGAACTGTACATGACATCATTTTCCATTTTCATTTGTAGAATTTGTTTATCAAATGTCATATGAATATGTTGCACAACATCACTGTCAGTGATATGTCTCTTACCCTTAGAAGATTACTATAATTGTGATATCTAGATTTTAATAAAATTGTGGAAATGAAAGTCGCGGCTTGAATTAAAGTACATTAAAAGTATGCTTTATTTTAACAAAATCTTCCTTGTTTAATTTTAATTGCAAACGATCGCTATGTTAAGTCATATTCATCGTTTTATGTCCTGGATGATAATTTCATATATTAAAAGTTGACATACTTTAACAAAGTATTTATATTTTCCAGAATTTTTCACGGAACTTTTGGATAACGCACGGCGGGATCTCCACGAGATGTTTGTGAAGACGTATGGTTTGTTATATCAGCAAAATGCGCATATATTCACGGACCTATTTGACGACCTTCGCGGATATTACAAGGGAAGAGATAAAAACCTGAAAGACGTTATGGATAACTTTTTCAGCAGACTTTTACAGAAAATGTTTGAACTTTTGAATGCTCAATATGCTTTTGACGAGCAGTACATGGCTTGTGTGACTGATCGCATGGATGAGCTGAAACCGTTCGGGGATGTACCGGCAAAATTGTCTATACAGGTTCGGAGAGCATTTATCGCTGCTCGGACATTCGTTCAAGGACTTGCTATTGGTCGTGATGTCATCATGAACGTAATGGAGGTAAGTTGGAAATAATTTAGCTTTTTCGAAAATTTTGCATATTGTAATTTCTTTCAATATCATTGAACAGTTTTGTATCCAAACACTGTGACATCTTATTTGGCAATTAAATTTCTTAGTTTTAAGGTTACGATCTGGGTACACAATTTCAACATCAGTAACCTGAATGTTTGGCTGCAGTGTCTGATCCAGAGGGGATTTATGGGGTGCGTTACATTGACCCCATGAGAAAGCTTTTTGGGGAGGTTGTCACTTGGGAAAAAATGGAAAACTCTGGATTGCCCCTGCACTAACAAAGTTTTAAGTCTTATGTTACCAAGAATTTTGACGTAGAATTATGTAATGTTTAAATAAGTATTAGAATTAGGTCCTGCTATTGGCGTGTTCTGTATATTTTCATTCCTGATAAGAAAACAAAATTGAGAATTAGTTAATCTGTACACGTTTCACAAACTGCATCATAAGCACCCATATAGCTTTTCCAAATATTTTCAAGAATGTTTAATCTGTGGTCTCAAGTGTTTAACGTTTAATTTCACGTTTGAATTCACATCAGAGTTTATTCGATACGACAATATATTGTGTTGTTTTCATGCTCGATTACTCGAATAAGGGGTAATGATCAACAAAAGAATATGTCCTTAGGAGAAACTCCTAAACATATCGCCCTTTAAATTATATTATATTTACATTAATAACCAAGGGTTTGGAAATACTTTGGATAATTATACAATCAAAACATAACGCCCTTTAAATGATGTTATAAATCTTTACATTAACGACCAAGGGTTTTGAAACATTTTTGGTAATTATGTTTTCAAAACATAACGCTCTTTAAATGATGTTATATATATATTTACATTAACGACCAAGGGTTTTGAATCCTTTTTGGTAATCATATAATCAAAACATAACGCCTTTTAAACGATTATATATATTAACATATAATGACCAAGGGTTTTTAACCTTTTTGGTAATTATATAATCAAAACATAACGCTCTTATTAAATGATGTTATATTCGAATCAACGATCTAAGGGTCTTGAAGCCTTTTGGTAAAATTATATCACTAAAATTTGAGTCACCGCAGGCAACTTAGATAAGTACTTGAAATTTGATCTTCCGAATAATTCCAGTCTACTTATATCCATGATTGATGGCCATTTGAACTGTTCTGTCCCGTTTGACACCTCTATATCATCCTAGAATGTGTTACAGAATATTATCCCCTCTGTCTTGGTGAAATACAGACATTTGACATTATGTTGAACTTTGTTGATTGGCATTTTTACTCCAAATTGATGGAAATTACTTACTTCATCATTTTGTTCTAGGAGCTGACAGTCTAACTTATTTATGGCCACAATAACTCAATGTTTCCGCTGGTCTGGCATTAATTATAAAATAAAGATGCTCTTATATCGTTTGTGGAAATGGTGAATTTAAATGAATTTATAAATTAAGGCAACAAGTTTTATAATTTTGATAAAACAAATTCATTTGAAAGAATCTTATGTTTTTAAAAACTTTTATTGGTTTTAATGGGGATAGCTAGATGATGTTTGTTATGAAAAAAAAAATTGATTTCAATATGTGAGAACTTTTTGCTTTTTTTGATAACCTGAAGTATATATCATTTGAAATAAAAACTAAATCTACTTATTCTTGTACTAGGATTTATTTGTAATGATGAAACTAGTATAAACGTATTCAGCATTGATTAAGACACTTTTCAGATAAAATGTTTTGGAATTTGTAATGATCTTAAAAGTTTCTTTAATATTTTCTAAAACATATGGTCCATACATGTACTTTGATTTTGTGAATTTAGGGAAACGTATATATAATTTGGAATTCAATAAACGCTATCTGCTGTCCATCGTTAAGTGTCGTATCATATCCTTGCATTCACCTCTTATGCAATATGTCGTTAGGAAAATAGCATTGCACTTGCTATCTGTCGGACACATCTGAATCTTATATTAAATCCTCCAGGTTGAGTGGCTGCCTCGTTTGAAATCTTAAATATTTATTTTACTTGCTGCAGCGTGCACTTGTGACTACAATCAGTGGTAGGCAAGTAGCTTGTTTATTGTGACGATGGCGGTAGGGGTTGGTAGCCCCCATAGAAGATAAGAACATTCCTTGAACTGTGTATATTTTCCCCTCCATAGATAATGTGCTGCTTATATCAGATCTTCCTGATAACTGACTATCATGTTTCCAACAGACCTGAAATGAATCTATATAATTAGTTACAGCTTACTGTAAAAGCTCCAGAAAGTATGATAAGTTGTGTGGAAATACTGACAGCCTTGTATGTAAACTTTTTAAGCGAGTTGATGCCAAGACCAGGAGGTCATGGATGATTCATGATGCCAGACGTTGCTGAATATTTCAGCTGAGTTCAATTAAGTTGGACCGACTGTCAGGTCAACCAAATGGCTTGAAAATATCATATATTATTACCATTCAATTATTGATATACATTCATTTAATCCATCGCCGCTAATGGCTGCAATACTGCCGAAGCGGCGTTAAACAATAACTCACTCACTCATTTAATCCATTGTATGAAATGAGTCTTGTCCGATAGCACTATAACCAGTAATTTTATCCGTGCTGGTTAGTATTTGAAGTTTTTCCATAATTTGGATATTTGAATTGAAATATCACTTTTGGCTGGTTACTACTGGTTTTTTTCAGTTGATTATATTACCATTTTTTGGTGTTATTTTGTCTGTGGTCTCGGTGGTGTCGATGATAAGTTCTGTTATTCAGAATAAAACTTTTGGTCAAATGAATTTTGTAATGAAGGATCAGAAAGATACAAGCATACATAATAACATACCATAGCAAGTAGGATTTGTGAACTAAATTGGCCATATTTGTTCTCAGTTTCAAAGCTGATTCATAGTATTTTCTAGTCAAGTTCATTTCTTCTGGAAAACATTTTTTGGCAAAATGATTTTTACATCAATGATCTGACGGATTAGATATAATTACTTGTATAACAAGTAGTATTTGTGAATGAAATTGACCATATTTGTTCGAAAGTAATATCCTGCAAACTTCAAGCCTTCAAGTAATTAGTATCATGCAGTGTAATTAAACAGAAGTAATTAGACACCAAGGAGGATATTTTACCTCACATATGAGCAATTAATTAAACAGGAAGTGAACCTACTCTCCACGTGAAGGAGGTTGAGAAGTAGTGCTGAGTGTTTCAGTATTGTTCAGGAAGCGATGTTCAGATATCACCCAATATCCTGTCAGATATATCTCTGTTATTCCTGCAGTATGATATCAACATATCTGTATATTATTATATAACATGTGCATGACGTTGGCACGGTTACACCAGCCACCGCCCATTAATCATCACGGTCCTGTATGGTTTGAATGAAGCGCTGGCTGTAGAGCTTACAGACACCCTCCATGTGTGGTATTTTAGGAACACATGTTTGGTAGACAGAAACAGGGAACAGTTCTTTAGATTCCCTCCGTGCTCTCGGAAGAATGTCGAGCTCGGATGGGTGACACCTTTATCACTACATTCGCTCTGCAGTTTCTGTCTGTGATCCCAAGGGCAGTTGGTGCAACGGTTAAAAAGGTAGAAAGGATTATCATTGTTCATGTCCTTCAAGATATACATGAATTTTCTCATTTTTCTTAAGTCATTGAAATGAAAACATTTTTGGCAATAAAATAAAAAATTGGAAAACAATTGCTTGTGTAATCTACCAATGACTAAGTTTCCATTCTAAGTGTTCAAGTCCTTGTTCAGGAGTTTCACTGCAAATGTTGGTGCTGTTCTTCGGCCTTATACCTGTGTACCTGTTGGTGTCGTTGACCTCTGCTGGATTGATCTACCTGTGTGAGGAGTCAGGTGACACCTTAGCACAGGTTCACCTGTAGATCTCGTCTGTACTCCACACAGCTCTCCTGGGAGGTTAACCCTCTTGGTGCCAACACTCTTCATTGAGTTGCCGTAAATCCTTAAAAAAGAACATGGAGCTAAAAAAAACACTGGTATAGATGTTACCTGTATATCATAAATAGTACCTGGCCCTTTTTAGAACCCAGTGTAAGAGCTCTTTCCTCCAAGGTGTTCAGGCATCAGTAAGTAAAGTTGAAGAAATATCAGTTTCAGTTTTGTAACCCCATGCACCAAATCCTCCTTGGATTCAACTATCTTACTCCACAGTTTGTCCACTTGCAATGGAGCGATAATGAGTCAAAATAAAGAAATGGCACTTTGTGGGTTAAGTATTGTTGTGTAACTGCATGCACCAATTACAACTTGGGATTCAAATATATTCCTTTGCTGCGGAGATATCAGGATTCAAAATAAAGAAACGGCACTTTGTGGGTTATGTATAGTTGTGTAACCGCATGCACATATTCCAAATTAGGATTCAACCATCCATTTGCTGCGGAGCGATCAGGAGTCAAAATGAATAAACGGCACTTTGTGGGTTAAATATATTTGACTCACTGCATGCACCTTCCCAGGTCAACTTCCTCCGCTTGCTGCTGGGTACACTTCAGGAAGACCTCAAGCACTGTCTTGTATTTCACTGACTGGACAGGATCAGTCTCCTGCTTATCTTTATTAATGGTTCTCCATTGTAAACAGATTAGTTCTGACATTTCTTGGTCATGCTTTATCGGTCAAAATACTCTCAAAGAGTTCACAGAGCTACTAGTGACTTCCAGTGTTCTTCTTCTCCAGGTAATGTCTTATCAGAAGGTTGAAACAATTCAAGATATTATTGACTAATACAAATTGTATGATTTTAACAAGATTTGGCTTGAAATGATTTGAGGACAGACAAGTTCTTTGGATTAACAAGTTCTTTATTGCAACAAGAAATAATTTGTTGCAACTGTCCTGTAAAAGTTTAACTTTTATTCAAGATAATCTGATTTTAATATAAGGGTCGCAGATAGGGTTTAACGCTGGCAAGAGTTTTTTCACTCTTGGAGAATTAATTATACTGGTATTGTGGTCTTGAACCAGTGCAACATGGATTGTACAGCATGAAATGAAGCATTGCAACAAAAGAATATTTGCCTGTTCCCCTAATTTTGTTGTCTGATAAGTTGAAACAATAATTCATCATAAATGTCTAAAAACCCACCACACAAGCTGAATGAACAATCTGGTAAAGATGGACTATCCCCTAATAGTCCTTAACAAGTTGGTAAAAAGTTAATAATTTGTATTATAGAGGAAAAAATTGTTAATCTCGTCCATGCTAGAGGCAGCCATAGTTGCCCAGAAATACAGGTTCCATGACGTCCAGAAGGAAGGTTCGCCCTACCTATGTTAATTGGATTTTCTGATGGCTGCCTGTGATAGACTGTGGGTTCCACCTGATCTTCTATTTATCTCTTATTTCCTGGTTGCACAGATGGTTTTTGCTTCCTACCATCAGCTGGAAACTCGCTTGAATGTGAGAACTAATTCCACTGAAACAATTGTTATTGCGAGCTGCAATCATGACATTCTCACTCGTAAATCGTTACCTCAATTAGACTATTACGTATGAATAAATTGGCACGGTTGTTCAGCAAACATGGTCTGATACCGTCGATCAAAGAGTTGGCAAAATGTTACCAGGGAGGGTGTGATTGATATATTTGGGACGTAATTATACCCTCACTTGCTACAGCATGCAATGTACTTCAATGACCTAATCCAGCAGATGATTTTTTTGGGCATGGACTAAAATGTTTTAAATTGTAGTTCAATTCTGTTTGTCCAATATTCTTGAACTCCTAACTTTTAAATTTTTCGCATGATCAAAAGTCATGTTGACATGTGCAGGTTTTACCATGATGCTTGGTCACATTGGCCTTACAGGCTTTCTTCCTGCACCAAAGCAAAGTTTAAAGCAGTGCTTTTCCAACAGCCCTTTATTTAAATTTTGCCATTTAATTTGACAAAATCGTGATTTTAGGCTTGTAACGTTTCAGGGTTATGTAATTCACTGCTGGGAGCACATTTAACCCTTTCTATATCTCCGTGCAGTCTATATCTCTCTGCTGCACCTCTATACTGTACGTCCAGGAGATATTTATGGAATACCGGAAGGATCTGTGTGATAACCCCCCCGTATCTGATACCAGCCTCGGTCTGATGTTGTATAGCTCCTGTTTCATCTTCCTCTTATAAATGTCATCAAGGTGAAGTTCTCAGCTTTCAGCATATCTGAGGTCAATCGTTTTGCTTTCATCATCATTGAGGTCAATTCTTATCACTTCAACCTCTCAATTGTTTTGTTTTTAATGTCGTTAAGGTTGATTTTTGTCCTTTCAACCTCTCAAATGTTTTGTTTGTGGTATCATTGAGGTCAAGCTTTCTACCCCAGGAAATAACAGGTTAATCATTTAGCTTTCATCATCACTGAGGTCAATTCTAGTCCTTGCGGGTATTAAGGAGTCAAGTGGTTTCTAATGCATGGTAACAATCACTTGTCTGTTTTCAGTATCTTTATCGCTGTCATACCGTCGAAAGTGGCGTTAAACAATAACTCACTCACTCACTCACTCACTCACTCACTCACTCACTCACACCACTCACTCACTCACTCACTCACTCACTCACTCACTCCACTCCACTCCACTCCACTCCACTCCACTCCACTCCACTCCACTCCACTCACTCCACTCACTCACTCACTCACTCACTCACTCACTCACTCACTCACTCACTCACTCAGTATCTTTACTTTTAACCCATCATCTGCTGTGTGATTTTGATCAGAGTTACTTGTCATTTGCCCATGGCTGTTCCCATATGGTACCCATATGCTATCCATTCTAAATAGCTTCCGAATGTTCTTGGATGCAGTACTTTAAAGCAAGAGTATTCCCCAAGTTAACAAGGTTTTACTCCTGTAACTTGGCAACTGAGAATAGATTGACAGTATCTACAGCAAGCTTGATCAGGTGGGATCTTAAAACAGAACATTTCTCCTAAATGAAAAAAATTCCTGTCCTATCAAATATTTGAATTAAAAAGATATTTCTGGATAAAATGTAGATGTTAGATTTAAAGAATTAGTTACCTTGACACGATACACACAGAGAAAACTGCCTTATCACTCCCATCAAATGTTTTATTGCTGGAATTATGAATACATTGTTCATTCTGGCAGTTTAATTCTCTTGAGCCTTGAATCTCTTCTTTCAAACACAATCTTCTAAGCCTTTGTAATCTTACTACATCACCCGAATCTTTATTATCCTTTATGTGAAAAAAGAATTAGACACTTACGTTCATTGTCCTGGCTCTGTTTTAACAAAATTTACGTTACAAAACATTTAGCTGTACTCGTGTCAAAAGTGAAATGATTGCAAATGTCTATTTTTTCAGTTAATGAGCCATTTTCATTTTGAATACTTTTGTTGTTCAAATTTCAAAGAATCGCTTTTATGAATATTTAAAAAAGAGTCGACAAATGACTTAATTCTTTGAGGTGATGAAGGAAGAGGTTATTTGCTTGTGAACGATATTAGAATCTGTCATAACATCGCCTCCTCAGAATAAAGACGTTTTATATCCATTCTCATCCCTCAACAGATTTAAAAGTAGAAATTTGATAATTTAAAGGGGCAGTAGCAAAAAAACGTGCTACAGCCCCTTTAATCTAAGAAATATTTATAAACTACAGTTTCTTGGAGAGTCATTGCAGGCAACTTTTGATTAGTCAGATTTGTTGATGAGTTGTGATTTCTATCAATGGGCCACAAAGAATGGTGTGGTACTTATTTACTCAAAAGTTCAAATGTTATGCAATATTAATTATTTCATTAAGATCATTATCTACACTAGATATTTACTTTAAATCTCATCGAAGAAATTTGAACGAATGTAATTCACTTTAAAGTGAGCATTGTAATGTTTGTTTGTTACATCAATGGCTTTAGTTTTTAAAAAAAATCCCTTTCAAAGTTCAAGCGTTGGCTGATTGAAAGAAATATTTGTAGTTTCTCGTTTTGTTTCCAGAGAGTTAAGGTCATGTTTACACAATGAATTGAATTTCTTCCCGTGAGCTGATGTGAGCTCTTGGCATCACCGCAAAAACAGAACAGTGTTAGGAATTTGTCCCATGACATGGTCCAAGCTTATTCACGCTCTTATGACCTTTGACACTTGTGCAAGTTTCTGAAATATTAGATAAATATGGTGACTGCACTTTTATATTAAAATAATTTTGTATGCTTCATTTCTTTTGATTTTCATTTAAGTGTTAATTAAAAATGGGGGATAGAAGTTAAAATATGTCTTAAAGGATGAAAATATTTACAGAGATAATACAAATTATGTCGACAAAAATTATTCAAAATTTGATATATTATTATGATTTTGAAGTTAAGCTAACAGCATGAAAGGTAAAGTTTGATCTATAGATATTTAACCCTTATTTTATTTACACAACTTTACATTGTGGAATCTCTAAGCTTTCAAACAGTGAAAACACTTGATCTCAAGATATACAAAAAAAATTGGTTTCAAGGACCAGATAATCAATAATAAGATCAATTCTGTTACAAACATAAGACCCTTGACATGTTATTCAATTCTGACCTTGTCCATACAAAAAAAACCCGAACATTTCTTTCTCCAATTAAAACATTGCATGAAAAAAAAGCATCCTAATTATTTACAATGCCCATTTTTCTCTTACAAGATTTTAGAATAAATATGTATTTGAGCTTTTCAGTAGTTTTATAAACATTGTCAAAGGGCTACCCTTACCTTGCTTTAATCAGCTTAATCAAATCAAAGGATTAAAAGTAACGAACTACTATATTTAATATTTTATATTTCACATGTTCAACTTTTAAGCTCACAATACCATTAACCCTTCACCTACTACAAGCAACTTAGGCTGTCGTGAATATATATAGGTATACCTGGAATGATCATCATAATTCAGGTAAAGTGTTAAGGTTCAGACCCCTGACAACAAGACGAAACACAGACAAAAATGTTTTCATTTGTTTAGTCGCCATCGCTGAAATACCACAATTTTGTTGGTCTGTCTAAGGCCATTGTTTGTCGTCAAACAGGCAGCTTATCTCCCCTGAAAGCAAGAAACGGGAGTCGATATTCCTCAAGTTCTGGTGTTAAATGTTTGGGATTCATGTCCATTTGTTATATTTAACCATGATGTACGAGTGCTGTTATGGACAAGGGTCTAGGGTTTTGTTTTGGGGAAGGGGATTATCCCCATTTCAGTTGAATTGTCTTTTGTCTTGAGAAATATGAAATTATCTTTCATTTTCTCTTGAATATTTCTTTATCTCATTAAATAAATGTATATATTGTTCAAGAATTAATTGTATAAATTTTATGAATATATATTCTTGGTTTATGATCATATTTCTAACTTTACAGTTAATTTTGATAGCAAATAACAGTGTAAGATACAAGTCCTAGAGGAAATGAACAATAATGTAAGGTCAAAGATACATAATCATGATAAGGGAAAAATATCAATATATTTATTGTCAGATAAGTTTCAATTGTTATCATCACAACTCGGGTGAATATAACTAGATATCCTCTGGTAGATGAACAGACAGCCAGACGAAAGACGGGAGGAATGATGATATGATTGCTCACCTTTCGATGGCCTGAGAATAGCTGGCTCCAGCGAAGTCAAAATATTTATGGATGATATTTGATTTGGAATGTTTTGCATTTGTCCACATGTCTGGGGTCGCACATCAGGGGACGGAAATGACCCAGGGTCAAAGGTCAAATTTGATAAGGCTTGGATCTCCGTGAATGTATAAATAATAATCATGACTAAATTTGGATTCATTTCCATATTTGTTGTGGTGTTGACGTGTGGCGTACCTTTGAATCACTGAAATAACCAGACAAATTCCAAAATAGCCTGTCATAATTTATTCACAGAGCGTAAACAGACCTTTTATTAATGGAATTACTTGCGATTGATAGGCTTGAAGTAGCTATAGCAAAGGTGTATGATATCTTCAAGAAATATTTTATTTTCATAATATTAATTTTGTTAGGTCTGAGATTTCAGATGGTTGACATTGTCAAAATGTCTGTTTTAATCTTGGATTTCTTTTACAGATGTCCATTAAATTAACAATTTACAATTTTGGGTGGACTATTCTCAATCATGTATGACAAAATTGTTGCCAAGTTCTCCATTTCCCTACCCCCATCATTATTTTTCACTTCAACCTTCTTGCCATTTACTGGTAGATCAGAATCCAGATACTTTATACAGAAATACTTGTGACCTTTCATATGGTAGTTCAGGATATTCATCCTATGAATAAGATATAATGCTTGTATAAGAACGGTCGAAGCTTATTGCTGGGTCATATGATATCTTACATTCAACCAATGGAAACCTATTTTGACCATATACTGTTACTTGCATTACCAGTTGTGTGAAAGCCTAGAATTGTCATCTTTCGTAAAAGATATGATGGTTTGTATTCAACCAATGGAAACCTATTTTGACCATATACTGTTACTTGCATTACCAGTTGTATGGAAGCCTAGAATTGTCATCTTTCGTTAAAGATATGATGGTTTGTATTCAACCAATGAAAACAACATATAAATAATTTAGGTCCTGACGATAAACCGAATCTGATGAAGATGAATTGTCCGTGCTTTTGGATGTAAAGATTGTGGTATTAATTTCCATTTGAATATTGCAGGTACCGGCGACAGATCAGTGTACACGAGGACTGATGAAGATGATGTACTGCCCGTACTGCCAGGGTTTGACGAACACGAAACCCTGCAACAACTTCTGCCTGAACACCATGAAGGGATGTCTCGCCTACCAGGCGGACATAAACAGCGTCTGGAACGAATATATCGGTAAGAATTAAGTTTGAATTCTTGAACAATTGTGTACAGATTAGAATGATGATGACGAAAGTGATGATGAGAGATCACAACTCAAGAGCAGTGATGTACATTTATAGAAACCTATTCAATGGAGTACTTGATGGTGGTGATGATACTGATGATGGTGATTGTGATCATTCTATGCTACATGGTAATGATGATAATGATGACAATTATGTCGATGATAATGATGGTGATGATCATGACGATTATGTCGATGATAATGATGGTGATGATCATGACGATTATGTCGATGATAATGATGGTGATGATCATGACGATTATGTCGATGATAATGATGGTGATGATCATGACGATTATGTCGATGATAATGATGGTGATGATCATGACGATTATGTCGATGATAATGATGGTGATGATCATGACGATTATGTCGATGATAATGATGGTGATGATCATGACGATTATGTCGATGATAATGATGGTCGTAATGATGATGATGATATATTGATCCTTTTTTACATTGATCAGGGCATCTTGATATGAAGAATCTGCAAAGTTCCTGGATATATCTTCACTATAACTTGTTGCAGGCTTTCTTCATGCTATTTTAATGTCCACTAATTAATATACAAGTGAAATATTTCTAATAGTAGTTTAAGCCCAAATAAATTCACACACCAACTGATTTACGTATAGGCATTAATTTGGGAACTATTTATACAAAATGTTAAAGAACATTTTCTCTATAAATAACATCAGCATGGGAATTCATGATAGAAATAATTATTTCTCCCAGAGACTTCCTCTATGGCAGTAATGGGAACGTTTAAATCTCAAACTGTTTTATCAAGTTATTTAGCCTGCGCATTCCTCACTTAAACCTGTAACACCATCGCGCCTTGAGGAAATATATGTATAAAAGCAGGCAATTGAGATAATGGCCCACATTTAGAAAATAGACGGGCTGTGATAGACACTGTTTATCATTCTGTAGACTTGCTCCTGAACTATAGCCCTGTACCCCTAGCCTATCAAACTCTACCAGGAATTTGGAAGGATGTCTGTCTGTCATGAATCACGCTTTCGCCAGGTGGGGAGGGTCTGTGTCTATCTGTTAATCTGTCTGTCTTTCTGTTTGTTAGTGAATCTGATTCTATTTTCACATTTCTCCTCAGTGCTAGGATACTCTGTGTGTAGCATACGATCCTGTTTGATATAGTTCTTGAAGTCTGTAACCCTTTACCCCTCTGTTGCCAACATTCATGATCATAACTCATTCACATAGAGAATGATAAGGAATGGTCATGAGAGACATTGACTCACTTACCTGGCATTAGCAGGCAGGGGGTTAATACTTGCTACCTAATCAATTGGTGTCAAATCATTCTAAGTTGCCAATTTACAGGAATCGCAACATGTTAACTAAGGGAATATTCTAAGTTTGGCTAGAAGCTTATGAGAGGCCAAATCTGAATATTGGTGCATTATCATATTAAAGTGTTCACATGTAGTGATTTCTAGCAATATATGTAATCTGCAAGAAATAAAAAAAATTCAAATTATCAGAAAATTATTAAATTTCTCAACAATTTTGGCTGAAATAAGCTGAATGCAAGCCAAATGCCAGCTATTTCACAGACATGCCCTCTGGCCGCGCCTCTTGTCTATCCGTCAGTTGTGTTACGTAAAGACCTCTCATCTTCTAACACATGGGATGCGCCTGGGCCGCTCCGAGTCAGGAAGTTGCACATTTATTTCTCGACACAGACGTAACTGAAGACGCTCTGCCTTGGATGTGCGAAACATGTAGATAAACACAGGAGACAGGTCTAAACCCAGTGCTGAAATAGACTCTCTTCCTTTCAGAGTTGTAGGATACATCTCGGAGCTGTATGCGCGTGATCATCTGGAAGCCAAACCCCGATTTGAATTTTCCGCTAAACATTTAAAGTAGAGGCTACAACTGAGTTAAAAATATTCTTTAGATGATTTTCCTTGGTAAAAAACATGTTCAAGTCGCTGAAGGCTATTTACAAGTGGTATACATAAAATGACTTTGACGAGAGAAAAAGCACTAATTAATTAATCTCAACTATTGGTAAGGGTACTTATAGTATGATACATTTACAACATTATAATTGCCTCCTAATTAAATGATCCAGATCCCAATTAACAAGTTGCATGTTTCACATATATAATTACCTGTAGTTAACGAACTAATCACTACCTGTGATGTATAATCTTCTGTGTGGTAGGTCCAGGTTGCAAAGGGGAAGCAGTCCAATATTTGAGTGAAAGCATCATCATTCATTGTCGTAAATGTTCCTTCTGGCTTGTTCAGGAGAGATTTCACCCAAAAAAATACTTCAAAGTGATTACCTTTGGGGGTATGCCAACCTGCTTAAGATGAGTTACTTCCCCTGCTGATAATAACTGGCAAAATTTCTTAATCTTGATAATTACATGTACTAATGATTAAATACCTCATGAGAACAGTTCAAAGCCTCTTTAGAATGGCTCCTACGATAGGTGCAGTACCTGCAGCTATGTACTGCTATAGAAATGTGAGCAGTAACACTCTGTGGAATAGGGATGTTGATAAAATAGTATCTAGAAGTCTTGTATTATGTACTCACAACATATTCATCCAACTATTCGGCAACTCAGGTTTGACACGACTTCAGCAGGTAAAGGGTTAATCTTGATAAGTACATCATCAAACATCATCAAACAGATTGGGGGATGGCTCACTGGTTAACAGGGTTGAGTTTGGATCTTCAGGTGTGGGTTTGAATCCTGCAAAGGTCTTGGCAACTATGTTTTCATGAAATGTACATATAAAGTGTGGATGCGATGCTACATTGAAATTGTGCAAAGTATGACCCATGGCGCACTAATTCAAGCGATGCTTGCAGGTTTCACAACAATCCTAGCTATTACAGTGATAATACAGGCCTTCTCCTCGTGAAAAAAACACAGGCCGTGACACGTGAAATATCCTTGGAAACGGTCTTCAACCTTTAATCTCCCATCTCAGCTTACCTTGATTACCAGAATGGTGGAAACGATGTATCCAATGTGGTAGGTATGAGTGACTACATGTATACCTACCTACAAACAGTACACATGGACCTCAGGTGTTGCAAAGTTCCTCACCTTTGAACTAGCTTTGTCAGGAGACGGATTGAACTCACTGAAAGAAAGTCGAAAGCACGTGAACCCAATTATCCTGGAATTGTTTTCTGCCTTTGATGATGGGCAAAAAGTTGGTTGTAATTTTCAGTATTATTAACTTCAGTTGAACACCTGAAAAGAAAACGAGAAAAAAAAATTTGTTCTGATCGATGGTGCTGCGGTTTTGATAGGAGTCGGTGTGAAATGTCTTCTAGTTTTAAGAAAGAATTTGTAACTTCCCTTCTTACCGTTCTCTTTCAACTTAAGTTCTTCTTAAAAGTCTATTGAAGACAATTTTCTGAACACTGGAATCTAATTAAAGTTGTAATTGTACTTTTGTGTTTTAACTACTTGGATGCTGTTGGTCCGTTCTTGACACTTCAAGACTGCCTGAAAGTTTTAAGTGCAAGGCTTAAAGGTGAATTGCCATTATCTTTATTCAAAGTATTTCAGTAGGTACTGTACAAAGCATTTCAAATATCAAGATTAAACTGAAATGATATAATTTTGTTTAAATATAGCAGTCCCATGTTTCTGACACTTTGTACAAGTGATGTCATCAAACTTTAAAAATTTAAAATAGAGTCAAATCAAGAGGCAACAAAGTTCACATTTCAAAATAGTAGATTAACAACAGATGATGAATATATACACGCAAAATAAACATCTCCTCCCCCCGCTTGTGTTAAGCTTTATAAAATTCGGCCTAAATAAACCCTTCACTTCCTCAAAACTGCTCCTGAATCACGCCTCGGTATTCTATCCCACAAGACATTGCAAAGTTTTGATTTTGATTTCCTGTCGAGCGAGGGCAAAAGTTAACCAGATGTTACCTCGACAAGAACAGCTGAGAGTAATCTGCCCTTGGTTTCCTCTAAGAAAATAAATACTCGTGTAAAAAGTGCGTACATCATATAAAAACAGATCTGAATGCCGCTCTAGGAACAAATGATTACATTACTGGAAATATTTTCACTTTTAGATCGGGCCTTGATAGTTGACTCGATTCAAGAATAGAACGGCGGAAATATTTGTTAGGTAAGATGTCTCCATATATGATCAAATGATAATGAAATTGAAATTTTCTTTTTAAAAAAAACGTTAGTCTATCTATACCCCAAACATTAGTCGGTCTATCCCCCAAACGCTAGTCTACCGACGCCCAAATCCTCCCAAATTGCAATCAGTCATATACACACTTGAGAAACATAAAGTGGCAAGCAAGTTTACCCTCGTTATTGTCTGTGCATATACTGTTTGATAAACTCTCGATCTAGAACCAAACCAACTTGGGGATTAGCCTAATTGGTCGCTAGGTCAAACATTCAGATAGTTGTCTTGTTTTGTCATTCCCAACCGGTGTACACAAACCATATATAGAATTTTAAGTAGGTGCGTTGTGACCATTTTGTCTGATTTGCCCACTTGTCCGTTCAATGCTAAGAAATATTTTGTTTAAATATTGTTGGCATTTGAAAATAAAGATATTTGTGTTCTTTGCAACGAGAGATTGCGTAATCTTCAGAGGATTCAACCAGGGAAATTATATTGTTAATACCAAATACGTTTAGATTTCGGGAAATTGGAATATTTAAAATCATGGTAATCCGCTCAGGTTTCAATTGGGGAAAAAATACTTGTTGTGGACATTTTTGGTACCAGGTAATGGGGGACATTGGAATTTTGGTGAAAATTATTTTTTTCTTGACTTGTTGTTTTGGAAAGAGGAAAAAGTGACATTAACATTGTTTGTTTATATACATAATTATATTCAGAGAATCTGTATTCGTGAGAGTGAAAATATCATATGTGAATATTTGTTTAAAATTTAATTTAAACTTTATGTTGAAAATAAAGAAAATATTTAGATATCTTTTATTATGTTTAAGTGAAATATATCTGATTGATGATTATAACTTCCTCAAAAATTTGTTTTACACCAAATATTTTAGCAGTTATTTATCTGTTCTTTAAAGTAAATATGTTGGAACCATGGGAAAATTTATATTGTAACTGAGAGTCTAAAATTTGACCTGTGAGGTTTTAAAGGTTTATTGTCTTGCAAGCATTTTATTTTTGAATGAATGTTAAAAAGTGAATATTTTGTGTTTCTTCCATATGTGAACTTGTTCACATTATACAGGATTACTCATTTCCTTTCAACATAACAAAACAATTTCTTGCGTTCCAAAAAAGTTTTATTTTATATAACACATAAGAAATAAAATTTTAGATCTTCAAAATGAATAAAGTAGATGAAAACAGCTAACATATTCTATAAATTAAAATTGTAAACATAACAACTTTTCTCGTTTAGTGCTCGATATTAAGTCGTAAACAATAAAAATATATTGTAAAGGTCTGGATAATAACATTTGGGCTCACCCAGTACAGGTTCATCTGAGTGAAATATTTCCTCAAGGAGGTATAAGGGCTGAATGTTAAAGTTTGTTGCTTTTATATCGCAGTTTAAGTAATAGGAAATAGACTGTCAAATATACATAGACTTAAGGAATTATCATCGGGGCCATTCAGTTTCTTCTGCACAAATAATGACGATTGTCTTTTTACGATTCCCGCAAGGCCATAAAATCGTAGCCTCTCTGTGTCGTGCCTGACGAAGCGTATCGAACTCTACTGCGGCTTGACAAACTATAGAAAGCAAGCGGCTTTTGGATAGACATATGAAATACTTTCCTATAGGGAGCCACACAAAACCAAGCCGTGCCGCTTTCTTCTGCCGCCGAAAATTTGCAATTCGCAGTAGAGGGAGCCCTCGTAGGAACTAGATGAAAGAGACATGATTATTCGAAGTATTGTAATTCTGAATCTACCCACAATGCACCAGTGACTTTTGTCGGGGACAGAATCTTTCATCTTGACCCCAAGACGATTCATCAGAGAGTCTTGACAGCGGAACAGAGGACAGGTTTAGGATATGCAAATGGATACACGCGTCTTATACGCAGGGTACATACCCCTATGATTCGGGACCCAGGCTAACAGTATGCTGCAATAGATACACGCGTTGATACGCAGGGACCACTGCTGAATTAATTAGTGTAAATCTATTCTATGTGATCTATTCTATGTGACCAATTTACAGGAAACTCAACTCGACACAATTGTCGCTATGCATTGCAGTGAAACCTGCAAACATTGGCTGGAACTATCTCACCTTGGGTGGTGCCGCACTGAAATTCTGCGTAGCATTGCAGCTAGACCTCACTGCTTGCAGAACAGTTCTCTACACAGACAAAGATGCCGAGCCCATGACATGATTCAGATCTCTTGATCTAAAGCAGACTCGCCGCTAATGGCTGCAATACTGCCGAAGCGGCGTTAAACAATAACTCACTCACTCACTCTAAAGCAGAACATATACCACTGTGCTGTCCCACCCCCAGCTAGCTTAGAAATGGGTATCCCGGATTATTCTGGGATCCACTGGTACAGGGTTAAATGCAACAGCAGATAAAGAGTTAATTTGAAGGTTTTATGGTCAAGAGTAAATTTATGTGATAATCAATACTAAAATACATTCTGGTTAATGACTTACACTAAATGAATAAACTGGGAAATGACCGAAATCTGAAACATCACTGAGAATATAAAGAATTAAGACATCCTAGAACAAAATTTTGTTTAAGAGTTTTACTTTAGAATGAAATATTTGCTTTGAAATTCAAGTCTGCAGTGAGTGGATTTGACTTATCGCAGATTTGAAACAGGAGACCAAGAGAACAGATTAATAATGTTACTGAGACTCAGAGTTTGATAAAAAAGTGATATTTCCTGGTAAAGAGTTTTCCTACTCTCATATTGGACCAAGCAATTTGGTGATAATGACGAAATACTGTTTGACAAGAATTCTGTCAAAACATGAAATATTTTCATTGTTTGCTGGACGATGTTTCTAACGAGGACCCCTAACAAGGGCAGACAAGCATGTGAAACTTTGCACAGATGATGGCGTCCTAAGTCAACAAATGAACACAACACTGCACATCGATGACATTACACGTTTATCACCAATCTTAACCATGACGGTAATTTCAGCGTGCTCAAACCCCAATCATTTTATCATATTTTACGAAAGTTCAAAATTTTGTATTTTGCTGAATACTCATTACAAATTAGACACTTTTTTAAAGAGCAAACATCAATTTATGAATCATAAATATTTTTTTCACTCAGATCAACTTTCAATGAGAAAAAAAAAATTGCGTGATTGTTTTGGCGTGATTTGGAAAGTCTCATTATAATTCTGCCGTGTTTTCTGAACGATTCCATCATTGCCATCTGTTCGGCGTAACAAAGTTTGTAATGTTAATTTATTTTCTGTTATTGACATGATTGTAGAAGAGTATTCGGAATTGGATTAATTTGTCTGTCGTATAATGAGGAGAACTCGCGGAATAATTCTTGCATGCTTCGGTGTCCGGGAAACCAGCCAATCAGATCGTGACATAGCCAACCGGTGCGACACAGTTAGAAGGCAACTCACGAGCTATAACATGAGAACTGGCTGATAAAACATGTGGTACTGCATTCTTACTCGATAAAGCTTTGTGTGGTAAAGTGAATTGTATATATAAACTCAATTGAATTTATGGTTATTTTAAAGTTGTTTAATTTTCTTTCAAAGAGGTAATGCTATTTTTCTGCCCCAAGTGATATAAAAACACAATTTTAAACTTAGTTTATTGAACATTTTTATCTTTATAATTGTATTGTTGATGTCATTAATGTGGCTTGTATACTTAAAAGGTATATTTGGATTTAGGAAATTAATATTTTTAACATTAATTGTAATTCTGACACACCTATAAAATAATTGAAATGTTTGATCTTTGTATACTTCATGTATTTAAAATCAATGCTTGACAGCTTTATGACATATTTGAAAAACTTTTGAAATGATGACTGTTATGTTTCATATAGAACGTAAAGATTTAATCAAGTTCCTGCTATTTCACATTGCGCAGTAAAATATGAAAAAAGACATTTCTGATATATATTTCAACCTTTCAAAATAAAAGGTTATTTCTTGATAAAGAAATATCAACATATGTAGTTTCAATTAAACACATTACGCATGATAAGTGAACTCAATGACTTCTCTTTTGAAAAAAATTATGATTTATATATGCTTCAGTGTTCATATATGCTTTTGACGAATGTTGTATCTTGCAAATTTCCAGAGAATTAAGCTTGACTGTAATACTTTCACTTTAAGAATGATAGTGTGATATGGTTTTTATCTTTATCGTTCGGTCGACAGTGATCGCATTGTACAAACTGTACTCAAATCTCGTAAGACCGTCTTAGAAAAATGTTTTAATAGTCCCGTAAATAGACCACTTCAAAATAAGAAACACATAAAATATGTCATGAAAATAAAAATCTTTTCGAGGATGAATAGATAATGATGGCAAACAACAGGTTTTTTGTTAAAAGTGACAGTTCGTGACAAATGTTTGCTTTTTTATGATCTTATTCTTTTAAATAGGAAGACATATTGTTACCAAGTGTGATATGTAGCATAAACTTTTTGAATTTGAAAGAAAGGTGACACTAGCAAGGTTTATATAAATTATAACATTTTTGTTGAAATTTCAAATTGTCATATCCCATAGCAAATAATTCATTACAAATATTGTCGTAAGAGGAGGAGTGTGGAGGGAGATACACAGGAGGAGTACTTGCAGGTTCACGTAGAGTTATTTTTCCATCTCCTCAATTTTACTAAATTAACCAGAAAAATATTAGAGAAGAACTTACCTTTGTCTCATATTCCCAACTCCCCCACCTTCCTCCGCCCTATATTCTTCCGCCTACCTCTCTCTCTCTCTCTCTCTCTCTCTCTCTCTCTCTCTCTCTCTCTCTCACTCGGTCTCTCTCCTCTCACCTCTTTCCACTCTCTCTCTCTTCCCCCCCCCCCCTCCCCCTCCCAAAAAAATAAAATAAACAAACAAAAAAACTCACAAAAACCTAAGAGGTTGAAGCAAATCCTACAACTTAGTGAGTCATCTCAGGATCTTGTTAACCCTCACCCCAGTCGAAATCATTTCCTTAACTCGAAGCACTGATTAGGAAGGTTTTGCCCTCCGAGGCAGAGTTGTTGATTGGGTTGTCTCCCTTTCAGTCACTGCTCTTTTGTTTTTAAGCTGTCACTGTTTTTGTCTTGCTGTGGATAATGGGGTAAATTCACACACAGCCTCTTTTAATGATGAAACAAGAGAAGTGAAGTGCTTGTCAAGTCGTGGTTAACCCTCTACCTGTGACTCTCATAATAGTTAAACTGGTAGCGATTCATGTAAATTGGCCAAACAGAATGGTTGGTGCTAAATATTTGAAAATGTTAGATGGTGGTGGATCCTGGATATCTCCATCCACCAACTCCCCCCAAAAAATTTTTTTTTAAATTTTGCATGTAAATTTGATGAACCCCTGAGGGAAAACCTCCTTTTCAGCATACGTACCTGACCCTTTGAACATTCTTGTAACCACTTATGGTAGATGTGTTTCATTCAGCTAATGCAGATCTAACTGTCTGTTTACAAAATTCTAAAATTTTGCCTGACTTAAACTAATACTGAAGCAAATTCCAGAGCTTCGACACAAAGTAGTGGAAATCATCGAAGCGCTGGAGAAACACGAAGCAACCACATTTGCGACTAATGTTTCTGTATGGGAGCTCCCCGAGGCTATGGCAGAAAGCGCTGGTATTAAACGAGCTGTACGCCATTATCACCTATTGGTTTCTGTGTTTGGTCAGAGGGTTGAAGGGAACCGAGGCATGGTCCGTCATACAAGTAAGTAGGGAACTGTGGACAACGACTCGGACCCTGACTCGCCCTGCCAGTGCTTATTGGATTTCCATCATTGACTCATCCGTGGAAATGAACTCGGTAAAATCATAAGGGAGTTTGACCATTAGCCCTGTGTCCATGGTAATCAGCTTAGAGACTTGGCACTGTCGCGGAGTTTGCTCAAACCACTGGCTTCTCTCGAATGTGATGGAAAGAGACATGGCTGAAAAATTGATGAAGATCTTTTTTCTACGAATTGGGAGAAGTATTAGAAGATTGCTACTTGACGTTCCCTGCTGCTGATAGGAATTGATTTTAGAAGCCGTGAAAGTCGAGAAATGTGGTTTCACTTTAACCAGGTTTTCTTTTCGTGACATTGTCTCCGTGTCCAAATATCTCCATTGTAGAGGACTGTGTTTGTAATTTTATTTGGAAAGTCTTCAGGTTTTTAATGCTTTGATGATGATAACTCAGTTTTGAAAGTCTTCAGGTTATTTCATTCGAGGAGGACGGCCGTTCATGCAGTTGTATAACATGTTTCTGAACTACAAATATATCTGACATGTCACTATCCATTCAATGATTCTGAAACTTTTATGTTTCCTTCATACTCCTTGAGGAATATAACTTTCACAATACCATCTCGTCCACATGGTACCATCTTCACTGCATCTTCACTGCATCTTCACTGCAGTGTGGACAGAAGCCACAGTGACATTAAAAGTCCAGTAGGTTTCAGGTTGGCAGGGCACAGTGACCCTTCAAACACAAGTTTTCATATTCAATGGGTCACCCATCCAGTGGTAAATCACAGTGATTGATGCTGAACCTTATTGATCTGATGTACTATTATATCAATACAAGATCCAGAGGGGTGGTTCACATCCCCTACCCCCAAGAATCCTCAATTCCCCCTTGACTATGCTCAGAAAAGCATGCACCCATCTACATTTTGTCAGTGTTATGCTTCTTTGATAGATTCTCGACATCTTGAATTGCAAAAGAAGATAAAATTCAAGAGAAAAAACCAACCTGTCTTTTTCAAATCAGTGGCGTTAACAATGTCTCCATCACTTTTGCACTCAGGGAACTTTAGTGCAGTTTTACCCAAGGGGTCTAAATTGCAAGTTAAATGGTTCATTTTATTAAAGAAACTCTCTTGGGCCTTGCCTGCTAAAGTAATAGGGATTTCACCCAGTCGCTCACTCCACAATGGGTGGCGATGATCAATTCCTCAACCCAAAACAGAAATTGCTAAAACTGAGTAAGGACTACAATAAGCGGGGAGTCCAGGGATGCGTATATCATCAGAACAGCGTTATTAACTGACAAAACTACAAGCTACGGCCATTATTCCATCCCAGGCACTTCTCAGTTATCACACCCCTGGTCGCTGCGTGCATTATCCCCCGCCTAGCGGTTATGACGTAACAAGCCGTAGGGACCAGGGTGATATATATAACAACATCAACGAGTTTAAGTAAGAGCCACTTGGCAATCACTTCAACTTTGGAGGTAATCCTTCAGAGTACATTAGGATCCAACATGGCTGATTTCTGCTTGACCTGTGATGTAATGAATTGTTATTGTTGGCAGAACATAAGGTGATTGAGTAACAGACCCTCGCTAATGTTGTTATTGGTGATACCAGCGTCAATCCGCTAATGTTGTTAGTAGGTGAGGCGAAGGTCAATATGGGATTTGTTTATCAGGTCAAAGGTCAAGACAAGCACTAGTTGCACTCGAACAGTATTGATGAAGATGTGATAAGATCATTTATTATTTGAGGGATAAAACCTTATAATACCAGATTTCAAGATTGAAATCAAGGGCATATTTAAATTTTCTGTGACACGCATTTGCCATATTTGAAAATTTAACATTTAATTTTGAAAGTTTGTTAAACCTACACTCTTTCTCACTCTGTCTTTGGTAAATCATTCTATCGCATTTGCCATATCTGAAAATTTAACATTTAATTTTGAAAGTTTGTTAAACCTACACTCTTGCTCACTCTGTCCATGGTCAATTAACCCTGAATGTTTTATGATGGTCTAATGTTATTTGTTTGATATTTCAGAGGCCATGAAGATGTTAGCCAATCGGCTTGAAGGACCTTTTAATATCGAGTCTGTGGTGGACCCTATTGACGTCAAGATTTCAGACGCCATCATGAACCTACAAGAAAACAGTGCACAAGTTTCTGCGAAGGTAAGACTTGAATTCATCATCTAGCTCACAAACGTTCAAATCATTGCAAGTTTGATCAAAGACACATTTAATGACGTACATAAATCCTAAATTGTTTGATAAATTGTGTACAACATAATCAGAACATCACTAAACTAGTAAATGTTCAAATCATGAAGCTAGAAATCAGAAAATTGCAAAGCTGGAAATCTGAAAATGGATAAGCTAGAAATAAGAAAATCAAAATCTTCTTCAGTTATAGTTGATAAACAATTTATGTTGAGTAAGTTATGGATAATAGACAAATATCTGGACTTGTATACATTGTAATAGACTGCAGTAACAAACACATATACTTGCATGACAAAAACTCTGATGGTTCTATACCGAGTCTTTATAGAAGGGCCACCCCTTATTGATCTGTGGGCTATTTAGTACACAATTCTCTGTAGGTCTACTGTATAATAATAGACCCAGTCACAAATAAACACAATGTTACAAAAGCCACCATTAGTGACTTTATTCTGCGGCTATCGGCTTGTACCCAGTGGCATCGGATGTTTCCAAAGGGAAGTACAAACTTGCAGGGTACAAATATTTCCCAGAGTCCTGCACTTGTGAAACTCCACGAATTGTTATTAGTAATGAGGGAAACATTATGGATGTCAAAGTATCATTAGTTGCCAGGAAAGCATTATCGATGTCAAATGACCGCCACTCGTCCGACTGAAGATGTTTTCTCTCATTTCAACAATCTCTTCCAATAGAGTTGTTTTTAACAAGTCCTTAACCATATTCCGAGCGATTTCTTCCAATAGTTTTCGCACAACTCTCGCTGAAATTGTAATGAAATTTGAACTGAAGAATTGTGAAATTAACTGGGAATTTGGATAGCGTGGGGTTCATTTCGTCATCAGTTTATGTTAGGGGCTAGTGACTGCCGGGGGAATGACAGCAGGCAAGTGTGATTGATGAAACTAACGCTCTGACTCGAACTCTGTCATTCAAATTGACAAAGATTTCGATCGATCTGATTCGCCCAATGCACAAGAATTAATCTGTTTTAAACAGATGGTCTGGCAAAAAAAGAACATTAGGCTTCCATGAATACTTTATTTTGACTATATATGCATGCGGGGGGGATCCCGGTCTCACCAGGACTGTGTCACGTCGACTTGACGTCTTGATTCATCGACCTGGTAATAGGATGAAGACATTCCATTTGAGTTCACGACAATTGTTAAAGGGCATTTCGTTTATTTTAGCATTTTTCTAGACAAGCTCTGCTATCTTTATAGCACCATAACTTTTGGCCGAAGAAAATGTCTTGAAAATTTTATGAAACAATTTTTTTTATTTGGATGTTTGAAAGTTATAAAACTACCAAACGTTTTTGAAAATAGAAAGTTTGAATTGAGTCTTCCCTCAATAAACTGATTGGTGTCAGTCTGTTTGCATTTCATATCAGTTTGGTTTTTCTTATTTTCCTTATTTATTTGTAAGTTAGTAAATTATCCCTCACTAATTTACACTTATATCAGGGAATTTCCTCCAGATATAGCAAATGTGTATCCCTGGTCTAATTGGTGTATAACTCATGGGCTTGTTTATCATCTGAAAATTGTGATAGTAGTTCACTCAAATATTTAAACAATGATAAATCAAATTCCTATTTTCTTCTAATTAGGCAGCTGAGACATATTCCAGGCGCTTTCTGCCGAAGTTAGGCACTTGTAAATCAGTTGTAGGGAAGTATTACGAAAGTTTTTTCTCTCGTAAGTGTAAGAAATCTTTGAGATTTACTGTCTGTTTCTGACGTCTGCCCAACAGACGAAGATAAGATGTCTAGTATAACGACACACACCAACTGGAAGTAATTCATTAACGCTGCACAAATTGAGATTTTCCCGAATAAAGTATGTCCGACCTTATTAGAAGTATATTTGTTAGGGGTCGAACAGGGCCTCCTTTTCACCCCCTAACAGTTAAAATGTCACAATGCAGATAACACATAAGCCCAAGCTAGCGCTGCGCATATGTCTTGAGTAGTTCTCTGAAAAATATCATCATAAGCTATGAGACGATTATTTCCAATTACGTCCAGTTGATATTTACAGCCCTGCATGCTCTTATAAAAAGTATAAAAAATCTGCGTAATTGTTAGAAAATGGCGCTACTTCCTGAAGATGGAAACAAAAGTTTACTTCTCACGATGGTTGGGATTGAATTTCTAACCATAGAACCTGCCCGAGGCGGAAAACTGTCCTATCATGTCCCAGACATAGTCTATCACGTAAATGAGTTCTCTTTATCCCGACCACATTTATTGTAAATCAACGCCAAGGGCAGACAACTCTGATAGCTAGGAGAATTACAAAAGAGATTTTCTTAACTCTTTATATGGTGAATTAATTCATGTTAAACCATTCCATCGCAGCTGAAAAGAGGAATGGTAACGTGTAAATTAAGGGAATATGCCGGGATATAAGTGTCATAATCTTACCATGGCAGGTTAAGGGTTAACACTGTTTTAGAAACTATGATAAATTATTCACTGCATATCGACTATCAATTTTTGTTGCCAAAGTAGTGTTCTTGAACAAAATAGACAAAAAGTTACAACTGTTTTCTATGTCTTTGCTGTTTTTCAAATTTAATCCAGCAATGAATCATGGTCAGAGTTTATTCTCAAAATCCTAATTAAATTGCCACAGTTTTGTTCTCTTCCTGTGTCCATTTTTTCAAATTGTTTATAACCTTCCTAAGAGTAGAAAATCTTTTTAAAATGCCTCTATTTTTGTTCTTTGATTGTGTCCTTTTAAAAACTTGTTTAAAAACCCATCCCAAAATGAATGGATAACACAAGGCAAACATAAAACACCTTTCGGATCTGAAAGTGTGAATCTCTTAGCCCTGTGAACACACACAGAGATTTCTCGTTCACGGTTTCATTCAGTATAATTATACAGTTTTTTCAGTTGTGTGCAATGAATACCATGTTGTAATTTCATTGACAAAATTTTAAAGATTCATTACGTGAAGATTACAATGAAAGGGAAACAAATTTTTCATCTAATTAAGAACTTTACAAATTAATTAAGTTTATGGTGACAGTTTCATGATATTTTTAGGGATAAGCTGTAGTGTGACAGTTGTTTGGTTCAGAATATATACTATTCTTCAGTTGTGGAGCACACAAATTGAGTACCACTCTCATTTCATCTAGAAATAATTTTAAAACATGAAGCGATATCTACAACATATATCTAAGCTGCTGTTTGTGTCTGCAAAACAAAATAAGTACAAAAAATGTATGTGAAACCTACCTTCTCCATTGAAGCTATGCCACATTTAACCTTGTCATGAACAAAATCAAGATACATTTTCATAGACATTTTATTCAAAGTTTACAATGTATAACAGATGATGGTTAATATTCATTCAAGATAGGGTGTTGTCGAAGTCTCAAATGAAAAATATTTTGTTTACCCTTTCAACTTAGAAATATGTACAATGTGTTTGTCACATGTGTCAATGATTTATATAAATCATAACTTTCATAAATCTGTTTCACTCAAACATGTATGAAGTTTTTAACCATTTCATTGAGAAAGTTTAAAAACTTGGGAGTTGTCCTTTGTTAGTGTCGATGATTACTCATTCAAAAAGGTGTCGTTCTGATCGGGACTTTTCTACCTCCAGTGTGAAAACACAGTGTCCATACTCTGAATTTGTTTGATCGGTAAACCTCCTCCCTCCCCACGGGTGATTTTCCTGACTGGTTGAAGGGAGAATAAACAGTGTCGCATAATGAGGGACAACAGGCGACCAAAACGAGTGATTACGAACGTAGCCTGGATTACGGCCATGTTTAACTCTCACACATACTTCAGTCCCTATCGGAGAGAGTTTTAGAAATGGGTTTGAAAAGCATTAACACTTACCTGGCCTACACGTAACCTTTATCTCTGGCGTCCTCAAAACATACCTGTGTGCTCAGGATATGGCAGAGAGATCCTGTCTGGGGGACTCTGAAGATTAGCGTCTTGTACCTTGTTTTGTCCAAGTTTTAACAAGATGTTTTCATCTTTCTATTGAAAGTTTAAGAAATTTGTAAAATGAAAATGGAACATCATAGGTGGAGCTAGGAATTTTGAAGGTGGGGGTGGTTAAAAAGGGGGTTTACCAAGTTTCAAGGGGGTGGGTTTGAACACCCTGATTTCCCCCCCCCCCCCTCAAACTGGATATGCCACTGTATTTTAAAACGGAACATATCTTGTGCATCTTCAAAAACATAGCTTTGTGTGCATGTTGTTAGCAATCAAATCCCTGTGAGTGGAGTCTTGCTCTTTGTTTTGTCTGGAGGTTTTCACAAGATGTTTTCATTTATCAGTTGATAATCTTAACATTTTATCTGGACCTTCCTCTTTGTTTTTGTCTCATGGTTTAAATAATAATACCTTAGAATCCCTCACTATATAAGCTAGCACATGTGTATTCATTCATTCAGGACAATGTTGCAGTTTTATGATGTTTATCAGTGAATATCTATAAAAGAAGATGAAATTAGAGCGTCATGCAGTATTTTCTTCTGACATATTCAATCTTGAAAATTTTTGCATCAAGCTTCTTTCAAAATTATAATTATCGGATGTGTTTTTATGTTTGAAAGTTTCCTTGTTATGGAATGAATATTTGAGATATTTTTGTTAAAATTTGATAGTGATGGACAGAAGTTCCCTTTGAAGTGAAGGGTAAAACAAGACACTGCAGGGAATATGAGATTGCAACAGACAGAAAACTACCTTCAAGTCATTTCCTGTTAAATACAATCTCAAATAGAAAATGTGGGCTTCTAAGAAATTAACTTGCCAATATTTGAAATTTTAAAAATGTGAAATAATTCTTAAAACAATTTTTCTGATAAAAATTTAAATTTGTAATGCAAAACAGATAATTTTTTCAAACATCTAACCGATTGTTAATTGATATATTTTATTTTCTTCTCTTTGATGACATTTCCTTGTTGAAGGCAGATAAGTTTAAATACAATCTGGAATACAAGCAACACCAAAGAATCGAGGTTTACATGTTTAATTCATGTTAGTCCATGAAGTCTTAGAAAATGACAATAATAAGCATATCTTGTGAGTTCTGTAAAGTATCAAATCATATTCTTAACTCTTTACTTGCTGATTGCATTGCCTCCCTTTTTAGGATCCCCCAGCCAATCCCTTATTAGGATCCCCCAGTCAATCCCTTATTAGGATCCCCAGTCAATCCCTTATTAGGATTCCCTGCCAATCCCTTATTAGGATCCCCAGCCAATCCCTTATTAGGATCCCCCAGCCAATCCCTTATTAGAATCCCCAGCCAATCCCTTATTAGGATCTCCCAGTCAATCCCTTATTAGGATCCCCAGTCAATCCCTTATTAGGATTCCCAGTCAATCCCTTATTAGGATCCCCCAGCCAATCCCTTATTAGAATCCCCAGCCAATCCCTTATTAGGATCTCCAGTCAATCCCTTATTAGGATCCCCAGTCAATCCCTTATTAGGATCCCCAGTCAATCCCTTATTAGGATCCCCCAGCCAATCCCTTATTAGAATCCCCAGCCAATCCCTTATTAGGATCTCCCAGTCAATCCCTTATTAGGATCCCCAGTCAATCCCTTATTAGGATCCCCAGCCAATCCCTTATTAGGATCCCCCAGCCAATCCCTTATTAGAATCCCCAGCCAATCCCTTATTAGGATCCCCCAGTCAATCCCTTATTAGGATCCCCAGTCAATCCCTTATTAGGATTCCCAGCCAATCCCTTATTAGGATCCCCAGCCAATCCCTTATTAGGATCCCCCAGCCAATCCCTTATTAGAATCCCCAGCCAATCCCTTATTAGGATCTCCCAGCCAATCCCTTATTAGAATCCCCAGCCAATCCCTTATTAGGATCCCCAGCCAATCCCTTATTAGGATCCCCAGCCAATCCCTTTTTAGGATCCCCCAGCCAATCCCTTATTAGGATCCCCAGCCAATCCCTTATTAGGATCTCCCAGTCAATCCCTTATTAGGATCCCCAGTCAATCCCTTATTAGGATCCCCCAGCCAATCCCTTATTAGGATCCCCAGCCAATGCCTTATTAGGATCTCCCAGCCAATCCCTTATTCAGCAAATTAGGAAGTGCCTATATATGCTTTCATGTACTCGTTAAAACCAAAAACTAAATCTCTTCTACAATTTCAGATATTTGCTGGTTGTGGCACACCGAGGCTCGGGCGCAAGAAACGTGATGCCGCAGAAAAATACGACTACACGTTCAACTTCAGACCGGACAGACCTGCAGCTAGACCCACCACAGCAGCCGGAACCAGTCTAGATCGACTCGTACGTGATATCAAAGAACGTGTGAAGCTCGCTAAAGACTTCTGGGTCCAACTTCCATACACGATCTGTAATGAGGAAAAAACTGCCGCAAATCCATCCATGGACAGCGACTGTTGGAACGGACAAGATAGGGCAAAGTATGTATTTCAATTTGAATATTTTATATTGGATACTTGTTTGACTTGGTACTACTCATGGTTTCTACAGAGTTTACTGGTGTCACTGTAAAAGAAACTTGAGTGGTTTTGCAGCCTTTCTAACAGATTTTCTCGCCGCAACTGGCTGCAATATTGCCGAAGCGGCGTTAAACAATAACTCACTCACTCTAACAGATTTTGAAAATCCACACTTTGTAACACATGACTTGTCAAAAAGATGCATGCTCATAATGCATGAATAGTAATTTTAAATAATATCAATCAAGTGATGAAATTCACCTCCAACTCTGAGCAAAGTGTTTTTCAAAAGCATGGAAAGTAAGATATTATCAAGGCTAACCTGGTTGTTATCTGACGATTACCTCGTGCTGGCGGACAAATATTTTAACAATTTTTAAAGCGTCACTGAACAGCAGAATCAACAAATATTGCAGTGTTTCTGAGTTTAACCGTAAACAAGAGTTTGCGCTGATTGCGTCATCTGTTACTGCCCCTGCTGAAACAATAGAAATGTTTCACGTATCCCGAAACCTTTGCCTCGGAAGCACTCTCCGCAAATACTCTTTATTTGGGATAGTCATGCCACTGTTGTCTGCCCGACAACTAACACAGTCAAAGCCTGCACCTTGAAACATCACGCTGTGGTCAACACAGAGATCAAGAATATTTTTTGCCCTTTCCATAAATTTTTAACGAGTTTCAAATATCGAAGTTTTTACCTGGTGGTATTTGTTTTACTTTTGTAAATGATAATGTTCGGATCATGTTTTTAGATCGAATTGCAAAGAGAAAAACACAGACATGGATTTAAATAAAAAAGATTGTCAATCTGTTACTTAATCAAATAACACTGGAATTGAAATGTCAATCTCTTTTAAATTTGATTCAGTATATTACTTGAGTTTAGGTGTATAGTCTGATTTGTTACTATATCAAATAATATTGGAATTAATATGTCAATGTATTCCAGATTTTATTTGGTTTTCATTCACATTGTGTCCTTGTATCAGATATATCCCAGAGGTTCAAAAAGATGGAGTAACCAATCAAATCAACAACCCAGAAGTTGAAGTCGACGTAACCAAGGCCAACACAATTGTGACCAATCAGATCATTCAACTGCAACTGATAACCAATCGACTGAGGAGTGCATTTAATGGAATGGATGTTGATTGGATAGATACAGGTATGTATTATATGATGTAAATGTAAGGCTCTGAAACTATAGGGCCGCGATATAAGTGAAATACTCTTGAAAGCGGCATTAAACCCCAACTCACTCACTCACTCACTCTGATACCATAGGACTTATAGCACAGTGGTCACTGCGTTTGACTATAGATCAGGTTCAAATCCAACAAGGGGCTTATCAGTTGTGCACAATGTTCAGGGTATAGGTTTCTACGCTAAAGTTCAGTGCAGTACCATCAAATTTTGCTAGGTAAAGCGAGGGTTCTGTCGCCATCTTGGTTTTCTTTGCATTACGAGAAATGAAAACACGGTATATTGTACCTAATTTTTTAATAATAAAAGACATACACTGATAGAGTATTCATACAGTAACACATAAGATGTCATAAAACTGATAAATAAATTACTGTTATGGTGTAGCTAAGTTTTCCCCACTCGCTTCAGTTCTCATTGTTTTTATTTTTCAACAAATGTGCGCTTGGTTTTATCAAGTTGAAACATATAAAGTCATCAAAATATTATCTTCATTAGTATCTTTCAATTTGACTGTGTTTTAATCATTTATTAATAACATATATGTGTAAACAGGAACATCCTCTCGAATTTTGTTTCCACAAAAAATACCACGATAGAACCCTCCTTTTAGTCCAACGTCCGCAGTTTCACCATATTGGTATTTTGGTATTCTCCCAGCAATGACACAAAATAAAACAATTTTAAATTTCCCTCTCGGCCATATTCTTTTGAAAAAGAAATGAAATTAGAATATTTTCTGTATTGCATCACGCTCAGTCAGTGTATATATAATAATAAAAATGGATATTTATGTTGCGCAATTTTCGATATAATATTTTATTTCCATAAACCTCTCACTGATTTGGACCAAAGAATTATCCAAGCTAAGGGCCACCCCCAACATTCAATATTAAGCATTAAGTAGATCATAATATGAACTTTTATACACTTCAGTTTTGAAATTTGGTCTTTAACTTTGTGTACTGAGTATATTTATGGTGCTAGAACCTAATGTAATTGATATTTGATCTTCGGTAAATCTATTTTTCTTCATAGGATGAAAGCCATGCATGGGAAATCATGTAACATTGATCATTTTCATGAGAATTCAAGAAAACTTAAATCTTAACATGGCATTCGACACTGATGAAAAAATATCATGTGGACGGTCGCATTCTTCCCAAAGGCAAGGAAATTGGACATGATGAAGGGTTATTTTGAAAAGAAAAATAAGATGTTTAATAACCATGGCAACAGGGGAGGTGCATGCCTTGAGGCAGTGGTCTTACTGAAATGAGTCTGTTCTCGAAGAACGATACTTTAACGGCAATTTGCTGTGACAGATTTCCCATATCTATAATAGGAATTTCATATAAATGAGGTTATTTTTATGAAATTGAGATGGATATTTTACAAAAGGGGAGTTCAAATTGAGGAACATTAAGTGGCCTCTTGATATAGTGGAGTTTTCATCAGTGTTGGATTTGCAGTATGTTCATGCATAGAAGGGAGCTTGACACTGAAAACTGAAACCCAATATCAACTCAAAGGACTCTTGACTTTAACAGAGTACATATATGTTATTTATGAAATAAAAGTTTTTAATAGACATTTAATTTAAAGAAAGAATTTAATAAGTCAAAGGAATCTGAAAATGAATTGAAAAAAGGATTCGTGTGACTTGTATAAAATTGTTACGTCAGTGTAATAGCATATTAGTAATCATGTACACAGTTTTGCTTCAAGATATGAAAAGAAATATATATATATAGCATCAGTCATTATAAGGCTCAGTGAAAACAAAGAAAATCATGACCCATTGATATTTGTTGAGTTACAATTACATTTATTAAAAAAAAATAATTGATTGATGTTATTGCAAGTTTGTATTACCAGTAATCAAATTAAATTAGTCTCCCCAATCCATGAAAATGAACTGAGAAGCCAGTATGTTATGTTACGATACAATAAAGTATCAATCTGATGTAAAGGTCAACCATGTTCAGTGATGGAGTTTGGGAGACAGTAATGGTGGACAAATCACAGTCCTTCCAGAGTTATCTCCTGTATTGATTATTGACCTGACGAGGAAAGCAGGAGGTTATGGTACTTATCACATAGGGCCCTGGTTGAAATTTGTCGTCGTCCATCTTTAGTGACTATTGATCATCTGATTCAAATATAAGTGGATCTGCTTGAAGACATGCTTTTACATCATTGGGCAGTCCTTATAACGAGGTATTTAGTGAGGCCGTTGTCTCAGGTATTGCTGTGGCCTGGCGAAAGACATATACTTTAATATTACATCATCAGATTGTCCTTATAACGAGGTATTTAGTTTTGGCATGGTTGTGTCAAAGCCATATATCTATTGCGTCATCGGCTGTCGATTGAATCATTGGACTTCTCCTTATAAGGAGGGATCAGTGTATTATAATGCGGTATTTAATGTGGATATATATCTATTTTGCATAATCTGGAAAATCCTTATAATGAGGAATGTTTTAACAAGGTGGTGACCCTTTGTCGACTACTTCAATTGGTGCAAAAACATTCTCACATGGCCGACACAGAAAATAATGTTCGCCTTAACAAGGGGCTAATCAGTGTCT
The DNA here is from genome assembly GCA_936450465.1 of Gibbula magus. Lineage (NCBI taxonomy): Eukaryota > Metazoa > Mollusca > Gastropoda > Trochida > Trochidae > Gibbula > Gibbula magus. Next base: position 7,928,857 of record OW388306.1, read on the forward strand.
GAAACAAGCAACTTTTCTTTAATTTATCCTTTTAAATTGTCAAACGAATACTTTTGTGCTAGCTTATTTACAAGCTTATGTCATACACTGTGATATTGCCTGAATCTAACTGTATAAACAGTTTAAGGGATAAGTATAAACTGGTGGGCGTGACAAAACGGTGTATGTATTGCATCATCTTCACTGTCCTTATAACGGGGATGTTGGGGGGCATGCTATAACGACGTTGAGCTCGGTTAATATTGATTGGCCGTTAAGGACAAGGTGCGATGGGGACATTGCTGACATCTCGGCTAAGTCAGTTAGCGTGATTGCGGAAATTCACTGTTTCAACAATATTTGCCATTCCGATTTTTAAAGCCATGTTTGTGATAAGATTGTCTCTTAAACTGAAACTGATCCTCTCTCTGAGAATATATATAAATAACATGTATAAATATATGTATTTATATTGTCATGATTTCGAATATTGATTTAACTATTTAACGTTTGAATATTGCCTCTGGTTTTGAATTATTAACCATATTTGAATTTTCAAATTTCATCAATCTTCCTCTCACATTAAATGCAGTATGAAAAATTAATTTTGTTAAGGAGAAAACATGACCCCGAGGTCTTCTGCTCTGAGAATAACCTGAAGGGAGGGATAAAGCCCCGAGGGCGTTAGCCCGAGGGGCTATCCCGACCTTGAGGTTATTCTCAGAGCAGAAGACCGAGGAGGAGTGTTTTCTCCAGCTTATAAACCGTCAACTATCAAAATTTACGAGTTATAGTTTCGGACGCTCAAAGGGCCTAATTCCTCCGCTTAGACCATTTTAAAAGCAGAAGACGAAGGAGGAATGTTTTCTTCCTATTTATAAAAGTCAAATGTAAAAATTTACATTTTATAATTTTTGATTCCCAAATCGTGTTTTTATAAAGGGTATGTCGCCCTCGGTTGCGTTATATCGAGGCAAAGAAGGTATGACTATAAATGGAGTAATTCAACTCCACTCTTCATCTCGGTCTGCATAGCCGAGCGGTCTAAGGCGCCAGTTTAGAGAGCGAAGGGCGCCAGGTTCGAATCCAGCTATTTCAACTTGGAAATGTTTAACTTTGTACAATTTTCGATAATAATTGCTGCTTGTTGGCTATTGCGTTGCAAGTCTGAAAAATTATTCTAAGTGCATTTCCAGGTCTTACTTTAAAAAAAACCTTAGGTTCAGGTCTTACTTTCAAAAGTAAAACCTCATACCGGGTTATTCTCGGAAGTAAGACCTCATTAGAGGTTATTCCAAGAAAAGAAGATACCTACAAAACAACAGACAGAATCCGACCTAGGTTTATAAGTTATCAGAAGGATTTATGAAACTTTTGTATGCATGTTGCTAAAGGTGTTTTTCGTGTCAGGTATTTTTAATTAGCAAACATTACACAAGTGTCAAGGGTTATCTAGAAAATGACGGAAATGTTTTTCACGCTGGGCGTTACTGATAAGAAATATCAAATTATTTCGGAGATTGGAACTCGCCTTTGATTAATTTCAACCACCGTACACCAGATATATTCAATTACGAATCAATGATTTAGTTTCGCGTTCATTGAGCTGCCCTTCATATTCATAAGCACCTGCGTAAAGTCACAACCTGTCACACCTCCAATATTGATTAGCTCAGTACTAGCATCATGTCTTGGAAGGGTTTATAATGGTCAATGGGGGGTTTTCTTGACTAATCACAATTCAAGTACCAATCTTAGCATTCACACTCACCCTGTCCCCCCTTGCCATCAAATAACACACAGACCTCCATGTTGGTTTTGGAAGAGCTCATTACTGTGGGAGGGGTGCAAGTAGGGAGAGATGGACAGTCAGGAAACAGCAGCAATGACAGCTATGATGAATTTAATTAACACAGAAGTTCCCCTATGACGATATTGATTGTATTTCCTGACAGTTGAATATGAGTTCACAGCGGAGCGGGCTAGTTCATAGATAGGGGTCTTGGCTTACTTAGTGTGATTAATAATTCTTCACAATTCTCTGAATTAGGCCTGTCATGTAAATGTCATATTCTGACATGGTCAAAGAATTGGTTTTGACTCTCAGAGAAGCTCTGAACTTGGCTGCGACTCTCTCGAAGAATACCTCCAATCTTGGCTTCAACTCCAAGTTTGGAGCGGTGAGTTATTGAAGCCTGAATTGAAGTCCCTGCCTCACTGTCTGACAATTGCTAAGTGGCTCCATTTCCAGAGATTCAGGACTGAAGTCAATAATCAACTTTCCGGCGAGACATCGCTCATTGGTCCTTGACATGTGTCAACTAAGCTCATCAATATTCATATTTTTTTCCTAAAAAAAATTGGTTAGAAGTTCTTGATTGGAGTAAAACAAGCATAAATTGATGGAATGTTGTTGTTTGACAGAGGTGAAATTTTTAATCTTGATGTCTGAAACAGACATTTGAAATTAGAAACTATAAAATATTATTTCCATGAAGTTTTGTAAAATATGATATTGGAGACATTATTTCCTCTGTAACCACCTTTGTGATATAAATTCCCCATTCTGATATGTCCTTAACCCCTAACTTGCTGAAGGCCAATAAAGTTGCCAAATATCATCAACATGATTCCTATGATAAAAGGTTATATGATAGAAGGTTATATAAGGCGATATCTAATGATTCCAATGTTATAAACTTAACTTATCCCATTTAGCTATGAACATTGCATTGAGAAATATTTTCAATTGTTACAGACATTGACGGCATGAGCGGGAGTGGTAGTGGTGATGACACCGTCAGCAGTGGATCTGGAAGCTACATGCCGCCACCAGACCAAGAGGAGGGTACCATGGACATCGACGATCACCAGACTTCAGGCGGCAGCGGCGGCAAGAAGAAGAAACCAACCCGCAAACCACCAACGAGCCCTGATCGGCCCAAAGGTCCGAGAGAACCAACACCTCCTGGTGCAGCGGCCATCTTGCATACAGTTTCCGTCTTAACGATAGGGCTTGTGTTGTGCACGCAGGTGGTTCTCAAGTATTTCCTGTGCTGACCATATTCCGAAGCTACTCAAGCTGATTGATTGAGTAAAATCCAGACAGTTTTGATTTGATATTTTGCTTGTCAAAATCCTCAAGAGACATACATACTGAAGCAATACTGTCATCAACATTGTGCCTAAATCTGTATTTGGTGCTGCTCAGACAGGCGAGAGAGAGAGAGAGTACGAAGGAGAGTATGCGCATGAGTACGAAAGTACGGACATACATACGCAACAAACAGACCGTCTTGCGACAGATTTGTACTAAGACAATGTGGGACCCTTCTCAGTCAAGTGCTATGTGATTGGGACAACACTTGTAAGGGCAGATTTGTTTGTGAAAATCAAAAGGTGCGCCAAAAATGTACAAAATCGGGATAAATTTACATTGTGCTGTGAATATTTTTCCAATGTTATTTTCAGTCCTAGAGCCCTGTGCAACTTTTAACAATGACGACAGTGTATCTGTCCAAACTGTAGTCTTTTTATGCAAGGCACAAACACGGAATAGCAAGGATCGCAACGAAAATACTTCATCCCCACGATCTGGTTGTTTTGTCACGTGACCAGCTCCTTGGAGGATATACACAGCGCCCTCTAAAAGCCGATCGAACCCTCGGATTTCATACATTTCATGACAATCACCCTCTGTGTTGTAAAGTGTGTTCTTTCTCCAGGGGCGACAGCCAGGGAATCAATTAAAAATTAAACCACGTCAAAATATTTCTAGACACTGAAGTACCATCTACCTCGGTAACCCAGCATTCAGATTCACACATCCTTCAATCCAAATTGATACATAAACTTGTTGGTTGCCAAACTCTCCACTGTGACAAATTCATAGGAAGCCGAATAGCTGAGGGGACTAAAGCTGGAGACGCAATTTGATTCAAACTTGGTACCAGAACCGGAACTGTTATTAACATCACTCCATGGTTACCATAGCAACCGAGCATTGTCGTATCCTCGGCAACGGCTTAGACCAATAAAGTGATTTACCTCAGAAGTGACAATGAAGATGACGGCATTTATCAATACCAAACTTCCCTTGTATAAGTTTACTAGATTTTTCTATGGCTTTACATGTTTGTTTATTGTATATTACCACACAAATATACCAAACCACGAATTTTCGGGTAATTAGCATTTTTAGCCCTATATACAGTTTGCACGCCCACGTCTCGAGACCAGATCCGATACATGTGTCAAGATTTTTAATCTGCTCTCAGGACAATTATAAGCATTTGAATATTTCTGTTTATATTATCAAGTCTAAGGTCATCAAATGAATTAAAAAATTTTTAGTTTGATTCAAAACATGCTGCCTGTAAATTTCTAACGAGTCACTAAATTGGTGTAGAGAACGGTAAATTATCGGACATCTTGAGGGAACGTCTGTGGTTATATTAGCTACTTTAAGACGAATGTTGTTTTGTGTCTTGCAAGAAAAAGTAAGTTGTAACAAATACTTTTTTTTTTAAATTCAACCTTGAATCAGTTTTTCAAACATTCAGTGCCTTTTTTACATTTAGACCTTGTCTAAATCTCTTGGAAATGACTTTGGTAATTTTGTTCATATTCGTTTAAATTGACCATAATACTGTCATCAAATAATGTTTCAACTTACAAGATATAGAATCTTTACGATGCATGTTCGACTAGAAACCTAAGAGTTGATAATTTACTTACTCATATAAGTACGGCACAGTTTCATATTATATTGTACAAATACGTGTTGTGTCTGTCTATGTTTATAGAGTTTGTGCCGGCCAAATGTAAATGTACTGAATGTCATGTTTATTTAAATACATATGTCCATGTAAACGTCAACACTGTATATTCTCTGCGTTTTCCTCTCCGAGTTTCGAGTGGAATTGTGTTTTAACGTTATTGACCATTAATTACGATATTCAGAATAATTAGACAGTTTGTTAGGGCCATGGCAGCAGCTGCAGTGTTGTGGAAACTTTATTAATCATAAACAGTTTTATAAATCTTTGTTTACTCCTGGACTCTTCTCCAAAGATGGAATATTGTCAATTGTGCCATTGAATTGACAACGCCAAAAGTTTATCCTATTCCTAAGTATTGTTTATATGTTTTCTCCGCAGATGACGATGTTTGGAAACAATTTTTGTCTCTAAGACCAAAATGGCTTCTTGGAACTCTTCAGACAGGGAGGTATAGAGAAGTGAATTCTTTACCTCACTGTCAAAGAGTTCCCGAAATGGACATAATTTATAGTGCAGTGATTTTGCAGCTGAATGTCTCCACGTTGTTGTTTTTGAGTGATCTTTGTTTGTACAGTGGCCTATGGCTTTGTATATGACTGGCTAACGATACAGATATTAAACTAAGGTACTTTTGCAGCGCATTAAATGGTATACCAATATGTCCGCTCAAATCGGTTTGAGAGGCGAGAGACGATAATGTACCTTTCAAATAATTAATTACAACAGAAGACGGTGTTGTTTAGTTTTAAAGTTTGTTATTTCCTTTTTAAAATATTTAGAATATTTTGTGATGTGCCGTACTGCTGGACCGCCATTAACGTCAACCATTTAATTTCAGAGAGAGGCTTCGCTCCAGAGTTATAAATATATATATATATATATGTATGTATTAAGGACCGCGAGACAAGATTTACAGTCAGTCATGATTTTCTAGAACATATGTATGATAATGCATACCCATTGTTTGTGTCGATGATTCTCTGAGTTAAAGTGTATAGTCACGTCCTGAATCAAGTCAGAGTAAGTTTCAGGGTAAAATAAAATTGTATTGAGGAGACTTTCTCTGCATAGTGGGATAGCCTTGAATGGTGAGTTCAATACACTAACTTCTGGGTGTGGATTTTCTAAGCTCTCTGAGTGTTAAGATAGTCCAAAGTCAGTGTTAAGGTATAGGACTTAAGTCGGTCTTAGAGCTAAGAGAGCTTTTAAAATTAAGGCTCTGTATATTGTTGTCCATGGAACTGATAAATACTATTTTCCACAAGATCTTGTGGTTAACGTGAAATTTAAGTTACTTAAAAAAAAAACGGGAAAGTGAAATTTTGTTTTTGGCATTTTTGCCAGGTTTTTAATCTTCAATTTTATAAGATTTATACTTTAAAATTTTAATGATTTTATTTAAGATGAAAAGAAATGATCAAGTTCTGATTTTATGAAAAGTTATTATTTGCAAAGAATCTGCAAATTGCATTTCAATGTATAAGCATTTTGGAAGCGAACAATTTGTTTGTTTCTGTTTACAAATTTTAAAATTATTTAAATTGATTAATCTTAAACTTCATTGATAGAATGTTTTATAAAATGAAAGACTGAAAGGTTATCATGAGAGAATGCATGTATAGAATTGGTAAAAGCAGTCTTTTTAATGAAGCCTAGAATCTTGTCATATCTGTTGTCTGTAAAACACTGTGAAGCAACATTAGTCAGTTCAATTTCTTACAATAATAATAACAACAATAATTATAACAATAATAATTTCAAATGGACGACAGTAGCCCACCAATCACATGCAGAGATATGTATATGAAACATTTGGAATAAACAAATTATTTATGATTACAGATCTGTATTTGTTGTATTTTATTTGATATTTGATCCAATCAACAGAAGAAGTACCAGTGTAGAGAGCACCAACAAATTTGTTCAGTTCTGGAAGCAATTGAAACAACATGAAACTATTTGCATGCTAAATGTTATAAGCACAGTGAGAGTATTACCTAGGGAAGTGTGTCATATGAATTGTTCGAAAATAAGTGTGAAGTTGTTATTACCTGAGTGGGAGCTTCCATTTGCATTACATAACAAATAACAAAAGTTCCTAAAGTAACTTGTTTTTTCTGTAGACAACCTGCTACAGGTCACAAACAGTTCTTTTGTACAGGAAAACACACTGAAACCGTCCTTGCTATGCAAACAATGATAGATGGGCATATGGAAAATATGATGCCATTCATGTTTACCATTCAGGTAGTAAATGATGATAAAAGTGAAAAGTATCAGCAGGTTCAACTTCCCAATGCAAGGCATAACTCTTGCCAGTCTCCATTACTGGCTGATTTAGGCCTTGCAGTATTTCCTTTAGAAATCTGTGTTTAGAAATCCAGGCCCGCTATGCATTTCCAGTGCAGCGATTCACTGCTTCGACACAAGAAAGAGAGGGAAATACCGCAAGGGTTAAATCAGCCAGTAATGCAGACTGGCAAGAGTTATGCCTTGCGTTTGGAAGTTGCAGCAGGTTAAGCGTCTCTTCATGAAATAAAATCATGTATCTGTTTTATCCAGTGGCCAATGGACATGTTAATACAAGTACATCAAATTTCAAGAAGGTCACTTCCCCTTTTAAGCTGAAATATTGCATCCAGCCGGTGCTTGTTGCTACAGCCATGAAACTATCTGACATCGTATCCAATCACCTTTGAGAAAATTATGGATATGTATACGTTTGTGACAATATTGATACGTCAATGTTTCTGAATACAGAATTTATTGTTGGGAAAAGATTAAAAGAAAAATGGTGCATTGCAAAATAATAATTTCATATGATACAACAGTGTTACTTAAAGACCTGAGAGGTCATCTAGGCTCTTTGTAAGCAATACAATATTGGCCACATAGGATGAAAAAAGTAAAAGAATTTGTACTATTGCAGATTGTGTGATCACAATTTAACAAAGTTTCAGATAGAAGTGTAACACATCAACTAAATCTATTTGGGCCACACTTAAAGAGTATGAGGAACCCACAAATCCTTTAAAATGTACACACAATGCAAACAAACCGACTGATACCAAATGGCTCTTGAAGATGGTTCAATTCTGAAAACACATGAAAGGAGAACATCGAGAAAGGTTGACAAAAAGTCACATCATATACAGTCCTGCACAATCAATCAATTAATCATTCTCTAGAGAACAAAGTTGGTGATACAAGAGCGATTATAATTCATCTATGTACAGAAATAAATACTAAAATACAAAGTTTACAGTATATAAATACAGAATATAATACAAGATTCAACTATTTCTCATAAGAGATGCTACCTTTAAAACGAATCTTGATAAATCACAACAGTGAACAATAAATCTTTTTCTGAGAGTCTCATAAACGACTCCCTCATTCTGCGAGTGTATTGCGATCTGAAGTCATCAGTCAGAAGGCATCAGCCAGATTTAGACACTGCAAGGAGGAATTAGAGAGTTCACTGTTGACTATATCAGGGACTCTCTAATTAGATTAATTAATTAATTGTTTATAGAATCCCTGACTATCCTGAATGGCTTGAGGGGAGTTGTGAGGTAAACATGGAATGTTACTCGTCCAACAAGTCTGTATTGACGGACTTTTGGAACAACTGACTGTCTTGATAAAATGGCACCAATGAGATTGTGAGAAGTGCAAAGATGTTACTGGAATGTTCTTCAAGACAATCGGAAGGCTAACAGGACTATGTAGAAAACACGCGCAGCCTCAAGGAGTGAAGGACTGTCCAGATTCGGGACGTGAGATGCTTCTCATTTGCATCCAGCACAGTCCGGAAGCATCAATGGCTGTGAAATCGCCGCTTTTGTACACATACTGTAAAGAATGGACCAAAAGCTGATGAACTAGCCCCCGGAGGATCATAAGGGGTCCACTATAGACAAATGACCGTATGCGGCGAGTAATGTTGTGTCAAGCGAGAAGGAACTGGACTGAGGTCTTGAAGAAGGATATACTGGCCCAATGAAAGTCGGTTCTTGCTCCTTGTCATAGATGGTCGAGTACTCGTGAGCGTGGGACATCCATGCTGCAATACAGTCTATGGTTAAAAGAACGTCTTCCCTACATTCCGTTGGTGGATGCTCAGGGGTGATTTAGGGGTGCTTTTCACACGTGCATTCAAACACCTGAATAAACGAGGAATCAATTATGTAGGATAGAGGGTAGAATTACGAATTGAGTTGTAAATAGTATTCACAAAAATATATTCACAAAAATTCAAAGTACCGCTATGACCTTGAGAATATTGTAAGGTCACCAAAATGTAACCACCCCTTTGTCTTCCCTAGGAGAACCTTCATATAAGATATATGACAAATGTAAAACTAGAAGGTGTTTTTACAGATGTCTCCCCCTTCCCCCAATTCAATTTCAGTTATTACTAATCTAAAAGACGAAGTCCAAATTGTTGCCTTGGAAAGTGAAAAAGATTAAATTTAAATAGTTCCAACACCAAAAAGGCACATCTACATTATATCGGGAGGTAGTGTACCGAATTTTGAGTGAGGATAGGTCACATAGTTTTAGAGATCTGCTCCGGAAACAAATCCTACCCTTCAAATAAACAAAGTCCAAATTGTTACCATGGAAACGGAAAAAATAAAATTTCAAAAAGTTCAAACCCCAAAAAGGCACATCTACATGATATTGGGAGGCTGTATACCAAATTTGATGAAGATTGGGTGAGTAATTTTGGAGAACTGCTCCGGAAACAAACCTAAAATTCCACCCTTCAAATAGACAAAGTTCAAATTGTTACCATGAAAACGGAAAAAATAAAATTAAAAAACGTGAAACCCAAAAAAAGGCATACTACATGATTTGGGGAGGCTGTATACCAAATTTGGTGAATATTGGTCAAATAGTTTTAGAGGTATGCTCCGGAAACAATGGGAACGTCGACGTCGACGCCGACGCCGACGGAAACTAAACCAAAAACAATATGTCTTCAGACCCTGTCTCCAGAGACATAATAGCAAAGAGTAAGACTCATTGTGGTCTTAATATTAAGGTCAATGTCCCAAAACTCTGTACGAAGATTACTCTAACCGAACTTCCTTACGCAAGTCTTGCCAGTCTCCAATTACTGATAGATAGTGGAGCGCTGCACCTGAAATGTATAGTTGGCTCTGATTTCCTGGCACGGAAACCTTTAGGAAATGCGACAAGGCTTAATTCGGTCAGTGATGGAGACTGGCAAGAGTTACGCCTTGCATATAGAAGTTGACTCTCATCGCGCGACTCGGTGAACCTATATGCAAAATATAAAAAGAATCACGTGAATACAATGTAACTCTTAAATTAATCCATTTCATACGCACAGACAAGCGTACGCTGTCGAAATATTTAAATTTTATAGGGATAATTTTTGTAATTGAAAATCGAGTCTCTAAAGTGTACACCGTACACTGGTATCCCTGGTTTCGTCATTCCATTTTGGTTAATAAAGCGCCATATATCCTCGACACGTGATCCGAAAGCGACCAGATTAGAGACTCCACCTGGGGCGCACAAGGACTTTAGTCAGGTCAAAATACGGTTTAACCCCCCAAAAATTGATACAAAAGGTTTCTCAACTGATTCTAGTAGGGTTTAATGTACTTCATAACATACTAAAAGTTTACCAAAGTTGGATCCCCGAAAACGTGTTTTTTTCAAGATGGCGTCCAAGATGGCCGCCAAAACCTCTTAATGGTCATAACTCTGTAACCATAAACTCGAATGTGATGATCTTGGTGTCCATCCTTAGGTTTTTGGGGGCGACGAACACATTAAGATCATAAAAAATGGTGTTTGTCTATAATACAATACATAAATCTAATATGGCGTCAAAATGGCCGCTAACAGCTCCATATGACCACAAGTCCATTACTAGTCATTCAAATTTGATGATGTCTATTTCAACGTTTTTGAGGACAAGGAACACATTAGGACCATAAGAAATGAAATTAGGCAATTATATTACAAGTAAATCTAACTTTGTCCAACGTGGCACTACCATTTTACTTACATTTCAGTCGAATTTTATTAAATTTGATGATCTTGATGTCCATCCCCAGTTTTAGGGGGCAAAGAACACTTCACGACAACTATGAACATCACTGAGCTGTTTTATCATTATGAATCCATGACCTTCAGCTGTCCACTTTCACCTTATGCACAACCAGTTTTGTTCTTAGAGTTTCAAAGCGTTCAGTTGTGTCATCCTCCTGTTCCTGCTCCTTAACATACTTGATTTGCTCGGAAAAGTGTATAATACTCACCGAAATCAATTATTTACAGTAACATTTTCATCATAATATTATGTAGATATTGCCATGGTCGGTTTAATAGGCCACCCTCTTAAAAACTTAATTTAAGATTCAGCTTATATAGGTCTGTGGCGCCTTACCCAGGATGATATATTCCCTCGGAAATGTACGATATACTAATACGTCTGATACAGTCCACTTGAAACACATAACTTCTATTTTATGAAACATCATAGAACAAATGATGTACCTCGTCTAGTGTAATTTCAATGAAAATGCTATTTTCTTACCACACCAAAGAAGGTTCAAGAGTATGCATTACTTTTCAAGAGACAACACAGTAAGGTAAAGACCAAGGAAAAGTAAAAAATCATTAATCGCAAAGATGATGACAATCTATTCGCTCAAATATTCATTGCATGCCAATTCCGCCAAGCTGGTTGGACACAATTTTCAATTTTGAAAATCACTCATGACCACCAGCTTTGTAACATCATGGAAACTTCAGACTACCAACTTGCAAATCTGAACTTTTGGATTGCGTGAAAATCTCCAGGGTACTCTGAAAGTAGATGCTTAAGTGTTTGATGTAGCATCGATTGTCCATACACTGCCAAGAGGTACTGTGTCATTCTTTGGATAGTACAGTGATCGCACATTTGTAACCTGGGTAGCAAGGCAACTTACTGACTGTTCAAGGATAGACATTGTATTGGACCACAACAAGAAAGAAGTCTCAAGTCTGCAACCACAGAAAAAAGAGACAAAGGATCTAGACGCAATGTGTCCAAACAAAACAAACTACCGCAGAATTTCAAAGACTCAATCAACAAACAAGTACTAACAAGCACATTTGAGGTAGGTAGATAAGTGGACATAACATTAGGGAGAACAGTGTTTGCCAATGGTCGTGAATCAACATTTTTGTCAGATTAAAAGGACACCAGACTAGATCTCCATGTACAAGATGCTTTAATCAAGGCACATTCCTATCAGCAAAGTGGATACATATGTGTTCGTGGTTCTTCTTGGGGTATTACCTGAGCTAAAACAAATCAACCAAAGATAAAACGTTTGGTTGTCCATTGGAAACGACAAGATCTATATACATTATACAATGTGAATGCTATCCATCAAGAGTTTGGAGACAATTGTGCATTAGCTCTTGTTTTTTATCCATGCATGTACAGGACGACACAACTTCCAGTCTGCTGGTAGAGGTAAGAAAACGTCATGGCAGACTTGGCAAGACTATCTAGGTATCCTATCCAGAGGTAACAGAAGCTTTTTAGTTTCCAAAGCAGGATCCCCTACCAGCCGATTGACTGAGATGGGAAACAGTTTTCTCTAATAGAAAAATTTGTGTGTGTCATGTATGACCACATTTACCAGAGTGAACGTTGTTAAACAAGACTTATTTTGCCAAGAAGAGCACACTAAACGGAAGCATTTGTTTTCACCAACACAGGATGCTCTTATTCGGCACACAAATAGAGCCATCTACATAGCAAGGTTTTGGACACAGATTTACTGTATATTTGCACAGAAAAATCCTAGCCCACGGGATTTTGAATGGTACCAAAAGGAAGAACATTTGTATACACTTAGTTGAATATTCCGCATATGTCCAGGTCGTGCGGGAAAATGATGAAACGTGGTTTCAAGGTTCACTCAGGGGAGAGATCTAGACCCATATTTAATAAACTTCCACTCAAACGTAGGTCAAATGGTAGTGCCAAGTTGGACAAAGTTAGATTTACTTGTAATATAATTGCCTAATTCATTTCTGATGGTCCGGATGTGTTCCTTGCCCCTCAAAACGTTGCAATAGACATCTAGAACATCAAATTTGATTGAATAGTAATGGATTTGAGGATATGTTGAGGTGTCGGCGGCCATTTTTGACGCCATATTGGATTTCTGTATTGTATTATAGACAAACACCATGTTTTATAATCTTAATGTGTTCGTTGCCCCCAAAAACCTAGGAGTAGACACCAAGATCATCACATTTGAGTTTATGGTTACAGAGTTATGATCATTAAGAGGTTTTGGCGGCCATCTTGGACGCCATCTTGTAAAAAACACTTTTCCGGGGGTCCAACTTTGGTAAACTTTTAGTATGTTCTAAAATAGACTAAACCCTACCAGAATAAGTTGAGAAACCTTTTGGGGGGTTTAGGTTTTTTTCTCCATATATTGACCCGACTTCTTCTATTCTTAATATTTCTTATTTCGTATAATTGCTCGAATGTATGGCTAACGAAGGCTTGATTAATATTGTTGCCTGTTGTTGTTTCTCTAATCATATTCATCATGTATTTTTCAGAATAACCGGTAAGAAAGTTTTAAAGTTGTTGTCACGATAGGAAATTGAACTTTACTGGTTTCGTGGAAGCAACGAAGTACTTGATGAAATATTCATAAAGCATATTTCTAAACGTGTTTGACTTCGCACGGTAGAAATTGTTTCCTGGGGACGTATAGAGAAACTGCGCAATTTGAATGATGTTTTCAACTCGGTTTCGGGAAATAAAGGTGTCAAATGTACAATATATATATATATACGACAGACAATTAAAATTACAATGAGTTGAGCAGGTTTAGTTTGTAGAAATATGATGTTTGATTTTAATTTTAAAAGTCAAAGGGACTCTGTATGTTTGAAGTGGCAGCTGTGTGTCCCCGCCCTGCACCCACACCCAGATAATTTGAGATATCAACAATGGATGATACTTTCGTGACGTCACTGATAGACCAAAGTAAAATATACCGCCGTTGGTATAACATAAAAGGTAAAAGATTGTGAAAGAACAGATTTCGTTGATTTCACCAACACACGTAAGACGTTTCTCACCTCAAAAATAGTAATCAGCCTTCTTGTGGACAGGAAATTATTTTCGGATAAACAAGAGGAATTCTCTATGAAATATTCAAGAAACGTATTTGAAAATATGCTTGACTTCGGATATTTGAATTTCTTCCCCTGAAGACATAGAAAGAACGGTGCAAATTGCAAACAACTCGCTCTCCATACACGATAAACACTTCTCAAGAAACTTGTTCTTTTGTTGTCTTAAAGACAACTGCACGAATGCATCGTTATTCCTCGAACAAGTGCCCGGTCTCTGATTATCGCCAACCTCCAATGCATGCATGTAAAGGCTCGTATGGGGATAAAGCATTATTTTCAAAAGAAACGCTATGATATTTTCAACAGAGTAAAAACCGAAATACTGCAGTTGAATCAAGTATATTTTGAATGTATTTGATAGACACATGTTGGGTGCTGAAATCACCTTTTTCAAAATGTTTTTTTTTGTCAGAATGTTTGGCATTTAAGTTAAAAATCATAAAAGCTAAGTTTTTATTAATAAAAGATATTGTCCACATAAATAACCTTTTTGGACTTAAATTTGTTGACGTATTACCGCTGTAGGATGCCATAAAACAAGCCAAAAAGCCCTTTTTGACACTCCTATCTGGTTTAGAGATTTCTGTAAACTTGGGCTTTTAAGAAATATGAACAGATAATGTTTTGAAATTTCAAATTGAGTTTACTTGCAGTCTGATTAAAATCGACCTTGTTCCGAGGAATAAAATTTGCAAAATAATGCAATTACCGGAATACGAACAGGTTCTGTAGATACTTTTGCGAGGAAACCTCTGAACGATGTTAGTTCGTATCCCGGTAGATGCACTATTTTGCAATTTTCATTCCTCGGGAAAACGTCGATTTTAATCAGACTGAGTTAACTTGGCTTCGGAAACATGAGGTAACTCTGTTTTAATCAGACTGAGTTAACTTGGCTTCGGAAACATGAGGTAACTCTGTTTTAATCAGACTGAGTTAACTTGGCTTCGGAAACATGAGGTAACTCTGTTTTAATCAGACTGAGTTAACTTGGCTTCGGAAACATGATGTAACTCTGTTTTAATCAGACTGAGTTAACTTGGCTTCGGAAACATGATGTAACTCTGTTTTAATCAGACTGAGTGAACTTGGCTTCGGAAACATGATGTAACTCTGTTTTAATCAGACTGAGTTAACTTGGCTTCGGAAACATGATGTAACTCTGTTTTAATCAGACTGAGTGAACTTGGCTTCGGAAACATGATGTAACTCTGTTTTAATCAGACTGAGTTAACTTGGCTTCGGAAACATGATGTAACTCTGTTTTAATCAGACTGAGTTAACTTGGCTTCGGAAACATGATGTAACTCTGTTTTAATCAGACTGAGTTAACTTGGCTTCGGAAACATGATGTAACTCTGTTTTAATCAGACTGAGTTAACTTGGCTTCGGAAACATGAGGTAACTCTGTTTTAATCAGACTGAGTTAACTTGGCTTCGGAAACATGAGGTAACTCTGTTTTAATCAGACTGAGTTAACTTGGCTTCGGAAACATGAGGTAACTCTGTTTTAATCAGACTGAGTTAACTTGGCTTCGGAAACATGATGTAACTCTGTTTTAATCAGACTGAGTTAACTTGGCTTCGGAAACATGATGTAACTCTGTTTTAATCAGACTGAGTTAACTTGGCTTCGGAAACATGATGTAACTCTGTTTTAATCAGACTGAGTTAACTTGGCTTCGGAAACATGAGGTAACTCTGTTTTAATCAGACTGAGTTAACTTGGCTTCGGAAACATGATGTAACTCTGTTTTAATCAGACTGAGTTAACTTGGCTTCGGAAACATGATGTAACTCTGTTTTAATCAGACTGAGTTAACTTGGCTTCGGAAACATGATGTAACTCTGTTTTAATCAGACTGAGTTAACTTGGCTCGGAAACATGATGTAACTCTGTTTTAATCAGACTGAGTTAACTTGGCTTCGGAAACATGATGTCACTCTGTTTTAATCGTATGTCGCTCGTGGCTTAAATTAATTTGTATTTTTTGTTGGCGATTTTTCTTTTGCACGTGAGTTTAGCTCATGCATCTAAATTTTCTCCTAGTATTACAAGGTCTCTATTTGAGAAAAAAACCCATTTAAAATGTAAAGCTCTGGTTCAAGTACACTCTGGTAGTGACACTAAGCTTGAAGATACGATGATGAACCTAAATTTGCTTTGCCATATTTTATATTGAATACCTTTACATCGTATCCAACATGATGTGTCACCACCTTCTTGGGAAAACCACACATATGAAAAACCTCTCCACCGACAAATACGAACCTGTGACACCCAGCTGACACCGCCATGGTAGTAATATGACTGCATTAAATAACGTGCCTTTGGATGACGATTTGTTTCCATATGTAAAATCATAGTCCAATATTTGAAAATCTTTGAAAATAGTTAATATTTAATTTACTACCTCCAAGATTTCTGAAAGAAAGAGCTATATACTTTTTCAATATTTTCTCTAACAGAATAGTCCGTATGTGAGCCACATAAAATTATTCGCATGCACATAAGTACACTTGCCAAACACTGCGTTTAACAATGCCCTGGAAACCTTTTGTCCCATCTACTTTGGTTATACCTTACTGTATACATGTACAAAAAGTATAGGGAGACGATGGGCGGGGATACTTTCATTAGTTTTATATTTATTGGATAATCTCAATTTCCTTTTGCAATGCACTCTATTCTTTCCTTATCAAGAAATGAAAGGAGGTCAGATAAATGAACTAATGAAAATGATACAGGTCAAATATCAGGTGACTCAACATGAACACGGCCACGTGCGAGTACAATTACCCAGCACTTTCCATGTAAAATAATCACCATGTTGCTTTACATTAGGTTTTGTTTAACATGGCGGGATAGGCTGTAAAGAAGTTAGCAGAAATTCGCAAAACATCAAGAATAAATAAACTGGTGTTTCTCTGACGGGTCGCATTCTTTTCTCTCGTAACTCTCCCTAGAACGGGCATGTTTCCTCAGTTACGTGTGGTAGATAATCGTCAGAAATTCTTGCGATAAATCGACATCGATGAAAGATTGACAAAAGAGATAACGCGTAGATAATAGGTGCAATAGCGATGTAAATATATTTACACACGATAACTGTACACCTTTTTCGACACGAGACTGGGTGCAGTCTAAAGTAAAGCCGCACAACGCCATTATATCCATTACAACATATGGCGTAATCCCATCCTGCGCAACGCAATCCCTGACCCATGTTTTGCATCCTAAGAATGTTCTCGGTGCAGTTTCATGACAAATGCGCGAGTTCACCGTAAAAAGGGCGAGAAATTGAAGTATAAGTAGGACTAGGACGTGACCGTGTAATATATATCTTCACAGCGAAAGTCGGGTTCGATCCTAAAGGACAGCAGGTTAAGGCGAAATCTGGTTTTAATATTACAGGAATTAATTCTAACCATGTTAATGCAATTACATAACAAGAAATGTGGTGTTTAGTTCGTACAATTTCACACAACAGTGGTTTGTCAGTCAACAACGACTCCAGCAGATGCTGATTTATATATAATTTATTATTTTATACGCCTGTCATAAATTTACTAGCCTAAATTTAGTCTCTGAAAAGGAAAATCAGTAAAATGTTAATTTGAACTGAGGATTCTATAGGAAACAAACGAAACTTAACCTAACTTTCAACAGTCAAGCACAAAATGTTCGTGATTAGGATATATCTTGTCAAGAAGCGTAGGCTATACAATTGCATTCATCAGGGTATTATGTATCTGTTAAAACACACATGGGGTGTTGAAATTGCTTTTTTCAACTTGTTTTAAAACAAGTAATGTTAACGTTAAAACGTTAAGAAATATTGGACCTCATTTCATAACAGATTCTGTCGACATAATGTACCATCATGGACTTTAAAACGTTGACGCATCGATATCGTGACTTTAGGACGCAACAAGCATATTTCGTGTAGTGAAGGTGATTACAAAACGACGATAAGGCGTAATTTTCAGAAACATTAGTCCGGCCTACCCCCAAGATAATAAGAGCTTTAAAAGATTACTGTTTTGTGTAGTTTTGTCCGCTTGATGACTCATTGTTCTTGGCCCTTTCTGCAACCTGTCACAATGATACTCGAGGAGGTCTCTCTTCGTTGTGACGGCCGAAACATTTTTTTTTATTCCAAACATTAAAAAGAAAATGTTTTATCAGAACACGAAGCTTTCTGTAATGTCTTGCTATTGTCTTCACTGCGTTTCTGACACTACATAGTTCAAAGTTCCTCTACATGGCATGGGGCGTAATCGTTTCCATTGTTGTGGTGAATTTTTGTTTAGTATGTAGTGTTTCATTGTTCGCACACCAAGCATACAGGAACAACGCAACCTTATTTCAAAGACAGGCATATTCACTGAGAGTGGAATAAATCAAGATATCGTATACACGTGACGTCATAATTGAAATATGAAAGAGGTCGGACATGCGTTTTTTTCAGTTAGCGTAGCATGTTTACAGGTCGTCAATCACCGGATACCCACTTGTCAACTGCGCAGGTATGCAAGCTGCTTTAACAACTGTACTTACCTGTAATTAAGATTATCACACATCAGGAATTGTTCGTTTACTGCACGGCAAAAGGGTAAACGAGTCAATCTAAATTATGCATATTTAAGATCGGTAATGCATATACTTGTGCTTGATTGATACCGTATCGGGAACCGTTAGTTAACGGCGGCGAGTAGCTGACATAGAGGGGAAAGGCAATTTAAATTATGTATATTCAAGATCGGTAATATATACCTGCTTGAGATTATATCTTTATGAATAGATTGCAATGTTGTGTATTGTTTGTACGTTTCGTTCCGTTCATTCAAGGTTGATAACAAAAGGTATTTCGGTTCACACGCTTTTGTCAATGAACTTTAAAGACTTCATTTCTCTCTCCCACGCTAAGCGCTCTGTTTTTACCAGCTCAGACGGGGCATAATTACATAACGAGGAACGTGGAACGGGATAGCTGGTAAATAACCCTCAAATATAAATATTTAATTTGAAAATAACGAAATGGGTACAGTCCTGACAAAATAATTGGCTCAGTGAAACTGATATTGGCCATTTTAGTTGATATAGCGCACTGGACAAACTTTTCTTTGAATAATTCAAAGATTCATGTCAAATTTAGGAAGAAAAGGTGAATTATGTCTTTTAAATTGTTATGCATTTCAAACTAAGGTGATTTGGCAAATAAGCATGCAAAAATTGAAGACTTTGACAAAGGACCACGTATAGGGTGATATGGTGATGGATTAACACAATCTCATCAAAGCATATTTTTAAATTCAGAATATATTTGATTTGATACAGGAGAATTTATGAATAATGAGAATTAGAGCAGTTAATGTGATTACGCAATTTAACATGTAAAATATATGACACGCAAATTTGATTCATACTCATGTGATGGATAAGAACAATCTCAACATTCGTTTTAAAAAAATGTCAAATATATTCCTGACAAAAGAATAGCTCATCTGATATAAACTAAAAGGCAAAAGAAAGTATAGATCGGGTTTAAAGGGTTATAATGACAACAAAACAAGTAGTATCAGATTACTGTGTGGTTTATATCGAAGACGGGTTTCAGGTCACCATTGTGGCACAATATTATAAGCATACAAACAATACATGTTATGTGGGATCTCATTGAACAGTGGTGGAGTCAAAATTCGTACTGTTCAGCGATATATGAATCCACATGCTTGATTGAAAAAGTTATCAAACATAATAGCACGGGTTTCAGTAGCGTGTATATCCACCCTGTGCATCAATGCAGGCAGTGATACGTTTCCTCATTGATGACGTCAGACGTCTGATGACGTTAGGTGAAATTCTTTGCCATTCTTCCCTTCTTTTCCATTTCATTTATCGTCAAAGGTGGTCGCTGACGGTTCCCTATTTGTCTGTCGAGATGGTCCCAAAGGTGTTCTATTGGGTTCATGTCCGGGGAACAGGCAGGCCATGGCAGAACGTGAACATTGTGATGGTTCAAGAAGTCCCTTGTCAATCGTGCTGAATGAGGCTAAGCATTATCATGCTGGAATACTGTTCCCTGTGGTTGGTTTTGCAGGAATGGAAGCATTACTTGCCGTATAATGTCATCTCAGCATTCAGGTTTCCATGCACAATCCCTTGTGGAGTCTTCTGCTCTCCACAAATGCCGCCCCAGACCATTACACTTCCACCACCGAATTGATGATGTTCTTAGACGCACACTGGAGCCAACCGTTCACCACAACGTCGAAAATTCGTTGTCTGCCATTGTTCCTGAACAACCTGAAACGACTTTCATCCTGAAAACAACACTCTGAGCCATTCCCGGACTTGCCAGACACGAACTCGTCTCGCCCATCGTAGTCTCTCACGTCGATGTTGAGCGGTCAAGAACATTCCTCTGAAGGGACGGTAAGGTGTGATACCTGCAGAACGTAGTCTCCGTAGTACTGTACGTTGACTGATGCGATGTCCCAGAGCCGTTGCCGCCATTGACGCCGCAGTTACGAACTGGTTACGCAAGTGAATGGTTCGTATACAGTGATCTTCGTGTGGTGTTGTGACGCGTTGTCTTCCGGTTCTGGGCCTGTCTGTGTCGGTAGAGGAGTCCGTTAATGGCGTGCAACCGAACCTACTTGCAATCTGGACATGGGTTGCCTCAATCTCGTGCATACCAATAGCTTCACATGAGGTATGGTACCATGAATAAGGTTCCGTTTCAGCGATGTGTTTTTCTCCGTATCCTACTCGGACAATGACTTTGTGAAACAAATTTGTTCAACTTTTAACAATTGTTTTTAGCTCATCAGGTCTGAAAGGCCCGATGGGCTTATGGCATGGCATGGCGTCCGGCGTCCGTCCATCAGTCCGCCCGTCCATCCGTCCGTCCGTCCATCCGTCCGTAAACTTTTCGCTTTTTCGACTTCTTCTCCAGAACCAATAACTCCACAGAGCTGAAATTTTATGTGCAGACTCCTTGGCAAATGGGGATTCTAAATTGTAAACAGGGGTCACATTCTTAAAAACCTGTTTTCATCCTCTTCTCCAGTTCCAAAAGTTCCAGAGAGCTGACAAGTAGTGTGCAGACTCCTTGGCCAAAGGGGATTCTAAATTGTAGATTTCGTGACCCAATGACCCCAAATGGGGTCACAGGGGTCACATCCTTAAAAACCTATTTTCATCTTCTTCTCAAGTTCCAAAAGGTCTAGAGAGCTGAAAAGTTGTGTGCAGACTCCTTGGCTAATGGGGATTCTAAATGGTAGATTTCGTGACCCCATGACCCCATGACCCCAAATGGGGTCACAGGGGTCACATGTTTAAAAACCTATTTTCATCTTCTTCTCCAGTTCCAAAAGGTCTAGAGAGCTGAAACGTTGTGTGCAGACTCCTTGGCCAATGCTGATAACGTTTCATGAATGTTGAAAACCCTGATACTGTTTCAGCAACGTTGCATATGCTGATAACGTTTCATAAACGTAGGGAACGCTGATACGTTGAAAACTCTGATACCGTTTCATGAACGTTGAAAACCCTGATACTGTTTCAGGAACATTGAAAACGTTGATACCGTTTCCACACCGTAGGAACGCCTGGAAACTGTTACTCAACGGAAGTGAACGAATTTCAATAGTCCAGTTTGTTTTTGTGTATTTGGTGTTGGAATTTGTTTGATAAATCAGTTGTCAGGTATTTATCACAAAAGATATTTCAGGCTGTAAAATAGTAGACATTAGTAAACACAAAGTTGGTTTTAGAAATGAGAAGCTGAGCAGAACTAGCTTAAAAGAGACAGTTTTATGTGAGGCTGCATGCCGAACAAATATATTTGCACTCAAACGCGGTCGATATATTGTTTTAAAACAAACATACGATTTTTTCAAGTATATGTCCAAAAAGGCTGATGCATATTTATCAAAAGTAGAAAATTTAGTCAAAATCCAACGAATAGCTACTGAGATAATTACATTCAATGACTACTGGAACAATATCGTGGTGAACACGTTCCTAAAGAAAACACCATGCAAGTGGCTGTTATTCTTTCACTACCCCCGTTAGTAACTCGTTCACTTTGTTTTGACACCACGTGTGGTTCAGGGGTTATATTGTTGTTATTTGTCAATAATAAGTCTCAATATTTGGCATATATATGTCCATATATGGATGTTTCACAACATGGTAAAAATATATGAGTAGTTTTATTGATTGTCTGAAAGCAAGGCAATCTCAAACACACGTAAGTTCCACATGCGAAATTCGACTCCTAAATTGTGATGTAACAGTCGACTGAGGGCACATAATGACATCATCTTTCGTCTATGGCTTCACCGGTGTCTACCATTTTACAGCCTGAAACATTTTTTCCTCATAAATACCTCAAAACCGATTTATCCAACAAAATCCTACACCAAATGCACAAAACTAAACCGACCTCTCGCAGAGAAATTCGTTCACTTCGTTGAGTAACAATTTCCAGGCGTACACGTTCCTACGGTGTGGTTTCAGGAACGTTGAAAACACTAACATCGTTTCAGGAACGTTGAAAACGCCTATACCGTTTCAGGAACGTTGAAAACGCTTATACCGTTTCAGGAAAGTTGAAAATGCTGATACCGTTTCAGGAACGTTGAAAACGCCTATACCGTTTCAGGAAAATTGAAACGGTGATAACGTTTCATAAACGTAGGAAACGGTGATACCGTTTCATGAACCGAGGGGACGCTGATAACGTTTCAGGAACGTTGAAAACGCTGATAACGTTTCATAAAAGTTTGGATCGCTGGTAACGAATCATGAACGTTGGGAACGCTGCGAGCGTTTCATGAACGTTGAGCACGTTGGTACCGTTTCTGGAACCTTTGATATCGTCATACCGATTCAAGAAGATTTCATACCGTTTGTTACCGTTGATACCAGTTCAGGAACGTTGCTAACGTAGATATTGTTTCGTGGATGTTGATAACACTGATACTGTTTCATGAATGTTGATAACACTGATACTATTTCATGAATGTTGATAACACTGATACTGTTTCATGAATGTTGAGAACGATGATATCATCCCATGAACGTTAAGAATGCTGTTATCTTTCCAATATATGAAGTTGACAACGTTGATAACCTTTCAAGGGCGTTTGATACCGGTGATAGTACGTCAGGAACACCAATACAAGAGGTATATATATATATATATATATATATATATATATATACAACGCTCATAATCAACTCCATTAGACAACTGGGGAATATAAATTAAGTTTACTTATACACTTCTCCACGTTTGATAACACATACCTATTTCAATCAATATATATATATATATATTGAATATATAGTGGTTGGTGGTTCGAAGCTGGATACATAAAACTATAAAGGCGATTTTATCAAGTAACGAGATATATTGATAAGATAGAAAGATTCGGCGGGGATATACTCGTACCTTGAATGTGATGCCAGTATTCAGGGGGCGGGGTAGATATTTAGCGGGTGTTAAAGGGGCGTGGACTTTGGGTATGCGAGAAGAAGCACACTAACCCGTTCAGTACCCTTTGACCTGTGACCTGTCCTTTCTGGAAATCCTATACAAGTTACTTTAGGCTTTATTAGACGTGAAACACGAGAAAAGCGATTGAGCGACACACAAAGGAGAGCACGGAAGCACCCGAAGTCTCCCCAAACCGCCCAAATAGGGGTACCCGACACCCCGGGGTACACAGTCTAGCACAAACATTCCAAGGAAGGATTTGACAACATGCAATGCGAAACCACTTATCACCCGGGTCCACCCTCAGTGTAATGAAAACATTTTGATCCGACGCTCGAGACACCCGATATACCATTTTGAGACGTCTCATGGGACGATTTCAATGCAACGCACTTTTCGGCAGATGGCAAGGCTGGATAGCTGGTTTTCTGTAAATGATTGATTTGATTTAATTGACTGGTTATCTAATTTCCTCGAAAGGCACGTGTCAAGATTTTAAATGGCAATTTGTTTATTTTTGAGTTGCCGTAGCATTTAAAAACATTTATTTAAAGATTCCTTTGACCCTAAACAGGTTCATATAATTTAAAATTTCATATTTATCTTTCAGTTTTCTGCTACGAATTTATATTCTTAAAATGTTCCTACATTTATCGCATTTGTTTACTTGCATGAGTCAGGATATGATTTGCTGCATAATTCGAAATCGTGGATTATTTGTTCAGTTTTTCCCAAGATAATCACATAATAATGAGACGCTACAATTGTATGATATTTCTAATACAAACATTAATGATTTAGTTCTGAATTTTGAATTTGTTAGCATCAATATTTCCTTAGAAAATGCTTCCAAATAAACAGTTTCAACATACAAATTCATAGGTTCAATCTTGACATTGGAAAAAGAAAAGGCTTTGTTGAAACATGTAGATCTTTGCCTAAATAAAGCCATTTAAAACACTTATCGATCATAAGAAATACGGAATAAATTACGCAAATGATGTCAGATTAAAATCACATTTAAACTTAAACATTTAAACTAATTTGATCAATACTCTTAATAACCCTTAAAAAAACTGACGATAGAACGCAATTAAAGTATTCCAAAATGATTGTCAGCAATATATGTATTTTGCCACGTCATCATAAATCTTTTCTGCGACTCAACCACGCACATGGAATGTTAATATTGTGACAGTGAGAGACATTTCCCTTGCTTTATCCCACGCCTCGTTGTTTTGATGTAAGAAATATACACCATGGAAAACCCGTGTATCACGTGATAGCACGTCACATCAAACTTACGTCACGTGAGACACGTCATTGCCTTATTTAGAATTTCTCAGTTTCTGTTTTTCTTTGACGACAAAGGTCATATCTACATGACCCTTTGCGCGTTTAGTGGCATCATTTTCAGAAATAGCATGATCATTCAAACACTATTAAAGTTTTGTGATGACTCACAGAATAAATGTAAGGATATCAGGTTAGGATTGTGTGCCTTATAAGTTGTGTTTACAAGTTTACATAAACCACCCACAACCTGGAAGAAAACACAGGACCCTGAACAAATACATCTATGTTTGTTTCATGGCGAGTGTTGTACACTATCAATTACAGTCATAGAGTTTAATAAACTGCCTCGTATTTAATATAGACGTGCTTTTTGCTCTAAAATTATTGATATAAAACCAGGTGTTGTAGTTTAACTCTGCAAATCTGAAAAAAGTATTTAATTCTTAAAATATCACAATTTTACAGTCCCATTATCTTCCCACAGAGCTTCCTTCCTTCCTTCAGAGTTTCTATCTTATCTTCTGTTCTACTATGTCGAATTTCTCGGCTACAAATGGAGCGTCCTTTATTATGTCTAATCAGGATGTACTGTTTTTAGCGGTCAAAACCTGCAAGCTTTTATTGGAAAAACGGAAGGATTTTTTTATATCATAATGCTTAATTTTACCAAATATCTTACTTGTATATGTATATATATATTCCTTTATTTTAAAGGTTTTACTTGTGTATTTTACCTTTTAGATTTATAGTCTCTCATAACCCTTAATGGGTGGCTCGGATATTCATTTTATTGTACTGTATATATGTCAATGTACGAGGTGAGACTTTAATAAATTATCTGTCTGTCTGTCTGTCTGTCCGTCCTATATTTTCGAAGCTAGCTGAACGCTAAAATAGTCGTAAGTCAATGTTAATGTATGGCACCTATGGCTATCTTAGGCCTCCCGATTCGTTGTATTGGAAGTAAAGGTGACATTTGTAAATATAATATCATAAAATGCTACTTTTTTAAAACAGAAACGTATAGGAGAAACGTTTTCTCATTTAATGTGTTTTACTCGATATAATTTTATGCTTTTTGATTTTGCGACCATAAACGTGCTCATAATTCAAGTAGCCCTAATAAGCGACAACAACCGAACATAATTTATTTGTGTAACTGGTTGGTAGAAATGTGCATAAAGGCTTATGTAGAGGGGGTAGCTAGGCTAACTGGGGCTCCGTTACTACCCAAGATTCTGTTTTCCATGTCATCTACCCATTCAAACTTGTATGTGACGTTTGTATAGGCAGTTTGCATCACCCAAAGGAAACTTCTCAAACTTCTCACATTTTCTCATCGATCAGCCGTTGAGACGAGGTTAAGTAATCACCTTTAGGAAGACCCGCAGTTGAAGTAGTCTTACCGTTCAATTGTGAAGCGCCTATCCTGAATCTTCGTCTTAAATGCTATAAAGAAACTGCAAATCCATTGACTCTACGTTTTTCAATAACAATGAAAACGTTTAACCAACATTTAAACTATGGGATTTTGTTTCACAAATATCAATCATTGGCAAAGGTTCTTCAAAATAAACTTAACTGCCAGAATTACGTAAAGATCGATATCTGTTATCTATGTAATTTCATGTTTCGTATTCAGTGAAGTACAGTGGCAATACGCCATGAGAGCAGCACGGCAATAGAGGCTAGTCTCACACTGAGACTCTGAAAAAGGGTATTTATTCTGAAAGTATCATTTATTAGATATTGGAAAGGAGACCATGAAAAATGGGATTTTCTGTAAACAGAGGCTCCTTTTCAATATTGTTTACAATATTTTTTTCAATATTTTTTTCAGTTAGACTAAAGGGGAGACGGCGGAAGGAATTATTGCATTGCATTGGAAACATGACTGAAATAGTGCTATATTCAAATGGATTGGAAGCCATGAAACAAAAGACTCCTATCTTCATATAAAAAAAGAAAATTAATAAAATTTTAGTTTCATAGCATACACTATGACAATAAAAGTTATTGGGCTGCATTAAATCCGCATATTATCAGTTCGCCTACGAGACATTAATGACTTAATACATGAGAAAATAACTTAATATGGAAATCGTGATATATCGGATCTTGACAACTTAGCTACATATGTATCTTACTTACTTACTTACTTACTTAATTACTTAATTATGTATCTGTCTACTTCATCACTGCCTCTTTTATAGATTTGATGACAAAAATAGCTGAATAAGTGTTAGCTTTAGAAACATTGGTAGGTAAAAGCATGGACTTTGTATATAATCAGTATAGAGTCCCTGGCAAAGCTTTTGATAATTGATTATCTTTTGATTGTACATTAGCCTTGTGGTTTGTCATGACATTGTTTTGGCTGTATGTAAATGTTTGGATTCACCTTTGTAATTTGAATTGGAGCGGCATTAACATAAGCTCTCAGTTTGTTTCACAATCCATTTCAATGATTTCAAGTCAAATTATATACATGCAGGTTATAGTTTTTAAAGTCAAGTGATGTCTTAATCAACGACCTTGTCACCGTCCCAGCAGAGACCTTTGCAGGGGAGATATTATGTAATGCATATATCTGCCTGGGCCCCCTTTCACAAAACACGAAGCTGATCGTGACGGCACGTGGTCCTGTGCATAGCTCAGTCGACCTCTATCATTAAAGTTCAGCAACAACGGGCGTGACTCGCTGGATGGGTGGGTTACCCGCCTCATTGCTGGATAAACTGAGAGTTTGAAGGGTGATTCCCTGAGAAATGAGTTGAGAGGTTCCTGGTGTCACCTTGGGCAAACGACCTTTTCCTCTGTTCACTCAGCAGTACAATTGAGTACCTGGTTTGGAAATGAAAGCAATGGGACATAATAACCTTCAATCGCTTTAACTGGTATCGTAAGGCACTAAGGTAGCCTTAGTGTAATGTTAAAGAATGGGAGTTAAGATAAACCTTAGTTAAGGTTGCTTTGTGAAAGGAGACCCTGTTCGTCAATGTGAGTAAAGTGATGACTGAATCAACGAACAGGAACAACAAGTCTTGTCAGCGTTCGAGTATACACCTGTGCAGGTATAAGATAGGCTGTCATGCATCTACCTGCTCGTCAAGGTGAGTATAGGTATAACTACTATAAGTTTCCTTTATACAGGTATCCTATTATTGCAACAATGGTCTTAACTTTACCAAAGACAAAAGACCACTTGAGACATGTTGAAACAGTAGGAATTAACTTCGTTCCGTTTTTATCCGAACGATGTATAAAATTCTCTTTTAAATCCAACCTGACACGCCTTTTCCTGTAATTTCCCTAAATACTTACATAAAATGTATCTAATGTCCTCGAAGATACTCTTAGATGTAAACTGCAAGTACATAGTTTACATGCATTAAAGTAAGCAATATTTTCCATATGTCGAGACATAATCTTTGTAATATATATCATATTGTGCACGAGTGTAATCAGGTGTGTGTGTGCGCACAGATTTTACCATTGCAAGAAGATCCGAATTAGCTTGTTTTCGCTACACTTTTCACGTGTATATAAAATAGAAATTGATATATGTACATCTATATGTGAGCAAACCGCCACGTAGTTACGTACGGGCTACTGTTAAATCGTGGCAATCGCATGTGAATAAATAATATAAAAAAACACTCCACGTGCGAGATTGTTCTTTGCAAACAGTTTACAAGCAGTTAAATAATCGCGGGTAATGTCGTTATTGTGTGGATAAATGCTGATAAAGCAGGTGTGTCAAATAACGGTAGGAGAACATACACTTGTAACATATACTAATATTATGCCTTTAAAGAAAATGACATATATTGAAAAGTTAAATTTTGCGATCGACGGATAATCCATAAATCCATATACAGGTCAAGATCTGACTTCGCTAACCTTGGTATTAACAATTGTACAAATCGTATTCTCAACGAGGATTAGTGCGATATTGGAATCTGATAGGAAAATATTTACCATAATCTCCATTCAAAGCATAAACACTTGCAGTGTTAATACCTCTTGATCTTCTGGCTCGTTTACTTATCATAATGCAATAGGTACATAATCCAGGTAAGCTGTAGGTAAATCTACAGGTAGATCGCATCACTACTTGACGTGTTAAGTACCTATACTGTGCGTTGCGTCATTACTGGTAATACAAGAGTTGCAAGACGGTTTAAAGATTTGTCAGAGAAATCAGGTGTTATAAGTATTTAAGTATACGAATGATATATGTTTTATCGGTGTCTTCGCAGGACGTCGACATTTGTGCAATACTGCAAGTGTTTTTTTTTTATTTGAATGGAGATTTCGCAGTCAGCATTAGTGATCGAACTCAACATCGAACTATTTCATTCGCTTAAAGTCGACACCTGGAGGGGTGTAACAACAAACAGGAAAATTTTGTGCGAATTTGAACCTGTAACTAATTAGTGGAAACAATAGATGGCTTGTGTTTACATACGCATTAAGCTATATAAAAGGTAGGAATGGATAAAAAAACGAATATAATTGATCGAAGTTTAGGTTTATTCTTGCATTTGAATTTTCACATAAATATCAAATATTTGCACATCACAAATTAATAAGCACTAGTACAGATACAGAAAACAATATAAATACATAGATGTACAAAATGGTAGCAAAAACATACATAATCTAACATCATACCTGTCATAAACAACGATTTATTATTATTATTAGTACCTTAATATCGGCTTTGTTGGCTGGTGGATGGTTGTGATCATTTGGCAGTCTGAACGGAAGATCATTCATAGTTGACATGGTGGCATTGCAGTCTTTGCTTGTGCACTTCCAAGATATCCATTCATCACGTCTTCGTTTGTTGACTCTGTACATGTAGCCTCCCATACACAGGTAACGACCACCACGAGAAGTTGGAAGGAACGAAAAACCTATCTGTCCGTTTGCCATATCGAAACTGAATGTGGTATCAACTTCAGTTTCAGTACTTATAGCTGTAATGTCACTGAGAAAATAAGTGAGTACATCTCTAAGTATTGATGAATTAATCAAAAGTGCTTGATTGGTTTGTTTGATTAAATCTTGATTGTGAGCATTTTACTCAGTTTGACTCACCTTCACTGAGTGGTTTGTGGTGAAAAATGTATGATTACATCTCTAATTACAACAACCTGTTTGTATGATTACTAAGTCTTGATTGTGAGCATTTTACTCACTTTTACTCACCTTCACTGAGTGGTTTGTGATGAAAAATGTATGATTACATCTCTAATAACAACAACCTGTTTGTATGATTACTAAGTCTTGATTGTGAACATTTTACTCACTTTTACTTACCTTCACTTAGTGATTTATGATTTAAATGACTTCATCTCTATAAAAAAAAAACAACGAATAACGTAATCCTGAAAGACACCTAGAACTAAAAATAATTCTAATTCTATAATAATAATAAACAATCAATATAGCAATCATTCGCAAGAGATACTAATATACTTGGAAGCGTGCACTTATATAGATAGATGTACTTCGGAATGTTTCGTTTCGTCGTTCGATCCAAATTTTGTAGATAACTGTCTAGTTAATCCCTTGTTAACCAAACAGAAAACATCAAAGCGAGCCGCCTGTCGACAATGTCAAAATTGAATTTTTCAAATGTCGACGTCCTGCGAAGACACCATTGAAGAGACATATAGAGTGATGGAGTTATAGAGAGTTATAGACTGCGTAATGTTTTCACATTCTCGACTTCTTCTCCAGAACCGGTGTACCATCAAAGCTGACCTTTATGGGGAGGTACTTTGGACCTTGGGGATGAAAGTTTGTTCATTCGGTTCTGAAACCCCCATTTTCAATAAAACCTTTAAACGACTTCTTAAAAACGATTGCCATTAAAATTTTCAGCATGCGTGACAGCTTTATGACGTGGAGACTAAGGTTTGTACATTTGTCATCCAGCCTAGGAGTTTCAGGGGTAGATTTTTCCAATGTGACTCTCAGCTATAGTCACTTATACAACAAAAGCACAGAAGCAAACTGACGAATGAGACAGAGATAAGACAAAGACACCAAAGTAGGTAGACACGCAGATTAGGGAAAGAGACATATATAGATAGAGTCAGAGACATAGGCTTGGTCCACACGCAGCAAATAATGTGTGTCTGTTAAATAGAAGTGGACTTAATTCAACTAAAGATGCTAATAGATATCTGAGAAACATTCTCGAGGGCTTTTTATTCGACTGAGAAGAGAGTTGATGAAAGACACACAGAGACGTATAGACCGAGTTTCCAGATTTTTGAAGGTCTCACAGTGAGAGTCCACTTCCTCCGCACTCAAGGGGAGGTAACTCGACTAATTAACGTATCAGATATATAAGACACGGAATGACGGTCCCTTTCATCTGGTCTCGTCATTATCCGCCATGTCACGCGTCATTTCACTCTCTCAACATTACCGTCTTGTCTGTGATGCGCCGATCGATGGCGTCCATCAAAGTTTAACACTGGCCACAATGGAACTAATGATAGGGGACATGAGACTTATGTAGTTAGTTAGGAGCGAGATCAGCACGTTGATGGACCCTTCTTGGATGTCGATGACCCTGAGATTGAGAATATAGACAGTCGTGCAGAGCAGAGCAGGTATATATATATATATATATATATATATATATATATATATATATATATATATATATATATATATATATATATATATATATATATATATATATATATATATATATATATATATATATATATATATATATATATCTTCTGATATACAGTGTCCTCTGATATAAATGTTACAAATATCAGAAGCTGGCTTTCATCAAAATCATGTTCGTATATTTGACATCAAAGCCATAACTCGTGCCAGTATCAATCACTGGCTAATTTACATTTTTCTGACATACTAGCACAGATAAGTTAACGGAATGCAGCAAAGCGTAAATTAGCTGGTGATGGAGACAGGAATGATCGAGTTATGGGGGAAGTTGATTTGACATCAGAAAAACATAAGTTTACATGACAGGATGCAGATTATGGCGCAGAATTTGACCAATGTAGCAAATTGCCGTCAGATTGTTACGACCAGTTCGGATCTACAGTTGTAGGGTATATGCGGAATATTAGCGCGACGGTTGCGTAAGGTTCTTCCGAAGATATTAAGTGAAGTTTATGATGTATACATTTAGATATAGGTAATACCACGATAGGCAATACCATGGTTGATATGGATAATACCATGGTAGATAACATCATGGTAGATATAAGCATTGCCATGGTAGATAAATATATATGGGTAATGCCATGGTAGATATGGGTAATACCATGGTAGATACGGGTAATACCATGGTAGATATGGGTTATAGCATGGTAGATATGGGTAATACAGTGGTAGATATGGGTAATACCATGTTAGATATATAACAAGTACCATGGTAGAGATATAACCAGTACCATGGTTTATATGGACAATATCATGGTAGATATGTAAATGTAATATTATGGTAGATATTGACATTACCATGGTAGATATATGAAATACTATGGTAGACATTAGCAATATCATGATAGATATAGGCAATACCATGGTAGATATATGAAATACTAAGGTAGAGATATTGGTAATACCATTGTAGGTATGGGTAATACCATCGTAGATATATGTAATATTATGGTATATATGGGCAATGTCATGGTAGGTATGGGTAGTATCATGGCAGTTATAGGCAATACCATGTTAGATCTGGGCAATATCATGGTAGCTAAGGATAATACCATGGTAGATATGAACAATACCATGTCAGGTATAGACAATACCATGCTAGATATAGGCAATACCAAAATAGATAACAATGGTAAATGCCATCATGTTATCACGTTAGTGTGTGTAAGATAAAGATAAAGATAAAGATATACATGTAGATACATGTCGTCAAAGCGGATGTTTTACTACATATTAGTGTAGATCCAGGTAGTTAGGAGGTAGATATAGATAATTTACCAGTGTCCTCGCTCGTCCCCAGGTATGCCAGGTAAACACGCGTATACATCTCAGGTGTGCTGATTTCACGAGTACCTGACAGGTAGACAAACACTTTATCATGATCAAAGGAATTCCGCCGACAGAGGAAATACTAAAAATAATAATCACAATACAAATAGCGGCTGGCGTCGCGTTAGTGACGCTGTTTGACCCTTAAACCGGTTTATATATGATGACTATCTCATAAAATAAAACTAATGTACTTAATAATAATTCTCACCCTTCCAAATAACGTCTTAAAGATAATAAATGGCTGATACGATTCATTAACGATGAAATTTTGAATGTATGATGTCCTTAACAAAGTTATCTATTTAATATATTTTATGTGCAAATGAAAATGGTCTATTAGCGTAGCTGATGGAAAGACCAAAGGTCCTCTGGGTCGTTAGCGTTAGAACTCTATGAATACTTTATCATCTATGTGGTGTTTTTTTTTACATATAAATAATAACGATAGCTGGTCGTCATAACCTGATAGATAGCTTACTATTGTAGGTATGCTTTGTTAATTTAATTCACAAAATCATCTCTTTATATTTCTCATTTACAAATTAAAACGGTGTATAAATTTGGCAGGTTTTGGCAATGTTTAAATGGCTTATTGCGCCAATCCATATTTATGAATGAAATATGTTTAAATCGATGATTCAAACGATTACTGTCGTTCAAGATAAAGATATATTTCATAACGTTCACGTTATTATTTATTTACGTTATACATTTATACAAATAGTAACGTTTTATCAACGTGGGTGGTTGCAGTGCCCCTTAAAAGGTCAGCTGTGCAGGTGAAAACAGGTGTAGGTGACGAATGTGTACAGGTACAAGAGATGGGTCAATTTACATAAGACGGAAGTGGCCACTTTACCTTCTGAACGAAATGTTATTTGAACTTCTCACGGTCACGTTGTAAAATGAAATAAAATGTAGATATCATATCTTATAAATATTTTAACGCAAAACTGTTACCGCTTTTATAGCTGAAACGTAATATAATGTATATATTCGGAGAGTTTGGTATGCTGAGAAATCTACAAGAACAAGAAAGTTTAATACACAGCAATTATGCAGATGGTATTTTTCTATTTATTACTTTCGAAGACGATCATATTGGAGTTCATAATTTCCAGTGCAAAATAGCATTCATTTGACGTGGTTACGTCACATAAACAATGGTATGACGTCATGCTTCGTCCATGACGGCGGATAGCCAACAAGATACAAGATACAAGATATTTATTGTACAGAAAACACCCATTATGGGCAGTGTTCAAAGAAGTTAACAAATGTTAAAACATATTATTAGTAAAATATATACAAGAGCATTAACATATCACAGTGTGAGACATTTATATCAAACAATGCATATTATAGATTGTACATTAATTAACCAATGTGGCTTAATCTCATTGAATACATGTCTGCTTGAAAGTGTATATTGTGCGTATTTTCCCTCAATGCATGACTTCACAAATCGATGTTCCAAGGGAGATATCGTTATGACAATATATAGTGTACAATGCCCTGGCATCATCGGTGATTAGTGACATGACATCACAATGCTATTATGTAAAAAATATTATACCAAAAAGATGACGTCATAATGCTATGACATCACTGCAGTGCTGGTCCAAATCAGTGCTGTATTCAGTGATTAAGTTCAAAACTATTGAAGACAGATGTTTGATGATGGCCTTGGATATTTGGAGCTTTAATCAAACAAGTGTGATATGCTTTATACGTCTTATGGATCTACTGATTTGCTATTAACAGCGGTTTATCCAACTAGGTTCACCCATAACGTTGCAAATATGTGCATGTACAATTATCTTTCTAAATATCTTGGTGTGTTAATTATTTCGAAAATGTGTATAAACCTGAACTCGAATGCCACAACATTATTGTCCGAATTGCATTTCCTCTTTCTTTTAAAATTACTTCTAGGAGTTTCACAGCGGTAAATGAAGTTCAATAATTAAGTAAAACCTCGAGGTCACGTGAACCTGTCTGTCTGTCTGACCCAGTTTTCGGGATGAATAACCTGCCCAGCACTACGGTAATTAGCAGTTGCGTGTTCTGGACGCGAAGCTACCGAAAACCCATCTCTATATGTATTTCAAGGGGGTAGAAAAGTAAGTATTTAAAGGGGCGGTAAGATGTAAAAGATATGCTACCAAAGTTTCAACAGATTCACAAACTCTATATTGCTGTCGAAAAAAGCCGATTTTAAAGTCTTAGATAAGCATATGTTTTTGAAGAAGAATTCGTCTCTTTTCATTCATTATGATGTGATACTGTTAATCTTGTATGTATGTTTAAACACCCACATGGGGTGATAAATTGATGTTTCAAGACGATGTTTGGACATAATGTTTAATTTATTACGAACGTTATAAGTAGTAAAACACGTGGTCAACATAATGTATTTTCTTGGACTTTAATTCGTTGTCTCACCATTGCTGCACGACCGTTAAAACATGCAAAGGAACGACCATACAATGTATGATAAATACATTCACGCTCGTTTCGTAAAAGTCACATGAAACATGTGCTCGGGTAATAAACCCCACGTATCTCTGGGAAGAATACAAGAGCGCCCACCATGGAAGAATACGACCCCTTATATCAGCCTGATAACTTCCCCTTTGGTAAATACAATACTATAGTTAAATACTGTTATCTTCCATTTTCTACTCCGATATTCCGCCAGGCTCATCCAATCATAACGAACACCAGACACAGTACTGGCGCGCTTCCCGTAATAAACCCAATATGGGTAAACCCGCTTATTGTTGCTCTCGTTTGCATTGTTTTGGTAATTGCTTTTAGCAGTATGGTCATTTTATATCTTTAAAGTACTGCAAAGTTATATAAAATGTTAAATTCTGCAGCACAGACATTCTCTACCCAAAGCGGTTACTCAAGTCACTGTCCAACGTTAGAGAATGCAACACAACGCATATCAATGTCCTTTGTGACGAAGCGTACACAAACACAATCCAGATATCTTTGAATTCAAATCAATTTCCTCTCCATTTATTTTCAAAGTTGTATTAAAATATTGTATTTAACGAGTATCTAGACTTGCTAATGTTCAATGGGCTACTATTTAGGTCGATTATCAAATGTAGTAATGAAGGTTTATCGACGTAGATTCAACGTCGATATATCCACGTCGACGCAAATTTCATATGCAACCATAATACAACGTCGGTTCAACGTCGAATTGCCTGCTGGGCTACTATTGAGGTCGCTTATCAAATGTAGAAATACCGTTATTATCATTACACCACACGTACCAGCAAAACCATACAACATTTATTATTAACAATACATATCGTAAACACGTATGTAAGTTTACACTAATGTTTATTTCGTCAAACTAAGCTAGGCATGAACATGTTCAGAAGTTCTTATACTTTTTACTTGATCCTCATCAAATTGAATGATTTCAACAGATTTCAATTTTTTTAGAAATTAAAATTATTCACTTTCTAGACAAGAATGAAACTGTATACAGTATACATGTATTGCTGGATGGAGATTTCGACTATAGAGGCTATAGTATGAATTAAGGCATACATACACAGTTATACCACAACACTCGACAAAGATCCACAAGGTTTGGTCTGGCGTTTGGGGAGGCGATAACCATCTTCAGCTAAAAGAGAATATGTGGACTGTTTTCAATTTACCCAAGAATTTCCAGTCAATATAAAAAGCCTGAAAACAAGTGTTCATCTCGGAACGGGGATGATTCAAGGCCGCTAACAACGTCCAAACGAAGATCACGATAATAGTAGACCGGTAATGTTGAATATCTTGACATATCGTATGGGAACATTAAACATCAAACGGTGCTTGCCATTATTCAAAGAATAACGGTAGGCGCATTCCCAGCCTCGTTCTCGTGTTGTCTGATCCTAGCCACCTGTGGAGGAATAAACGTTCAGAAGGGGCAAAGCGGGGGAGGAGGGGGAGGATGTATCTGAAAGGGCGAGTGACAATGGGGAAGAAGATAAAGGGGAGAAACTTTGAAA